>OZ008371.1:134095493-135505169 GCA_963931995.1 Phaonia tiefii
GAAAAAATCGACCTGAATGGTGTAAAATTAATATTATTGCATTTGACCTCTATTTGTCTAATTTTTCCAATTTTTTTTTCAGTGTTTAGTATAATATCCTTCGCACTCTTCTTACTAAGTTATTGTACAAACACCAAAGAGTAAAGAAAAAAATAGAAGAGATCGAAAAAAGTCTAAGTAACGGTAAAAATTTTACTTATGTCTTCCATGCTACTTCTCTGTCCCGTTTACAATCAAAAAAAGGCATTTAGTTTTAGTACTTGGTGATCATTGATCGAATCAGTTTGCAAATTAAAGTTTAAAGCTAAAGTAGTGAATTTGTTCAAAAATCGAAAATTGAAACATTTACAACAACAATTTTTTTTGACGTAGAATACGTCTTACCTTACGGTATGAGGAGTCATGTCAGGTTTTTATTGTTGTAATCTTTATTTCATTGAATTTGAGGAAACGGCTAGATGAATTTTTTAAATTTTTTTTGTAGGTAAATGAAGATGTTATCTTTCGTTTGATATACATTTCATATTGGTTGATATATTTCTAGTATTTTAATTTCCAAATGAAAATTGTTTAAACACATACACTCAAACATATGTATGTGTGGTGTTTGGTTGAGTGTTTTTGGTTGCTCAACATTGCTTAGGAACATGTATCTAGTAAAAAGTGAAACGAACAGCAAGCTAATGTTGCTTGGCAACATGTATCTAGTAAAAAGTGAAACAAACAGTAAGCTAACGTAATAAAGCTTTTTTGCGAAAGCTTCAATAAAGCTGTTGTAACATTAATTTTGAATTGTAAAGCGTAAAGCTTTCACACAACGCTCGAATGCTAATGCGAAGACTCGATAAGGTAAACCTTTTTTAATATTAGGGCGGCCCCTCAACATTCGCAGAACTTATTTCAATAAAAATATTAATTAAAATACATAAATTAAATTAAGTTTAAAAAAATGAACATAATATTTTTTTTTTAAACGGACTTGAATCAAATGCCGTGGTAAATATAAAAATTACAGCAGACAGTTGTCCGAGGCCTTCGGCCACGGACTGTCCCTGCAGGCTGTGTCAGAGACACGGCCATTAAGTTTAACGTAGAATACGCCATCCGATAAGACAGAAAACATATGTATATAACAATAAATTCATTTGCTTATATTATTTATCATTTATTGTTATATATGTTTTCTGTCTTATCGGATGGCGTATTCTACGTTAAACTTAATGGCCGTGTCTCTGACACAGCCTGCAGGGACAGTCCGTGGCCGAAGGCCTCGGACAACTGTCTGCTGTAATTTTTTTTTGTTAGTGCTCAAATTGTGTCCCGTTTAGAATTTTTTTTTTAATTTAAATTAATATTTTTAAACAGATGAAAAATAAAAGGTGTGAAGACAATAAAAAAAATTATAAGAGGTTCCTGAAAAGTCTTCAAAGTGATTCAGCGAAGAGAAAAAAATTTCTAGAAAAACATGCTGAGTCAGCAAAGAAACGTCGCGAAAAATACAGACAGTTGGCAATGAACAATGAGAAACTTCTTAAAGACCTACGCCAAAAAGAATGTATGCGAAAACAAAGGTTCCGAAAACAGAAGAAAGATAAAGCAAATGAAGAAAAGCTTAGCATCATGCCGTATAAAAACAGGCAGTCTTTTGCAAAAGCTCAGAGGGCGGCACTTAAAATGCTTTACCGCAGGCGGCTGATAAAAGAGCAGCGGTTATAAAAGCATTATATTTTAAATACGTTCACTAAAACTCCATTGGAAAACACTGAAATTGACACCACAATAAATGAAGTCATAGATTTTTTTTCATCTAGTGATATATGCGTTCAGTCTGCTGCAAAAAGGGATACACTAATCGTAAATGGAGAAGTTATTTCTAAACGCTTTATGGTAATATCAGTGGCTGAAGCATATGAAATATATAAAATGGAATGTATTGGCAAACCAGTAAGTAAGACCGCCTTCTACTATAATCGGCCTAGCCATGTAGAGCTATCCAGTAAAATGCCATTTATGTTTGCATTTATCATGCTAATTTTTGTTTTTTTATTGGACGGTTGGTCTCAAATTATAAAATCATTCTCTGGTGGCCACCAATACTTTTTGGAATCTGTTTGTTGCAACACTGAAAACGAAAATTGTATGTCAAACCGTTGCGTTAAATGTGTATCGGACTTAAAAAATGACTTGCCAACTTTAAACACATGGACGAAGATGTAAAATGGAAACACTGGAGGAAAGTTGATAACAGAATTTGTTTGACAACCACCGTTGCTCCGTTTTCGGATTTAATTTACGAGCTAGAAGTGCAGCTACCACTCTTCAAGCAACATTTCTTTGTCAAGAGAGCCCAACAAAATCATTTTGATAGCACAAAAAATAATATAAAAGAAGGGGAGCTTGTTTTGCAGATATATTTTGCTGAAAACTATAGGAGTATATATCAAAATGAGATACAAAGCGCGCATTTAAATTACAACCAAGTGACAATTTTTACTTGCGTAGCATGGATTTTAAAGCAATAGTTTAAAACATAGTAAAATAGATGTTTTTATATTTTTAACAAAAATCGTCGAGCAAATTCAAAATGAATACGGACAATTTAAAAATATATTCATATTTTCAGACGGCAGTAGTTCTCAATTTAAAAATAAGTTCATCATTCATAGTCTCTCAGATTTTAAAATTCAATTTGGATGTGACACAATTGAATGGAATTATTTTGCAACGTCGCACGGAAAAGGCGCTGTCGATGGCGTTGGAGCAGTTATAAAACAAAAAATTTGGCATCTTACTAAAACCAAAAATATTTGTTTAAACGGAGCTTTGGACTTCTGTCGATGTGCACAGGAACATATTCAAGGAATTAAAAGTTTATACGTCGAAGAAAGCCAAATTAAAATATCTCCTGGCATAGCAGAAAAGTGGGATAATTTACCAAATTGAACGGGTATCCGAAAACTTAATTGGCTTTTCTGTGACAAAAATTCGGAAATACATGTAGCTGAAACGGCAATTTCTTTAAAAAAACTAAATGTATAGTTACATTTATATTTTTTATGTTTCAATTCTTATACTTGATGTATGTTTTTTTTGTTACATTATAATAAAATATATCTGCAAAAAACGAACATAAACGTTGGTGCGTATAAATTAATTCATTCGAAAAAAAAGATAAATGGTAAACAAAGTAGTACAAGTTTTAGCACATACTTGTGTCTATTATGAAAAGATGCATTTGGAACAACAATACTCTAATCTGAGGCATATTTATGATCTGAAAAACATTTTTTATTAAGTTTCTTATATAAAGGATTATAAATAGCAACATAAAAAAATTTTAAATCATGGTGGAAAAATTGTCCCGTTTACAATGTCCCGTTTACAATTTCTTTAACAATTTATTTAAAAAAATGTAATTCATATTTTATTTTGAAATCGAAACCATTTTTAGGGCACATTAGTACGCAACATTTTAAAATTAATCCCAATAAAATATTGTGTCAGTTTTCGCAGAAATCACTGTTTAAACGGTTACCCCTTAAAACCCACTTCCATTTTTTTTTCCGTTTACAATCACTGTTTTTTTTTGCAATTATCTCGGAAACCACGACAGTAAGCGAAAAATTTCATTTGCGGAAATTAAAGAGCTAATTGAGAGTTAAAAGAATCATTAATTTAAAAAATGAAAATCAGGTTGTTTTTTAGAATTTTGTCAATATAAACGTGTGCGAATGTTCCGTTTACAATCATGGAAGTGCCCATATGTTAGAAAATTTCTTGTTTAACCCGAATTGACCGGGAATGTTTTTTGTTTTTGTTTTAAGCAAAAGTCGCTAAATATTTATATATAGGGTCAAGGATAATTTAACCATTACCTATAATTTTTGCCCCGCCCTCAGTTTGGCCAAAAAGGGCGGTTACCATATGGTTACACCAGGAACTACAAGGATTATTTATAATTGAAAAAAAAATTAAGTAAATTTTACATAGACTATTTTATTTATAACGATTTTTTAATAAACTTAAATTTCTACACGGTTTTTGGTATGATATTCAGCAAAACATTTAACACAGAGGCCGACATCGCACTTACTGCATGCAGTACGTCCACTGGTTTTACATAATTCTCCAGCACAACGTCTTCTTTTAGAAACTGGAATCACGAGATGATCTTTTCCATCAAAGCGAAGCGTTGTGTATACCGAGTCGTCGTCGTGTCGCCGTTTGATTGCTGAAGGACATCCACTTTTTTTTGGCTTTTTACCATAATGCTTACAGTAGTAATTGGCTATTTGTCGTCTAAACTCTAATTGACTCATATTACCTTTTTCAATTCGATGTAGCTGCCAAGCATTTTGAATACAAGCATCGATTAGCCAAATGAAAATGCTACTCCACCATTTCTTTCCTCTATAATCAATGCGATAGAGGCTTACATTTTGATCCAAGCGATCAACTCCACCCATGTTCTTATTATATTCTGTTACAACACATGGGCGTAATCTTTCTTCTCTTGAATATCGCAGTGCCTTTGATAACGGACTAATGGTGAGCACTGTTGATGCAATGGAGACGGCAGAATTGTCCAACCATTTTGTCAAATGTAAACCACTATCTTTCACAGAAGCAGAAGTGACAAAACCTCGTTTTTCTTTTTTCTTAATTATTTTTTTATCAGGCAATGGACAGCTTTTTGGTATGCGGTTTTCCCGAATGGTACCTGTGGCGATATATCCTCGATTTTTTAAATACTGCAGCAATGGAAAACTCATAAATAGGTTGTCAAAATAAAAGGAAAATGGAAAATTTTGTACTTCTTCAGAAAAATCATCAATCATATTTATCAACGGAGCGGCACATTTTCCAAAACACTGTTCATATTGTTTGTTTTGCTCAATAGTCGTATAACCGCATATCAAAGGATACGGAATGCGATGGAAGCATTTGATGTCAGGGTAAGAAAGAACACTTTCAAATTCAACAGTAGAATATGTATTTCTTTGTTCATTTCAGATCATATCAAGACCGGTAGAAGCCGATGCACCGTCGTTTGCGCCTAGGACGAATATACCGTCATGTCGCCTTTGCCGTTCTGAGTACGGTCGGCAGCGGAAAACGAGGGCCTACTGCCGGTGATGCCAACTTAGGTCTTTTGGGGCTAGATTTAGCACTTTTTGAGCTTGCGAAACGCGAAAAAAATTGCCATTGGCGCTTTTTTGCAAAAACGCGTTTTGAATTTTTATTTAGCCTGTTTTCTATACAACACCAATTTGCTAAAGAATGTTAAATTTGTTGCTTCTACCGTTTAACACCGTTGACTGTTTGCTTCTGTTTTTGTATTGGTTATTACACTTAATACTTATGCATAAATTTTAGTTGGAGGGACACCCAAAAATGTCATAAGGTATGGAAAGCATACCTCTCTTTTAAGAAGTGGTTAAACACACAATGATGAGTTCAATGTATGATTGCTGCAAAACATTTCGATATACGACAAACTATTCTCGATTACAAAAACACATGGAGCCTTTCTACGGAACTCGATTGGTACAACCAGAGACAGAACAGAAAGCAAAAATGTCAGCCAATGCTGGCACTCGTCAAATCTGCACTACAAACATCTGAAAAGATATTCCTACATAGGATGTTAAAATTTAATGAAACAAGCTGCGTGTGAGATATCACCAAATGCTATTTGAAAAGCCTATCAAGAACATTATGTGGGGAATATGCCGTCATTCAAACGACCGCCGCGGCTTTGGTGAATATCAGGCTATGTTGTCTGAGAGCACTGGTATTTGTGGCTTCTTGGCATGGATCTGCGACTTAAGAAAACCCCACAAGAAGAAGTCTAAATGGGTCAAATTTCACGGTGTCTGTGGACAGTTCACGTCGCCTCAGCGTGGGACAAATCTTAAATCGGTCGTGTTGAATACCCGTTGTATCGGCTGCGTAGCACGTAGCGACGTCCTGATGGAACCACAGATCAGCAACCCTCTCCGTTGACGGACCACAATCCTGACCAAACAATGGCATTCTGTACATGCATTGCCACTTAATATTGATTGGCATCGTCCTAAATCTGGAAACGCTTGTTGATGTACCCATTTATTCAAAAATGGGTGTCGTCGCGCCCAGCGTTTACAGAAGAGAACACAGATTTGGTAATAAAGTTGTATCATTCTCACGTGTTGCTCGACACCGGAACTTGCCATGGTGATTGTCTCTATTGTCGGAAATATAAATAACAGGAAAATTACTGTTAAAACTGTCTGGCCCTATTATTTAATAAGCGCGATTTAGCACTTTTGGGATTTTTCTGTCCGCTTTCGATATTTGGCGCATTTTAGCACTTTCGCAGTTTGTGGAGAACACAACATAGTCCTGCATCGCTGCGGCACCTGAGTACAGGGCGTGGCAGACGCGGAGCACGCTCAACAATAGTAGTTTTTAAAACTTAAGTTTTAATTAAGTTATGATATGAAGAAAAAAAAAAAAGTAAAAAATTATTTTAGTGTTATAAACAATAAAAAAAAAACAAAAAAAATAGAAAAATATTTCATAAAAAAGGCATGGTAGTAAAAATAGGTCCCTGCGGACCTTGTCACACAACCGTGAACATCAGACCACTCACTAATCGAAGGGTTAACACAATAATTTTAACACGCAAAACGAAATGCCGTTGTTGTTATTTTGTTCGTTGTTTTGAACCATTGCCTCTATCTGGTATTATTGAAGGAATTCTTTTCGACATCCAACGTAAATATCACATCAGGACAAATGTCATAAATTTGCTGAGTGGACTATTAAGTCTACTATAGGTATTAGTCTATGGTAACGACAAGCCAAAATGTACATACATATGTAGCAAAGAATAAAACTAGATCAGCTGTTTCCTTTCAAATGTTTACACTGGAAGTCGTTCCTGTACTAAACGAACAAAGCTAACGAGTGACGTTATTGTTATATGTGTCGTCGGCACAATAGATATGAATAATACACAAGGTGGCGCAAAAGTAAACTTTCGATGTTTTTTGGCTGTAATTTAAAAAAAAAAAAGAAAACCTTTGATTCTTCTTGTGGATTATTTTTACTTGGTCTTTTAATTTTTTTTACATCAAGTCGAGAATATGATGTCATGTAAATGGCCGCCGCCACAGTTGATTGTCATTTGAGCCCTTTTTATGGCATTTTCCATCACTTTGGCCAAAACTTCCGGCGATAGGTCCTCACATTCTTGACGGATATTGTCTTTAAGAGCTGCAAGAGTCTGAGGCTTGGTGACATAAACCCGCGACTTCAAAAAGCCCCACAAACAAGTCTGGAGCGGTCAAATCAGGCGATCTTGCTGGCCAGTGCAAATCGCCAAAACGGGAGATTAGGCGCCCGGGAAATGCATCCTTCAGCATATCGGTTGTGGCACGTGCATTGTGTGCCGTTGCACCGTCCTGTTGGAACCACATGTTTTCCAATCCCAATTCATCAATTTGCGGCAAAAAGAACTCGTTGATCATTGCTCTGTAGCGTGGCACGTCGTCTGGTCGATGTCGACGGCGCTTCCATGACATCCTCGGCTACAGCAGCAATATTCTCTGCAGAACGGCTACTCCGGGGTCTGCCACGCCTGGCAGCATCTCGTGTTGTGCCAGTCTCTTTGAGGCGAGCGGCTAAACGTCGCAGTGTTTCACCAGTAGGCGTTGGACGGCCAGGAAATCTGCGACGAAATTCACGTTGTGCCAAAGTCACCGACCGATTATTGGTCAAATAAATAGTCAGCAATATTCCGCGTTCTGGAGCAGTGTAGCGTAACATTGTTTATTAACGTGTATTTCGCATGTGTTTACTACACAAATGTCAAAACAGAACTGACATTAGGGGCCAATCGCAAAATTTATAGCATGTTCTGATAGGAGGATTACTTTTGCGCCACCTGTTATGTAAGTGTTCACACCGACAACCAAAGAGTGGAATGAATGAAAGTTTTTGCTAAATAGTTGATTGTCTTATTACACTACAATAACCCAAATGGTTGTAAATAATGGCTGCGACCACTTGACCTACTATATCTTCCTAAAAAAGTAATGGGAAAAAACTTAAAGGTCACATTTAACTATAATTGTGCTATTATATCGTTTCATTTTAAGGATATGACGAAACAACATCGGGTGAGTGTTTCTGGGCCACCCACTATAATCATTTTGAATTATTTTAATTTTAATTTACATTAATTTAATCTTCACATGCATTTATAGGATTATTTTGATCCTTTGGTCAAAAATCTGAACGGCTTAATGTCCAAAGCAATATCTAGAGACTTCAACCAATATCAACTAATTACGTACTTAACCACATTGTTACCAATGTTTGTCTGAAATGACATAATTTTCCTTGACTAACTCTGCTTTTATAGAGACTACATATGTACAAACAAAATGAAGTCATAATCCTAAGTCTCTACACAACAAAAAAAAATAATCCTGGAACTCATGAATAGCAACAACGGTTGCATTCAATGACGCTGCTCTTGTTTGTCAAAATGACCAAAAAACTGAATAGCATGCAAACATGTTTGGTTGTATGACTGCTACCCCTATACACTCGACGATCTACATATGTACATTGTACATATCGGGTTTTTCAATAAAAGCGCTACAAAATTTTTTTTAAATAAAACAAAACCGGTTTTAGATACCAATGAAATTCTTTATTCCTGTGAAAGTACGTTCGATGCCTTTATGTATGGAACTCGATTTCTTTTGCATGGCCACCACGAGCACGCTTGTAGAAGTCCAGACGCTGAACCCAATTTTCGACGGTTTTCAAGCATAAATCGGCCGATACTGCTGCAATTTCACGTTCGATATTCGGACGAAGTTCATCAATCGTCGCTGGCTTGTAGACTTGACGTGGCCCCACAGGAAATAATCTAACGGCGTCAAATCGCACGACCGAGGCGGCCAATCGACTGGGCCATTTCGTGAGCTAACATGTTCACCAAACTTGGTTTCCAATAAATTGATTGTGGCATTCGCTGTGTGGCTTGTGGCGCCGTCCTGTTGGAACCACATGTCCTCCAAGTCCATATTATCCAATTGGGGAAAAAAAATATTCGGTTGTCATTGAACGGTAGCGATTCGCATTCACAGTAATGTGCCGGTCTTGATCATTACGGAAGAAGTACGGCCCAATGACGCCGCCGGCCCATAATCCGCACCAAACCGTAATTTTTTCGGGATGCAATGATGACTCATAGATTACGTGTGGATTGCTGTCCGACCAATAACACATATTTTGCTTATTGACGAAGCCATTCAGCCAGAAATGAAATTCAGAAATTGGACGTAGCGCTCTTAAAGTTGAGGTCACTGACTCCAAATTTCGGTAGTAAATTTTAATAATTTCGACTCGTTGTTGGCTCGTATATCTTTCCATGATGAAATGGCAAACCTTACTGAAGAGAAATGTGAAAAGAGCGGAAAAAAATATGGCGTCGTTTGCTGTCCCTATCGATTTACTTTTGTAGCGTCTCTGTTGAAAAGCCCTTTATATGGTGTATTAAAGTCCCAGTTGAAAACTATACAAGCTCTGTGGGCGGATGGAGGTCGTTCTGCGAAACTGTTTTTGTCCCATCCATATTGGACAACATGCCAAAATTCCCTCTTTAATGTTCCTTTTTCTGTGTCATTTGCAGATATTATCCACTTGTTGGTATAAAAGGTTTATTTATGGAAATTTTCAACTCCAGTTTCCTCTTCGCACTTTCCTGCCATATTTCTTTGTGTGTTTTAATCTTCAAATTCGTCCACGCCGAATTCCAAGCGGAAGTTTGTGTTTTTTTTTTTGTGGGAGGAGAAAAGCACACTGCGAGTCAAAACAAAGAAAAAAACAAAAATTATGAAGAATTTAATAACGATTTTCATCCTTTTTAAAGTTCAGTCGGAGAATCGTCTCGTTGGGGTTCCCCAACGTGACAAAACTAAAGAGATATAAAATGGTGGCAAAAATGTCCAGTCCTTTGTTGGCGGATATGCGATAGTAAATTTGAAATGTGGGGTTTTTTAATGGTGCCCATGGCAAAGACTGGAAAAAAGTGTACAAATTTTAAAATTTATGCTGAATGCTTTCAAGCCCAAGCCAAATAAAATAGTTAAAGTTTAATTTCCACACTTACGAACAAACTATGGGGTCACTAATGCCCCCCTCATATGAGCTATTCTATATGTAGATTTGTTTTCCGTAAACGCACATTCCTTTCAAATTACTTAGTCCAACATGCCATATTTCAGACAATTTTGAAGCACATTATAATGAACCAGAGCTTGGTGTAATTTTTCCTATACCAAGGAATCAAAACGGCTTATAAATACCAAATACATACACTGAAACAAAAAGCATTTCCTCAGAACATTTCAGTTCATCAGTCTTTCATCAATAGTTTACGTTGATTCAATGACAATGTTACATCAAGTTGATGTAAATTTTTCCTCAATTTGATGTAAGTTTGTCATCAAGCTGAAGTAAATTTTTCACCATTTTAATGTTAGTTAGTCATCAATTTGATTTAAATTGGTGTTCTTTTTGATGTAAATTGTTTGTCAATGAGTAGCCAAACTCAGGCTTATTATTCATCCAAAAGAACGGTGTAAGACCAGATAAAAAAAGCTCAAAGTGTAGATATTATTTTCCGTCCATATCACTATTTTTATACCCTCACTCATAAGGCTGGGGGTATATATCATTTAATACGTAAAAAAATTTAACACATAGAACGAGCCATATTACAACCCTTAGTATCTTTGGATGAAATTCGTTTTCGGGCTTTTTAAGATGATTGAGCAATGTCCGTCTTTCTGGCTGTTTGGTCAATGCGAGAACTGCCTTAAAGCTTTATCGAGGAAATGGGCGTTTTGACCACGCCCCTTCTGGTACCTCCCATGCAAATCGACAAATTTAGTACGAAGTCATTATTCTTCTAAAACCTTTTTCTGGTAGATGTGATTAGCTTCAACTGGAGAAAGTGGGCGAGGTCAGCACGCCCATTCTGGTACCTCCCTTACAAAAGCTTGGTGGTCGTCCGTGTTGTCAATGCGCTAAGTCGCGTGAAACACTTCCGATCTTAATCAAATTGGGTATTAGGCTTCATGTCATCAAACCCCGGTCACAGCTTAAGACAAGGGTGATTTTACAACGCCCATTTTGCTACCTCCCATACAAAATTTGTGTGGCTAAATAAGTCCCGTAAATCTTTGCCGATCACAATGATATTTTGTTAGTGACTATTACTTGTCCAAACTTAGGTTGGAATTGAAAATTGGCGTTTTGGACACGTCCCTTCTGGTACCTCCCATACAAATCGACACATTTAGTACGGTTATGTTTATTCTAAACCTGTTTTCTGGCAGATATGATTAGCTTCAACTCCAACATTGGTTAATAATCTGTAAATGTCCACTTAAGTAGAGAACATTGGCAAGGTTGCCACGCCCATTATGGTACCTCCCATACAAAAGCTTGGTGGTCGTCCGGGTTGTCAAGACGATAAGTCGCATGAAACACTTCCGATCATAATGAAATTAGGTTGTATGCTTCGTGTGACCAAACGCCCGACATCGATTAATACAAGGGTGAGTTTGCCACGCCCATTTTGGTAACTCCCATACATAAGTTGTTCGGGCGGGTGGTTGTTCGACAAGATAACTCCCTCAAAACCGAACCAATCTCCCACTCTTCTATAGAAAGTGAGTGGTTTTGCCACGTCCATTCTGGTACCTCCCATACAAAATCTTGTGGTCGTCCGGATAGTCAATGCGATAAATCGCGTGAAACACTTCCGATCTTAATGATATTAGGCCATAGGCTTCGTGTCATCACACGCCAGTCACCGATTACGACAAAGGTGATTTTGCCACGCCCTACCAACATAAGTTGTGCAATCGGCTGGTTGTTCGGCAAGATAACTCTCGTAAAACAAAACCAATCTTTATGAAATTTGGTACTAGACAAAATTTAGTCAAATGTACACCAAAGATTTTAAAACAAATTCGGTACTGAATTTTGGTACTTTCCATATAAATATTGGTAGGATAATTGGCTGCTAGTCACGATAACTCCCCATAATCACTTAGGATCGTAACTGAATATTGGCACATTTGCCACTCTCACTGGTTCAACATACGGGAGAATAGATGGGTTTTTTTTAATAAAACTCGGTCGCATTGGATGACTTAGGGCGAGGGTATGTTTAAGTCGGTTCACCCGACTGAAATTTTTGTACTGGTTTATTATGTATTTTTCAATTTTCTACTACTTTTTCTTTTCCCCTTTATTTTTCAATACCTTGTCCATATTTGGAATCGATCCCACTCCTCTAACTGTTTCCAAATTCCCATCATGAAGATTGGTGTAAAAATATCATCAATTTAATGAAACTGAAAATGGTGAAGAAACGCACAATCTTTAAATTGAAGAACTTTTTTTTTATTGAAGTTATGAAATTTGTCACAAATTCAATGAAGAACAATTGTTAGAATTGTGTTAAAATTTAAAATGAAAGCAAAATGAAAGGAAGTTAGTGTTGCTGAGCGAAAAGTTATTGTTCATCTGTGAAAGGAAGGAACAACTTTTTGAGAAATTGCGGAAACATGTGAAAGATGCTATTTTTCAATCCAGAGGGTTGTTAACAATTATAACAAAAATTAATGTGAGTCCGATCACAGGGGAGATGTGTAAACATCTAGTAATGAAGTTGGAAGTACTTATGCTTTTGGTATATCTTTTTAATTAATCAATTAAAAGTATCAAAACTTTCAATATTGTAAATACATAGGAATTTGCTGGTTTTTGTTTGTTTTATTTAACTTATTTGGTTAGTAAATGGGCACACTGCAGTATATATGTACGGCATTAAAAATTACAGTAAGCAGTAAATTTACTGATTACTGAAAAAATTCAGTAAATTTTTACTGATAATGAAATTTAATTTGCATTACCAGTCAAATTATAGGGCCGTATTCATAATAATCAGTAATAGGGTATTACTGATTACTGAAAATTCAATGCACCTCATCATAATCATGTAGACACTTTTTTAATAGTTAAAGAATTATTTTTACTGAAATTGTAGTAGTACTGCAAAGTGCCCATCTATGGTAAATGCCTTAAGTACAAATAGTTAATATTGGCTTATGGTAACTAAAATAAGATACATATATAAATTTTTGACTCGATTGTACAAGGTGGCGCAATAGTAAACTTCCGATGTTTTTTGGATGTAATTTAAAAAACAAATGAAAAACTTTGATTCTTCTTGTGGATTATTTTTATTTGGACTTTTAATTTTTTTGCATCAAGTCGAGAATATGATGTCATGTAAATGGCCGCCGCCACAGTTGATTGTCATTTGAGCCCTTTTTATGGCATTTTCCATCACTTTGGCCAAAACTTCCGGCGATACGTCCTCACATTCTTGACGGATATTGTCTGTAAGAGCTGCAAGAGTCTGAGGCTTGTTGACATAAGCCCGCGACTTCAAAAAGCCCCACAAAAAGAAGTCTGGAGCGGTCAAATCAGGCGATCTTGCTGGCCAGTGCAAATCGCCAAAACGGGAGATTAGGCGCCCGGGAAATGCATCCTTCAGCATATCGGTTGTGGCACGTGCAGTGTGTGCCGTTGCACCGTCCTGTTGGAACCACATGTTTTCCAATCCCAATTCATCAAGTTGCGGCAAAAAGAACTCGTTGATCATTGCTCTGTAGCGCTCACCATTAACAGTAACCGTTTGGCCGATGTCGACGGCGCATCCATGACATCCTCGGCTACAGCAGCAATATTCTTTGCACAACGGCTACTCCGGGGTCTGCCACGCCTGGCAGCATCTCGTGTTGTGCCCCTCTCTTCGAGGCGAGCGGCTAAACGTCGCAGTGTTTCACCAGTAGGCGTTGGACGGCCAGGAAATCTGCGACGAAATTCACGTTGTGCCAAAGTCACCGACCGATTATTGGTCAAATAAATAGTCAGCAATATTCCGCGTTCTGGAGCAGTGTAGCGTAACATTGTTTATTAACGTGTATTTCGCATGTGTTTACTACACAAATGTCAAAACAGAACTGACATTAGGGGCCAATCGCAAAATTTATAGCATTTTCTGATAGGAGGATTGCTTTTGCGCCACCTTGTATTTAAAAATCTATGGAAAACTGCATCTATAGTAGTGGAATTGTTAGTTGTGGGGGTTTGTGGAGAATTGCTCATATGCAAGTGGAAAACGTCAAATAAAAATTTTGATAAAGCTTGCCACTGTGGGTTTGCAAAATTTGTATTAAAATCTCCACCCATAATAATTGGCATGAGATGGAGATTGTTACCCAATTGTCGTGCACCAGCTTCAGTGTAAGGCAACAGTACGTAATGAAGATATGTTATAATCTTAATTTATATTGGAATCTAATAGAAATTTTATTAGAATTAACATTACCTCCATTCAGCTTTGATACACTTTGTGTTGTTTTATGTTCTGAGTTTTAATTTTTTTGGTGTTTTGTAAAATATTTTATTATTTTGTATTTGTTGCGGTTGACAAGTTATTAATCAGCTGTTTACTTAAATGTAATGCATGTAGTTATTTTACAACAATGGTTTTCGAAAATTAGTAGCTACTATTGCACACTAGATGGTGCTTATATGCAGCTGTTAAGTATGAATGACAATCTCAAAGACGAAGAAGACTTATAGTTTGACAAGTTTAGTTTTCTTTATTTTGCTTTGTTTTAGTAAATTTTTTATTTAAAGTGCAAAAAATCTTTTTAAAAGTTATTAAAATTAAATGTTTTTGTATTCATTTTATTTATTTGTTTTCATTTGCCTACGATAACATAATGTACGACAATTAGTGAAAATTAGTAGCTACTATTGCATACTAGATGGTTTCGAAAACCATTGTTGTAAAATAACTACATGTATTACATTTAAGTAAACAGCTGATTAATAACTTGTCAACCGCAACAAATACAAAATAATAAAATATTTTACAAAACACCAAAAAAATTAAAACTCAGAACATAAAACAACACAAAGTGTATCAAAGCTGAATGGAGGTAATGTTAATTCTAATAAAATTTCTATTAGATTCCAATATAAATTAAGATTATAACATATCTTCATTACGTACTGTTGCCTTACACTGAAGCTGGTGCACGACAATTGGGTAACAATCTCCATCTCAAGCCAATTATTATGGGTGGAGATTTTAATACAAATTTTGCAAACCCACAGTCGCAAGCTTTATCAAAATTTTTATTTGACGTTTTCCACCTGCATATGAGCAATTCTCCACAAACCCAAACAACTAACAATTCCACTACTATAGATGCAGTTTTCCATAGATTTTTAAATACAAGGTGGCGCAAAAGTAATCCTCCTATCAGAAAATGCTATAAATTTTGCGATTGGCCCCTAATGTCAGTTCTGTTTTGACATTTGTGTAGTAAACACATGCGAAATACACGTTAATAAACAATGTTACGCTACACTGCTCCAGAACGCGGAATATTGCTGACTATTTATTTGACCAATAATCGGTCGGTGACTTTGGCACAACGTGAATTTCGTCGCAGATTTCCTGGCCGTCCAACGCCTACTGGTGAAACACTGCGACGTTTAGCCGCTCGCCTCGAAGAGAGTGACACAACACGAGATGGTGCCAGGCGTGGCAGACCCCGGAGTAGCCGTTGTGCAAAGAATATTGCTGCTGTAGCCGAGGATGTCATGGATGCGCCGTCGACATCGGCCAAACGGTTACTGTTAATGGTGAGCGCTACAGAGCAATGATCAACTAGTTCTTTTTGCCGCAACTTGGTGAATTGGGATTGGAAAACATGTGGTTCCAACAGGACGGTGCAACGGCACACACTGTACGTGCCACAACCGATATGCATTTCCCGGGCGCCTAATCTCCCGTTTTGGCAATTTGCACTGGCCAGCAAGATCGCCTGATTTGACCGCTCCAGACTTCTTTTTGTGGGGCTTTTTGAAGTCGCGGGTTTATGTCAACAAGCCTCAGACTCTTGCAGCTCTTAAAGACAATATCCGTCAAGAATGTGAGGACCTATCGCCGGAAGTTTTGGCCAAAGTGATGGAAAATGCCATAAAAAGGGCTTAAATGACAATCAACTGTGGCGGCGGCCATTTACATGACATCATATACTCGACTTGATGTAAAAAAAATTAAAAGACCAAATAAAAATAATCCACAAGAAGAATCAAAGTTTTTCATTTCTTTTTTAAATTACAGCCAAAAAACATCGGAAGTTTACTTTTGCGCCACCTTGTACAATCGAGTCAAAAATTTATATATGTATCTTATTTTAGTTACCATAAGCCAATATTAACTATTTGTACTTAAGGCATTTACCATAGATGGGCACTTTGCGGTACTACTACAATTTCAGTAAAAATAATTCTTTAACTAGTAAAAAAGTGTCTACATGATTATGATGAGGTGCATTGAATTTTCAGTAATCAGTAATACCCGATTACTGATTATTATGAATACGGCCCTATGATTTTACTGGTAATGCAAATTGAATTTCATTATCAGTAAAAATTTACTGAATTTTTTCAGTAATCAGTAAATTTACTGCTTACTGTAATTTTTAATGCCGTACATATATACTGCAGTGTGCCCATTTACTAACCAAATAAGTTAAATAAAACAAACAAAAACCAGCAAATTCCTATGTATTTACAATATTGAAAGTTTTGATACTTTTAATTGATTAATTAAAAAAAAATTACAGCAGACAGTTGTCCGAGGCCTTCGGCCACGGACTGTCCCTGCAGGCTGTGTCAGAGACACGGCCATTAAGTTTAACGTAGAATACGCCATCCGATAAGACAGAAAACATATATAACAATAAATTCATTTGCTTATATTATTTATCATTTATTGTTATATATGTTTTCTGTCTTATCGGATGGCGTATTCTACGTTAAACTTAATGGCCGTGTCTCTGACACAGCCTGCAGGGACAGTCTGTGGCCGAAGGCCTCGGACAACTGTCTGCTGTAATTTTTATATTTACCAACGGCATTTGATTCAAGTCCGTTTAAAAAAAAAATATTATGTTCAATTTTTTTAAACTTAATTTAATTTATGTATTTTAATTAATATTTTTATTGAAATAAGTTCTGCGAATGTTGAGAGGGCCGCCCTAATATTAAAAAAGGTTTACCTTATCGAGTCTTCGCATTAGCATTCGAGCGTTGTGTGAAAACATTACGCTTTACAATTCAAAATTAATGTTACAACAGCTTTATTGAAGCTTTCGCAAAAAAGCATTATTACGTTAGCTTACTGTTTGTTTCACTTTTTACTAGATTCATGTTGCCAAGCAACATTAGCTTGCTGTTCGTTTCACTTTTTACTAGATACATGTTCCTAAGCAATGTTGAGCAACCAAAAACACTCAACCAAACTCCACACATATGTTTGAGTGTATGTGTTTAAACAATTTTCATTTGAGAAATTAAAATACTAGAAATATATGAACCAATATGAAATGTATATCAAACGAAAGATAACATCTTCATTTACCTACAAAAAAAATTCATCTAGCCGTTTCCTCAAATTCAATGAAATAAAGATTACAACAATAAAAACCTGACATGACTCCTCATACCGTAAGGTAAGACGTATTCTACGTCAAAAATATACTAAAAGCATAAGTACTTCCAGCTTCATTACTAGACGTTTACACATCTCCCCTGTGGTCGGACTCATATTAATTTTTTTAACTACAATCGTGCGCACACAAATCAAACGTTAGAATAACATAAATTCAGTGTGGGCGACAAAACGTCATCCATACAGTCTTGGATGACTGATCGTACTACCATGCAACCACTTCAGTAAAACGACTCATCTTCGAACACGTTGCATTGATTTACTTGAGTCGAACGTAACATTGCCGTCGAATGCGTGTGTATACCACGTATTAACAACATGCATGACGTCGCAATGTATTAGCGTAACAGAAATCACAACTCAATCAATTCGTCTCGCGCTAGCCTTTAGTATATTGTATGCAGCGTATGATTACACTAAACACTCATACATAGCTCACACCGATTTGATAACGCTTTACGATTGGTTAACGATTACATCGCACATCTTACTCTAAATTTGTGATTGTATTGTGAAAAAGATTTTTACCCCCAGCGTATAGATGTTTACACATCAAAAAAAGTGGAGTTTTGGTGTCAAAGCCCCGTTCTGGACGTCCCCTGAAACTGACTCAGCACGAAAAACTAGCTGTGGTGCAACCTACAGCAAAACCAAAAATTAACAGTATCAAAAATTGCTGAAAACTTGCGCCAACAGTTCAATAAGTGAGTTCCTAAGGACACCGTGCGCAGAATTTTGAAAACGACCAACCATCGCGACCATGTAGCACGTGTGAAGCTTCTAGTGTCATTAGTCAACAGACAAAAACGAATTGCGTTTGCAAAAGGGCACATAAATACGAGGCGGTCCCACAATAAACCGACCTAACGAAGAAGGCTCAACAAAGTTGGGATAAATTTTCTTTATTTTAGCCATTAACCGCAGACTTCACCTATTGATTGCTGGCACCGAGCCAGTTTTTCAAGTTGCGTGATGATGCAATTCGAATTTGAATTCATTAATGTTGGCCATCGCATTAGTGGATGTGTGAACTGGAGCATTATTGTCTTGATGTTTCAACACTTTTATTTTCACCAAATGTGGCCTTTTTCCATAATTTCATCACTCAAACGCTGCAATAATTTAGAATAATATTCGCCGTTGATGGTTTTTCTTTCTGAAGATAATCAATAAAAATTATCCCATTCGCATTCCAAAAAACAGACGCCGTGACCTTGCCTGCAGTTGGAACCGTCTTCGACTTCTTTGGACACGATTCTCCCATTCCAGTCCACTGCATTGACTATTCCTTTGTCTCAGGTGTTAAGTGGTGGACCCATGTCTCACACAGGGTTATAAATCGACGCAAAATTTCGGCTTTATTGCGGTGAAACATCGCCAAACACTCTACTGAAACATCTTCACGGCGTTGTTTTTGCTCTATTGAAAGCAAGCGCGGCATGCATCTTGCGCACAGCTTTCTCATCTTCAAATCTTCGGCCAATGTACGATGTATTGCGCTTTTTGAAACGCTTATCACTTCAGCTAGCTCTCGCACCTTCAGCCGACGATCATGCAATACCATTTTCTGGAATTTCTTAACCGTGTCTGGCCTCAATTGGTCGACCACTACTATGTTCGGCTTGGCAGCTCGTACGGCGTCGTTTAATCTCAGCTACCTAGAGTTGTAATTACAGTCGTAAATGAAGGAGCAGACTCCCCCAGAGTAGAATCTAGCTCGGCTTTAATATTGCTCGGACTGAGAGTAAATTAGAGTAATTTTTTTGTGAAACAAAATAACTTTTCTTGAGATAAGTACCTACTCTTAAAAATGTACCTATTCTTGAAAAAAAAGGACCAATTCTAAAAGAAATCCCGTTTCTTAAAAAAAACCTTTTCTTCAAAAAAATGCCTTCTCCTAAAAAAATACCTTTTCTTACAAAAATTCCTTTTCTTAAAGTACCTTTTCTTAAAACTAAAACAATACCTTTTCTTTTCTTTTCTTTTCTTGAGATAAGTAGCCTTTCTGAAAATAAGTAAATTTTCTTAAAAACATAACCTTTTCCTAAAAAGAGTACCACTTCTTTGAAAAGTATCTGTCCTTAAAAAAGTACTTTTTTGTAAAACAAATTCATACTCATGGCTTGTTCTTCCAGAAAATACTTTGTCTTAAAAATAGTACATTTTCTTAGAAAAAACATTAGCGGCATTCATGCAAATGTGAAAGCCGAGAACTTTTGCTCAGCGCAAGTTTCCCTCGCACCGTTGCATGAGGCACCAGGTAAAGTTGCTCAGCGTAGTTGTGCTCAAAACCATATCAGCTGACCAACATGGATACATAAGATGGTAGCAGTAGCAATTTCATGTATTATGTATGTGTACTTTTTCTACTGTTCTAGTGCTATCACCTTATTTACCCATCCTAGTCAGATGACAACGAAATGTCAAAAGTTTACACGTTTCTCCATCCCACGTTTGCGCAGCAAATTTGCCTCGAAAACTTTCCACTTTTGAGCAAGTCGCTTTGTATGGGAAATTTGTTTGTTTTGACGTTTGCTGTGCAAGTTTTCGAGTTTACGAGGTTCTTTCGCGCTTTCATGAAGACCACTATTAGCTGTTAATAAAAGAAGTACGTCTCTTTAAAAGAGATAATTTCGGGAGAATATAATACATACATATTCTTATAAAAAGGACCTAAAAATATACTTAACAAAAATACATTCTATTATGCTACAACCCAGTATTATCAACTATATTGGGTACTTTTGCTTTGGTTTGTGTCTAGACTAACATATGGCTATTTCCAAAAAAACGTCAACCACGGACCAAATTTAAAAAATGGAAAAAAAAATTTTCTTTTCAAGATTTATTTAGAGAATTGCTTATATTTTTTTAATATATAAAAATTTTTTTGTTTTATTTTTTGTTTATTTCGAAAAAATCGACCTGAATGGTGTAAAATTAATATTATTGCATTTGACCTCTATTTGTCTAATTTTTCCAATTTTTTTTTTCAGTGTTTAGTATAATATCGTTCGCACTCTTCTTACTAAGTTATTGTACAAACACCAAAGAGTAAAGAAAAAAATAGAAGAGATCGAAAAAGTCTAAGTAACGGTAAAAATTTTACTTATGTCTTCCATGCTACTTCTCTGTCCCGTTTACAATCAAAAAAAGGCATTTAGTTTTAGTACTCGGTGATCATTGATCGAATCAGTTTGCAAATTAAAGTTTAAAGCTATTTTTTTTTAATTTAAATTAATATTTTTAAACAGATGGAAAATAAAAGGTGTGAAGACAATAAAAAAAATTATAAGAGGTTCCACAAAAGGTCGCTAAACAAATGTAATGTAAGTGCTACATGTGTAATTTAATTTAAATCAAAATACCGAAAAAGCCGGTCCCACCGGTATTTGCCAAAATTGAAAACCGAAACCCGATTTTTCGAACAAACCGAAAACCGGGATTTAAAAACTGTTGGATTCATGTTATAAATCAGTTTTCAGTAAGACAATTAATACGATTTTAATCAGAACTTTAAATCAACATAAATTCTCATCAGCTTGACTAAAATTTTGTTCCATTTATTTGCGAATACTGATTTGAGAAAATTAGCATTTTTAAATTGGAAACGTAAACCAGCATCACTGAAGACTGTCAGATCGATTTCATTTCCAATCTGAAAACGATATGTTTTTCATTCCGCTGCAATACTAACATTTTGCTCGCAAGGAAAACGAAAGAAATTTTGGTTGACAAATAACGTTTAATTTATTACTTTGTTAGACGTTTTACCATGTAAACATTCAGTTTTTCACATCCTTTGCATGTGATGTCGTTTGCGTTCTTGCAACCTTTTAAAAAGTCCTTTCTCAGATATCTTAATATGTTTGTTTGTTTGTCTTTCAATGTTGAGACGTTAGAAGAACAAAGTTTTTCCCTTTAGGGTAAAACGAATATGTCAAGCGTGACTGACGGATGTCAGGCTGATGAGTGAGATTCGCTAACCAAAGATATAAAGCAATATGTAAAACAACATTTGCGTCAACATTTAAAGCCTTTTGCAAAGGACTCGTCGGGAGTAAAGTAAGCTAATTTAATTTTCTATGGTATTTTTCATCACAGTGACATCGAGAGGAAAGAATCCCTTGGCTTTGGTAGAAAGAAGGAGTGTCTGATTTGATTAGTTGGTTGTTGTTTAAAATTCGGATATTTGTATATCCAGGAATTTGGCTTGTTTTTCTTCGTGTGCCAGCATATTTATTCACTTAGCTAAACGAGGATATCTAAATATATGTAGAGTTGAACAAATGTATGTATATTTTAAGCTACTTCTTCCTTAACTGCTGTATATCAAACGTATTTTCTGTAATTGTTTCGAATATAAACAAAAAATGTTTCTGCTACATCGAACCCCAATCAGGCCGCAGGGTGGCATTATTGGTATGTAATGATATTTGAAACAGACATCAGAAAACAATTCACGGATTGTCTAGAACAACAGAATGCCGAAGATGTGGATAAGGACATGAGAATATTGGAGTACAATTGAAATGAGTTTCTATCATTGGCTTTATTACTTTAATATCGTTAAACGATTCGATTAATGGCTATAAGGTATTCATCTTGGTTGTAGCAATTTTGTCAAATGTATTCTTAATGATAACACGTTCAGCTGAAAAGGCAATGAATTAGGCAGCAACGAACCATTATATATTCTCCACCATACATAAAACCTATGTACTAGATGACGATTATAATTTAAATGTAAATTTGAAAAACGACAAAGATTCAGTTTCACTGTATATGCAAATGACAATAGTGGTCCTCATGCAAACTCGAAAGAGCCTCGTAAACGCGTAAACCTCGCAAACTTACGCGTCAAACGTCAAAACAAAGAAATTTCCCATACAAAGCGACTTGCACTAAAGTGGAAAGTCTTCAAGTCAGATTTGCTCCGCAAACGTGGGATGGAGAAACGTGTAAACTTTTTTGACATTTCGTTGTCATCTGACTAGGATGGATAAATAAGGTGATAGCACTAGAACAGTGGAAAAAGTACACATACATAATACATGAAATTGCTACTGCTACCACCTTATGTATCCATCTTGGTCAGCTGACACGGTTTTGAGTACAAATACGCCGAGCAACTTTACTTGGTGCCTCATGCAACGGTGCGAGGGAAACTTGCGCTGAGCAAAAGTTCTCGGCTTTCACGTTTGCATGAATGCCGCTAATAAAAAATACAAATAAAAAAAAACCAGAATAGAAATTTCAGCCGGGTGAAAATGAGCATCAAATCAGGTTTAGTAGGTGACTGATCTCACTGAAGCTCATCAAACAATCGGGCATATTCTTTTGTCCTTAGAAGGCGGATAAGCCAAACATACGGGCCAACGGCGGATATAAACTAACAGAAGAAAATCCAGGTTCAACATATCGCATTCTGGTCAGCGTCTGATCCATAATGGGCGGCTGCAATCAAATATCCTGGCAGTAGGTAAAATGCAACCGTTCATAATGGCAGTGAAGATACAAAAACGAAACAGAAAACATAAACAACTCCTATTTGTTGACGACCCCCGCAAACGTTATAAGGACCACGATTTACGGATATGCACTTGGAATGTAAGAACTCTATATAGATCCGGTGCAAGTATCCAACTGGCAGATGTCCTCGAAAGTTATAAGGCTGACATTACCGCTATCCAGGAAATGCGATGGACAGGACATGGCTGCACAAGAAAAAGAAACTGCGATATATACTACAGTTGCCATGAGAAAACACATGAATTTGGTTGCGGATTTGTAGTTGGCAAAAGACTGTGACATCTAGTCTCTAGGTTCAATCCTGTGAGTGAACGAATAGCCACAATCCGCATAAAAGCGAAATATTTTTATATTTCCCTAATTTGTGTGCATGCCCCGACAGAAGAGAAAGATGATGATGCCAAAGACATATTCTATGAGCCCCTAGACGAAACGTATGACCGCTGCCCTGGCCATGACATTAAGATTGTACTAGGAGATTTTAATGCCAAAGTAGGAAGTGAGAATGTGTTTAATCCAACTATTGGCAATTTCAGTCTACATGCTGACAGTTCCGACAACGGTATGAGACTGATTGACTTTGCCGCGGCAAAAAACATGGTCATTAGTGGTACAAGATTCCAGCATAAAGACATCCACAAGGCTACTTGGGTATCCTCTGATCAAAGAACTAAGAACCAAATTGATCACGTGGTAATTGATGGAAGGCACTCATCCAGTGTAATGGACGTACGAGTGATCAGAGGAGCTAACATCGATTCTGATCACTACCTGGTAGCAGCAAAGGTTCGCACAAGATTAAGTAGAGCGAAAATCGTACGAAACCAGACGCAGAGGAAGCTGGACATCGGAAAGCTGCAATTACCAGAGGTAGCCACAGCCTACTCAAGGAAGCTCTCGCAACTTTTGGCACAGAACCCACCCCCTCCCGACGACGATCCTGAAGCGCAGTGGAAACCCATTTCCGACTCTATAAAAACTGCCGCAACAACCGTACTTGGTTTCGAATAACCGCTTCGCAATAAACCGTGGTACGGTGAAGAGTTTCGCCGCTGCAGTTTCGAACGCTGCACGTATGGTAATGCTTCAGTCAATTGCAACGCGAGCTGCAACTGAGCGGTATAGGGAGAAGAGAAAGGAGGTAAACCGTCTCTTTAGGCGTAAGAAACGGCAGTGGAGAAAGCGCGAGAGTGCGAAAATTGAGACATACAGAAGGAAGAACGAAGCCCGAAAATTCTACCAAAAAGTTAAAAACGGAACTAATGGACATGGTTCAGGGCCCCCCTTCTGTAAAGACAAGGACGGAAATCTCGTCGCAGATGCGCAGAGCATGTTGGGAATATGGAGAGAGCATTTCTCCGCGCTACTAGTACCAGAGATATCCGATGACGATGGGACAATTGATCACAATATGGATGACGACGTCGATTGCCCCCCTCCTAACCATGACGAGGTCAGAACAGCTATTGCCCGGCTTAAGAACAACAAAGCCGCAGGAGCCGATGGATTACCGGCGGAGCTGTTTAAGGCTGGCGGCGATGAGCTGATAAGGTGCATGCATCAGCTCATTAGCAAAATTTGGTTAGATGAATGCATGACCGGCGATTGGAGTCTCAGTGTACTATGTCCCATATTTAAAAAAGGTGACCCGAGTATCTGTGCCAATTACCGTGGAATAAGCCTTTTATCCATAGCATATAAGGTTCTATCAAGTATAATGTGCGAAAGACTAAAACTAATTATCGCTGACCTGATTGGACCATACCAGTGTGGCTTTAGGCCTGGAAAATCGACAACTGACCAGATTTTCACACTACGCCAAACCTGGAGAAGACACACGAAAAACAAATCGACACCTATCACCTATTTATCGATTATAAAGCGGCCTTCGATAGTCCGATACAAGAGAAACTCTATGAAGCAATGTCTGAGCTTGGTATTCCTGCAAAACTCATACGCCTTTGCAGGATGACCTTGACGAACACCAAATCCGCAGTGAAAGTTGGTAAGGATCTTACCGAACCTTTCGAAACTAAGCGAGGCCTCAGGCAAGGCGACACCCTTAATGGAGATCATTATGAGAAAAGCTGCAGTCAACATGAATAAAACCATCAGCAGCAAAAGTCACATGCTGCTCTCGTATGCTGATGATATAGATATCATTGGGCGCACAATTAGAGAAGTTACTGCGGTTTTTTCGAGAATTGAGAAGGAGTCAGCAAAAGTGGGTCTGACGGTAAATGAGGACAAGACAAAATTAATGGTTTCAACGAACATGGCCTCCACGCGATTAGACCAAAGCGTGAACGTTGATAACCGTTATAACTTCGAGGTAGTGGACGAATTTATATACCTCGGATCTGCCGTGAACAAAAACAACAACGTCAGCCTTGAGATCAAGCGGAGAATTGTGCTTGCGAATAGATGTTATTTTGGGCTAAGCAAGCACTTTATAGATAAAGCCCTCTCTCGAGTAACAAAAGTCCAGCTGTACCAGACTCTCATTCAACCTGTCTTGCTTTATGGCGCAGAATCCTGGGTCCTATCGCAAGCAGACGAAACATCTGTAGGTGTCTTCGAGAGAAAAATACTCCGAAAAATTTATGGCCCTATACTGCACAACGGCGAGTATCGGCGGCGCATGAATCATGAGCTGTATGAGCTTTATCCTGACATTGACATAGTTAAGCGGATCAAGATAACGCGATTGCGCTGGCTAGGCCATGTCAGTAGAATGGATGAAGATGAACCAGCGCGAAGGGTTTTCGAAACCGAACTCGAAGGAAGACGAAAAATAGGAAGACCAAGACTCCGCTGGAGGGATCAGGTTGACGAATCCCTGCGTACACTTGGTATTGCCAACTGGAGAGATAAAGCAAATGATCGAACTGGTTGGCGAAATATGTTATCTTCGTTTTGTAAGGTCCCTGACCCCCCGGGGTTGTCCGAGACCGGATCAGTAAGTAAGAACCGACTTAAACATACACTCACCCGAAGTTATCCATTGCGACCGAGTTCTATTGAATATTGGCACATTTGCAGAGTGACATTGCGCTAAATATTATCCAATACTATGGGGAGTTATCGTGACTACCAGCCAATTGTCCGCCCAATATTTATATGGGAGGTACACAAATGGGCATAGCGAAGTTTTTCATCTGTTTTTACACAGTATTGCACAAACTATTGATCAGTACCAAATTTTGTTAAGATCGGTTGTGGTATACGGGAGATATAGAGTCGGCCAGCTGCAAAGCCGCCCGACTTTTGTATGAGAGGTACGAAAATGGGCACGGACAGTAGTTAATCTTTAATTTTTAGGAAAACATTGCCGAGTACCGAATTTCATTAAGATCGCTTGTAGTCTACGAGAGTTATCGTGTCGATCAACCGGACATCCGCCCACCTTTTGTGTGCATTTGACTAAATTTTGTCTGTACCAAACTTCATAAAGATTGGTTCGGTTTTGCTGGAGTTATCTTGCCGCACAACTTATCTTGGTAGGGCGTGACAAAATCACCCTTCTCTTAATCGGTGACTAGCGTTTGATGACACGAAGCCTATAACCTGATTTCATTAAAATCGGAACTGTTTCACGCGACTTATCTCATTGGCAACCCGGACAACCACCAAGCATTTGTATGGGAGGTACCAGAATGAGCGTGGCAAAACGACTCATTTTCCGAAGAAGAAAGATTGGTTCGGTTTTGCGGGAGTTATCTTGCCGATGGACCAGCCGGCCGAACAACTTATGTATGGGAGGCACCAACATGGGCGTGGCAAAATCACCCTTGTCTTACTTGGTGACTCGCGTTTGATGACATGAAGCCTTAACCTAATTTCATTAAGATCGGAAGTGTTTCACGCGACTTATCGCATTGACAACCCGGACGACCCCCAAGCTTTTATATGGGAGGTACCATAATGGGCGTGGTAACCTCGCCAATTTTCTCCAGTTAAGTAGACATTTACAGATTATTAACCAATGTTTGAGTTGGAGCTAATCACATCTACCAGAAAAAGGATTTAGAAGAAACATGAATTCATACTAAATGTGTCGATTTGTATGGGAGGTACCAGAGGGGCCACAACGCCCATTTTCAATCCCAAACTAACCATGGACAAATAATAGTCACTGACAGACATACGGACATTCATCAATCGTCTTAAAAAGTCCCAAAACGAATTTCATCCAAAGATACTGAGGGTCTAATATGGCTCCTTATCACCATCCTATGGGTGGGGGTAAAAAAACTATTTTTCTACAAATAGTGGAATCGTCAGGAACTAAATATTGCAATTTTCAGAGTTGTGATCAGCAACGAGAATAAAAGACTTACGCAGGAAATAGCTTTACAATAGCGTTTAGCTATTCGATGGGTTGAAGAAGCTGTGAGACGAAAACAACGTAACAAGCGCTTAGTCGAAATAAAATTTAGTTACCTTACCTTACCAATGTGACCAAAGATTTTTCCGGTAGAATTTGTGGGTTGGCACCAAATGAGGTTTTACCACGTTCTCGTCAGTTGTAAGACGCTGCAGTTATTTAACTCTGTCAACTGCAGGTCGGGGTGTTAATAACTCCTAAATATTCAATGAATGTATTTTTGCACAGTTTTTCGTTTCTCTCTTTGCTACCTTAACAGTTGTTTAATTTTCTCCACGTCATTTTCTCCGCGTTCTTAAAAATTCAAATAATTCAATCATGAAAGGATGTAAACCGTCCCTTTAGACGTAAGAAACGGCAGTGGAGAAAGCGAGAGAGTGAGAAAATTAAGACATACATAAGGAAGAACGATGCTTCGAACGATTATTCTACCAAAGAGTTAAAAAGGGAACTAATGGACATGGTTCATGGTCCTTCTGTAAAGACAAGGACGGAAATCTCATCGCAGATGTACAGAGCATGTTGGGAATATGGTACCTGAGATTTCCAATGACGAGGAGGTAATCGATCACAATTTGGACGACGACGTCGATTTCCCCCCTCTTAACCAAGATGAGGTCAGACCAGCTATTGCCCGGCTTCAGAATAACAAAGCCGCAGGAGCCGATGGATTACCAGCTGTTTAAGGCTGGCGGCGATAAGTTGATAACTAACAACTACCGTGGAATAAGCCTTTAATCCATAGCCTATAAGGTTCTATCAAGTATAAACTACGAAAGACTAAAACCAATTATCGCTTGCCTGAGTAGACCATACCACTGTGACTTTAGGCCTTGAAATTCGACATCTGCTCAGATTTTCACGCTACGCCAAATCCTGGAGAAGACCCACGAAAAACAAATCGACAACTATCATCTAAAGGGTTTTTCAATAAGAGCGCTACCAAAGATTTTTTTTAATTAAAACACAACCGGTTTTAGATACCAATGAAATTCTTTATTCCTGTGAAAGTACGTTCGATGCCATTATTTATGGAACCTCGGGCACGCTTGCAGAAGTCCAGACGCTGAACCCAATTTTCGACAGTTTTCAAGCATAAATCGGCCGATACTGCTGCAATTTCACGTTCGATATTCGTACGAAGTTCATCAATCATCGCTGGCTTGTTGGCGTAGACCATAGACGTGACGTAGCCCCACAGGAAATAATCTAACGGCGTCAAATCGCATGACCGAGGCGGCCAATCGACTGGGCCATTTCGTGAGATAACACGTTCACCAAATTTGGTTTCCAATAAATTGATTGTGGCATTGTGGCGCCGTCCTGTTGGAACCACATGTCCTCCAAGTCCATATTATCCAATTGGGGCCAACAATATTCGGTTATCATTGAACGGTAGCGATTCGCATTCACAGTAATGTGCCGGTCTTGATCATCACGGAAGAAGGCCCATAAACCGCACCAAACCGTAATTTTTTCGGGATGCAATGATGACTCATGGATTATGTGTGGATTGCTGTCTGACCAATGGCGCATATTTTGCTTATTGACGAAGCCATTCAGCCAGAAATGAGCCTCATCGCTGAAGATGATTTTCCGATGAAAATCCGAATCATTTTCAAGTTGTTGCTCAGCCCAATTCACGAACATACGACGCTTATGGTGGTCAAGCGGCTTCAGTTCTTGCGTCAATTTGATCTTGTAAGGATGTAGGCCAAGATCTTTTCGCAAAATTCGCCACAACGACGTCACAGAGATGTCCAACGCTTGAGAACGACGTGTGAGAGACACATTTGGTCTTTCTTGACCTGAAGCCTCAGCGGCATCAATATTCTCGACACTACGGACACTTCTTTGTCTCACTGGCACGGGAACATTTTGTACTGTGCCTGAGGATTAAAATTTTTCCACTAGACGCTCAATTGTTGATCTGGTAGGACGATTATGACGACCATAAATTGGACGTAGCGCTCTTAAAGTTGAGGCCACTGACTCCAAATTTCGGTAGTAAATTTTAATAATTTCGACTCGTTGTTGGCTCGTATATCTTTCCATGATGAAATGGCAAACCTTACTGAAGAGAAATGTCAAAAGAGGGGGAAAAATGGCGTCGTTTGCTGTCCCTATCGATTTACTTTTGTAGCGTCTCTGTTGAAAAACCCTTTATTTATCGATTATATGGCGGCCTTCGATAACCCGATACGAAAGAAACTCTACGAAACATTGTCTGATTCTGGTATTCCTGCAAAACTCATACGCCTTTGCAGGATGACGTTGACGAACACCTAATCCGCAGTGAAAGTTGGTACGGATCTTACCGTACCTTGTGAAACTAAACGAGGGCTCAGGCAAGGCGACACCCTAACGTGCGAACTCTTTAACATCTTAATTTAACATCGTACTTGCGAATAGATGTTAGTTTGGGCTAAGCAAGCAGTTTAGAGATAAAACCCTCACTCGAGTAACAAAATTCCAGCTACCAGACTCTCATACAAACCTGTCTTGCTTTATGGCGCAGAATCCAAATACAAATACTCCTAAAAATGTATGACCCTATAGTTCACAACGGCGAGTATCGGCATGAACCATCAGCTGTATGACCTATATCCCGAAGCCATGTCAGTAGAATGGATGAAGACGATCCATAATGAAGGGTTTTCGAAACCGAACTCGAAGGAAGACGAAAAATAGGAAGGCCAAGACTCCGCTGGAGGGATCAGGTTGATGAATCCCTGCATACACTTGGTATTACCAACTGAACAGATAAGGCAAAGGATCGAACTGGTTAGCGAAATATGTTATCCCCGGGGTTGTTCGAGACCGGATAAGTAAGTAAGTAATTAATCTTACTGAGACACCCGTTAGATTAATTATTTTTTGTTAAATCTTTCCTTTTTATTTTTATGGAAAATATTTATTTCTTTTTTATTTTTCTTTCTGTTTTGTGAATTTTTATTTTTGTTCAATTGGGTTTATAGTTAAATTTTGTAATTAATGTAAGTTAAGTAGTTTTCCGAGAAAATAATTCAGCCGTTTTCCGCTGAGTAAATAAATAAATAAATTAGAAGTGTTGACGCAAAACGAATCCTACGGATTACAACAATTGCAAAATTTATCCTTCTATCCCAAGGCCAAAATTTAATAATATATTTTCAATTTAATTTCTACCCATTTGCAGCTACATCTGTTGCTTTTCACACGATTGGAGCTTTTAGTTGTAAACCAAGCAAGTTCACTGGAACTGCAACATGAGGGTGGTATTGCCTCCAACTTTTCAAATCGTTTTGTTGTGTTCTACGGTTCAAAAAAAAATGATATTCAATGGAAAACTATTTAATAAATAACCACACATCATTGATACTTGCACTCCAACTGATTTTGAGTTAAAGTGAAATTTTATATTATAATATATTTTTTTCAATACCCACCAACCCGAAAGTACGAAATTAACCCTTAAATGGATTTTCAGTTTTGGAACAAAGTTCCTTATCGCACGTTGCGGGATGGGGGCTAAATGAAAAAATTTTAAGCAACTTTTTTTTTAACCGTATTATGCTATAACCCAGTATACAACCCAGTATTATTCTGCGTACTTTTAGGATTTCGGGGTTTAGTGTTTGAAAGTTGTCCCAATTCGTTTAGTTATTTTATTTTATTGCATACTTTTAGACATAATTGATAATTATTACTAGCTTTGTACAGTCAGGGACGTATATGAGTGTTGTTTTCTTTCATGTTGGCTTTGTGATAGTCTACTTGGGCATGACTATCACAAAGCCAACATGAAAGAAAAAATTTAGTACCATAATAAACAACAGCAATTTAACAATTAATATATTTTTATATGCATTGTCCCCAGATCGGGCATCAATGTTGCATTTGTACAGCTTTATGAATTCAATTTGTTCAAATTAATTCAACACTCATATAAGATAACAATGTACTGAAAAACTTTAATAAAAAAATTACATAAATATCGTAATATTTATATACTATAATCTATGGTCTAATTAAATTAATTTTTTTTTATAAAACAATAATTTTAAGATAGCCACCTCAATTTTTGGTTTTGGACGTTAGTGCAATATCTTTATGCGATAATTCCCATTTCTTAAAAAAAACCTTTTCGTCAAAAAATATCTTCTCTAATAAAAAATACCTGTTCTTACAAAAATTCATTTTCTTAAAAATAAAATGTTACCTTTTTTTCTTTCATTTCTACTTTATTTTCTTTTCTTTTCTTTTCTTTTCTTTTCTTTTCTTTTCTTTTCTTTTCTTTTCTTTTCTTTTCTTTTCTTTTCTTTTCTTTTCTTTTCTTTTCTTTTCTTTTCTTTTCTTTTCTTTTCTTTTCTTTTCTTTTCTTTTCTTTTCTTTTCTTTTCTTTTCTTTTCTTTTCTTTTCTTTTCTTTTCTTTTCTTTTCTCTTCTTTTCTTTTCTTTTCTTTTCTTTTCTTTTCTTTTCTTTTCTTTTCCTTTCTTGAGGTAAGTAGCCTTTCTGAACATAAGTAAATTTTCTTAAAAAATAACCTTTTCCTAAGAAGAGTACCACTTCTTTAAAAAGTACCTGTTCTTACAAAAGTACTTGTTTGTAAAAAAGAGTCATACTCTTATGGTTCTTTCTTACAGAAAGTACTTCTTCTTGAAAATAGTATATTTTCTTAAAAAAAATCCAATAAGTGTTCGAACTCACGGGCGATGTGTTAACACATTTTTGTTACACGGTACCTGTTCGATTTCTATGAACACATTAGTAAATGTTATATGGCAACTTTCCAAATAAAACGATCCACATTTAATACTACGAAATGTGGCAACATTTGCTGTAATGGGTGAAAAAAATGTGATACGGCAACACGTTTGCAGCCAGAGCCAACAAATGCATGGTAGCAGCAGGTGTTGTTGTTATTGTAAGCTCCAACAACAGACATTTTATTTTCGTTCATTCGCTGCAGTTGTCAAATTCTACACAATTATATAACAACAATACAAGAATACAAAAAAGTATAAAAAAACCTACATGCGATTTTGATAAGTGAAACGAAAAATGACGGAAAAATGATATCACTTGTTTAAACGACTATACCTGAGAGATAATTCTTCCATGATCAATATGTATAACATGTAGTGCGCGTTGTTACATATTCGTCTTTTATACGATGACTTACGACCCTGGGACATTGTGTTCATTCTCTTTTGGTAACCCTTCGTAAATTCATGTGCTTTCAGACGACGACTCTCTGTATACAACTATGCGTGACTATTTGTGACGTTTTGTCGGTTAATCTTCTTTTTTTTCTATTCGCAATAATCTCAAATTCAACATTTTAAAAAATTAATGAACAATGGCTGATAAAGTTGCAATTGTATTGTTTTAATTTATTAAGAAATTGCTGCAAAACAATTTTCCACCACTTATTGTATACTGTTGCTTTACCGCCATTTCAAAAAACGAAAGAGGTGAAAGAGAAATAACAAAATGACCCCTGAATCTGAATTTCCAATTCGTGACTCTTAAGCCGCATTCACAATGCAAGCGACAATTTCGTTTTTCATGCTATCTCGTTCTCACACACAGAATTTCACATAATGGCCTTTCGTTTTTTTTTATAAAAATGTAACTCCAATTTGTCGCTGAAGTTGATCTATTCCTACTCCAGCAACATATTTGTTCGAATAAATAATGTACTATTAAGCGGTAGATGGCGCTGTACTTCGAATTTCATTTTCAAACTTAAAAACATCAATGAAAATTGAACCCATTTGTGTTAAAAGACGCATTATAAAACGGTATTTTATCTGTAGAATCTTTTAATACCAAATATATTTAAATACATTAACATTTTTTAATATTCGAAATACAACCCTGGATGTGACATTTGAATCATGATGCAACTAATAGAGGTTGTGTTATAAGAACAACTTAAATGATTTGCTTTTCCTTCTGTTCATTATAAGAAGAATCAAATTCAAATGTATTTGGTTTTATAATTTCTGGCTTGCTTTTATTCTTGACAAACATTTGTGTTAACTTTGACATGAAAACAAAATATATTATATTGTTGCCTTGATATATTAGCCGTAATACTGGTATCACCTGTTACAACAAACATCTCAATTCGAAGTAAACTGTTGCTTGCATTGTGAACGCCTTTTGAAAATGTTGCTTGCATTGTGATTCCGGCTTTATGCTACCACTCTTCGTGACGTAAGTCGTGACTCGTGTCCCAGGGTTGTAAGTCATCGTATAAAAGACTCTTTTCCAAGCCTCTTCATGACGACGAGATAGTACCATTTCATGGAGTTTTATTTGCTGCTGTATTTTACCAATTTTACACTTTTTTCGAATACGTATTTTCGTTCAATGCAAACTAGACTTGTGTCGAACTCGTTCACTAGCTCTCGAACTCGTTCATTTAAGGTGCCCGGTTGTAACAATAACGAACATACTCGCCGTATCGAACATGTGCATTATGTTCATGAGGGTGATGTCCGGCCACCTTAAATGAACTAGGTAGTTCATGAACTACCCAACTCTAATGCAAACAACATAAGTCATAATTTGGCTGTCATTAGTATCAATAAACAATATTTAAATTTAGTTCCTGTCTTCTTTGCTCTCTCATTATCCATCATCGGCCTAGAAACTTTTCGATCAGCTGTGCCATAGAAGCCCCCTGGTTGTTTAGTTCCAATTTTGTATTCAATCGGAAATAGAAATCTATCCTTCAAATTTAGCGATATAAAAGTATACGAAGTCTTCCCTTAAATTAAATAATTTTAATTAACTTAAAATGTGTAAGCCATTTCGCAAATTCCTGTTTTTGAGTCTCTCCTTGATAACATTTTTATTCGCACGAAATGATAAAAAAATTTATCTAAGATAACTTTTTGTTGCCATTTCTTGAAATTCAACATGTGGCTACATTGTCATTGCTCAAGTCGAATTTAAGTGGGAAATTGAAATGCCAATTAATATCGCTTAGCTGTCCCGTACAAATTAAGCTATAATTAACTTTAGCGGGGTAAAAAAACACACTTATTGTTATGTTCGTGCATACGCTACACAATTTCACACAATTTTCGTTGCTCTCTTGCTATCTCATTTTAATTTACGTTTTCATTATTCTCTTTGCTCTGAGAGTGCTCCGCACCCTTTCACAATAATAAAAAAAGGCGTTCAATCATATGATGACGTTTCATATAAATAATATTAATACTTAACAACACTTACAAATATTTAAAGACAAGTGTCATTATTTTCTTGCTTAATACTTTTTATTTTGAAAATATATATGTACATTGTTATGTTCGTACATACGCTACAAAAGTTCACACAATTTTCGCCAATATTCTCTTTGCTCTGAGAGTGCTCCGCACCCACACAAGATAACTATTCGCTGCCGCTACATCAGTGTGTGTTTTTTCCGCAGTCTGACAATCTGTGTTTCGCAGTCGGACAAATCTGTGTTCTATATAGCGGTGGGTCACCCTTATCATTTAGGGGTATGGAAAATAGATGTTGGCCGATTCTGAGACCTACCCGATATGCACACAAAATTTCATACAAATTGGTCCATCCCTTTCGGAGGAGTTTAACGGCAAACAATGTGTGATCGCAGTCGGACAATCTGTATGATCGCAGTCGGACAAATTGTGTTTGGACTTTGTGAGTTAAGTCCCTACCCGCGTCTGATATTTTTAGGTCCTTTTTGTAAGAATATGTATTATATTTTCCCGAAAAGCTAATTTTTTAAAGAGAGGTACTTCTTTTATTAAAAGATAATGTTTTTTGATGTGTGGCCGTCAGTGATGCAATGATTAGTGTGCGCGCCTCTTGTACATGAGATCCTGAGTTCGATCCCTGCTCTCACCACCTTAAATTTCTTTCGGCGGCGGTCACCTCACATAGTGACGGCGACACTATCGAGTATTTAGCCAGGAAAAAGCTTCTCAAAATACCGTTCGGAATCGGTGTAAAAACTGTAGGTCCCATTCAGTGAGTATAAGACTAGAAAGCGCACAGCTCACTGGTTGTGAGTAGCTCTCCCCAATACCTTCATGGGATGTAATGGGAAACCATTTATTTTATCCCTTAGCTTAGAGTTCAGACCTATCACATTCTGATACGATACCAATAAAGGAGAGCTTAGTTTCTTGAGACAGTGATCGATGGGGGTAATTGCACAGAAACACGAAAACGATTGCGATCTCTGTGAACAAATTCCCGCACCCAACCCCTATCTGGCCGAAATGTTCCTTTCACTATGCCATCGAAATATTTCCCCGGAACTAGAATTTTAAAAGAAGAAATATCCCTCGACTGGGAGTAATTACGATTATAAATTACAATATCATCACCAATATCAGGACGAATGGATCTTATATAACCGCCAATCTCCTCAACAGTAGTATGTGGTGCCAATCTTGACAAGAACACCATCCTCCTAGGAGGCACAACAACTAAACTTTGAACAACCCCTCGTCCGCCATCTTGAGAAGTTAAACAAGTTTCATCACCCCGTGTAATAGATGCGTATTCACATGCCAGAGTTGGCGAAGTCGAACCTGGAGAATTCTGAACATCATCTGATGACGGCGATATTCCCAAACGACAATTATCAGTAGCAGAATTTACAACAGGTGCATCAGATGCAACTGTAGTGGGAAGCGATGGAGGAACAAAGTTCGCATTCACCACCGGGGTAACAAAACTTATCAAATTTGATGAATTAGGAAGACTATTACAATCAACATTATTTAAATTTAGAGAAGTTTCGGAGATCCGTCAACAAACTCAGATTTATCAAATAATGATACCATTTTCTTAAAATTGCAAAATCAGATTTCATACGATATATTACCTGTTTTGCATCCCTAAACATTCTATACAAATCAACATCGAGGGCCCTACAGGCCAAACAAGACCAGCGCAGGTCATTAGATTGACCAGTTATTGCATCAAAGTGTCTGCCATTAAAACAAGCACAGCTCCAATGAGCATGTGCCTCACACAACCAACAGCTTAAAAGTTATTGATCAGTATTGCTCTTCACTTTACAATTAGTATACACGCACGCCATCTCGTGGTAGGTAGCAAGTGCAATACGAAATTCAACTACAGCCTAAAAGTATATTGTAGAAATTTTCTACAAAATCAAAAGGGAATTAACAGAGAAAAAATCACAAATGATAAATACCTGATGAAAACGGCAAATGAAAAGTGAGCGAAATGCTTATTGAAATTTTCGTTTTTTTTTATACACGTACATACTTCTTTCTTATGGCCACGAAAAGTTCATAAAACTGATTACCGGGCTTAAGGTAGAAAATAATCACAAATTGACAATTGTCCACAAAGACAAAATCGTAACACTTGTAATTTGCCAAAAACCACAATAAAATTCAACCGAAAAATATTGATTACCCTAAAAACTTTCACAAATTTCATATGATTCAGATGCAAAGTGCACTCTTGCACAATACCGTTTTATTCAAAATTTGATAACGAAAATCACTTGTAAATATGAACAATTTACAGATTTTTATTTTTCTTACGAGCCCTTTCTTTATCACATCTAAAGCCACACGGTGAAAAATAATCGCCCCAGCAACATATTGCAGGAAACGTACAGTGGGTCACAGTGAAAATGATCCACTTTTGACTAAAGACTTCAAAGTGTAAAAAGTATAAGAATCAATATTAAATGCAAGCGAAGATAAGCTTAATTAGTTAGTTTATTGTATTTAAATAATAGTTATTTATTTCAAAAATATGTTACATAAAAATTAAGATTAACCGAAAAAGGAGAAAAATTCATCTCACAGTGAAAATGGTCCACAATACAAATCTATGAAAAATAATGGAACCTTTTCACATTTTTCTTCTTTTTTCTTCTGTGTGCTTTTGCTAACATTTATGCATTGAAACAAACACGGTTTTGAACCATTCCCTCAGTTGTTTATTTTAAAATTCCAAGATGGGTCGCCATACTACACTCGAGATGCGAAATTTAATACTCTATAAAATCACTATAAACATGGAAAAAGTCAGAGAGAAATCGCTCAAATTGTTGGCAAAGCCCGCACAACAGTTGAAAATATCTTTCGCCGATTTAAAAGTAAAGGCAGAGTTATAAATAAGCCGAAAGTTAATTTAAAAAGCCATTTGGCGAACGTCAAGAACGGTGGATAGTTAACCAAACCGCTATTAATCCAAGGTTAAGTGCACCGAAACTACTGCATATGGTTGAGAAACAATTTAATACAAGCTGCAACGCCGAGACCACCCGGAGAGTCCTCCGAATGAACGGATTAAATTGCAGAAATGCACACAAGAAGCCATTTGTAAGCTCAAAGAATAATAAGTTTGCTCACAGCTACGCTCTTAAAGTCTTTCCATTCTGGAAGAACGTCTTCTTCACGGAAGAGAGTAAATATAACCTTTTTTTTGACGTAGAATACGTCTTACCTTACGGAGTAGGGAGTCATGTCAGATTGTTATTGTTGTAATCTTTATTTCATTGATTATGAGGAAACGGCGAGATAACTTTTTTTAAAAATTTTTTTGTAGGTAAATGAAGATGTTATCTTTCGTTTGATATACATTTCATATTGGTTGATATCTTCCTAATATTTAAATTTCTAAAATGAAAATTGTTTAAACACATACACTCAAACATATGTGTGGTGTTTGAGTTTGTAGCGTTAACACAAACTATGCTGCTGTTTCAGTGTGGACACAAACCTTCGGCTGTTGTTTTGATTGATGAAATATTGAAATTTCGTATATTTACTTATGTATTTAAGTGAAACAAAATGTTAAATGTGAATTTGAATTTAACATGGATATATAATTATAAAAAATATAAATCAAATTGATTTGCGTCTGTTATTTACCATTTATCCTTACTCTTTTAATTTAAAAACATATTTAACCTATTTTTCCTACCATAAGCTAATATATATTATCAAAAGTAACTATTTATCATTTATTGTTATATATGTTTTCTGTCTTATCGAATGGCGTATTCTACGTTAAACTTAATGGCCGTATCTCTGACACAGCCTGCAGGGACAGTCCGTGCCCGAAGGCCTCGGACAACTGTCTGCTGTATTTTTGTCAGATGGCAGAGTTAACGTTTGTAGAAAACCCAACCAGGAGATGAACCCTAAGCATTTCCGTCCGACAGTTAAACATGGTGGTGGGCATGTGATGATCTGGGTTGCTTGTTTGGCTGCTGGTGTTGGCAAATTGCATTTTGTGGAAGGGAATATGAATAAAATTCTATATTTAGATATTTTAAAAAATAATCTGAAGCAAAGTGCAGAAAATCCCGTTATTAGGGACAGTTTTCATTTCTAGCAGGACATTGATCCGAAGCACACGGCTGGAATTGTTAAAGAATGGCTGGTGTATCATTGTCCCAGAGTAATCAAAACTCCTACCCAATCACCAGATTTTAACATAATTGAAAATTTGTGTCAGAAACTGGAATTCGAAATACTTAAACATGGCAATTTCAAACAGAAATGATTTAAAAAGGACCTTTTGGAGGAGTGGGGTAAAATAAGCCCAGAATACACAAAAAAGCTGGTGGAATCAATTCCAACTCGCCTTAATTCAGTTATTCGACAGAGGTTTCTATTTATACTGTATTTAAGAAAAATAAACCTACGTGGACCGTTTTCACTGTGACATGAATTTTTCGCTTTTTTCAGTTAATCTTAATTTTTATGTAACATATTTTTGAAATAATTTAATGTAATTATTATTTAAACACAATAAACTAACTAATTCAGCCTCCTTTCGTTTGTATTTAATATGGATTCTTATACATTTTACACTTTAAAGTGTTTGGTCATAAGTGGACCATTTTCACTGTGACCCACTGTACATCTTTCCAAGCATTCTTTTCATGAATTGAAGATTTGCTGCCTTGTTGTCTCTTTGTTATCTGCCCCGTTTTTGTTTTTAGCGGTTTTCAACAAAAAATCTACATTTGGGTCTCAAAATCATAAATTATGGCCTATTAATGATTGTGTCACAAACATGCTATATTTAATAGCAAACACAATGTGTTTGAACACAAGTATAGTATATTTACAACAAGCTACGAACACGTTATATTTGCATCCAAACAACAAAAAAAGGACAGATTTTTCAGGGTGCAGCAAGGGTTGCCAATATTTCACCGATTCAACATTTCCTCATTTTAAAGACGTCGAGTATCCCCTTACTTTCCTTTTAGGGTTAACAAATTGGAAAAAACACTTAGGGCTAGCCTTAATTTGTATCATCATCCTCGTTATATAATCCGAATAGCGCCTCTGGTTCACTAGATTGTATTTTCACTGGGACACATCGTACTTGACGCAGGTAACTACAGAATAATTCCCTCTATATTTGTTAAATAATCTACCTTTAATAGTTCGCAACCTTCTGAATTCTTTAGTACCCCAAACAGGACCAGAAAATGTTCCATTCGTTGTCAATGGAACATATGTAGAAAAAAACATTATCGAGAGTGTCCTACAAATTCGAGACGTGTAAATCAATGTCACCACTATTAGACCACGCGGTATCAACTAAAAGCGATATTAACATACAAAAATTTCAGAGGCGTTAATGCTGTACGTTGCAATTCCTACCGTCTCCCCCTTGGCTGACGTTATAACTTGGAACATTCCAATTTACAATCAGTGTGGGATGGTGTTTATCCTCAGGGCAAACTAGAGGTGAGGTACGGAATACAGAAATTTCAAAGCACCTAACCAAATATAAACTTCTGCCAGAGGAATTGGTAGCAACATTTATTTGAAAAAGAGATAAATCTGACATGGTACGAGTATCAAGAAATTCATTTGCAAAGTTGGACGAAGATGTAGGAAGTAGACTACGAGATTTACGACAAAATTGCCAAGACACAGAATGTAGATTAAAATCACGTAAATACAGAATTTCATCAGAAGATGAATGTCTGGAGTAAATTTCGCTCAAAAAACCAAAGTTGTTCATATAAAGAATAATATCAGCAAATGGTGGAATATATGAGCAAGTAATAAATATGTTTTTACCCATAAGTGACAAATGTACAGATATAAATTCGACATCTGCATAAGAAGTAAATTCAATCAATTCAGAAAGTATGAAACAATGAATAGCGATCAAAACACCACCACCACCAATCTTTGCAGTCTTATCTTTTCTATAAACTTGATCATATTCGCAAACAATTTCCGAGTCATTAACACCAACCATCATTAACCATGTCGCAGAAACAGCAATGACTTCATAAAAACAAGTCTTTTAATTTCGAATTCAGTCCTGTAACGTTTTGATACAGCACGGATAACGTTTTCCAAGTATTTTAATTGACCCTTGTAGGCCCTGCTTCCTCCAAGATGATCCAAAACCCGTATACTAATACCACTGCGGCTAAGCGTTATGTCCGATATCAGTCATCTACTGTTGAAATCGGAACCCTCATTGCATTCTTGGGGAGCCAATATTTCACGCCGCATAACGCACGTGACATTTACAGTTTAGACGGAGGTGTAAAATAACATCAAGATATTTGATAGTAGTCGAGGAGTGTACCCAGAGTTCGTATATACTCCCTATGTGTAACCCATACACATCGCCTCGGGGAATGTGTAACGTACGGTAATCCATTACCCACAGGGTAATGGGCAAAATAATGGGTAGCTACCATACATTGTTCGCAATGGCAATTAAAAAATTTAGAATTTACATTTGCTTAGGCAATGCAAATGCAGGTTGTGGAATCAGATGCCAATCGTAATGAAATATGAGAATGCTTTAATTACTTTGAATTTGTTTGACTGCTGGCAATTCTGTGTGTAGACTATTTTATACGTAGAGGTTTGTGGTTTCGATAGGTACTGCCTCGTAGTACTTTCAAAGTTATAAACCTGTACTGTATAAAATATTTGAAAACCAAAATTGCCAGATATGAAGGAAATGCTTTGAAAATAAATAAAATTGCCAACGGTATTGAAAGTTTTTTGAATTTCCATTTAGAGAGGAAATTCAAATTAAACAAAAAAATTATAATTGCCATATAATTAATTTGCCCCATGTATGGTAGCTACCCACGACAATGGGGAATTACTCATCACGATTACTCATTACCCTCAGGGTAATGGAAAATATAATTGCTAGTTACCCACGACGATGGGGAAAGTGTCCTATGGAGGTAACAAATTTATTATTTTTGCAATTGGACGCACTGTTTCCGAGTTATAGCCATTTTGGTAGTTCGGAGATTTTCTTATTTTGGCGATTTTTTGAAAAAAAAAAAATTTGTCATACGAATTGGAAAACTTTATGAAAAACCCTTGGTTGGTTGGTTGATTCACGTGGTTGATCAATATATTAGTTAGCATCAATTAGTGTCTTGGGACACCGTTTTGCATACCCCTTCACTCCGGACAGTCTAATGTACAGTGTCTATATCCAACCTGTTAATCGGAGATACCTCATTAGTTCTCCTAGATCTATCTCGTGTACCTCAGTGAGGTTGTTTAGGAAGGGACGACCTACAGTCTTTAGGCGTCTATTCATTAGAGACGGACAACTGCAGAGGCTATGTTCCACCATCTCCTCCTCTTCTGCGTCTTCACGGGCAAGGCAGTGGTCATTATATGGAAGATTCAGCCGTCTTGCGTGATTACCGATTGGCCAGTGCCCGGTCAGCATGACAATTAGCCTTGATATGTTCCCCCGATTTTGGCTAATCAGGGAGTTAGTCCGATGAATTTTATATTCTGGCCATGTGATTCTGGATATGGGGCACGTTTCCGTCCTATCCCATCTGACCTTTGCTCGTTCATAGTAATGCAGGAAAATACCACTTTTGACCGACACTATAGGTGTTGCGACTGATACCATATGGAGTTCGGTGGAACAGGATCCTGCCTTGGCTAGTTCGTCTGCCCTTTCGATACCTTGGAAACCCGTGTGGCCTGGTATCCAGGTAAGAACCACATTGGCCTGACGACTTAGCTCAACAAGTTTTCCCTACATTCACTAACGAGTTTAGATACAGTGTTATTAGATTTAAGTGTTAGGAGAGCCGCTTGGCTATCTACAAATATTCCAATGCTCTCTATTCTCCGTTGTAGTATAAGTTCGCGCAGGCTTCCTTGATGGCCAGTACCTCAGCTTGGAAAACGTCTGGGAGTTTGAATTGTAAATTGAGGCTTGCCTTTTCGGAGAAGACACCCGTGCCGGTTCCACATTCCACAAAACCTGTCAGTGGTTCCCCTTTATTCCACTCTATTCTCCTGGGAAACATGCATCGAATAGGATATCGAACCTTAATGAGGGTGTCTTGGTTATGAAAATCTCTTAGAGACTCTCAAAAATTAATTTTTTCGATTAGGCGCTCTATTTGCGAGACTTTTTGTTCATATTTTCGATCAAAAATGGGGATGCGTTTTTGTGGGTAACCCATTACCTATCCCCATGTGTAATCCCCCATTGTCGTGGGTAGTTACATAGTATTTCCCCATTACCCTGTGAGTAATGCGTAATCGTGATGGGTAATTCTCCATTTTCGTGGGTAGCTACCCATTATTTCCCCTATACCATGTTGGTAATGGGTAAGCGTTCGCTACCCATTCCCCACGGCAATAATAATGGGTTACCCAGGGTAACCTATTACCCACAAAATACGAACCCTGAGTACCACACGACCTTCAACTCTTGTTCATATCTGCTCCTCTTTCTTGCGACTGCTAATCAAAACCGCTTCCGTCTTGTAAGATTCTGTCCAGCTTCATTCAGTCACGTTTTCTCTTACATGACCACACCGTTCTCGATCCTCTCCACTTGATCTATGTTTTACGCTATGAAAAAGAAAATGGGACCCCTGAAGGGTCTTGGAACCATTGAGTTGAGTTGTCGATTGAAATCCACAGTTTTACACCAACTCCGAACGAACCATGTTCTCAAACATATACAAGAGCCGCGCACACTACCATTTCACCACCGGCGGCCACATAACGACTATCATGATTGTATCGTCGGAAAAACCGAGACTTGTAGCCTCACTTGGAATTCGCAAACTTAGGACACAATCTTACATAATGTTTCACACAAGAGGGCCAATGATTGATCCTTGTGGAACACCTATGGTTTAAGATGAAGCACGAAGTAAGATCCAGAATCTAAATAGGTGTCTGCATTCTTATCAGGGCACTTTTCAGTTGCCCCCATATCTGCCGTTTTGTAAGTATTCTTCACATCGAGTGTGCTCGCCGCACAGTATTCCTGGGCGCCACTCCTCCAATGCGTGCCGAATATGACCTCTGCTACATGTTGTATTGCTTCAATCATGGAACAAGGCTTCCCGAACTCGTATTGGCGATCAAAAAGAGCATCTTTTTCATTCTCAAGTTTCAACACGCAATCATAAATGATTCTCTTCAGTATCTGGCCCGCTGTGTTCAGTATACACCGGTACAATGACGGGTCGTCGGATGGGTTGTTTGCCTTTGGTAAGAGTATGAGTTTGCTAAAGTTTCCATTTATCTGGGGAAACTCTTTCCTCGACGCAGATTCGTAATGTCTTGAAGAAGATGATGTTAGCTTCCAATGCCTTATTCTTTATAACATTCGGCCCCAATCCTGCTTTAGCGCATTCATCGTCAATAGGGTACAGCGACTGATGCGGAAATAAGAGTGTCACGATGTCACGGAGCCTTCTCGGTAGGTGATTTGAGGTGTCCTGTGCCCCTTATCTTCATTAGGGTTACCCTGTATGGCGTTCCCTAAGGATTTATTTCCGTTTACTGGCACATGCATCGTTTACTGGCAGGACTTCTTGATTTTCTTTATGTGTTCCTTCAGTTTTACACATAGCTGCATGTATTGCTCTTGCTGGGCATTAAGATTAGGTCTTCCTCGGGAGCTTTGCACATCTCTTCTTGCTTTAAGACAGCCTTTGCTCAACAAGCATTCCACCAGTATGGAATATGACTTCTCTCAAATGCCGACCGCGGTTTCGTAGGGTGGCGCGCATTCGAGAGTCCCTATTTCGACGACTCTGGTGCATAGATCAGGTAGTATTTCGAGCGATGGCACGGGTTATGTTGACTATGACAGCACAGGACTTTTGTGGCCTATTTCCATAGAACTGCGACTTAAGCAAACCTCACAGGTAAAATCGCACGATCTCGGTGGGCGGGTAACGGAGTCTCTGTGCGAGATAAATATTCCCTTAAATCAGTCGTGCAGTATACCAATTGTGGTATAAGCTGTGTGGCACTTACCGCCATCCTGATCGAAACAATTGTCGTTCACAGCCACATCATCCAATTTCGGCCAATAGTAATTGCATGCCATCTATCGGAAGCGCTCAGCCTCTACGGTGATAGCAATGCCATCATTATTTTCGAAGAAGTGCGGATGGTAAAGCCGGCAGTTACTTTCTATGGATGTATTGTCATTTGGTGGAACCTTGTGTGGATTGGTATCGCCCAAATCCGTCAATATTGCTTAAAATGGTCGCCAAATTGGTACAACGCGCGTTTCGTTGCCACAAGAAAACTCTCATTTTGATAGTTACGTTTTCTCGACGCTATAACTTACAATGGATATTTGGGTTTTCATCTGGTAAAAGCAAAATAGGAAAATTGACAACAACGTAACCGCCATGAAGTGTCAAAATGCACCTGTGCGCATTGGAAACCCCTTTTCAGGAGAAATATAAACATACGGCCGAATAGCACAAGCAACATTCACTTCACTTTGCATTTTTGACGTCAAACAAACTAAGTATGAACTTTGCTGTAAGACTTTAGTACATTTTTTGTACATAAATGAACTCAAAGAATATATATTTTAACAAAAATCATACTTTAGGTTCTTAATTTATTCAAGGGATGATGTCGAACAATTAGGTGAATGTGAAAGTGATTTTCATGATCAGGTCGTTTGTAAGTCAACATAAGGGTGTCTCAGTAATAATGCACTTTTTCATTTTAAAATAAAAACACGTATTTTTTTGAGATAGTTTTGACTTTTTTTTATTGGATTTTGAGAAGACATTTTCCGATTAAGTACGAAATAAAATATCAGTCAAGTGGCCTTCACGGCCCTGATCACAGGCCATTACCTTTTTCATGAAATTTTCCATGACTTTTTCACAGAGATGTGGCTTAGGGTGTCCCATCAATGAGCAAAATCATTGCCAAAAACTGGTAGTTTATGCGTATACAATAAAAGTTTGAACGTTTTGCTTTAAAAATATTGACTTACAAACTAAGAAAATCGAGGTTATTGACCGAGTTTTAAGTAAAATTCAAAAAACGTCCGGAATACCCGATTTTTGGGGGAAATTCGACTTGTGTGACCTTTAACCCTCTTCCGAAAAATCTGAAAAAAATCTCAAAAATACTTTACCCTATAAGCTTTCCAATCCAGCTTCAGCAACCATGAAAATCGAAAAAGAAATTTTTTTTGGACACCCTAATGTGGCTGTATCTCACCGATGACGCGTTGGATCTCGGATTTCAGCTCAGGAATTAATTCTTGTTTATTCGCATAAACCCAAGTTTTCACAAAACCCCAAAGAAAGAAATCGTAGGAGCTAAATCGCATGATCTTGGTTGCCAGTTGACATCAGAATTTCTTGAGATAATTTGTTCTGGAAATCCATGCAGCAATAAATCGATTTTTTCTTGCGCGGTGTGGCAGGTGGCGCCGTCTGGGCGAAGCCACATATTGTCCAGATCCATGTCGTCCAGTTGAGGCCACAAGAATTCCGTTATCATGTTCCTGTAATGAATCCCGTTCACAGTCACTACAATTTCGGCCTCATCTTCAAAAAAGTAAGGCCCAATCACGCCGCCTGACCCAAATCCGCAACAGACAGTTTCTCGTTGTGGGTGCATTTATTTCTCATGGATTTGCATGATGATTTTCTGAGCCCCAAATTCGATAATTTTTTGTATTCACGAAGCCATTCAGATGGAAATGCACTTCATCGGAGAAGATGATTTTTTTTGGAAAAATTGGCATAACCTATTGCACGAATTGCCGGCGCTTTCCATGGTCTGCTGGTTTGAGCTCTTGAGTAAGCTGAATTTTGTACGTATGAAGATGGAGGTCTTTTGTCAAAATTCTCTGCGTAGTGCTTCGTGAAATTTGAAGTTGTTCAGAACGATTCCAAATTGATCTTTTCGGGGTTTGGGCGACACTCTCGTTTACAGCAGCAATGTTTTCAAGAGACCGACCGGTACGTTGACGCAATGGAGGAGTACCCGACCCAGTTCTTAAAATTTGTTGACGATTCTTCGATTGGTTGACACATTAGGTGCACTTTGTCGACTGAAAATTCTTTGAAGTTTGCGAGGGGTCTCAGCATAACTTTACAAATATTTGTAATAAATTTTCACAATTACGAGTATAACGCATTTTTCTTTTGTAAAGCGCTCCATTTTTAATAATCGGAATAAACAAATGTGCACGCAAAGAAAAAACTCGTTCCTCCCAAACGAAATCTCAGATATCAGAAGTTCGATTGGGGACTGTAGTTGGGGGAAACGAACTTCTTTTAATCCATACATGTCATTTCGTTTGGCAGAACCGAAAAATGTTTGCAGCAAACGAGTTATGAAAAATATAAGTTGAAAAAACGTTTGTGAGTAACGAAAAACGGTTCCGTCAACTGTTGTTTCGGTTACAGCAACCGAGCTGTACTTACTCCCAACTAAAAAAACGTTTGAGAGAACTGAACTGAACGAGTTATGAAAAATTAGAGCTGAAAAATGGCTTTGATTTTTGGTTTTACCCATAAAGTTTGTTTTAAAAAAAGATGCAGTTTTTGTCTATTTTTTCACGGTCTACTTACACGTCTGTCTCGCCTTGCATTCAAATAACAACTACAACGCATCAATTGCTCATCAAAGACAAGGTAGAAGCATTAGAGTGTGTGATCACTTTTATATGTATGCGTGAGTGTGTATGCCAAACGAGTGAATTATACTGTGTATACAGTCGACAGAATGAGAGAAATTTACGTTCTTCGTAGTCCGTGCTCTCATTAGAAAAACGGCTAATTTCAGTTATCTCAAACGTTTTTTAAATTTGCGGCAACTGTAATTTTGTACGCTTTTGATGCAAAAGAGAACTCGAACGAAAACAACATGATACATATTTGCGATATATGAGTTTCTTTGGGATAACTACATGAACGGTTGCGATTAATAAATGAATACAAATCAATCAAAGTATTGTTGCGGCAACCGAGCAATAAACATTTTTGTTCTTTGCGTGTGACATCTGCCAAATTTCAGAGTTGACACTTGCACAAAAAAATGACACTAAATTTAAAAAGTGCAATCTTACTGAGACAGCGTTAATAAAATATGTGTTTAGAAGAAGTCCATTGACTCTTCTAGACCCCTATTTTCGAAAAAGATAAATCCAAGATCTACAATCAAAATATGAGCCCTCATTTTCTCACCATATTCGGGTATTCGCATTGTTTTATTTACAATTTCGTTTTGCGTGAACAAACCTTTACCTTGCTGACATTGCTCACTTTTTGTAAGGATTACCAATATTTGTCTGAACTTCCTACTTGATATAACATACATTTTACAGGAGGTCGTTAAGTTAAGTGAGAATAACTGGCAAGATAATCACTGTTACCGTAGCATATAAGTATTCTGCCCGGGACGCAAACCTCTTCCAATTTACCAGAGGAAACATCACTTATTCACTTTACTTCTGTGTCATTATCATTTTGTATTTGTGGATAAGGAGGAGAAGCCAACCACATGAGTGTACGATGACACTGGAATTCAAATAAAGATTAAACGAAACGTAATTTCTTCATACAGAGTAGAGTGAAGCGAATATAAAAATTTAATTAAATTTTTGCGAAATACGTGATAATTAAATTCTTTACAATGTACACCATCTCCCTCAATTGTACCGTGTGACATGTTGACATGTTATCAACGAGTTTGTTGTAGCTGTTTTTGTTTGAAATGTTTGTTACAATGACATTTCAAATTGTTTCCTTTCTTACATTTGAAAATAGAGTATTTTGTTTTGTCCTTTACTTGTCTCCTGTTTTAATTAAATTAAAATGTAACATCGTAAAATATGTTAAGTTAAAATGGAAAACACAAATATTTTATTTTCGTTTTATGAGCTAAACATTTGTTGTGGAGAGGAAAGTAGTAAATCCATATGGACATTTCCGCCAAGAGTTCTAATATTTTCGCTGTGATGAAACGTCAAAATCTTTAGAAATGTTTCTTTAATTATTGAAAATACTGCAGAACTAGTCGCAGATTTCACCCAATGACTTTTATATCATCAGCATACGCGAGCACCATGTGGCTTCTGATAGTTTTATTCACGTTGACTCCAGCTTTTCTCACGAATATTTATTTACTTGCATATCTGGGCTCGAACAACCCCAGGGGGTCAAAGACCTTGCAAAATTAAGATAACATATTTCGGCAAAAATTTCGATGTTTTGCTTCATCTCTCCAGTTGGCAATAGGGATTCGTCAACCTGATCCCTCCATCACAATCTTGGTCTTCCTATTGTTCGCCTTCCTTCGAGTTTGGTTTCGAAAACCCTTCGCCCTGTTTTGTCTTCATCCATTCTACTGACATGACCTAGCCAGCCCAATCGCGGTATTTTGATCCGTTTAACTATGTCCATGTCGGGATACAGCTCATGGTTCATGCGTCGCCGATGCTCGCCGTTGTGCCCTATAGGACAGTAGATTTTTCGGAGTATTTTCCTCTCGTAGAATCCTTCAGATAAAGCAAGACAGGTTGTATGAGAGTCTGGTATAGTTGGACTTTTGTTATCTGAGAGTGGGCTTTATCTCTAAAGTGCTTGCTAAACCCAAATCTACATCTATTCTATTGTCTGCTTGATCTCAAGGCTGACGTTATTGTTTGTGTTTACGGCAGATCCGAGGTATAAAAATTCGTCCAGCACCTGGAAATTATAGCGGATATCAACGTTCATGCTTTAGTCTACACGCGTGGAGACCCTACTCGTTGAAACCATTAATTTTGTCTTGTCCTCATGTACTGTCAGACACACTTTTGATGACTCCTTCTCAATTCTCGAAATATCTCAGTTAATATGCTGAAGAGATCGCAGGATAGGGTATCACCCAGGCTAAGGCCTTGCCTCTTACTAAATGCTTCAGTGAGATCTTTACCAATGTTTACTGAGGATTTCGTGGCGGTCGGTGTCATCTCTAAAAGGCGTGTCGGCTTAGCTGGAATGCCAAGCCCTGATATAGCTTGGTACAGTTTTCCTAGTATCGGGCTATCGAAGGCACCGTTATTTTCTATAAAGAGGTAGTAGTAGGAGTCGATTTGTTTTTCGTGGGTTTTCTCCAGGATTTCTTGTAATCTGAATATTTGGACGATAGTTAACATAATAACACTGATAAAGTCCGGTCACGTCTGGCTTTAGTTTTTCACACATCACGCTCGAGATGACGTTGTATGCTATGGATGAAAGGCTTATTCAACGATACGTTATATATATACTCGGGACGCCGTTTTCGAAAATAGCACACAGTATCTTAAGACTCCAATCGCCGGGCATGCATTTGTCTAACCATATTTTGCATTTGAGTTGATGCATGTACCGTTCCAACTTATAGCTGCCAGACTTAATAGATCAACCGGTAGTCCATCAGCACGAGCGGTTTTGTTGTTATTAAGCCGGGAAATTGCAGCTCTACCTTCGCTTTTACCAGGATTGGAGAAGTGAATGCTATTTTCCAGTATTTTTTTAACACCCTTAACTATATTGAAGACTATTGGCAAAAATAAAGAAGATAAGTGATCCCCCATATTCCCAGCATACTCTGCACATCTGTGATATGATTTCAGTACATATCTCTAAAAACTAAGGGCCCGGATCCAATTCCGTTTGCTTTGCTTTGTACCTTTCGGTAGAATTTACGGGCATCATTCTTCCTTCTGTAAGATTCAATTTTCTTACTCTTGCGCTCTCTTCACGCCTGTTTTTTCTTACGAAACAAACGGGTTTCCTCTCTCTCCTATTTTTCATGTACCGCTCAGTCGTAGCTCGCGTTGCAACTGACCGAAGCATTGCTATATGTGCATCCTTCTTTTCGTCACTTGTCATACAGCACTCTTCATCGTACCATGGTTTGTCTTTAAGCGGTTTGTCATAACTAATAGCCTCTGCTGCAGTTCTCAAAGAGTGGGAAATATAATTGCAGCTTTCCGATGTCCAGCTTTCTAAATGATGCGTTTCGGTTTCGCTTTGCTTAAACTGGTGCGAACCTTTGCTGCAGCCAGGTAGTGATCCGAATCGATATTAGCTCCTCGAATCACATGTGCGTCCATTACACTAGTAGAGGGCCTTCCATCAATTACCAGCTGATTAATCTGGTTCGTCGTCTGTTGATCAGGAGATATCCAAGACATTTTATGGATGACTTTATGTTGGAATCTCGTACTACTGGCAACCGTTTGTAGCCACTGCAAAATCTACGAGTCTCATTCCGTTATCGAAGGCGATGGCATGTAGACTAAATTTCCTAATGGTTGGTTAAAAGACATTTCCTCTCCCCAGTTTAGCCTAATATCACCTAGAACAATCTTAATGTCATCGCCAGGCCAACGGTCGTTCTCTTGGTGTCATCGCCGACGGCGTCATTGGGCCGTACTTCTTCCGTGGTGATCAAGACCGGCACATTACTGTGAATGCGAATCGCTACAGTTCAAGATAACCGAATATTTTTGCCCCCATTTGAATAATACGGACTTGGAGGACATGTGATTCCAACAGGACGGCGCCACAAGCCACACAGCGAATGCCACAATCAATTTATTGGAAACCAAGTTTGGTGAACGTGTTATCTCACGAAATGGCCCAGTCGATTGGCCACCTCGGTCGTGCGATTTGACGCCGTTAGATTATTTCCTGTGGGGCTACGTCAAGTCTATGGTCTATGTCAAGAAGCCAGCGACGATTGATGAACTTCGTACGAATATCGAACGTGAAATTGCAGCAGTATCGGCCGATTTAGGATGGAAAACCGTCGAAAATTGGGTTCAGCATCTGGACTTCTGCAAGCGTGCCCGTGGTGGCCATGCAAAAGAAATCGAGTTCCATACATAATGGCATCGAACGTACTTTCACAGGAATAAAGAATGTCATTGGTATCTAAAACCGGTTTTGTTTTATTTAAAAAAAACTTTTGTAGCGCTCTTATTGAAAACCCCTTTATAAAATCTTAATCATTGTGTCTCCGACATGCAACATTGATTAGCAAACACCAAAAACCAAACAACAAAAAATACAGATTTTTTAGTGTGTAATATACATGTGGCCATCGGTGTTGTAGTAGGTAATGTGCGCGCCATTTGTTTCTATCCCTGCTCTGATCACCTTAAAGTACTTTCGGCGGCGGTCGCCTCGCATAGTGACGTCGACACTATCGAGTAGTTAGCCATGAAAAAGCTTCTCAAAATAACGGATAGAAACTTGAAAAATCAATGGCATTGTTAAAGATTTAACCCTTTTCAAATCCCTCTTTTCAAAATAAAAGGCGGCGAACTGTTAATATTATACAAAATTAACAATAGTTTATTAAAAAAATTTTCCGCCGAAACGATCTAACAAGTTCAATGGACAAATTTCAACTAACTACAAAATAATTGTGTCAGTGATTCCATACCAGTGATCATCAAGAGCAAATTAAATTATAAATAAACGCCAAAGAGTTGACCTTGGACGCTGGTATGCAATAACTTCTTAGTGGAGTCCGTTACAACGATGATGTGATGGATGTGATGGATATTACAACAAAAACAACGATAGTGTGATGATTACTGACCAAAGCAAGTGAGCGATGAGAGTGATGTATAGCCAACGACGACTGCGATGATGAGTTACTGCTTTGATAAATTGTTTATGTGACTTGTTTAAGTTAGCGGGGTTGGTTGAGTGTTGTGTTGCTCGTGTAGGGTGGCTCGCTATGCCGACGAGCGGTATTTGGCATTGTATATTGAAGAAATGTATTGTGATAAACAAATGAGGGTGTAAGAAGGAACCAAAGACAATATTAAACCAACAGCTAATAAAATTATATACATATTTATTTTAACCCATTTTAAAGCGATGGCTGAACAGACATGAAGCACTTTTTTGTCTGCCCGAGCCTTTACTGCAAAAGTCGGAGCAGCGTCCCATTTGTGAAATTTAAAAAAAAAAAAAAACAAAGTATGCAAACCGAGGAAATAGACGCATGTTTCCCCGTATGTATATGGAGGTTTGGGAGGAGAGACGCGAATATTTCCACGAAAGCATATGGATGTTTAGGATGAAGCACCCGTATGCTTAAACGTATAGCCATACATTTTAGCCTGTAAACAATCTAATGTTTACAATTAAAGACATGTGAGTTTGGTACTTTCAAACATATATATGTTTGGAGTGTGTTCCAAACATAACATGGTTCCTGCCGAACATGTTTGGGAAAATATGTTACAGAGACCGTTTTGAAAAAACTCTATTTCCTATTGATTATTATTTATTATACAGATTTAAGTTCTACTATGTCCCGTACGTGCCGCCATTTGTATATATGTACGTCACAAAATATAAAATCCTATGTTGAATTATAAATATGTGTTTTAATGAAAATACTTTTTCTTCAGGAGCGAGATTGATTCTTATTTAAAATTTGGTTCTAAAACACTTTTTCTCCATGTGTAATAGTTTCAGTAAAATTTGGATTCAACTGTAACAGTTTGGAATGTTGGTCCCATACATGACAGGATTTGTTTAATTTTTTTCTTCCCTATTTCATGAGTCATCTGAAAATGTTCTAAGTAGGACTAAAGTCTATGATCTAATCTGTTAAATATTACAAAAGAAATTAGATATCTGATGAATCACTTAAGCACTAAGCCTAATATAAGCACTAAAAATAGTTGCATTTGTCAGTACGTTACCATGGAATGCTCCTTCCGTTTGTATTAAAAAATTATAATGTAAATTTTCTTTTAAGATTTTCCACTGAAAGTTTCATTTTGAGACATTGACCTACCTATGTATGTTATCTGCATTTTCTGCTGCTTCGTTTGTTCCTTCGATAAGATGCTTCACTGATTTTTTAAAACCAATTCCCTTTTGCAAATGCTTTATGTATAAACCAACAATATTTTCTGTTACAAGGGAATAGACTAAGATGCATGCACCAATAGACAAAAGATGCATGCACCAAATATCACTTAAACTCTGAAAAGACCCAGCATCAGTAGCCTTTAAGGTAATAACTGACCTTAGATAAACCTCTTCATATTATAGAAGCCGAGACAAATAGACAGTCAATAAATCTCAAACAAGGCAACAAGACCCACACGAAGAAACAAGGAGACAAAAAAACAAATACTGGTGCTAACAAAGTGAAGTGTACATCAAAGTAAAAATAAAGCGGTAATTGAATTTGTCACTTCTTCTTAATTTCTTCTCGTTCCTCGAGCTGAATGATCGTTCATACCAAAAAAAAATTTAACAGTTTTGTAACTCTGATTTTTGAGTCTGCTTGTTTGTTGTCTTATGGCAACACACTTGACAGTAGTGAAGTTTGTCAAAATATGTGAGTGTGTCTACTTATACTAGAGTAAATACTTGTGGCTGTCGGTGGTGCAATGGTTAGTGTGCGCGGCTCTTGTACATGAGATCCTGGGTTCAAACCCTGCTCTGACCACCTTCAAATTTCTTTCGGCGGCGGTCACCTCGCATAGTGACGGCGACACTATCGAGTATATAGCCATGAAAAAAGCTTTTCAAAATACCGTTCGGAATCGGTGTAAAACTGTAGGTCCCAATCAGTGAGTGAAAACTGGAAAGCGCACAGCTCAGTGGTTGTGAGAAGTTCTCCCCGGTCCCTTCATGGGATCTAATGGGAAACCATTTATTTATTTAAATACTTTCGTACCACAACCTATTTTCCTTTTCTACTTCCTCTCACCAATTCTCTTTTCAAGTTGGTGTAACACACCATGTATTTATCGGTTTATCTTGTTATTCCTTTCAGTTTTGCAGTTATATTTGATTTTGTCACACACAGTCTCATTCCATCGACCTATTTTAAAACTTCTTACAATAAATGCTGGTTTATTCCATTTGTAATCTTCAAACAAACACGGCCAAAATGATATTATACTTAACTCCTTTCACTCGCATTTATTTACGTTAAGTTGCGTAAAGACATGGAAACGCATCGCCACTATTCAACAGATACAGGCAACACGTTCTCATTGTATCAGAAACATTGTTGCTGTTAATATGTTGCAATGTGTGGAAAAGCAAATGATGAAGTTAACATGTTTTAGTGTACTGGTATGAGCGAAATTGCCAGCAACATATCAATGTTGTATGCTAAATTTTTCACATTTTTTAAGTTTTGTGAGAAATTTAAGAAAATTTGACAACATTGATTATTTCTCCCACTCGCCATATGCAACCCAAATAAAAAATCACAATACTTGACAAAATGAGATACCTGCACTAAATTGGGAATAAGAGCGAAACGCGTCCATCGATTTTTATGATCACTGCCGCATGTTGTTCACAAGTCATGTCACTTTCTTTATGTTTCATGTCATTTCAATAATAAAAAATTATAATTTTTTAATCAAAAAATATTTTTTTTACCATTCTTTTTTTGATGTGTTAACATCTATAGGCACGGGTAGGTCAATCTATCAAAGTGAACACATGCAAACAACACACAGCGTTAGCATCACATACGTAATTTCTGTACAACAATAGTCTCTGCCTAAAAATAAGTATGATGGTATTGATGTAACGGCAGCGAACAAACAAGCAGGTCGTCGTCGCCAACGAGTATTGAATAGTTTAGAGAACTCATGGAACGAATTGTATGACTCAAAAGCACTGACGACATCTGGCGAATGATTCAGAATGTATTACTCTCTTTTTGTCTTAGTCCATTCATAATTTTGGTCTTTCGTAATGGTCCATTCATAATTTTGGTGTGAAACATTGATGCCTTTTGAAACACTTATGCTTTTTGTATTGTTTTATGTAATAACATTGTCTAAATGATGCATTTATATCGAAATATTCTATGAAGAGAATAAGTCTCGTTTATGCTCTTTTATTCAGAATCTTTACATGAGAGCGGAAAAAGAGTGCAATAAGTTCTCTATACTATTCATGGTAGAAATATAATGGTAGATGCATTATGACAACAAATACAACAAGTCAAAACAAGAGGCATTCTTGCCTGTATTGTGTCAACTCAGCTGAATGAGAAATAATGTATTGAAATTGGAAAAAGTGATATTTGCAAAATGCGTATGTTTTATTTGATATTTTATACGGATGCAAGCCCAAATCCTTTCTCAAAATCCGAAAGGTTTTAGTTTGAGACAGTTCCAATTGTAGACAACGTCTTGGAATCCATAAATTGCGGTCTTCAGAAACACTTGCCTGAACGGCAGTAATATTTTCATTATGTAAAGAAAATGTACGCTCGCGCAAAATTTAAATAATTTGTAAACGTTGCTGTTGCGTATATCTCTCCATGATGAAATTGTAACATTACCGAATACAGTGAAAAAAAATATTACAGATAATGCCATACTACAAATGGCCGAAACGTCACTTAGATATCTTATCACTCAAAGTGGAACCCGAAATATAAATATCAACCTCGTAATTCCTGCGGCGAAGCGTTGGTATGCCAGTGTAGTAAACCGATTAAGATTAAATTTCTTGTCTAAGGATACCGTATTAGTGTGTACGTATATTCAAAATCTCATACTCAAAGCAAATCATTTGGCTTTGATTTCAATTAATTTGGTGATGGTTGGTTGGTTGGTTGAAAACGCTACAAGACAGCAGGCTGTCTAGAAAACTTAGACTAAAGAAGCCCATTGTGATACCTGCAGTTTCCTCCCTAGCAACTATTGACTAGTCGTCCAGCCAATTTTTCCTTTCAATAAATTTGTCTATAAGACCTACAGGAATATCCTGTAGGGCTACGGTGCTAACTAGATGTGTTCCGAATATCCTACTTCTCAATCCATGAGAAGGTATTTCGTCATTTCCTCGTCCTCTTCCATGCATTATCTACAGAGAGTGGAATTTCTATGTCCCAATCCTAGGGCGAGTTTTCCTACAAGACAATGTCCCGTAAGTGTTCCTATCATTGTGAATAACCTGCCTCTCGGCAAGTTAAGTAGTTGCATAGTCCTCTTCCTGTCCACCTGTGGCCAGAGTACCCTGTCTTGTTTGCAAGTTGTAGTGAGTCTCCACTTGTCCTTGAACATATTATCGGCCCACTGCCTGATCTGCAAACGGCAGGTAGAGATTGGAATACTAACGCCTTCTTTTGCCGGAAGAACCTGTGCCACTACGCAATTGCCTGGCATGTCGCTGTGTTCCGGTACCCAGATGAGCCAGATGTCAAAATACTCTGCCATCACCCTAAGTGATGAGTGGCATTCATTCACTGTCAGGGACGTAGCAAACATGGCTTCCAGGGATTTTATGGCAGCATGGCTGTCTGTGTAGATGCATATTCTCCTTGAGGGTTGTGACACTACTTTGCAGTAGTTCAGCAACCTCCAGTATGGCAGGCAGTTTGAAGGAGATATTTAAATTTAGGTCCGGTAAATGCACCTCATAGCCTACTTGCTCGTCCAACTTTGATCCATCCGTGAAAAATCTGATACTACTGGTATCCCCTTCCAGTGACTTTTCCAAGGAATTCCTGTTCGGAATAGAAGTCCTTAGATTTTTCGCTGGTAGAAGGTATGGGATACAGTAGTCCGTTTTTACGGGAATTGAGTTGATCCGGTGTAGTAATTTAGCGTGTCCGGAATGCCCCGATATTAAAACGCCACAATCTGTGATTCTCACCAGGGATGTAGCGGCTGCCGATTCGGCCATGATATCAGGAGTACAGATGTTCCGGATAGCATTAAGTGCAGTACCTGACGTCGTGAACTAATCAGCGCTAATCTTTGAATTTTCATCAAGGAATTCAGAGTATATTTCTTTTGGAGGGACCTCCACCAAACTACGATGCCATACAGAAGTATTGGTCTGACTATTGCCGTATAAATCCACATGGTGATCTTAGGGACAGTCCCCAGCGCTTTCCTATCGCCCCTTTACAGTATCAGTCGGTTTCCAAGACAGTTTTCTGTCGAGAATTATTCCCAGATACTTGAGCTTTTCCGTCAACTTTAATAGCACCCCATTAACTGACGGTAGTTCAAATTCGGGTATTTTATATTTCCGAGAGAAAGAGATACGCTCGGTTTTAAGTGGGTTAAGTGATAGTCCGTTGTTAACGGTCCAGTTCGAAATCAGATTAAGTAGGCTGGTTGTATGAATGCTAAGTAAATTGAGGGTTCATAGGCAAAGACCTGGCATTCGGCCCTGTCCAATTCAAGAAGCAGTTCATTGACAGAAGTTAACCGTAATAGTGGAGACAGAACCCTTGCGGTGTCCCCCTGTTAACGTTCCTAGTAATTGTAACACTACCCCATTCAGCTTTGACTGATCTATCCACCAGAAGCTTCCCAATTAGGCGTGTCACTAAGCTGTCGACTCCTAGATTCTGTAACGACCTATGAATCGCCGAAGATTGAATGTTATTGAAGGCTCCCTCGATGTCCAGGAAGGTCCCTAGAACGAAGACCTTATTCTCAAGAGAGTTCTCTAATATTCTGATTATAGAGTGGAGAGCCGTCTCAGTTGACCTGCCCTTGATATAGGCATGCTGAGAACTCTATAGTAGATTCGTGAATGTCCTCCAGTAACCTTTCAAATGTCTTAAGAACAAAGGATGATAGACTGATTGGTCTAAAGTCCTTTGGTTAAACATGAGAGCATTTGCCCATTTTGGAGCCGAAAACCACTTTGGTTTGCTTCCAAATGCTAAGAATGACTCCCAGCAGAGGGCAGCCCCTGAAGATTGATTAATTTGGTGATTGAATCGAATAAATAAAACTCTACACATACGCAACTTCATTGGGTGGAACTAATTTCGTATAACAACGAAACCATTTAAATTTAATATGAGCAAATTTGTCCTCATAATAGGTAAAATGATACCTCACACTTGCAAGGATGTCTTATGCTTGAACAGAAGAGCAAGAGTATTCATGAGTCGCTTCTCGTGATGTGTGAATATAATCAGTATCAATCTGACCTCATGTAATGCAATAAAATGAAGCCATATTGTCTAGACAGTAGACAAATGTTTCCGTTTCGTCAGCTTCAAAAGGACTGTATTGCTTGCTTAAATTGAATGTATCGACAAAAAGATTTTGCAATTTGTTACGGCAAAAAGGAAATAACCACAACTAAAGTAGTCATACATGATACATGAGGATGATTAGCGATGCTAATGGAAATATTGGGAAGTCTTTAATAAATGTTGAAAACAACAGTCGAGACCGCTGGTAGTTTCATTTTATGACCTCTAGCCAAACTAATTACATTTAGATAGTACAAAAGGTCAACAATCAATATCATTATACAATTGAAACTAATATTTAATATTTTAAATGTAAATTTATTTTCCATTTATTTATAAATATAAGTGAAAGGTCACAAATGTTTCAAAAAAGCCCGAGGTTGTTTCTATATCATACATATTTCACGTGTAGGAAAACAGTTTTGAAATATGGTATTACTAGCCTGCAGGTATTTTTGTGATTTTATTAGAATCAATATGTTGCCGTTAAGAGCCGATTAGGGAAATTTGTCGTTACTGGGACTATTAAGAATACACCAAAGGGTAAATTAGGCGTTTATCTATCTATACGTGTAGGAATGAATTTGAATTCATTGTATGGTTTTTCTTTCGCATTTATAATGCTACCTAGGCCAACTAACTGACACGGGTTACAAAGTTCCTATTAAACTTAAAATAGATAAAAGAGTCATAACTCAGATTTTGTGCTTAATGGCATAGAGTTTTGACATAAATATATTGTAAGTGAGTTTTTTTAGATTCCATGAAGTTTAAATTTTGTTCTACAAAAATCACCAATTCAGATACCAAAAGCAACAAAATTTGAATTAACAAACAATTTGCTTTTGATGGTGATAGTTATTATAGGAATTTATAGGAATTAAAATTCTCACTACAGTGAGAGACCTAGTATACCAAAAGACTTTAAAGATAGTAAAATACAATTTAATTCTTGCTTTCTTCGCAAACTCAAAATTGTACATTGCTCTCACCTTGAAAAAAAAAATTCTTCATCGCCTGCACGAAAGATTTTCGTTAATTTTTTACTTTAAAATTCTGACTACTTTGGTAGTCCCTGCCACGAAAAAGTGCATACATGATTTCTATCACAATATTTCGTTTTGTTGCTGCAACAAATTACTTTACGTTCCTGCAAGAATTTTATTTAATTTGAATTCTGTAGAAAAATGGGCTATAAATTCGAAAAGATTTAAACTATTGATTTTTGGTTTATCTCCTACTCCTTATAACGGGGTTTTCAACAGAGACGCTACAAAAGTAAATCGATAGGGACAGCAAACGACGCCATATTTTTTCCCGCTCTTTTGACATTTCTCTTCAGTAAGGTTTGCCATTTCATCATGGAAAGATATACGAGCCAACAACGAGTCGAAATTATTAAAATTTACTACCGAAATTTGGAGTCAGTGGCCTCAACTTTAAGAGCGCTACGTCCAATTTATGGTCGTCATAATCGTCCTACCAGATCAACAATTGAGCGTGTAGTGGAAAAATTTGAATCCACGGGCACAGTACAAAATGTTCCCGGGCCAGTGAGACAAAGAAGTGCCCGTAGTGTCGAGAATATTGCTGCCGCTGAGGCTTCAGTTCAAGAAAGCCCAAATGTGTCTCTCACACGTCGTTCTCAAGCGTTGGGCATCTCTGTGTCGTCTCTCATCTCTCTGTACTTACCAGATCAAATTGACGCAAGAACTGAAGCCGCTTGGCCACCATAAGCGTCGTATGTTCGTGAATTGGGCTGAGCAACAACTTGAAAATGATTCGGATTTTCGTCGGAAAATCATCTTCAGCGATGAGGCTCATTTCTGGCTGAATGGCTTCGTCAATAAGCAAAATATGCGTTATTGGTCAGATAGCAATCCACACGTAATACATGACTCATCATTGCATCCCGAAAAAAGTAAAATTTATGGGCCGGCGGCGTCATTGGGCCGTACTTCTTCCGTGATGATCAAGACCGGCACATTACTGTGAATGCGAAGCGCTACCGTTCAATGGTAACCGAATATTTTTGGCCCCAATTGGATAATATGGACTTGGAGGACATGTGGACATGTGGTTCCAACAGGACGGCGCCACAAGCCACACAGCGAATGCCACAATCAATTTATTGGAAACCAAGTTTGGTGAACGTGATATCTCACGAAATGGCCCAGTCGATTGGCCACCTCGGTCGTGCGATTTGCCGCCGTTAGGTTATTTCCTGTGGGGCTACGTCAAGTCTATGGTCTATGCCAAAAAGCCAGCGACGATTGATGAACTTCGTACGAATATCGAACGTGAAATTGCAGCAGTATCGGCCGATTTAGGCTTGAAAACCGTCGAAAATTGGGTTCAGCGTCTGTACTTCTGCAAGCGTGCCCGCGGTGGCCATGCAAAAGAAATCGAGTTCCATACATAATGGCATCGAACGTACTTTCACAAGAATAAGGAATTTCATTGGTATCTAAAACCGGTTTTGTTTTATTTAAAAAAACTTTTGTAGCGCTCTTATTGAAAAACCCGTTAGTTTATTTTTATTACTGATTCATTTTAGAGGTTTGCCAACATTTTCAGTTGACGAAAAAATTTGGTTACTGCATTGAATCAGTTGTTAATGTAACGAAACAAATTTCTATGAAGACAATGAGAGAAAAATACTCGAAAAAATACGCAAGCGTAAAATAGAGGCCAGCAAGAGAAAATGGTGAGCGTGAGTTTTGGGTCACGTACACATTTTAAATCAGTTCCTAAGACATGTTTCTCCGCCGGAATAATTTAAATAAATTTGTTAAAACAGACTAATTAGTTATAGTTATTAATAATCTTTTATTCTCAAAAACATATTCTGTGAATTTATGTGTTTGCTGTGATCGTTTGTTTATATTAGGGGCGTTTTTTTCGTAACTTATACACGTTAACTCATACAAAATGACAACCTGCACGTTAACATGTATAAATTTACAAGTTGAGAATAAATATAAATATAATAAATGGTTTCCAATTACATCCCTTGAAGGAATTAGGGAGAGCTTGTCACAACCAGTGAGCTGTGCGCTTTATAGTTTTATACTCACTGATTGGGAGCTACAGTTTTACACTGGTTCCGAACGGTATTTTGAGAAGTTTTCTTATGTCTAAGTACTTGACAGTGTCGCCGTCACTAAGCGAGGTGACCGTCGTCGAAAGGAATTTTAAGGTGGTCGGAGCAGGAATCGAACCCAGGATCTCCAGTACAAGAGGCGCGCACAATACCCATTGCACCACCGACAGCTCAGTTGAGAATAACTCCGATAAAAGTGCTACCAAGTTATCGTTAGATGTATAAAAAAAAATAAAATATATATCATTGCCTTTTTTATATTTCCACGACATTTATAAAATTAGTATGTCTGTAAAGAAATTTGCAATTTGTTTCAAAAATTTAATTATTTTGTCATTTTCAGTAAACGCAAGGTCTGGTCTCGTCAGCAGACAGTTGGATTCCTAAACTGCTACAATACTCGCATGGATGAATTCACCCACCCAAGGAAAAAGAAAGATGCGTACGCTCATGTCTTGGAAGACATGGTTGCCCAGTGTATAACTGTAAGTAACATATTTCTTATAATATAGGAAATAGAAAAACTCCGAATATTTAAGAAATACAAAAAAGGAAATAAATTCAATTTATTCAGAACAAGATTTTTCAACAGACTACCAATATTGTTGCAGGAAAAAATAAAACCATAATTGAAAAGCTATATCGATATAAAAAACATTTCTATATCAACAAGTATCGAGTGGACAAGTATTTCAACACCCCCTCTCAATCGATTAATCCCAGCTCATTTCGCATCTTGATAAATTTATTTGCGTCAGTAGACTTCGTAAAGTTAGTTCGAAAAGAGGGGCGTGGAACTAACTAGACTTCGTAAATATGTCTGCCAACTGTTTTTCGGTACTTATGGGTTCAACTCTGATCACTCCATTAATAATATAATCTCTTATAAAATGATGTTTTACATCGATGTGTTTTACTCTCTTTGATTCTAGATTATTTGCAATTTCTATATATCCTCGGTTATCTTCGTATATTCTTACGGTGTAATTTTCATCAATTACCATTAGGTCTTGCAGGACTCCCCTTATCCATACTGCTTCCGCCGTAGCCATACTGAGTGCAACATATTCCGCTTCGGAAGATGAAGTCGCCACTGTTTGCTGCTTCTTACTACACCAAGAAACTGTGCACCCATATACTTTAAAAATATATCCGCTGACCGACTTTCTGTCAATGAGATCTGTGGCCCAATCTGCATCAGCGTATCCGACTAAAGGTTCAACATTATTTTTGTTAAACACAAGCTTAGTGCATGTTGTGCCCTTTAAGTATCTTGCGATCCTCTTCAAGTGTTGCCAATGTACTTCGGAAGGATTTTCTTGAAAACTGCCAAGATATCCTACCTGGTAGCATATATCAGGTGTTGAACACAGCATTAGGTACATGAGACTTCCCAGAAGTTCACGATAGGGTTGACATAATTTTTGTATTTCAGAACTGACTTCAAGAAAGGCCAAATTTGTCTAAGACTTTCCTTATACTTCTTTCTTGAGTTATTATAAGACTTTCGTTTTCAATAAGAAACTTCATTCCAAGGAAATGTTTCAACGGTCCACAGTCAGACATCTCGAATTTACTGGCAAGTTTTTCTTTTAAATTTCTTATGATTTCAAGATTATTCCCAACAATAAGAAGATCATCCACATATAAAATTAGGAAAAGCACGTCATTGTTCTTCGTATCCCTCTTAACATAGAGACAATAATCGTGGTTTGAACGAACAAAACCAAGTGATATGATGAAGTTGTTAAATTTATCGTTCCAACACTTTGGGGCCTGTTTCAATCCGTAAAGTGGTTTTTCCAATTTGCAACACATTTCATTATTCGCAGAAATACCTTCCGGTAAAGCCATGTAAACATCTTCTTTTAGACTTCCATACAAAAAGGCGGTCTTCACATCTAACTGATGAAAGAAGTATCCATTATGAATGCCAACAGCTAAAACTATTCTCAAGGTCGTTAGCTTTACTACAGGTGCATACGTGTCAGAGTAATCGACTCCGAACTGTTGACGATACCCTTTTACGACCAATCTCGCCGTATATTTTGTCGGATTTCCGTCCTCATCTTCTTTAATTCGAAAACCCATTTTGATGTAAGTAATTTCACTTCAGGAGGAATTTTAACCAGTTTCCACACCATATTTCTTTTCATTGAAGCAAGTTCATTGCCTACAGCCTTCATCCATTGGTCTTTGTCTTCTCTATTCAAAATATCTTCAAATTTCTCAGGGACATTATTATGAATTCTTCCCGCGTTAAATCCGGTTATATAGTCATAGAGTTTTCCTGGCAAACGGCTTACTCTTGTACTTCTTCTTACAGATTCTTTTTGTTGTTGTTGAACTTCAGGTGGAATTTCTATGTCAGACTCGTCACTTGTCATTACGTCAACATCGGGTTCATTATTACTGTATGTCTCGCGAACAACTGTATCCTTAGAGTTATTAGCGTTTTGATACTCTTCATTATCTACCATCAGACACAGCAACATCGTCTTCCCCCTCTTGCTCGTGACTGAAATCAATAAAATCATCTGTGTTCTTCCGGTTTTCTTCTACTTTAAAAACATAGCTATTCTCATCAAATTTTACATCACGGGCCAATATGACTTTCCGACATTCCATATCCCATAAGCGATATCCATTTGGAGCGTACCCAATCATAACCATTTTCTTCCCTTTTGAGTCTAGTTTCTTTCGTTTTGCATCTGGTATCCAAGCAAACGCTTTACAGCCGAATATCTTTGTTTTGTCAAATGTTGGTCTTTCATCTAGCCATATTTCAGCAGGGGTTAAGTCACCATGAAGAGCTTTCGTCGGACATCGATTAATTATATAAACGGCAGCCATAGCAGATTCATTCCATAAATACTTAGGAGTACCAGATTCAATTAACATTGCTCTTATCTTTTCAGTTATCGTTCGGTTAAACCTCTCGGATACCCCATTTTGTTGAGGTGTATAGGCTACAGTGGTTTCAACTTGGATACCCTTTTCTTGGTACCACTTCTTCTGTTCGTTGGCCAGATACTCCCGACCTTGGTCAATCGTTAGGCAAGAAATTTTCAAGTGAGGAAACATAGCTGTCACTAATGCAGCATATTCTTGAAACTTCGCAAAAACTTCAGACTTCTTTTTAATACAAAAAATTATAGCAAAATGCGAAAAGTCGTCTATAAAAGAAACAAAATACTTGCAACCATTCCATGATATCGGTGTGATCGGACCGCATACGTCCGAGTGTATTCTTTGAAGTATTCTTGTAGCTCTTGGTCTGGTACCTTTAAATGGATCACGGCATTGTTTTGACTCCGCACAAACATCACAAAAGTTCAAATCCTTTGGACTTATATCGCCTTTTACAATCCCCATTCTTTTGACTTTTTCCACTTTTTCCACGTTTGTACCACAGAGCATCGCCGATCTTGATGGATAGTCCAGTTTCAATTCGTAAAGATTTGCTCTGAGATAAGCAACGGCTATTTGGTCTTCTCCTTTTTGAATTATCGCCATATTATTTGCGAAATTGACTGCAAGACCAGCTTTCGTAAGTTTTCGTACTGAGAGCAAGTTATCCCTTAGATCGGGAGTGTACAACACATCTTTCATGCACAGCTCAACGCCTTTATTGCTGAAACCTTTAATTTCTCCAATACAATTTGCAATAATGGATTCACTAGTCTTTGGCCAAATGGTCGCTGGCTCCGGAATCGAGTTTAAATACAATTTTACCAGCAGCCTTTGAACTTTCGCTCTTTGTATTTACCATAAATGACACTGCTTTTGTCTTTGCTGATCGTGCTTCAGCTTGCCAACAGTCCTTTGCCTGATGTCCGAATTTGTTACATTTGTAGCACTTACCGTTAAACTTCTTTTTCCTATGGAACTTCTTGCATGAAAATGCAGCCTTATTTTCGCCTAAATTTTCATTTCGGTCGCTCAGTTTAGCTTCTTCTGACATCAACCGTTCTTTCACTGTATTCAAATTCATTTTGTCATCATCCATATTTTGAAGAGCAGTCACCAAGGGGTCATATTTTTCAGGGAGCATCAAAAACAGTTGTGCTAATACGTCTGAGTCTTCCATAGTTGCACCAGCCATTTTTAATTGCCTTACCAGATTTTCATACGCAAAAATATGTGACACAGTAGAATCTCCTTCAGTCATCCTTAATTTCGCCAATTTCTTCCTCAACAGCAGTTGATTTACCACGGATTTCTTAGCAAATGCAGCATTTAAGTTGATCCACATCTCATTGGTTGTTTCCTTGTCTCGAACAAAGCTCAAGCAATCCGAATAAATGAAACTTACTAGCCTGTCCTTAGCTTTCTTGTCCTTCTTCTTAAATTCGGATAAAGCAGCGCCATCACTTGGAGGACTGTCGGTTAGAACATCCAATAAGTTTTGAGAATCCAGGTGTATTTTTACCCGGAACTGCCAGTCATCGAATCCCTGTCCTCTAAATTGGGGAATTCCATGAATTTCCTTTGAGTCGCCCATAACCTCTTATAATATAGGAAATAGAAAAACTCCGAATATTTAAGAAATACAAAAAAGGAAATAAATTCAATTTATTCAGAACAATATTTTTCAACAGACTACCAATATTGTTACAGGAAAAAATAAAACCATAATTGAAAAGCTATATCGATATAAAAAACATTTCTATATCAACAAGTATCGAGTGGACAAGTATTTCAACAATATTTGGTAGTTGATCACAAAAACATTAATGTTATAAATATGATTTCAAACTGGAAGCAAGAATGCGGGCATTAGTGGCTGCATATAAGTCTGCAAAGGACAATTCCCGGCAGACTGGGGAGTCACCATGAACTCCTCCGTATATGGAGGAAATGGAAGAGATTTTTGGTGACAGTCCCATTTTAAGCAATTCTCATACTCTCCATTTAGGACAGGAAAAAACAGGGCACCTGTTTGCAGAAAATTAGAGGCATGTAATAGAAAAACCAGTAAGAAAAAGAAAGTCGCCAAAGGAAGAATATTATGCCAAGAAGCTTGACCTAAAGCGGATTCATTTGGAGACGAAAGGGCTTCTGCTGAAAAATATGTGCCAAGAGTTTAAGACGCATTTGGAGAAAAAATTGAATATTTTGGGGAAACATGTTAATGAAAATAAATAATTTGCAATATATAATCTATTTTAATTTCGATGCTAATGCAATCGAAATCTCGATTGTGGAGATTTCTTTGAATTTACTCGAAATCTCCATATGAGAGAATCCTGCCGCAGTGTGAAAGCAGCTTAAGCCTGAAAGTAAATTTTTCTGTAAAAGTAGTGTGCAGATAGTTTTCAATTAGAAAAGAGGTAGAGGTATCCGTACGAATGGTTTTCTATTGTTATAGTTTTCTACCGTATAGACAGTTTTCTATTATTAACGTCTCCGTAAGGACTCGTTTTTAAGGACAAATTAAGGATATTTATTTACTATATATAAAAATTTATTTCAAATATATAGTGATTTTTTCCAAGTATAAAATACATGTGAATAATGGTAAAAAAAAACATTGCATAGTATAGGAATACATCTCATGTGGCTGTTATTAGTACATTGATGGAAGAAAACACTTTCATTACATTCTCTTCAGGAGAATTATAGCTGTGAATGAAGAAAATATTATTAGGCATATTGAATATTAAGCATAGGCGTAAAACACATTTTAAATAACAAATATGGACTCACCTACTCCCAATATTTAAATTATTCCAGATCTAAGAAGGTCGCTAAATAAATGTTTAGTCTAATTTCCAGAGAAACGTCTTAGCTTAACATTTCTGGCTCTGTGAACCATTTGTCAGGAGCAACCATAGCCTGCATTGCTGTGCTAAAATTTATATTGTGGTCATAGTAGCATACCAGGAATCCTTGGAAGTTTTAATAACGACAGGTGATCCGTGTATTGCGCCAATGACACCTGGAATTCCGGCTCTCAGTTGAAATTGCTCGTCAATCTTTAGGAATTCTGATCATTGGGGCCACTTCAGAAATTCACGACATCGATATTAAGTATTATGCAACTTTATTTACCGCCGTTCACGCTGTCGACTTCCCCACTCTAAACAAAACTGCTAATTGCCTAAATGTAATGATTTTCCAAATGTACATACATACAATAAAAATATTTTTCTGGTCTTTAAACTGATCATGCTCTTTAAACTGATCATTGCTGCATCCATCAAGAACTGAAGCAGTCAATTTTTGATCCATTATTGAATTTTTCCTCACCACTTTCAACGTCACTGGAAGAAGAAATGGAGGATGACGAATTGGCATCCATTCTATTTCGAAGCAACATCTACTCGTCCATGTTATCGCAGAATATAAACTAAAACCAACACAAAATGTACACCAGAAATCGCAATTTCTCTTACGTCTAGATTTTCCAATTCACCAATATTTTGGATTAGACGAATTTATTTTTCAAATGTTAAATTTTTTGTTTCAAGTAAAATAAACAATTATTGACAGGAAATTTAGGGTGCTACCAAGTTGACTGTTGCGTTTTTTTCCTAACACATAATCTTAACTTATATAAGTTGCAAAAAAAAAAACACCAGTAAAACAAATAAATAAATAAACAGAATGGAAAGAACAACACGACAGCAAAGAAAGTAACGCATCGATGGCAGGAGATCCACCTCGAAATATGTAACTGAACATTTCAGTGTGTACATATGTATATGCACGTGACGGTACAAATCGCAACAAAATGCTCGTGTTTTAATCATAATTCGGTCCTTCCTGTGTCACTGTATTGGTATTTGGATTAATAAAGAAACGAAACCCATACATACATTTTGTGGGCAGTCGAAGTCATTGCAAACGAAGAAGTCAAAGAAACAAAGTGTTTCAGAACATATTAATGTGTCAATGAAATGAATCCAATTAAAATTTTAACAAATCTTATTAAAATAAATAAAAGAGCAGTTGAAGAAAATGCTGCCAGAGCGGTCACTGGCTCAACGAGGGGGAGATTTGCCGCCATAATTGAATGGCAGAACCCTCAACACAACAGCAATTGCATGGTTAAAGAAAACAATGATGTGGTTCTATACTAGAGGCGTTTTTTTCGTAACTTATATAAGTTAAGACAACGTGTTACGAAAAACCCCATTGCCGTTAGGAAGAATTAACTTGGCATCATTCAATAATGATTAATTTTTATGTTACCTGAAAGTCAAATAATATTTAATGTCAAGGTCATAGGTTGTTTGTTTATTTACACGTGTCAATATGCTACAAACAGGACACAACTTAAATGAAGGGCATACCTTAGAGATATTATGAATGTGAAGAGAATACAGTAAATGAAACAGAGCGAAATTCCTATAACGAAGAAGGATCTTTTAAAGAATTATATTTATAAAAAATAATAAAGATGAGTTAGATGAATTTATATTGTTATTTAATTTATCTCATAACATTTGATTTTAACTGTGTGTACCAAACTGCATCTAATTTACCAACTGTCACTACATTTGATGGTATCCAAGGTAAAGTGGTTTAGGGGCGTTATATGCCTTGATCTTAAAGCTATAACGGATAGTTGAACCCTTCGGAACTCAACCACATGTTTCACCTTTCTGACAAAAGCTGAGCCTTATAGCTCTGGGAAAATAAATAAAGTAATATGTACTGGCTTTCATGGATTTCTGAACTTCCAGTCGTCTAGGTCCATCAAGGGAGTCAACTTGTTTTCGCCCGTTGTAATTTCACTGTCATGCCTCCGGCAAGAATATTCCTTGATAATCCACAGTTTGCACATCTTTTCAATACGTCACATAGTGGTCGCAACAACCAACTTTGATATCAATGGGATCATCGAAATGTACCAAGTCGTAGGTATCGTAGGACCATTTATTTCATTTTAGGGCTTCTTCTGCAATGTATTTAACTGCGAAGGAAGACAATTATCTTGCGTTTCCCGAAAATTAAAAAATACATATTTTGAAAAGTTGTTTGTAAATGTTTTGTTTGAAAAATTACTTTCTCATTCTCTACAGACATAATAATTTTTGAAATGTCGTGGAAATGTAAAGAAGTGAATGACAATATTGTAATTTTTGTACTAAAAACTAGAATTTGGTAATACTTTTATCGGGGTTAGTTTTAACTTGCAGAATTGTACACGTTAACGTGCAAGTTGTCATTTTGTATGAGTTAACGTGTATAAGTTACGAAAATAACGCCCCTATTAAAGAAGTTTTGAAAACAGATCACTTGCTGCGATGAAACCCATAGTGGTGTAGAGCTTAAGTTCATGGTAAGTACAGAGATAAATATTAAGATATAATATAATATAACTTAAATAGAAATCTTAATAATAAATTTCTAATATTTGGTTTTAATTCCAGAACCTGCATACGATGGCCACAATATCACCTCGACTACCACAATATTCTCCAGACGAATGCTTCCATGTGGAATGGATGTAATATAAAGGGTTTTGCAATAAGAGCGCTACAAAAGTTTTTTAAAATAAAACAAATCCGGTTTTAGATACCAATGAAATTCTTTATTCCTTTGAAAGTAAGTTCGATGCCATTATGTATGGAACTCGATTTCTTTTGCATGACCACCACGGCTACTCTAGTAGAAGTCCAGACACTGAACCCAATTTTCGACGGTTTTCAAGCATAAATCGGCCGATACTGCTGCAATTTCACGTTCGATATTCGTACGAAGTTCATCAATCGTCGCTGGCTTGTTGGCATAGACCATAGACTTGACGTAGCCCCACAGGAAATAATCTAACGGCGTCAAATCGCTCAACCGAGGCGGCCAATCGACTGGGCCATTTCGTGAGATAACACGTTCACTAAACTTGGTTTCCAATAAATTGATTGTGGCATTCGCTGTGTGGCATGTGGCGCCGTCCTGTTGGAACCGCATGTCCTCCAAGTTCATATTATCCAATTGGGGCCACAAATATTCGGTTATAATTGAACGGTAGCGCTTCACATTCACAGTAATGTTCCGGTCTTGATCATCACGGAAGAAGTACGGCCCAATGACGCCGCCGGCCCATAAACCGCACCAAACCGTAATTTTTTCGGGATCCAATGATAACTCATGATTTGAGTGTGGATTGCTGTCTGACCAATAATGCATATTTTGCTTATTGACGAAGCCAGTTAGCCAGAAATGAGCCTCATCGCTGATTGTTGAGGCTTCTTAAAGTTGGCCTCTTAAAGTTGAGGCCACTGACTCCAAATTTCGGTAGTAAATTTTAATAATTTCGACTCCTTGTTGGCTCGTATATCTTTCCATGATGAAATGGCAAACCTTGCTGAAGAGAAATGTCAAAAGAGCGGGAAAAAATATGCCGTCGTTTGCTGTCCCTATCGATTTACTTTTGTAGCATCTCTGTTGAAATACATTTTATTTAGCAAATTAATACCATTTACGAAACAAAAATTAAAAAACTTGGTTTCAAAACACCTGCAATGTAATACCAATAGTGTATTTATGTACAATTGACAACAAACAATTTCAAACCCACTTCAAAACATACATTGCAGCAAAGAAAAAACAAAATCATTGTAGTAATGAAACAAATTCAATGCAACAGTGACTTAAATTCCTTGTACCAATGAAACAAATTCATTTCAGCAATGAAACAACTAAACAAATTCGTTGCAATAATAATCATTGAGTGAAAACTGGAAAGCGCACAGCTCAGTGATTGTGAGAAGTTCTCCCGGTCCCTTCATGGGATGTAATGGGAAGCCATTTTTAATAACGCAAATCTATGGGACGGGAGGTACCAGAATGGCGTGGGCGTGACATTCTCGCAGACAGACAGACAGACGGACATGACACAATCGTTTTTGAGTGTCGTAAAACAAATTTCGTCCAAAGATACTAAGGGAGATGCTTATTTAAAAAAAAAATACGTTTGTTAACGAAAATGTCTCTTTTGTAAGAAAATTTAAAGGTAGTTTGTTTAAGAATATGAATAGATATTTTTTGGAGAAAATTTACTTTTTTAAAATAGGCACTTATTTAAGAAAATTTTTTTTAAACTCTTTCACTTTGGCTTTTCTAAATTTAATTTTTACTGGTTAAAAAACTACAATATATACTAAATATTGGTTACAGGCTCCACCTAGAAAACTTACCATTAACAAAAAATTTCCCAACATATGTGAGACGTCTCTCTCTCTTCTTTCTCTATGATCCAAGCCGTTCTTATATCAGGGCCACATCGGCTCCACCCTTCGCAAGATGGAGAATGAGGTTGGCAGATGCTGCCTTACTGCGATGAAGATTTATCCTTTTCGTCGTCTACCGGATCTTCAACTCCGGGTACCTCGATCACGGTTGTCTCGTAATCACCCTCGCTAGTGATGGACCCATCTCGAGGACAGGCAGAGTGGCCCCACAAGTCGATGATGCTGCCACTGTCGACATCCAGCAGTGCTTCTTCAGCATCTACCGCCGTTTCAGGATGCTTTTCAGCATTTACAGCTGTGACTTGCGACTTCGACTCGGCCAGTTTGCCACTCAGCGTATGTACTTTTTATACCCTGAGGACTACACTCATGAACCCAAACCGAATTTTGTCTTTGGACTCCTCTAGGGGTTTTAAGGAATCCTGGTTCACGACCAAAACTACATACCGGGAGGTTCCTACAGGATCCTCAACCTTGACCACCAATCCTTTGCAGGAATGGAGGGATTGCAGTAGCTCATGACCTTTAGGATCTCCAGTGGGTCAGTAGGTGAGTTTGACAGAATCCAAACCCTAGCCCTTGATCTAGAAGGTATATTCTTCCTATCCACGGCTTTGAGTTTGGCCCCCGGCCAAACATCACCTACCCGACTCATGGCGGACTTATACAATCGCGCTGCTCGTTCATTAGAGCAGCCGATAAGTTTAATACTTCCCTGGAACCATCACTAAAGGACCTGCCGAGCACTGGGTGACTTTTATGCCTCTTAGATGAGGGACCAGGTTTAGTATCCTCCTCCACTGAAATAATAATACGTCGCAGACGCCCTTAGCCCACTCCAAGGTGGGCTGAGGTGACTGGTCGTGCAGAGAGTTGACCAACCAATCTTGTGGCGAGTCGAAGATCAGCTCTCCGCTTCCGGGAGGGGCAGAAATTTTTAGTTTTCCCCGTAGTTGGGGAGGGTAAATCACCGCCCGCTTTATTCGCAGTTGCAGAGGCCCCTTGCGTCTGACCGCAGAAGACTTACGAGCACTAGTGCTCGAGGAAGAGCCCGTAGGCTCGGGGGAAGTCACAGGTTTTCCTGTGGTCGAAGACTTTTTAATATTATCGTTCATGTTGATTGGGCCTCAACTTGTAGCCGCTATCTACGTCCGTAACGATGCAATGTGTTCAAAAAGAGGGGCTTCGTGGTTGTCTGTGAAGCAGGAAGTTCCACGCGAGGGTTGACACTCCGCCTTATGGAATACAGTGCTCAGAGCCAGGCCGAACCAAAGAGGAAGTCATCTCAACCCCACCATTACCACCAACTTAACGGTGACGGATTTCGAACGTGCTACAAGACTTGCCGGGTTTTAAGGAGGCGGAAACGAACTGTACCTTAGCCACAAGCCATTTCGACAGAGTGTCACCTCTGCCTACTCAGGTCGCAGTGCATAGGACGACAGCTCGAGAGCAGAATATCAAATAGTTATGAAAATCGTGAACCAGGATCGTAGTAGAGTCTGTGCCAGGATGCACCGCGAGGAGGCGATCTCACAATGCACTTGAAGCAAAAACATGATGAAATTTCACATTTCAGTAAATTTTAATATAATTGGGTTACATTTTTAAATTGTAAGGATGGTGAAATGTAGCATGCATTAAATTTGTACACATTAAATATTTTGAAGAAAAACATTTTAAGTAACAATTTTGAGAATTTAGGATGAATGGGTGTTATACAAGAGGTAGTTGCCAATATAGCGCTTTACGAATATCCTCAAAAAGTTTTGCAGTGTTTCTGCATCTGTTCGTGCGATCGGGAATCCGACGGTATCAAAATTTGTGCAATGAATGGCATGGACTAATTAGGAGAACAGATTTTTGATGTGTTAACATCTATAGCGGCGTATAGGGACTAAATCTATCAAAGTTAACACATGCAATCAACGCACAGACAGGTTTTCTGCTGCTGCTAAAACCAGATTTTATGCTGCTGCTAAAACCAGATTTTATGCTGCTGCTAAAACCAGATTTTCTGCGACTGCGAAAGAGAATAATGACGTGTTAAACAAAAATGAGCGAGCAAGAGAGCAATGAAAGAGTGGTGTGGCAGGGGTGAGGCAAACGAAATTATGTCTACAGCGTATGTATTAACATAATAATGTATATATGTACATATGTCTGTTGCTGTTGTTGAACGGAGATATAAAGCATAGCCATACCCAAATTTCATTTGCAAGCCCATGGGCATGCGCAGTCGACGTTATGGTGACATACTAATCCATCAGCTACTTCGTACAAAGTATGTGTGATGTCGTGTGGTTGGCTGTTTCGTTGTTGTTGATATGGCCAAACAAAGCGAGTCATTTGATGTTCAGCATTCCCCGGTGTATACAAAAACAAGTAGAAATGGTGTTAAGTTCGGCCGGGCCGAAGCTTATATACCCTCCACCATGACAATTTACACTCGCACTCTCCACTCTTTGCATTGCCTTAACAGTTTTTCTTTTAATGTTTTTAATGTTGCAACTCGCTAATCTCCTTGTTTGCAACTTATAGAAAATCATTGTCCTAAGTATTGAAGTCGCACATTAATAAGTATCAAAAATCTAAAATTAACTTTGTGATTTCGATACAGCTTCGTGTCGAACTTCAATAATGTCCTTCTACCAGTAACAAGAAGCAACAAGATCCATGAGTGGCAGCAAAAGAAATACACTTTGTTTTTTTTCAAACACTATAGAAACTTTTTGAATTTGAATTTATGAGTATTGAAAACAGTTTTACATAAAATCAATAGCCCTTAATGCAAGTATGGTGTACAAAAGTGAAATCAACTCATTCGTAAAAAAAACTATGAAAACCTAAATATTTAAATGATTTTGTCTTATAAACAGTTTATCATAATAAATATTCTTTTTTGTAAAGATGTCTAATTTTAACTTTCGTGATATTCTAACAATTTGAAATTTGTGGCTAAAGTAAATATTAGTGGATATGTTAAAACATTTCGTTCACGTACTAAAGCTGTAGCTAATATTTTGGCATATATTATTAGCTCCATGCAAGTTCTACGAGAAGGTGTAAGATTTTCTCAAACACCTTCAGAATGTCTACTTTTAGTCTACTTTACATTTTCAATTTTAAATCGCCGAAACTACTGCTGTCCTTAAGGCCAGTGATCACCGGTAACGGATTTCGTATCTGCAATTTTTGACATATTATGGTAGAACATTTTGCTAACGAGATTTCTGCTGACATATGGTAATATGTTGCAACATATTTTGGAAATTTTTCACAAGCAATTCGTGCTAGATGATGACACTCATCTTTACTGAGTACTTCCTATCTGTTCCCCTGTGAGTTACCACTTCTACAGGATTATTTCACATCAAAGTTAAACTAGACAGGCTACCTTCAACGGAGACTGGGAAAGTGCATTGTTTGCTTTACAGCTTTCGTCGTATGAAGTGTGGAAAAAGTATATGTTTGCATGGTTTTGTCCTCCGGAATGACGCTCTGCCACTTTAATATTTTGCGAAAACCTGCAGTGGAGATACAGCATAAAGTATGAAGACACAAGCGTGCAATGTTGAAAATTCAAATTGGGCTTTTCTTGTAACTTCAAATTTGTTAAAGATTTGTAAATATTTCTGGTGCTTTTAAAGTGCCAGATATTTTTATATTTTAATTAAAAATAGTCTGAGGTCTAATCATCGCATCCGTTTCGTATCGTAATCCATATTTTGAAAGCGCGATGAAATGGAAATTTAAATGATATCCTAAGAAATCTAAAATCATCGGTGCATAAGTTCATCTGAACATTACGGCTGAACCACTGAACCTATCCCTCTCATATTCACACCGTATGTTCGAGTGGCGTTCCGATTAATTCCTGTCTTACAACGCCCCGATAGACGGCGCTAGGGTCGAGTTAGAATAGAGAAAATTCGTATTTATGTCAGATTTGGTTCAAATAATATTAAAATGCAAACAATTGGGATAGAGATATTTCGGAAAATGTAGTATTGCTAGTAGCACATGATTGTAGTCGACAAACGTCTTTTTCGTTGAATCGTTGTAAAGCACAACAGTGGAAGCAAAAGGCAGTGAAGTGGATCCAAAGAAAAAACACGGGCATGCCACATCATTATACGCATTGAATTTTTTCATTCATCTGGGGAAGCATATTATAGATGCGGTCACTTAAATATGCAAGCCCGAATTTGTCATCGAATACGATCAGTATAGCCGACGAGAGATGCTGATCCTAGGTTGGGTTAGAAATCGATACACTACTCACTTAAATCTACTAATCCATTGTGATAACCATTTGGCTTGGTCCAAGAAGCTAAAAATCTTACCTATGCCTCTCTGAAATAATTCTCGCTGGTCCCTAAATAGGTAGGAACTCATTGTAGATATCCTCATACCGCCTACTGATAGACACGTGCAGTTAAGGAGCTTCTGTAGAAGTCATTTGCCCTGACTTTTGGTCTCACCGTTTGTCTATCAAACAGAGAGTGTCCCGCTGAAACGGAGAGCAGCATTGATACCTTGGGCAAGGCTACATATAGAAAATTCACGGTTCTCCAGCCATCCACTATCGGACAGATTTATCATGCCCATACGCAATGACGAAGCTCTTCTCAATCCCTTTTTGGGATGTTATGGGACACCACTTTTAATTCTACGCAATGTGTGGCCCTCTTCCACCTTTCCAGCATCATCCTATACGAGCGGTGTTTCAGGATATCTTTTCATATCGCTAGGGGCACGTCAACACGTTCCAGTTAGGTATTCCGAAATCTGGCCAGCTCATTAGCTCTGCAGATCCCTGTCCCCTGACACCAATGTGAGGTAAATATCGAAATGCCGCGCAATCGCGTTAAGAGATCTGAGGCAACCCTGGGCTGATGTTGAGTTAAAGAATGCAGATTCCAGCGACCTGACCACCGCCTGCCGGCCAAAGAAAACATTGACCCCAACAAGTGTGGGACTACTATCAATAGCCTGATACACGCTACAATTATCAGGTTGTCTATGAGGAAAAGGCAACCCTGGACGCCTAGAATATACCCCGCAATCTACTTGAACAAGCACTTAAACAGCTCCATCCATATAAAAATTCAACTATATCTCTATAACAGAAATGTTGTTCTAGGAATATCTTTCCGGCATAACAGATCGAATAGTAGTTCCGCTTTCGAAAACTCAAAAAATGCAGCAGTTTTAGGAGTACCTCGGATCACTCTTCTATGACTGAATCCCACCATGGCCTATTTTGGGAGTTGTCATAACCTGAGGGCGGATGTAGAAGCAATATTTCTGAATACAATGTCCACCGGCAACAAATATAACATGACATATATCGCATTAATGGGAGTCGTCCACAGAGCATCCATGATGCTCATCGTCGCCATTCTCTGAAGCATAGACTGTAGTGCACTAAATGTGGGCTTCTCAAGACCCTGCAAGCACATGATATCCCTAGGGAGCCTTAACACCGCTATTCAGATCCAGTGCAAAATTCTCGAAAAAAGTCCCCAATTGTAAGATATAGCACTCTAGGAAGCCGTCTATTTTGCCCTTCTCAATAGGCTCAGTCTGAAACAGAGCTTGGTGCCCAAAATAACATCCAGCTCATTGGCACACTCTGCTAGCTAAGTGTCAGAACTATTGCACGATATGTCTCTTGAAATTCTGCAATCCACTCTGGCCAGCCAGCGTTGATCTCGTCCAGCGAACAGCGATCGATCAAGCCCTACAAGTAACAGATCGTTGGATTTGCAGAAGCAATCAATCTCAAATCAGCAGAAGTGCATCCTGCTGTAGCAAGACAGTATTCCCAGTGACATCACTATGGCCCGGAACCCAGCAGAGTCTTAGTTTGCCGGGCACTACACTGTTCAAGAACCGCTTGCAATCCCTAACCAATTTGGATTTACAAATGTGCGACCTGATCGCACTGAGAGCTGGCTTGCTATTAACATAAATGACGAATTCATCCGATGGATTCAAGCACGCGACCATTATCTCAGTTGCAGTTCTCATAATCTACCCGATTTCCGCTTGGAAGATACTGCAGTTGGCACCCAATCTCATCATAAGCACAACATGAAACTCCTCACAGAACGTTTCCGTTCGTGTGCCCGATTTCTTTCTGGAGCCGTCTGTAAATATCAAATGACCAGAGAGTGAGGAATCTATACCTCGCACCCAGTCACTCCTATCTGGCATTATGATCTCCGGACATTTCCCAAAGTCTACAGTCGGCAGCATATATTCAGTGGCCTGACTCAAACACTCCTCCGGGTGATTCTCAATCAATTCCTAGAGAATGTTGGCATGTCCCTCAGGGGCATCTTTCCAGGACGCTTCTGACATCACACCGTCTCGCATAGGCATCAATAGTCTGTAAATATCAAGTGACCAGAGAGTGAGGAAGGTATACCTCGCACCCAGTCACTCCTATCTGGCATTATGATTTCCGGATATTTCCCAAAGTCTACAGTCGGCAGCATATATTCAGTGGCCTGACTCAAACACTCCTCCGGGTGATTCTCAATGAAAAGTCCTAGAGAATGTTGCCACGTCCCTCAGGGGCATCTTTCCAGGACGCTTCTGACATCACACCGTCCCGCATAGGCATCAATAGTAGTCAAATTCGAATACGCCTGCGGAATGTTTCTCCTCATCCCACTGATACACATCGACGCAGTGCGCTGAATCTAACTCAACATTTTCAACTGGTAGCTGTTTCCGAATGAGTTCCACCAGACTATGCAGCCATAGGTGCTAATTGGGCACACGATAACCGAAAAAATCCAATGAACCATTTTCGGACAAAGACCACAGCTTTTGCCAACCGAATTCTTACATAGGCAGAGCCCGTTCAATCCTTTCTTCATTCGCTTCTCTGTATTTTGCTTCCACTTCAGTTTCTGATCAAGAACGATGCCGAGATATTTTGCCTCAGAAGACTGAGATAACTCCACGCCCCCCAATCCTGGTTTTCTGAAAAATCCAATCTTTCGCCTACGCACCCACAGATCCAGTTCCGCCTTTGACGGGTTAACTCCCAAGCCACAGTGCTAGGCCCAAACTGACAGCTCTACATGCAGACACATTTTTAAAATCAAAGCTCTCACTTATGTGAACATGGTCTAGAGGCACAAATTGCGGGGCTGATTAGGTAAATCTGGTCAAAAAATGGTCCTAGTCGTTCGAACAACGTGATATCCACTCGTAGACCAGATATCTCTTCGCCTGTATCTGTAATTACTGGCCACTATTTAAAAGGCAGAGACTGCTGCAGATTGTAAAATGGTTACTAGGCTTGTGCTGCGGATTTTCTATGTAAGAGCCAACATTTAGGGTCTTACTTCTTTTCGGATCTAACAGACATGCAGAGATTTGAGATAAATGACTTTAAAATAGTTTTGTAGATCAAAAATTGGTTAATCAGCGACTATATATAACTATATATCAATGAAATATACCTCTCTTTGTGGCCCTTTCTTTGGAGCACCGGGATAGACTACTAGACACCTTCATAGGAGAGCGCATCTGGTCAATTTACCTGTTCAGTAACATGAACCGTGACATCCCGTGGCATCAAATTTGTTCTCATTACTCAAAATGTATCAATATTGACCGACACTTCTACCTAAACTATAAAATTAAACTCAAAGTAGTAACAATTTTTAAAATGTTTCAACATATTAGGCAAATTCTTTGTAGCACTATATTTTTCTTCCATCTATCTACCATTTATACAAATTCCCCCAAATTCTGTCCACATACCAGCATTCAAATGTGATTGCAGCTTTTATTTTCCACCTCCCTTGGTGCCACTTAATAAGGAATTTGTATGCAAACCACTTAAGGACCAAGAAAATTTGCTCTAACTTTAGCACATGATAAAAATATGCAATTTTATTTAGCAACAGTTTCACAACTACACAGTACGGATGATATTTCCCGTATAGTACTGCTAGAGATGCTGACGTCACTAAGATGCCTTGCGGAAGGGTTTAAAACGAAATGGACAAAAAAGGAACATAAAGTGCTGGACGATAAAACTATACATAACAATTGACCTCTATTTGCGTTTCCGTTTTACATTGTGCACAATAAATTTAATTATGTGAGTTAGAATCTTTTGATATTCGTGGCATACAATTGTCAATATTTTAGAGAGTTTGAAGATTTAAACCAAATCACGCACATCACATTTGGCAATACGTGTAAAACGAGGGATAGAAATACCCCTGATATAAACAACCATTTCACATAAATAGGGAGCTACGACTCATATGAGTGAAAAACACACCAACGAGACAGTTCTTAAGCAAATTCAATAACAGTTGTTTGTATGTGTCCGAGATGAAGAGTTCAACGAAATGCACGTGTCAGCTAAATAGGTATTACGACATCAGAGATGTAAGATTTGATAGTTGTACTACTTTCAGAGTACTGTAAACAAGGTTATGATATATTAAAAGTCTTCGAATAAGATTTTTCTAGATTAGAAATTTTCTGTTACAAAAACGCCGAAGCCACACATGAAAGTAATCACTTTCATGAAATGAATTCATACTATAATCGAAACATTAAAAAATCTACAATTTACTAATTCCTTATTATTTTTATCATATTACACCCTCCACTGTAAGTGATAGAGGGTATATATCAGTTTGTCATTCTGATTGTAACATAAAAAAATAAGGCTTTGCGACCCCATAAAGTAAATATATTCTTGATCCTTATAATAACCGGAGTCGATATAGCCATGTCCGTCTGTCCGTCTGTTGAAAACATTCTCACGACTTCAATCGGCGATAACGCGGTTTGGTTTTTGGCCAGAATGTTCCACGTATTCCTGAGCAGTTTGGTATTGAAAATCAGCGAAATTGGTCCATTGGAAAAAATTTTATGATTGGAAACGTAAAAAAACTCATAAAATTTTCACATTAATTTTTGTAGTTTTATACTAAACTACTCCTTTTGCCGTGTGGTGAATTTCCATGTTGAAAATCTTTGTTGCTCTTTATAATAGGTAAGTACTTTAGAATGTTTAGATGTACTTTCATGTGTTCATACATTTATATGAATTTTGTCACACTTCATCTAAGGTCGCCTGATGGGTAAAGGGTTGCGCGTTGGAGTCTGAGGGTTGTTGGTTCAACTCTCGTCCCAGCTTATTTTTTTAACAGTTCTTCAAAAAATGCCTTTTTATTTTTAAAAACTGCTTTTTGCAGCTTGTTTTTTTTTATAACAGTTCTTCAAAAAATGCTTTTTTATTTTACTTACTACTCCTTTTGCCGTGTGATGAATTTCCATGTTGAAAATCTTTGTTGTTCTTTATAATAGGTAAGTACTTTAGAATGTTTAGATGTACTTTCATGTATTCATACATTTATATGAATTTTGTCACACTTCACCTAAGGTCGCTGTGGCCTGATGGGTAAAGGGTTACGCGTTGGAGTCTGTGGGTTGTTGGTTCAACTCTCGTCCTAGCTTGTTTTTTTTTAACAGTTCTTCAAAAAATGCTTTTTTATTTTTAAAAAATGCTTTTTTATTTTACTTGTGAACAAGTAACTTATTTTTATTTTTTTTTTAAAAAGTAGATTTTCTTAAAAAAAAAGTACATTTCTTAAGTATATTTCAAAGAACATTAAGTACATTTCAAAGTACATTTCTTAAGTACATTTCATTAAGTACATTTCTTAAGTACATTTCTTAAGTACATGTCTTAAGTACATCTCTTTCTTAAGTACATTTCTTAAGTACATTTCTTCTTAAGTACATTTCTTAAGTACATTTCTTCTTAAGTACATTTCTTCTTAAGTACTTAAGAAATGTCCGTCTGTCCGTCTATTTTGTATTCAGTTACATTTTATTAATGTGTTTAGTTGCGTTTTCTAAACTTTTCATTCCTTTATAATTGTTTACTCCAATCGCTCTCTTTACTTACTTTTATTGACTATTTTACAACCTCATGAGGTCAGATATGTCTTACACATATTAATTAATTAAACAATTTTCAACATCTTCTTCCAACTGGACGTTATACTTCGCCTCTTCTCGTCAGGTGGTAACGCCAGGAATACACAGGGATTCTTCTGCAAGGTATTTGCAGTGGAATCATGGTCATCCTCTTTTCCTGCTTCAATCGGGTACTTTGACGAAAACCTTTCGTGCTGGTTAATGTTCGTCCATTCTGTTGACATGGCACATCCAACGCAATTGGCCTATATATATATATATATGATTCGCCTATATATATCCACGTCAGAATACAAATCATATAGCTCTTTGGTTCCAACTATCTCGGTACTCACCGTTTTCTTCAACAGGACCATATATTTTACGAAGAATTTTCCTCTCGAATACTCGCAGGTGTATTTCATCCGCTTGCGATATGCCCCAAGTTTCGGAGCCATATGCCAGGACTGATAAAATGAGAGTCTGGTATAGCTGGACTTTTGTCTATCGAGAGGGGGCTTTGTTCCCAAACTTCTTACTGATTCTAAAACAGCATCTATTTGCGAGCAGAATTCTCCTATTTATCTCCAGGCTGACGTTGTTGTTCTTGTCAATGTCGGATCCAAGGTAGATAAATTCAACTACCACTTCAAAATTAAATCGGTTGTTGACGTTCAAGTGCGGCCCAAGTCGAGAGGTTTGTCTAGACGTTCACACCATCAATTTTGTCTTGCCCTCAAGACCCACCTTCGCTGATTCTTTTCGATTCTTGAAAATGCTGCCGGAACCTCTTGCAAATTGCTCCCAATGATGTCCATGTCGTCAGCATACGCCAGCAACATATGGATTTTCGTGTTCGTATTTACTGCAGCTTTTCTCATTATTATCTCCATTAAGATGTTAAGGAGATTGCACGAAAGTGAGACGCCTTGTCTAAGTCCTCGCTTGGTACAAAATGGTTCAGTGAGGTCTTCCCCCACTTTCACTGCCGATTTGGTGTTGGTCAGCGTCATTCTACAGAGGATCAGTTTTGCCGGAATACCAAGCTTGGTACAATTTTTCCCATATGGGGCTATCAAAAGGAGCTTTGTAATCGACAAATAGATCGTATGTATCGAGTTGATGTTCATGGGTCTTTTCCAGGATTTAGCGTACAGTGAATATTTGGTCAGTCGTGCACTTGCCTGGTCTAAAACCACACTGACAAGGTCCAAACAAATTTTCAACAATTGGCTTTAGACTTTCACATAACAGGCTCGACAAGACTTATACGCGATGGATAAAAGCCTGATAACGCTATAGTTGGAACAGACACACGGATCACCCTTTTTGAATACAGGACATAATAGACTGGGAATCCAATCGTCAGGCATATATCGCTCTCTACACACACTAATTTAGAGTTTCCTTACAGTCGAAATACTCTACATAGGATATGGGGAAAACTTGTGTCAATACATTTTATTTGGAACTACTTATGAAACTTTATTTTTATTTACTACCTTGTTAAATATATAAATAAATGGCTTCCCGTTACATCCCATGTAGGGACTAGGGAGAGCCTACCTAAATATTAAGCGATAATATTTTGCTACTTTCTTAATAAATATACACAAAACTAATATTTGTACTATATTTTCACTACAAACCTTGAAACACACATTACAAATTATATTTCCCCATTGAAATCTGTTTTTCCAACTATTGGGCAACACTGTCTCTTCAGTTTCGACGGTTCACTTTCATGAAAGTGGCAAAATTTACTTCCATGAAATTTTCGTTGAAAGTTAAGACGAAAATAACCAATACCTGTGTGTGTAAGTGAAAAAGTGTGTGTGTATTGAGTTTTTCGAACTTCCACTTGCATGTTGGGCCAGGGGGTAACAGAAAGAAACTCCATTCCATTTTTAGACCGTACGTATACTTACTATGTAATTACTAATTACGTATCCGTCATACTGAGCTACTTATAAAGACCCAGTGTGCCAAACGGATCCGTAACGGATCCAATTCTTCGTACTTTCTATCCGTAACGGATTCAGTTACGGATCCGTTTCGGATCCGAAACCGGGAGAAATTCCTCTCAAAAAAACGGATCCAAAAACGGAGTTTTTGTCAGTTTTTGGGATCCGTTTCGGACTTCATATTCGGATCCGTTGCGGACCCTTGTTTTTTACGAAAAAAATTATTAAAAACTGATTTTTCTGGGTACCACATAAGGAGCTTTTCTAAAAAAAAACTCAATTAGAGATTACACTGATTCCTTTTCTTACTTTTTTACGGATCCGTAAATTCGCGATTACACTGATTCCGTTTTAAAATTTTTACGGATCCGTAAATTCGCGATTACACTGATTCCTTTGTTACATTTTTTACGATTCCGAAACGGGTCCGCAACGGATACGTAAATTCGCGGTTATACTGATTCCTTTTTTAATTTTTTTACGGATCCGAAACGGGTCCGCAACGGATCCGTAAATTCGCGATTACACTGATTCCTTTTTTAAATTCGTGATTACACTGATTACTTTGTTTAAGTCAATTACGTATCCGGAACGGGTCCGTAACAGATCCGCATCCGTTTTTGTGCACATTGGGAAGGCACTCTTTTCAGAATTCGGGTTGTAATACTTACCAAGGCGGTCCCAATACTAGCCGACCTAACAAAAAAGCCTCAAAAAAAGTTGGGAAAAATTTTCTTATTTTTCAACATAATTTCCTTTTAGCTCGATTCACTTTTTCCCAGCGATATTCGATAGCTTCGATACCCTGTTTATAGTAAGAACCGCAGACCACACCTCTTCATAGTTGGCAAATCTTTTACCAGCGAGACATTTTTTAAAGTTTGGAAATAGAAAATAGTCCGAGGATAATAAATCTGGACAATAAGGAGCGTGATGAGGCCGTTCGAACTTTAGTTCATTAATTTTGGTCATAGCTATAGTGGATCTGTGAACTGGGGCGTTGTTTTGATGAAACAACATTTTCTTTTTCGCCAAATGCGTCCGTTTTTTCCAAAATTTCATCACATAAATATTCGCCGTTGATAGTTTTTCCTCTCCGAAGATAATCAATACAATTTACCCTATGCGTAGCTTTATAAACAATCGAAGAAGTTGCTCTTTGGCTGGGACGACACGTCGTCGCGTGTGGTATAACATCTACTCCCACATAAAACATAATTATATTCAATATTTGTAACAGATTTCAAATATTTATCACATCTCGTTGAAAATCGTCATAACTCAAAATTTTCCTATTTTCGTTTTTTGCTAAAAACAATTGCAACGGACCATTTCTATCCGCTGTGAAAGTCTGGCGATATTTTGCTATTTCTGCCATATTTTTGTCGTAAAATCCAGCATGAAAATGCATATTATTAAGAATTTGCATATAGGGTGTCTCAGGAAGTATGCACTTTTTCATTTTAAAATAAACACACGAAGATAGTTGTGATTTTTCTCTGGATTGTAAAGAAGACATGTTCCGATTTAGTACGGAATAAAATATCCGTCAAGTGGCGGTCGGTGGTGCAATAATTTGTGTGCGCGCCTCTTGTACATGAGATCCTGGGTACGACCCTGTTCTAACCACCTTAAACAAATTTATTTTGGCTCGCACAGGGGCGGCGAGTATTTAGTCATGAAAAACTGTAGGTCCGAATAAGTGCGTGAAAACTTGAAAGCGCACAGCTTACTGATCGTGAGAAGCTCTCCCCTGTCCCTTGATGGGATGTAATGGGAAACAGTTTTTTGTTTGTTTATAAATATCCGTCAAATGGTCTTCACGACTCTGATGACCGGCCATTACTCTATTTGTGAAATTTTCCATGACTTTCTTACAAATATTTTCCTTATTTATTCGCATAAACCATGATCTTGGTGCCCAGTTGACATCAGGATTTCTTAAGATAATTTATTCTGGAAATCGTAGCTACAATAAATCGATTTTCTCATGCGCGGGCGACAGGTGGACCCGTCTTGGGAACTCACATGTTCCGAGATCATGTTCCTGTAACGAATCCAGCTCGCAGTCACTGCAATTTCGGCCTCATCTTCAAAAATTTGCACCAGACAAATACTCGTTGTGGATTCATTTGTATCGCATGGTACTTTACTTTTATTGACTATATTACAACCTCATGAGGTCAGACGTCTTATACATATTAATTAAACAAACAAATTAAACAAATTTTCCAACTGGCTCTATCCTTCGCCTTTTCTCACCAGTTGGTAACACCATTCTTCTGCCTGGTCTTTGCAGCGAAGTCTTGGTCGTCCACTTTTCCTGCTTCCATCGGGTACGTTATCAAAAATCTTTCGCGCTGGCTCATCTTCATCCATTCTGATAACATGGCCTAGCTAACGCAATTGGCCCACTTTGATCCGTCTAGCTATGTCCACGTCAGAATAGAGATTATATAGCTCTGCGTTCCAGCGACATCGGTACTCGCCGTTTTCCCTAACAGGACCATATATTTTACGGAGAATTTTTCTCTCGAAAACTCCCAGGTGTTTTTCATGCGCTTGCGATATGACCCAAGTTTCGGAGCCATATGTCAAGACAGGTAAAATGAGAGTCTGATATAGCTGGAATTTTGTCCGTCGAGAGAGGACTTTGCTCCTAAACTGCTTGCTGAGCCCAAAATAACATCTATTTGCAAGCACAATTCTCCTATATATCTCCAGGCTGACGTTGTTGTCCTTGTTCACGGCGGATCCAAGGTAGATCAATGCATCTACCACTACAAAATTAAATCGGTTGTCAATGATCACGTGCGGACCAAGTCGAGAGGTTTCTCTAGTCGTTGACACCATCAATTTTGTCTTGCCTCCATTAACAGCGAGACCCACCTTCGCTGATTCCTTTTCGATTCTTGAAAATACTGCAGTAACCTCTCGCAAATTTCGCCCAATGATGTCTATGTCGTCAGCATAAGCCAACAACATATGGCTTTTCGTGTTAATGGACTTGCTCGTATTTACTGCAGCCTTTCTCATTATTATCTTCATTAAGATGTTGAAGAGATTGCACGAAAGTGTGTCGCCTTGTCTAAGTCCTCGCTTGGTACAGAATGGTTCAGTGAGGTCTTTTCCCACTTTCACTGCTGATTTGGTGTTGGTCAGCGTCATTCTACAGAGGCGGATCAGTTTTGCCGGAATACCAAGTTCCGACATAGCTTTGTACAGTTTTCCCCGTATGGGGCTATCGAAAGCAGCTTTGTAATGGACAAAAAGGTGGTATGTATCGATTTGCTTTTCGTGGGTCTTTTCGAGGATTTGGCGTAGCGTGAATATTTGATCAGTTGTGGACTTGCCTAATCTAAAACCACGCTGATATGGTCCAATCAGATTTTCAATAATTGGCTTTACTCTTTCACACAATACGCTCGACAAGACCTTATACGCGGTGTATAAAAGACTGATACCGCGATAGTTGGAACAGACACACGGATCACCCTTTTTGAATACAGGACATAATACACTGAGACTCCAATCGTCGGGCATAGATTCCCCCAGCCATATACCGCATATCAGTTGATGCATGTGGGCTATCAGTCTTTCGCCACCTGCCTTAAAAAGTTCAGCGGGTAGGCCATCCGCACCAGCGGCTTCATTATTATTCAAGCAGGAGATCGCCGTTCTAATCTCGTCTTGGTTTGGGGGGGGGGGGGGGGGGGTTACAATCTATACTATCTTCAACTATCATTACCTCCTGATCTTCAGTGCAAGAATCTGAGTGGAGTAGTGCTGAAAAGTTTTTCTCTCCACATTTTGAGCACACACTGCTTCTCAGTGACCAGATTCCCATTCTCGCCCATTATTAGGCCCGTTATTCAATCTTCTTACCCTCTGGAAAAACTTTCGGGATCCACCATTCATCCTGCACATTTCGGTTCGTTCACTCTCTCTCTGCTCCCGCTGCCATCTTTTTCGCCTAAATAGTTGGTTTTCCTCCCTTCTCAGCTTCTTGTACCGCTCACTCTCGTGGTATGCATGAGGATTTTCTGAGCCCCAAATTTGACAATTCTATGTATTCAAGAAGCCATTCAGATCGAAAAGCGCTTCATGGGAGAAGATGACTTTTTTTTGAAAAATTGGCATTGACTTCACTTTGCGCTTGAAGGGGGAGGTCTTTTGTCAAAATTAGCTGCGTAGTGCTTCGTGAAATTTGAAGTTGTTGAGAACGATGCCGAATTGATGATTTCGTGGTTTCGGTGACTCTCTTGTTTACAGCAGCAATGTTTTCAAGAGACCTACCACTACGTCTTACTGTCTATGACCGATTCGACCTTCAAATTTGTCGACCACTCTTCGAATGGTTGACACATTAGGTGCACTTTCTCGACTAAAAATTCTTCGAAGTTAGCAGGTGGTCCATAGTCTTTTAAATTTTTGTAATAAATTTTCAAAATTATAACGCGTTGATGTTTCGGAAAGTGCTGTGTTTGTAATAATCTTCCAAAGTTCAGAGTTGCCACTTGCATAGAAAATTACACTAAATTGAAAACGTGCAATCTTACTCCGCTGGAGGGAACAGGTTAACGAATCCCTGCATACACTTGGTATTGCCAACTGGAGACATAAGGCAAAAGATCGAACTGGTTGGCGAATTTTGTAACGTATCTGACCACCCGGAGTTATTTGAGACCGGCTAAGAAAGTAATCTTACTGAGACACACTTACTTTTTAACTACGCAAACCAAGTTTTGTTGTAGCTAGAGTTCGATATGTAAAATGCTAAAAAAATATCCCGAAAGCCGCAGGGTACAAAAATAACATTTTGCTGCAGAAAGCCGCAAATGGGTGCTACATCATGGGAATTACCACAAATTCATCCTCATCTCAAATATAATCTGATCGTGATTCTACACGATTCAAAAAAGTTGTAGTCCAATTAACATTCTATATTTTTTAAATATAAATTTTATAAATTCGAATCTTTAAATGCAGTTACGATATATTCTGAAAGTTACACTTAATAAGATTGATTTAAAGCAAAGGGATATATATATAAGTTTTTATAGGGTGACATCAATTTTGTTGTCTTTCAATGATCAAACCCAACTTTACACGCACTGAAGTTATACTATAACATGAGTATTGTAGAATTTTATTTATTTTTTGTTTAGGTTTGTATTTTTACACGTATTTTCGCGTGAATTTCACTGGTTTCCCCAAAGTGTGTAGCTACTAAAATCCAGGACTACTGGTGTGTTTATGACACACGGTCGGTAGAGTGTATATGACCTATCTGTCAGTATAACAGTGTGATTGCGTGCGTGTTTATGTAGAAAACGTAGTTTGATTATGTGTTGATTTGAACATGTACCGACGGACAATGACAATTTTTTAATTTTTACTCAGAATATTTTTATCATAGCTTCATTGTAAATCGAGCAGGGGTTTACATTACTGCGTGGGTTTGGTATGAAAGTGTATACAAATGTGTTTCTGTCATATCAGTGGGTACTTTTACTTTTTTGTTAAATCCATGTATTGATATTGTACGTAACCTGGAAACAGATTGGGTAGAAATACGTTTCAATAGTATGACGAATAAATTCTTTGTGCATACATATGAATGTGGATGTTACAATTCAATTGCTTTATTTTCCATTGAAAATAAAAATTTCATATTTTTCACCGATTAATAATTCGATAAATATTATCCTACCTACCCGCTGCCCGGTAATAAAACAGAAATCCTATCATTTCCCAATATCATCCATTTGATAAAGAATACACAGCTGTGACATTAACAACATATAAAAGGATACTGTTGGTTACTGCTGTCCCCTATCAATTCAAAAAATATACTTCAAATATATACACATTTGTAGGTTACAACTGTGATGAACTCAATAAAAAGAAACATCAAACAAAAAATTGGAGATAAATCGAAATTTAATAAGAGTAATGAATATATTTCTTTCATTTTTATGAGAGAATTTATCAATACATCAATAGATCTACTGACACAGGTACGGCAGTCTTTATACATTGTTATTAATATTCTTTGTAAAATTATAAAAATATACAATACAATCTGTTAAGCTATCAAAAGCAAGGAGAGGAAGGATCGTGTTCATAAGGACGACGAAAGGTTCATATATTATTGTAGTGGGCGGTCTCAAAACTAGCCGACCTGACGTTAGATGGTCCCAGTAGTTTGAAAAAATACATTTTGGTGAAAAGTGGCAACAATATGAAACTTATATTTTAAGTTTCACGGCGCCACATTGTTCAGAATTTTTATTTGAACCATCAAAAGTAAACGATCTCAGTGAATTTGTAAACATGGAAAAGGTTGAAGGAACCGGTTGATAAAGCTAACCTCCTAGCTGAACTGTTTGCAAGGAACTCTTCCTTTCCGGATAGTAATCAACCACTCCCCGTGATTAGTAACGTATCTTGTTCCATGCCCAAGATATTTTTGCGAACCCGAGGAGTTAAAAAGGTTCTTGCGAAATAAATCCCCAGAACCGGATCGCATATCAGCATTGATCTTGACTAGGTGCTCTTCGACGCTGGTACGTCCAATGCGCAACCTTTTCAACCTTGCATACAGTGGTGCAATGGTTAATGTGCGCGCCTCTTGTACATGAGATCCTGGGTTCGAAACCTGCTCTGACCACCTTAAAATTTCTTTCGGCGGCGGTCACCTCGCATAGTAACGGCGACACTATCGAGTATATAGCCATGAAAAAGCTTCTCAAAATACCGTTCGGAATCGGTGTAAAACTGTAGGTCCCAATCAGTGAGTGAAAAAAGGAAAGCGCACAGCCCGGTGATTGTGAGAAGATCTTCCCTATCCCTTCATGGGATGTAATGGGAAACCATTTATTTATTTTTATGCAGTGCGGGAGTCTTCCCGGCGCGTTGGAAGGTTGCTAATGTCCAGCCAATGCCTAAAAAACGTGATGCAAGTAACCCTGCAAATTACCGCCAATTGCAATTTGTTCTGCGCTCTCGAAGGTTATGCAGATCATGGTTAACCACCATATTGTGAAATATCTTGAGTCCAATGACCTTCCTAATCGGCAGTATGGCTTCTGCAGAATGAGATCTACTGGAGACCTGATGGCGTTCCTTTCGGAATAGTGGAGTTGATCCACCCGCTTTGTGAGAGTAAGGTAGTGACTTATGATATTTCCAAGGCCTTTTTGACAAAGTATGGCACGATGCACTCTTGGCAAAGTTCGCTGCTTTTGGCGTCGGTAATAACTTCACTTGATTTATATCGAGTTTTCATGGAGATCGCACTATTCGAGTTGTTGTCGCTGGGGTTTCATCCGGCGAGCATAAATTGACTGCAGGTGTACCACAGGGCTCTTTTCTTTCTCCTTCTCTTTTCTTATTTTCATTAACGATCTCCTGGGTCAGAGTTTGAATCCAATCTACTCTTTTGCGGATGACAGTAATCTCTGTCATTCTTATTCATTCGACCGTAGGATAACTCTTCAAGGGATTGAAGTGAAACGCCGGACGATGATTGAAACACTCGGACGGTATCTGCTGTCCATTGTGGAGTGGGGTCGAATGAATAGAGTAGATTTTAATGCGGGTAAGACCCAGTGTTGTTTGTTGTCGCATAAGCGGAATGCTGACCCAGGTGTGTCGTCATTGTCTATGGACGGTATCGATATTGATGAATCAGACCCTCTTGATGTTCTGACCATGAAAATACAATGTGATGTCCGTTGGGCAAAACATGTATTTGAAGTGTCGAAAGATGCATTCAAGTGTCTAGGCTTTTTAGGGCGGTGCAAGAAATACTTCACTTCATCTGATCTTCTTAATATCTACACCACCTACATCAGGTTAAAGATGGAATATAACTTCCGTATATGGGCATGTGCTCCCGGGCATCTTTGGAGCTTCTCGACCGTGTCCAGAGGAGAGCGACGGTGTTGATAGGGGACAAGAGGGTATCCAATTATTTTTCCTCCCTTGACCATCGTTGAACTATGGGCCGGGGGTCGCTGTTCTATCGATATTTCCACGGTATGTGATCTTCGGACATCCGTCAACTTATGCCAGACGTGAGGATATTTAGCCAAAGTACTCGGCTTTCTAGGAACTCTCATCCGTTTTTTGGATGACAATGGATGACACTTCACATCTTAGATAAAGAAACAGTCAAATCAGTGAACTGGACTGGAGAATCGTGTTCAAAAATGGCGAAGAGGGTTCCATCTGCAGGTAAGGTCACGGCGACTGTTTTTTGGATGTGAATGGAATAATTTGTATTGTTTATCTTCAAAAAGTATATGATTATGATTTTGATCAACGTTTGTCGGCGCCCGTAGCACCTGTTGAAACGTTCAAAACATATGTGTTGGGAGTGTCTCAATCGGAGTGGAAAAAATGTTTTGAAAATTGTTTTGGGCGCATGCAAAAGTGTATTGATCTTCACGGAAAATATTTTCAAAAAAAAATAAAGCCATTTTCAATGATAAGTTATTGGTTTTTTATTGCTGGATCGGAAATACAAATAGTTATGTGTTTTATTGTGCATTGTTGTGAAATCAAAAAACCCCGTCATTTTCTGCACTAACCACATTTATTTGCTAGGGTTGCTCCAGTCCAATTTTTTCCGATTTCAACCTTTTTCAATAGCGTAAAATTTAATAGAAACATGTCAGCAGTAAGTCAAACTGTAGGTGGCGTTTTAGGAAACACCCCTGTGAACTTTTCGATATTGTACAATCCCAAATTTATCAGCGGAACAAGGACAATAACATAAGATGGGCAAAATTGTCGATAAAGCTGAATGGTGTTCAGTCACTTAACTATGATAAATGTGTATTCATAAATAATGTCAAGCTAAAGACCGCCATTGTATCGTTAAATTTCTCGGCGCATCGTTGACTCGATTTCCGTTCCTATATTTATAGAAGGGGATCCTGCGCCATGGGTCCTAGTAGTCATCTATTTTAAATTTTTTTGCTTAGTTATATCTTCTACAAGTTCATATTTGAGGACTCTAACGATTTCTCCGCTGTGATTTTTTTCGTGGAAATATGCGTAATCATTAACTCAAATATTGCCATTAAGGATACTACTTACTTTTATTGACTTTTTTACAACCTCATGAGGTCAGAAATCTTAGATAAATTAATTACACCAACAAATTTCAACATATTCCTCCCACTGGCTCTATCCTTCGCCTTTTCCCGCCAGTTGGTAACACCAAGAATACGGAGGGATTCCTCTGCCTGGTATTTCAAGCGGAATCATCGTCGTCCTCTTTTACTGCTTCCATCGGGTACGTTATCAAAAATCTTTCGCGCCGGCTCATCTTCGTCCATTCTGATAAGTTTGAAGAAGTTTCGGAGCCACATGTCCAGACAGGTAAAAAGAGAGTCTGATATAGCTGGACTTTTGTCCGTCGAGAGAGGGCTTTGTTCCTAAACTGCTTGCTGAGCCCAAAATAGCATATATTTCCTATTTATCTCCATGCTGACCATGTTGTCCTTGTTCACGGCGGATCCAAGGTAGACCAATGCATCTACCACTTCAAAATTGAATCGGTTGTCAATCTTCAAGTGCGGACCAAGTCGAGAGGTTTCTCTAGTCGTTGACACCATTAATTTTGTGTTGCTCTCATTAACAGCAAGACCCACCTTCGCTGATTCTTTTTCGATTCCTGAAATTACTTCAGTAACCTCTCGCAAATTTCACCCAATGATGTCTATGTCATCAGCATACGCCTGCAACATATTACTTTACGTGTGAATAGCCTTCTTCGTATTTACTGCTACCGCGATAGTAGGAACAGACACACGTATCACCCTGTTTGAATATAGCACACAATACACAGAGACTCCAAGTCGATGCATGTGGGTTAGCAGTCCCTCGCCCCCTGCCTAAAAATGTTCAGCGAGTAGCCCATCCGCACCAGCGGCTTTATTATTCTTAAGCCGGGAGAACGCTGTTCTAATCTCGCCTTGGTTGGGTCGGTGGGGGGGGGGGGGTGCAATGTACACTATCTTCCACAATCATTACCTCCTGACCGTCAGTGGAAGAATTCACCATTCATCCTGCATTATTTGTTTTTTCCACTCTCCCTCTGCTCCCCCTGCCATTTTTCCGCCTAAATAGTTGGTTTTTCTCCCTTCACAACCTCTTGTACCACTCATTCTCAGCACGCGTTGCAACTGTCTGTTTCGGTACCATACGTTCAGCGTCTTTTTCATCAGTTGCAATGCAATATTCTTCGTCGTACCATGGCTTATCCTTCTGCAGTTTGTGATAGCCAAGTTCAGCCCTTGCAGCGGTTTCCAAAGAAAGGGGAAGTGCTTCCACTGCGCATCTGGGTCCTCGGGAGGGGGTGTATTCTACCATAGCAGGAGAAAGAGCTTCTGTTGATAGGACATTGATATGTCCGGTATTTGCGTATCTAGATTTCCATATGTAGATTTTCCTGTGGTCGCCTTCGTACGTTTTTCACCCTGCTCAATCTTGTGCGAACTTTCACCTCGAATCACACGTACTTCCATTACACTAGCAGGGTGCCTGCCGTTTATTTCCAAGTGATCAATCTGGTTCTTCGTTCTCTGTTCAGGAGATCACCAGATCGCCTTATGTATATCCTTATCGTGTGCTACTAACTACCATATTCTTCGCAGCGGCAAAGTCTATCAGTCTATCAGTGGTATCAAGTAGACTATGATTACCGATGGTTGGTCAAAAGATACTTTTCCTTCCCAGTTTGGCATTAAAATCGCCTACAATTATCTCAATGTCATGGATATTAAAAATAAATAAATAAATGGTTTCCCATTACATCCCATGAAGGAACTGGGGAGAACTTCCCACAATCACTGAGCTGTGCGCTTTCCAGTTTTCACTCACTGATTGGGACCTACAGTTTTACACCGATTCCGAACGGTAATTTGAGAAGCTTTTTCATGGCTAGATACTCGACAGTGTCGCCGTCACTATGCGAGGTGACCGCCGCCGAAAGAAAATTTGAAGGTGGTCAGAGCCGGGTTCGAACCCAGGATCTCATGTACAAGAGCCGCGCACACTAACCATTGCAGCACCGACGGCCATATTAACAATGTTTATTTCCAAGTATCTTTGAGCATTGACACGGTGATTTTCATAAATTTCATATAGACATTTAAGTTGCCAAAACGATTAAGTCCATCACACAAAAAAAACATGTGGAAACTGCAGTTTCCTGTATGTTTTAAAATTCCATGTTAATTTTAAGTTCAAATTGAAATTACATGGTACTTTCCTACAGCTGTACGTGAAATTCAAAATCTGTTGAGTACATTAGTTTAACCCACAGACACTCGTATATGAAAATTTGGGGAATTTGGCTTCTATAATTTCCTTAATTTTACATTCCCGATAAATGCCTTGGGTAATCATATTTTATAAATATCTCGAAAGTATGATTTCAAAGGCAAACATTAATGCACCAAAGAATTTGCTATTTAACCTCGCATACACCGAATAGAATATAATTATAGGAATTAGATCGAAAAGAGACTGTGAAAATTAACAAAGAGGCAACGATGTCAAATACACACGGAATGAATAAATAAATGAATCAATGTTTGCGAGTGCATATTTCATTCATGTGTGCGCCACCAGCAATCTTGCAGAGATATGACTGAAATAAAAATGGAAACTCATGCCGGCGAACAATACATTATCGATCCATTGAAATATGCCGCAGTATCTTTTCCATACGTGTATCTGTTTCAAACTGTTCCCCGACAACCTTCAACATTTCCATGATTTATAACAAGGGCTGTATCAGAACATCAAATTGTAAACTGACACAATGCTAATCTAAATAAAAAGGAAATGATTCACAATCCAAGTGGACAAAAGAATTGCGCTTAGGGTACCAATATGTAATCAATGTAAACGTTTCGTTTACTTTTACTGTCCCACGTTTCCTTGTCTATAGTTGTGACGTGAAAGACAAAGTACTTTCTATTTTCCATTGTTGATGTCATAGATTTAAATACTAAAGGTAACACAACTCGCTCTGTAGTTAATTGACCTTAATACTGCGAATGATCAAAATATGTAAATATTTGAACACAATGAATGCACAACATTACAACTGGAGAATTTTGTTCGATATTTGCACAATTTGTTGTATTAATACAGTAAACCAGCTGACAGAAGTTCGATTCCTTTCAAAATAAGCACAAAGTGGAAAGACAAATCAGACGGATAACAGATCTATAGTAGGTTAATCTATGGTTGAAGTTTTGATACGTTTTTTTCGTTACATTTTGAGAGATTTTGGAAAGTTCACACACACTATTGAAAAACAAACTATTTGAATTTCCGAAAAAATTTACGATATTATGCTATGATGATACTTATATATAAGAACCCGGATTCAATTCTCACACTGACCATATAATATTTCCTTCTGCGATGTTCACCTTTGGGGTAATTAGCCGTGAAATGCTTCCCAAGAACCCATTCGTCGTATGTGTGAACGTGTACACCATAAACAGCGAGTGCACAAATAGAAGGCAAGAAGTTACGGATTGTGAGAAGCTCCCACCAATCCGTTCGAACGATCTTATAGGAATGAAAGTTTTTAAGTCTGGCTCGTCTAAACTGAGTGATTAACCATTGCACCGTCGCACATTGGTTCCGAATAGAATTCTACCGACCAAAACTCAATAACATTTTATCTAGTGATTACCCATGAGTTTTGTAAATATCCGATTGTAGGTAAGGACGGAGTCAAGGATTGTTTTGAGGTAATAATAAAAAAAATCCGATACATTTTTGAACTTAACACAAAAGTGGACTTACTTACTTATCCGGTCTCGAAAAATCCCGGGCAGTCAGGGACCTTACAAAACGAAGTTAACATATTTCGCCAACCAGTACGATCTTTTGCTTTATTTCTCCAGTTGGCAATACCAAGTGTACGCAAGGATTCGTCAACCTGATCCTTCCAGCGGGGTCTTGGTCTTCCTATTTGACGTATTCCTTCGAGTTCGGCTTCGAAAACCCTTCTTGCTGGTTCGTCTTCATCCATTCTACTGACATGGCCTAGCCAGCGCAATCGCGTTATCTTGATCCGCTTAACTATGTCAATGTCGGGATATAGCTCATACAGCTCATGGTTCATGCGTCGTCGATACTCGCCGTTGTGCATTATTTTTCGGAGTATTTTTCTCTCGAAGACTCCTACAGATATTTCGTCTGCTTGCGATAAGACCCAGGATTCTGAGCTATAAAGTCAGACAGGTTGTATTAGAGTCTGGTACAGCTGGACTTTTGTTAGTCGAGAGAGGGCTTTATCTCTAAAGTGCTTGCTTAGCCCAAAATAACATCTATTCGAAAACACAATTCTCCGCTTGATCTCAAGGCTGACGTCCTCGTCTACGGCAGGTCCGAGGTATATAAATTCGTCCACTACCCCGAAGTTATAACGGTTATCAACGTTCACGCTTCGGTCTAATCGGGTGGAGGCCCTGTTCGTCGAAACCATTAACTTTATCGTGCCCTCATTTACTGTCAAACCCACTTTTGTTGACTCCTTCTCAATTCTCGAAAAAAAACGCTGTAACTTCTCTAATTGCGTGCCCAATGATATCTATATCATCAGCACACCCGAGCAGCATGTGTCTTTTGCTGCTGATGGTTTTATTCATGTTAATTGCAGCTTTTTCCTCATAATGATCTCCATTAAAAAGTTAAAAAGATCGCACGATAGGGTGTCGCATTGCCTGAGGCCTCGCTTAGTTTCGAAAGGTTTGGTAAGATCCTTATCAACTTTCACTGCGGACTTGGTATTCGTCAAGGTCGTCCTGCAAGGGTGTGTGGGTTTTGCAGGACTACCAAGCTGATACATTGATTCGTACATTTTCTGCCGTATCGGGCTGTCGAAGGCCGCCTTATAATCGACAAATATATGATAGGTGTCGATTTGTTTTTCGTGGGTCTTCTCCAAGATTTGGCGTAGCTTAAAAATCTGGTCAGTTGTCGATTTTCCAGGCATAAAGTTGGTCCAATCAGGTCAGCGATAATTGGTTTTAATCTTTCGCACATTATACTTGATAGAACCTTATATGCTATGGATAAAAGGCTTATTCCACGGTACTTGGGTTTTCTTTTTTAAATACGGGGCATAGAACACTAAGACTCCAAACGTCGGGCATGGATTCATCCAACCAAATTTTGCTAATGAGCTGATGCATGCACATTATCAGCTCATCACCGCCCCGCCAGCCTTAAACAGCTCCGCCGGTAATCCATCTGCTTCTGCGGCTTTGTTGTTCTTAAGCCGGGAAATAGCTGTTCTGAACTTGCCTTGGTATGGGGGGGGGGGGGGGGCAATCGACGTGGTCGTCCATATTGTTATCGATTCTCCCATCGTCATTGGATATCTCATGTACCAGTAGCGCGGAGAAATGATCTCTCCATATTCCCAACATGCTCTGCACATCTGCGATGAGATTTCTGTCCTTGACTTTACAAAAGGGGGGCCCTGAACCATGTCCATTAGTTCCGTTTTTGAGTTTTTGTTAGAATTTTCGGGCTTCGTTCTTCCTTCTGTATGTCTCAATTTTTTCACTCTCGCTCTTTCTCTACTGCCGTTTCTCACGCCTAAAGAGACGGTTTACCTACTTTCTTTTCTCCCTATACCGCTCAGTTGCAGCTCGCGTTGCAATTGACTGAAGCACTGCCATACGTACAGCGTTCATTTCATCATTTGCAATGCGACACTCTTCATCCTACCACGGTTTATTGCGAGGCGGTTTTTCGAAACCGAGTAGGGTTGTTGCGGTAGTTTTATAGAGTCGGAAATGAGTTTCCACTGCGCATCAGGATCGTCATCGGCAGGGGGTGGGTTCTGTACCAAAAGCTGCGAGAGCTTCCTTGAGGAGGCTGTGGCTACCTCTGGTAATTGCAGCTTTCCGATGTGTAGCTTTCTCTGCGTCTGGTTTCGTAGGATTTTCGCTCTACTTAATCTTGTGCGAAACGTTGCTTCTACCAGGTAGTGATCAGAATCGATGTTAGCTCCTCCGATCACTCGTACATCCATTACATTGGATGAGTGCCTTCCATAAATTACCACGTGATCAATTTGGTTCTTTGTTGTTTGATAAGAGGATACCCAAAAAGCCTTGTGGCTGTCTTTATGATGGAATCTTGTACCACTAATGACCATGTTTTTTTACGGCGGAAAAGTTAATCAGTCTCATACCGTTGTCCGAACTAACTATTAGCATCTAGACTGAAATTGCCAATATCTGGATGAAATACATTCTCCCTGCCTACTTTAGGATTCAAATCTCGTACTGCATTCTTAATGTCATGGCCATTGCAGCGGTCAGATGTTTCCTGTAGGCCCTCACAGAATATGTCTTTGGCATCATCATCTTTCTCTTTTGTCGGGGCATGCACACAAATTAGGGAAATATAAAGTAAAAATAAATCGCTTTTATACGGTTTGTGTTTATACGGTCACTCACAGGATTTAACCTAGAGACTGGATGTCGCAGTCTTTTGCCATCTACAAAACCGCACCCAAATTCATGTTGTTTCTCATGGCAACTGTAGTGTTTGGATACTTGCACCGGATCTATATAGAGTTCTTACATTCCAAGTGCGGTAACGCGTTTGTGTCGGCAACCCCTCGGTAAATTTTCTATCGGCTTCCATCTGTCAAACTGTGAACTTTTTGTGTATATTTATATTATGGTTGCATTTTCTTCATAACGAACAGTGTTGCATCGAAAAAGAGGTTAAAAATTAAACTTCCGATTTTACAGATTATAATTGTATGAGTAACGGAGTTAACCTGCGAAATGTGCTAATCTTGGTCGGTGTAAATGCCGTATTACTCTCGTTTTGCTTATCGTTAAAATCAATTGCAAATTCATTTTTCAAAACCAATTCAATTTAAATGAATTGGAAATTAATTGTAACTCATTTTAATTGGAAATGAATTGCAATTACGTTTCGCCAAATTCATTTGAATTGATTCAAAATTGATTCAGTTCTTTTTTTGGCCAAGTTCATTTGAATTGGAAATGAATTGCAATTCATTTGAATTGGGAATGGGTTCCAATTAATTTTTGAAAAATTTATTTGAATTGACTCAAATGTCATTCAATTCATTCTATTTTTTGTGAAAATAATTAACTCAAAACTTTGCTAATGATTCGCCAATGAATTAAAAAAGAATGATTCGTTTAGAACTTTGCTGTGAAATAATTTCTATTATTTTACCGACCTCAAGTACGTTTATTAGATCGAAGATTCTGAACCACTGTGTGGCAGATACAAAAGCCAATTCTTGTACTAAGGCATAAACATTATCAAACCTAATTTCTGCATTCGTTGGAAATTGCGAGCATTGCTTACTTTTTGGGCGAGAGTTATTATTAGAAAAGGGAGGACAGGTTTTTGAAATATATGATGAAATCATTTCTATTGCGATTTCTATGACAATATTTTCTGTTATGTGATCGCAGGCTCGTACACTTAAATAATGCAATGTGTATCCAGTAATTTGTCACATTTGTTTCGCACTTTTTTTTTATCAAATGATACTGAATCAACCAAAACCACTTGCAGTACTATATTTGAGGGAGTGCGAATGCAGGAATATTATGCTTACTGGATTGAATTCTTCGAATCACTTACGAAGCACTAAATTTGTGATGCCTCTGGTTGTGTGTTTTGATGACTTCCCCTATTCACTACTACTGGTCAAATATAAAACTAAATTTGGCAGGCCATTAATTCAGGGGTTTCGGAGCCACGGTACTTGTAAGCTATAAATGAGGTTATACTTCCAAAATACATACTTGTTGCTTGCTGAGATCGCTTAAAAGACTACAGACTAAGAGGTTTTTAGGCCACAGTCTTCTAACAGTCTTCCGCCGTTTGCGTTAAAGAATACTCCTTCGATTTGTTCCCTCGTTAAATTGCGCCACTACCTTAATGATTTTTCATAAATTCCATTTATCGTAACGTATACGTCGAACTTGATTTGTTGTAAGCCGATTTGTGGTTGAGGCACTTCGTAGCCAATCCCGTAATAAAAGAGATTACAAGAGATTAGTTGGAAATACTGAGTCATGTTATTTATTCATACTGTAACTCGAGTATAGGAATGAACACGCTATATGAAACCACAACATCATACATAATTGCGTACTAATACAAGAATTCCAAGTACTGGTGTGCGGCAGGAATCATACTCTTGGGTAAGATTACAATGACTTCTTCATGAAAAACACAATCTATGCAGTATAACTTTGGAAAGATTATATACGATTGTGTTACATCAAATCATGGGAGTCCGTGACATCTAGTTAATTGAACTATATATATATTAAGGAAATTATCTAAAAATTAAAATAAGTGATGGTCTTAGTCGCCTGTGCAATAAATCTTAATATTAGTCTTATATTTACTATAAGTTCAATATATTGTAAATAAATAAATATAATAAATACAAACTTAACTAATTCATTTTAGTTAGTTAGTGTCAGAAATGTGTATTTTACTTTGCAGCATTTTAAAATAAGCGATCTGAAATTTGCTCACTCGTACATATTCAGCATTTTCTTTATTCTTCCCTTTTCTTAATTAGAGAAGCATTAAATTTCCATTGAAATTTGTTGAAAACTAAAAACTTTCATATTTTAATGTTCAAGCTAAAGACCATCTATATCTCTGTAAATAGAGATATAGTTTTTCGAAAAAGTAGACGTTCTGCAAATGTTCCTCAAGATTCCTGGCAAACCGTATAGATATTTCAGATCGAGCAAAGATCTTCCTCAGCGGTTGTTTTGGAATGCTGCTTTGGAAAAATTCATCAAACTAAATGCAAACGAAAACTCCTTTGAATTGAGAATTTTCCACTATGCAAGTGTTCGAAAAATTTTGAAATTTTCAATGGACAAAAGTTATTTTCCAGTACATCCCATGAAGGGATATCTCACAATAATAACAAACGCAAACTGTTTCACCCTCAAAACCCAAAACTTAATCCAAACCCCACTTATATGTATGTGTAAAGTGAAAAATGGGCAAAAAGTCATTACATCTGGTTTTTGTGCTCAATTGACTTTAACTCTATAATTTTGATTAATAGTTTACATGCGAAAAGTTTTTGGTTAAACTGAAAACATTAAATTTTCGGAAAACGTAACAGGGGAAAAAATGCACAAAAATCGTTGCAAACAACCAACACAAATTATAAAAAATGTAAATAAGGTCGAAAAACAACATCTATAATTGTTAAAAATTATAAAATAATAGTTCATTTTCTTTAATATAGTTAAATTTATAGCACGAATTGCACAAAACTTTGAATTGTTGGATTTCCACATAGGAATTTTCTACTAAAGCACTATTTATCGTATACTTGTTGCAGTGCAGATACATTGACTTTTTCATACGCGCAGTTGGTGAGGATTATGTCATAGATAATTTCGTACCATACTGACTCCTGTGTCCGAAATGATTGGAATAAATTTTATGACATTGACTTAATAATGAAATTACTTGATAATGAAAACACGCTGAAAAATTTGCCGGCTTTAATTATTTGGAAGAAAATATAACGTGTTTGTAGATTGCCTCAAATATAGTATACTTGCGTCTAAACGCATTGTGTTTGGTATATAATATAACATGTCTGGGACATAATTATTAATAGGCTATAACATATATATTTGTGACCCAAATGTGGATTTGTTTATTGGAATCTGCTGAAAAGACCGGTGTCTGTCACAATAAAGAAACAAAAGACAACAGATCTTCAATTCATGAAAACAATGCTAGCAAACATGTATATGGTTCCTGCAATATGTTGCTGGGACCGTTATTTTCATAAATAAATTTTCCAATATATATAATGCATATTGGATAATTTCCTGCATTCATTTCCAATTTGGGAACCCATATCATCAGCGCTGTTGCCTAAATTTACATTATAGCCTTAAAACGCTATAGGGTTAACATTTGTATAACCGACGAACGGATTTACCCGACCACCTTTGAATCTTTTGAAAGTTAGTTGACTTTTTGCACCTTACTTAAGTAAGACAAATGCAAAATTTTGGAGTTCCAGCTTCTGTTGTTCCTGAGATATGGCGCGTCAAAAAATTAAGAAATCATTAAAAACACTTATACGTGGTCTGCCATTATCATTTATATCTTCAAAAGTTTTTAACACACAGGGTCAACATTGATCTCATTTTAAAGGTATTGAGAATAGCTTTAAAACTACTTTTAGTTTAATTTATTTTGTGAGAGGTCAAAGGTCACTGTCACATGATTTAAAGTTTGGGAAGGTATATCTCAAAAAGTGAAATTTTTAAAATTCTGAAAAAAATATATGTTGATCCTAATAGACTCTTACGCATTTTGTGCCAAAAAATTTAAGTGCGCTCTTATTAGTTCCGGAGATACAGACAATAACGTGAAATTGTTTGAAAAAATTTTATACTTTTTTTTAAACGTTTTTGTTTTTGAATTTATTTGGTTGGTATTAAATACAAATATTAATTTAGACAAAAACAGTTCAAAATAAGAAATATTTATTTTACACATTTATATTACAAATGCAGGCGATTAATTAATTGTAAATATTTTCAATTAAAAATTCCCGGTCTTCGGAGAACAATTTTACTATAAGTTTTGAATTTCCTTCTGGAACAAAATAGTGGAATTGTTGTGTTCCTGGTATAGTTCTCAAGCCAATATACCTGTTTTTAAGAAACTATTCTTCGGCTTTATAATCTTCCTCTGTTAAAAATACAAAATAACAATTTAAAGGATGTTCACGGCACCACTCATACAATTGAAGCGGGGTAGTAATTTGGTCCTGTATTGGACGTTGCAAACTGGCTCGGCGAGCTTCTCTCTTTACGGTTCCACCAAGACCATCGCTAGGACCTTTTCCATGGCTTGTGGCAAAAAAATTATATTCGGCTGGAAACTCAAAATCATCTTCATGATGACATAAATTAACAAAAATTTTTTTATTCTTAAATTGAGCGGCTGAGCCATCCGAAAAATAAGAAATTTTTCGTGGTGTTGAACAAAACTTATTTTGTAGAAACATTATCTTATGGCGATGGAACAAGTGTACTGCAACTGTGTTGTGGATAAGACAATTAGATATAACTATGTAATTGGTGTGCTCTAACTGGCCATTACATTTGTAATATATAGAAATCGGATGTAAAGTAGCTTGGCTGTTGTTCCAATGAAAACCTTGTGAACAGTCCTGAAAAAAACGATGCATTTTCCGAAAAATCACATATTCCAATGTACTCATGTTCTCCAAGCAATGCTTTTTTTGCATTCAAAAAGGCAGCTTGTTCCTCTGCGATGAACGAGTGAGGCAAAAGTGTCAATAATTTTTCGCAAAGTGAATCCAGAAAATCGTCGGCTTGAAATTGTGTCAACTTGTATAGCGTATTTACTAACATAACAATGTATGTATGTACATGTGTCTGTTGCTGTTGTTGAACGGAGAAATAAAGTGAAGAATGAATAATACAAAAAAATTGTATTAAAATTGTTCAAACAAATTCACATTATTGTCTATATCTCAGGAACTAATAAGAGCACACTCAAATTTTTTGGCACAAAATGCGTAAGAGACTATTAGGATCAACACATATTTTTTTCAGAATTTTAAAAATTTCACTTTTTGAGATATAGCCTCCAAAACTATAAATCGTGTGACACTGACCTTTGACCTATCGCAAAAAAAAATTATAAATGTAGTTTTAAAGCTATTTGCAATACCTATTAAATGAGACCAATTTCGATCATGTGCGTGAAAAAGTTTTGAAGATATCACCAATATTGCCAGACCACTTACGCGTGTTTTTAATGAATTCTCTAGTTTTCGAAGCACCACATTTCCGTTACCACAAAAGCTAGATACCTAAAATATTTCAATTTGTATTAGTTTAGTACTGTAGAACATTCATGATAATTTTTGTACAATTCTAAGAGCGTAAGGTCAAAAATTGCGTTTTTTTTTTGTTGATTTAAAATGGAATTACCCTATATAAATCAAAAGAAGAGAAAAAAGAAATATTTTTTTAGAATTTTAATTATTTGTGGGAGCTACGAAAATGAACCAAAACAGCAACGACTGGGCCGTTAAACACTCAATGTGTAATTTTCTCCAGTGTTTCCAAGTTGGCATAATTTGTGCCGGTTTAGCATAATTTTTGTGTGCCAAGTAACATTTAGCTGAATTTCCCCAACATTTTTCCAATTCTTTTCAGTTCAGTAAAATATTCTAGTACAATTGTTTTGCAAATGGCAAAACACAGCGACAATTTTTTTAACCAAACCATCCAACTTCATGCGTACACAATTCAGGTTACTCAAACCAGCAGACCATGGATAGAAAGCTCAAACCAGCAGACCATGGAAAGAGCCCGCCTTTTTGTTCAATGGTTACGGAATAAATAAAGTGAAGTCAATACTAATTTTTCAAAAAAAAACTCATTTTCTTCTATGAAGCGCATTTTCATCTGAATGGCTTGTTTCATCTGAAAATTGTCGAATTTGGGGCTTAGAAAATCCTCACGCACTCCATTAAAAACAAATGCACCCACAACGAACTTTTGGTCAGGCGGTGTGGTTGGGCCTTGCTTTCTTGAAAATGAGGCCTAAATTGCAGTGACTGTGAACGGCATTCGTTACAGGAATATTATGACGGAATTCTTGTGGCCCCAACTTGACGGTATGGATTTGGCCGATATGTGGTTTCAGCAAGACGGCGCCACCTGCCACACCCTGCATTAAACAATCAATTTATTGCAGCAACGATTTCCAGAACAAATTATATCAAAAAATTCAAATGCCAAATGGCAACCGAGTTCATTTCTTTGGGGTTTTGGGACATCTCTGGTTTATGCGAATACACCCGAAACAATTCCTGAGGTCAAATCTGAGATCCAACACCACGTGATCGCTGAGATACAGCCACATTTCTGTAAAAAAGTCATGGAAAATGTCATAAAAAGATTAATTGCCTGTCATCAGAATCGTGGGGTACCATTTGACGGAAATTTTATTCAGTTCTTAATCGGAAGATGTCTTTTTTACAATACAATAAAAAAATCACAACTGCCTTAAGAAACAAAACGTGTATTCATTTTAAAATGAAAAAGTGCATTCTTACTGAGACTTTCATAATTTCAAAATTTTCATAAATTTTTGGTTTGGTTGAGGCCCCAAATGAAACCCTTGAATTTTCTGATTTATTAGCTGATTTTGCGATGCGTCACAAGGGTTTTCTTCTGGACTGTTCTGGGAGTATTGAGCATTTCGTTTACACTGCCACAAAATTCGTATTTGCTATCGTCCAAACTTTTTCCTTTGATGCGAATATAACTCAAAAATCATAGAATATTAAATACGTTCGTCTGACTCAATGTAGAAACAAAATGTCGAAGGATCATGGGATATCCCATATCCCAACAAAGACTCGATCAATGGGACCACGGAAATATAAATTAACATGGATGTTAGGAATTATTGGTACTAGTAAACTGAGGTATGACCATAAATATAATCCTCTGGCACACGCCAACGTAAATTCTTAATTTAATTGCCCTGGCCTTAGCTCTTAATGGCGCAATAAAAATGTTAAAAGTATGCACAAGATACAGTATGCCATAATACGATTGTACACGTCACCGACAAAAACATTGTCAACTACGGAACCGAAGTACAAGCATTGCGACAGGTCGGCTGCTAATTCCATAACCCAAGATAAAGTATTTCCGACCCTAATCATAAAATTCCGGAGCTACAACAAATCGATTGGGCTCATACTAGTGCCCCTACGTATCCTATCAGTAGCTTAGAAAAATCAAAAGGCAACGTTGTATCCGATGCCTGTGCTGAGGTTACGTTGCCACTCTGCATTAGACTGCGTCGAAAAAGAAGTTGACTCGGACTTTTTAATGTTAGTTAAAGGCAATTTCCAACATTCTTTTTCTGTGCACCCTACTTTACGCCATTTTTGTTTTCATTCGCAGGCCGATCGAAATGCAACGCATATCGTTGTTCATATTTCGATAAGATCTACATTTCGTCCATTAATCATTATTGACTCCGATCACAAATTTCAATATTGACTTGTGGTATTTCGAGTCTAACGGGAAACAGGAAAATTCTTTGCAACATAAAAAAAACTTGAAAAACCTCTAAACCAAAAAGTTACAATGATTCAAAAATCTAAACCATTTTGTTATTAAAAATTGTGCGTTGTTTATTGTCATTTGATTCATTCCCGCTGCCTTTCACACAAACTTTACTAACTGTAACAGAAAAATTATAAGATAATTTTGATTGTTTAATTATTGGAAAGATCGCTGAATTGGTATCACAATATAAAAGAGCTGATCTTTCATTTTTCGATTCAATTTTCTATCCTATGTAAACATTTTTATTATAATTTTGTTGTTGTCTTTGATCCGAATTATTTCGAAAGTTGTAATGGCTATGCGTTCACTCACTGGATTGAACCTTGAAACTAAGTGTCGCAAATCCGCATCCGAATTCGTGCTGTCGCTCATGGCAGCTGTAATAAATATCGCAATTTTTCTTTCTGGTACAACCATTGCACTTTCTGGATAGCTGTGATATCAGCCTTTTATTTTTCGAGGACATCCGTCAGCTGGAAAGTGGCACTCTTCCTGTATAGTGTTCTGACGTTCCAGGTACATATCCTTAAATCGTTGTCCTTACAATCATTTCGAGGGTCGTCAACAGTTGCGGGGGTTCTTCGTTTATTGTAATTTTTGTGTATTTGCATTGCTTATAACGGTGGCGGGAGGCAAACCCAGTCCACGGTTGTTTGCATGATACCTACTGCCAGGATGATCCAGACCAGAATTCAGTGTTTCAAATGTTGATTTTGGCTGACCGTTGGCATTGGGTGTCGGCTAATCCGCCTACACAAAAGACAGAGGAATATATCTACTAGTTCGAATATATTCATTGACATCAGTCACCTACTAAGCCTGAGACATATCAGTGATCGCATAACCAAAGCTTCAAGGTCCAAAATCCCAAAAAAATTTAAAAAAAATTCGATTTTTTTGCCCTTTTCCGCCTGTTTAGGTAGCAAATCGTTCAAGATTCAAGAAAATCCTTGGGGCCCATAAAAGAGTCCATGACTATGGGCAAAACTGGGAGTCACGGGTCCTTTTTTTTAGTCTTTTATCACGTAGAGTTGAGTATGACTTAAAAAAATACATACAGTGAAATTAAAAAATTTTCGGAAAATTGTTCACTGTTGCGGCTACCTAAACACTACCTATCATTCCCTAGAAGTTCATTTGTTCTAGAAAATTGTTTATTGAGATCTTAGGTACATTTTTGTAGTTGATTCTTTCCTTGAATTTTGAACGGTTTGCTACCTATGGACCTGAACAGGGGGATGAAGGTACAAAGGAGAAGATCAAGTTTTTTTTTTGTTTCATATGTTAACAATTTTTATTCTTTATGACAAGAGCTACAACCTTCCCTCAGAGAGTAAATCAAAATTCCGAACGAATTGGAAGATATGGGCGCACTGTGCAATAGCACATGATGATAAAATTGCGTAAAAATTGCAAAATTTCCAATGAACGGAAAATGTTTCAAAAAGACAAAAAATTTGGTTGGAATATTTGATAACTTACTAAAAATAGTGTCTGTGGGTAAGAAGGGGGTAGTAAAAATCGGATAAACCTCTAAATGCCGGAACAATTGGTCGTAATGGCATGTTGTTGTGTATGTTTTGCAACTAATACCGATCATGTTCATTATTTTGAACATTTTTTACACATTAAAGTTATACACTTCTCCCTTTAAATATTTTTTAATTAACCACATGCACAATTTTTGCTAGACCCCCAATTCTTCCAAATTATTCTCCTCTCATTTTGAATTATTTATTTTTCGAACCCCTGTTTTTACTGTCTTTTATCCACATTCACAATTTTAACTAAATTCCCAATCACCTTTTTACCCTTTTCCAAACACGTATATAATTTTTAAACATTCCCAATGTTTCTGAACGATTTTTCTGGAATTTTGAAGATTTACCCTTTTCGTTAGCTTTTTACCCACATTCGCGATTTTGACCACATTCCTAATCATTTCAAACAAATTTTCTCGTTATTTGTACTTTTACTCACATACTCTATGTTTACCACATTCATAATCACTCTTAAGGTCTAATTCATTTGTCTCCTCTTTCAGACCTTCTCCATCCTTTCAAATAATTTCCCCTGTGTCACCAAATTTTACAATTTGTTGCCCACTTATGTATTATTAAACACATATGTACAACTTTCCTGTACATTTAATAGTTACAAAATATTCTGAAATTTTTAATCTCGAATCATTAATTTTGAATTAAATCGGAAGCGGTCAGAATTTCAAATCATTCAAAATAAATTTTTTTTTTTTTTTTTTTTTTATATTTATTTCGTCTATCATTAATACAAAGTAAAAAGTATAAAATATTTTAATAATTACAGAATTTGAGAATTTACTAGAAGTATTGCAGCAAATAGTACATATTTTTGTATATCTTTATATAAGAATATTTTTAGGAATATGATACAGTGTAGGGCAAAAAGATAGGATAAAAAACCCGATTAAATTTTTAAAGAAATTCTGGAATTATGTCTTCTATCAAATTCATCGCTGAAGCTGTAGAAAAATTAATTCTGCAAATTTCTTAATACTGCATAATTTGAAGATCTGTTGCGGTCTTCGAATCTTTGTGTAAGTTTAGAAATAAATGTGTTGAACATATCCATTTTGAATCGACTGTGAAGGAGGGTGGCCGAATAACGTCTGCTTAGGTTTAGAATGATTTTAAGGTTTTTGTTCTGTAATACTTGCAGTTTTTTGACGTTTGTTTTGGCACATTTGCCAGACCAGACCTGACATCCATAAGTCATAATGGGCCTAATGCAGGATTTGTATATTAGTATTTTATTTTTTCTATTAAGTTTTGACTTTCTATTTAGTAGGGGAAAGAGGGCTCTTCCGCAGCGTGTAGCTTTCTCACAAGCATTCACAACATGCTCTTTATATGTAAGGTGTTTGTCCAATATTAGTCCAAGATATTTTATTGAGGATTTGAATGGGATATCGGCGTTTTGAATACGTAATGGGATACTCGGTGTTCTTTTAGGAGACTTATTAAAAGGGAAGATAATGGCTTGGGTTTTGTCTTCATTAATCTTTACTTTCCAGTTTGTAAAATATTTTCCGATATGTGTTAAAGATTTTTTCATTCTTTTGACAATCGCATTAGAATTTTTCCCACTTGAAATGATTGCAGTATCGTCTGCATATAGGGCGGCTGTGGTATCCTTATGCAGTTTAAAATCCGAAGTGTAAATTGAATATAATAAAGGCGATAGTACAGATCCCTGCGGTACACCCGCAATGATTTCCTTGCTTGCGGACTTTTTGCTATCAACATCAACGACAAATGTTCTGACCGATAGGAAACTTTTTATTATTTTTTGAAGATAAACGGGATATCCAAATTTGTTGAGCTTGAAAACTAGACCATTGTGCCAAATAGAATCGAACGCTTTCTCTATATCAATAAATAAAATACCAGTACTCCATCGTCGCTGTTTATTATGAAGGACTAGCTTTTCAATTCTTTTGATTTGATGAACCGTAGAGTGCTCTTTGCGAAATCCAAATTGTTCATCCTTTAGAATCAAATTATCTTCGGTAAATTCAATCATTCTATTTAGAATTATTTTTTCAAAGACTTTATCAATGCAATTTAGCATACTGATGGGTCTGTAGCTATTTGGACTTTTTGGATCTTTTCCTTGCTTTAGAATCGGTATAACTTTCGCATGTTTAAATATTTTTGGGAAATATCCATGTTTTAAGCAGCAGTTGAAAACATTAGTAAGTATGTGGAATATCGAATCAGGCATATTCTTCAGGACTATAGGTTTGATACCATCAATTCCTGGCGCTTTCTTGTTACCTAATGAGTGTGTAAAAAATTTTATTTCTTCAATAGATGTTAGAACTAATTCTGAATTCGTATCTATTTGTTGATTATCCAGTTTTTCAATGTATTTTGAAATTCTTCCTTCTGTTGGTGATATCATATTATTTCATGAGCCTCTTTAAATATCTCCGCTACAACATTGGCCTTTTCTTCACTACAGTGTATATCAGCGCCATCTTTTGACAAAGTTCCAATCGAAGCTTTTTTCCCCTTCATAGCCGATGACAACAACCATATTTTTTTCTTACCAGCTGGCAACCCTTGAAGAAATTTATTCCAGCTGTTATTTCTATCACTTGTCACATGGTGATCTATCAACCAAGTCAGCTGATTAATACAACATATCAAAACATTCCGCTCTAATAAGTCATTACTTCTTTGCAACTTACGATTGTATCTATTTCTCTGCCCAATTAGGTACAGGCTTAATCGTGAGAGCTTTTTCTGCCAGGATTCCGGTCTTCCCGTTGGAATTTGATTAGCTGCTTGTTGGATAATCTTTGTGGTTTTCTGCAGAACTTCTTCAGCATGGGACAAGGACACTGCACCTAGCAGGTTACTGTTTTTAACTTCATTATCCACCCAGGACCGGATAGAATTCCAATTCGCCTTATTATATAGTCGGATGTGGAACGATTGTACAGTATGCGAACCAAAGATTGTGCATGACAAAGGAACATGGTCAGAGTAAAGCGAGTCATTAAGGGTCAAAATTGGGGAAATTTGAAGATTTGAGTTGGTGAGCAGCAAATCCACCACGGAAGGCTGTATGACAGATCTTTGCTGTCCATATCTTGTGTATGATGTTGGAAAATGTATGTAATATTGAGAACTGAGTTGATGAAAATACAATTTGCTGCCAGCTGTGTTGTTTTTGTGACAATTCCAGCTGGTGTGCCGTGCATTAAAATCGCCAAATATGACAAAATCAGTTGTAGTTGAAGTTAGTTTTTCAATGTCATTAATAAAGGAAGGTGAGTACTTTGGGCAATATGCCGCCGTAAGTCTAATTGGACGATTATTAACGTGAATCTTGATGGATACGTTTTCAATTGTATGTGTTCTGAATTTAGGAAGCCGCTGGTGAGGAATACTTTGTTTAATTCCAAAATAAAAATTCGGCTCCCAGGCTAAAAATAAAAGTCGGGAGTTGAAAAGATTTAAATCTTCAAACAATTACAAATTAAGCCCCCTTACCGACTTAAATTTTTCGAGCGAATCGAAAAGGAATGGTTCTCCTTACTCTGCTTACAATCCAAAATCCAGAAAAAGTATAAAAATTTTTAGTTTATCAGCACATGGCACATGACGTCTACCATATACGCATAAACCGCATACAAGATGCAATCAGAATACAATAATATTAGTTTGGTCCGTACACGAGTTATGGAACGTTAAAATTGCAAATATCAGTCCATGTACACCAACGTTCGAGTAACACAAATAATATTTTCATGTCAAAAAATGTGTTTATATGTCGTAAAATTCCAATTCGTTGACTACATGCCAAAGTCTTAAATAACCTCGTCATTGTTTTTACAGTCATTAGGAAGAACTTTGAATCTTCCATCTTATTTTTCTCTTTACCACAATTCAAAAGGAGTTTCACATACCAAGTGTTCGTAACGACAACACGTTTCAGCTCTAAAAATATGTGGAAGCAAAAAGTCAGTACTATCAGTTATCCTATAAGTGGTGGTGACACAACATCGCGCTCATAGTGATGTGTGTGCGTGAGACTGCAAGGATTTTGTAAAGTACTTTCACGTTTACAGGATGTGCTAATGTAAGTAATGATGTGAATCAGCTTCCGCTTCATTTGTTACATGTCAAGACACCTCCAAACAGGAAATCAATGACACAGAAGTAGCGTGTAATGCAACCTAATATAGGGGAATAATGTACTTTATCATTGGAGTTGAACAGTTTACTTGCACATATGGACTGGACGGTTTAAGCTTTAGTCTTGATACAATTCTTGTCGTTGCTTTTGTAGTAATCCCTATCTATAAAACGGAGAAAATAAAAATGATTTTCACTTGATGGAAACGCATTAGGTTTATTGGAAGAAATCCAAAGTAATGATCGGGATTTCTATAAAATCGCACACTAATGGACTTTAGTAATACACTTTAGTAACATTGTAAAAATCAATGAGTGGTATAAAGTCAAAATCAGTTATATGGCTGCTAGATAATTATTTAGAAAATGTCTCTTAATAAAATCTTTGAAATCGCAATGATTTCCATTGTAGTCATTCATTAAAACTGGTTAAATTGCACAGTGCAAAACGAAAAAATATATCCATATACGGACACCACTACGTGATAAAATACCAAAAAAAAAACACCAGTGTCTCCCAGTTTTGCCCAAAGTCATGCACTTTTTTTATGGGCCCCCACAGATTTGGGGCCTCGGTGTCATTTTTGCAAAAAAAAAAAGTGATCATTTTGTCAGGCTCATATCTTGCAATTCGTTCGGGATTTTGATTTACTCTCTGGGGGAAAGTTGTAGCCCTTGTCATATTGAAAAACATATAAGATCAAATAAAACTTCATCTTCAAGGTCAAAATCGAAAAATCTTTAAAAAAGTCAATTTTTTTACCTTTTTCCCCCTGTTCAAGTCCATAGGTAGCAAACCGTTCAAGATTCAAGGAAACAATCAACTACAAAAATGTACCTAAGATCTAAGTAAAAAACTTTCTAGAATGATTCTTATATTGTGTGTTGCGTGTGCTGATCTTAGTGCTTTGACTGTGCTGCTGCGGTCGGTGATATAGCATCGTATCTCAAAGTTGAAGTAAACGGTGTTAGGAATCATTCCTAGGAAGTTCATATGTTCTAGAAGGTTGTTTATTGACACCTTAGGTACAGTTTTGTAGTTGATTGTTTCCTTGAATTTTGAACGGTTTGCTACCTATGGACCTGAACAGGGGAAAATAGAAAAAAAATTCAATTTTTCAAGTTTTTTGCGATTTTGACCTTGAAGATGAATTTCGCTCATATGTGTTCACAATTTTTGTTCTTTATGACAAGGGCTACAACTTTCCCTCAGTGAGTAAATCAAAATTCCGAACGAATTGCAAGATATGAGCCTAACAAAATGATCACTTTTTTGCAAAAAATTACACCAAGGCCCCAAATCTTTGTGGGTCCACAAAAAACAGTGCATGTCTTTGGGCAAAACTGGGAGACACGGGTCTTTTTTTTGGTCTTTTATCACGTAGTATATGGTTATATTTCCGTAATACGTATATGTGACCTGGTCTACGGAAAGGGGGCTTAGGTGTCAAAAAATCAATTTTCACTTTTTGGTTGATTCGTATGGAAGATGAGATGCTTTTTCACGTGGTGAAAAGCAGAAAATCCTAACTTGCTTATACGGCACTGAACTCCTCATCAACACTCATGTTTCATTTCATGCGAAATGCGAAGACGATAATCGACAGAAACAGTAAACGTCACTTCTTCAGTGTTACTTTTTTAAATATTCCACACTAGCAACTTACACGATGAACTATAATAATATTCCGACCAACAACAACACTTACTGGACGTCCGGCGCGGAGAACAATTAACGAGATAATGAGAAACTGACGAAACGAGTTGCTTACTTTTAAAAGCTTTTTCACAGAGTTTTCGCACGTAAGCTCCCTTTTCGTAGACCAGGGTACATATGGTTATATTTCCGTGACTTAAAAAAAATACAGCAGACAGTTGTCCGAGGCCTTCGGCCACGGACTGTCCCTGCAGGCTGTATCAGAGACACGACCATTAAGTTTAACGTACAATACGCCATCCGATAAGACAGAAAACATATATAACAATAAATGATAAATAACATAAGCAAATGAATTTATTTATTTGATAGTTACTTTTGATAATATGGGCTTATGATAGGAAAAATAGGATAAAAAAAATCCAATGAGTGTTCGAACTCACGGGTGATGTGTTAACACCTTTTTGCTACACGGTACCTGTTCGATTTCTATGAACACATTCGTAAATGTTACATTGGAAATTAAAAAACAGCGTTCAATCATATGATGACGTTACAGTTAAATAATATTAATACTTAAAATTATTTAAAGACCCAGTGCAAGCACATGTGTCATTATTTTCTTGCTCAATACTTTTTGTTTTATTCCCACAAAAGTCAAAGAATGCAAAGCAACAGACACTTGTATCGGGTGTTTTTTTTAGAGGTTTGTTTTTCGAATAGAGATAAAACTGCATTTTGTGGTCAAATCTGGCAACTCTAATGTCATTTATGTTCCGTTTGGTTTGCCATTTCATCATGAACAGGTTGACAAAAGAACAACGCTTGCAAATCGTGCAAATTTATTTCGAAAATAATGGTTCAGTTCGCGAAGTTTACCGCAAGCTCCGTCCATTTTCATCGCAAAATTTTGTTCAGTGATGAGGCTCATTTTTGGTTGAATGGCTACGTCAACAAGCAAAATTGCCGCATTTGGAGTGAAGAGAATCCACATGAGACCCTTGAGACGCCATTACATCCACAAAAACTGACTGTTTGGTGTGCTCTATGGGCTGGTGGAGTCATTGGGCTATACTTATTCCGAAATAATGCTGGAGAGGCAGTTACCGTTAATGGAGACCGGTATAGAGCCATGATAACCGACTATTTTGTTCCCGAATTGGATGGCATGAATGTGGATGAGTTGTGGTTCCAACAAGTCGGCGCTACTTGCCACACAGCGCACGTCACAATCGATTTATTGAAGGAAACATTCGATGAGCGCATAATTTCGCGGAATGGACCTGTCAATTGGCCACCAAGATCGTGTGATTTGACACCATTGGATTATTTTCTTTGGGGATATGTGAAGTCGCTCGTCTACGCCAACAAACCAGAAACGTTAGGGGAATTGGAAGCCAACATTCGTGGCGTTATTGCCGACATACGGCCCCATATGCTCGAAAAAGTGGTTGAAAATTGGACCTGTAGAATTGGCTTTATTCGAGCCAGCCGCGGCGGCCACATGCCCGAAATCATATTTAAACATTAATGGCATAAAATTATCCTTCCAATAAAGCCAAATTGATGGACATTAAAACGATTTTCTTGTGTTTTATTTTAATTCGAAGTTCTACACCCCTAAAAAAACACCCGATACATACATACATACATTGTTATATTCGTACGATATAACCGAAGATCAACATAAAATACTTTTTTAATATTACTCCAAATTAAAACACTTCAATCTCGGCTCGCCGATATCGGATCGCCTTAATTTTTGGAATAAACTCTTCGTCGAAACCCGCACTAGCGTTTTAATCCAAAAATTAATAAAATCGGCTATGAATTTCCGGAGAAAATCGCGTGGGAAAATTATATGAAAATCGCCCAATAATCACTTTCAATACCGACTGCCAAGCAACGAACAAACAAACGATGATAAGACAAAACCGAAGATCAACATAAAACACTTTTTTAATATTACTCCAAATTAATACTCCAAATTAAAACACTTAAATCTCGGCTCGCCGATATCGGATCGCCTTAATTTTTGGCCTAAACTCTTCGTTGAAACCCGCACTAGCTTTTTAATCCAAAAATTAATAAAATCGGCTATGAATTTCCGGAGAAAATCGCGTGGGAAAATTATATGAAAATCGCCCAATAATCACTTTCAATACCGACTGCCAAGCAACGAACAAACAAACGATGATTTACTCTTACAAACCTAACACTTGTGTATGTATTAAATTTATAGTTTACTGCCCTAGAGGCGCGCGTATAGATGTTAACACATCAAAAAGTTATCTCGTCGTTTCCTCATAATCAATGAAATAAATATTACAACAATAACAATCTGACATGACTCCCTATACCGTAAGGTAAGACGTATTCTACGCCAAAATTACACAGTGTTAGGAACGGGTGCGTATGATTTATGTGTAATATATATTCGGCCCGTTGTACACATTCTAGGAAGCGGAAAATGGAAAAAATAAGATATTTTTCAGCACTGACGTGATCCACACCACGGCTGTCTATTACGAATCAATTTCTCAAATTTAGTTCAAAAATAAACATTATACTAAATTACATTTCTATATAAAATATATAATGGAAATAGGATTTTAACATAGAGGCAAACAATTTAAATCCATCAAAAGGGAACAGCTATTTACTGGTAAGCATAAGGAAATTGTGGTAACAAAATAGGATAACTCTAACAAGACTATTATTAACTATCGAAGTGATTACGAATTGTAACGCTCAACGATTTTTGATGTGTTAACATCTATACGCGCGCCTCTAGGGCAGTAAACTATAAATTTAATACATACACAAGTGTTAGGTTTGTAAGAGTAAATCATCGTTTGTTTGTTCGCTGCTTGGCAGTCGGTATTGAAAGTGATTATTGGACGATTTTCATATAATTTTCCCACGCGATTTTCTCCGAAAATTCATAGCCGATTTTATTAATTTTTGGATTAAAAAGCTAGTGCTGGTTTCGGCGAAGAGTTTAGGCCAAAAATTAAGGCGATCCGATATCGGCGAGCCGAGATTGAAGTGTTTTAATTTGGAGTATTAATTTGGAGTAATATTAAAAAAGTATGTTATGTTGATCTTCGGTTATATCGTACGAATATAACAATGTATGTATGTATATACAGGTGTCTGTTGCTTTGCATTCTTTGACTTTTGTGGGAATAAAACAAAAAGTATTGAGCAAGAAAATAATGACACATGTGCTTGCACTGGGTTTTTAAATAATTTTAAGTATTAATATTATTTAACTGTAACGTCATCATATGATTGAACGCTGTTTTTTATTTTCCAATGTAACATTTACGAATGTGTTCATAGAAATCGAACAGGTACCGTGTAGCAAAAAGGTGTTAACACATCGCCCGTGAGTTCGAACACTCATTGGATTTTTTTTTTCAGCGGGTCGATTTTTACAATCCTTTGAACTAGGATTGAATGAAAGATGGTAATACAATAATTAAAAAATCTCATAAAATAAGGAGGATAACAGTAGCCGTTGATATTCCAGCTAGCAGTCGGGTGGAGTGAGCGTTCGGCTCCTCTCAAATTTCAAAACTAGTTCAACCCATTTCACAAAAAAAAATTATATTGAAAACAAAAGGAAGTTGAAAGGAGAATTTGACCATATCAAAAAATGATATGGTAAAGGAGAGAATTCGCTTACAATTTTCGGATAATTCTACATTGGATACGTTTATGTTTTGGATGGTTTAAATTTAAGCTAATAATGTAAAGACGATTTTTACGAGATCGCTAACGGGTATATAAATATATATATATTTACAGTAAAAGCTCTACTCACGGCCAGCTCTCGTAGATGGTTTTTTTTCTCAATTTATAACCCCATCTTTATTAACTTTATTTTACATACTATATATTTACATTGTTTGAGATTTTCTACAATAATATTACAAAAAATGAGGTCTGTCTTATTAAGTATAATTTTTTACGAAGAATTTGTAGTTATAACGGGTCCGCCATCTAACGTTTTTTTTTTCAAATAGTGTTTATTTCGTGAATCTAACACTTAGCTCATGTCTGATTTGACAGATAATTAGTTTTATCCTTCCGCTGAACGAATATGGTTGTGCATACGCTTGAACAATGCTGGGAAATATGGGATAAATGGGCCTGCAATCGACTTACAGAAGATGCCGATTTTGCCAAAAAAATCATATTTTCAGATGAAGCTCATTTTGATTTTGGCGGGTATGTAAACAAGCAAAATTGTCGTATTTGGGGCACAGAAAACCCGCACGCATACATTGAAAAGCCGATGCACCCAAAACGAGTCACTGTTTGGTGCGGATTTTGGTCCAGGGGCATAATTGGGCCATTTTTCTTCGAAAATGAGCAAGGAGTGGCCGTTACAGTCAATGGCGATCGTTATCGGGCCATGTTGAACGAATTTTTGTTTACAAAAATTGAAGAAGAGGATATTGGATATTGTTGTTTTGCGCCCTGTTTTTGAAGATCGCATTATCAGCCGCAGAGCTGATGTCATTTGGCCACTTCGGAGCTGCGATTTGACACCGTTGGACTATTATTTGTAGGATGCCCTCAAATATAAGTGTTACGCCGACAAGCCAGAGACAATTGACGCTTTAAAGGACAATATTCGTGAAGCCATTGGTGAAATACAGCTGCACACAATCGATAATGTGCTTAAAAATTGCACCGATCGTGTAGGCTACTGCATGACCAGCCGAAGCAGCCATTTGAATGAAATTATTTTCCATTATTAACCGGAAGGATTGTACTTTCAAATAAAAAAGAAATTTGAGAAAATATTCAGTAGTTTTTTTTATAGCATTTTCAAAAAAAAAAGTTATTTGGCGGACCCTTTATATGTACCTCTATATATCAGAAAAAACAAAATTCACTTCCAGCAGAAGTAGTAAACCTTTTAAAACCATCAGCCATCCAATTAGAACCATGGTCAAAAAATATTGGTTTATATTTAGATGAGGAGGATAGTGCCCCTGATTCTGTCGAAGAAATGGAACTAGAAGAAGACTGGTATAAATAGTTCTTCAGTAAAACAGTGATTAATAAAAATTTTAAATACACCCAAAAAAAATTGCTTTATTTTGTATGTAAAAAAATTCCGTCCTCTGAATTCCAAAGCTTGAAGCTACAAATCCAATTAGCCCCAAATTCGTTCTACATGCTGATATTATTGTGTGGAAAATCGCCATTAAAAAGAATTGACCATTGAAGTTTGAGTACGGAACAAATATTTCAAAGTTCATGCACTTTAATCTTAAACAACGCCATCTCTTGCAAATAAATAAAACTATACTATGCTATGATCCTTGCACTTAATATATTGAACACATATACCAATATCTTTTAAAATTTTACTAATGATTTTTGAGTCAATAAAGGTCATATAATTAGTTTTAATTTAGGCATACTTTGACTTGTAACTCCTGTGGGGGTGAGTGTGGGCGTGCCTCGATCATCCCAAAAATTTGTTTTCATCATGCCCTACAAACATGCATATGTACAAGTCTCTAAGTACTACATTATTCGAATTTATGCCTAAAAAAAAACTTCATTTTGGACCAGTGTGCACTGGTTTACTTTGTCCAGAAGCAAGAATATTCCACTTTCAGGCTGATAGTAAAGACCAAGGCTAAAGAAATAGCTAAGTTAGTGGGTTATTCCAGGTTTGCTGCGTCGGATGGATGATCGCATAGGTAGCATAGATGACAAGACATTGCTTTCACTTGCATATCTGGTGAATTTTCTTACGATATCCCAGAGGATGTTAATCAGTTTAGGGCAAAACTTCCTTCAATCATGAGTCAGTATTGATGTGTGGATGTTTACAACTCTGACGAGAGCGGTAAATTTTTCGAGCCTTACCAGATAAAACGCTAAAATCAGAAAGATGCACTGGTGGCAAATTGATGAAGCAAAGGCTCACTATTTTGATTTGTGTAAACACGATAGCAGAGAAATAAATATGTATTGCTCGACATCGGCTAACCGGCCCCCCCACAAGCATTAAAGCACATCGCTACAACCGATCTACGTTGATTAGAAATCTAATAGAAATGCCTGGATGACAGGAGAAATTATGTCTGACTGGTGTTCATCCATGGGTTTTTTTAATTTGCATTGGATTTTAATTTGCATTACTTTATCTAATGCAAATGCAAAAGAATTACCATTGTCCGCAATGGAAATTAAAAAATTTTGAATTTGCATTTGCCCAGACAATGCAAATGCAGGTTGTGGAATCAGATGCCAATTATAATGAAATATGGGAATGCTTTTAGTAATTTTGAATTTGCTTGACAGCTGCCAATTCTGTTTGTATAATATTTTATATGTAGAGGTTTGTGGTTTCGATGGGTATTGCCTCGGACTACTTTCAAAGTCTCAAACCTGTACTGTATAAAATATTTGAAGACCAAAATTTCCAGATATGAAGGAAATGCTTTGAAAATAAGTAAAATTGCCAATGGTATTGAAAGTTTTTTGCACTTGCATTTAGATAGGAAATTCAAATTAAACAAAAAATTATTATTGTCATATAATTAATTTGCCACATGTATGGAGTGGTTTCATCAACTGGATAAGAAAATGAGATCTTGTAATATAAAATTTGTTTTATCTTCTATTACTTACTTACTTATCCGGTCTCGGACAACCCCGGGGGGTCAGGGACCTTACAAAACGAAGATAACATATTTCGCCAACCAGTTCGATCTTTTGCTTTATTTCTTCAGTTGGCAATACCAAGTGTACGCAGGGATTCGTTAACCTGATCCCTCCAGCGGAGTCTTAGTCTTCCTATTTTTCGCCTTCATTCGAGCGCGGTTTGGAAAACCCTTCGTGCTGGTTCGTCTTCATCCATACTACTGACATGGCCTAGCCAGCGCAATCGCGTTATCTTGATCCGCTTAACTACGTCAATGTCAGAATAAAGCTCATAGAGCTCATGATTCATGCGTCGCCGATACTCGCCGTTGTGCACTATAGGTCCATAAATTGTTCAGAGTATTTTCTCTCGAAGACTCCTACAGATGATTCGTCTGCTTGCGATAGGACCCAGAACTCTGCGCCATAAAGCAAGACAGGTTGAATGAGAGTCTGGTACAGCTGGACTTTTGTTACTCGAGAGAGGGCTTTATCTCTAAAGTTCTTGCTTATCCCAAAATAACATCTATTCGCAAGCACAATTCTCCGCTTTATTTCAAGGCTGACGCTGTTGTTTTTGTTCACGGCAGATCCGAAGTATATAAATTCGTCCACTACCTCGAAGTTATAACGGCTATCAACGTTCACGCTTTGGTCTAATCGCGTGGAGGCCCTGTTCGTTGAAACCATTAATTTTGTCTTGTCCTCATTGACCGCCAGACCCACTTTTGCTGACTCCTTCTCAATTCTCGAAAACACCGCAGTAACTTCTCTAATTGTGCGCCCAATGATATGTATATCATCAGCATACGCGAGCAGCATGTGACTTTTGCTGCTGATGGTTTTATTCATGTTGACTGCAGCTTTTCTCATAATGATCTCCATTAAGATGTTAAAGAGATCGCACGATAGGGTGTCGCCTTGCCTCAGGCCTCGCTTAGTTTCGAAAGGTTCGGTAAGATCCTTACCAGCTTTCACTGCGGATTTGGTGTTCGTCAAGGTCATCCTGCAAAGTCGTATGAGTTTTGCAGGAATACGAAGCTCAGACATTGCTTCCTAGAGTTTCCCCCGTATCGGACTATCGAAGGCCGCTTTATAATCGATAAATAGATGATAGGTGTCGATTTGTTTTTCGTGTGTCTTCTCCAGGATATGGCGTAGCGTGAAAATCTGGTCAGTTGTCGATTTTCCAGGCCTAAAGCCACACTGGTATGGTCCAATCAGGTCAGCGATAATTGGTTTTACTCTTTCGCACATTATACTTGATAGAACCTTATATACTATGGATAAAATGCTTATTCCACGGTAATTGGCACAGATACTCGGGTCACCTTTTTTAAATATGGGACATAGTACACTGAGACTCCAATCGCCGGGCATGCATTCATCTAACCAAATTTTGCTAATGAGCTGATGCATGCACCTTATCAGCTCATCGCCGCCAGCCTTAAACAGCTCCGCCGGTAATCCATCGGTTGCTGCGGCTTTGCTGTTCTTAAGCCGGGCAATAGCTGTTCTGACCTCGTCTTGGTTAGGACGGGAGCAATCGACGTGGTCGTCCATATTGTTATCGATTCTCCCATCGTCATTGGATATCTCAGGTACTAGTAGCGCGGAGAAATGCTCTCTCCATATTCCCAACATGCTCTGCACATCTGCGATGAGATTTCCGTCCTTGTCTTTACAGAAGGGGGGCCCTGAACCATGTCCATTAGTTCCGTTTTTAATTTTTTGGTAGAATTTTCGGGCTTCGTCCTTCCTTCTGTATGTCTCAATTTTCTCACTCTCGCGCTTTCTCCACTGCCGTTTCTTACGCCTAAAGAGACGGTTTACCTCCTTTCTTTTCTCCCTATACCGCTCAGTTGCAGCTCGCGTTGCAATTGACTGAAGCATTACCATACGTGCAGCGTTTTCTTCGTCATTTGCAATGCGACACTCTTCATCGTACCACGGTTTATTGCGAAGCGGTTTTTCAAAACCAAGTACGGTTGTTGCAGCAGTTTTTATAGAGTCGGAATTGGGTTTCCACTGCGCATCAGGATCGTCATCGGGAGGGGGTGGGTTCTGTGCCAAAAGCTGCGAGAGCTTCCTTGAGTAGGCTGTGGCTACCTCTGGTAATTACAGCTTTCCGATGTGTAGCTTTCTCTGCGTCTGGTTTCGTACGATTTTCGCTCTACTTAATCTTGTGCGAACCTTTGCTGCTACCAGGTAGTGATCAGAATCGACGTTAGCTCCTCTGATCACTCGTACGTCCATTACCCCCTTTTCAAAAATCGCTGTAACGACTTTTCTAATAGACCAACAGACCGATTTTTATGAAAATATCACAATGTGGTACTGACGACCTGCTAATACTCCTTGGCTATACTTGGTTGTGATTGGATAAAGAGGCGTGGCACCGCCCATACAACTAAAATTTTAAAATGGCTACATCTCATGAACTGTCAGAGATATGAAGATGAGATTTGGTATATATGTTATTGGAACAGTATGAATTAGAGCAAGGGTGGAAGAAGGCGGTGACACCCCCCCCCCCCCCCACCCTTCGAAAGAAACCGATATAACAGCCATAACTATAGTTTGAAACGTAATGGAACAACAAATTTTGTTCACCCTTTGGAATTACAAAAACTTTGAAGGCAAAACTTAGTTTGACGGGTCCAGCTAGTTTTTAGATAATGAAGCATCTCATCCCTTATTCAAAATTTCAAATTTTATAGTTAATTACAGAGTTTGGTTTTGAAGCACGTTATCTCTAAAATGAATTCAGACAAGTCAGCGTCATAGGTTTCAAAAAGTATAAATTTGCTTGAAATGGCAACCATCAAAAATTGTTCCCGGAAATCAGGACTCATGCTTGAAAATCGTATTCTTCAAAATTGTTATCCTGGATAATATACCGTTATCAACACTGCTGAATTTTCATACACTTGCAGACCATAACGTTGAACACACTCAAAATGACAATATTGAAATAAATTTGGAAAATCGTTATAACCCAGAAGAAATATTCAGCGATTCAGAATATGGGGTTGTCGTCTAATAAATTGGCTCCTGCGAAGCAGCATTAAAACAGATTGGTTATTTGAAAGCTTTCGCCATAGACGATTTTGTGTCATATCAACAACTAAACAACGTAGGAAGTCATTTCGAGGACACGGAGAGAAAACGAAAACTAGCCAACTTTAAGCCGACGACAATCCACTAATTTTTTCAACCTTAATCCAATTTGTTCAACCTTAACAAGAAATTTGTATTGAAAATACACATATAAATAAATACATTACAGATATATGTACCTGGTTTTGAATGCCAAGTTGATTTTTTTAATCAAACAATCTCATAGGCGGACATCTCCCGTGGACGGACACATCCGGGCCGGCGGTTGGTGTATGATCACGGGAGCTTTCCCAGTACATAACATCAACTGATTCACTCCGTGAGAACACTAATCTTAGCTTGAGAACACTAGTATTGGTGTATTAATATAATGAAAATTTCAAAATTTCAGTTTATGCAGAGAATTGCATGATCACCGTTTTTTTGATGATCTCCGATACCTCGGTGAGTATAACTAGGGCCTGGTGTGAACAAAAACAGGTAAAGAAAACAAATTTTTAAACTTTGCTTATATGTACAATGAATTCAAGTTAAATTCAAATCTTATGGGTCAAATCTCCAGTTTTGTATTACTAAAAGCTACGATAGATAATTCGTTAAGCCAATGTTGCAGCCAGACTAACCACAAATTAGACAGGTCGACTTAGCGTCGATGTAGATTTTGTTGAGGGGTAAATACTAATGGTTTCCGGAATGATGTACACGGGCGGATTTGTGGATGGTTACAAGCTGTATGGCTGGAATTCGGTAAGTGCCCCTATCCAGAAATTACAAATATCAATAGCATTCTAATATTTCATTAGAATAGATATACTATTCCACCATCATTCAATTGCATTGTTTTAGCAAATATTTTGAATTCAATGCAATTCATTTTGCATTTACATTAGATGTAGTAATGGAAATTAAAATTTGATGTAAATTTAAATTTGATGCCAATTAAAATTTTATGCAAATAAAAAAATCCGGAGAACTCTCTTAAAGGCCAAAGAAAATTATCATAGTAAATGGTATTTAACTGATAAGCGCCGAACGTTTAAAGTTAATTTTAGTGCACAATGACCAACTGTGGAACTGAGCCTTCAACTATCAAATCCAATTTAGGTTTACATAAGTTGGTTTAAGGAATTTTTCACACAAATCATTTACCTCTGTAAATCTTAATAAAATCTTAATAAAAAATATCCTTGACTACAACCCATTTCAATTGAGATTTGGCAAAGATTGACCTAAGAAAATGCCGATTGATAAATTTTTGCGTTGTACAAACAAAATTAGTATTCATATTCCTTATGCATTGAAAAGTTTTCTTCCAATTTGTTCAAAGGCCGCTTTGTGGGAATAACTAAAAAATCTCTCATTTAGCATTTGCAAACACAAAAGGACAATGCAAAGTATGAGATTGATGATTTTTTCGCCCCATCTGGTGTACGATTTTCCACCCAGACGTCACTTGCTTGTAACACAGTTTGGTTAGTTTCCACTTGTTTCAGAGACGTTCGGTGGAAATCTTTCGGTAAACTAAAATCATTAAGTCATTCCTCGTTGCAATTAGGACTTGGAAACTGCTTCAAAATGCCAACAAATAAGAAAGGTCGAAAGAAATATACTGATGCAAAACTTTCCAACTAATGAAAAGAACATTTGTTTGAAGTTTGGTCAAAAGAAAAACATAAAAATTAACTCAAGCATAAGGTGGTGTTCAATCAGATAGAAAGTCATTACCAGAAAAATGGTTTAAATGTCAGTTTTAAAATACGAAGGTATACGGAAATGTTTAATATACAACCTCGGCTTAATACGAATATTTTTAATGCTGTTTTTAATTTAATTTACTTTATTAATCAATGGAAATATAAATTCCTTACTGACTACAATTTAGTAACAAATCGTACAATAAAGTATTTTGTATAAAATTAAAACCAATAATGTCAGTATCTATGTATATAAAGGGTGTCTCAGTAAGTACGAACGTTTTCATTTTAAAACAAAAACATTCATATAGTTGTAATTTTTTTATTGTATTGTAAAGAAGGCATATTTCGATTAAGTATGGAATAAAATATCCATCAAATGGCGACCACGGCTCTGATGACAGGCCATTACTCTTTTCATGAAATCTTCCATAACTTTTTCACAGAGATGTGGCTGTATCTCAACGATGACGCGTTGGATTTCAGATTTGAGCTCAGGAATTTTTCCTGGTTCATTCGAAAAACTCGAGATTTCCCCAAAACACCAAAGAAAGAAATCGCATGATCTTGGTGGTCAGATGACATCAGAATTTCTTGAGATTATTTGTTCTGGAAATCGTTACTGCAATAAATCGATTGTTTCATGTGGGGTGTGGCAGGTGGTACCGTCTTGCTGCAATCACACGTCGTTCAGATCCATGTCGTCCAGTTGAGGTCACAAGAACTCCGTTATCATGTTCCTGTAACGAATGCGAATCACAGTCACTGCAATATCGGACTCGTGTTCACAAAAGTAAGGCCCAGTTACGCAGCCAGACCAAAATCCGCAGCAGACAGTTGCTCGTTGTAGCTGCATCTGTTTCTCATGACTTGCATGAGGATTTTCTGAGCTCCAAATTGGACAATTTGTGTATTAACGAAGCCATTCAGATGGAAATGCGCTTCATCGGAGAAGGTTTTTTTTTTGAAAAATTTGCATTGTCTTCATTTTGCTCCATTACCTATTGAACGAATTTCTTTCGCGTTCCATAGTCTGCTGGTTTGAGCTCCTGAGTAAACTAAACTTTGAACGCATGCAGGTGTCAAAAATCGCTGCGTAGTACTTCGTGAAATTTTAATTTGTTGAAAACGATGGCGAACTGATGTCTTCGGGTTTTCGGCGACACTCTCGATTATTTTATTGACTATTGTACAATCTCATGAGGTCAGATGTCATACACGTATTAATTAAACAAGCAAATAAACAAATTAAACTAATTTTAACATATTTCCCCAACTGGTTCTCTACTTCGCCTTTTCACCCCAGTTGGTAACACCAAGGATACGGAGGAATTTTTGTCATACGAGAGAAGGCGTTATCTCTAAACTGCTTGCTTAGCCCAAAATAACATCTATTCCCAAGCACAATCCTCCGCTTGATCTCATGGCTGACGTTGTTGTTTTCGTTTACGGCAGATCCTAGGTGTATAAATTTGTCCAGTACCTCGAAATTACAACGGTTATCAACGTTCACGCATTGATGTAAACGCGTGGAGGCCCTGCTGGTTGAAAGCATTACCAGTTCCAGATCAGACATAGCTTCTTACAATTTTCCCCGTATTGGGCTATCGGAAGCAGCTTTGTAATCGACAAAAAGGTGGTATGTATCGATTTGCTCTTTGTGGGTCTTTTCCAGGATTTGGCGTAACGTGAATATTTGGTCAGTCGTGGACTTGTTTAATCTAAAACTAAACTGATATGGTCCAATCAGATTTTCAATAATTGGCTTTAGTCTTTCACACAACACGCTCAACAAGATCTTAGATGCGATGAATAAAAGACTGATACTGCGATAGTTGGAACAAATATACGGATTACCTTTTTGAATACAGGACATAATACACTGAGACTCCAAACGTCAGGCAAACATTCCTCCAACCACATACATACTGCATATAAGTTGTTGCATGTGGGCTAGCAGTTCTTCGCCACTGGCCTTGAAATGCTTGACGTGTCGCCCATCCACGCCAGTGGCTTTATTATTCTTAAGCCGGGAGATTTCCGTTCTAATCTTGCCTTGGCTGGGGGGTACAATCATTACCTCCTCATCTTGTGTGGAAAAACCTGAGCGGAGTAGTGTGAAAAAATGGTATCTTCATATTCTAAGCACACACTGCTTATCGATCACCAGGTTCCCATTCTCGTCTTCGCAGGAGGGCAGCTCATTATTCGGCCCGTTATTCGATGTTCTTATCCTCTGGCAAAATTTTCGGGGTTCGTTGTTCATCCTGCACATTTTGGTCTTTTCACTGTCTCTCTCTGCTCCAACTGATACTCTCGTTTATAAGAGCAATATTTTCAAGAGACCCAACGGTACGTTGACGTACAGGAGACATACTGTCCATAAGCGACTCAGTTTCTCTTAAAATTTTGTTCACCACTCTTCGAATGGTTGACACATTAGTTGCACTTTCTCGACAGAAAATTCTTCAAAGTTTGCGAGCCGTTTTTAGCATAACTTTCCAAATTGTTGTAATAAGTTTTCACAATTATAGCGCGTTGTTCAATCTACTGAGACACACTTTATATACAATTTCTGTATATCAAACCACTTGATTCCTTCCCAAACTATTGATGGAACTCGCGATATCTAGGACACGAAAACTCTGAAATTTTGCCTCCCTTGCGGTTTCAAAACTATTGATTTCAAGTTCAACGTATACATATATTGACAAAAGTATCCTCTTTAGTTTTCACATTCATTGGAATATTGTCGTTTTTAGACTATACGAATATAAAGGGTCCGCCATCTAACTTTTTTTTTGCAACACTAGGCTTATTTCGTCAATGGTAACACTTAGCTCATGTCTGATTTGACAGATAATTAGTTTTATCCTTCCGCTGAACGAATATGGTTGTGTATACGCTTGAACAACGCTGGCAAAATATGGGAAAAATGAGCCTGCGATCGACTTACAGAAGATGCCGATTTAGCCAAAAAAAATAAACTTTTCAGATGAAGCTCATTTTGATCTTGGCGGGTATGTAACCAAGCAAAATTGTCGCATTTGGGCACAGAAAACTCGCACGCATACATTGAAAAGCCGATGCACCCAGAACGAGTCACTATTTAGTGCGGATTTTGGTACAGAGGCATAATTGGGCCATTTTCTTCGAAAATGAGCAAGAAGTGGCCGTTACAGTCAATGGCGATCGTTACCGGGCCAAGTTGAACGAATTTTTGTTTACAAAAATTTAAGAGGAGGATATTGGCAACATTTGGTTTCAACAGGACGGCGCTACGTGCCACACAGCCGAAGCTACACTCTATGTTTTTGCGCCCTGTTATTGAAGATCACATTATCAGCCGCAGAGTTGATGTCGTTTGGCCACCTCGGAGCTGCGATTTAACAGCGTTGGACTATTATTTGTGGGATGCCCTCAAAGATAAGTGCTACGCCGACAAGCCAGAGACAATTGACGCTTTAAAGGACAATATTCGTGAAGCCATTGGTGAAATACAGTTGCACACAATCGATAATGTGCTTAAAAATTGCACCGATCGTGTAGGTTACTGCATGACCAGCCGAGGCAGCCATTTGAATGAAATTATTTTCCGTTATTAACGGGAGGAATTGTACTTTCAAATAAAAAAAGAAATTTGAGAAAATATTCAGTAGTTTTTTTTTATAGCATTTTCAAAAAATAAAGTTATTTGGCGGACCCGTTATTCAACTAGCTGAAAAGCCCGATACTTCGTTATCGGTACTTTTATGAACTTTTTTTAAGAGTTTTCTGTGTTACTTAGTATAGTACCACACCAGGGAGTAATGTGATATCCGAATTAACAAATATTGGAAATTTCAGCTTTTTAGCCAAAGGTGTTTGGGCAGGCCGCCATGGGAGAGACTTATCCGCTTTTTGCCCCTCCCCGTAGGAATTTCCAATAATCCCGCCTTAGCGGACGTCGGCGCTAGAGGATGGACTTCCATGCCAAATTGCAAGTTCCTAGCTCCAGCGGTTAGGGCTGGGCGATGTTGAGTAAGTCAGTCAGCCAGTAACGTTATTCTTTTATATTTATAGATATTCTGCTACTATATACAGGCAACGAGAAAAAGTAATATGTTTGAACCCAATTCCCATTTTACATGCTGGGATGTCATTAAACACAACTGAAGGATGGAAAAGCGAAGCCGAAAAAAGACAAAAGATGAAAAAGGAAAAAGGAAGCAAAAGGGAACGTAAAACTTAATTCATTACAATGACAACATTTTGTTGAATATATTTATATGGTCCGTTAAAAATGCAAAACAACGTAACTACAATTTTAATTATTTTTTACAGGAGAAGAAAAAAATCTTACAAAATCGCAAAGACAATAGTTTGGCAGTCATATTTGCGACTCTTACTCAAGATAATATCTCACATAAGGTCAGAATTGATTTGATAGCTGCCAAAACCGTATCATTTACCATATCATAAGGACTCCATTTATATTTCTCTATAAAAATGCAAATTGTAGTTACGTTGTTTTGCATTTCAGCTAACGATATATATTTTTAGTTTTGTATAGCAATGCGGATGCATGTGAGTGTTGGTTGCATAAAACATTTGCTTTAAATGTGTTTGGTTTAATTAAATAATTCCTGATTCTAGCACATCCTAATATCAAACAATTTGCAATTTCAATTTAACTTCGAATTTAGTTTGTTTACTCATAGTTTTATAAACAATTTGATTAATTTTTGTAATTTTATTATTCAATCTCAAGAATATTCTACATCTCTATAAATAGAGATACAGTTTTTTAAGAAAGAAGTTTTACAAAATGCATCCGCATGATTCCTGGCAAACCGTATTCATAATTCAGATCTAGCCACAGGGGTTCATCAGCCGTTGTTTGAAATGCTGCTTTTGAAAATTTCATCAAACTAAATGCAAAACAAAAATCGTCTTAATTGAAAATTTCCCACTATGCCAGTGTTCCTGAAATATCGCCAGCAAAACACACAAGAAAACATTTTCCACAACTTATATTCATTTTCAGAGAACCATCGGACCCCATTAGAAAAATGGGAATTTTTTTTATACAAATTATGCATGTAATATCTTCTGCTTCTTATGCTCGTCAATATGTTTTAATTGACAACATTTTGGAAGTATTAAATACATTTTTTAATTCTATTCTTGGACTGTAAAAGGGATATTTCTTCTGTCTGTGTGTGGCTATTTCCACGTGTCCTTGCTCCTTAGAAAACTTAAGGCCCCTGTCACTGGATATATCATATAACCTCAATAATATAATTTCAATGAAGTTTTTTTACTTGTGCAATTTCTCCAAAATTAAAGTTTATAATTTTCTCTTTCAAAAATCCATAACATCTTCTACTATTAAATTGGTTTTTTCCAATTATTCCCATAAACATAAGCTCTCCAAAAATAAATCTAACATGAGCAATAAATACTTTCAAAAGAATCTATTGGAAAAATTGCATACATTGTATCCAACAGTTTGCAATAACATATGCAACTTGAAATCCCTTTGCTTTCGTATTTATCAACATTTCAACATTTTAAAATCTTCTTCATTTGAATTCAAAAATAGTTGAAGATGAATATGTGAATGGGTTTGCAAACATTCGCACTAGTATCCATATTAATGGAATTTTGAAATGAATATGTTCATCGTATCCATCATTAGAATCCCAAAACTTTTCTGTTTGTAACATAAAATCTTCATAATCTTTGTCAATTTTAACGGAAATCGTGGTTGATATCTTTTGCAATACGACTGATATTTCCGTTTTTTATAGAGACTAGGAAATGTAATCTCGGTCAAAAAATTATTAAAATCATGAAGATTTGTGTGCGATGATTTTTTACGATATTCGTCGCGGATTACCTCCACAAGAGTGGGCAAATCCAAGCCACCATGTTTCGCTGGTTTTCGTGATCATTGTTCGCTTCAGCACGAATTTCATGACGGTCGTTGAAAACTGTTGTTTTACCAGAAAACATCGACACTTGCAAGATCGTCGTGTGATTGGTGCAAAGAAGTGTTCAAAACATTAGGTCACGGTCATTGTATTTAAAAAACCGGTTTTCCCAAAATGTTGGTTTCGTTTCTTAGAAATACTCCGATTTTGACGAACCCGTTCGATTATCCAAAGGTGTAGATAACGGCTAATAACCGGTATCGGTTTTATGACAAAATGGAAAACTATGGTTTTTGTAAACATAGTTTATTTTTAACGAACGAAGAACCATATTGATCACGTGGTAATTGCTGGAAGGCACTCATCCAGTGTAATCCACGTACGAGTTTTATGACAAAATGGAAAACTATGGTTATTGTAAACATAGTTTATTTTTAACGAACGAAGAACCATATTGATCACGTGGTAATTGCTGGAAGGCACTCATCCAGTGTAATGGACGTACGAGTGATCAGAGGAGCTAACATTGATTCTGATCACTACCTGGTAGCAGCAAAGGTTCGCACAAGATTAAGTAGGGCGAAAATTGTACGAACCACGCAGAGGAAACTGGACATGGACAGCTGCAATTACCAGAGATAGCCACAGCCTACTCAAGGAGGCTCTCGCAACTTTCAGCACAGAAACCACGCCCTCGCGGTGACGATCCTGAAGCGCAGTGGAAACCCATTTCGTCTCTATAAAATTTCCCGCAACAACCGTACTTGGTTTCGAAAAACCGCTTTCCTATAAACCGTGGTACGATGAAGAGTGTCGCATAGCAAATAATGAAAAGAACGCTGCACGTATGGTAATGCTTCAGTCAATTGCAAAGCGAGCTGCATCTGAGCGGTATTGGGGAAAAAGACAAGATGGCAAGCAGACAGCATCCTCAGGCGTAAGAAACGACAGTGGAGAAAGCTCGAGTGTGTGCAATTGAGACATACAGAAGGTAGGACGAAGCCCGAAAATTCTACCAGAAAGTCAAGCACGGAAATAATAGACATGGTTTAGGGTCCCCCTTCTGTAAAGACAAGCATGAAGATTTCAACGCAGATGTGCAGAGGATGTTGGGAATATGGAGAGATCATTTCTCCGCGCTACTGGTATCTGAGATAGCCAATGACGATGAGACGATTAATCACAATTTGGACGACGACGTCGATTGCCCCCTCCTAACCAAGGCAAGGTCAAAACAGCAATTGGTTGGCTTAAGAACAACAAAGCCGCTGGAGCCGATTGATTACCGGCGGGTCTCTTAAGGCTGGGGGCGATGAGCTGATAAGGTGCACGCATCAGCTCATTAGCAAAATTTGATTAGATGAATGCACGCCCGGCGCGTGAAGTCCCAGTGTACTATGTCCCATTTTTAAAAAAGATGACCCGAGTCTCTGTGCCAACTACCGTGGAATCTATAGCTTATAAGGTCCTATCCGTCAATGGTGCAATGGTTAGTGTGCGCGCCTGTTGTACATGAGATCCCTGGTTCGATTCCTGCTCAGCCCACCTTACATTTCTTTCGACGATGGTCATCTCGCTTAGTGATGGCACCTCTATAGAATACTTAGCCATGAAAAAGCTCCTCAAAATACCGTTCAGAACCTGGGTAAAACTGTATGTCCCAATCAGTGAGTGTAAAACTAGAAAGCGCACATCTCGTTGAATGTGAGAAGCTCTTCTCAATCCCTTCATGGGATGTTATGGGACACCATTTTTTTTATAAGGTCCTACCAAGTAATGTGTGAAAGACTGAAACTAATTATCACTGGCCTGATTGGACCACACCAGTGTGGAATTAGGCATGGAAAATGACAACTAACAACCGTCCAGATTTTCATGCTACGCCAAATCCTGGGGAAGACCCACGAAAACCAAATCGAACCCTTACATCTCTTTGTCGATTAGCCTTGACGAACACCAAATCTGCAGTGAAATTTGGTAAGGATCTTACCGCACCTTTTGAAACTAAGCGACGCCTCCGGAAAAGTAGACACTCTAACGTGTGATCTCTTTAACATCTTAGTGGAGGGAATTATGACAAAAGCTGCAGACAACATGAACAAAACCATCAGCAGCAAAAGTCACATGCTTCTCGCATATGCTGATGATACAGATATCACTGGGGGCAAAATGACAGAAGTTACTGCGTTTTATTTTCAAGAATTGTAAAGGAGTCAACAAAAGTGGGTCTGAGAGTAAATTAGGACAAGATAAAATTAATGGTTTCAACGAATAGGGCCGCCACGCGATTGGACCAAAGCGTAAATATAGATCAATTTCTAGGTGGTGGAAGATTTTATATACCTCGGATCTGCCATAAACAAAAACAACAACGTCAGCCTTGAGATCAAGCGGAAAATTGTGCTTGCGAATAGATGTTATTTTGGGCTAAGCAAGCATTTTAGAGATAAAGACCTCTCTCGAGTAACAAAAGTCCAGGTATAGCAGACTATCATACAACCTATTTTGCTTTATGCCTCATAGTCCTGGGACTTAGCGCAAGCAGACGAAACATCTCCGGCAGTCTTCGAGAGAAAAATACTTCGAAAAATGTATAACCCTATAGTGCACAAAGGCGAGTATCGGCGTTGCATGAACCTGTATGAGCTATATCCCGACATTGTCATAGTTAAGCGGATTATAATATCGCGATTGCGTTGTCCAGGCCATGTCAGTAGAACGGATGAAGACGAACCAGTACAAAGGGTTTTAGAAAAACTCGAAGAAAGACTAAAAATAAGAACCCGCTGAAAGGATCAGGTTGACGAATCCCTGCGTACACTTGGTATTGCCAACTAGAGAGATAAGGCAAAAGATCGAACTTGTTGGCAAAATATGTTATCTTCGTTTTGTAAGGTCCCTGACCAACCGGGGTTGTTCGGGACCATGAAAGTAAGTAAGTATGGAATAAGTATGTAACCATAGATATAAGTTATCCCTTAAGAAACTTAATGTATTGTATGGAATACAATTAATTTGAAAACGAAAACGAAAAAATTGTGTTTTAATTAGAATGACTACTGGTTCATCTAAATGGATTTTTTATAAAAAACAACAAAACCATGAAATTTAACTTTTTTTAAAAACTGACTTTTTACCAAACTCGGGGTTGGAATAGTTACAGTTATTGGATTATTTTACAAGTTTCACCACTTTTCCATTTTATCATACAAGCCCAAAACCATACTATAACTTGCATACTCATGATCCCTGGCAACCCGTATAGCTACTTCAGATCTAGCCACAGATCTTCTTCAGTATTTGTTCGGAATGCTGCTTTTGAAAAACTCCAATCCAATATACTCATTTGCGGATGACAGTAATCTCTGTCATTCTAATTCATTCGACCGTAGGCCAAGTCTTCAAGAGATTGAAGTCAAACGCCGGACGATGAATGAATCACTCGGCCGGGATCCGGTGTCCGTTATTGAATGGGGTCGAATGAATAGAGTAGATTTTAATGCGGGTAAGACCCAGTGTGGTTTGTTGTCGCATAAGCGGATTGCTGGCCCAGCTATGTCGTCATTGTCTATGGACGGTGTGGATATTGATGAATCAGATGCTCATGATGTTCTGGGCATGAAAATACAATGTGATGTCCGTTGGGCAAAACATGTGTTTGAAGTGTCGAAAGATGCATTCAAGCGTCTGGGCTTTTTAAAGCGGTGCAAGAAATACTTCACTCCATCTGATCTTCTCAATATCTACACCACCTACATCAGGCCAAAGTTGGAATATAACTCCCATATATGGGCAGGTGGTCATAGGATATCTTTCAAGCTTCTCGACCGTGTCCATAGGAGAGCGATGGTGTTGAGAGGGGACAGTAGGGAATCCAACTCTATTGTCTCCCTTGAGCATCGTCGAATTGTGGGATGCGTGTCGCTGTTTTAGCGATATTTCTCACGGTATGTGTTCCTCGGATATCCGTCAACTTATGCCAGACGTGAGGATATTTAACCGAAGCATGCGCCTTTCCTGGAACTCTCATCCGTTTTTTATCGAGTGGCCGGTTGACCGCACTACACACTATAGAGAAAATTCGTTCTTCAGCCGTACGTACGGGCTATGTGGAATATACTTCCGGCCAGTGTATTTCCCACCAATTCTGACATTCAAAGATATAAGGCAAATGTCAACAGACACTACTCCCTCTTTCCACCCTCCTCCACTATCTCAATTTATAGGGGGCATCCCCTGAGTGTTGGTTTGATAAAAAAAATTCCACTATACAAGTGTTCGAAGAATATCGCAAGCAAAACTAGATGTTCTGTGGCTAGATCTGAAATAGCTACACGGTTTGCCTGGAATCATTACGATGCATTTGCAAAAATTTCCTTCATGAAAAACTATATCTCTTTTTGTAGAGATATAGTCTGGTCGTGAGCTTAAATGATAAAATAAAAAAGTATCAACAAAAAGGCCAAATAAACAAAAATCATCCCTGGTTTCACCATTTATTAAATTCCAAAACAAAACATCGGGAATTAAATAGACATTGAAAATTTTCTAGAACATTGGAAAAAAGTAATAAAATTCCAAAATTGGAAAACTTTGATCAATTTCACGAGGTAGGTTGTAGACAGCAAATTAACCAAGAATATTTTTTATTTATTTTACTAGCATTTCTCATAGCGGACGGTCATGTATTTTTAATTGTTTTGAAAATATTCAAAAGCCATATCCCTAATGTAAATTGTCAGATTCGTTCAAACGTTTCCGGAAGTAGATTGACTCATTGTCACAGCCTACCACACATATGTGAAGCGAACTTCCTTTTTTTGCTAGCCTCTTTATTTTCTTCGTAAAAAATAGGGACACCCGATTCGTCTATATCTTTCCATTTAAGCTAACTCAAAACTTTTATTTATTGTATTGGAGCATCTATTTCTTTTATTGTAGCTTTTCATGATATCAGTTTGCACAACTCTTGTCCAGATCAAAGTAAGAATCCCCGTGTCTAATTTTCTAAACCATCTTTGTAATTGTGTTTGAGTACAAACCACTTCAACTGTAGTTATTTCAACCTCAAAATATTAGACTTGAGCACTTATCATGATTAGATTAAAGAAAATGTAGACACGTGTGTCTGTTTGTAGAAAATTGGATGGCACGTGTGTAAATGAAACCAAAATCCAATATTTGTTAAACCATTTACATTAACAAATTACCAGTCTCCACGTGGATATACACGGGAATAACACACTTGAAGAAATTCGATTACAATCCAAATACATGCGAATATATGGGGAAACAAATGATAACATATCTTTTCCTATTGTCACTAACATTGGTTATCCTACAGGTCTTACAGCATTGTTGCCAGTTTTGTATTAAATTTCAAATTTCTAACTGTTGGTTTAGCTTTAAATTAAGATCGTGGTAATGTACCTTAGTATCGAGATTAGGTTAATCTAACCGCAAACCGCATATTAGGGTTTGTTAAATAAACCCTGAATAATTGAAGTTACAATAAAATTTTCTAATTTGATTCTCATGTCAAAGTGAGAATTGAGAGCAACGAGAAGATTATCTAGCTGCAAATTTTTTCAAATACAAGGTGTTTCAAAAGAAGTCATACGATGTTGTTTGGCTCTCAGTTTTTTTTCCTAAATGAAAAACTTCGATTCTTCGATTCGATATTGGTTAAGTTGAGAAGATGATATCGGTTAAATGGGCGCCGTCACAATTGATTACCACACAGGCTCGTTTTATGGCATTTTTCATCACTTCGGCGAGAACTTCGGGCGACAGATTCTCGCACTCGTTTCGAATATTGACATTGAGGGCTTCCAGGGTCTCGGGCTTGTTCACGTAAACACTGGAGTTCAAAAAACCCCACAAAAAAAGTCTGGAATGGTTAAATCGGGCGATCTTGCGGGCCATTGCAAATCGTCAAAACGAGAGATGAGGCGACCCTGGAATGCCGCCTCCAGAATTTCGGTTGTGGCTCGTGCAATGTGTGCCGTTGCTCCGTCCTGTTGGAACCACATGTCCTCCAGTCATAATTCGTCGAATTGCGGTAGAAAAACTCGGTTAACGCGCACAGTCCTCTAGCGCACCGTCCTCTGTTGTCGTTCTCGGAGAAACATTGCCCGATGACTCCTCCAGCGTGAACAGCGCACCATGCAGTCACTTTGAGCGGGTGAAATGGCTCCTCGAGCATCACTCGTAGATTTTCGGTGCCGCAAAAGTGATAGTTTTACTTGTTCACGTACCCGCTGAGGTGGAAATGATCCCCATCGCTCATTATGATTTTCAAATCATCATGAACAATAATGCTATAAAGCGAGCCCGTATGGTAATCAATTGTGACGGGCGCCATTTAACCGATATCATCTTCTCAACTTCAACAATAAAATTTCAAATAAACATAATCAAAAAACAGAATCGAAGTTTTTCATTTAGAAAATAATGAGAGCCAAACAACATCGGATGACTTCTTTTGAAACACCTTGTATAAAGAAACCATCATCCATATAGTAGTCATACCGATGCCGAAACAAACAACCATATGAACTCTTTCTTTTTCACCAGCACCAGCTCTACCAAGTTGCTGAGTTTTGAAACTTTTAATTGATTTTTCATTATCGATACTTTGCCTCGTGGCTCTAACTTTTTAATCCCTAATAATGACATATTATGAAATATTATGAACTCAGACCGTGAAAAGTTTGTGAAATATATTTTTTTTTCAATTACATTTGAAACATGTTGAATATTTATTGCAGGTTTGGTGGTGAATGCTGCCAGTAAATAATGAACTGCAACACCAACAGAGGGTGTGGATGATTTATATAATTCTTTTCAAAAATATTAATCTATAAAATAAATAATCTAATTAACAAACAAATAAACAAATAAACAGTCTAATAATTTATTAGCCGATATAAAGGGTTTTTCAATAGAGACGCTACAAAAATAAATCGATAGGGACAGCAAACGACGCCATATTTGTTCCCGCTCTTTTGACATTTCTCTTCAGTAAGGTTTGCCATTTCATCATGGAAAGATATACGAGCCAACAACGAGTCGAAATTATTAAAATTTACTACCGATATTTGGAGTCAGTGGCCTCAACTTTTAGAGGCCAACTTTAAGAGGCCTCAACAATCAGCGATGAGGCTCATTTCTGGCTGAATGGCTTCGTCAATAAGCAAAATATGCGTTATTGGTCAGACAGCAATCCACACGTAATCCATGAGTCATCATTGCATCCCGAAAAAAATACGGTTTGGTGCGGTTTATGGGCCGGCGGCGTCATTGGGCCGTACTTCTTCCGTGATGATCAAGACCGGCACATTACTGTGAATGCGAATCGCTACCGTTCAATGATAACTGAATATTTTTGGCCCAAATTGGATAATTTGGACTTGGAGGACATGTGGTTCCAACAGGACGGCGCCACAAGCCACACAGCGAATGCCACAATCAATTTATTGGAAACGGCGCCACAAGCCACACAGCGAATACCACAATCAATTTATTGGAAACCAAGACGTGTTATCTCACGAAATGGCCCAGTCGATTGGCCGCCTCGGTCGTGCGATTTGACGCATTTGGACTATTTCCTGTGGGGCTACGTCAAGTCTATGGTCTATGCCAACAGGCCAGCGAAGATTGATGAACTTCGTACGAATATCGAACGTGAAATTGCAGCAGTATCGGCCGATTTATGCTTGAAAACCGTCGAAAATTGGGTTCAGCGTCTGGACTTCCGCAAGCATGCCCGTGGTGGCCTTGTAAAAGATATCGAATTCCATACATAATGGCATCGAACGTACTTTCACAGGAATAAAGAATTCCATTGGTATTTAAAACCGGTTTTGTTGTATTTAAAAAAAACTTTTGTAGAGCTCTTATTGAAAACCCCTTTATATATATCGGATAACAGTTACAATTATCAATTACAGCTAAGATATGTCTCACGTACTCGTAATGACATTGTGGTATATTCAACAATTTGTTTTTATGATAAATTGCCTCTCCATAATTAATCGTACTTTCTAACAGATAATTACACTATGCAACAAAATTGAGGTTTTTGCTTTGCTTGGTGAGTAATGTCAAACCCTTTAAAATGCAGACAGCTGAATAGCTATAATTTTATTTACGGCCTGACAAAGTATTGTGTTTCCTTCCAGATAATATTCGAAATAATTCGAATAATGCAAAGAAAAAAAAACGTTTATTGCTCGGTTACCACAACAATACTTTGATTGTTCTGTATTAATTTAATAATCGCAACCGTTCATGTAGTTCTCCCAACTAAACTCATATGCCGCAAATGTGTATCATGTTGTTGCAAACGAGTTCTCGTTTGCATCAAACGTGTACCAAATTACATTCGCCACAAGTTCAAAAACCGTTTGCGATAACTGAAATTAGCCATTTTTCTAATGAGAGCACAGATTTCGAAGAACGTAAATTTCTCTCATTCTGTCGACTGTATACACAGTCTTATCCAGTCGTTTTTCATACACACGCACGCATACACATTAAAGTGATCACACACTCTCATGCTTCTACCTTGTCGATATATCTTGGATGGACAATAGCCGCATTGTAGTTTGATGCGCTTTTAGTTATTATTTGAATGAAAAGCGAGACAGACGTGTAAGTAGACAATGAAAAAATAGACAAAAATTCCAACTTTTGGTAAAACAAATTTTATGGAAGAATCCAAAATCATAAAAGTTGGAAATTTAAACAAAAACAAGCCATAAATAAAAGTTTTAATTACAACTCGGTTGCTGTAACCGAAAGAACAGTTGGTGGAACCGTTTTTCGTTTCTCGCAAACGTTTTTTCAGCTTCAATTTTTCATAACTCGTTTACTGCTAACGTTTTTCAGTTCTCGCAAACGTTTTTTTTCCATTAGGATCAACTACAACTCGGTTGCTGTAACAGAGGGAACAGTTGGCGGAACCGTTTTCCGTTTCTCGCAAACGTTTTTCAGCTAATGTTTTTCATAACTCGTTTGCTGCAAACATTTTTCGGTTCTGGTATCTTTGATTTCGTTTGGGACGAACGAGTTATTTCTCTGCGTGAAGTATTAGTATTTCGTAGACCGATTTCTTGTCATCATATGCCTGCAGAAATAATTAACAAGGATTTATTTGAATTTGAATTTGGTTGACCGATTTTGTTAGTTTTTGGTTAATGTATGAGAAAATCATACTACAAGCTTACAAGTCATGTACATTTTTCGAATTGAAAAATGGTTGGTTTTTTGTTGGAAGACTAGTTTCGAAGTCCGTGACAAGTTCATCATCATATGACTAACTACTGTGCCTGAATTGATACCATCGGTTGATCATTAATCGTATATATACAAACTCAATTCTGCAATTCACACGTGCGAATTAGTATCGATCGAAGATCCCTAAGTATCAACATCACTGAAAGGCCTACAAATCCAACAACAAGAACAGACAGAATTTTTCCACCATGTTCTTCTTTTCCTCATGCATTATTTCCCACAAAAAAACAACCATTTTTCAATTCGAAAAATGTACATGACTTGTAAGCTTGTAGTATGAATTTCTCATACATTAAGCAAAGACTAACAAAATCGGTCAACAAAATTCAAATTCAAATAAATGTAACTGACACTAGCACGGTCTTCAAAAAATGCTATAGCACGGAAAAATACAACTCTGTGATATTGATTAAAACTCACCTCTAGGCATTGCAACAATGCGAGAATGCATGAGGAAAAGAAGAACATTGTGGAAAAATTCTGTCTGTTCTTGTTGTTGGATTTATAGGCCTTTCAGAGATGTTGATACTTACCGATCTTCGATCTTCTTTTCTTCTTATCTTAAAAAATACGTTTTCTTACAAAGTACCTTTTCTTAAAAATAAAATAATACCATTTCTTTTCTTGAGATAAGTTGTCATTCTGAAAATAAGAACATTTTCTTAAAAAATAACCTTTTCCTAAAAAAAGTACCACTTCTTTAAAAAGTACCTGTTCTTAAAAAAAGTTATTCTTTGTAAAAAAAAGTCATACTCTTATGGTTTTTTCTTACAGAAAGTACTTCTTCTTAATGACAGTACATTTTCTTAATAAAAACATTGGCTTTTAATAAATGAACTACCTCACTTTAAAAAGTACTATTCGGGAAAATATAATACATATTATTACAAAAAGGACCTAAAAATATACTTTTATTTAAAAAGGCATTCTATAAAAAAAATGTTTCTTAAGAAAGTTTATCATTTTACAAAGAGAATATTTTCTTAAGTTATTGTATTTTTCAACGGGCGATAAGTATCGTTGTATCGTACATAATTTCAGGGCATTTATTTTTTAAGTGTGATTTCCTGCATAGAGGCGGATCAATAACTTTTCGAGCTTCTCTCGTAGTTATATGCAATGCAACTCTGATCCCAAAAAGTACCATCTGTTAATAGACTACTGTCCAATTTTGAGCAAGTTCCGTCAATTACTTTGCGTTTAACATCTGTTCAAAACATACAACCTCGTGTATTTTTTTCAAAATGGAAAAAATGGCCCATTAAACATTATTTTTGCGAAACAAAGCCGTCAATCAAACCAAGAAAAATTTTGATAAATACTATGGGGATTCTGCACCATCGATTTCAATGGTAACAAAGTACAAATGACGCTGAACATTCTGGACGGCCAATTGAGGTCAATACACCCGAAATAAAAAGTGCGTGAGATTGTTGATGCCATAGCAGTGTTGCCACTTTCTGGATAATTATTCAAAAATGGGACAATTTCCAACTTTTTGAATAATTTTTGGATAATGATATTTTTGTGAAATTTTTTTGTAAATTCACTTGTCAGAACATGTCATGTGTTGAAACTTTAAATTTCCATATCCATAACCCTTTTGATAACTCCTTCATAAGCCTGGTATTCAGTTTTTATGCCATTTTTGTTGCCATAAGAAGTACGTGTATATAAAAATAACGAAAATTTCATGAACCGCAAACTTTGCTCACGTTTCATTTGCTTGGAACTCAGCTTTGCGAAAGTTTCGCAGGCAAAATCAATTACAGGGTTGCTACACCAAAGTTATTTCGTACGAAAACAATTGAATAAGAATTGTTTGGTAGCGAAATTTTGGACATTTCAAACAAAAAGTACCACCACATGCGTAAAAATGAGTGTAAAACTAGAATATACGGTAAAACTAATATGGAGTGCGTAGAGCAAATATAAAGGAAATATTTGCAAGGTAAATCAAAGATAGGTGGTAACTCTCCGCAACAAAATTTTCCGTTTAGAGATAAACAAAAAAAATTGCTTACGTAAACTTCGTAAGAACTGAATACGGGGCTATATCATCTCCTTTTGCAGGTAAACATCCACAGGTTGACCGCAACATGCCAAGTTTACTATACTATTTTTAAAATATTGTTCGATGAAAAGTGATGGTATTTCTAAGTGTTTTCTGGTGGGAATTTTTTCGATATAAAACGATAAAGAAATGACTGGATGGAAAGAGATTTAGCTCCAACAATAAAATTATTGATCAACCAAATGTCAAAATTATGGATGTCGAAAGATCCTATTTTTTGGAAGGCACAAAAACTTGGGGAAACGTTGGACTAAGTGTATTCAGCTAAAAGGAGATTATGTTGAAAAATAAAAAAAAAATTGTTTCATTCCAAAACTCGCGGACTTATTGATCCTCCCTTATGTTCGCCGCGGCTTCGAGTTACACGGTACATTCTATCAGTCCAATTGGCTCTATAGTGTCAATAGTGGCTTGAATATTGGCTTCCAATGCTTCAAGACGTGCTGATTTATCGACATAAGACAATGCCTTAACATAGCCCCTAATAACTAGTCCACAGGCGTTAAATCGCTCGTACGAGGGGGCCAGCGAACAGGATCACTTATAGAAATAAAGTTGTCACCAAATTGATTTTGCAAAAAATCGATTTTAAAGCGCGCTGTATAAGTTGCGCCGTCTTGTTGTAACCAAATGTCGTTGATGTTTAGCTGATTAATTTTTGGAAACAAAAATTAAGTCAGCACGGCTCGATAGCGCTCGCCATTCACTGTAACAGCAGCTACTTGCTCATTTATTTATTTATTTATTTCATCAGCTAGAAACAGCCGGGATATAAAATAATGTATTACATAATCTACATGCAACACAAAATTAACTAAAAAAAATTATGGCTTAAAAAAACAAAAATATTTGAACGCAGCAACAGGATTAGCGTGATTACAGGTACAAGGAACATCAGGAACAAAGAAACACAGGCGTACATGAACATCAGGCGCAAGAGTTGTATAAAATGGAAAGTCTCAAAAGAGACATGACACCAATGAAACCAAGAACCGATAAATGACATTCATATAGGTGTGTCTGGATAAGTATCTAAATGATTAGCGAGAATACCGGCACAAGGAACAACACGAACACGACAATGTAGGAACGACCGGTACAACAAGAACATCAGGAGCAAGAACAGCACAAACAGGAAAGTTTCATGACACCAGTGAAATCATTAACGATAAATGGCAGCAACGATAGAAAAGGAAGGATCAAGCAATGAATACGAAACCGGAAATTGGACGAAGACATCTCGGGTAAATTCAAAGGGACAAAATTTCTACAAATACGAAATGGAACAATAAATTTAAGATTAGAAATTAGATACGGTGGATTAATATCCCCATTTATTAAATTTACCATAGTTGTGCGACGTTCTAACGTAGGAAGATTAATAAGCACAAGCCTATGCTGGGAGGGATTCGGAATTGCAAGCACCATCCCTTAGAGCAGAATAAGAATTGTTCTTGTACGGATCCCAAACTATACTCCACATCTTTGGAATAGGCTCTGCGTCCGGCCAGGATTATTGTGGGTCCACTGAATATAGTGTTTTGATTGCATATTCTTCTTTGGATTCAGGTGCTTTCACCTAAATTCTAAAATAAAATAGCTAATCAAAAAATTGTAGCAGTCAATAAATAGGCCGATGAAAGATGACCTTACTAGTCATTACTGTCATTACTGCTGTCCACATAGTCCTCTTAATGCCGGCGTCTACATATGCCATCTACCATCTAATTTGCCATGACCAGTTGTGGCCGTCGGTGGTGCAATGGTTAGTGTGCGCGGCTCTTGTACATGAGATCCTGGTTTCAAACCCTGCTCTGACCACCTTCAAATTTCTTTCGGCGGCGGTCACCTCGCATAGTGACGGCGACACTATCGAGTATATAGCCATGAAATAGCTTCTCAAAATACCGTTCGGAATCGGTGTAAAACTGTAGGTCCCAATCAGTGAGTGAAAACTGGAAAGCGCACAGCTCAGTGGTTGTGAGAGTTTCTCCCCGGTCTCTTCATGCGATGTAATGGGAAACCATTTATTTATTTAGTTGGAGAAAATTACTATGTTATGTCAACACCGAAATCATCTTTGGCAGTGCAAATATTAGAAGATTATAACGATTGTATCGACTGAATTTTTCGACGAAACTATGTGACAATATGCTGACTTTATTAAGATTTTTGTTTGCTTTTTTAATATCTGTTAAAATCGTTCGCAAAAACTCCCATACGTAACATACATTGTGCATTAAATCCTCACTTAAAATTCCATATGAATGGCATTCAACGTCTTGTGCGGAATTTGAAACCCAGACGCAGACAGTAAATACTGTAGCTTGGCTGTGGCGCTTTGAAATTCAGCTTCCACTTTTTCATTTTAAATTAAAACTACGAAATTTTTGAGATAGGTATGATTTTTTTTTTATTGGGTCAGGCCACGAGAAGTGTGACATAGTGGGTCCGGGAGTTTTATGTTTGGTCCATATATCGAAAGATTATGTCAATATATAAGACTTCATCAAAAATAAAAGTAAAATTCGTGAAGTTGTTGTTGTTGTTGCAATTTGAAAGTTGCAAATTTCAGAAATTTAGTATTTTTCTGAACTATTCAAAATTTTATATCTTGCAAACGACTTGAGATATTTCAATTTTGTTTTTTTAGTTTTTTAAGGACAGTTAAGGGAGAAAATAAAAAATCAGCAAATAGTCTACACTCAAACAAAAATGTTCGGAAATGCTGTTTAAAGAAAACAATCGCATTTTAAATATAGAGCCGGAGCAAGAAAAATAATGAATCATTCATCAGAATTTAGGAAATGTAATTGTCTTTCAGAAACAGAAAAAAAAATTTATTGCTCTCAAGTAGTTTCTGATATACACCATTTTTGGTGGGACGACCTTTCCGCTTGAAGGGCCAAAATGCAATGTTTACAACTGTTTCTCTTTATTGTTGTTCTTTACTTACCCATTAAACTTTGACGCACTGAGCAGTTAAGTGCTTATGTACTGAAAGTATTTTGAAAAATGCAATTTGTTGTTGTTGTTATTTTTTGTCTATTCTTTCTGTTTTCGACGCTTCTCTCATGGGCTTCTATTTTAGATGTTGTTCTGGCGAATAGTAAATCAGAAAAATAGCAAAAAATTTGTCGTAAGCTTTTTAAGAACTCGTTATTAGTGAAAAAAATGCTGTTAGTCCAATATGGGGAAAAGAAAAATTTGTTGCAATCCATTGGCGAAAAAAAAAACATAAAAATATTGGAAAAACTGGGTTTGATCTCGCAGGACTGGCATACAACTTTTAACAAATTCAAAGGCATGTTTATTTGAATTTCTTGCTGCAGGACGATGTATAAGAAAAAAGAGGATGATGAAACGCCGGAGCCTCAAAGTATTGCTTCCGATTTTTTTTCTGAAGTCGAAGAAGAGCAATCGCAAATCCACATTTCAAACATATTTATAAGAAATGTGCAACAAGCCCTGCAAAATGCAAGCCAGTTAGCTGAGAAAGTTAAAATTTTGACTACTCTGCCATCATCATGGACCCAGTATAAAATCTGTAAAGTGTTCGGAGTTTCGCGGAGACTAGCTCGAAGAGCAAAGCAGATAAAAACAGATTTTGGCTTCGTATCGATGCCTAAAAAGAAAATTTGCCATCGTCTTGCTCCTTCAGTGGAAGTGGAAGTGAAGCAATTCTACTTATTAGATGATATAAGTAGAGCCATGCCCGGGAGAAAGGACTTTGTATCAATTAAAACCCTAAACGATAACAATTACACGATAACAATTAAAAGTACTCAAAAGTTCCACCAATTTATACCTATGGATAATTTTGTTTTTCATTTTAAATTTTACTCAGATAGCAAAACCTTTTTTGAAAATACCGTTACAAAAAATAAATATTGTAAAAAAAATAAACTTAATTGAAAAATCTGAGGTCACAGAAATATCCTTTTGTTTATATCTTTCTAAACAGAATATTTTTCTTTTATTTTCTTTATTAATAAAGTTATTGTTAAGGGAAATGTAACAAAATATTTTCCAACAACAAATTGCATTTTTCAAAATACTTTCAGTACATAAGCACTTAACTGCTCAGTGCGTCAAAGTTTAATGGGTAAGAAAAGAACAACAATAAAGAGAAATGGTTGTAAACATTGCATTTTGGCTCTTCAAGCGTAAAGGTCGTCCCACCAAAAATGGTGTATCTCAGTAACTACTTGAGAGCAATAAATTTTTTTTTCTGTTTCTGAAAGACAATTACATTTCCTAAATTCTGATGAATGATTGATTATTTTCCTTGCTCCGGCTCTATATTTAAAATGCGATTGTTTTCTTTAAACAGCATTTCCGAACATTTTTGTTTGAGTGTAGACTATTTTCTGATTTTTTATTTTTTTTCTTAACTGTCCTTAAAAAACTAAAAAAAACAAAATTGAAATATCACAAGTCGTTTTCAAGATATAAAATTTTGAATAGTTCAGAAAAATACTAAATTTCTGAAATTTGCAACTTTCAAATTGCAACAACAACAACAACTTCAGGAATTTTACTTTTATTTTTGGTGAAGTTTTATATATTGACATAATCTTTCGATATATGGACCAAACATCAAAATCCCTAACCCACTATGTCACACTTCTCGTGGCCTGACCCATTGAAGTGTAAAGAAGACATTTTCCGATTAAGTTTGGAAGTTCCGACTTGTTTCAAAACTTGGCAAAAGGGTACATTAAGAATAAAGATATAGAGAATTCTCGCCTTCTGTTGATTAAAAAATGCACGGAAAATTCTTATCCTCTAGCTGTCGATTTTAGTGCACTTTTTACTATAATGATCCTCCAGTTACTAGTATGATGTGTTGCTTGGTGTAATAAGCTGTCGAAAAGTATTAAATTAAGTATTAATTATAATTATTGAAAATCAATTTCTCACAAAAAAATTTATTAAAATATACCACAAACTATAATGCTAGACATACGTTAGTTGTAATTGTTAATTCTAACGATTATTTAAAAAACTATCAATTCTTAAATTAATAAAATATGGTTGATTATACAATGGATTATGTGTTTCATACATATATTTCATAATTTTAGCTAAATTATACGAAATAAAATTTTATTTGGTTGTTGCCAATGAAGATTTGTCTAACCCATACCTATCTACAATACAGGCCAATAAAATACAGTATGCAAAGGAGTGTATTCCATTTCAAACAGCCCAAAATTTCAGCCCAAAATTTTCCCACTAAACTATTACTTGATGCTAAATATAAAACTAAAACAATATTTTGGTTGAAACAATTAACTATTTTAATCAACTGTCAAGGAATCGTTTGTTAGTGAGATAGTGTACAAATTGTGTACTCCTTTAATCCCTGTCTTTTTAGAAGGTATTTTTTCTCTCTCCTTTTCAAAAGGAGCAAGAGAAAACAATAATGTAAATATGAATTCAGTCTTCAAGTTGATCTCAGAGTGAAAGCATCAATTGTGAGTCGCGTGTTCATGGGCTCCATTCGCAGGCACAATTCTCTGTTTGATCTCAAGGCTGACTCTGTTGTTTTTGTTTAAGGCAGATTAGATCCACCACCTTGAAATTATAACGGTTATCAATGTTCACGTTCTAGTCTAAGCGCGTGGAGGCCCTGTTCGTTGAAACCATTAATTTTGTCCTGTCCTCATTTACCGTCAGACCCACTTTTGCTGACTCCTTCTAAATTCTCGAAAAAACCGCAGTAACTTCTCTAATTGTGCGCCCAATGATGTCTATATCATCAGTATACGCGAGCAGCATGTGACTTTTGCTGCTGATGGTTTTATTCATGTTGACTGCAGCTTCTTTCATAATGATCTCCATTAAGATGTTAAAGAGATCGCACGATAGGGTGTCGCCTCGCCTGAGGCCTCACTTAGTTTCGAAATGTTCGGTGGTCGACAAGGTCATCCTGCAAAGGCGTATCAGTTTTGCAGGAATATCCAGCTCAGATATTGCTTCGTAGAGTTCCTCCAGTATCGAGCTATAGAAGGTCGCTTTATAATCGACAAATAGGTGATAGGTGTGGATTTATTATTCGTGGGGTTTCTCCAGGATTTGACGTGGGGTGAAAATCTGCAGAGTTGTCGATTTTCCATGCATAAAGCCACAATGATATGGTGTAATCAGGTCAGCAATAATTGGTTTTAGTCTTTCGCACATTATACTTGATAGCCCTTATATGCTATAGATAAAAGGCTTATTTCACGGTAGTTTGCACAGAGACTCTGGTCATCATTTTTAAATATGGGACATAGTACACTAAGGCTCCAAACGCCGGGCATACCTTCATCTAACCAAATTTTGCTGATGCACTGATTAATGCAGCTTATCAGCTCATCGCCGCCAGCCTTAAGGCACTCCGCCAGTAATCCACGGGCTCCTGCGGCTTTGTTGTTCTTAAGTCGCGCAATAGCAGTTCTGACCTGGTCTTGGAAAGGAGGGGGGCAATTGACGTCGTCCTCCAAATAGTGATTGATTGTCCCATCGTCATTGGATATCTCAGATACAAGTAGCGCGGAGAAATGATCTCTCTATATTCCCAAAATGCTCTATCTGCGATGAGATGTCCGTCCTTGTCTTTACAGAAGATGGCCCTGAACCATGTCCATTAGTTCTGTTCTTGCCTTTTTGGTATTATTTTCGGGCTTCGTTCTTCCTTCTGTATGTCTCAATTTTCTCACTGCCACCCTTTTCCACATCAGTTTCTTGCGCTTAAAAAGACGGTTTAGATACTTTCTTTTTTCGCTATACCACTCAGTCACATCGACTGAAGCATTGCCACACGTGCAGAGCTCTTTTCATTACTTGCTATGCGGCACTCTTCATCGTACCATGGTTTGCTGCGAAGCGGTTTTTCAAACCCAAGTACAGTTGTTACGACAGTTTTTATAGAGTCGGAAATGGGTTTGGGGTGGGTTCTGTGCCCAAAGTTGCAAGAGCGTCATTGAGTAGGCTGTGGCTACATCCGGTAATTGCAGCTCTCCGATGTCTAGCTTCTCTGCGTCTGGTTTCGTACGATTTTCGCAGTAGATAATCTTGTGCGAACCTTTGCCAAAGGTAGTGACCAGAATCGTTGTTAGCTCCTCTGATCACTAGTACGTCCATTACACTGGATGAGTGCCTTCCATCAGTTACCACGTGATCAATTTGGTTCTTCGTTCAATGATCAGTGGATACCCAAATAGCCTTGTAGGTGTTTATACTGGAATCCACTTGTACAACTAATGACCAGGTTTTTTGCCGCGACAAAGTGCATCAGTCTCATACCGTTGTCGGGACTGTCAGCATGTAGACTGAAATTGCCAATAGTTGGATGAAACAGATTCTCCCTGCCTACTCTAGCATTAAATTCTCCTAGTTAAATATTAATGTCATGGCCAGGCCAACGGTCATACGTTTCCCTTAGGAGCTCATACAATATGTCTTTGGCATCATCATCTTTCTCTTCTGTCGGGCCATGCACACAAATTAGGGAAATATAAAAATATTTCGCTTTATGGGGATAGTGGCTATACGTTCACTCACAGGATTGACCCCAGGGACTAGATATCACAGTCTTCTGCCAACTACAAATCCGCCACGAAACGCATGTTTATTCTCATGTCAACTTTAGTATATGTCGCAGTTATTTTTCCTTGTGCAGCCATGTCCTGTCCATCGCATTTCCTCGATAGCGTTAATATCAATCTTATAACTTTCGAGGACATCTGTCAATTGCATGCTTGCACTGGATCTATATACAGTTCTTTAATTCCAAATGCAAATCCGTAAACCGTGGTCGTTATAACGTTTGCGGGGTCGTGAACAAATACAGGTTGTTTATATTTTCTTTTTCGTTCTTGTATATTCACTGTCATTATGTCCACCGGGTTTTTGCATTTTACCTACTGTCAGGATATTTGATTGCAGCAGCCCATTATGGATGACGCTGACCAGGATGCAATATGTCGATTCTGGTTTTTCTTCTTTGGGTTTCTATCTGCCGTTGGCGCATTTATTTGGTTCGTCCTTCTTCTAAGGACAAGAGAATTTTCCCGATAGTTTGATGAGCTTCAGTGACATAGGTCACCTACTAAACCTGAAACGCATCAGTAGACTTGATTGGATATGCTGCTCATCGGAAGGCCTTGACTTCAGCCACTGGAAAAAATATTCTACCAATGCCCGGGAACCACCACGTGGAGGAAAAAAGTCATAGGCACATGATTGAGAACGGAAGGCTTCCAATCTTTGGCTACCAGCGGGGGTAGTCGCAAGGCCTTCCACAAATAAGGCATGCGGAATGGTTCTTTTATAATGCCTTCCTTAACTAAGGCCTGCGGAATGGATGAATTTGTTCATCAGATATAACCAAGAAGATGATTTTTACAATTTTCAGAAATTTCTTTTCCGATTCTTTTTAACCGTAATTTAATTGGAAAATTTCATACAAATTTAACAATTGAAGACACGAGAATGAAAAGGGGATATGAACCATTTTGGGCTCTAATGAGTTTTATGAAGTTTACTATTCCCTGCTACTTTACGCATCGTTAGTTATGAAAACTGTACATATATTCGCTTCGTATTATTTGCTCTAGATGTCAATAGCTATACGAAAAAATCATATATTGTATGCAATGAGTAAGAAAAGTGACTATGAACAGGATATGTACAGTTTTCATATCTGGTTCATATCCACTTTTCATTCTCACCTCTTTTTTTTTTTTTTATTTTTCAGGGTATTTTTAAAATTTTCAATCTAAAGTTGGGCGTGGTAAAACTTTCTACGATAGATGCATACATACTTATAAATAAATATGTAGATGTGGATAATGACTTTGTGATAGCCTAAATTAATTTAATTTTATTTTTGTTTCACAAAAATAAATTAAAGTAAATACCTTCTAAGGCCTTCCTTTTTGCATGACTTCGAAGGCCTTCTTTAGGCAATGGGTAAGGAAGGCCTTGCCGCCCAATCTCACGCAATGTTAAAAAGAAAGGAGGAGGTAATCTGTAGAGAAGTCCTTCCGTATTTTAATGAAGGCCTGTTTCGTCATGATTTCAAGTCTTCCAGATCATGACTTCCACTGCTGGGATATCACTCATATGTACAGGGTGGCGCAGAACTAACGACATAAGTTATTTAATAATTTTATTTAACGCTGGCATTTATTAAATTTTTAATTCTTGTTTGGAAATGTGTTCATACTATCTTTTGAAGATAATATCTTTCAAACGCTGCCCTGATGTAGTTTTTGTTCTGTTTGGTGCAGTACCTTCGTTGCCACCAATTAATTTATTTAATTATATTTCAATAATAACTTGAAGTTATAGCAACTTTTTTCATTTAATATTTACCCAGGGGGAGCTCACCTTGATTGCATCCCATGAACATAGTATCAGTTCAACAAAGCCATAGAAAACAAGACACACACACAGGGTATAACAGCAACAACCCGAACTGTTAAGGCGATATTACACACACAAATTTTCATATTGAAAACTATAAATGAGAATACTTTACGCAACAAGTTAACGGGCTAACTAAACATCCATCTAGAAAAGTAAATATCAAAGTAGTAGTGAGTCAGCGTCATTATATCCATTGCAGAGTTTCCCTTCTTCAGTCGAACCTTTAACAGCGACAGCAATTACCCAACTGCTATTCTAGGAAAAAGTTAGCGCGTGACGCATCCGAGATATTTTATTTGAAAACGGTTTTTTGTCTAACAAACTTGTCAACCTCCAAGACATTTTTTTTGAAAACTGTTTTTTGTCTAACAAACTTGTCAACTACAAAGTTTTCCTTTGCATATTATTATTTTCCTTCTCCTGGTGAACTTTAAACATCCTGGGAAGTAATGAGTGTAGGAGCTATTGGTAAATATGTATTGATCGGGTAGTTAGTTTAAGTTTGTTTTATGGAAAACAGTATAGATGTTGTCGCCATTTTACCAATAACAGATTTCGATCAGAGCGGGGGTTAGTGCAACACTTTTGCAAATAATTTAAAAGAAAAACCGATTCCCATTACACCCCACGACGGGACTGGGGATTGCTTCTAACAAACACTGAGCTGAGCGCTTTCTAATTTTTTCACTCACTGGTTGGGACCTACAGTTTTACACCGGTTTCGAACGGTATTTTGGATAAGCTTTTTCATGGCTAAATACTCGATAATGTCGCTACCACTAAGCGAGGTGGCCGTCGTCGAAGGAAATGTAGGGTGATCAGAGCAGGGATCGAAACTACGTTCTCATGCCCAAGAGCCGTGCACACTAGCCAAAGAACCACCGACGGCCGTTGGCAAATAATTAGAGTGATGTTTTAAGGGTTGGATGAAAATTACCACCGCAGAAGCACAACCAGGAACCGATGAAGAAAAGATAGTGTTATAAGGGTTTGTCAGTAAGAACGAAGTTTTTGAGACAGTTGTGATTTTTTTTTCTTGGATTTTAAAGAAGACATGTTCCCACTGAGTATCGAATAGCACCCACAGCTCTGATGACAGTCCATTACACATTTCATGAAATTTTTCATGACTTATTCACAGATATGTGACTGTATCTCACCCATACATGCGTTTTTATACCCTCCACTGTAAGTGATAGAGGGTATATATCAGTTTGTCATTCTGATTGTAACATATAGAAATAAGTCTTTGCGCCCCCTTAAAGTAAATATATTCTTGATCTTTATAATAACCGGAGTCGATATAGCCATGTCCGTCTGTCCGCCTGTTGAAAACATTCTCACGACTTCAATCGGCGATAACGCGGTTTGGTTTTTGGCCAGAATATTCCACGTATTCCTGACCAGTTTGGTATTGAAAATCAGCGAAATTGGTCCATTGGAAAAAATTTTATGAAACTCGTAAAATTTTCACATTAATTTTTGTAGTTTTATACAAGACTAGTCCTTCTGCCGTGTGGTGAATTTCCATGTTTCCATGTTTGTTGTTCTTTATAATAGGTAAGTACTTTCGAATGTTTAGATGTCCTTTCATGTGTTCATACATTTATATGAATTTTGTCACACTTCCTCTAAGGTCGCTGTGGCCTGATGGGTAAAGGGTTGCGCGTTGGAGTCTGAGGGTTGTTGGTTCAGCTCTCGTACCAGCTTGTTTTTTTTTTTTAACAGTTCTTCAAAAAATGCTTTTTTATTTTTAAAAAATGCTTTGCAGCTTGTTTTTTTTTTTAACAGTTCTTCAAAAAATGCTTTTTTATTTTTAAAAAATGCTTTTTTATTTTACTTGTGAACAAGTAACGTATTTTTATTTTTTTTAAAAAAGTACATTTTCTTAAAAAAATTACATTTCTTAAGTACATTTCAAAGTACATTAAGTACATTAAGTACATTTCAAAGTATATTTCTTAAGTACATTTCATTAAGTACATTTCTTAAGTACATTTCTTAAGTACATTTCTTAAGTACATTTCTTAAGTACATTTCTTCTTAAGTACATTTCTTAAGTGCATTTCTTCCTAAGTACATTTCTTCTTAAGTACTTAAGAAATGTACTTAATTTCAAAGTACATTAAGTACATTTCAAAGTACATTTCAAAGTACATTTTCTTAACTACATTTTCAATGTGAGCATTTGAGCATTGTGAGCAATGCATTTGTGAGCATTGTGAGCATTTGTGAGCATCCTGCATTTGTGAACAAGTAATTGCATTTGTGAACAGGTAACTTATTTTTATTTTTTTTTTAAAGTACATTTTCTTAAAAAAGGTCCTTTTTAAAATTTAATATTTTGCTGGTTAACACTAAGGTGGAGGGTATCAAAGGTTCGGCACAGCCGAATTTAACACTTTTACTTGTTTTTAATTTGCATTGAATTTTAATTTAAATTACTTTATCTACAGCAAATGAAAAATAATTACCATTGTTCGTAATGGTAATGGAAAAATTTTGAATTTGCATTTTTTTAGGGAATGCAAATGCAGGTTGTGAAATTGGATGCCAATTGTAATGAAATATGGGAATGCTTTTAATTGTTTTGAATTTGTTTGGCTGTTGGCAATTCAGTTTTTAAAGTAGTTTATATTCAGAGATTTGTAGCTTCGATAGCTATTGCCTCGTAGACTTTCAAATTCATAAACCTGCAGTGTGTAAATTATTCGAAAACCACAACTGCCAGATATGAAGGAAATGCTTTGAAAATAACAACAATTGCCGATGGTATTGAGATTTTTTTGAATTTGCATTTGAATTACAAATTATAATTGTCATATAATTAATTTACCCCACATATGATCTCACCGCTGACGCGTTTAATCTAGGATTTGAGCTCAAGAATTCTTGCTGGTTCATTCGCATGAACCCGAGATTTCACAAAACCCCAGAGAAAGAAATCTCATGGCGTTAAATCGCATAAACTTGGTGGCCAATTGACATCAGAATTTCTTGAGATAATTTATGCTGATTCAAACGCGGTGTGGCAGGTGGCGCCGTCTTGCTGAAACCACATGTCGTCCAGATCCATGCCGTCCAGCTAAAACCAAACGAATTCCGTTATCATGTTGCTGTAAAGAAATGCCGTTCAAAGTCACTGCAATTTCAGCCTCATCTTCAAAACTGTCAGGCCCAATCACGCTGCCTGACCAAAATCCACACCACACAGTTGCTTGTTGTGGATGCATTTGTTTCGCATGGATTGCATGAGGATTTTCTGCACCCCAAATTCGACTATGTTCTACATTCACGAAGCCATTCAGACGGAAATGTGCTTTATCGGAGAAGACGTATTTTTTTGAAAAATTGGCATTGACTTCACTTTGTTCCATTGCCCATTTACCGTATTGCCGGCGATTTCCGTGGTCTACTGAGCTCTTGAATAACCTGAATTTTGAACGCCTGAATGTGGAGGTCTTTTGACAAAATTCTTGAAATTTGAAGTTTTTGCGAACGATGCCGAATTGATGTTTTCGGGTTTACAGCAGCAATGTTTTCGGTACATTGACGCGGTACGTTGACGCACACGGGTCTTGCTGTCTATAACCAACCCAGTTTCTTTAAACATTTTTGACCGCTCTACGAATGGTTGACACTTTAGGTGCTCTTTCTTGACTGAAAATTCTTCGAAGTTTGTGAACGGTATTAGCATAACTTTCGAAATTGTTGTAATAAGTTTTCATTAATAATCGAATTAAGCAAATATGACAGTTGCCAAATTTCAGACTTGCCACTTGCACAAGAAAAAAATTACATTAAGTTTGAAAAGTGCATTCTTAATGAGACTCCCATTATATGGTTCGAAGCATAATTTTCTCTAGAAATCACCCAGCTGAAACGATACGATCCAGGATTTTGCGCCATAAAGTGCCGGATCTTCGTTTCTCGAAAACGAGCCTTATCTCGGAAGCGCTTAGATTTTTAGGCTGACATTATTCTTTTCTAGTTAATGTACGAAAAGTTTATTCTACATGCTTACAAGTTCCGTAATATTTTCTAACTAAAAACTGGTTGGTAATGTTGGAATAACCCAATTACTAGCATGACTAGTTTCCAACACTGTGACAAGTTGATCATCAGATGCCTAACTACTATGCCTGAATTGATTCTATTCATTCACTACCTCGAAGTTATAAGAGTTGTCAACGATCGCCCTTTTCTCCAAAGAGGTGAAGGCCCTGCTTCTTTAGAGCATTAATTTTCTATGTTCCTTATTTAGTGCTAACCCTACTTTTGCCGATTCCTTCGTAATTCTCGAAAGTACTTCTCGCAAGTTCCGCAGTAACTTCTCGCATGTTTATGTCTACATCATCAGCATACGCAAACAGAATGTGACATTTGCATAGTATCATGCTATTCATGTTATCCGCAGCTTCAGCGTTATGATGTATTGAATAGGGTGTCACCCTGTCTGAGGCATAGCCTCGTATTAAATGGTGCTGTAAGATTTTTCACAATACCCATTGAGGGTTTCGGTTCTGTCAGTGTCATCCTGCAAGACGTGTAAGCTTAGCAGAAATACCAACACCAGACATAGCTTCGTATAGTAATCCCTGAATTGGGCTATCGAAGTCACACTTGTGATCAACAAAGATACGGTACCCGACCTGAATATACAGTTGCGAACAATCTATATAGAAATCCACATGTCCCTCTATATCGGAAACTGCTTTGTTTCCGGAATCCTTGCCGATGTGAGAGTGTGACATTTATACGCGAATTCGCTTTCCGTTTTCACGTAGTAAACATATTCAGGAATATTTCAGACTGTTCCATGACCGACTTCGATCTTGCTACATTGTGACCCTGATGTTGCGCACAGAATCACATCAATATTGATACCTCATAATGCCCACCGATAGAAATTGTATAATTATATTCAGTTCATATTAGGAAATTTTTACGGATGTTCGAGTTCAGATTCTTTATTGATTTATTCAAAAACTAAAATGTTCGAGCGTTTGGTAATTTTTTTAAAAAATTGTATTCTTCGATATTTCGCTGCCCTTCGGGCAGCATCGTCAGGAAAATAAAACACAATTATTTAATTAAAAATGAAACGAATTGACAAACAATCTTTTTTCTTGTCATTTGAAAAAACAACAATAGCAAAATTTGAAACAATTAAACAATTGAAGAAATTTTCTTGTCATATGAAAAATATTTTAAGTTACCGCCAGAAAAATTTTTGTGTAGAAATAGTTTCTCTAATTTACAGCCAGAAAAATAATTTGGTTGAAAAAAGTATATATAGATAATGGTAAATTCCACAAGTTACATCGTGACATAAAGGGTTTTTCAACAGAGACGCTATAAAAGTAAATCGATAGGGACAGCAAACGACGCCATATTTTTTCCCGCTCTTTTGACATTTCTCTTCAGTAAGGTTTGCCATTTCATCATGGAAAGATATACAAGCCAACAACGAGTCGAAATTATTAAAATTTACTACCGAATTTTGGTGTCAGTAGCCTCAACTTTAAGAGCGCTACGTCCAATTTATGGTCGTCATAATCGTCCTACCAGATCAACAATTTAGCGTCTAGTGCAAAAATTTGAATCCACAGGCACAGTACAAAATGTCCCCGTAGCAGAAGTGCCCGTAGTGTCGAGAATATTGCTGCCGCTGAGGCTTCAGTTCAAGAAAGCCCAAATGTGTCTCTCATACGTCGTTCTCAAGCGTAGGGCATCTCTGTGACGTCGTCGTGGCGAATTTTGCGAAAAGATCTTGGCCTACTTCCTTACAAGATCAAATTGACACAAGAACTGAAGCCGCTTGACCACCATAAGCGTCGTATGTTCGTGAATTGGGCTGACCAACAACTTGAAAGTGATTTGGATTTTCATCTGAAAATCATCCTCAGCGATGAGGATCATTGCTGGCTGAATGGCTTCGTCAATAAGCAAAATATGCGTTATTGGTCAGACAGCAATCCACACGTAGTCCATGGGTCATCATTGCATCCCGAAAAAATTACGGTTTGGTGCGGTTTATGGGCCGGCGGCGTCATTGGGCCGTACTTCATCCGTGATGATCAAGACCGGCACATTACTGCGAATGCGAATCGCTACCGTTCAATGATACCCGAATATTTTTGGCCCCAATTGGATAATATGGACTTGGAGGACATGTGGTTCCAACAGGACGGCGCCACAAGCCACACAGCGAATGCCACAATCAATTTATTGGAAACCAAGTTTGGTGAACATGTTAGCTCACGAAATGGCCCAGTCGATTGGCCGCCTCGGTCGTGCGATTTGACGTCGTTATATTATTTCCTGTGGGGCTACGTCAAGTCTATGGTCTACGACAACAAGCCAGCGACGATTGATGAATTTCGTACGAATATCGAACGTGAAATTGCAGCAGTATCGGCCGATTTATGCTTGAAAACCGTCGAAAATTGCATTCAGCGTCTGGACCTCTGCAAGCATGCCCGTGGTGGCCATGCAAAAGAAATCGAGTTCCATACATAATGGCATCGAACGTACTTTCGCAGGAATAAAGAATTTCTTTGGTATCTAAAACCAGTTTAGTGTTATTTAAAAAAAACTTTTGTAGCACTCTTATTGGAAAACCGGTTATTAAAAATGTTACCTAATGACAAATTCCATGATACATCAAACAATTTTCGGTGAAATGTTCTACATTTTATTAATTAAATGTCTATAATTCTGTGCTACATTATCCGTATCTGCTTTAAAGTTTATTCTCTTCGCTTATTATCTGTAACATGTCTAACATAAATCTACGTTTATAATTATTTTCCCTATTTAAAACTAATAATTGTGTTCATCTTCCTGAAGATGCTGCCCAAAGGGCAGCGAAATATCGAAGAATAAAGTTATTTAAAAAAAAACAACCAAATGCTTGAACACTTTAATTTTTGAATATAATACGAAAGGTCCTATATATCATAACTTTTTCATTCTTTATTACTCTTTAGTTTTCAAATTAATTTGATTTACAGGAATAACATCAAGTGATTCACTCGCTGCAATAAAAACTCACAACTATCTTAAAAATATGTGTTTTTATATAAAAATTAAAACGTGCATTCATACTGAGACACCCTTTAGAATCGAGCATATAATGTAAATCTTTGCAAATACGAGTACAATTATGTTTAAAACAGCGAAATACTTTATACAAAACTCAGAAGCAGGTACTGCTGAAGATGAAGTCCAATGTCAAAATGTTTCCTAGGTATTTGTTATGAGTCTCAACTTACACTGCACACTGCTTTAATAAAATCACTGACAGTCTTTCGGTTTACAGTCAGCTTACGTGTATTGTACTTGTACACTCAGAGAACTAATTGTTTGAAAAGAGGTTGTAGCAACCGTAAATTCGGCTGTTAACACCGAATTGAGGTTGGCACAAACGAAAATCTGTTGAAGCAACCTCGTTTCATAATTGATTCGGTTGTGACAACTGAATCTTCAATTATATTCGTTCGGCCAACTAAATTTTCTAAAACTTCGGTTGGAACAATTCGGATGCGAATTTGGCATCAATTCGTTTGCAATAACCGAATTTGGTATCAATTCGGTTGTAACTACCGAATTTGGTATCAATTCAGTTGTAACTACCAAATTTGGTACCAATTCAGTTGTAACTACCAATCTTGGTATCAATTCGGTTGTCACTACCGAATTTGGTATCAATTCGGTTGTATCTACCGAATTTGGTATGAATTCGATTGTAACTACCGAATTTGGTATCAATTCGGTCGCAATAACCGAATTAATCCTTAACTCGGTTGCAAGGACCGAATTCGGCATCAATTCGGTTGCTGTAACTGAATTTCTCATGAATTCTGTAGGTACAACCGAATTTCATTTTCAATTCGGTTACCACAACATAATTCTATGTATTTAAAATTTAACGTTTAAAATTATGAAAACAAATATTATATTAAAAGAAGTTAAAAAGTGAATAACTGTTCTCGTCACGGTGTTGTTGGCGGTAAGGTAAGTAAAAATATTGTAATTTTGGTCTTTGTGTTAAATCGTCTTATTTTTTAGAGACTGTCCTAGCCGATATCAAGAGTTTTGAAGCTTTCCAAGTTCGGTCTGCAATAATGATGCAAACATCTGTGTAGGAAACGGTTTAGGACCTAAATCAATAGATACGACACGCCACAATTGGTGCGGTGACCCATGATGGCCGGGACTTCAAAAAAGGTCGGCAGTGACATGTAAAATAAATGTGTTATTCTAAAGATTATCCTGTGTAAATAACTTTATTTTCTCGCTCTCTAATGTTTTTCATAAGAATACTGGATTATAATTTATTAGTTAATAATAAAATAAAATCCAAAATTCATTTCTGAAACTATCTGAATTCGGTTGTGGCAACCTCTAATAAGGTTGTGTCAACCTCTAATGAGGTTGTGTCAACCTCTAATGAGGTTGTGTCAACCTCTAATGAGGTAGTGTCAACCTCTAATGAGGTTGTGTCAACCTCTAATGAGGTTGTGTCAACCTCTAATGAGTTTGTGTCAACCTCTAATGAGGTTGTGTCAACCCCTAATGAGGTTGTGATAACCTCTAATGAGATTGTGTCAACCTCATTAGAGGTTGTGTTATTCTTCTGAAATATCGTAAAGTTTTTAATATCTGCTTCTTATTTTCTAACGTTCACTGTTCCTCCTCGCTGAAGTGATATATTGTTAAGACGCTTCCCGTCTCATAACTTTAGTAACAAGGAGGTGACATTATAAAGAGTTAATACAAATTGGTGTTAACAAAGTCAAGGGGTTTCCAAACTTTTGTTATGGTTGCATCAATCCAACAAGCGCTCATGTATCCGTACTTTAATGGAAGATGAAGAAAGTCAAATGGAAGAGATAGGCTGAACTACAGTGTTGGTATAAATATTGTGCAACAACAGCAACAGGCACACAAATATTTTTCATATTGTTATAGCTAAATGTCAAGCTATTTGCTGAATTGCAATTATAATCTATGACAAATTTAAAACTTTTAGCAAACACGCTTCAAGCCAAGGAGCATCGAGAGCATGGAGAGTACTCCATTTCATTTTTATTTTTTCGATCGGGTTTTTTTTGTAGGAGGTGAAAATCTTGCATAGATTCCCATCCCTAGGGTATTTCGGCTTCTTACCGACTAAAAACCACCTCCCTTCGTCGTAACCACTCTCCCCTGCGGCCCGACTATATGTAGGTATTACTTCGTGGGGCCTTGATAGCTTTTATGCTATCATCATTTGTTCGATTCTAGGTAGCCTCCGATTCTTCCCCTCGGTGGCACTCTATTCTTCAAAACTCCTTGGATATATTAGATGTGAAACTTCCGATTTTACTCCAGTTGTCAGCACTATGGTGCATAAAATCCATAATGTTTTCTGCAACTGAGATATCCGATCCCATTTCCCTAACTCCTGGGCAGTGAAACATGACGTGCCTAACATCCTCCTCCACTTCCCCACATCTTGGGTATGAGGGCGAGCTATACTGTGCACATCTGTGCAGGTATTTTTGGATACAACCACGCCCAGTTAGAAATTGCGTCACGCAGTAATTAAGTTCTTCATGGGGTCTCTTGATCCAGGTTGCAATATTTGGAATCTACTGGTGAGTCCATCTGCCTTTCGTACTGCTATTCCACCGCCTTTGACATTCTGCTATTGAAACCTCCCTTTCACCTTCGATATAGCCCTTCTGTTAGCTGTATTTCCGTGGATTCTGTCGTATACACACTTCAACTCGCCTACCAAGATGTCGATGGGTATCATCCTTGCTACGACACATGCTGTTTCGTCCAATATTGTGCAGAAGCCGCTAAATGTACGTCCAGCTCTCAGTCGGTAGATCGATATTAGCTTTATTTCCATCCGAAGCAACGACTCGTTATATTTCGTCCGATATTGTACAAAAGCTGCCAGTGGTACGTAGAGCGCTCAGTCGGTAGATCGATATTAGCTTTCTCTTCGTATCTTTGACCGGTTCTGGACCACCTATATTAGGTAGCATCCTGACAAGTGATGACTAAATTCCGGCCGCTTTTGCTCCTACGTAACTAATATGCTCCTTGAACCTAAGTCTGTTGACGATCATTGAAAAAAATGGTTTCCCGGTACATCCCACGAACGGTTTAGGGAGAACTTCTCACAACCAGTGAACTGTGCGCGTTCTAGTTTTACACTCACTGCTTGTGACCTACAGTTTTACACCGGTTCCGAAGGATATTTTGAGTATTTTTCATAGCTAAATACTCGATAATGTCGCCGTCACTAAGCCATCGAAAGAAATTTTAAGCTGGTCAGAGCAGGGATCGAACCCACGTTCTCATGCACAAGAGCCGTGCACACTACGAATGCACCACCGACGACCACGTTATCGATCATTGCGCTCAGGTATTTTACCGAGTGCGCAGATATACCTACCTGGTATACTCCATCTCTTTCTGCTGCTTATCAGCACGGCTTCGGTCTTGTACCCCCGCTGCGTCTAGCCATCCTTGTACTCGGGCAATAGCGTTGTCCATGCTATTCTCGAACTGATGTATATGCTTCCCCGCAGACACAGCGGCTATAACGTCCGCGAATCCTTCAATCCTTGCGAAATGGAGGGCTTGTATTCTCAAGACTTCATCATACATTATATTCCAGAGAAGAGCACCGAGCAGCGGACCTTGCGGAACGCCTGGTATAATTTGGTAGAGTAGCGTCCCATTGTCACTGTCGTATATTAGCATACGGTTCGAGAAGCAACTCGTCATCTGGTCCTGTATATAATTCGAAGATCCTATCCTGATTAGGGCAACTTTAATGTGGTCCCAGTTCGCCGAGTTAAACGCGTTATTCACATCGAGGGTGACAACGGCGCCAAATTTCTTAGAGCCACCATTCCAACGTTACCAATGATTGCTAGCTATCACAGCTTGGATGGTTGATCGCAACTTCCTATATCCATACTGATATTCGGAGAGAGCTCATTTTTCATCCGCTATCTACAGCAACCTGTCAAATATTATTCGCTCCAGTATTTTTCCCATTGTAACGAGGAACTAAATGGGACGGTACTTCGACGGCACATTTAGAAGCTTGTTTCCCTTTGGAATGAGCACAAGTCTCTGCTGCTTCCACTTTTCATTGGAAACATTTTCACCTCCAAGCATTTTTGGTCTTCTACGTATTGGTGCTTTCAACAACTTGTTTTGAATTTGTGAGAATGTCAAAGAAAAACTGAAACACGTATTTACTTTAATCGACTAAAGATTAAAATATGTCAATCTGATATTTAAATCAAAATATCTCCTTACTACAAACTTAAAAATTCTATTTTTTGCAGAATATCCCTGGAAAAAGGATGCGTCATGACTTAAAAATTAAATTTTTTTGCAGAATATCCCTGAAAAAAGGATATGTCAGGACATGCCTAGACGTGTTTTGTATACGCATTAAAAAGGCCTTCCATATAATATCAATATTGTATACATTTTCCACAGTTAAAGTACATAATTCTTTGAAAAACTCATTTTTTAAAAATGGTCCAGCTCACGGGATCATCATGCTAGACACGAAATATTTTAGGAATCATTATAAAACAAACCGAGGTACTTTTTGAGAGGTGGACGAAAATAACTTTTTTTTTTGTGAGTCGGTCTAATATACCGGACGTTCCTATTTAATTCAATTAATTTTTGGATTCCTCGTTAAATCTAGAAATACAACATTTTTTATGTATTTCCTAAGCATTCGAATTGGAAAACTGCCAATTATAACTACAAAAAGATCAAATTTAATATTAAATAATATGTTGTCGTTAGTTCAGTTTTGCTTTTAGGGCTTTTACTATTTCCTACTGTCTCTATCGATGACGTCTCAGAATGGGTACACACATCTGCAGCAAACCAACTGGAGCAACTGAGTCGTATATAAAGTAAAAGATCCAAAATTCCTACATATACAGGGTGATTCCGGAAGTTCCGGACAAATTTCTCCAGCGTATTCCTTGGCTCGTTTCATGAAGAAAAGTCCACTAGGAGCATGTCCGAAAATGCAAGGTTGCGAAATGGCAGCGGGTTCAAAATTTTCGGATTGGCAGTCGGAGGGTAGTAGAGTAAAGTTGCTAACTTCTGAGCCAGTGGTCGGATTTTTGGGCTTTAAGACGCCTTTCAGAATCAATAAAAGTAGAAAAAAGTCAAATCGCGAGATACAGAGCTTTCGGAAAAAAATGGAAAAAAATTCACATAACCTCAATTTGCTCAGCCAGATGGCAGGTAACTTATGTTTTTTTCTGTTGAAAGATAGCCATACCTCTTACCTTTCCAAAATGACCTTACCGTTACAAATGCAAAAATGCTTTTTTCCCTCGACGTTGGATTGGACGAGCTGGACCAATCGCCTGGCCGCCACTATGATAATGAGGTTGCCATCTTGGCATTTAAGAAAATACTTGGAAATGAAAGACACTTTATCTTATATAAATATCATAATGATTATCCGTATAACCTAGACGCACAAATTGAAATAAGTGACCCGGTATCAAACCACAAACAATTCACTAAACACTTTCCTCAATATCAATGACTCTACAACATTAACACTTGACCTCTGCATCAATCCAAAGATTTAGAGTCAATGCTATTAATCCCTGCTCGTTAACTTTAGATCAATATTTAAACATGGACTCCAATAGCTAATTTCTATGTTGCTTTACAAATAGATATTATGATCTAATTAATATGAAACCGGACTGTTTTCGGAACATAAAAGCCTGTACATGAACACACAGGCCTACTGACACAATCTGGCAATATATCCATTCCATTCTACATATATCTTCTAGGATTCCATGCTCTCCTCAATAGATGCAATTGTCAGAGGAAAATATCATTGCGGTATCAAGGAAACCATAACTGTAACGACAGTTGTTAACTTTCATATGCACAATCATAATGAACACAAATGTCCTGGCATACAGTTCATATGAAATAATGAACACATGTTGGCAAATTAATACAGCTCGCTTTTTACTTTTGTCTTTGACCAAATATTACAACCAAAGTAGTTACAAATTTTGATAGAACAATATTGCAATTTATTTTAAGGATTTTAAGAACTGGACGAGATGTGCAATTGCAATGAGAAACACAAAACATTGGGGTTCCTCTATAGAGGTTGGAATATTTTCAAAGAATTGTTCACTGTCATTGGGCGCCAAAAAAAAATATAAAGGTAAAAGTCTGGAGTATTTCAATATGGATAGGGTTCATACATCGTTCTAAAACAATACCATTCGAAAGTTATTTTCGATTCTAATACGAAATTGTAGTATGTAATAATTTCGGATAGAATAACAAGTGCACCCACAGGATTGGCATTACTATTAGTGTTGCCATTGCTACTTTTTTAATTTATTATTCGAGCAAAAGGCCATTATATACCCCTATGAATAGAGATATAGTTTAAAAACAAAGTTTTGCAAAATGCTTCCTCATGATTCCTGGCAAACCGTACAGCTATTTCAGATCTAGCCACAGATTATCATCAACGGTTGTTTGGAATCGAAAATAACTTTCGAATAGTACTGCTTTAGAATGAGTTGAATTGACCCTTTCCATATTGAAAGACTCCAGACTTTGCCTATATCTGCTTTTGGAAGCCACTGAAAGTGAACCATACTTTGAACACATTCCAATCTCTTTAGATTAACCCCTAGGTTTTGTGTTTCTCATTGCAATTGCACATACCGTCCAGTTCTTAAAATCTCTAAAACAAATTATAATATTGTTCTATCAAAATTTTTAACTACTTTTGATTGTAATATTTCCATTAGAAATTTGTAATTTGTAGTTTTGTAGAATTAAAAACTTGCTATTGCCCACTGTAGTATTTTCTAATATACGATATTTTTTGAATCGTACGAGATAACGTGGTTGGTCGCCGAGTACGATCATTTGTCCGCGGGGGGCACTTGCCAGTGACCTGTGTGTTATAAAACTCGATACCGGCAATGTTAGTTTTGTTCTTTCAGATATTGCAGAGAGGTCTCAGACTCATTCTCCATGAGTATACCCTTTAAGATGTATGAATTCATTCCACTTCACGCTGTATTTGAGGACGTATCCTTATTAAAAGGCTTTGTAAACGACTTTATTAGGAGTCCTTTCTTCGCACGGGAGGTTATTTATTTCTGTAGACGTTGAGGCAAGCGGAATCAAGTGATCTATATTAAGTTTAACAAATGTATTTATAACTCAATTCTAATTTTAAAATTTAAAAAACAATATAGTGGAAAAGTTTATTTAACTCTTATCTAAGATATAAAATATATTATCATTTTGAAAAATCTAAAATTTACACAGTGCTACACGAAAAAATAGAACCATGTACGAACACCACTACGTGATAAAGGACCAAAAAAAAGACCCGTGTCTCCCAGTTTTGCCCAAAGTCATGCACTTTTTTATAGCCCCCAAAGATTTGAGGCCTTGGTGTAATTTTTGCAAAAAAGTAATCATTTTGTCAAGCTCATATCTTGCAAACCGTTGGGAATTTTGATTTACCCTCTGAGGGAAATTTGTACCACTAGTTAGAAAGAATAACATATAAAATCAAAAAACTTCATCTTCAAGGTCAAAATCGGGAAAAACGGTAAACAAATCGATTATTTGTACCTTTTCCCCCTGTTCAGGTCCAGGCAACCCGTTCAAAATTCAAGGAAACAATCAACGACAAGAATAAACCTAACAATAAACAACTTTCTGGAACATATTAACTTCCTATGAATGATTCTTAACACCGTTTACGTAGCGCTTATGTAGCGTTCAGGTACCCGCAAAAGTGACAAATTTCCCGTACATTTTTTAATTTCACTGTGTGTAACTTTTTAAGTCATGGAAATAAAAGACCAAAAAACAAAGACTTGTGTGTCCCAGTTTTGCCCAAAGTCATGGACTTTTTTTCCCCCAAAGATTTGGGGCCTCGATGTCATTCTTGCAAAAAAAAATGACAATTTTGGCAGGCTCATATCTTGCAAACAGTTCAAAATTTTGATTTACTCTCTGGGGGAAAGTTGTAGCTCTTGTCAGAAAAAACATAAAAACATAAAACATAAAAACATAGAAAAAACAAAAGCATATAAGATCAAACAAACTTCATCTTTAAGGTCAAAATCGCAAAAAAAAACTTTAAAAAATTCGATTTCTTACCTTTTTAGGTAGCAAACCGTTCAAAGTTCAAGGATTAGGGAGACCGTCTCACAAACCTGTGAGATATGCGCGTTCTAGTTTTATGCTCACTGATTGGGGCCTACAGTTTTACACCGTTTCCGAACGGTATTTTGAGAAGCCTTTTCATGGCTAAATGGCCTCTAGTGTCGCCTTCGCCAGTGGTCAGAGAAGGGATCGAACCCACGTTCTCATGCACAAGAGCCGCGCACCCGATCATTACACTACCGACGGTCTCTATTAACTGACGTTAAATAAACCATTTTTGACACTCGGTTACTTGAAAAAACCCGGTTAACTGGTTTCGCCGGTATTTCAGATTCGGGGTTGTACATTCAAGGTAAAACGCACTTCAAAATCCAAACGCGTACTTCCAAAAACTGCATAGTACTCATTGTCATCCGCACGAGGAACCATACCCATTTTATTCTTCTCGGTCTTCTCAATTGACCTTCTCTGCAGATGGGACCGATTTGCATCTTCAAATGCCATATAGGTTGACATGAACCAGATGTGGCAATTTCCCATCTTTAGACGATCAGTGGTAACATATCTATCATAATAGTTAGATAAGTGAAATATGTCTAAATGATTGTAGGCAAGTTCCTGGCAGTGCCTATACATTTAAGAAAGATAAGCTTGTAATCATGGTTCTTCAATTCACAAACCCTTTCGTGATTTGTATAAAGTTTCAGAACGAAGACAACATCGACTCCAAATTTTTATGCATGAAGAAGGAGAGCTACAGAAGCAGATTTGCACTGCTGCAGGTTTATCTGTATTATCTTCGACCTTCTCCACTACTAAGATGTTGTCCTCGTCGTCGGTGACTTCCAGGGGGCTATCTGGCATCTCATCAATGTGCTTGGATTCGTGTAGTGATACTTCATTCCTTGAAGAATCTACAGGGTCAAATACATCCACGTCCCCGTCTTCCACTCTGTCCTATTCTGGTGTGATGTATGTGGGTGCGTATCAAGTTTGGCTTGTTGCAACCCTGGCTTTCACTTCGTACAATACTGATCTACACTTGGATGTTTCAGTGTCAGCATTGGTTTCGTGGTATACATGTACGGTCGCAACCACTTCCGTTTATTCCACGCCATCCATTTCTGATGTATTGTCGGTGTATTCGGATTTAGATACAGCTCTTTGTCGCTCTCCTACACCGTCGCTGTATCTGACCGAAGTTCCAGGAAATTGCGCTCTCAGATTTTCTGAGAATCGAAAATGATTTGATGTTAATGACAAACATGGCATTGCCACTTTTCAGTTGGTAGATTGAATGTCTCGTTTTCCTTCCATTATTTGTCGTACACGCTGAAAACAAGGGCCCCAGCAACATATGGCAGGAACCATGGACATGTTTGTAAGCACTGTTTGTTTCTTTATAGTGGCAGACAGGAATGTTTTCAGCAGTTTTCAACAAACACTGCCACATTTGGGTCACAAATACATATATTATAACCTATTAATAATTGTGTCCCAAACGTGTTACATTGAATAGCAAACACAATGTTTTTGCACACAAGTATACAATATTTGCGACAAGCTATACGCTAAGCTACACGTTATATTTGCACCAAAACAACAAAAAATTACAATTTTCAGTGTGTAGGGCAGACTCCTAACAATCATTGGTATACACAAGTTTCCATGCACTAGATTTTGGATAGATCTTGTCAATGACATCTAGTACTCTACCTAACTTCTGTCATCTTACCAGTGGCTTCTCTATATGGCACAACAGCTTACGTTTGCAAACGCAATGTCAGTAAATCCGACTTGGTAACAGTCTGGGTCATATGGGTGCTGATACACGAACGTCCCCACGCACCTCATAATACATTGCACTAAGGGTAGTTACCACACCCTACTATCTATTTCGGAAGATGGGTCCATCTGCATACCCCTTATCGATGGCGGCCCCAGTGAGGTTATCTTTCTGCACTTTACTAAGCGCCTTTGGTACGGGATTTCCATTTACTTAAGGTCGAATAGATTCCGTCAGATTATCGGGTGACCGTACGCGTTTTTGCAACAGAGTCAAGTCGGCAAAAACGTCGTGTTTGTGGGTCTGTCAAGTTCCTTGTCCAGCTTCTTCTTTGTAAGTGCTGCTGGTTTTGATTTTTGTTTCCACGAGTGTAGGAGACTTGAGGTCGATCACACCAGAGCCCTCACTGGTACGGCAAAAACTTGGTGCGCTACTCACTGAGCCGCCAAAGTGTCAGTGATGCACGTATGCATGACACCCTGGGGGAGCTATACTACTACTGTGATAATAAGGCGATTTTAACATGGCGCATAGTCGCTAACCATATTACCAGCCACTGTAGACGATTGTGGGTTTAATTTGACTGAGTTGTCATGGCCGCGTCAATCCCAAAATCTCCTTTCGCTAACTCAGCTCTAGAGGAATAAGAATAGGAAGAAATGAAATCATTTGGCATTCGCAATCGAGCTGCATAACCAGTTGACACGTAATCGAAAATCGAGTATGAAATACTGTTATAGCAAATTGTTAATTCGAATTCAATATTCATATTTAGTTTCATTTGTGTGTTGAATCAACCTCCATATTAAGGACCCTGTGCCGAGGTAAATCTACAAAACGAGTCATCTTCATGCATAAATCACTAGATTATATCTTAACACATATGTTTCCTAACCATACGATTTCTGTGCCTTTGTCTTGTGTCTTTTGTTAGTTTCATTTCATCGTTTGCTTTTGTTGCGTCATTCTCTTTGATTTTGTATATTTTCGATTTTTTTTTCATTACATGACAATATGATTTAGTAGCACAATCCTTGAAATGGAAATGTACCACATTTCCAAGTTGTCTTGTCTTGCATCATTGTGACTCTTGTAAGGATATCTGGTATCTGTGTTGTATTAATAACGACATACAGAGAGTTTTATCATCAAAGAGGATAAAGCGTGCAGTCGGTAGGGATGTCGTTTAACTTCACTTGAATTGTAGTTAAAGGACAAACTATTACATTTGAGTCAGTGGAAATGTTCTCCTCGTAAAAAATACTATCTCATTTCGTAATATTAAAATGTATAACTACAAAATATCGCACAATACTAAGAAAAATATAACAATCCAATGACCTCAAACAAGAACCAATTTAGAGTCCGCAAATGTATACAAAAGCGAAACGCGAGTTGTGGGGACCGTTTCTGATAATAAACCCAATCAACGAAATTGCGATTTAAGGGATCCTTTTCGAACCCGCTACAAGTCCGTAAAAGAATTAAAATAGAAGTGCGGGTTGTTGGACTAGATTCGAACTCGCTACGCGTCCATAAAAGCATAAAAATCGAAATGCCAGTTTGGGAAACCAAACTTGAAATTTCGAATCCATTTCATAAAACAAATTTGAACCGGATTCGAACACAAATTTCACTCCGAATTTTGGTCAGATCCGGAAAAGTAGAAAAAGCATTCGCAATTTCATAGGCAAACGGATTAATTATGGATCCGAAACTGAATCCATTAGTCCATTTGTTAGTCCATACATTGATATTTCATAATAAAAAAAAACGAATTCCCGCGTTACCCCAACATTTTATATTTTATTTTTTCAGAAAATGTTGCTGGAGTTTAAAAATTTAACTAGGGTCGAAATTGGTCCACCGCTGCCATTGACGCGAATTTTATTATTATTATTATTATTATGGCCGTCGGTGGTGCAATGGTTAGTGTGCGCGGCTCTTGTACATGAGATCCTGGGTTCGAACCCTGCTCTGACCACCTTCAAATTTCTTTCGGCGGCGGCCACCTCGCATAGTGACGGCGACACTATCGAGTATTTAGCCATGAAAAAGCTTCTCAAAATACCGTTCGGAATCGGTGTAAAACTGTAGGTCCCAATCAGTGAGTGAAAACTGGAAAGCGCACAGCTCAGTGATTGTGAGAAGTTCTCCCCGGTCCCTTCATGGGATGTAATGGGAAACCATTTATTTTTTTTTATGGTATAAAAACATTATAATAATATAAACGATTGCCTTTTGATTAATTACATTGTAACCAGTATTCAATTCAACGGTAGTATTTCGATTTATACGCCAAATGTTGTGTTGGGTGAATGGATGCTTGAGACATAACTCAGGCAAATGAACTCCGATTAGTACAAATAATACAAAAATACGAAAGAGAATTTTATCAACATTTTAGCTGTGTACCTACTTCTTTAAAGTTGTTGAGGACAAAATAGTTAATCACCTTTAGGTATTCAAAAATCAGAATTTTTTCATTAAATTAAATTAGCTTGTTTGTGTTCCATCAGGCGGCAACTAAAGCTACCCTGCGAAATTGGGGAAATTGGGGGGCTTTTCCAACTATGTACGTATCATTACTATTGGACGCTTTTGAAGGAAATAAATTCTTTTAACCCAAATTCAAAATTTTTTCCAACGACGATATTTTTCAAATAGCTAGTTCTCCCGAACTGTAATTAGTATAAACTAACCTTTAAATAAAACTAAACAGTCTTCTTAAGAAAGAAAAATTGAGTACAATATCTCTAAAACTGAATGAGATACAGTGCTAGAAATTCGAAAAAAGATATCAAAATTTTTCGATTCTCAAAATTGGAAAATAGCGAATAAATGTAATGTAAAAAAAATTTTAATTTTTTACGCATTATGAGCCATTATACCAAAACATGTAAAAAAAAAACATAAAAAGAAAAAAACAAAATTTTTGTTTTCTTGGAATTCGAAAAAGGCTAAAAGTAGGCAACTTTGGAAAATTTCCTGAAATAAACCCGACTGTGAGATTTTCAATGTTGGTATATGGCCATAATCACTGGCTTCTTGCCTACAATCGGTTTTATACAGAACTTAGAAATGGTTGCTAGATCAAACAAAATAACTTACACGGATAGAAATCGATTCATTGTTGCAATGGATAAGTTTCGTTCTTGCAATGACATTGTTTCAACGATTCAGCGAATTTGAGTCATTGTTGCAATTACATCGTTTCATTACTTGAATGAGTTTTTTTCACTGCTGCAATGAATGTTTTGAACTGTTGAAATTATTTATTGTAAATTTTTCATAAATGCATTGTTAGTATTACATTAGGGGTGTTTTTTTCGTAACCTATATAAGTTAACATCAACTGTTACGAAAAAAACGCATACACGTTGAGTATAATCAACTTGGCTTCATCAGATAATTATTTATTTTGATTTGTCAATTTGTTTATTTAAAAGTCAAAGAGAAAATAAAAGAATACAGTGTAATATATGAGGTGGTTATACTGCATCGACACTACAATAGACTTTTTCTCATTTGAATTATTGCATTGAAAAATAGATGTTTGGTTAAACGAAATCTCCAAATATGAGGCTACGATTGCCATATTGTGGTATCGGTGTATTCAATAATAAATCAGGCATCGTAAACGAACGTTCATAGCCCAGAATATACGACTCGAGAGCACGTGCAAAAATAAAGCAAAAAAAGCACGCGTCCCCGAGCTAGCCGTGTACTCTTCTTCATATAGGCTTCTTCGCGCTCTTGTAGGTTTTAAATTAGTTAAAGGAGAAGCTTGGGAACAAATGTCGTATCGCAAGCGATATATAAAAAGCTATTGTGTTGTGGTATAAGAAATTGGCTCCAGGTAGTGAATATGGATCATAATTTGTTCGAAAAGTTCATAAAATTTACCACAAAGTACATAAAATGTACCAGAAACTACATACTTATACAATATTTATTTAACGTAGTATGTTCCTTTAAAGTGCATAAATTGTACCGTAAAATACATATAAAAATTTATCACAAAATGTACCACAAGTACTTAAAAGTCAATTGTACTAAAACTTCACCCAAAGTACTTAAAGTGTAGTGAAAGTACTACAATGTGTACCAAAAGACATACCGGTACCAAAATGTGTACCAAAAAGTGCATAAAGTATACCATAAAAATTCATAAGGTGCAGTAAGCAGACAGAACCGAATGTGTTCTTGCGAGTCATGGGAAGATATCGGTTAAAGTAGATACATTTTGAGAATCGAAGTATTCCTCGGCTTTATTTGTACACTTCACGTCCTTGTGGTTCTGCTTTAGAAGTTGTTTGTCTCCAGTATTGACTTGGAATTATTCTTCCTGAAGAAGAAAAAATCAACAATATATTATTCAACTTTTTAAAAATTATCTACCCCTAATATTTACATCAGAATTTTCGAAACGTCGCACATTGGGGCCAAATGAATGAAAAGTGGCGATTAATTCAAAATATGAACTTTAAAATTCATGATCGTGTTTGGTACCGGGTGAAAGTGGATAAAATTCTGCATCACTAATTGCAAAAATTTTACTTTTATGTTGTTTGCTTTAGTTGAAGTGAGCACTTAAAGTTGAATAATTGTTATTTTTTTTGTGCATATTGAAAAAAAGTGAAAATTTTGATATTTCAATTGATAATTTTTTCTATTAATACTTCTAAAAGTTAAATTTTTATAATGGAACCGTCAACTTCAGGTAGTTTACTATATAGTACATGTTTTTTTGTTTAAATAAATGTTTTAAAAATATTAAATGTTAATAAAATAAAATTAGGCCAAAAATGGGCTATTTTTGATTTATATATGGAGTTTCAACAACTTTGTTCGTGAGCTTGCGTAAAATCGTCTATATAGTGTTATAATATCAGATCTCAACTAATAAACCCCAAAATATTTTTTGGCGATTTTTTGCGATTTTTCTGTTATGCTTGTTTTTGTGAAATAACTCAAGATGCTAAAAATCCACAAATATGAAAAAAAAAAAAACAAAACAAAACAAAACATCAAGTTGTTTTTACTTTGTTTTGTCATTATTTTCGTTATAGTAGTTGTTATTGTAGGTAAAAAATGTGTTGTTAATTAGAGATGGGGGCGTGAGTAACTTTAATTCACGCATACTCACGTGATTGCGTATGTTGGGTTTATTTACTATGAATAAAACTAATTAAATTATTTTACATGTGTTTATGATATTTCAATGAATTTTACTTAAACATTTGTTAATTTTAAATTATTAGAAAATTGTATATGGCACAAGTGCACTATTTTGAAAAATTGAAGGAGGTCACGCTCCCATCCCTATTTATTATTGTCATTTATTTGAGGGTATTATTGATTCGGTACTGACACGTTTATTTATTGTTTTAGCTGTCAATGTTTTGTGATGTGATGTTACATATTTAAAGTGTTGTGAAAGTGTAAATTATTCGGTACAGGGTTAAAGGAATTACTTTTTGCAAATTTTAAACGAATAGAAATCTGATTAATTTTAGGAACATCTCCCAAAACAATTTTCATTCCTCGTCATGAGTTGCATAATTTTATGAGGAGTGCAGAACCTAAATCACTTCAGGATAAATTTAAACTTTTGAGATGGGAAGTAATAAAACGTGTCGACCCTTCGGATATGGTAGATTTTATGACAAGGTTTCATAATTTTTGCTCTAGCTATGAGATTCGGTGGCAAAAATGTCATAGAAAGAATGAAATTTTTGTAAAAAATAATAAGAATTGGCTGGATGCCTCAATCTCATTCAGTCCACCACCAGAACCACAACAAAAAAGAGGTCGCAATGATCTCTCATTTGAAGAGTGCAAAGAAAAAACAAAAGTTAAGAAATGTAAAGACATAAGAGATCAAATTTCTTTGCCTGTTTTGGCTTACGCCACACAAATGAGCTTGAGAGCTGCTGGAAAAATAGATGAGTCGAAAATTGTTAAGGAAATAATATCATCTCGAACAAAAGCCAAAAAATACCGAAAAAGTATAGCACAGGTACCACCACAGCAGTTAACTCCGGATGAAGCTCTGTCCGTTTTGGTAGAAGCGAAGCTAAGTCGCCACCAATATAATGTTATTAGAAAGGTTGCACCTGAGAAATTTCCATCATATAAATTGGTCCAAAGAGCTAAGAAAAAATGTTACCCAAAGGGAGAACAAATGAAAATTTCTGAAACATCAGCGCAAGTTAGCCTACAAAGAATATTGGATCATACCACTGAACGCCTTTTGTCGGTTAAAAATGCAGATTTAAATTCGTTAGACAACGAAGAAATCGAAAAAATTACTTTATACACTAAGTGGGGCTTTGACGGAAGTTCAGGGCATAGTTCTTACAAACAAGCCTTTCATGACAGTAATGCATCTGATTCTTCTGTATTTATTACGTACCATTAAAATTAGTTTGTAAAAACAAAATCATTTGGCATAATCCTCGACCGTCTTCAACTAGGTTTTGCAGGCCATTAAAAATTGAATTTATGAAAGAAACGGTCGACAGTATTAAAACAGAAAGAGAAAGAGTGGAGACAGAAAAAAATGCTCTTATCGATACAGTGATATCAGTTGGAGAAAGAAAGATAAAAGTGAACCACAAACTAATTCTCGTTATGATTGACGGTAAAGTGTGTAACGCGATTACAGACACAAAGTCCACACAAAAGTGCTACATATGTGGCGCTACCAGCAAGGAGTTCAACAATATTGAACAAATGATTTCTAGAGATTCCAACGTAGACTTCATGGAGTTCGGTTTATCTGTCCTACATGGCTGGATAAGATTTTTTGAATGTCTTATTCACTTGGCATATAAACTTCCAATTCAAAAATGGCAGGCAAGAAGTGACGAAGAAAAAAAAATTATTGCTGAAACTAAAAGTCGTATTCAACGCGAATTTAAAAAGAGAACGGGATTGATCATTGATCAACCAAAACCTGGTTTTGGTAACTCTAATGACGGGAATACTGCAAGACGTTTTTTTAAGAATGCAGAAGTATCTGCTGAAATTACTAATATTGATTTAGAGTTGATCAAAAATATGCACACAATATTAATTGTAGTTTCTAGTGGTATTGAGGTCAACATTGAAAAATTTACAAACTTCGCTATTAACACTGCCAGGCTATTTGTGAAAAAATATCCATGGTACTATATGCCTCCTACTCTTCACAAATATTTTATTCATGGGCCTGAAATTATATCATTATCGCCATTGCCAATTGGTCAGCTAACCGAAGAGTCTCAGGAAGCCAGAAATAAAGATTTTAAAAGTTATAGGGAGAATTTTGCCCGTAAATCCAGTCGAGAAAAAACAATGGAAGATATCTTTAATAGATTTCTCTTAAGTTCAGATCCGTTTATAACAAGCATGAACAATAGTTCTAAAAAGAAAAAAGAGCTAATGCCAAAATCTGCATTGGAGTTGCTTGTACTTCCCAGCAATCAAAATAGCAATGATGAAGATGGAGATGAAGATGGAGATGAAGATGAAGATGAAGATGAAGATGGAGATGAAGATGGAGATGAAGATGGAGATGAAGATGATGATGAAGATGGAGATGAAGATTAAGATTATTGTAACGAATTAATTTATGATTATGAAATTGAATGTGAAGTAAATACTAACATTGAAGGTAATAATGATTATAATAAAAAATTGTTGTTTTCAAAAAAAAAAAAATAGAATAACCGAATTTAATTAATTTTTTTTTAAATAGTGTGTTTATGGTTATTTATCAATAAAAAAACAATTAGATTTTCAAATGTTTAATTTTTGAGCAAAATTTTCAAATTTCGAGAAAAAAGGTATGATTTTAATTTAAACATTTTCTAATAAAAATACATATAAAATATTTATTCCTTATTATTTTTAAAAATATTACTTATTTTTCTTAAAGTACATTTAGTATGCTTTAATTTGCAATTTAATTGAATAATTTATAGCGCACCGTTCCAAAGTTACAGCAAAAAATTTGAAAAAAGAGAATTTTTTATAGAACACAAAATGGCCCATAAAGGGTTAAAAAATGTGTTTTTTCACTTTGTTTTTTTTTTTAAATGTTGGTTTTTTATGTATTTATAAATATCCATTAATAAAAAATATTTTTTTTTTAAATTACGACTTCTATGAATTAATCGCCACTTTTCATGCATTTGGGCCCACTGTGCGTCGTGGAAATATAAGAAAAGGAATGACATAAATTCTGTATTTTCCATACAACTTGGTAACACTTTTATCGGGGTTATTCTCAACTTCTAAAATTATACATGTTAACGTGCAGGTTTTCAATTTGTATGAGTTAACCTGTATAAGTTACGAAAAAAACGGCCCTATTGCTGGTGTTTTCGTCTATTTTGAAAAAAAAATTTTAATTTTTAATTCGAAAATTTTCTAAATATATTATATCCATTCCATGTTGAAACACTCGTCTGGAGAAAGACTGTGCTAGTCGAGGGTTGAGTGTTATTGTGGCCGCCCTATTAAGGTCCTGCAATTGAAATCAAATAGTGAAATCAAATATGAGGAATTTTTTATTAAAATGTCCATATGTACACATCTGTGTTTGTACTTACCATGAGCATATGTTCCAAACTTCTTTTAATATAGAACCACGTCGTTGGTTTCCTAAATCATTGAATTGCTGTTGGGTTGAGGGTTCTGTTATTCAATTGCAGCGACAAATCTTCCCGTCATTAAGGCAGTGATTGCTCTGTAAATATGTTCTCCAACTTTCAAAATATATCCCAAATTTGTAAAAATTTCGGTTTTTTTCATTTCAATAAAAGAAGTCTTGCTTGAAACAGTTCCTTTCTTTAACTTCTTCGATTTCATTGGCTTCTACTGCCCGTAGAAAAGTATGTCTTTCGTTTTGTCTGAATCCCATACAACGAAACATGCACGACAAAATTATGGTTACAACACAAAAACACAAGTTTTTCGATTTGTAACAACCACAACTTTTTGTTGCGATTTGTACATTTCACACATTCAAACACATTTATGTTTTTTGAATGTGTTAATGTTCTCATTCTAGCGATTAGAGTACGATACACACAATCATTCTTCTCAGCGTGACGAAACAGAATGAAACTGAGCAGAGTGAGTTCTTTTATGAATGAGTAGTGACTAGATTGAGTAAAAGGTCTTTAGAAACAAGCAGAACTATTCGAATAATGAGATGTATTCATGAGACATATTGAAAAAAAAACAATTTGGATAAGTGTAACTAAAGCAAATAATGTTTTGGTATAATTTGTAGTTTTAATATCTTTGGAATAAAGAATGGGGTTAAAATTAAGTAAATTTTAGAAATTTTATGCCTCACTAGGTTTAGCGTAGAAGTTGAGTGTTTCAAAGTTTAGAAGTTGTGTCAACCTCTAATGAGGTTGCGACAACCTCCAATGAGGTTGCGTCAACCTCCAATGAGGTTGTGTCAACCTCCAATGAGGTTGTGTCAACCTCCAATGAGGTTGTGTCAAACCTGGAAAGAAGTTGTGCCAACCTCTAATGAGGTTTTCTCAACCTCTAATGAGGTTACGGCTAATTCGGTTGTCTCAACTGAATTTTTCTGTGAGTGTGTTCGCATTATTTTTTTAAATTTATTTCTCTTCTGCTTCCGACCAACCTTAAGATTTACGAATGGGCATCGTACCCATATGTAAAGTGGCATTAAGATATGTTTGGGGTTTCGGAATTACGGTATTTATCGTATCTAATAACCACTTGTGCACCCAACATTTGTAAGTGAGGAGCCAATGTGGACAGGGCAGAGTGTCATTTCGAATAATGATGCCAAGTAATGAATTTCATTAAGATCGGCTATATTTTAAGGGAGCTATGAGCAACAATACGGCTGTTCAACTTTCCTGCGAATGCGATTGGAAAAATCTTAAATTTTCAACATTTGCAGAAATACTTGTATTGCCTGATTCAACATTCCATTATGATCCATTGTGTCGATCAGTCAACGGGCCACTCAACGTTTGTAATGTAGCTACCGAAAATGTGAGTGGCCAAATCATAATTTTGGCGTTTGAAGCCACACAGGCAGCCCCAAATTTTGGCGAAAAGTGGCAATCTTATAAAACAAATGTTTTAAGTTTCAAGGCGTCACGTTGTTTAGTGTTTTTATTTGAGGCATCAAAAGTAAACGATCTTAGTGAATTTGTAAACTTGGAAGAAATTGGTCACCGTTATGTAATCCAATATTTCCATTTGAAAGGTCTCAGTCCAAGCAATATTAAAGCCGACCCAGATTCTAGTCTGGGGGAGACTGTTCCTTCGTTTACGACCGTAAAATATTGGATAGCAGAGCATAAACGACGCCGTACGAGCTGCCAAGATGAACACCGTTCCACCGATTGACGTGTCCAAGCCAGATAAGAAAATTAAGAAATTCCATAAAATGGTATTAGATGATCGTCGGCTGAAGATGCTTGCGCTAGATGAAATGATAGACATTTCAAAAAGTACTATACATCGCATACTCAGCAAAATTTTGAAGATGAGAAAACTGTGCGCAAGATGGGCGCTGCGCTTGCTCTCAATGGAGTAAAAACAGCGTCGCGAAGATGTTTCAGTAGAGTGTTTGACGATGTTTCACCGCAATAAAGCCGAAGTTTTGCGTCGATTTATTACCATGGATGAGACATGGGTCAACTACTTCACACGTGAGACAAAGAAATAGTCAAAGCAGTGGACTGGAATGGAAGAATTGTGTCCAAATAAAGCGAAGACGGTTCCATATTCAGGCAAGGTCATGGCGTCTATTTTTTTTGGGATGCGTATGGGATAATTTTTATTGATTAACTTCAGCAAGGAAAACCCATCAACGACGAATATTATGCTACTTTATTGCAGGGTCTACGTGATGAAATTGTGGAAACATTGTTTCATTAAAAACTTATAATTTTTGAGACCTGTAACGAAACTCAATCAAATATAGTGTCATTATTAGGCAACGCATGTGCAAAATTTTATTAATTGCACTTTAAAAAATGTATAATACTTGCCATACAATTTTTTTCCACCATATTTTCTTAAATTATCTTCATATTTCTTAAATTTTCGCCGACTGTACTTGCCTTGTAATATTTTTACAATTTACTTCAAGCGATCATTGCAAAATACTTCAGAAGATGGTAACTGCATTTGACTTTTTAGAAATGCCAAGTGTTAACTTTAGTAATTGCTTGCTTATCGATAAAATAGATTATAAGTTGAGGAATACAACAAAAAAAAACTAACAGAATAGAACAAAAAGAAAACAAATCATAAAAATAAGTTGATGCAGTCATTCTCAGCAAAAATTGGGTTGAACTTCTATTGTTTAAGTTTGTGATATTGGTTGTGTGCCTTTTATTTGGATTTCCACTTCTACAGCAGTATAGGAAATGTACGCTTGTCCTTTTATTTTGGTATTTCCGTTTCCGTTTTAGTTATGGTTATAGTTCGTTTTAATCACTGTACATGTATCCAGAGTCTTCTCTTAATAACAACAAGTATATGGATTAATATTAGTATGAGCATTATTCGAGTTTAATTTTTACAGTCATCCTTTAAAACTGCTGAAAACGAGGTTGCAAGAACCAAGAAATCTGCAGATCTTAAAGTCATGAAAAATGGCTGTTCCAAACGTATCCATGGTTCCTGCATAATGTTAGCGGGTCGGTTTTTTTCAACGTAACCATAACACCCACAAAAAACTTCGGTTAAGATAGCCGAATTACACGCACCCGAATTTAGAGGTTGTCACAACCACACTAGAGTTCACCACAGCCAAATCAGAGGTTGTCTTAACTGAATTAGAGGTTGACTCAGCCGAACTAGAAGTAGTTGGAACCGCATTAGAGGTTGCCACCACCAATTTAGTGATTGTTGCAGCCGAACTAGGGGTTGTCACAACCGAATAAGAGGTTGTCAAACCCGAACTAGAGGTTGCCACAACCGAAATAGAGGATACGACAAACAAATGGAATGGCGGACCATTTGTGAAATATAATACAAAAATAGCACAAGTAATTAATACACGCTTGTCTTGCATGAACTAGATTTGTATATAAGTATATTGTTTGTATAACAACGCATAGTGATAACCAACGCATAGCTGAAACCTTCTGAAAACAAAAACGTGAGAGACACAAAAGAAAGGAGAAGCATTTCATTAAAAAATCATGCATTCAATGCAAGTAAATATTTTAATTTATTATTTTAATTATAATAAATAAAGAAAAAAAGTGTAATTCGTTTGTAAATATTATTAATTTTGGGAGAAAACAGGCGAATGCTTCCGCGTAAGTAAAGGGTCCGTCATCTAACGTTTTTTTTCAACTAGTGCTTATTTCGTGAATGGTAACAGTTAGCTCATGTCTGATTTGACAGATAATTAGTTTTATCCTTCCCCTGAACGAATAGGGTTGTGTATACGCTTGAACAATGCTGGGAAATATTGCGACATTACTTTGAAAATCATGGTAATGTTGCAGAATGTGTGCGAAAATTGCGTACGGATTTTGCCAAAAAGATCATCTTTTCAGATGAAGCTCATTTTGATCTTGATGGGTATGTAAACAAGCAAAATTGTCGCATTTGGGGCACAGAAAACCCGCACGCATTCATTGAAAAGCCGATGCACCCAAAACGAGTCACGGTTTGGTGCGGATTTTGGTCCAGAGGCATAATTGGGCCATTTTTCTTCGAAAATAAGCAAGGAGTGGCCGTTACAGTCAATGGCGATCGTTATCGGGCCATGTTGAACGAATTTTTGTTCACAAAAATTGAAGAGGAGGATATTGGCAATATTTGGTTTCAACAGGACGGCGCTACGTGCCACACAGCCGAAGCTACACTCGATGTTTTGCGCCCTGTTTTTGAAGATCGCATTATCAACCGCAAAGCTGATGTCGTTTGGCCACCTCGGAGCTGCGATTTGACACCGCTGGACGATTATTTGTGGGGTGCCCTCAAAGGTAAGTGTTACGCCGACAAGCCAGAGACAATTGACGCTTTAAAGGACAATATTCGTGCAGCCATTGGTGAAATACAGCTGCACACAATCGATAATGTGCTTAAAAATTGGACCGATGGTGTAGGCTACTGCATTGTCAGCCGAGGCAGCCATTTGAATGAAGTTATTTTCCATTATTAACCGGAAGGATTGTACTTTCAAAAAAAAAAAGAAATTTGAGAAAATATTCAGTTTTTTTTTTTTTTTATAGAATTTTCAAAAAAAAAAAGTTATTTGGCGGACCCGTTATATTGGTGTTTGGGACGTAGTTCCACGTTAAAGCATACATATTTGTCAGTATGCATGCTAATGTTTGCATTTAAATTCAGCTGAGTTTGGATCTTGCAAACATATAAATATTTGAAGTGTGTTCCAGGCATAAACATGGTTCCTGCAGAATACGTTTATGAGAATATGTTACAGAGGGTATTTTTTCCAACGTGTCCTTACCTTTCTTAATAACCACAAACAAATCGTGATATCCACAAAAAAATCATGATGTCACTGTGACAGCAACAACTGTACATTTTTTAACTTTTTTAATGTAATATTTGGTTTTTGAATTTTAAACGTCAGGTTGAATATTAATATATATGTATAAATGATGCACTTTTCAATTTACAAAAAACAGGTCGTTTTTGAGATAGTTATGATTGGTTAATTGGATTGTAAAGAAGACATATTCCGATTAAGTATTCGTCAAACGATCCCCACGACTCTGATGGCAAGTCATTATTATTTTCATGAAATTTCCATGACTTTTTCACTGAGATGGGCCTGTATCTCACCGATTAAGCGTTGAATCTCGGATTTAAGATCAGGAATTGTTTCTGGTTTATTCGCATAACCACGAGATTCCACAAAACCCCAAAGAAAAAATTTGCACGGCGTTAAATGGCATGATCTTGGTGGTCAGTCGACATCAGAATTTCTTGAGATAATTTGTTATAGAAGTCGTTACTGCAATAAATCGATTGTTTCATGCGCGGTGTGACAGGTGGCGCCTGCTTGCTGAAACCTCATGTCGTTCAGATCCATGCCGTCCAGTTGAGACTATAAGAACTCCGTTGTCTTGTTCATGTAACGAATGCCGTTCACAGTCACTGGAATTTCGGACTCATCTTCAAAAAAGTAAGGCCCAATCACGCCGCCTGGCCAAAAATCCGCACCACACAGTTGCTCGTTGTGGGTGCATTTGTTTCTTATGGATTGCATGAGGATTTTCTGAGCCCCAAATTCGACAATATTGTGTATTCACGAAACCATTCAGATGACTTTTTGGAAAAATTGGCAGGGACTTCACTTTACTCCACTACCCATTGAACGAATTGCTGGCGCTTTCCATGGTCTGCACCTGAGCACCTGAGTTAGCTGAATTTTGTACGCACGAAGTTGTAGGTCTTTTGTCAAAATTCGCTGCGTAGTGCCTCGTGAAATTTGAAGTTGTTGAGAACGATGCCGAATTGGTGTTTTCGGGTTTTCGGCGACACTCTCGTTTACAGCGGCAATGTTTTCAAGAGACCGACTGGTACGTTGACGCACAGGAGAATTTCTGTCCATAACCGAAACAGTTTCTTAAAATTTTTTGACTCCTCTTGGAATGGTTGACACATTAGGTGCACTTTCTCGAATGAAATTTCTTCGAAGTTTGCGAGCGGTCTCAGCATATCTTTCCAAATTTTTTTAATAAGTTTTCACAATTATCACGCGTTGTTTTTTAGTAAATTGCTCCTATTTTTAATAATTGGACTAAACATATGTGACAGCTGGCAAGTTTACACAAAATTTAAAAAGTGTAATCTTACTGAGACACCGTTTATTAAAAAGTTCTTGAGCTTGAATAAGTTCAAAAAAAATTTAAATTTAAAAAAACGAACCGACTAAAAACTGCCGCAAGGGAAAGGATGATTAAGTTAAAACAATTTATAAAACTAAGGGCGAGTTTCACACTCTTCATTTAAATGCTCAATTCAAAAATTCAAAAAAAATTTTCATATTAAATGACAAACACCAGGCATTTAAATTCCATTTAAATGTAGAATTTTCAACTGCGAAATTGGGCATTAGTCATTTTAGGAATTAATTAATGTTTGAATAATAAAACAACATTTTAAAATAAATGAAATGTGACAACGAAATTTTGCATTTTCCTAACTCATATATTGTAGATTCAAAGCCAGGAATATTTTTAAGAACTCATCCCAGCACAATACCAGAATGTCACATATCAAACCTAAAATCCCCAAATATGGAATTCTTTAGGAAATTTTAGGAATTTTCCAAATTTGTTTCTACATAGGTAGTTTATCTTTTCAATGTTCCATATGGGAACATAGGCAGACATCAGAATTAAGTTAAAGAAATCGCCATGCACGTCGTCTAATATGACCTTTTTAAATCGATCGAATTTAGGGGCTCTGGAAAAGCTGTGTGAAATATAAAAAATTCACGTATTCCTGTTTCGGATACATATAAAAACTTAATATGTTTGGAAACAAATTCCTCTGGTATTGACAAAAATTATGAGGACACCATTTTCCTAAAAGGTGGGGAAAAATTTTGAAAAAAATGTATTTTCCCAAATATCTCAAGAACTTTAAGAGCAACCCTAAACATGCAAAAATAGGTTTTCAGTAGCGCAACAAATATATAAACACTACTGGATTGGAACGCGCCTATGGCGCCCGTCGAAACATGATTTTTTTTTGTTCTCGTTTGTTTGACGTGTGTTTTGTCGTGTTTCGTTGGTTTTGTCGTGTTTTTTCTTTTTGTTATAGTTTTTTCCCGTTTTTTTCGTTTTTTTATGTGTATATATATAAGTGTTCAAAACGTGTGACAAAAAAGTGTGACAGAGTCAGTGAATCAGCGATGAGCGTAACTCCTTAAGAAGATATTATGTATAATAACAACATTCAAAGTTATTTAACGGTCACAATTTTTTTTCTTAATGGAACAGGTAGTCCATTTTAGGCTCCCACTGTGTGCTGTCTTTGGTGTTCCAATATATAAACTTATCTATAATGAAACCTCAGCTATACCCGTGTGAAATTTTATTCTGATCGGTCAAGACTGAATAATTTCCATTATTTTTCGAGAAATCCCCCACTATAGCTCATAAATCGTGTAAAAGTATATACAAACATGCACATGACACTTACATATGCGAAGATCCCTAAGTACCAACTCACAACTAAGTACCATCCCTAAGTACCAACTCATTATTTCAACACAAGAGCAGAAGGTTATTTCCTCCGAGTCGTTCAGATCCATATCATCCAACATTGTCTATAATAAATTGGTTAGAATCGCAGCACTCTCTCAGATGACGATGACAGTAATGCTACCATTGTTTTCGAAGAAGTACGGACCGATGCTGCCTCCGGCCCACAATCTACACCGAACAAAGACTTTCTGCGTCTGAATTGGACTTTGATGAACCTCGAGTGGATCGTCTCAAATGCAACCATTTTGCTTGCTTATGTACTTGTTCATTCAAAATTAGACCTTGTCGCAAATTGGTCTCACCCATCGTTTCCAGAAGAAAACTCCCATTTTTATAATATAAACTGTAACTTGACATGGTGATTTGTGTTAACTTTCTGAAAAAGAAACAAATCGAAAGTTAACAAAAGACAAGTCAACAAAACCGCTATGAACTGCTCAAATCTCTCCGTCCTTATTGGACGCCCCTTTATAATTTATTTGTCAAAACACCATCATAGTTCAAATCAAAATATTCCCTTGGGTGTGTCCTGTCAAATAAATCAATTCACATATCTTAATTACTTTAAAATTTGGAATGAGAGTATGAATATTATTCCTTGAAACGAAGTTTTTTGAGTTATGACAGGAAAAGAAGACATATTCAACATTTTATCTGTCACATACTTCCCTGTACAAATAACGCGTGTAAACGCGTTGAATCTTCGAATCTATTATTCATTTGTTTATATTCATATCGTATCCTCCAACATAAAATCATGGACATAAAGTTAAAGACAAATATATGCAAACCACTAGTAGGAGCAATAAATGAAAAACAGAAAATTGTTGTTGAAAACTAGATTGTGCCAAAGGTTTTATTGACTACAGTTATGATTCTAAAACCCTGGCAAGTCAAGTACTCCAAACCAGAATATTTTGCTCACGAACTGTCATAAAATAGGAATCCATAAACCACTCCAGATAATTGACCTCAATTTGTGTTTTCCACTTCCTTTTCGCATTGTGCTTTCACAAGGGTGATTGTGTTTATTTGGTGTTTTTGTGGCACAGCTAAATATCCTTTGGAGCTCAGAGATTTAAACTAAACCACACATATCATTTTACTGCAAAAGCGTATGAGAGCGACAAGAAATGTGACAGTCTAAACATAAACCACAGAACCCGGAAGTGAAAGAGAAACTACAAGAAACAAATGAACGAAAAATCACATAAGCAAATGTAATTGCTTTTATCTGGCATATTTTCTCAAAGAGGATATGGGCTATATTAGCGGGACCCAAACTGAAATGATTTGTCAAGTTTGATTCATTTTAGCTAATACGAGTATTCGTAACATTCTACTTGAACTTTAGAACATTAAATTTAATATAAGCTCCTTTTTATTAAAGCCTATTAGAAAAATTTCAGAATTTGCAGTAACTTTGTAACTTTATTTATTGAAAACCGAATGCTTCCACGGTTTAACTATATGCTAACTAATTTTAAAGTTATATTCGTGCATCCGTTTCCGTTTTCTGTTCACAATCATCTAAAATTCAATTAAAACTAAGCGGAGAATAAGGAAACCAATAATGTAACGAAAAAGCTCAAATAGTGCACAACAAAAGACAACTCAATAAAACATGAACAATACCAATAAATGATTGTTCAAATATCACATTGAATAAAACAAAAGCCAACGAATGTGAAATGAAACCAAATAGAATTTTTGTGTCCTGTCAGTTGCCATAACCACAATAAGCAACTTTCGAAAATCTACTTTTCAATCACAACCACGACGATGACTATACTTATATAAATACATTTTCCCTATCATTTAGTACATGTATTAACGCTAACTTAAAGTGAGATGTGGTTCGAAATTAAGCCTTTTAAAAGTCTGAAACAAATATTTTTTAATTTTGGTTTTGCAAATATTTTATCGATTTTAAAATCAAAAAATTGCTAATAGTTACCATTGCATGTTACCTAATCCCTCGCCGTGGAGGTGGGAAGTTCGTGATTCCCTCTTATTTTAGAATGGCCAGAAAGTATTCCTATATAGGGCAGTCTAAGCAGCTCACTACTTCCTAGAAGTATGACCCGGGCAATGGCTTTATCGGAACCTTCCTTTAGCTATGTAGAGTGAGAAGGCGAATCGAATGAGCCACCTGATTGGTTATGCGATCCCTGATGCGCCTCAAGTTAAATAGGTGGCAATGTCTTCGTCTCGCTTCAAACACAGTCCCGAAGAGGACAATTTTTATCAGCAATTTAATTTAACCGGAATCTTTGTTTTCTGGACAGTGACATAGATACTGCTACTGAAATTATCGAGAAAATAATTTTGATTGGTAGGAATTCATTCATCCCGACATTCATTTCGGTTAAAACATCGGAAAATAATTGGTGTAACCAGACATGCCAGAATGCTGTCAGATCCAAAGAGGACGTTTTCGGAGGCTAGCGTTCTAACAAAAAGGTTAATACTGAACTGCTTCGCAAATGGGCAAGATCCAAGTGTGCCAAAGTACTTCTACTCGAAAAGTTTCTTCACGAACAGCGTATTCGTGCTAAAGTCCTTTCTATCCCTAGAGGAAGTACCAGCTTTTTGTCATTTGCAAGAAGAGTAAAGGATAGTTCTTCTTCTATCCCAACTCATGTTAAAGATGACATAACATTCACTGAACCGGTTGATAAAGCTAACCTTCTGGCTGAAATATTTGCAAGGAACTCTTCCTTGCCGGATAGCAATCAACCACTCCCCGTGAACAATTACGTATATTGTTCCATGCCCAAGATATTTTTTCGACCACGAGGAGTTAAAAAGTTTCTAGCGAATCTTGACGTAAATAGATCCCCAGGCCCGCATGGCATATCTGCACTGACCTTAACTACTGCGCAACCTTTTCAACCTTGTATAACGTGCGGGAGTCTTCCCCGTTGGGAGGTTGCAAATGTCCAGCCAATCCGTCAAACAGATGATGCAAGTAACCCTGCAAATTACCGCCCAATTGCAATTTGTTCTGCGCTCTCGAAGGTTATGGAAAGCATGGTTAACCACCATCTTGTGAAATATCTTGAGTCAATGACCTTCTTAGTGATCTTGATATTTAAGGACTTTGACAGAGTATGGCACGATGCACTCTTGTCAAAGATCGCTGCTTCTGGTGTTGGTGAAAACTTCACTCGATTTATATTGAATTTTCTCAGAGATCGCACTATACGAGTTGTTGTAGATGTCGTTTCATCCGACGAGCATAAATTGACTGCAGGTGTACCACAGGGCTCTTTTCTTCAAATCCTTTCAATCAAATCCTTTCAGTCTTCTGGGTCAGACTATGAATCCAGTCTACTCTTTTCCGGATGACAGTAATCTCTGTCATTCTTATTGATTCGACCGTAGGCCATGTCTACAAGAGATTGAAGTCAAACTCCAGACTATGAATGAAGCTCTCGACTGGGATCTGGTGTCCATTAACAAATGGGGTCGAATAGAGTAGATTTTAATGCGGGTGAGACCCAGTGTTGTTTGTTGTCGCATAAGCGGATTCCTGACCCAGGTGTGTCGTCATTGTCTATAGACGGTGTGGATATTGATGAATCAGACGCTCATGATGTTCTGGTCATGAAAATACAATGTGATGTCCGTTGGGAAAAGCATGGCCGCACTAACACACTATAGAGAAAATTCGTTCTTCAGGTGTACAGTTCGTATGCGGAATAAACTTCCAGCTAGTGTATTTCCCACCAATTGTGATATACAAGGATTCAAGGCAAATTTCATCCTCCACTACCTTAATTTTCCTCCGCCAACACAATATACTGTATTTATAGGGGGCATCCCCTGAGTATTGTTTGATAAAAAACCAACCAACCATCGGTAAATTTAGTCTACACGCCATCACGTCCGATAACTGTGTGAGACTGTTAGAATTTGCGGTGGCGAAAACATTGTTCTCAATAGTAGGTGGTTCCAACATAAACACATCCATAAGGCTACTTGGATATCCCCTTATCAACAGACGAAGAACTAGATTGATCACCTGGTAATTGATGGATGGCACTCTACTAGTGTAATGGATGTACGTGTGAATCGAGGAGCTAATATCCATTCGGATCAGTACCTGATTGCAGCAACGATTCGCACAAGCAGAGCGAAAGTCGTACGAAACCAGACAAATAGAGAGCATCGGAATGCTGCAATTACCAGAGATAGCCACGGCCTCTGCAGATAAGCTTACTCAGCTATAGGCACAGAATGCACCCCTGCCTCATGATCCTGAATAGCAGTGGAAGTACGTATCCCACTCTATTGAAACTGGTACAGAGAACGCAATTGGTTATGGCAAACCGCTTAAAGATAAACCACGGTACGATAAAGAGTATCGAATGGCAAGTGATGAAAATAACGCAGCATGTATGGCAACGCTTCAGTCAATTGGAACGCAAGAGCAGCATAAGGAGAAGTGGAGAGAAGAAACCCGTTGGAGAGAAGAAACCCGTTTAATTAAGAAGCAAAAACGGTTGTGAAGAAAGTTTGAAAGTGAACAAATTTAATCTTACAGAAGGAAGAATGAGGCCCGTAAATTCTGTCGAAAAATACAAAGTCACACCAAGGGCAATATACCAGGGCCCCCTTTTGCAGAGATGAGGACTGGAATCTTCTCCCAGATGTGCAGAGTATGTTGGAGAGTTCACTTCTCAGCTTTACTTGTACCAAGAGACTTCGAAATAGATGACGGCGTTGAGCAAATACAGGATGATGACGCTAACTGCTAAAGCGAAGTTAGAACTGCAAGTTCCCGGCATAAAACCAACAAAGCTACTGGCGCTGATGGACTACCGGTTGAGCTGTGTAAGGCTGGCTGCTGTGAGTTGGACGGGTCCATGCATCACCTCATATGCGAAATCTGGCTAGACGAATGCATGCCCGACGATTGGTGTCTGTGGAATGAGTCTTTTATCCATCATAAACAAAGTCCTCTCGAAAGTAATGTGCGAAAGACTAAAGCGGCTTGTTGCAGACCTAATCGGACCTTATCAATAAGGCTTTACGCCTGTAAAATCAACTATCGACCAGATATTCACGTCAAATCCGGTAGAAACCCCACAAAAACAAATCGACACCTACCACTTTTTGTAGATTATATGGCTGAATTCGATAGCCCGACACGGGGAAAACATTACCAAACTATGTCGGAACTTGGAATTCCTACTAATCTGACACACCTTTGTAGAATGACACTTACCAACTCGAAATCTTTAGTAAATATTGGTAAAGATCCATTTAGTACGAGGCGAGGCCTCCGGCAGGACGACACCCTATCATGTCATCTCTTCAACATATTAATTGAGATCATCGTGAGAAAAGTTGCAGTCAACACGAGTAATATGATCAGCAGCAAAAGTCACAGGCATCATTAGGCATCATTGAGCGAAATCTGCGAGAAGTTACTGCAATATTTATATTCATATGTAATCAGCAAAAGTGGCTTTGGCAGTAAACGACAACATTAATGGGTTCAACAAGCAGAACATCCATCCGATCGAATGAGAGGGTGAATGGCGATGACCGTTGTAATTTCGAGGTAGTGAACGAATATATTTACCTTGTACTGCCGTGAACAGGAATAAGAACAACAGCCTACAAATCAAACAGACAATTGTGACTGCAAGCAGGTGTTATTTCGGGCTAAGCAAGCACTTCAGAGATAGGACCCTCTCTCGGGAAACGAAGATAAAACTATACCAGACTCTCATACCAAACTATGGCGCAGAATCCAGGGTCATATTACATGCTGATGAAACATCACTGGGAGTGAAATATTCCGAGAGAAATATTCCGCGGAAAATATAGCGAGAGAAATATTCCGCGGAAAATATAGAAAAATAAAACGGCAAGCATCCACGACGGATGAACCACCAGCTGTACTTATATAATATGTATCCCGACATGGACGTAGTTATGCGTATCAAAATAGCGCGTTTACCCTGGCTAGGACATGAGTGATAATCAACCAGTGCGAAAGTTATTCGAAGAGGTACTCGAAAGACATCGAAAAATAGGACGGCCAAGATTTCGCTGGAAAGATCAGGTGGAGGATTGCCTGCGAGAGCTTGGTGTTACTAACCACAACAGCAAAACTAAAGATCGAGCCGATTGGAGAAACGTGTTATCCTCATTTTGTAATGCCCTTGACCCGTCTGGGTTATTTGAGGACACCTAAGTAAGTAAGTAATGACATGCTAAATTTCAGTTAAAACATTTTATAATAATTAGTTTCTTTCCACATAATAATCAAGTTTTTTTGTCTAATTAAAATCTAATTAGATCTTAAATTTTAGTTAGTATATGAGAAGTTCATACTACAATCTTACAAGGTCAGGAGCATTTTCTAATTGAAAAATGGTTGGATTTTGTTGGAGTAATAGACAATTCAGTTCAACACACACTCACTGGCATAACTAACTCCGTGACAAGTTCATCATCAGATGCCTAACTACTGTACCTGAATTGATCAATCGTATATATACAAACTGAATTCTGCAATTTACATATGAGAACTAGTATCGGTCGAAGATCCCTAAGTATCTACACACACTGAAAAGTCCATAATTCGAATAAAAGAACAGAAAGTTTTTTGGAACGAAGTTCCTTGTCGCATGTTTTAGGATGGAGGATAACTGAAAAAAAATGACACAATTGTTTTAACACTATTATGCTACAACCCAGTATTATCAACTATATTGGGTAGTTTTGCTTTGGTTTGTGTCTAGAATAACATATGTTGGTCAATTTCTTGTTTTATGGCAAGTTTTCTAGGTGGAGCCTGTAACCAATATTTAGTATACCCGATATTGTAGTTTTGAACCCAATAAGAAGTAAATTTAGAAAAGCCAATGTGAAAGAAGTTTAATAAAATATAATGTTCTTAAAAAAGTGCCTTTTGCTAAAAAAAAGTAAATTTTCCCAAAAAAGAATACCTAATTCATATTCTTAAAGCAAGTAAATTTTGTTTAAAAAATACCTTATCTTAAAAAAGTACCTGTGCTTAAAAAAACTAAAATTTCTTACAAAAGTAAATTTTCTTAAAAAAAGTATTTTTTTTTTTAATTTCTTAAATTCTTTTTTAAAAAAGTACATTTTCTTACAACAAATTCCCTTTTCTTAAAAACTGTCGGTGGTGCAATGGTTAGAATCCGCGGCTCTTGTACATGAGATCCTGGGTTCGAACCCGGCTCTGACCACCTTCAAATTTTCTTTCGGCGGCGGCCACCTCGCATAGTGACGGCGACACTATCGAGTATCTAGGCATGAAAAAGCTTCTCAAATTACCGTTCGGAATCGGTGTAAAACTGTAAGTCCCAATCAGTGAGTGAAAACTGGAAAGCGCACAGGTCAGTGATTGTGAGAAGTTCTCCCCAGTCCCTTCATGGGATGTAATGGGAAACCATTTATTTTATTTATTTTTAAAAAACTACCTTTTCTTTAAAGAGTACCTTTTATTGAAACAAACTAAATATTCCTGAGATAAGTACCTACGCTTTAACATAGACCTATCTTGAAAAAACGACCAATTCCAAAAAAACTCCGATTTCTTAAAAACAAACCCTTTCTTCAAAAAATATCTCCTCTTTAAAAAATACCTTTTCTTACAAAAATTCCTTTTCTTCACAGTTCCTTTTTTTTAAAGAAAAATATTACATTTTCTTTTCTTTTCTTGAGATAAGTAGCCTTTCTGAAAATAAGTAAATTTTCTCGAAAAAATTACCTTTTCCTAAAAAGAGTACCACTTCTTTAAAACGTACCTGTTCTTAAAAAAAGTACTACTTTGTGAACAAAATTCATAATCTTATGGTTTTTTCGTGCAGAAAGTACTTCTTCTTAAATATAATACCTTTTCTTAAAAAACATTAGCTTTTAATAAAAGAATTACCTTTAACTTTTACCTAACTTTAAAAAAAAATTCTATTAAAAAATATTTTTCTTAAAAAAAGTTTATCACTTTACAAAAAGTATCTTTTCTTAAACATCCATTTAAATTATCGTATTTTTCAACCGGCGCCTTAGGTGTGTTGGAACTAACGTGTTGGAACTAATACACAGCGAAAGGAACTTCGTTCCCACCGGGTATCCCCTGACACCTCATGTAATTTTTTTTCATCATGTTCTTCTATTTCTCTTGCATACTCACTTTGTTGCAGTGCTTTGAGGTGAGTTTTTACTAAAAGTATATCACAGAGTTGCATTTTTTCTACGGTATTGATTTATTTTTTGAATTTTGAATGTTACGATTTTAAAATTTCAATCTCGAATTTTAGTTTACTTTACACAAGAATAAGAACACTTCTCAATACCAAAGGCACAACTACGAATTTAATCTGCCGGAAATGAAAATAACGGGTTTTTCAACAGAGACGCTGCAAAAGTAAATCGATAGGGACAGCAAACGACGCTATATTTTTTCCCCCTCTTTTGACATTTCTCTTCAGTAAGGTTTGCCATTTCATCATGGAAACATATACGAGCCAACAACGAGTCCAAATTATTAAAATTTACTACCGAAATTTGGAGTCAGTGGCCTCAACTTTAAGAGCGCTACGTCCAATTTCTGAATTCTGAATTTCATTTCTGGCTGAATGGCTTCGTCAATAAGCAAAATATGCATTATTGGTCAGACAGCAATCCACACGTAATCCATGAGTCACCATTGCATCCCGAAAAAATTACGGTTTGGTGCGGTTTATGGGCCGGCGGCGTCATTGGGTCGTACTTCTTCCGTGATGATCAAGACCGGCACATTACTGTGAATGCGAATCGCTACCGTTCAATGATAACCGAATATTTTTGGCCCCAATTGGATAATATGGACTTGGAGGACATGTGGTTCCAACAGGACGGCGCCACAAGCCACACAGCGAATGCCACAATCAATATATTGGAAACCAAGTTTGGTGAACTTGTTATCTCACGAAATGGCCCAGTCGATTGGCCGCTTCGGTCGTGCGATTTGACGCCGTTAGATTATTTCCTGTGGGGCTACGTCAATTCTATGGTCTATGCCAACAAGCCAGTGACGATTGATGAACTTCGTACGAATATCGAACGTGAAATGGCAGCAGTATCGGCCGATTTATGCATGAAAACCGTCGAAAATTGGGTTCAGCGTCTGGACTTCTGCAAGCGTGCCCGTGGTGGCCATGCAAAAGAAATCGAGTTCCATACATAATGGCATCGAACGTACTTTCAAAGGAATAAAGAATTTCATTGGAATCTAAAACCGGTTTTGTTTTATTTAACAAAAACTTTTGTAGCGTTCTTATTGAAAAACCCGTTACTTTACCAATTTCACATCATCGTTGTAGCTTTCCTTTCGTTAATCTACACACATATCAAACTTTTGAATTTTTCTTATCTGTCTACCTCTTTGCCCTCCATCCTAGTATTTCAAGCACCAACACTAAAAATGTATAAATAAGTTATGTGTTTGTCCGTAAGTGTGTAGATCATAATATTAGATTTTAGGAAGTTTTCTGTATAATTTACTACGACTAAAGTTAGTGAACTTAATTAAACCTGTTTCCCCAATGTAGAAGATATCAAAATATCTCATCATCGCATTTTAAGTTGTTATGTTTATGATATATTGATCGTTGTGAATACAAAATCCTGCAAAGGACTACATTTGTGTGTGTTAGTGATTTCATTTTGTTCACATTCACCACATTTACACCTTTATGGGTATGTATTTTATAGCATACATGCCAATGTATATTAGTTAAGGTCCCTATGGCATCTGTTGGAGTATAAAACTTTGAAATGTCTATAAATAAATTACCTGACTTATGTAAAACAAAAACATCATGAATATTAGATGTTGGTAAAGGGTAACACCACAAATGGATGATTACTATGACCTTTTTCAAAACCACTCTACATATCGAAATTTCATAAATCGTTGTGAGCGGTAAGACATGATTCACAATTATCTCACGAATGACCAAAAACCAGTCACGTATCGTATTCTAAAATCAGCTCACTGTTTCTGGCTAACTTTACCCCGATGAAGAGAAAGAAACGATGAACTGCTATTAGTCTTAATAATGGATAATATGATATGCTAACCTAAAGAATATGTGGAAAACAAATGAGCCTTTGCGAAACTATTATAAAATTATACACTATATAATATAAAGGGTGGTCCCCCTTTGTGAGTCACACCTTAACGTCAAGTTTTTGCCCAACTTAATTTAAGAGTTTGACAAATTCAACCATGGAGAGGTACACAATTGAGCAGGGCGTTAAGATTGTTGAAGCCTTTTACGAAAATGGGCGTTCAAATCAAAATACATTTCGTGCACCTCGTGATTTTTTTGGTCAGCATGATAACGGACTTCTTGTGGCCAGAAAAAGAAGATATGGACCTGGACTATATGTGGTTCCAACAGAATGGTGCAACTTGCTACACAGCCAACAAAACAATGTCTCTTTTGCACGAGAAATTCAATGGCCGTGTTATCTCACGACGTGGCGATGTTACTTCACGAACATGTGATTTCACACAGTTTGACTTCTTTCTTTAGGGATATTTTAAAGAAAAAGTGTACGCCAATGAGCCAAGAACATTTCAAGAGCTAAAAGATGAGATAATTCGGAACATTAACGACATTAAACCTCAATTATGTCTCCAAAGTCATTGAAAATATGGACCATCGGATAGACGTGTGCCACGGAAACCTTCACGAGCATTTGTCCGATATTTTGCGTTAGACATAATCTTCATAGATAATTCTATCATAATAAAAAATGTATGGGACCATGGTATGCATGATATGGGGCCATGATATGCGTCGTCCTTTCGTCGATTGGGCTGTAGACCATTTGGAAATTGCCCCGACATTTTATCGCAAAACTGTGTTCAGCGAGAAGGCCCATTTTTGGCTCAACGGGTTTGTTAATAAACAAAATTACCAGATATGAAGTGAAACCAATCCACAACAGACCCTACACACTCCATGATATCCAGAAAAAATTACCGTTTGTTGCAGTTTACACACTGGTGGCATCATGGGACCCTATTTCTTCAAAAATTAAGCCGGAGTTCACGATCGTTACCGCACCATGATCAATGATTTTTGGAACGAACTTCCTTATCGCACGTCGCGGCTAAATGAAAAAAAAATAAACTACTTTATTTAACACTATTATGTACAACCCAGTATTATCAACTACATTGAGTACTTTGCTTTGGCTTCTGTCTAGACTAAAATAGGTTCCAAAATTTCTTGTTTAATGGGAAGTTTTCTAGGTGGAGCCTGTAACCACCACTTAGTATTTATTGTAGTTTTGAACCCAATTAAACGTATATTTAGAAATACCAAAGTGAAAGAAGTTAAAAAAAAAAAACATTTTCTTAAATAAGTGTTTTTTCTTAAACAAAGTATTTTTTCTCAAAAATAAATACAAAGTACCTTTTTTTAAAGAAAAATACTTTATCTTAAAGAAGTACCTTTACTTAAAAAAAGCATATTTTCTTACAAAAAGTATATTTTCTTAAAACAAGTAATTTTTCTAAAATAAGTACCTTTTTTAAAAAAAAAAACGTCTTCTTACAACAAATTGCCTTTTCTTAAAAACCTAGGTTTTCTTTAAAGAGTTCGTTTTTTGTGAAACGAAATATATTTTCTTGAGAAAAGTTCGTACTCTTAAAAATGTACGTATTCTGAAGAATATTTCTTAAAAATAAACCTTTTATTCAAAAAATACCATCCCTTAAAAAAACACCTTTTCTTACAAAAAATCCTTTTCTTAAAAGTTTTATTTTTCTTAAAAATAAAATACCTTTTCTTTTCTTTTCTTTTCTTTTCTTTTCTTTTCTTTTCTTTTCTTTTCTTTTCTTTTCTTTTCTTTTCTTTTCTTTTCTTTTCTTTTCTTTTCTTTTCTTTTCTTTTCTTTTCTTTTCTTTTCTTTTCTTTTCTTTTCTTTTCTTTTCTTTTCTTTTCTTTTCTTTTCTTTTCTTTTCTTGAGGTAAGTAGTGTTTCTGAAAATAAATATATTTTCTTAAAAAAAAATAACCTTTCCTAAAAACAGTACCACTTCTTTAAAAAGTAGCTGTTCTTAAATAATAGTACCTCTTTGTAAAAAAGAATCACACTCTTATGGCTTTTTCTTACAAAAAGTACTTCTTCTTAAAAAAAGTACCTTTTCGTAACAAAAACATTAGCTTTTAATAAAAGAAGTACCTCTCTTTAAAATATGACCTTTTCGGGAAAATCTAATACACATTCTTACAAAAAGGACCTACAAAAAAATACATTCTACTTACATATATGTAAAAAAAATATTAAAAAAGTTTATCATTTTTCAAAAAGTATCTTTTCTCAAACATCCATTTAAATTATCGTATTTTTCAACAGGCGCCTAACTAGTACATAATATATAGCGAATGGAACTTCGTCCCACCCGGCTGTCCCCTGATACGTCCTGTAATTTTTTGTTTGAATATATGAATGACATTGATCGGGACGAGATGTGGTTTCAACAGGATGCCGCAACGTGCCATTCATCGACCGCAACCATCGATTTATTGAAATCGAAATTTGGCGATATCGAGAAATGGATGGAATGGATCCAAGGTCGACCGATTTGACACATCTCGATTATTTCCTGTGGGGCTGTGTGAAGTCACTGATTTATGCTAATAAGCCAGCAACAACAACAAACGGCCACAACTGTTAGTTTTATCCGTGACGGACGGACAACAATGCTCCAAAAAGTTACCTAAAATTGGACGTCCAGAAAGTGCTTCGTCATGAGCAGTTTAAAATGTTAACGCCACGAACTGCTCTTTCAATTAAAAATTTAGATTTTGATTAAAATTTAATTTTTTATAGTGGCAAATACGCAGAGTTTGTACAGAATGTAAAGCGAACATTAATAGATTCTCCCAGAGGACACCAATGAAGACATTGAAATGGAACGAATTGAAGATGATGCCAAAATAAGATCAGAACATCAATCTAGAAGGCTGGCAATACTAGCAGCGGAGCTTTTTATGGCAGACGTCAAATTGCTGTTAGGGTTCATGCATCAACTTGAAAGAGCGATACTGACTGCTGTAGTCTGAGGATACTCGGTGCTGTATCTACAAATTTAATCGCCAACTTTCGTGGAATAAGCCATTTATCCATTGCATACCTAGTTACTCTAAATGTAATGTGCGTAAAAATAAATCCAATTGTTGGGAAGCTGATCAGGCCTTATAAGTGCAGTCTCAGATCTGGAAAATCTATAACCGAACAGATATTCATATTGCGCTAAATCCTGCAAAAGTTTGGAATCCACGAAAAGCTAATACGCCTCTGTAAAATGAAAAGCTAATACGCCTCTGTAAATGAAAAGGAATACCTTCAACACGATCTCCTCAATGGATATTGTAATGATATAAGCTACGAATAAACCAGCTAGCAAGTAAAGTCACATGCTGCTTTGCCGATGAACAGTAATTTTAAGCATTTTTTGTTTTTTTTTATCAAACCGACATTCAGGGGATGACCCCTATAAATGCAGGGGCATTGTGTTGGCCAAGGAAAATTGAGGTAGTGGAAGGTGGAAAGAGGGAGTAGTGTCTGTTGACATTTGCCACAATTGGTGAGAAATATACTAGCCCGAAGTTTATTCCACATACTGACTGTAGGACTGAAGAACGAATTTTCTCTATAGCGTGTAGTGCGGTCAACCGGCCACTCGATAAAAACCGGATGAGAGTTCCTGGAAAACCGTCTACTTCGGGTAAATATCCTAAATATCTAACGTCTGGCGTAAGTTGGCGGATGTCCGAGGAACACATACTGTGGAAATATCGGTAGAACAACGATACGCAACCCTCATTTCGACGCTGCTCAAGGGAGGCAATAGAGTTAGATACCCTACTGTCCCCTATCAACAATGTCGCTCTCCTCTGGACATGGTCGAGAAGCTCCAAAGATGTCCTAGGAGCACCTGCCATATATAGGAGTTATATTCCATCTTTGGCCTGATGTAGGTGGTGTAGATATTAAGAAGTTCAGATGAATTGAAGTATTTCTTGCCCCGCTTTAAAAAGGCTATTCACTTGAATGCATCTTTCGACACTTCAATTACATGTTTTTCCCAACGGACATCACATTGTATTTTCATGCCTAGAACATCAAGAGCCACTGATTCATTCATCAATATCCACACAGTCCATAGACAATGACGACACACCTGGGTCAGCAATCCGCTTAGGCGACACCGAACAACACTGGCTCTTACCCGCATTAAAATCTACTCTATTCATTCGACTCCATTCAACAATGGACACCACATCTCGGTCAAGTGTTTCATTCATCGTCCGGTGTTTGACTTCAATCTCCTGAAGACTTGGCCTATAGTCGAATGAATAAGAATGACAGAGATTACTGTCATCCGCAAAAGCGAAGATGAGATTCACAGTCTGACCCAGGAGATCGTCAATGAAAATAATAAAAAGAGAAGGAGAAAGAACAGAACCTTGTGGTCCACCTGCAGTCAATTTATGCCCGTCGCATGAAACGCCATCTACAACAACTCGTATAGTGCGATCTCTGAGAAAATTCGATATAAATTGAGTGAAGCTATCACTGACACCAAAAGCAGCGAGCTTTGACAAGAGTGCATCGTGCCTGGGAAATATCAAGAGCTACTACCTTACTCTCACCAAGCTGGTGGATGGATCGCCTCCACTGTTCTGAAAGGAATGCCATCAGGTGTCCAGTAGACGTCATTCTATGGAAGCCATACTGCCGATCAGTAAGAAGGTCATTGGACTCAAGATATGTCACTAGATGGTGGTTAACCATGCTCTCCATAACCTTCGAGACTGCAGAATTGTGCGGTAATTTGTTCGGTTACTTGCATCACCTTTTTTAGGGATTGGCTGGACATTAGAAACCTTCCAACGCGCCGGGAAGACTCCCGCACGGTATACAAGGTTGAAAAATTTGCGCAGTAGACGTGCCAGCGTCGAAGACCACCTACTCAAAACCAGTGCAGATATGCCATCCGGGCCTGGAGATTTAGTTACGACGAGATTCGCAAGAACCTTTTTAACTCCTCGCGTTCGAAAAAATATCTTGGGCTTGGAACAAGATACGTAAATGATCACGGGGAGTGGTTTATTGCTATCCTGCAAGAAAGAGTTCCTTGCAAACATTTCAGCCAGAAGGTTAGCTTTATCAACCGGTTCAGTGAATGTTATGTCATCTTTAAGAAGAGTTCGGCGAAGGATGGTTTAGCGCTACATAAGGACAAGACAAAATTAATAGTCTTAACGGACAAAGATTCCTCTCGATTGAAACAATTCGTGGCTATGGCCAAAATAGCAAGACAGGGCTGGAAATGTAACTACGGGCGTTTTCGGAAAAGCATCACTGCAGAGCATCTGATGCGTATCACGATCGAAAATGCAACACTGCAAGAGTCGCATGTTCTAAAAGTAAACAACACAGCGTATGATGCGCAAACAAGTCGCAAAATGCGCAGTAGCAAAATGGGTGATGCAATGAATGAGTAAGTACGGAATTTGATACTAATTTATGTTTTTTTTTATAAAACTTACTATTTTTAAAATTTTTTAGAGTCGAGGTGGGTGCTAGGGACTACAAATTGATAATAAGGACAAGGTTGGATATAGAGGATGAATTCGCCAATGGTAGAAGGAAAAAGTGTGTTTTATGGCGGAAAGTCCTTTTTTTATTCTTTAAAAGTTTTCTTGCAAACTACATAACTTCAATTCACTTGGCTTATCATCCAATTCACAAATTAAATTTATTAAAAAATTTTCCATTGAAATATTTTCGTGTTCGGAATTGCAAACCAAAATAAGCAACAATCAAGCATCTGCATCACCTGATTGGCATCAGCAGTGCAAACGCATCCGAAAACGCCCTACCTGTCTTGGTATATACGAGTATGTACGTCTCAGTAAGATTGGACTTTTTAAATTTAGTGAAATTTTTTTTTGTGCAAGTGGCAACTCTGAAATTTAGCAGCTGTCACATATGTTTATTCCGATTGTTAAAAATGGAGCGCATTACAAAAGAACACCGCGTTATAATTGTGAAAACTTATTACAAAAATTTGGAAAGTTATGCTGAGATTTTTCAGTCGAGAAAGTGCAACTAATATGTCAACCATTCGAAGAGTGATCAAAAAAATTTGAACAAACTCTATCAAATTCGCCATAACTGTGTTGCTAAATCAAAGGCACATCCTCCTAAAAATCCTCTTTTCTTTATGCTTTTCTATACCCACATATTCAAGTATATATATTCAATATATCCATGTTTCATTGCAGCTTGAGGCAAAAGTTATACATGTTATCACATCACACTAATTGATTGAAATAATTCATTAACACGCAACTCTGAAATTTACATAAACATTATTTAAACAACTGACAAATTTTCGACATGAGTAGAGAAATTCTAGGCAAGAGCAATAGAAAAGAAAACACGACCTCCTTCACGTATCCTCTATGATACAAAAACAAACAACAAATTTCCCAAAACCAACAGACCTTTTTAATAACACAATATATGAACATTGATTTGTTTATTTGAAGGCAACATTTAAACCAAAGAAAACAACAATTTCTATATAAAAACTACAAGGACACAAACAGGCCATCGTACCGCTAGGGATCGCTACTATTGATTTGTAAATTGTTTAGAGTAATCTTGAGTTAATTATTGTTATTTATGCAAACACCTGTAAACTTTCACCCAAACAAAACATCAATATAATTCGTTGGGTTTTCAAGTAAATACATTTTTGTTTGATATCCTTTGCTGTATTTTATATCCTCGTGTTCATATAATCTTTTGTGAAGTGAGTTGTGAGGAATTACAATATTATTTCCATATTTAAAGCAATGGGGCAGCAGTTGCCAAACCCGCAAACTAATACTTATATTTTATGCGTATAAAGGACTTATTACCGATTAAAGACAAACTTAAAAGTAAACGTTCGCTAAATATCAGCCCTTTGAACTGTTTGTACTGCAACTAAAACTAAAATGTCTTGCAAGATTAGCGCATTTCGAAGGTTAACTCCGTTAACCCACTCTCACATAGAAGAGTACTCATATAATTTTAATCTGTAATACAATTTGTTGCAACACTGCTAAGTACCAAAAAATACAACCATAATTAAAACATATACAAAAAATCAACTGTTTCACACCGTCACCGATGTAATTGGCCCCCATCGGTTTAAATTGTGAGCCGATTTGGCCAACCGACCTGATTTGACCGACTGATCCAATGGTAAAGGTTCTTCAAACACATCCATAATTTGAAAAAAACTGGAAAATCCAAGAGCCGCCAATTTAGTTTTTCTGTTGTGCCGCCGTACATATCTAGCCCCAAAAATTAGTTTTTCGCTACCTAGTCGCGTGGTTGACCCCAGAAGTTGATGAATTTATGAAAATGGAAAATGTTTTACCGTAAACGCTGATTTTGTTGTTGTGAAAAAACCACTTTACTTTACTTTTGTTGTCTATTTTACAACCTCATGAGGTCATACGTCTTACACATACAAACAAATTAAACAAATTTCAACATATTCTTCCATCTGCCTCTATCCTTCGCCTTTTCTCGCCAGTTGCTAACACCAAGGATACGGAGGAATTCTTCGGCCTGGTCTTTCCAGCGGAGTCCTGGTCGTCCTCTCTTCCTGCTTCCAATGGGTACGATATCGAAAACCTTTCGCGCTGACTCATCTTCATCCACTCTGATAACATGGCTTAGCCAAAGCAATTAGCCTAATTTGAGTCGCCTAGTTATGTCCACGCCAGAATATAAATGATATAGCACTTGATTCCAACGACGTCGGTACTCAACGTTTTCTATTACAGGAGTATATATTTAACGATGAATTTTTATCTCGAATACTCCCAGGTGTTTTTATCCGCTTGCGATAGGACCCAAGTTTCGGAGACATATGTCAGAATAGGTAAAATGAGAGTCTGGTATACTGGACTTTTGTCTGTCGAGAGAAGGCTTTGTTGGTAAATTGCTTGCTGAGCCCAAAAAAGTATCTAGTTGCAAGCACAATTCTTATATTTATCTCCAGGCTGACGTTGTTGTCCTAGTTCACGGCAGATCCAAGTTAGAAAAATTCAGCTACCACTTCAAAATTAAATCTGTTGTCGACAATTAATTGCTAACACAGTCGAGGGGTTTGTCAAGTCGTTGACACCATCAATTTTGTCTTGCCCTCATTAACAGTGTGACACCTTGTCACAATCCTCGCTTGGTACAGAATGGTTCGGCCAGGTGTTTCCCCACTTTCACTGCTGATTTGGTGTTGGTGTTGTTCTACAGAGGCGGATCAGTTTTGCCGGAATCCCAAGTTCGGACATAGCTTCGTACAATTTTCCCCGAATATGGCTATCGAAAGCAGCCATGCAATCTACAAAGAGATGGAATGAATCGATTTGCTTTTCGTGGGTCTTTCCCAGAATTTGGCGTAGCGCGAGTAGTTGGTCAGTCGTATACTTCCCTGGTCTAGAACCACACAGATAAGATCCAATCAGGTGTTCAATAATTGGCTTTAGTCTTTCACATAATACGCCCGACAAGACCATATACGCGGTGGCTAAAAAACTGATGCCGCATTAGTTGGAACATACGCACGGATCACCCTTTTGGAATACTGGATATAATACCCTGAGCCTCCAATCGACAAACATAGATTCCCCCAACCATATACCGCATATAAGTTTAGGCATGTGGTCTAGCAGTCCTTCGCTTCCGGCCTCAAACATATCTGCTGGAAGCCCATCCACACCAGCTTTATCATTCTTAAGCCGGGAGATCACCGTTCTAATCACGACTTGATTTGGGGGAGGGGAGGGGTATACAATCTACACTGTCTTCCACAATCAATACTTCCTGATCTTAAGTGGAAGAATCTGAGTGGAGAAGAGCTAAAAAGTGGATTCTCAGCATTTCAAACACACACTGTTTATCTGTCACCAAACTCCCATTGTCGTCCTTGCAGGAGGGCAGCCCATTATTCGGCCACTTATTCTATCCTGCAATATTTCTGTCCTTTCACTCCCTCTCGCTGCTCCCAATGCCAGTTTTCCGCCTAAATAGTTGGGTGTTCCCCTTGTCAGCCTCCAGTACGGCTGATTCGCAGATCGCGTTGTAACTGACTGTTTCGTTGCCATACGTGTAGCGTCTTATACATCAGTTGCAATGCGACATTCTTCGTCGTACCATGGCTTATCCTTCTGCGGTTTTTGATAGCCAAGTTCAGTCCTTGCAGCCGCTTCCAAAGAATGGGAGATGTGCTTGCACTGCGCATCTGGATCCTCAGCAGGGGGAGTATTAGGTATGACATAACGCCCATGGGCATTATGTCCTGGCTCTTCGTTCTCCGATTACGAGATATCCAGGTCTCCTTATGTATGTCCTTATTCTGGAATCGTGTGCTACTAACTACCATGCTCTTTGCAGAGGCGAAGTCTATCAGTCTTATTCCATTATCGGAGGAGTTATCATGGTGACTGTGATTACCGATGGTTGGCCGAAAGACACATTCCTTTTCCAATTTGGCATTAAAATAGCCTAGAATAATCATAATGTCGTGGTCAGGGCAGTGTTCGTATATTTCCTCCAGAAATTATTGATGCATTTGCATGATGATGCAAATGATTCTTTGACTTCATCATCTTTATCCTCTGTCGGTGCGTGCACACAAATTAAAGAGATGTTGAAATATTTCGCTTTGATGCGAATTGTGGTTATACGTTCACACAAGGGTTGAATCTTGAAACTAGGTGTCGCAGTCTCTTGCCAACTATAAATCCGCACCTGAATTCGAGTTTCTAGCTTGGCAGCTGCAGTAAATATCGCAGTTTTTCGCTCTGGTGCAACCAACCATCGCATTTCCTGGATAGCTGCGATGCCAGCTTTATATTTTTCGAGGACATCCGCCAGTTGGAAAGTGGCACCAGTCCTGTACAGCGTTCGCACATTCCAGGTACATATCCTTAAATCATGGTCCTTATAACGTTTGCGGGGGTCGTCAACAGCGTCTTTGTCCATTATTTTTATCGTGTATTTTCACTGCCAATATAACGGTGGCGGGAACAAACCCAGCCTACCGTGGTTTGCATTTCACCTACTGCCAGGTTGATTATGTTTCAGCCGCCCATTATGGATCAGACGCTGACCAGAATGTAGTGTGCCGAAACTGGGTTTTGGTTTCTTCAATTTCGATCCACCACTGGCCAGGAGTGTTGGCTCATCCACCTTCAAAACACAGAAAAATATCTCCACTAGTTAAAAGAGCTTTGGTGACAGTGTCACCTAATAAGCCTGAGAAGTATCAGTAATGGCATAACCAATCAGGCTGCCCATTCGTTTCGGTTTCTCACTCTAGCTAGCAAACGGAGTTCTCCGATAAAGCCATTGCCCACGACATAGTACTGCGTGGATGTAGTGAGCTGTTTGGACTACCCAATAAAATAATCATTTCTGGCCACTTCCAAGAAAGTTTCCACCTTCACGAGCAGTTCCATAAGTATAATTGTCAATCATAATTATTTATTTATTTTTTTCGTTTTTTTTGAATTTGCAGTTGCATTTGTAGGGGTAATTCAGATTAAACCACAAATTGTAATTTTCATATAATTAATTTGCCCCAAGTATGATTATTAGGGCGGGTTGATTTTTTGGTTGATGAATCGTATACCAAAAAGGTATACTGCATAAAATTCTACGAAATTTCTTCGAAGAAACCATGCATCTAAAATAAAATCCTAATCCGCGCCTCTCGAATTGAAAATGTATATACCCGCCTCTGCCATAAAAATAAATGTTCCACAAAGAAATTGAATTTTCTGAATAAAATTGTTCAGTAAGGTAGTTCTTTTGGACTCGTAGCTCTTTGGATATTTTTTCTACACTCAACATTTTTTTACATTAACAAAATATTCACCCAAGTAAAAATGTTTGTACATAATTTTAAATTTAATATTTTTATAGGGAACATAGATAAAAAAAATGTTGTTTCATTTAATAAAAAATATTGGAAATACAAAAAAAAATACACTCAAAAAATTGTTTTCAGTATGCAAAACGCTGTTTAGGTAAAACGTGTTCTAACTATTTTGAACGCAAATCAGAGAGGCAAATTGGGGTTCAACTGCTTTTTTGATAATTGAATATTTTGATTAGTCTCAAATCAAAACCTGTATTGCATAAACTATAATATAATAAAAATATTATTATTTCAAAAAACAAGAAAATAATTTTAGCGAAAGAAGAGGAAAAAAATTTTCAAGTCGAGAGGCGCGGATTAGGGTTTGATTTTAGACCCATGGTTTCTTCGGAGAATTTTCTTAGAATTTTATGTAGATTACGTTTTTGCTAGACGATTTTTCATTTGTTTTCATCCATACAAATCAACCCGCCCTAATGATCATAGTTTGCTTTTCAATTTTGTTGAAAATGTGTATAAACTTTACAAATTGAAGAAACTATATTACTTAAAACCATTTTAATACAATTGACTATGACCAGCTTAAACACACCCCAATAAATCTATACCATTTTACCACATGATTATTTACCAATGTCTACAAATAACACAACATCAATTAATTTAGTTAAATTGTATAGATACCCCGCAATTGATGAGATAAACGAATTTTATTTTGTTGTACAAGAAAACCTGCAACATGTGATACATAAAATAAGCATATGCATCCACTTGCTTTCTTAAACTCTGAGTCTCATTGTCATGCCTGTGTAGAAAAATTGCTACCCGGTAGGAAATTTCCTAGATACATATTCAGTGACTAAGGTGTGACATGTCAGAGTCCCTGCTGACTATTCGATCTACTCCCATACAAGAAACTTCATGACACCCACTAACAATTTCATTCATTTGGTAAAAAGTCACCACGAATTTTCCGCAGTTTGTCAGTAGTGGCGATCACCTTATGACATGTACAAAAGTCGTTCTTAAGGCACTCTTCATCAGTGGGTCAGTAGGTCAAGACGTCTCCAAATGTGGGGATCTTGTATCTATACATATTATATACATACATATTATATTTGAATCTTTGTGATGGTATTCAAATCTCTAAGAAATATTATTAACATATCGACACGTTCCCGGCAGAATGTATTAAGTGACAAAATGCAAATTTATTTGTTTATTTTGTCGGTTATTACCATTTCAATTGCTTAATAGCTCATGCCGTGGTTATGTATATCGAAATGTGGAGCTTGGCATACATTTTCAGAATATGGGAAAAAGTCATTGTGGCCAAATATGTCGCTTAATACATTCTGCCAGGAACGTGTCGATATTACAAAATCGGCACAAGTATTTACATACATATAATTTCTAGTGAATGTGTAAATTCCGTTATACATTTTCAAATACTTATATTTTTGAAATTAAGTCTAAAACTTTTTGATATAGAATTTATATACAATTTTTGAAGTTCCTTATCGCTCGTTGCGGGATAGGGGCTAAATGAAAAAAAATTAAACAACTTTTTTTTAACACTATTATGCTATAACCCAGTATTATAAACTACAGGGTGGCCCAAATAAGACCTACCAATATAAAATACGTATAACTCTTGTAATAATATTTTATTTTTTCATTAATTTTTTTTTATATATTAAATACATTTCATGGAAATTTAGGGGGCTATGTATGAAATATGACATCAAACAAATGTCCAACATTTTACTCGATTCAAATATTGCCTCTTTTAAGCGCGTTTTCCATAACACCACGTAGAATTTCTGGCTTCAGGCTCAGTATTTCGCCTCGAATATTCTGCTTAAGCTGTCAAATTGTCTCTGGTTTATTGACATACACTTTGTCTTTTAAATATTTTAAATATCCCCATAAAAAAAGGCAGGCGCAGTCGAATCTGGCGAACGAGGTGCCAAGGGAAATCAGAATTTTTTGAAATCAAACGTTGGCCAAAAATTTCTCCCAACAAATTCATAGTTTTCCTTGCAGTGTGCGCAGTCGCTCCCTCTTGTTGGAACAACAAATCAGGATGCTGCTTCACAATTGGCCGCAAATGTTGTCAATCATTGTTCTGTACAAAACTACAGTCTACAGTTCAAATTCCTTATCATGAAGGCTGTGGGAGCTTATCTTGAATTAAACTGTTGACGATACTTTCGCTGCGTCATAACTATTGATCTTTGACAAGAATAAAAAAATTCGATAATTTTAACACTTTTTTGTAGACTGTATCTATCCATTATAAATTTCCAGGAACTCAATTATAACCTGCAAAGGAAAAAACACAATTATATTAGAAAACAAAAAAGTTATTCGGGTTTAGCATCTATATGTCTTATTTGGGCCACCCTGTATATTGTTTACTCTTGCTTTGGTTTGTGTCTTGACTAACGGCTTGGATCACAGAGAAAGAAATTAACTAGATGTATCTTATATGTTGGCAAATTGCTTGTTTAGTGGGAAGTTTCCTTGGTAGAGCCTGTAATCAATATTTAGAATATATTGTAGCTTTGAACCGAATAAACGGTAAATTTAGAAAAGCCAAAGTAAAAGAAGTTTAACAAAAGAAAATTTTCTTAAATAAGTACCTTTTCTTAATAAAAAGTAAATTTTCTCAAAAACATATCTATTCATATTCTTAAACAAAGTACGTTTTCTTAAAAAAAGTACATTTTCTTTAAGTAGTACCTTTGCTTAAAAAAGTAGATTGTCTTAAAAAAAGTACATTTTCTTAAACAAAGTACCTTTTCCTAAACAAAGTACCTTTTCTTAAAAAAGTACCTTTTCTTAAAGAAGTACCTTTGGTTAAAATAGTAAATTTTCTTACAAAAAGTACCTTTTCTTAAAGAAAGTATTTTTTCTTAAATAAGTATATTTTCTTAAAAAAGTACATTTTCTAACAACAAATCCCCTTGTCTTAAAAAAGTTCGTTTGCTTTAAAGAGTATCTTCATTGGGAATCAAAATAAATAAAAATGTAACTATTCTTGTCAAAAGGACCAATTGTAAAAAAAATCCTATTTCTTACAAAAATGCCTTTTTTTGAAACAAAAATACCTTCTCTTAAAAAAAACATTTTCTTTAAAAAAAATCCTTTCCTTTGAAGTACCTTTTCTTAAAAATGAAGTACCACCTTTTCTTTTCTTGAGATAAGTAGGCTTTCTGAAAATAAGTACATTTTCTTGAAAAAATAACCTTTTCCTAAAAAGAGTACCACTTCTTTAAAAAGTACCTGTTCTTAAAAAAAAGTACTTCTTTGTAAAAAAAATTCATACTCTTATGGCTTTTTCTCCCCGAAAGCACTTCTTCTTAAAAATAGTATATTTTCATAAAAAGAAATAAAAGAAGTACTTCTCTTTAATAAAGTACATTTTCGGGAAAATATAATACATATTCTCACAAAAAGGACCTAAAACTATACTTTTTTTTTAGAGAAAATACATTCATAAAAAAATTATTTTTCTTAAAAACATTTATCATTTTACAAAATTTGTCGTTTCTTAAAGATTCATTTAAATTTGTGTATTTTTCAACGGTCGCCTTAGGCGTGTTAGAACTAAAAAGTACATAAAATATAGCGAAAGGAACTTCGTTCCAATCGGGTGCCCCCTGACATCTCATGTGATTTTTTTTAATAACTCTTTTTGAATAACTTGAAAATCTACATGCATGACTTGTGGTTGGCAAAGGAAAGAGATTTCTTCTATCGTTATTCAGCATTGAATTTAGTAAGAGTCAGTCATGTCTTAATGCTGAAAAATTAATAGGACGGTCTGCCATAGATTGTCAGTTCCTTCACTATTTATGTTATCCACGACAAAACTGGTGACATATCAAGAAGATATTTGACATATAGTCTATTCACCTACTGACATTGACTTAATAAAATTCTACTGACAACGCTGTCAAGAGAGAATTTCCAACTGGGTAGGGTTAAAGAATGATAAGGGGTTATTTAAGATACTTCGACCAATAACAAGTATTGACTCAATGAATAAATTGTATGTAAATTGAGGTTTAATGAAGTTGAGATTTAAAGAGCACTAACATGCTGGATTACGTTGTAAGATTTTAAGCGAGGGTATGGTGAAAACTTTGTGCATTCTATATGTCAAGTTAACTATTGTTTCCACTAACAAAATTTGTCTATGGTGAATAACTTTAAACAGTTTGGAACTGCTTGGACTGTACTGAACGTAGATGCATGGCAAATCTGTATTACGTATGTCTTATGATGACACTTTGACACTGTTTGACACTTTGTTGGCGTCGGTGGTGCAATGGTTAGTGTACCCGGCTCTTGAACGTAAGAACTGCCCTGACCACCTTACATTTATTTCGACGACGATTTATTTCGCTTAGTGATGGCCACACTATCGAGTAATTAGCCATGAAAAAGCTTCTCAAAATACCGTTCGGTTCCAAGTGTAAAACCAGAAATCGCACAGCTCACTGATTGTGAGAAGCTCCCCCAGTCCCTTCTTGGGATGTAATCGGCAACCAGTTTTTTTTAATTTTTTTTTGTGTTGACACTAGGGCAGTGGTTTGCGAAGTGTGCTCCGTGGAACCCTGGGGTTCCACGAAAAAATTTTGGGGTTCCGCGTGACAAATTGTATTTCATTAAAAAAATAAGAATGGTGTTTAAAATATATTCACATATTCTATATAGAGAATATATTTAACTGCAGTGATAATTTTATGACAAGGCATGCAATTAATTGGGGAAAATGTATTGAAGTATGCAGCGCTGGAGCAAAAGCAATGACAGGAAAGGTGAGTGGTGCTGTAGCACGGATTAAAAATGTTGCAAAAAACTGTAACAGTAGTCATTGCATTATTCACAGATATGCATTAGTAACAAAGAGGATTTCAGTGACATTTAGATCTGTTCTAGACGAAGCAGTGAAGATTATGAATTTTATTAAAAGTAAACCATTGTAATCACGTATTTTTAAAGCTGTGTGCGAAGATATGCGTAGTCTTCACGCAACTTTACTTCTTCATACGGAGTTTGATGGTTATCGCGTGGCAAAGTTCTTGTGCGAATATTTGAATTGCGAAAGGAACTGTTGGCGTATTTTATTGGTCATAAATTTGAATTTTCAGATAGATGAAATAATATGACTTGGTTAGCTACACTTGCATACCTTGCTGATATATTTGGAAAATTAATCGAATTATGTTTGGCTCTGCAAGGAAAACAAGTCAACATATTGCAAACAAAAGATAAACTGGTTGCTTTTTCAAGGAAAATACAATATTGGGTTTCAGCTGTGGAGCAAAATAATTTCGAGTGTTTCCAGACGCTTAGTGATTTTCTCGAAGAATCTCAAGTGGATTTAGATATGGAAATCCGTGATGGTATAAAAATACATCTGTCCAGTTTACAGGAAGCATTCAGTGATTACTTCCCAAACCTAGAGAATCAAGATAATTTCTGGGTACAAAATCCTTTCGAAATAAAAGAAAAACCAAAAGGATTTCATTCCATGCATTATGAAAAATTGATTGAATTGAGTTCGGATAGAAAATTAGAAGCCAAATTTAGAACAGTTCCATTAACAATAGGCCGGTCAGATGTATTCGAATTTACAAATGTATCAAAACATGCCATTCGAATACTATTGCCGTTTGCAAACACTTACTTGTGTGACGCTGGGTTATCAAAATATGTTGCGACAAAACCCAAATATCGTAACAAACTTGATGCTGCACCAGATATGCGAGTTCAGTTATCAAATAAAACGCCCAATTTTGAGAGAATCATAAAATCAAAGCAGCAGGTTCACTCTTCACATTAAAGTTTTTTCATTTATTTTAGTTTTATGTTTAGTATTTCTTGTAACTTTTTCTATGATGAATTGGTTTTTTTTAATTTGTTTTAATTAAATAAAAACTTAAATACCAAAATAACACTTGTTTCATATGATATCTCATTAAATTTTGAAAAGTCGTTGTTTAAAAAATATACAGGGTTCCGCGATCATTGGCAAACAATTTGGGGGTTCCACGACCAAAATAGTTTGGGAACCACTGCACTAGGGTGATATATTTTCTATCACTACACTGGAAAAATAACACTTCGTCGCATGGGCAATGAAAAGTCAAGTATATCCGACAATTTGGTAGTCACTACAACGAAAAATTCCATAATGATTTCTTTGACAATTTTTCATTTTGTTGCTGCAACAACTTAAGTTACGTTTCTGCAACAATTGCAGTATTTAATTTAAATTTTGTAGAAAACTGAGCTAAACATTAAAAGAAAGTAAGTGCATGAAATTTAACCTTCTGATAGTTGGTTTATCTAAAGCAACTCCATTGATATAATGAAACAAATTCATTCCAGAACGATATGTATTCATTGCAACAATGAAACAAATTTATTGCAGCAACGAAACAAATTCATTGCATCAACGAAACAAATTTGTTGGAATAATGAATGAAATTCTTTGCAGCAACAACCATATTTTCATCGCAGTGATTGACTACACTCCGACCTAAAATTAAGTCAGGCTAGATATAGGCCTCATCGTTGAACAAAATGTTGATTGAAAGCAGTGGATATTCCGATTGACTATTAGGAATAGCTTTATCTCTCTTTAGCTAGCTGGAGGGAGAAGCCAAAATGAATGTGTAGCCTATTAGTTTGCGATCACTGATGCATCTCAGGTTAAACAGGTGACCCTGGCACTGAAGCTCTTCGAACTAGGAGACATATATTCTGTTCTCCTTTGCAGGCCGATGAGCCAACATTACTGGTCAACGGCGGATCAAAAGTAAAGAAACAAAAATTCAATTTCATCTTGGCAACAGTTAAAATACAAAACAACGATGGGCTGAGCTTGGTCCGCCACCACTATATTGGCAATGAAAATACAAAATGAAAATGAGAAACATAAAACCCCCCTTGGTACGATGAAGAGTGTCACATGGCAAGTGATTTAAAGAATGCTGCACGTACAGCAATGTTTCACCTATTCGCGACCTATTTACTCTAACAACCCCGGGGGGCCAGAGACCTTACAAAACAACGATAACATATTTCGCTAACCACTTCTTTTGCCTTATCTCTCCAGTTGGCTATACTAAGTGTACGCAGGGTCTTGGTCTTCCTATCCTCCGTCTTATTTCGAGTTCGGTTTCGAAAACCCTACGTGCTGGTTCGCCGAGTTACTTTGATCCGCTTAACTATGTCAATGTCGCGATATAGCTCATACAGCTCGTGGTGCATGAGTCGCCCATACTCGCCTTGTGTACTATAGGTCCATACATTTTTCGGAGTATTTTTCTCTCGAAGACTTCTACAGATGTTTCGTCTGCTTGTGATAAGACCCAGAACTCTGCGCCATAAAGCAATACTGATTATTTGAGAGGCTGGTATAGCTGGAGTTTTGGTATTCGAGAGAGGGCTTTATCTCTCAAGTGCTTGCTTAGCCCAAAATAACATTTATTCGCAAGCACAATTCTCCGCTTGATCTCAAGGCTGACGTTGTTGTTTTTGCTTACGGCAGATCCGAGGTATATAAATTCGACCACCACCTCGAAAATATAACGGTTATCAACGTTCACTCTTTGGTCTAATCGCGTGGAGGTCCTGCTCATTGAAACCTTGAATTTTGTCTTGTCATTATTTACTGTCAGACCCAGTTTTGCTGACTCCTTCTCAATTCTCGAAAACACCGCAGTAACTTCTCTAACTGTGCGCTCAATGACATCTAACGGGTCCGCCAAATAACTTTTTTTTTTTGAAAATGCTATAAAAAAAACTACTGAATATTTTCTCAAATTTCTTTTATTATCTGAAAGTACAATCCTTCCGGTTAATAATGGAAAATAATTTCATTCAAATGGCTGCCTCGGCTCAGTAGCCTACACGATCGGTCCAATTTTTAAGCACATTATCGATTGTGTGCAGCTGTATTTCACCAATGGCTTCACGAATATTGTCCTTTAAAGCGTCAATTGTCTCTGGCTTGTCGGCGTAACACTTATCTTTGAGGGCATCCCACAAATAATAGTCCAACGGTGTCAAATCGCAGCTCCGAGGTGGCCAAACGACATCAGCTCTGCGGCTGATAATGCGATCTTCAAAAACAGGGCGCAAAACATCGAGTGTAGCTTCGGCTGTGTGGCACGTAGCGCCGTCCTGTTGAAACCAAATGTTGCCAATATCCTCCTCTTCAATTTTTGTGAACAAAAATTCGTTCAACATGGCCCGATAACGATCGCCATTGACTATAACGGCCACTCCTTGCTCATTTTCGAAGAAAAATGGCCCAATTATGCCTCTGGACCAAAATCCGCACCAAACAGTGACTCGTTTTGGGTGCATCGGCTTTTCAATGTATGCGTGCGGGTTTTCTGTGCTGCAAATGCGACAATTTTGCTTGTTTACATACCCGCCAAGATCAAAATGAGTTTCATCTGAAAATATGTTTTTTTTGACAAATTCGGCATCGTCTGTAAGTCGATCGCAGGCCCACTTAGCGAAGGCCCACACAACCTTGTTCAAGAGTATACACAACCATATTCGTTCAGCGGAAGGATACAACTAATTATCTGTCAAATCAGACATGAGCTAAGTGTTACCTTTCACGAAATAAGCACTAGTTGAAAAAAAAACGTTAGATAGCGGACCCTTTATATCTTTCATGACTCATTTTGTGACTTTTGCTGCAGATGGTTTTATTCATGTTGACTGCAGCTTTTTCCTCATAATGATCTCCATTAAGATGTTAAAGAGATCGCACGATAGGGTATCGCCTTGTCCAAGGCCTCGCTTAGTGTCTTAAGGTTCGGTAAGATCCTTACCAACTTTCACTGAGGATTTGGTGTTCATCAAGGTCATCCTACAAAGGCGTATGAGTTTTGCAGGACTACCAAGCTCAGACATTGCTTCGTAGAGTTTATCCCATATCGGGGTATCGAAAGCCGCCTTGTAATCGACAAATAGATGATAGGTGTCAATTTGTTTTTTGTGGGTCTTCTCCCGGATTTGGTGTAGCGTAAAAATCCGGTCAGTTGTCGATTTTGCAGGCCTAAAGCCACACTGGTGTATTCCACTCAGGTCAGCGATAATTGGTTTTAGTCTTTCGCACATTATACTTGATAGAACCTAATATTCTAGGTCCCAATCAGTGAGTATAAAAACTAGAAAGTGCACATTTCACTGATTGTGAGAAGGTATCCCGAATCCCTTCATGGGATGTTATAGGAAACCATTTATTTATTTATTTAAAGACGATGCGATCAGTTGTAGCCTTCTATGACATTAGAGCATTTCTAGCCCTAGGTGAAAGATGAAGGTCGATTCCGTTACTACTTTGCGTATAATTGACGGAGTATATAAAGCAGTTACCAGATGTTAATTGATAGTTGCCACTACTAAGCCAACGTACTTCGCCTAGGTCTAGGATGTCCACATTGTAGGATTCCATAACTCGTCCAACCTGTTGGTATTGGGAACGCGATATTATTTCCTTGAATTTGTATTTATTGACGTTTCCATAATGATTGTAATGTAAAACGCGTGATTGATTCGACCACCACAACCGATCATAGTGCTGGGGCTGTCAACAGCCTCTAGGCAGGTATTTAAGTACACCCTGTATTAGGGAGGTATTTTTATCGATTTACCAGTCTAGAGCCATAGTGTTATCAGGGCCATCTCGACCAGGATATGGCTGTTCACCACGCACTAAGATCTTGGCCGGAACTTTCCTGATCCTGTGCACTATCAACTTTGAATTTTCTCCTTAACCCATGATGCGGTTAAGACCATATGTTACGCAAGTTCTGATTTGAATACATCAATCCGAAATTTATACATATCTGCGACCGAATACCATTGACTGGCCACTCTTATTGGACGACGAAATATGCCAAACTCAAATAAATCGACCTGTCCTCGTCTCAGTCGCCTCGACTCAGGGTGAGAACTCAGATACTGTAATTATGGTTTTAGTAATATTAAATAGGAAGCCAATTTCGAAGAATGTTAATTAATTACATTGTTGGAATAAATGTTAATTATTTCAAAGACTGTTATAAACATTGATTACTTCAAGCAGAAGAATTAAAATGTATCATACGCTCTGTTGTACATATATGAATCCTTAAAATTAACGGAATTCTGTCCTCCATTTGCTGCACTATGAAACAAAGCTGCAATTGTTTTGTTGAAGGTGGTATTATTACGTGATAGTTTTATGAATTTTTTTGAAATGAAGCTTTAGCAATATACAATTTCATTTAATCATACGATCTGTGGTAATTAAATTTTAATGTTTCATACATTCAGCGGTATAGTAAAGTTTGTGGTTATACTTAATCCGATTGCGTGCGATTAATTTTATTTTATACGCTTATGTGGCATTGTAACAAATATGAAATTAACCACGAGTAACATATCAATGATATACCGATTATAATAGGATTTGAAGTATATTTCAGTGGAAATATTTGTTCCAGGATATTAAATATACTCATTTGAAGGTTTTCGCTTTGAAATCAGTAGCTTTAGAACAATTGCTTTAAATTCGTTAATTTAAAAAACTGTTGATTTTTCATTATTTTATTTATCTATACGTTTTGCAGCTTTACGCCACCATTGTCTTTTGATTCCACATTATTTCTGCTGACATTTTGTCATGACGTTGTCCTTTAACTTCTGCAGTTTTTGATACCTAATATCCTTGTGCAATGTCTGTCTAAATGAAAATTGTTTAACTGGTTTGACAAAATACCAAGTTGTAAAATGAGAAAATAAAGAAATTAGAAAAACCCAAAGTTTTCTGCTTATTGTGATGACCTTTGTTTGAGAGAGAAATAAATCCTTTGAAATTGGTAAAGTTTTTATCATTGACCTCAAAAATTGAATGAAAGTTATATCGTGGTGTCTTGTTGAGACATTCGTAGAGTGAATTATTTGTCGGACGCCAATATCACCATTTCTTTTAATTGATTCAAGAATCAGTTCTGAATTATTTACACAATAATAAGGTTGCATTTCGTTGTAATGTCATGAAACCATATCTCGTAGAGGGTTTAAAAATATAAATGGACACATAAAATATTATGGAAAGGCTAATTAAAATGTGATTATATGTATATAATTCGTAAATACTAAACTAATTTTTTGGTCTCATATGGAAAATTATTATTTCTTGGAACTGACCGTATGATTAATAAATAATTTAATGATCATATTACTCATACGCTTCGATATGTTGCGCCCTTATAAACTTGCGCCTTATTTATAAAAAGTTGTGAGAGATTTGAGAGATGTTTTTTGTCTGATAAATCATCTCTCCCACCTATCCTAACTTTTTAGGTATAAGGCCGAGTATGTACAGTATTTGGCATAAAACTATTTTAGCAGCAACATCAGATCTGCACCAAAATGTCACCAAAGGTAAAAGCTTTTCTGCTGAGTTAAAAAAAAGTTTTTTCCGCGCTAGATCCAACTTCTTGAGATATAGGCTTTTAAAGCTGAGTATATAATCGGTCATATCTCAGGCATTTATCATCGGATCTGTTTCAAATATGTATCATAACAAAGCCTCTGTAACTCTGTACATAAACATATTTCCCTTTATTAACCCATTGAGAGCCTTACTTACTTTTTTGGTTTAATAAACTTGTGGTTGTTGTTTTTGTATTTTGTTGCCGCTGTTGGTGTTGTTGTTTTTCATTTCATAAACAATACAAACTAAAACAAGAAAAACCAACATAAACACACCAACAAACACAAAAAAATAAACAAATTATTCAATATATATAAAATAAACGTCTTCCACCTCACCGTCCTCTTCCGAAAATACTAATTCAAAAGGGTCTTCTTTTTTATCGTGAATATCTCCGGTCTTTGAAGGGTTATTGTTGCGTATTATAGCTTGAAAAGACTCTGATACACTTTTGCTCGTCGCTGTATATATGTATAATAAATTCAAGATATTTATGCAAACCATGGCGACTAAATGTGATAGAATTTTACTTTGTAATATTTTACATGAAATCAAGATTATCAATTTTAAAACATCAAATTGATCTCCAATTGACGGTGCACCCTACCATAAGTTTATAACCAAAATACTTTATTTCTTCAGTTTAGTACTATTAGTTTAAATAATCAAGGTATCGTACGGGTAGACAATTTGTACCTTCCACATCTCACATCCTAATCGCTTCAACCTTCTTCCTGTGGTGGTGTTTGAAGTCTAAAGTATATGTTAACAAGCCATTGACCCTGGAAGCCTTGAAAGACAATAGTCGTGTTAAACAGCCCGAAATACCACAAAAAGTTATGGAAAATACCGAAAAACAAACACATTGCACCATCCGATCTAGCGGCGACCGTTTACTCGATATCATAGTCCCCAATTGATCAAAACAAATTTGCCCGGTTGAAAATAAACGAAATATCATTTCCCAGCCACAAATTTGTGTTTGTGTTTACATTATTACCAAAAAGCATTAGGAAAGTTTAAATCGTCCACATGTATATGTAACACTGTATTTTTGTTTTATATAAGTAAATAAATTGCTAAAAACTCATGACTACGAGTCCGATCATAGAGCAGTTAAAATAAGATTCACAATAGACGACCTTGAAAAAGCCGAGAAAATCCTAGTCTTTGATTATTGAACTTTCAATTCGAAGAGATTTAACGACAAACTAATGGAGGAACTCGATTAATGTAGTATTCCCAACGTTAAAAACCCGAATGCAGATTAAATTGACGGTGCGGTTGATGCGGTGACTGAGGCATATCAGGGTGCAATGCAGGCGAGCATGCGGAAGGTAACGCTTAATATTGGAGTAACGAGGTATGTTCCGGCTAACATTCTTTCCATGATAGGCCCAAAACAAGACTCTGCAGACGAGATTTCATAGGATATTGGATCTCGTGAGGAGACAGATTTGAAGTGCCGTCATCAAGAATGCTGAAAAAATAATCAAAGGTACCATTCCGCAATTTGAAATGGATATCAGGGCTGATAGGCTCCGCAGCATTAGAATGGATATCAACATACACAGATAAGACAACATGTGTTCTTGACCAGACCGAGTAAGACCCCATTACTAGTTAACGACGGGGGGGTAAACGTTTTCGAGGATATAAAGAAGGCGGACCTCCTGGCTAGTCACTTCCATGATGTACAGATTAATGGCGGCAACACCTCGGCACCGACTGTGGAGTCGTTGAGCATCACTGTGAAGGAAGTAGAACTCTTCGTTCCAATGTTTGAATTTCGACAGTCTACGGCCGCTGTTGGGTCTGGTGATTACCCTAATGGGGTGAACCTAATAACATCTGAGGAACTAGAAGCGACACTAATGGTCGTCAATAGCAAGAAGAGCCATGGGGACGATGGTGTCTCCAATTCTGAGCTGAAGAGGGCTGATAAGAGAGTGTGGATGCTTCTGTCCAAGCTATTTAATGCCTGAACACAGGATATTTCCCCAAGAACTGGAAATACTCCAATATCGTTCCAATTTTGAAACCTGGTAAGGATCCTACGGATTACAAAAGTTACAGGCCAATTTCGCTCCTACCTAATTTAGGGAAGCTCCTTGACAAATTGGTATATAAGAGGATTAAAGCTCACATTGACTGGGACAGTATATTGAGAGACTTGCAATTAGGATTTCGGGAAGGATTGTCCACCGAACACGCCCTTCCATCTTTGGTGGATGCGGTCACTAGAGGACTGAACAGGAGAAGTTTGGCAAGATGCTATAGTTTTGAAGCTGCGGTCATTATATGATTTTGACGACATAACCATGAGGATGATCCTACGTTTATTGAGGAGGAGAAGGGTCCCGGAGGAGGGCGCCATCCTTGATCCTTTATAATATTTACCTGGCTGACTTGCCTGAACTGCCCAATGGACTCCAGCTGATTGTTTATGTGGGTGATAACCTGGTAGCTTTGCCACACTCTCTGGCGAAGATAGTCAATAAAATTGTGAACCGGTTCCCACAGTCTTTAGCCGAAAACTTCCAAAAATGGTACCTGCGGCTGAACTTCCTAAGTGTAGGGGCATTATATTCAAGGGCAGGTGAGTAAAATTATTTAAGAATACCCTCGTACTTAGATATTTGGGAATGGTATTCCAGGAAAGCTATAGCTTTATGGCTCATAAATGTAAGTCAGCCTTTGCAATATATGGTGGAGACCTGACAGGTGAAAGGAGGCTTTCTCCAGGAATAAAACTGGCTATATATAAAGCCATAATAAGACCAAAACTAGCATATCGTCACCTAAAATGCAAAAGGCCATAACTACATTTTTTAGATTTCTACAGGAGAAGGAATAAACGTTATTAATTAAAGACTACTTAATACTTAATATCCAAATTTTAGATTCAAGCTTAGAAAACAACGACGGATTTGTTTCTGAAAAAGAACTTAATGGATAAAAATAGTTTTTAAGAAATATTTATAGCGATTATTCCTTCTCCTGTAAAAAAAAAACTAAAAAGTGTAGTTACGGCCTTTTGCATTTTAGGTGACGATATGCATTCTCCATAAGGGGCTTTGTTTCTTCCCACCAAATGGATAGACTCAGGGCCGCTGAAAGATGAATAGTGAGAGCTTGCCTGAATCTCAGGAGTGAGAAAAATATATGGGGTTATTATTTTACCCCTCCGAACAAGTCCGCGTATGAGAAAACTAAGATCGAGAGGGTGGACTGTTTCGGAACAAGACTGGTCATTGGATCCCTCACAAAATCTGCTGACTGTGAGAATGATATGATTAAGAGATGCATCGTTGGACATGAAGAGTTCGTCCTACCTCCTTACAATAATTTGCCTTCTGCACTTTGTTGAGAAACATGACGAATCTGTTGTATGACACTTCCCAGTGAATTTGACGAAGTTCTTATTTGTAAGAATTACTTTTGGTTTTGTTTTCTTTCTCCTTTTTGTACAGAGTAGTTTTAAGTGAGATTTAAGTTAGTTTTAAGTTAAAACATAGAGTTTACCCGATTTTAGTCCTTTTTGTGAGATTTAACGATTAAAAAATGAAATGTAATTCTAATGTAAACTAAATGGTGAAATGGGCTGGCCCGGCTTATTTTTACCTTTTTAAATGTTTTTAAATCTTTAGTACGATGTATGTTACAAATTGCTATATGTATTTATGAAATGTAATGACATTAAATATTGCACTAGCGATTATCGCACTTCTCTTGCCTATATCACATGGACCATACCCTTTCCTACATGTCGCCATTATGGCGTATGAGTATTATAAATAAAAAGAAAGTTAAAAAGTTGCCTGTATTCGTTTCCTACTACGGTTAAAAAATTATTGTATTATATTCCATTCCATGGGTAGCGGAATGGTTATTGTGCGCGACTCTTTTACATGAGAAGGCGTGAGTGTAATAACTACAACTTACTGATTGTAAGAAGCTCTCCCCTGCCACATTATGAGAACTAATCGGAAAGCTTTTATTTATTTACCCCATACAAGACTAAAACGTTGTTCGACTATATTACCGCCAGTGAAGCACAAGATTTGAAACTCCAATTGGTTCCTTACTACTTGTGCCTCCTATAATTTAAATCGAACTACATATCCCACATTAATATATCATTAAACAAGGTTTCTTTGCGAATAATATACTAGGGTGGCAATGAAAAATCATCTTCGGATTTTTGTAACGTGGATAATATGTGAGCCCAGTCGGATAACTATAAGCCGGACCGACTTGCGGTCAAAATTTTCGGGTGTTTGCATTTTGGGTACAACTTTGTATTCACTAGATAACTTTAAATTCTCAGTTTATTCGAATAAAAAATTTCACATTGATTTAGTTTGACCTGAACACATAGTGCTAAAATTTTTTTTAAAAAATCCCACCCACAGTTCAAACTCTTAATTTGGAAAAATTTTAAGTTTTTAGAAAAAATTTAAATTTGGATGTATCGGTTTCAATAATCAAAAACTTTTCTCATATCTGTTTATACAACACATATCGATTTTGAAGTATAATTTCTGGAACAGGTTTCTATAACTGCGTTCCTCAAGCCCGGTCTTTTAAGCTGGTTTGACCACATAACTTATATTTTCAATTCATCTCTTGCAATTGTTTGATTCCGCGGTTGTCAAACTCGGTTCCTAATACTGAAATAAAATACCGGTTCCAATAATCAAATCCAGGTTTATTAACATTTTTATACAAACTGACTTTTAATTGGGAGTGTTAAGTCCGGGTCTTTAACACGGTTTTTAACCCAGGTTATTGTAACCAATTGTCATATACGATTGTATAGAATCGGTTTGAGCACATGACATCTTTTGCAATTTTTATGATTTGGCACCCTTATAAGGCCATCTTAGCGATTCTTCCCCCAGATGGCCTAATTTGTCGCACCATATCATCCTGAAACCCTCCAGTGACTATATCGTGTTATACCTTACTGTAAGCGCATAGACTTCTACTAGAAGGCATTGGTATTCGAGTTGAATATTTTTCTCATTTAGCTACAACTTTTGGGAAAAACCCGAAAACCCCAAATTCAACATTTTTCTACAAATTCAAAATTTTTTACAATTAAGAGTTTGAACCCCTCGAGTGGTGGGATTTTTACCACTTTATATGCAGGTCAAACTAAATCTATTTGCAATTTTTTATTCAAATCAACTGAGAAATGAAAATTTTCTTATATATACAAATTTACACTAAAACCGCCAAAACCCGAAAACTTTTACCATTCGAATTATCCAATTGGGCTCAAATTTTCACCAAGTTAGTTTTAGACCAAATGGCATAAGAGCCGTCTTGGTATTTGATAAAATCCGAGAAAAGTAATTGCTCCATATACAAGGTGGCGCAAAAGTAAGCTTCCGATGTTTTTTGGCTGTAATTTAAAAAAAAATGAAAACCTTTGATTCTTCTTGTGGATTATTTTTATTTGGTCCTTTAATTTTTTTTACATCAAGTCGAGAATATGATGTCATGTAAATGGCCGCCGTCACAGTTGATTGTCATTTGAGCCCTTTTTATGGCAATTTTCTATCACTTTGGCCAAAACTTCCGGCGATACGTCCTCACATTCTTGACGGATATTGTCTTTAAGAGCTGCAAGAGTCTGAGGCTTGTTGACATAAATCCGCGACTTCAAAAAGCCCCACAAAAAGAAGTCTGGAGCGGTCAAATCAGGCGATCTTGCTGGCCAGTGCAAATCGCCAAAACGGGAGATTAGGCGCCCGGGAAATGCATCCTTCAGCATATCGGTTGTGGCACGTGCAGTGTGCGCCGTTGCACCGTCCTGTTGGAACCACATGTTTTCCAATCCCAATTCATCAAGTTGCGGCAAAAAGAACTCGTTGATCATTGCTCTGTAGCGCTCACCATTCACAGTAACCGTTTGGCCCGCGATGTCTTCGAAGAAAAAAGTTCCGATGACTCCTGCAGCGAAAACAGCACACCATACAGTGGCTTTTAGCGGGTGTAATGGCTCTTCGTGGGTTACACGCGGATTTTCAGTACCCCAGAAGCGTAAATTTTGCTTATTTAAGTACCGGCTAAGATGGAAATGGGCCTCATCACTCATGATTATTTTTGATGAAAAATCATCTTCCTCTTGGTGGTGATTAAGGATGGCTTGAGCGTATGTTAGACTCGATTGGCGGTCAGCAGCTAACAGCTGATGCACCGTCTGGACTTTGTACGGAAACATCTTCAAATCTTGTACCAAAATTCGCTGTAAAGACCGTCGACTGATACCCATTTGCGTGGCACGTCGTCTGGTCGATGTCGACGGCGCATCCATGGCATCCTCGGCTACAGCAGCAATATTCTCTGCAGAACGGCTACTCCGGGGTCTGCCACGCCTGGCAGCATCTCGTGTTGTGCCAGTCTCTTCGAGATGAGCGGCTAAACGTCGCAGTGTTTCACCAGTAGGCGTTGGACGGCCAGGAAATCTGCGACGAAATTCACGTTGTGCCAAAGTCACCGACCGATTATTGGTCAAATAAATAGTCAGCAATATTCCGCGTTCTGGAGCAGTGTAGCGTAACATTGTTTATTAACGTGTATTTCGCATGTGTTTACTATCCAAATTTTTTTTTTTTTTTTTTTTTTTTTTTTTAAGACCAGCACTCAGGGGATGCCCCCTATAAATGCAATGCATTGTGCTGGCGACGGAAATTTAGGTAGAGGAGGGTGGAAAGAGGGAGTAGTGCTTATTTGCATTTGCCTTGAATCGCTGTATGTCACAATTTGCGGGAAATACACTTGCGGGAAGTTTATTCCACATACGGACCGTACGACTGAAGAACGAATTTTCTCTGTAGTGTGTTGTGCGATCGACTGGCCAATAGATAGTAAACGGATGGGAGTTCCTTGAAAGCCGCGTACTTCTGCCAAATGTCCTCACATCTGGTATAAGTTGACGGATGTCCGAGGAACACGCACCGTGAAAATACCGATAGAACAGTGTCACGCAACCCACATTACGCCGATGCTCAAGGGAGGCAATAGAGCTGGACACCCTACTGTCCCCTATCAACACCTTTGCTCTCCTTTGTACACGGTCCAGCAACTCCAAAGATGACTTTGGAGCACCTGCCCATATATGGGAGTTATATTCCATTCGCGGCCTGATGTAGGTGGTGTAGATATTAAGGAGATCAGATGGAGTGAAGTACTTCTTGCACCGCTTTAAAAAGCCTAGGCACTTCGATGCATCTTTCGACACTTCAAATACATGTTTTGCCCAGCGAGCATCACATTGTATTTTCATGCCCAGAACATCAAGAGCGTCTGATTCCTCAATATCCACACCATCCATAGATAATGACGATACGACTGGGTCAGCTGTCCGCTTGTGCGAAAGCAGACAGCACTGGGTCTTCCCCGCATTAAAACTTACTCTATTCAATCGACCCCACTCAACAATGGCCTCGAGATCGCGGTTGAGTGTTTCATTCATTAATTGACGTTTATCACTAATTTCCTGAAGATTTGGCCTGTGGTCGAATGAATATGAATGACAGAGATTACTGTCATCCGCAAAAGAGTAGATTTGGTTCACAGTCCGACCCAGGAGATCGTCAATGAAAATAAGAAAAAGAGAAGGAGAGAGAACAGAGCCCTGTGGTACCCCTGCCGTTAATTTATGTTCATCGGAAGAGATGCCATCTATAACAACTCTTATAGTGCGATCTCTGAGAAAACTCGATATAAAACGAGTGAAATTATCACCAACACCAAAAGCAGCCAGCTTCGACAAGAGTGCCTCATGCCAAACTCTGTCGAAGGCCTTGGAAATATCTAGAGCCACCACCTTACTCTCACCAAGCCGGTGGATGGATCGACTCCACTGTTCCGAGAGGAACGCCATCAGGTCTCCCGTAGATCTTCTCTTACGGAAGCCATACTGTCGATCATTAAGCAGGTAATTTGACTCGAGATACTTCACAAGATGGTGGTTAACCATGCTCTCCATAACTTTCGAGAGCGCAGAACAAATAGCAATTGGGCGGTAATTGGCGGGGTCACTTGCATCACCTTTTTTGGGAATAGGCTGGACGTTGGCTACCTTCCAACACGCCGGGTCGACCCCAGCGCGGTATGCAAGATTGAAAAGGTTGCGCAGTGGGCGTGCCAGCGTTGAAGAGCACTTACTTAGAACCAGTGCTGATTTACCATCCGGACCCGGGGATTTACCTACGTCGAGATTCGCGAGAACCTTTTTAACTCCTCGTGTTCGAAAGAATATTTCAGGCATGAAGCCAGATACCTTATCTACTACGGGGAGTGGTTGATTGCTTTCCGGCAAGGAAGAATTCCTTGCAAACATTTCAGCCAAAAGATTTGCTTTATCAACCGGTTCAGTGAATAAGTGGTCATCTTTGACAAGAGTTGGAATAGAAGAAGAACTATTCTTTATTCTTCTCGCAAATGACCAAAAGTTCTTACTTCCCCTAGGGAAAGAGAGGACATTAGCACGAATACGCTGTTCGTAAAGAAATTGTTCGCGTAGAAGTACTTTGGCACATTCTGATCTTGCCTGCTTGCGTAGCATTTCAGTGTGGACGTTTTTATTTCGACACCATTCACTGAATGCTTCCTCTTTAGATCTGACAGCATTCTTGCATGTCTGGTTAAACCGTTACATTGTTTATTAACGTGTATTTCGCATGTGTTTACTAGTCAAAACAGAACTGACATTAGGGGCCAATCGCAAAATTTATAGTATTTTCTGATAGGAGGATTACTTTTGCGCCACCTTGTATTTCATTGCCGCCCTAGAGTATACGTAAGTATAATGAAAATTTGGCTTAAACAGGAACAAAGAAGGAAATCAACACAAACAATCCCCCTAAGTCTTGTCTCCGGCAAAGACAGTAGTCAGAAAAGTTTGAATCGTAACCACAGGAAATCTATATATATCAATAAAACTGGTGAAGACAATGACACATATAACCCGAGCATGGAATTTAACCCTGCTGTTAGATTAGGACCATTTGGTCCAAATTTTTTCTGTTTTCCCTTGTAACTTTGGAACGGTGATATATACTGACTAAATTTTTCTGCTAATGGGGTCTTTTAATAAAACAATGTTATGTGCGAAAATTAAATTTTCTAACTTTATTCAGGACTGAGAAAAATACAAAATGACGAATCTTAGATTAGAGGACCATTTGGTCAATAGTACATTTTTTCATTACCAAGCGAATGTAAATTCATGTCAAATATTTAGAAGATGTTTTTGATATGTCAAATACTTGCTTTAGAAATTATTGAACCAAAATAGTTACAAAGGATAAGATAAAATTATTATTTTGGATGAAAATTCCAGTATGGACCAAATGGTCCCTCAATCTAAGATTCGTAAGTTTTTTCATTACCAAGCGAATGTAAATTCATGTCAAATATTTAGAAGATGTTTTTGATATGTTAGCGGATGTTTTTGACATGTCAAATACTTGCTTTAGAAATTTTTGAACCAAAATAGTTACAAAGAATAAGATAAAATTATTATTTTGGATGAAAATTGCAGTATGGACCAAATGGTCCCTCAATCTAAGATTCGTAAGTTTTTTCTAATCTAACAGCAGGGTTAAGTAAATCGAAGTCACGCAAAGAAAAATGCGTATTAATGTAATTTTCCTTTTGTTTCTGAGTGTTGCATTTTTAACTAAAGCAACATAAATCGTTAGTAGTTATCCTGTACTTATTATTATCGCATAATTAATAGAGAAATTATTTCCACCTATAGAATATAAAATATTAATTGCATGTAACAAACCAAAATTGTTGCTGGATGGTGTCGACATTTTAAATTCTTGGAAAATTAACAACATTACAACATTTTACGACATTTTACGAATCGAACACGAAAATTATTTACAAAGTTCCCAAATACTGTACAAAATTATCTTGTTCGTGTTGTATTTAACTAATGGGCACGTGGGCGTATGATTAATATAAATCTTGAATTTTGGTTAAACTTAAGTTAAGGTTTTTGGTTGTTGTGGCGTATGATTAATAATAATATAATACAAATATTAATGATTCAGTTTTAACAGTGAAACCAAAAACTGATTCTACTTTGTATTAAATGTGATTCATGAAGTGATTAATAACCAAATAATAATAGAACTATTAAAATGATTAATACCGAATACCAACTGTAGCGCACTCCTTAAAAACCACAAATATCAACTCCTGTCCTGGTAATGAATTGAAAACTATTAATCAAGTGAAGCGAACCCCCAATATAGCTTCTTTTACACTTTGACTGGACATGAAATATTGAGTTCTAGGAAACTAAATAGAACTCGTGGACAAAAGGAAAGCCCATAACTAGAGGTAGACGAAAGGTGAGAAGAGTATGAAATGAGTCATTGTTTTCAAAATCATAGCAAAACAAACGAACTGTTAATGGGAGGTCGAAATGATTTTTGTCATTAAAGCACCAAAGTAATTTCAATAGGATATAAAAACTGCGGGAAGTAAAGACGTTGGGGTTAAAACTAAAGAGAGGAATTGTGAAATATAATACAAGCAATGCGATGAAGTCAAAGCGGCTGGGGGTGTTTTAGAAAGATTATAAAAAATCTATTTTTGTGACTACCTCTTAAGCAACTCCTGTTTTAGAATATAATTACCAACCAAATACTAAGTGGTTTAAAATCGCATTAAAGCACTGCAACAATAAGAGTATGCAAGAGGAAAAGAAGAACATAGTGGAAAAAATCTGGCTGTTCTTGTGTTGGAGTTATGTAGCTTTCAGTGTGTCTTGATACTGAGGGATCTTCAATCATTTCTAATTCACATACCTAAATTGCATAATTCAGTATGTATATATACGATTGATTATCAACCGATGGTATCAGTTCAGGCACAGTAGTTAGGCATCTAATGACGAACTTGTTACGGAGTTCGAAACTAGTCATGCCAGTGAGAGTGCTTAATTGAATTGTCTGCTATTCCAACAAATCCCAACCAGTTTTCAATTAGAAATATGTTCCTTAAAATACTAAGGGAAATGTTGTTGCTGATTTTAACATTGCTACTATTTGTAAGGAAGCGGCTATCTGTAAAAGTTGTTCGCAGATGTTTTGATCATAATTATTGCTAATTTCAAAATGTCCTGAATAACTACTCAAATGCCATGATATATTCGCCTGCAACTAAGGAGATAACAAATTCCTAAGAATAGGTCGTGGAAACATATCTTCGACGGCATCGTAAACGCGTCAAATACTTCCAGACTCCGCAAAATGCTCACGACTTCTCCCACATCACAAGGATATCTGAAGGAATCAAACGGCCGGTAGGCGAAGTCGATTGATGAATTGTGAGGTCTTCCTAAAGACATTCCGTCAGACTCGCCGAACCACTACACAGATCAATAGGATACCTTAATCCCTACAAACCACGTAGGTCTCACGGCGTATAACCTATGGATTTACCAAGTGGACTACACCTTTTGGCGCCCTGTCTCCTGAAGCTTTATACGAGCTGCAACTATCTATACTATATTCCCGTTAGATTCTGAAAGCAAGGAAATCCTCGTATAGTAGTCCAAAAGGCTTTAGACCAATCGGTGCCTGAATTTTCTGTCTGAAGGCATTCGAGGTGGTGAGAGGATCATATCTATACACGACCATAGGTACTTCTCAGCCATCCACACACCAGCAACATTCCACCAAGAGCAAATCTATCTGCGTCCTCTTTTCCTGCTTCCATCGGATACGTTCTCGAAAACCTTTCGCGCTGGTTCATCTTCAACCATTCTGATAACATGGCCTATCTAACGCAATTGGCCTATTCTGATCCGCCTAGATATGTCCATGTCAGCATATAAATTATATAGCTATTGGTTCCAGCGACGTCGGTTTCCGCCGTTTTCCCTAGCAGGACCATATATTTTACGGAGAATTTTTCTCTCGTATACTCCCAGGTGTTTTTCATCTCCTTGCGATATGACCCAAGTTTCCGAGCCATATATAGCTGGACTTTTGTCCGTCGAGAGACGGCTTTATTCCTAAACTACTTGCTGAGCCGAAAATAGCAACTATTTGCAAGCACAATTCTCCTATTTACCTCCTCGCTGACGTTGTTGTCCTTGTTCACGGCGGATCCGAGGATCTAGTCGTTGACACCATCAATTTTGTCCTGCCCCAGTAACAGCAAGACTCACCTTCGCTGATTCTTTTTGGATTTCTGAAAATACTGCAGTAACCTCTCGCAAATTTCGCCCAATGATGTCTATGTTGTCAGCATACGCCAGCAACATATTGCTTTTCGTGTTGATGGTCCTGATCATATTTACCGCAGCTTTTCTCATTATTATCTCCAATAAGATGTTGAAGAGATTGCATGACAGTGTCTCGCCTTGTCTCAGTCCACGCTTGGTACAGAATGGAACAGTGAGGTCTTTCCCCACTTTCACTGCTGATTTGGTGTTGGTCAGCGTCATTCTACAGAGGGGGATCAGTTTTGCTGAAATCCCAAGTTCAGACATAGCTTCGTACAGTTCTCCCCGTATAAGGCTAGGGATGATGACTAGAGGATCATTAAGTTGATCTATGGTCCTCTTACGTGAAAGTACATAACCGTTGTCCTAGGTCACATGTCTTTAACTCGATATGTAAATAGAGGAATGACGAAAGGGGAAGATTTTTCTCCACTTCTCGAAATGTACTACTGTATAATGTTTTGGTAGATCCGCTTGCTCCGTCGTAGCATATATAGCCGACCAAACAAATGCAGTGCAGAGAAAATACCTCTCCTCATGCAGAGATGTGCTGCGGGACATAACCGGGAGAGTCTCTAAAAGACGTGTTTGAAACCGAAGACTCCCTAGCTCATTCTCTTCACCACGAAGCAGGTGGTTATGTATATACATCCCTTGTCACAACTCGGATGAAAATTGGCCTAGGGAATAAAGCAAGATATCTACGTGTGATTCTTCACACAAAGCTTATTTTCTAGTCAAACACTACACGCTGAAAAATTTGTATTTTTTTGTTATTTGGGTGCAAATATAACATGTTTGTAGCTTGTCCCAAATGTATTATACTTGTGCCCAAACACATTGTGTTTGCTATTCAATACAACATATTTGGGACACAATGATTAATAGATTATAATATATGTATTTGTGACCCAAATGTGTTTATCTTTGTTGAAAGCTGCTGAAACAAAAAATGTGACAGGCACTAAACAAAACAAAGCAGCAGATTTTCAGTTCACAAAAACCAATGTTTGCAAAGATGTACATGGTTCCTGCAATATATTGCTGGGCCGATATTTTTCAGCGTGTATGCATAGGATTAGTAGAGCTACCGGACGATAGTGGCCTGTCCCCGAAAATGGTTTTCTGCATATATCTATATGACTGTTGTCCACCCAATGTTGCTATACAGAATTCCTGAATGGTGGTCGGTACTGAAAAAAGCTTTCATCTAAGTATATTGACAAAAGTCCAGAGAATGGCAATAGTGTGTGTCACGGGTGTTTTCTGCACAAACCCTGATAAGGGTTTGGTAGTATTGCTGCATCTGTTGCCACAAGATTTACGCGGAGAGAACTGGCTACGCCATTTGCAATGCGCCTAACACATCCTTGCAATCGATCCAGCCCAATTGGCCGTGGGTCGTTTTTAAAGGGTTTGCGGCGATACACAAGAGAAGTCGATTACCTGACGCACACCTCCGCCTTTTTGAGAAAATTCTCCACTCATAGCTTAGATATCTGTGTCTAAGAGGGACGCATACCAGTTTACAGGGTGACCAGACAGTATTGCTACATTTTCAAATTGATATATTTCCAAAGCTGGAAAATTTACTAATGATGTGCTACTGTCAAAATATTCACTAACGTTTGACATTCCATGATGCATCCTTTCACGCCTATCAAACGTGTGGAAATTATAAAAAAAAAACTTCGAAATTCCGGTGCAGTTGACAAACTCTACGTGAATTTTGACCCATAAATCAGCTTCCCGGACGAGGTCCATTTTTGACACAGCGACTGTGCCAACAAACTAAATTGCCGTTACTGGAGTGAACACAATTCACAAGTTTTCAACCAGAAAGCATCTCGGCACCCAGAAAGGAAAGGAAAGGTTATCTGTTTGATGTGGGTTATGATGGCATGGCGGTAACACTGAACCTAATTTCTTTCGAAATGACGATGGCGAAACTATTACCGTCAATTGTTCTCAGTATAGAGCGATGTTAACCGACGTCCTGTGGCTAGAGCGTGACAACGTTGATATATACGAGCCGTGGTGCCACCAAGATGGCACTACATGCCTCATAGGAAAACAGTTTAAACAAATTTGGCAACTGGGTCGCCTCATCAATTGACCGCCATGAATACTCGACTTGAGACTCCTCGAATATTTTCTCTGGCGCGACGTCAACTTCTTAGTCTACGCTAATAAGTCAACCACTTTGGGCGAGCTCGAGGCCAACATTGGTGACGAACTTTTCAGGTCGCCGTTGGACGGCTTCTACACTGATGGTTTCAGACCAGATTGAAACTATGGTTTGTAAAAAAAATGTTTTCCTATTACATCCCACGAGCGGATAGCGGAAAGCATCTTACAACCATTGCTCAATTACAGTCAATAATTGGACCAGTGGAAACCCATATCCGGCTCTATAAAAACTGCCGCTACAACCGCACTTGGGTTCGAAAAACCGCATCGCAGCAAACCAAGGTACGATGAAGAGTGTCGCATTGCAAATGATGAAAATAACGCTGCACGTATGGCAATGCTTCGGTCAGTTGCAACGCAAGCTGCGACTGAGCCGTATAGGGAAAAAAGAAAGGAGGTAAACCGTCTCATTAGGCTTAAGAAACGGCAGTGGAGAAAGCGCGAGAGTGAGAAAATTGAGACATACAGAAGGAAGAATAAAGTCCGAAAATTCTACCAAAAAATCAAAAAGGAGACTAATGGACATGGTTCAGGGTCCCCCTTCTGTAAAGATAATGACGAAAATCTCATCGCAGATGTGCCAAGCATGTTGGGAATATGGAGAGATAATTTCTCCGCGCTACTGGTATCTGAGATATCCAATGACGATGGGACAATCGATCGAAATTTGGACGACGACGTCGATTGTCCACCTCCTAACCAAGACGAGGTCAGAACAGCTATTGCCCGGCTTAAGAACAACAACGATGGCGGCGATGGGCTGATAAGGTGCATGCATCAGCTCTTTAGCAAAATTTGGTTAGATGAATGCATGCCCGGCGATTTGAGTCTCAGTGTACTATGTCCCATATTTATAAAAGGTGACCCAAGTCTCTGTGCCAACTACCGTGAAATAAGCCTTTTATCCATAGCATTAAAGGTTCTGTCAAGTATAATGTACCAAAGACTAAAACCAATTGTCGCTGACTTTATTGGACCATACCAATGTGGATTTAGGCTTAGAAGGCATTAGGCATTTTCACGCTACGTCAAATCCTGGAGAAGACCCGCGAAAAACAAATCGGCACCTATCACCTATTTGCCGATTATAAAGCGCCCTTCGATAGCCCGATACGGGAGAAACTCTACAAAGCAATGTCTGAGCAAAATTTATACGCCTTTGAAGGATGACCTCGACGAACATCAAATCCGCAGTGAAAGTTGGTAAGATTCCTACCGAACCTTTCGAAACCAAGCGAGGCCTCAGGCAAGGCCACGACCTATCGTGCGATCTCTTTAACATCTTAATGGAGACCATTATTGCAAATTATGAAAATAACGCTGCACGTATGGCAATGCTTCGGTCAGTTGCAACGCAAGGTGCGACTGAGCCGTATAGGGAAAAAAGAATTGAGGTAAACCGTCTCATTAGGCGGAAGAAACGGCAGTGGAGAAAGCGCGATAGTGAGAAAATTGAGACAAACAGAAGGAAGAATAAAGACCATACCAATGTGGATTTAGGCTTAGAAAATCGACCATTGACCCCATTTTCACGCTTCGTCAAATCCTGGAGAAGACGCATGAAAACAAATCAGCACCTATCACCTATTTGCCGATTATAAAGCGCCATTCGATAGCCCGATACGGGAGAAACTCTACGGAGCAATGTCTGAGCAAAATTTATACGCCTTTGCAGGATGACCTTGACGACCACCAAATCCGCAGTGAAAGTTGGTAAGATTCCTACCGAACCTTTCGAAACCAAGAGAGGCCTCAGGCAAGGCGACACCCTGCCGTGCGATCTCTTTAACCTCTTAATGGAGATCATTATGAGAAAAACTGCAGTCAACATGAATAAAACCATCAGCAGCAAAAGTCACATGCTGCTTGAGTATGCTGATGATATACATAGATATAATTTGGCGCACAATTAGGGAAGTTACTGCTGTCTTTTCGAGAATTGAGAAGGAATCAGCAAAAGTGGGTCTGAAAATAAATGAGGACAAGACAAAATTAATGGTTTCAACGAGCAGAGCCCCCATGCGATTAAAGTGAACGTTGATAACTGTTATAATTTCGAGGCAGTGGACGAATTTACATTCCCCGGATCTGCCGTAAACAAAAATGTCAGCCTTGAGATCAAGTTGAGTATTGTGCTTGCGAATAGATCTTATTTTGGGCTAAGCAAGCACTTTAGAGATAAACTCTCATACAACCTGTCTTACTTTATGGCGCAGAATCCTGGCTCTTACCGCTAACCGACGAAACATCTGTAGGAGTCTTCGAGAGCAAAATACTCCGGAAGATTTATGGCCCGATAGTGCACAACGGCGAGTATCGGCGACGCATGTATCATGAGCTGTATGGGCTTTATCCCGACATTGACATAGTTAAGCGGATCAAAATAACGCGATTACGCTGGCTAGGTTATGTCAATAGAATGGATGAAGACGAATCAGCACGAAGGGGTTTCGAATCCCTGCGTATACTTGGTATTACCAACTGGAGAGATATAGAAAAAGATCGAACTGTTTGGAGAAATATGTTATCTTCCTTTTGTAAGGTCCTTGACACCCCTAGGGTGGTTCGAGACCGAATACGTAAGTAAGTAATTGGGACCTATAGTTTTACAAAACGGTTCCGAATGGTATTTTGAAAAGCTTTCTACAGCTACATACTCCATAATGTCGCTGCCACTAAGCAAAGTGACCGCCGTCGAAAGAAATGTAAGGTGGTCAAAACAGAAATCGAACCCACGAAATCGAAAAGAGATGGTTACACAGTTAGATATTCACATAATAAGAATACCGGAGCATAGTAGTATACCAGGGAACCATTGAGCGAATGCGCTGGCGGGGGTAGAGAGTACCTTGCATGTTCCATTGGATATGGAGCATGTGGGAATTCCCATTTCTTTGTGCAAGCTCATATTTATAAACTGTCAGACATGTGAAGATAAATTATCAGGGCACAATATGCAGGATCACCAGGCAAGTTGTTACCTGAATCGCACGCTAAACTTGATATCCATTCATAGATAAAATATCTCCATGCAAGCCGCCGTGATCTTTGGACACTGTTTAAAAGGCAGAAACGCATCGAGAATAGGAATCTCAGCCAATGAATGTAACAGAAGCTGTTGGTATGAATAGGAGGAAGGGAGCGGCGGACATCTCGAATGCTACTGCCAGGCCCCAGGCCTTTTGTATTAGTTTGAGACAATATCGAGGATCGTGTTTCCTGTTGAAACTGAAGCAAATTCAGGGAATTAAGCTGAATTAATTTGGGATCTTTTTGCAGAGTACTAATTGATTCAGCTACATCCTCGAATATCGGGGGTCGGTATCATAACTATGCCCGATACTTATGCTCGGTCAACTTACATGTTCAACGATTGGGATGGAATATGATGTCCCGTAGTATCACAACTGTTCTAATTGGACTAAGTATGTCAATAGGGGTAACCACTTCTCCCTAACCTAATCTTAGCAGAGGATTCCGAAAAGCTATTCGGAAATGGAATATATTTTCCTGCATTAACACCGCAAGGCATATTGAGCTACAGTCGTTACATGAGGTTGCTATTTATATTTCGGGTCCAGCAACAAAAACCCAATCATTTATCATTGGAAATGGTTTTATTGTTTCTCAAAATATTCTCGGTGAAGATCAATAGACTTTTGCATTTACTCAAAGCAATTTTCGAACAACTTCTTCCACTGCATTTGAGACACCTCCTAAATATGGGTTTAGAAATCTTCAAGAGCTACTTCGGGCGTCGATAAACGTTGATCATGCACTAAAAAGAAGTCATTAGGTGCCAAATCAGGGATATACGATGAATGATCTATCAATTCGACATTTTGAGTGCTCAACTAGCTCATTGTTTCAGCTGATGTGTGAGAGCTCGCATTGTCCTGATGCTAAATGATCCTTCTTGTCTTGATGTTTTCTATATTTCTTCGAACACTGTTGGAAACAGATACCACTCAGAATTGACCGTCCAATGTTCTACTATAGGCACTGCGGCCAGATGACCGGTTAAACCCAAAAAAACGCGACCATTTGTTTCGATGAGCTTCTTCCAAGAACAACTTTTGTTGGATTTAGCACGCCTTGAAAACCCCATACGGTCGATTGCTGGTTTGTTTCGGGCTCGTATGCATAGATCCATAATTCGTCACCTGTTACGATGTTATACACTGCATTTGAGATACCGCAGTTGTATTTTTTCAACATTTCTTTGCTCCAATCTACACGAGCCTTATTTGAGCATTCGTCAAATTATCCAAGGTTCAGTCATACTACTGTCCAAGAATACGTCAATCTCACGCTATGTCATGTCACATGTCGGTCTTGCTTTATCAGTTCACGCACAGCATCGATGGTTTTCGGCAAAACGACCGAAGTTGGACGACATTCACGAAATTCATCCTGGGGCGAACGGCGTTCGAGACTGAACTCTTGGTATCAGTAATTTTCAGTGGTTTCTGAAGGTGCTTCAGCACCAAAAGTCGAAACAAGATGATTGAGCCATTATTGTCTCGATATAAATATTGAAAATTAATTCCCTTTTTTGACCGAGATAAATTTTTCAACACACTGTCAATACAACAGATAGTTCTCGAACGTGAAATAGTGAAAGAATAGTTAAAACGTTCTATGTATGTTTATGCTACAAAATGTCAAACTTTCCAATCGAGGTTCCAGTTTGCATCTGGCAGTTTGCATCTGGCAATAGTATTCGAAATATAAATAAAAACCCTGTAATTCTGATTTTGGAAACATCGGAACGTATGATTTATATTAATTATACTCATACACTAACCCAGGGGTTCCCAATCTTTTTTATACTGCGACTCCCTTTACAGGTTAAAATTTTTTTGCGCCTCCCTTGTAAAAGATGATACCCGCAGTGGCTTCAGATAATTTTCTACAAAGAAAACTTCAAAGAATATGGAATCTTAATAATTTTTAATAACTAAAAACATGTTATTTACTACTAAGAATAACACTAGGTACAATTAATGAGACGGACGCACAGTTAGCCTGCACGAACCAATAGATTAAAATACTAAAGATTCACCAACTCGCTCTTGTTTCTTTTTTTTACTGAAGGGATTTAAACGTCTGGAAGTTGCAAGATTCTATGTCAGGAGATGAATTCTGTCGCTGAATTTTTTTTTAAATACCGCTGAAATTGTTACTGTAAATGTGCAAAAATATCTAAATATATGGACATCGTGAATGCATAAAATTAAAAATGTTGGATTTTCTTTGACAGAACAGCTGACTGACGTTCGAGTTGGGGCTTCTCGTATATGTTAGTCTGTGGATTAACCTACACACGTGGCCCTCGGAGATGCTAGAATCCGCGTGTGTGACTCCTGTTCAATTTATGTGACTGTCATCTAAAATAAAGAATTGTTGCAAGTCAGTTCGGGATCTGACTCCGCGATATGATGCACAAGAGTCGCTCACTTTAACCCAAAGTTCGTATTTACCCCCCATGAGTAACCCATACACACCGTCGTGGGGAATATGTAAAGAACGTTTACACATGAGTACAATGGGAAATTTCCCATCACGATTACCCATTACCCTCAGGGTAATGTGGAAAGTAAGGGGTAGCTCATCACGATTACCCATTACCTTCATGGAAATGGGAAAAATAATGGATAGCTATCCACGACAATGCGTAATGGGTTACCCAGGGTAACCCATCCACATTTTTGATCGAAACTATGAAAAAATTAGAAAAAATTTCCATATCTCGGAAACAGAGCGTGCAATCGAAAAATTCACAAATTTTTCCCGGTTTCTAAAAGTTTTTCATAAACTGCTTCAATTCGTATGGAAGAATGATTTTCAAAAAATCTCCAAAATGAGAAAATCTCTAAAATTAATAAGTGGCTACAACTCGGAACCGGTACGTCGAATCACAAAAATAATAAATTTGTCGCCTCACTTCTTTTTTTTTCTAAATCGCTAAAACTAAAATTTTTCAAGCAAAAAATCGCTAAAACGCCATCATGTTTATATCTCACAACCGGAGTGTCCAATCGAAAAATAACCAATTTTTCCCGGTTTCTAAACTGTTTCAATATATTTTAAAAAAATCGCCAAAATAAGAAAATCGCTAAAATTAAAAAGTGGCTATAACTCGGAAACGGTGCGTCGAATAGCAAAAGTAATAAATTTTTTAACTCCATCGGAGGCTTTAACCAATGGATGTCGTCAATATGACATCACTTTGTTTTAAAAAACACCGCTACAACTAAAATTTTTCAAGCATAAAATCGCTAAAACGCCCTCATGTTTATATCTCGGAAACGAAGCGTCCAATCGAAAAAATATACAATTTTTCCCGGTTTCTAAGGATTTTTTATCCTTAGATTCATATGGAAGAATATTTTTTAAAAAAATCGTCAAAATAAGAAAATCGCTAAAATAAAAAATGGCAATATTGAAGACATCCATTGGATAAAGCTCATTATAGAGGTAAAAATGTTATTACATTTTCGATTGGGCGCACCGTTTCCGAGTTATAGCTACTTTTTTATTTTAGCGATTTTCTAATTTTGGCGATTTTTTGAAAAAAAAATTCTTCCATACGAATTAGACCAGTTTATGAAAAACGAACTCACGAAATACTAAGCATTTAATTTCTGTATATACATAACAAACTATGTGGCATCATGTTTCCTAACTTGTCTTTATTCCATTGCATAAAATACACATCCTGATGGATCAATTACAGGCTTAATTGCATACAAATCCTGAGAGGAAAAAGTTGCATGTTTCGCAATTTCTTTTGTACGGTACTTGCAAGATTCGCCTCTCCTTTTTAGTTTCCTAAGCATTTCCCTTTGTTTATGCTGCTGCTGATGATAAATACAAAGGCTGTACTTAGATCGCAGGAAAAGTCTTTAACTCACAAATTGTATACATCTTCTTCGTTCACTTTTTTTTTTGTTTGTTATAATTGTTTCCTCTTCTGGGTGTAGTTATTCTGTTACGTCTGGGGTTTCTTAGCTCTTTTCAAAAAGTTGTTTTTAAGGTAATTGAACGAATTGTATTGTAATGATTCCAGATCATCGTGGCTATAATAGAGAGAGACGATAAATATATAATTAAACAAGTTAGTTATATGACTTTGGAACAAAATGTTAAAATATTGTTTAAGGTTTGTTCTCCAAAGTTTAATTATATTTACATTGTTTTGATTTCCAGCAGAAGGAAGCTCATCATATTCTGCAACTTGTTAACTGTATTTCGCCAAATGTTTTGGTTGTAGTTCTGTATTATCACTGAAAGAAATGCATGGTGATTAACTATTGCAGAAATCGTGAATTGTAGAAATTCCAACTTTTGTTTAATTATCTATTCCATTATTTGTAAGAAACACAGGGATTTCAGTATTTCTTTAAATTACAGTGATTAAGTACCTACTCATGTCTAAACCCAAAAACTTGCCAGTACGTCCTATAGTTCAAAAGAGTTCATCAGAAAGAAAAGCTTGTTAAAGCTTTTACCATAGAAACTAAATATTAATTATATGCAGAATTTTTTTTAGTTTATCTTAGAATTTATATTAATAATGCGCTACCATGTCAATAATAAACACCAACCCTGCCTTTCCTAATATTTAGTATTGTTTCCTTATATACATGCCAGTGGGTCTAGTCAGATCTTCCCCCATCATCGAAAACGTCCTTATTATGGTTGGTTGGTTGGTTGATAAGGCTGCAAGACAGCACGCTGTCTAGCACTCTTAGGCTAAAGAAGCCCATTGTGACCCCTGCAGTTTCCTCCATAGCAACTATTGACTAGTCGTATAGCCAATTTGCCCTTTCAATAAATTTGTCTATAAGACCTACAGGAATATCCTGTAGAGCTACGGTGCAAACTAAATGTGTACCGAATATCCTACTTCTCAGTCCTGCCAGAGCAGGGCAATCCAAGAGAAGGTGTTTCGTCGTTTCCTCGTCCTCTTCCATGCAGCATCTACAGAGATTGGAGTTTCTACGTCCCAATCTTAGGGCGTGTTTTCCTACAAGACAATGTCCCGTAAGTGTTTCTATCATTGTGAATAACCTGCCTCTCGGCAAGTTAAGTAGTTGCCTAGTCCTCTTCCTGTCCACCTGTGGCCAGAGGACCCTGGCTTGTTTGCAAGTTGAAGTAATTCTCCACTTGTCCTTGAACATATTATCGGCCCACTGCCTGATATGCAAACGGCAGGTAGAGATTGGCATTCTAACACCTTCTTTTGCCGGAAGAACCTGTGCCGTAGTGCCCTGTCTAGCTAACGCATCCGCTACGCAATTGCCTGGAATGTCGCTGTGTCCCGGTACCCAGATGAACCTGATGTCAAAATACTCTGCCATCACCCTAACTGATGAGTGGCATTCTTTCGCCGTCAGGAACGTAGCAAACATGGCTTCCAGGGATTTTATGGCAGCCTGGCTGGCTGTGTAGACACTACTTTTCAATAGTTCAGCAACCTCCAGTATGGCGGTAACTTCCGCCTGAAATACACTACAGTGATCAGCCAGCTTGAAGGAGATATTTACGCTCAGGTCCGGTGAATGGACCCTATATCCTACTTGCTCGTCCGACTTTGGTCCATCCGTGAAAAATCTGATACTACTGGTATCCCCTTCCAGTGACTTTTCCCAGGTATTCCTGTTCGGAATAGAAGTCCTTAGATTTGTCGCTGGTAGAAAGTAGGGGATACAGTAGTCCGTTTTTAAGGGAATAGAGTTGATCCGGTATAGTAATTCAACATGTCCAGACTGCCCCGATATCATGACGCCACAATTTCTGATTCCCACCAGGGATTTAGCCGCTGCCGATTCGGCCATGACATCAGGAGTACAGATGTTCAGGATAGCACTGAGTGCAGTACCTGACGTCGTGCCCATTGCCCCACTGACGCTAATCAGTGCTGATCTTTGAATTTTCATCAAGGAATTCAGAATATATTTCTTTTGGAGGGACCTCCACCAAACTACGATGCCATAGAGAAGTATTGGTCTGATTACTGCCGTATAAATCCACCGTCCTTATTATGCCTGTAACTAATTTATGACCGGACGATAGACAATGAACACTCACTTGCGTTGAGGGCGTAATGGCCATAATTAAACCTCAATTTGCCTATTATTTTAGAATTTTGACATTTAGAACCCAGAGAAAAGACAAATAATGAAAAGAGACCCGATATGTATATATATATATTAGGATGGGTCGTATTGCAGAGGGCCGAAAAATGTTAAAAAGGTGATCGCGATTCTTGTTCTATGCATCATTTGAAGAAAGTTTGCTGAAGAAAACAAAGTTCTAAAACTAAATTTCGAGCCCCCGGATTTTTCGAAATAGTTTTTTTTTTTTAATATTCAGTAATCGAGTTAGATATTGGACTAAAAAGGCAAAAGAAAATTTTATTTCCTCCAGTTAAATGAGTATTTGCGCTGAATATTATGGGCTATTTAAAATTTGGGACTGCATTATGAGTAACTCAAATCTTGGTCAAGTTTCACAACATTTTCCTCAATTTCGAAAATTTTCCCCAAAAAGGGCGACACATTCCCAAAAATTGGGCAAAAGCGCCCTGTGGCGGTACACAAAAATAAACATAAATGTCAAAAATGGATTCGTGGACCCAAAAAATTCCTAAATACACATTTATCCAGAGAAAATACAATTTTCTTTTGTCGTTTTAGTCCAATATCTAACTCGATTATTGAATATTATAAACCAAAACCAATTTCGAACAATCCGGGGACTCGAAATTCATTTTAGAAGTATAGTTTCTTCGGCAAACTTTCTTCAAATGCCCCATAGACCAAGAATCGTGATGAGCCTTTGTCGCAAAAACATTTGACCCACCCTAATACATATGTAACGGGTTTTTCAACAGAGACGCTACAAAAGTAAATCGATAGGAACAGCAAACGACGCCATATTTTTTCCCCCTCTTTTGACATTTCTCTTCAGTAAGGTTTGCCATTTCATCATGGAAAGATATACGAGCCAGCAACGGGTCGAAATTACTAAAAAATTTACTACCGAAATTTGGAGTCAGTGGCCTCAACTTTAAGAGCGCTACGTCCAATTTATGGTCGTCATAATCGTCCTACCAGATCAACAATTGAACGTCTAGTGGAAAAATTTGAATCCACAGGCACAGTACAAAATGTTCCCGTGCCAGTGAGACAAAGAAGTGCCCGTAGTGTCGAGAATATTGCTGCCGCTGAGGCTTCAGTTCAAGAAAGCCCAAATGTGTCTCTCACACGTCGTTCTCAAGCGTTGGGCATCTCTGTGACGTCGTTGCGGCGAATTTTGCGAAAAGATCTTGGCCTACATCCTTACAAGATCAAATTGACGCAAGAACTGAAGCCGCTTGACCACCATAAGCGTCGTATGTTCGTGAATTGGGCTGAGCAGCAACTTGAAAATGATTCTGATTTTCATCGGAAAATCATCTTCAGCGATGAGGCTTATTTCTGGCTGAATGGCTTCGTCAATAAGCAAAATATGCGTTATTGGTCAGACAGCAACCCACACGTAATCCATGAGTCATCATTGCATCCTGAAAAAATTACGGTTTGGTGCGGTTTATGGGCCGGCGGCGTCATTGGGCCGTGCTCCTTCCATGATGATCAAGACCGGCACATTACTGTGAATGCGAATCATTACCGTTCAATGATAACCGAATATTTTTGGCCCCAATTGGATATTATGGACTTGGAGGACATGGGGTTCCAACAGGACGGCGCCACAAGCCACACAGCGAATGCCTCAATCAATTTATTGGAAACCAAGTTTGGTGAACGTGTTATCTCACGAAATGGCCCAGTCGATTGGCCGCCTTGGTCGTGCGATTTGACGCCGTTAGATTATTTCCTGCGGGGCTACGTCAAGTCTATGGTCTATGCCAACAAGCCAGCGACGATTGATGAACTTCGTACGAATATCGAACGTGAAATTGCAGCACTATCGGCCGATTTATGCTTGAAAACTATCGAAAATTGGGTTCAGCGTCTGGACTTCTGGAAACGTGCCCGTGGTGGCCATGCAAAACAAATCGAGTTCCATACATAATATCATCGAACGTACTTTCACAGGAATAAAGAATTTTATTGGTATCTAACACCGGTTTTGTTTGATTTAAAAAAGACTTTTGTAGCGCACTTATTGAAAAACCCGATATATGTATATATTAGGGTGAGTAGATTATTGTTGGTCCCCCGACTCAGCAAAAAACCTAAAGCTGGAATCATACCGAGAATTTTTATCGAATTGACCAATAACTTTAGGTGAACTCTACCCCTCCCAAAAATGCAATGGAAATTACAGCTTCACACCCCAAAACATAAATCTGTGTTCGCTGAGTCCATTTTATTGTAGTAAATGTTTTAATACAGCTAAACTAGTTTTTGTAGGAGGGATGTGAAACTGTAATTTTTATTGCATTCTTGGGAGGGTTAGAGTTAATCTAAATTTATTGGCCTCTTCGGCTAAAACTCTTGGGATGATCCTAGCTTTCAGTTTTGCTGTGCCAAACTGAAAGAGTGTTCCTCAATACAAAACACCTCTCCTTAATGTATAAAGGGTGGGCCACGTAAAATTTGAAAATTTAATTTCGCTTTAAAAAAAATACGAATATAGACATTTTTCAAAATGATGACTTTATTGGTAAAGCCCATCAATGACATTTATGAATGAAACACAAAATCGTTCAAATGACTTCTACAACTTGCTTTGTATTACCTTATTCAAACTAACCAATTGGTCAGCAAATTTTTGATTGTTTGGACCTCTGTCTCGTAATCGCGTGATTTTGTCCTTTCGTCCATTGAAGACGTGTGGATTTTCCGATCTCCAAATTTAACAATTATTTTCATCGGAAAAGGTGATGTATGTATATAACGGGGGGGCTACGTAAAATTTGGAATTTGAACCCCCCACCCGTTATATATTTAAGGATACCTATATTTTTAATGTACTCTAACTTTATCTAAGAGGACATTATTTACTTTTAAGCTCTTACTTGAGAATATTGCTTATCTATAAATTTTGTTTTTGTGTGTTTAAGGAGAAACCCGGCGCTCTTTTGGTGTATAGTATTATATTAAATGTTCCTACATATTCCTGCAGTAAAAGTAAAATAGTTATTAGTGTCTCTTTTTGGAGCACGGACATCAAAAGGATAAATTTTCTAACAGTTAAATGTTTCAAAAATAACCCACAATGTAAATATTTCAAAGATTTTTCACGCATCTTTTTTAAGCTTTCTACCTCAACAATTTTTCCTTCGTGAAGATATTTACGAATTGAAAGCAAAACTTTGCAAGTTTGAAGAAGAAGCCAAGAAATTGAGTTTATTTGCCTCAGTTTGGCAATTCAATTTTTAATTTTGCTTTCCTTGAAGTTTTACTGGCGCTAACTTTAGTCGTTAAAATTTCCCCAAGATAAACAAGAGAAATCGGTTGCCAGCCATCGTTGTAAAATATAAAATCAAATTGATGCCATCAAAGTAGTGATTTGTATTACGATGGCTATTCTTCTGTCAAATAATATAAATATTTTATTGAGACGAAAACTTCTTTTGAAAGAACTAAAGTTCCCTTGACATTTTGAGATGTTGTTGAAAAGTGTCACTTAACTCTTTGGTGAAATAGTTGTAAAGGGCGAAGCAAAGATGCCATAACCCTTTAATGAAAAGTTAAATTGCAAAAAACAAGGAACTTGGGGAAGGTGAAATCCTAGGTAAAATATAAAGTACAAATGATTTATACATTTTTATTTTTCGAAACCATTGTCGATAAGCTTTCAATGAGTAACACGATTAATAATTATATTTACGAAATTCGTGTGGTTTAAATGCAGATTTTTAATTCTTTGTTGATCTACAATATCATAAATTTTGACTTCGATTATTTCTTTCAATACATACATTTATTGTTAACCCACGCGTCTGTCCCCCGCAGATACCACGCCAGCTGGGGTCCATTTATAGCTTAACATGGCGGTGGGCACGGCCACAAGTCACTTCAGCACTAGATATATCGGTTTTTTCAATAAGAGCGCTACAAAAGTTTTTTTTAAATAAAACAAAACCGGTTTTAGATACCAATGAAATTATTTATTCCTGTGAAAGTACGTTCGATACCATTATGTATGGAACTCGATTTCTTTTGCATGGCCACCACGGGCACGCTTGCAGAAGTCCAGACGCTGAACCCAATTGTCGACAGTTTTCAAGCATAAATCGGCCGATAGTCCTGCAATTTCGTACGAAGTTCATCAATCATCGCTGGCTTGTTGGCATAGACCATAGACTTGACGTAGCCCCACAGGAAATAATCTAACGGCGTCAAATCGCACGACCGAGGCGACCAATCGACTGGGCCATTTCGTGAGATAACACGCTCACCAAACTTGGTTTCCAATAAATTGATTGTGGCATTCGCTGTGTGGCTTGTGGCGCCGTCCTGTTGGAACCACATGTCCTCCAAGTCCATATTATCCAATTGGGGCCAAAAATATTCGGGTATCATTGAACGGTAGCGATTCGCATTCACAGTAATGTGCCGGTCTTGATCATCATGGAAAAAGTACGGCCCAATGACGCCGCCGGCCCATAAACCGCACCAAACCGTAATTTTTTCGGGATGCAATGATGACTCATGGATTACGTGTGGGTTGCTGTCTGACCAATAACGCATATTTTGCTTATTGACGAAGTCATTCAGCCAGAAATGAGCCTCATCGCTGAAGATGATTTTCCGATGAAAATCAGAATCATTTTCAAGTTGCTGCTCAGCCCAATTCACGAACATACGACGCTTATGGTGGTCAAGGGGCTTCAGTTCTTGCGTCAATTTGATGTAGGCCTAGATCTTTTCGCAAAATTCGCCACAACGACGTCACACAGATGCCCAACGCTTGAGACCGACGTGTGAGAGACACACTTTGTCTTTCTTGAACTGAAGCCTCAGCGGCAGCAATATTCTCGACACAACGGGCACTTCTTTGTCTCACTGGCATGGGAACATTTTGTACTGTGCCTGTGGATTCAAATTTTTCCACTAGACGCTCAATTGTTGTTCTGGTAGGACGATTATGACGACCATAAATTGGACGTAGCGCTCTTAAAGTTGAGGCCACTGACTCCAAATTTCGGTAGTAAATTTTAATAATTTGAAATGGCAAACCTTACTGAAGAGAAATGTCAAAAGAGCGGGAAAAATATGGGGTCGTTTGCTGTCCCTATCGATTTACTTTTGTAGCGTCTCTGTTGAAAAACCCTTTACTTATATATAATTTTTATGTTCTTATATATAATTTTTTTTTTTACAAGTATGTTTTTTTTGCAAGTAATAGTGTTCCAAACATATACATGGTTCCTGCAGAATATGTTTGGGAAAATATGGTAGAGATGTCACTGGTTGTGAGCAGCTCTCCCCAGTCCCTTCAAGGGATGTTATGGGAAAATATTTACTTATTTTTTAAATGCGAACCCATGGTTATAATTATGGCAACAACATCGAAGATAAGTATAGTATGTATGCTACATACATGGTGAAAAAACTGCCTCTGTAACATATTCTCGCTAAACATATTCTGCAGGAACCATGTATATATTTGGAACACACTTCCAACATTTATATGTTTGCAAGTTCCAAACGCAGGTGTATTTAGATGCAAACATTAGCATGTTTACTGATAAATTTGTATGCTTTGACGTGGAAACATATGGGTGCTTCATCCCAAACATCCATATACTTACGTGAAAGCATTCGCGTTGATTCCCCCAAACCTCCATAATACTTTATACTTACGTGGAGACATGTGCATATTTTCTCCACTAACATAATAATATTTAGAAACGAATTATTATTTCTTTCTTCATTTATTATAATTAACATAAATAATTAATACAAAAAATTAAAATATTTAAAATTACCCCTTTTACATTCACTTGCTGAATGCATTACTTTTTTATGAAATGAGAATCTGCAGTTCTTTTGCTTCTCTTGTCTTTGTTGTCTCTCAAGTTTTTGTTTTCAGAAGGTTTCAACTATGCGTAGGTACGCAAACAATATACTTATATACAACTCTAGCTCATGCAAGACAAGCGTGTATTAATTATTTATGTTTCTTTTTATTATATTGCACAAATGGTCCGCCATTCCGAATATTTCAGTAGAAGCTCGGGCAGGAAAAGGGATTGACGTTGTTGCCCTTTCCAGTATCTTTCCTCAAAATCGATTCTCACTTTGGTAGCACACATACGAAACACATACACAAAAAACAAAGCAACATCACAAACCATTTAACCGTCCGAGCGTTTGTTTATTCTTCTATCACTGATCAAGCGCTTTTGATATCCTCTGTCCGATGAACCATTGACGACTGAATACACGAAATTAAAACCCAATTCATCAGCCAAAACAAGAAACACTGACTTCATCTGCAATTTGCAAGCACATTCAGGAATATTTATAAATCACTCACTGAGAGAATAATGCAAAAATACAGATACACTTTCCCTCAGGACAATGGGAAAAATAATGGGTAGCTACCCTCGACGATGGGTAGTAGGTTACCCAGGGTAACGCAACCCCATTTTTGATCGAAAATATCAAAAATTAGGAAAAATCTCTATATCTCGGAAACGGAGCGTCCAAACGAAAAAATAAACAATTTTTGCGGGTTTCTAAGGGGTTTTCAATGGTTAACCCATTACCCATCGTCGTGGGTAGCTACCCATTATTTTCCCCATTTCCCCGAGGGTAATGGGTAATTGTGATGGGTAGTTCTCCATTTCGTGGGTAGCTACCCATTATTTACCCCATTGCCCTGAGGGTAATGGGTAATTCCTCATTTTCGTAAGTAGCTACCCATTATTTTCCCCATACCCTGTGGGTAATGGGTAAACGTTCATTACACATTCCCCACGACGATGTGTATGGTTACAAGATATACACACTCGTTGCCCCTCTTTTATTATCTTGCTCGCGAGAGAGTATAAACAGTGCAACAAACACGGCTGTATTTGCATCACAAACACAGATGTATTTGGGTCGCAAACACATACATATGTTATAACATATTAATCATTGTGTGTCTCAAACATGTAATATTGAATAGCAAACATAATGCGTTTGGGCACAAGTATATTATATTTGCGACAAGCTCCAACCACATGTTATATTTCCATCCAAACAACAAAAAACTACAGATTTTTCAAATGCAAAATTAGGTGCAATGTACGACGGAGGCTGGACACTAGATCGGGTCGGCCTCCATATAAAAAAAAAGTCGAGGGCAAATATTAAAGATCAACTCCAGACAATTTAAAAAAAATTTCCTTTCCGAGCCCGTGAAAAACAGCCAAAATCATATTTTACAGTAGTTTTTTTATTTGTGGCTAGACAAGACATCGTTGTATAGGCCTCGACGAATACTACATTTGTAACGACGGGTTTCCCTTTGAAGCTGAAGCTTATTCAGTGGTCGCCAGGTATTCGTTACATACCATTTATTTTTGAGAGAAGGAGTAGAACGTTATCAATTTTCCGTATATAGATAAATTTTATTTAAAACGTATTAATATTCAATGATAAAAATAATATTGCAGTAAATGTCTTAGCGTGGAGCAGCAAGATGGCGGTGGGATTCTACAGGCGTTGATGGCTGGCAGACGATGACGAATCGGGTAGAGTGTTACTGGTGTCGGAGATCGTTGACCGAAATGGCGCTGACTCGTGGGTGGGTGTTTTACCGCCTGTGGCAGTGATGCGTCGTCAATGAGTCGTTGCAGTTGTCGTGGTCGATGGTTTGCGCCCGTTGTCAGGACTTCTTAGATGGCAAGGCTTTAGATACCGTGAGGGATCTTTTGTACGCTGGAGTTTGGCAAACAGGTAGGAAGCCTCCGTTTATACTACGGCAGGGAATCTGTGGTTGAAAGCGGGGACTACTGTAGGCACCCAAGTTAAGACCCCACAGGTAGGGGATCTCTGAGTTGGTTCAGGGAAGAAGGTAGGCACCAGGGTCGAGACCCCACGGGCAGGGAATCTATGGCTGGAACCAGGGGCAACAAAGGACAACACGGGAATAGGCGAGCACCAAGTTTACGACCCCACGGGCAGGAAATCTCTGGCTTGAACCAGCGGGAAGACGACCAGCTAGGGATTACTATACTATCTGCGTTTGAACAATGGTGTATAATACACTACTATGGCAATGTTGGCTCTTCAACGTCTGTAGACCGATTCGCCTCGAGTACTCCTACTACGTTGATCCGCCTTTTATACACTCCGCACTGGTAGCTGATGTTAGTCGTCACAGCTGTTATTCTCAACTTCGTGTGGTGGATATTGCCCTCCAGATGGCGATGTTGCACTAACGCTGCGGTTGGTTTCAACAGATGGCGTGCTATTCGGTCGAGAGATGGCAAATGTAAAGTGGTGTGAAAACGAGCGGTCGACTTCCGCCTTCACGCATTTCTCCTGTAGATGTCGCTAACGTACGATACCACTTTCTAATGAAGCCATCATTTAATGCAGTTTCTCCACCTAAAATTTAAAAATATGGGATTAACGCCCTTTCAAAACCACGCACATTTTGCTTTGGAAGTGTACAGTTTTATTCAAAAACAAAAAAGTTATGTATGACAAGATGTATTTGCATCATTAATACAAATATTTGTTCATGTAAATATGCAATAATTTAAGGTAATAATGCAAACAACATGAAAAAATAAAACAATAAGATAAATGCATCTTGTCATACCTAACTTTTCTGTTTTTGAATAAAACTGGATACTTCCAAAGCAAAATTTTCTTGGCTTTTAAAGGACTTACATCCTGGATAAAAACATTAGAGGTAGAAACGGCATTCATTAGAAGATGATGTCGTACGTCAACGACATTAAAAGAACAAATAGAGTACTCGTCGAGGCCTATACAACGGTGTCTTGTAACTATGTTACGATCGAGCCACAAATGATTTTGGCTGTTTTTCACAGGCTCGGAAAGGAAAATTTTTTTAAGTTGATTCGAGGTGATCTTTAATATTTGCCCTTGACTTTGGGAATTTTTTTTTTGTGACCCGGTCTAATGTATGTGTATTTGAGTATTACATATACATATATATATATGTATATCTCAATATATATTTAGTTTACTCAATTTCCGTGCTAGCTTTCTCTTTATAAGGAGCACATTTGTCATTGTTGTATCTACTTGGTGTTTGATTTTTTCATACTTTTGTGTGAGTCGATTTGAAAGTTAATATCATGTGGTTTGAGATGCATAATTTCTGTATACAGAACTTCCCGCATTCCTTTTTCTTCACAGAAACTTGAATTTTATTTTGTATATCTACCATAATCCTTAGCAATTATTAGTTCACCCACTCCCAACTTAACCCGAAGGATAATTCACGAATTCCTTTGACATTATATAAATTTTACACAAGTCCTTAAAAAATCCTAACAATCCCTCACATGGCAAAAATCATAAACAAAGCAAAATTTAATTTTCCTTTTTCTAACAGAAGAGGATTAAAACCCTAAAATTACCTTTGATAAAGAAAACAAAAGGCACATACAAAATACAATACTCGATTAAAATTATAATTACTCACATTCACTCATGCCACCTCATCATTCCATAACAACCCGTGTTATGTAGCCCCCATTCTATGAAACTGCAGGCTCGTCTCCATCCCAGCTGGAAATGTGATAAATATAAATTATGAAGCACTTTAATATCCCTACAAACATGCACAGCGAAAGACTAAGGTTAAAGGCGAACTGTTGTATAGAAGGACTAACAAGTCTGTCATTTGAATTCGAAGACAAGTGTTCGGTTAAAGGGTTAAGCAGACACTCCAAATGTTGTTACACTCTCTCGCTCCCTGAGACACTCACATGTATGTACATTATGCCATAGAAACCTTTTATCACGTACAAATGCAAAAGTTGTTATGTATTGTTATTTTTAGAGAACACAATAGAACTCCTTTGTGTCCTTACAAAACAAATAAACACTCGCACGAACGATTTGTCACAGTTGAGAATATGAGTAGTCAACAGTGGGTTGGAAGAGAACGAAGAAGTAAATCTAAATATTAAGTTTCTACACTAAATTCCACAGACACTTAGTAATAGAAAACTAACACTAGATCTACATAGGAACCATTCTCTTGAATAATGTCCCAGTAAACTATTCTTACTGACGTGTCGGATGTCTATAAATTCTCTTACATTTTATCAGAAATCAGCCGAAATATTCAAAACTCGTTCATACATTTGAACGATTTGTCTACACATTGTCTGACAAATTTGATCATTTTCTCAAATTTCGTACGAGATATGCACGACATGGCTGTATACTCGACAATCATGCGACGATTCTGCACATTTTCTGAAAGACATTTCATTCAGAAACCATGAATTCACCGAAAATTAGCATACTCTAAATTTTCGGGGAAATAAATTGCTGTTATTAGTATCCGATTGACAGATGTCCTCGAAAAATTATAAGGCTGATATTACAGCTATCCAGGAAATATTTTGAACAGGATATTGCAGAACAGGGGAAAAATTGCGACATATACTACAGTTGCCAGGAGAACAAAACACGAATTTGGTTACTGATTTTTAGTTGGCAAAAGACTGCGACATCTAGTCTCTAGGTTCAATCCTGTGAGTGAACGTATACCCACAATCCGCATAAAAGTGAAATATTTTTATATTTCCCTAATTTGTGTGCATAAGACATATTCTATGAGCTCCTAGAGGAAACGTATGACCGCTGCCCTGGCCATGACATTAAGATTGTACTAGGAGATTTTAATGCCAAAGTAGGCAGGGAGAATGTGCTTCATCCAACTATTGGCAATTTCAGTCTACATGCTGACAGTTCCGAAAACGGTATGAGACTGATTGACTTTGCAGCGGCAAAAACTATGGTCATTAGTGGTACAAGATTCCAGCATAAAGACATCCACAAGGCTACTTGGGTATCCCCTGATCAAAGAACTAAGGACCAAATTGATATGGTGGTAATTGCTGGAAGGCACTCATCCAGTGAAATGCACGTAAGAGTGATCAGAGGAGCTGACATCGATTCTGATCACTACCTGGTAGCAGCAAAGGTTCGCACAAGATTAAGTAGAGCGAAAATCGTACGAACCCATACGCAGAGGAAGCTGGACATGGGAAAGCTGCAATTACCAGATGTAGCCACAGCCTACTCAAGGAACCTCTGGCAACTTTTGGCAAAGAAACCCACCCTCTCAAGATGACGATCCTGATGCGCAGTGGAAACCTAATTCCGACTCTATAAAAACTGCCGCAAGAACCGTTCTTGATTTTGAAAAATCGCTTCGCATTCGCGTCGCATTGCAAATGATGAAAAACACGCTGCACGCATGGTAATGCTTCAGTCAATTGCAACGCGAGCTGCGACTGAGCAGTAAACGGAGAAAAGAAATGAGGTAAACCGTCTCTTTAGGCGTAAGAAACGGCAGTGGAGGAAGCGCGAGACTGAGAAAATTGAGACATACAGAAGGAAGACCGAAGCCCGAAAATTCTATCGGAAGGTCGGAAACGGAACTAATGGAAATGGTTCAGGGCACCCCTTATATAAAGACAAGGATGGAAATCTCATCGCAGATGTGCAGAGCATGTTGGGAATATGGAGAGATCATTTCTCTGCGCTATTGGTACCCGAGATATCCAATGACAATGAGACGATCGATCACAATTTGATCGACGACGTCGATTGCCCCCGTCCTAACCAAGATATTGTCCGGCTTAAACAACAAAGCCGCAGGAGCCGACGGATTACTGGCGGAGCTGTTTAAGGCTGGCGGCGATGAGCTGATGAGGTGCATGAATCAGTTCATTACCAAAATTTGGTTAGATGAATGCATGCCCGGTGATTGGAGTCTCAGTGTACTATGTCCCATATTTGGGAAAGGCGACCCCAATCTATGTGTCAACTACCTTGGAATACGGCTTTTATCCACAGCATATAAGGTTCTATCAAGTATAATGTGCGAATGACTTACACCAATTATAGCTGGCCTGATTGGACCATACTAGAGTAGCCTGCAAAATCGAAAACTAGCCAGATTTTCACGCTACGCAAAATCCTGGAGAAGACCACGATCGTTGATCCCCAGGAGTTGTTCGAAACCGGATAGTAAGTGAGTATTGGTTTGTCTGCCTCCTTGTCTTTGTTTTCTTTCATCCTCTCTCAGTAATAGATGAGTTAACGTTCAATTAATCCAATAACTGAAGTCTCGTGACCACCCGATGCGTTTCACTTCGCTGAATGGGCTGAAGATAGCTTGACTGAAATTTTTACCGGAAAATTATCTTTTCGATGAAGCTCATTTTCAACTCGAGGGCTACGTCAACAAAGAAAATTGTGGTAAACCACATTGTCCAAGGCGGGATGAGACTAAACCTAACATACACCTAGAACCATAACTACACAATCTATAACCAATTTTCCAAAAAAAAAAAAAAATAGTCGAATTTGGGGCTCCGAAAATCCTCATGCAATCCATGAGAAAAAAAAAACAGCAGACAGTTGTCCGAGGCCTTCGGCCACGGACTGTCCCTGCAGGCTGTGTCAGAGACACGGCCATTAAGTTTAACGTAGAATACGCCATCCGATAAGATATGGCAGCACAATAGATTAGCTGCTTTCCAACTACTTCCCAATGTATTCACAGAAATGTGTTTAGGAAAAACGCCATTGATATAGTGAGCAGAAAATATAAGAGGAAATTTAGAGAAAACGAAAGGTGCCTGTAAATCTGAGTTTACACATGCAATTTTGATGGCGTTAATTATTGTGTTGGTTGGAGAGAGATGCGACGGCATTTTGTAAATATGCACTTTCTTAGATTCACTAAAGCAAGCAATGCCTTTATATGCGCAAGAAAGCTGGAAAGCAGCTAATCTATTGTGCTGCCATATCACAAAAGTAATTCCTATTGCTGTACATCTAATAAAGATGTCGCTACAATGTGGCGATAACCCAAATAAGTTTGGAAACCACTGATCTAAACGATTAGAATAGTTTTGAACAAGATTTATTAATTTATTTTTTAGTTTGTGTACTCGAAGACTGTATGCCATATGTTTAAGGATGAAACTATATCTAGTTTAACGTATTACATTATAGCGACATCTTCATTTGAAGTACAGCTACAGCAATACATTTTATGATATGGCAGCACAATAGATTAGCTGCTTTCCAACTACTTCCCAATGTATTCACAGAAATGTGTTTAGGAAAAACGCCATTGATATAGTGAGCGTATACATCGCCAATCCTTTGTATTAATGTACATACACATACATTTACACGCTGCTCGCAGAAGTAAACAAACGACAGCAAAGATCTGTAAACTTTCAAGCACACACAAGTGTCCACGCTCCCCTCCCTTCATTTTATGTACGCCTCCAAACGAACTAATAACCGACCGATCCAACAAAACGAAATGTACACACACACACATTTACACGCTGCTCGATAAATAAACAACGCACAGCAAAGCCAAAATCATTTGATTTCACAACAACAACAAAAACAACAGCGGCATTTACAAACCAACAACAACAGCGGCATGTACAAAAAAAGTCTAAAATATCATGCTCTTATGCTCATATTTATTTCCTTAACTACATAAAACTTTTATATATAGACATATAATTGTTTTAATGTAATTCGAAACAAAACATATTACCAAAACTGAGTAACATATAAAAATTGCTAAAATATGTTTTAATATTTAAGTAAAATTGGGTGAAAGTTGACAAACATTTTCTCAAAATTTTGTGCTTCAGATCAACACCCCTACCTTACCCTATAACGTATTCTACGTTATAAATTCACCCACAACGAGCACCTGTTTGGTGCGGATTTTGGCCACGCGGCGTGATTGGGCCTTACTTTTTTGAAAATGAGGCTAAAATTGCAGTGACTATGAACGGCATTCGCTACACGAACATGATGGCACGAACATGAGTTCTTGTGGCTTCAACTGAAAGGTATGGGTCTGGACGAAATGTTATTTCAGCATGACGGCGCCACTTGCTACACCGCACATGAAACAATCGATTTATTGCAGCAACGATTTCCAGAACAAATTATCTCAAGAAATTTTGGTGTCAACTGGCCACCAAGATCATGTGATTTTACGCCGGGCGATTTCTTTCTTTGGGGTTTTGTGAAAGTCGGGTTTATGTGAATAACCCAGAAGTGACATCAGTGACATCTCTGTGTAAATTTCGTGGGAAATTTCATGAAAAGAGTAATGAATGGCCTGTCATCAGAGCCGTGGGGACATTTGACGTATATTTTATTCGTTTTTATTTTAAGATGAAAAGTGCATTCTTACTGCGACACCCTTTATAACCAACATAATAATAATAACCTTTGGTTATTTACATGACAAGTCAATCATCAGCTGATTTAAATGAGTTTTTGATATGTAGTGTTACAGCGAATCTGATTAGGTCAGATGGATTTCCTGATACCCAAACGAGTTTTAAACTGAGTTTTTTTAACAGTAGACTCAGATGAGAAATCAGGTAGTGTAACTATGACTTAAGAAATATTGTTACTGTCCTCTCTAACACACTGTATTCTGATACTGTGTACAGTATTCCAGTACATGTGGCAATGCCATTCATTATCAAGGACCACAAAAGTCTCATTCATGTCTTTCTGTCTCACTGCCCCTTAGGTGTTGTTACTTGAAGTCATTGCCGGCAACAGTATAACAACAGCAAATCGGACAAAGAGTAATATGATGAGTGCAGGCAAATAACCATCTCTAAAGAAACAAACATCAATTGGCGTCCCTTCACGCTAAAACCAAACAGGAAAGCCTTTCCGTTCAAGTGTGAACAAGAATAGCGGCGACAACAGCGTAGAAACAGAAATGAAAATATTATCTAATTATGTCATACACCTTAAATTATAAATTGTTAATTATAACATTGTGTGTGTGTATAGAAAATTCAAGTATTTTGCTTCAAAAACACTTAAATTATGGTGTATATCGTGCGAATCCTTGTTACTTACGCGCTTGCAAACCTCATCATGTAACATTTATGTTTAAAGATCATTACAAGTCATAAAACAAAATCAGCCGCTTGTTGGTAGAAACGAACAAGATTACTTTTCTGTTCTATTTTTCCAACTTTGCCAGCAACAGACAACACGTCGTAAGCCTTTTAATGAACCAAATGATTTTAAACGATTTCCAACTCTAAGGACGGACACAAGAATTCTCTAAAAATTAAGAATTTTTGTGTTTCATGTTGATAATCCTCATAGTTGAAATGTGATAAATTTAGCTTTCTAAAATTTATTTTTGTTTTTATTCTGTTACATCCTTTAAAAGGTTACAATTGCAAATATGGAGAGAAAGAATTTTACAGGTTTCCCAAAGGAGAATGATCTAAAAATTATCCAATATCTGTTAAAAGAGTATTAAACGGGATGACCACCATTGGCTGATAGGATATTTGTACGAATGGAAACTATGCCGACAAATTTCCAAACGGATGAAAGAATTTAATATAAAGGGTTTTCCAATAGGTACTTGGCAACTTTGAATTTAATTTGTTAACACACTATTTCACTGTGACTTTCCTTTTTTTCAGTAAACTCAACCTTTTCATCATGGTAAAGTACACGAACTAACAACGCATGCAAATTATAACAATGTAGTACCGAAACACGGAGTCGGTGACCGCAATTTCGAGAGTGTTAACTCCAATTTTCGGTCGTTATTCTCACCCTAGTAGACAAGAAATAACAAGTTTAGTTCAAAAATGTGAGTCTACATAGACATTGTGTGATGCTGCCGTGCAAGTGAGACAATGGGTTAGTCGAAGTGACGAAAATATCACTGCCGTTCAGGCGTCCGTAGCAAACGATCCAAATCATCGATTTCGCAACGTTCTCATGAATTTTGCATAAAGATCTTGGTTTACACGCATACAAGATCAAGCTGACTCAAGAATTGAAGCCGATGGACCATTTGACGCGACGTACGTTCTCAAATTGGGCTCTGGAGAAGATGTGCCAAGAAGATGAATTTCATCGCAAAATCATATTCAGTGACGAAGTTCATTTTTGGCTCAATGGGTTCGTTAATAAGCAAAGTATGCGTTATAGGTTTGGTAAAAATCCACATGTGCTTCATGAATCACCACTTCAACCACAAAAAATAACTGTTTGGTGCGGTTTGCATGCCGGCGCCTTCATTGGGCCATATTTTTTCATCGACAATAACGATCGTCACGTTACTGTGAATGGCGATCGTTATCGCGCCATGATTACCCATTATTTTTGGCCCGAATTGGAAAACATGGACTCGGACGACATGTGGTTTCAACAGGACGGTGCCACAAGCCACACAGCACACGCTACAATCGATTTGTTGAAGAGTAAGTTTGGTGAGCGTGTTATCTCAAGAAATGGACCAGTCAATTGGCCGCCTCGTTCGTGCGATTTAACGCCTCTAGACTTTTTTCTTTGGGGCTACGTCAAATCATTGGTCTATACCAACAATCCGACGACGTTGGAAGAAATCAGAGCTAAAATTGAACGCGAAATAGCGGCCGTTACGGCCGAAATGTGTGACCGAGTCGTCGAAAATTGGGTCCAACGAATCGATCACTGCCGACGTGCCCGCGGTGGTCACATGAACGGAGACGAGTTCCATTCATAACTGTTTTGATTGTATTTCAAGTCGATCATAAAGTTTTGGAAATATCTCAAATGGTTTGCGTTTTATTTAAAAAAAAGTTGTCAAGTCCTTATTGGAAAACCGTATATTTAACCGGGCTTGACTACACGCTGAAAAAATCGGTCAGCTTTTGTTGTCTGGGTGCAACTATAACGTGTTTGAGACACAATGATTTATAGGTTATAATATACATATGTGTGTGAAACCCAAATGGGGGTTTCTTGTTAAAAAACCGCTAAAACCAAATACGAGACAGACAACAAAGAAACAAAAAAGCAACATATCTTCAATTTATGAAAATAGTGCATGCAAACATGTACATGTTTCCTCTAATATATTGCTGGGGCCGATATTTTTCAGCGTGTAAGTATTTGTTTTGAAACATTAATCTGACAGGCCCATTTAGTTCATTTTAGAATTGACAATATTCCATCTTGATCAGCCAACATTTGTCTTTAAACAACTACAAATTATCGCAGTTGAGAAATAGCTTTAGTCACACATGAGCAAGTGAAGCCGTTTCCCGATATTGCATTGGTATATACAGAGGCAGATTTAGACAGCCTGAGGCTCTGGTCACCGAAAAAAATATTGGGCCTATCAAAAGAGAATCTGAAACAATATTATATTATATTTACATTTTGGGAATGTTATTGGGAGACAACAATTATATTTTAATTTAAAGTCTGTTTATTACCATAGAGTAATGACGTATAGAGTAGACAACTCTCTCAGTAAATTTACGAAGTTCGGTGTGTTGCATATGGATGTTGCATGTTGGAAGGTATTCTCTTAATAATACCAGATAGAGGCAATGGTTCAAACCAACCAACAAGAAAACAGCAACGGCATTTCGTTTTGTGCGTTAACATTTTCGTGTAAATACACCACAAATATATACTAAAAATAAAATATAATAAAAAAGTCCAAAATACGTTTAAATTTTACAGTTTTTCATCAAAACGCAATGAAAAATTGAAGTCAACAATTTTTGTACTTCCACCTGGTGTAAGTCAATTTACGTCAAATAACTCTCTACCGCACCATCCGCACCACGAATAGTGTGAAAAGAAATGTCAGCTGGGAAGAATGGCAGCTCTATATGATATTACTCTATGTTTATTACAATACACTGTGTGTAATTTTGGAGTCATTGAAATGTAACCATATATCGAAACCACTACGTGATAAAAGACAAAAAAAGACCCGTGTCTCACAGTTTTGCCCAAAGTCATGCACTTTTTTTTATGGGCCCCCAAAGATTTGGGGCCTCGGTATCATTTTTGCACAAAAGTGATCATTTTGTCAGGCTCATATCTTGCAATTCGTTCGGAATTTTGATTTATTCTCTGAGGGAAAGTTGTAGCTCTTGTCATAAAAAATTGTGAACATATAAAATCAAAAACACTTCATCTTCAAGGTCAAAATCGCAAAAAACTATAAAAAAATTACAGCAGACAGTTGTGCGAGGCCTTCTGTCCCTGCAGGCTGTGTCAGAGACACGGCCATTAAGTTTAACGTAGAATACGCCATCCGATAAGACAGAAAACATATATAACAATAAATTCATTTGCTTATATTATTTATCATTTATTGTTATATATGTTTTCTGTCTTATCGGATGGCGTATTCTACGTTAAACTTAATGGCCGTGTCTCTGACACAGCCTGCAGGGACAGTCCGTGGCCGAAGGCCTCGGACAACTGTCTGCTGTAATTTTTATATTTACCAACGGCATTTGATTCAAGTCCGTTTAAAAAAAAAAATATTATGTTCAATTTTTTTAAACTTAATTTAATTTATGTATTTTAATTAATATTTTTATTGAAATAAGTTCTGCCAATGTTGAGAGGGCCGCCCTAATATTAAAAAAGGTTTACCTTATCGAGTCTTCGCATTAGCATTCGAGCGTTGTGTGAAAGCTTTACGCTTTACAATTCAAAATTAATGTTACAACAGCTTTATTGAAGCTTTCGCAAAAAAGCTTTATTACGTTAGCTTACTGTTTGTTTCACTTTTTACTAGATACATGTTGCCAAGCAACATTAGCTTGCTGTTCGTTTCACTTTTTACTAGATACATGTTCCTAAGCAATGTTGAGCAACCAAAAGCACTCAACCAAACACCACACATATGTTTGAGTGTATGTGTTTAAACAATTTTCATTTGAGAAATTAAAATACTAGAAATATATCAACCAATATGAAATGTATATCAAACGAAAGATAACATCTTCATTTACCTACAAAAAAAATTTTAAAAAAATTCATCTAGCCGTTTCCTCAAATTCAATGAAATAGAGATTACAACAATAAAAACCTGACATGACTCCTCATACCGTAAGGTAAGACGTATTCTACGTCAAAATTCTATTGTTTTACCTTTTTTCCCTGATCAGGTCCATAGGTAGCAAACCGTTTAAAATTCAACGAAACAATCAACTACATGAACGTACCTAAGATATCAACAAAGAACTTTCTAGAACATATAAACTTCATAGGAATGATTCTTAACACAGTTTAGGTAGCGCTTAAGTAGCGTTTAGGTAGCCGAAAAAGTGAAAAATTATGGAACAAAGTGAAACGTTTTCGAAAAGAACAATGTTCTGACAACGGATTCTGGTAAAGAGGTTAAAAAAATACGTGCATCGGCGGTTTGAAATGTTACGACTGAATTTTTTTTTGGAACGAAGTTCCTTATAGCGCGTAGCGGGATGGGTGCAAATGAAGCGGGATGGGTGCTAAAATAAACAACATTTGTTTTAACACTATTATGCTACAGCCCAGTACTATCAACTATATTGGGTACTTTTACTTTGGTTTGTGTCTACACTAATATATGTTAGCAAATTTCTTGTTTAATGGCAAGTTTTCTTGGTGGAGCCTGTAACCAATATTTAGTATGTATTGTAGTTTTGAACCCAATAACAATTGAATTTAGAAAAGCCAAAGTGAAAGAAGTTTTGAAAAAGGAAATTTTCCTAAATAAGTGCATTTTCTTAAAAAAATTTATTTTTTGAAATAGTGGTTCCCCTTCCATATGCTATTCCATTTGCATAAAAATCATCAATATTTAACGAATCCAGCCTGCATAATCGAGAGAAAGCTAACAACTTTTAAGTCACAACAGACCCGCCATTTGAGCTCTTCATATTTTACTGCATCCAATATAAATTTATCCCCATCAGAACTTTCCTTCGAGTCAACTCCATACGCTATTGGAATAGGAGTCTTGTGATTGTCATAATAAAGTAGTACAGCTTTAAGAATTTTCTTGTATGAATCTCTAAAGATACGCCAGCCCTCGGGGTTATATTCGATATTCAATCAAATGCAATTCATTCAAATTGCTATAATAGTCAAAAATGTGAATAAGAAACGGCAGTGGAGAAAGCGCGAGAGTAAAAAAAATTGACATACATATATTCCAGGAAACATGTACATCTTTGCAAACACTGTTTTCATGAATTAAAGATCTGCTACGTTTTTGTTTCTTTGTTGTCTGTCTCGTATTTGTTTTTAGCGATTTTCAACAAAAAAAATCCACATTTGGGTCTCAAAAACATATATATCATTATATCTCAAACATGTTATATTGAATACCAAACACAATGTGTTTGGGCACAAGCATATTATATTTCCGACAAGCTACAAACACGTTATATTTGCATCCAAACAACAAAAAAATACAGATTTTTCAGCGTGTAGACGGAAGAACGAAGCCCGAAAATTCTACCAAAAAGCCAAAAACGGGACTAATTGACATGGCTCAGGCCACCCTTCTGTAAAGACAAGGACGGAACTTTTAACGCAAATGTGCAGAGCATGTTGGAAATATGGAGAGATCATTTCTCCGCGCTACTAGTACCAACGATATCCAAAGACGATGGGACAATCGATCACAATTTGAACGACGACGTTGATTGCCGCCTCCTAACCAAGATGACGTCAGAACAGCTATTGCCGGGCATAAGAACACCAAAGCCGCAGGAGCTGTTTAAGGCTGGCGGCGATGAGCTAATAAAGTGCAACAACAAAGTCGGCGGAGCTGTTTAAGGCTGGCGGCGATGAGCTAATAAAGTGCATGCATCAGATCATTAGCAAAATTTGAATGCATGTCCGGTAATTGGAGTCTCAGTGTACTATGTCCCATATTTAAAAAAAAGGTGACCCGAGTCTCTGTGCCTACTACCGTGGAATAAGCCTTTTGTCCATAGCACATAAGGTTCTATCAAGCATAATTTGGGAAAGACTAAACCAATTATCGCTGACCTGATTGGACTATACCAGTGTGGCTTTAAAAATAAATAAATGGTTTCCCATTACATCCCATGAAGGGACCGGGGAGAACTTCTCACAATCACTGAGCTGTGCGCTTTCCAGTTTTCACTCACTGATTGGGACCTACAGTTTTACACCGATTCCGAACGGTATTTTGAGAAGCTTTGTCATGGCTATATACTCGATAGTGTCGCCGGCACTATGCGAGGTGACCGCCGCCGAAAGAATTTTTTTTTTTTGATGGTGGTCAGAGCAGGGTTCGAACCCAGGATCTCATGTACAAGAGCCGCGCACACTAACCATTGCACCACCGACGGCCACATTGTGGCTTTAGGCCCGGAATATTGACAACTGACCACATTTTTACGCTACGCTAAATCCCGGAGAAGATCCACGAAACACAAATCGACACCTATCATACATTTGTCGATTATAAAGCGGCCTACGATAGCCCGATACAAGAGAAACTCTGCGAAGAAATGTCTGAGCTTGGTATTCCTGTAAAAGTCATACGCCTTTGCAGTATGACTTTGACGAACACCAAATCCCCAGTGAAAGTTGGTAAGGATCTTACCAAACCATCTGAAATTAAGCGAGGCCTCAGACAAGGCGACACCCTATCGTGCGATCTCTTTAACATCTTAATGGACATCACTATGAGAAAGAAGTCAACATGAATAAAACCATCAGCAGCAAAAGTCACATGCTGCTCGCGCATGCTGATGATATAGATATCATTGGGCGCATAATTAGAGAAGTTACTGCGGTTTTTTCGAGAATTGAGAAGGAGTGGGTCTGACAGGAAATAGGGACAAGATAACAATAATGGTTTCAACGATCAGGGCCTCCACACGATTAAACCAAAGCGTGAACTTTGATAACTGTTATAATTTCGACGTGGTGCACGAATTTATATACCTCGAATCTACCGTAAACAAAAACAACAACGTCAGACTTGAGATCAAGAGGAGAATTCTGCTTGCAAGTAGATGTTAGTTTGGGCTGAGCAAGCACTTTAGAGATAAAGCCCTCTCTACAGTAACAGAAGTCCAGCTGTACCAGACTCTCATGTAACCTCTCTTGCTTTATGGAGCAGAATCCTGGGTCTTATCGCAAGCAAACGAAACATCTGTAGGAGTCTTCAGGAGGGAAATACTCCGAAATATTCATGGCCCTATAATGTGCAGAATCATTAATGTTAAGAATCATTCCTAGGAAGTTCATATGTTCTAGAAATATGTTTTATATGTTCATATATTTTATTGAGAGCTTCGGTAAATTTGTTTTCCTTGTATTTAGAAGTGTTTGCTACCTATGGACCTGAACAGCGAAAAAATGTAAAAAAATCAAATTTTTTAAAGTTTTTTGAGATTTTGACCTTGAAGATGAAATTTTTCTTATATGTTCACAGTTTTTGTTCTTTATGACAAGAGCTACAACTTTCCGTCAAAGAGTAAATCAAAATTCCTAACGGTTTGCAAGATATGAGCCTGACAAAATGATCGCTTTCTTGCACCGAGGCCCCAAATTTTTGGGGGCCCATAAGAAAAAAGTGCATGACTTTGGGCAAAACTGGGAGACACGGGTCTTTTTTTTTGGTCCTTTATCACGTAGTGGTGTCCGTAATTTTTTATTTTTTGTGTTGAACTGTGTTACATAAGTTCAATTAAAACAGCTATATACATCTAAATCAAAATTAAGAATCTTAGATTTAGCAGCTGGAGCAACAATGTCCAACTGTCTTACACTGTTGAAATTAAATTTTCTTTACCATACTACTCTAAATAGCGTATATTCAATTAAAATTACGAGCATCAACATTTCGCTTCAGATTAATTCTAATTTATCACATCCTCGTTCCGGCTTCTTAGAATTTTTCAATGAAATCTTTTTTGTTGTAACGTCTGCCCTTTCCTTTCACTTTTATGGTAAACTCGGCATGGAACTTTCGTTTTCCATGTAATTCATTGAAAGTATTCCAAAACAAATACACTGTTATTTAATCATGTTATTTTGCAAATATTTTATTCTTTTATTTTAAATTTAAATTAGTTTTCTTTAGATTTTCTGTGTTGTGAAACAAAAGATTTGATGACCCAGCAGAAATAGCAAGTGGAGTGAGTAAAAAAAGGATTTCAATTACCTTTATTTATTTATAGTAACCGAAGGTAGGAAGCTCCCACTAAAAAGGATATGCACTGCGATGCTGATTTACTTACTTACATTTATATTCATTTCCGTGAGTTAAATGTGTCCCTGTGTACATATGTTTGTATGAAAATTTACACGGTCAAATTGGCCCTAGGTAGAGAAAAATTAATGGTGAGGATAAGATGATGAATAGTGTTGACGAAGAGTAATTCACAAAACACTCCTTGTAGCTGCTTTTATAGCAAAATTTAATTTGGCTGAAATTTTTTCAGTCTATCTGTATTCGTTTAGTGGATTACGTTTTGCTTGCGCGTGAACATTTTGTTACATAGCAGAGAGTTCGCAGCAAAAATTAAATAGCTGCACTAACTTTGTGTGGTAAATTCTATAACAATTCAGGGCACTGACTCTTAGGGCCCTAAGCAGACCAACAAATTGTGAAATTTCATAGACGTAGGATCATAACTTTTTCTTGATATGCTAAAGAAGATTTCAGTTTTGTATTGTAGCTGTAGTTTCGGTTTGACTTCAATAAGACCTAAGCAGGTCGGACTACAGTACATATTGCACTTCATGCCCCGACGATATTCTAGACTTTTCTTCTATTTATAATTCCTTCTTATACGCCATTTAGAGGATGCATGCCACTGCTCCATAAATCAATGAAACATCAAAGCAAATATGAAGTATTTTCTATTCTTTATCATTTTAACGAGTCATGGAAGTGAAATTGGGTTAAATCTCTTTAAATCAATTATAGCCTAAACATTTTTTGACGACTGAAAAGTATTCTAATCTACACGCTGAAAAATCTGTCGTTTTTTGTCGTTTGAATGCAAATATAACATGTGTTTGGAGCTTGTCGCAAATATAATATACTTATGCCACAAACGCATTGTCTTTGCTATTCCATATTACATGTTTGAGACACAATAATTAATATGTTATAACACATGAGTTTACGTCCCAACTACATCTGTGTTTCTGATACAAATACAGCCGTGTTTGTTACACTGTTTATACTCTCTCGAGAGCAAGAGAATAAAAGAGGGGCAACGGTGTGTATATCTTGTAACCCATACACATCGTCGTGGGGAATGTGTAATGAACGCTTACCCATTACCCACAGGGTATGGGGAAAATAATGGGTAGCTACTCACGTAGTGTCACAAAATCCAACTCGGGTTTGCCCCTGATCAGGACTTTTTGCTGATATGGCAAAGAAGATTTCAGCTTTGTATCGCAGCTGTCGTTTCATGTTCTTCATGCACTTCATGTTCCGACGATTTTTATCCTTTTCTTCTATTTATAATTCCTTCTAATACGCCATTTAGAGGAACCATGCCACTGCTCCACAAATCAATGAAACATCAAAGCAAATTTGAAGTATTTTCTATTCATTGTCATTTTAATGAGTCAAGGAAGTGAAATTGTATGAAATCTCTTCAACTGAATTATAGCCTAGACGTTTTTTGAAGACTGAAATGTATTTTAATCTACACGCTCAAAACTCTGTCGTATTTTGTCGTTTGAATGCAAATATTACATGTGTTTGGAGCTTTCGCAAATATAATATACTTATGCCCAAACGCATTGTGTTTGCTATTCAATATTACATGTTTGAGACTCACAATGATTAATATGTTCCAACATATGTGTTTGCGACCCAAATACATCTGTGTTTGTGATACAAAAACAGCCGTGTTTGTTGCACTGTTTATACTCTCTCGAGAGCAACAGAATAAAAGAGGGGCAATGAGTGTGTATATCTTGTAACCCACACACATCGTCGTGGGGAATGTGTAATGAACGTTTACCCATTACCCACAGTGTATGGGGAAAATAATGTGTAGCTACTCACGAAAATGAGGAATTACCCATTACCCTCAGGGCAATGGGGAAAATAATGGGTAGCTACCCATGAAATGGAGAATTACCCATCACGATTACCCATTACCCTCGGGGAAATAGGGAAAATAATGGGTAGCTACCCACGACGATGGGTAATGGGTTAACCATTGAAAACCCTTAGAAACCCGCAAAAATTGGATACTTTTTCGTTTGGACGCTCCGTTTCCGAGATATAGATAGATTTTTCCTAATTTTTTGATATTTTCGATCAAAAATGGGATGGGTTACCCTGGGTAACCTATTACCCACCGTCGTGGGTAGCTACTCATTATTTTCCCCATTGTCCTGAGGGTAATGGGTAATCGTGATGGGTAATTCCTCATTTTCGTGCGTAGCTACCCATTATTTTCCTCATATCCTGTGGGTAATGGGCAAACGATCGCTACCCATTACCCACGGCAATAATAATGGGTTACCCTGGGTAATCCAGGGTAACTCATTACCCACGCCATACGAACCCGGCTTGTAAGTGTGTATCTGTATTTTTGCATTGTTCTCTCGGTGAGTGATTCATAAATATTCCTGAAGGTGCGTGTAAATTTCAGATGAAGTCAGTGTTTCTTATTTTGGCTGAAGTATTGCGTTTTAGTTTCATGTATTCAGTCGTCAATGGTTCATCGGACAGAGGATATCAATAGCGCTTGATCAGTGAAAAAATAATAAACAAACGCTCGGATGGTTAAATGGTTTGTGATGTTACTTTGGATTGTATGTATGTATTTCGTATATATTTATGTGTTCTACCAAAGTGAGAAATGATTTTGTGGAAAGAAACTGGAAAGGGCATCAACGCGAATCCATTTTTCTGCCCAAGCCTCTACTGAAAAAATGGGAATGGTGGACCATTTGTGAAATATAACAAAAAAAACACTAGTATTTAATACACGCTTGTCTTGCATGAACTAGATTTGTATATAAGTATATTGTTTGTGTACCAACGCATAGTGATAACCTACGCATAGTTGAAACCTTCTGAAGACAAATACGTGAGAGACAATAAACAAAGGAGAAGCAAAAGAGAAGCAGATTCTCATTTCATAAAAAAAAGTAATTCATTTATTGCAAGTAAATGTAAAAATGATCATTATAAATATTTAATTTTTTTGTATTAATTATAACTGATATAATAATTGATATAATTGATATAATAATGATAATTATAATTGATATAATTGGATATATATTGATAAAAATTCATTATAATAAATAAAGAAAGAAAGAATAATTAGTTTCTATATATTATTACGTTTGGAAGAAAATACACATATGTTTCCACGTAAGTATATGGAGGTTTGGGGGAAACACGCGAATGCTTTCACGTAAGTATATGGATGTTTGGGATGAAGCACGCACATGTTTCCACGTAAAATCATACATATTTGTTTGCATTTAAATACACATGAGTGTGGGATTTGCAATCATATAAATGTTTGAAGTGTGTTCCAAACATACACATGGTTTCTGCAGAATATGTTTGGGACAATATGTTCAAGAGCACATTTTTTTCAGAGTATAATGTCGATAACGATTAGTATATGAAAACTTTTGTAGAAGAATACTAGCACTATGTTTGTATAAATTAATTATTAAAAGCATGATATATTGATGAGTCATCTATTTTATAACTCATTCATTCACATTCCTATCGTGTATCCAAACAGATAAACAGATAAACAAACAGAACTGTGTAACATAAATTTGAGGATAAGGTGGACTTCGCCTACAGTTATGTTTTCCACTTCCTGTTTGTGTTGTGCTTTTACATGGGTGATTGTGTTATTTAACTATTTCTATTATACGACGAAATATCCCATATATTTTAAACCATATCCGGGCATTACTTATGAAAGCGATAATATATTAAACAGTTAAATAGTACACCAGAAGAGCAGGAAGTAGAAAGGACATTGGGCCGTCAGCAATATTAATAGAACAAAACACTCAAGCAAAGTAAATCACTTTTGTCTGGCGAATTATTCTTAATAGGACAGATTAAATTTATCGAAATTACTTTAACTGCGATAAGTTTTTGATATCAATCTTTTTATTAAAATACCTTATGTCTAGTATAAACTCCTTATAGGTAGATAGTGTTATAGTCGAACATTTCCACTCAATTACAAATACAAAATTTATTATGCTAGAGTTGTATTTGGGTTGATTCATCCGCTTCCATTTGATATTCACAAATATCTTAAACATAATTTAAAACAAACAGTGACAGACGAAATAAGGCATGAAGAAGCCAAAACAGAAAAGGAAAAACAAAAAATACTGCGGAAGAAAAAATAAAAACACTCAATACACCATTCACATTACGGACCAGAGCTGATAAATAAATGACTTTGGAGAAATAGCAAATGGAATATAAATAAATTAAATTGAAGTGGTATGAAATGAAATGAAAAAGAACTAAACGTTTTTGAGGTTTTTTCAACTGCCACAATAATGAACAGTAATTTAATTTCGCAAATGCACTTTCAAATGACAGTCACAACGATGGCGATATAAATTTCATTGATAAATTCATTTCATCAGTCATTTACTCAATTTTATCGCCAGTTAGAAAATGGTAACTCTAGCTTAAAGTCGAAAGTATTATGAGAAATACAATTTTTTTAAATGGATCTTATCAATTCTCTTTAACAGGAATTCCTTTAGTTTGCCGTTGTATAAATATACACTCAAAAGAAAAACAACTTCACGGGAATGAAAATGTTCATCACCCCAACAACTTTTGTCATCGAAAGTGAACTAACGTACAGTTTCATTCCCGCTACGAACATATGTTCATCAACTGCAAATTGTTCGTCACTGTGATGAAAGTATCGTTGTTGCTGCAATGAATTTGTTCCATTGCTGTAATGAATTTGTTTCATTGTTGCAATGAATAAGTATCGTTCGTGCAATGAATTTATTTCATTGCTGCAATGAATTTGGTTCATTACAGCAATTAATTTGTTTCATTGCTGCAATGAATTTGTTAAGTGTGTTTAAAATTATTTATTGTCAATTGTACATAAATACACTGTTAGTATTACATTGCAGGTGTTTATTTCCATTTATACTCTTCATGCTCTTATTATTATTGTAAATTCTTTTTCTTTGTTTGAAGATGAGTTTGGAGCATTAAGCTCTCTCATTTCAATAATTATGCTTTAATATTAATATTTAATATCTTTAATCGGAACTAATTTGTAATTGTTATTTAGTAGTTTAACGATATCGTTAATCACCGAAACGTTCACAGAATCTTCCAATTAATAACTGATATGTGCAAGACGTGTGTCACTCATGACGGCTACGATCAGACTTTAGATCAAAATCCTTTAATGGAACTAATGAATAATCTTGAACATTTAGTTTCATAGAATCTATGAATTCGATTCATAGATGTTATGAACAAATTCCATAGATATCACTTTCTAAAATCTATGAAATCTATGTTTCATATCTCCTATGAAATGTTTTATGGCTATGTCTTATTGAAGCAATTCATAGATATGAAGAACTTCATAATATTGACGTAGAATTTTTTTTCCAGTGTACTACCAACACCAACTCTGCAATTAGCAACAAAAAGGAAATAAACAGGGAATGTTGCAGCATAATCAACTGCTCCAAATGCAATATAAGAAGCATGTAGATTTATTTACGCTGTTATATTTGTGCTTTTAATTCTACTTCTACAATGTGTTTCAAAAGAAGCCATCCGAAGTTATTTGGCTCTCATTTTTTTTCTAAATGAAAAACTTCGATTCTGTGTTTTGATTATATTTATGTGAACCTTTAGAATTTTATTGGTTCGGCGAGAACTTCGAGCGACAGATTCTCGCACTCGTGTCGATTGTTGACCTTGAGGGTTTCCAGGGTCTCGGGCTTGTTCACGTAAACACGGGACTTCAAAAAACCCCACAAAAAAAGTCTGGAACGGTTAAATCCTGCGATCTTGCGGGCCAGTGCAAATCGCCAAAACGAGAGATGAGGCTACCCGGAAACGCCGCCTTCAGAATATCGGTTGTGGCTCGCGCAGTGTGTGCCGTTGCTCCGTCCTGTTGGAACCACATGTCCTCCAGTCCTAATTCGTCGAATTGCTCTTCAAGTTTAGTGGCCAAACGGCGCAGTGTTTGCGCAGTCGGTGTCGGACGGCCGGGGAATCGGCGACGGTATTCGCTCTGCGCCAACACGACAGACGAATTATTACGCAAACAAAATAGACACGATTATTCCGCGTTCTTGGGGAGTGTATCGCTCCATGGCTTGTTTACTTGTATTCTACATCTGTCTAGTCCACAAATGTCAAAACAGTTTTGATATTGGCGGCTATTTGCAAAAATGAGAGCATCTTCTAATAGTGTGGTCACCTTTGAAACACCCTGTAATTGTAGTTGCCACAAATAAGCTTTCAAACCCAATGTTTTGTTGGTCATTAGGTTGCTTTCGCTGGCGATTGTAGTGGTCGTGATGGCGAGTCTGGCATTGTTTTGTGGAATCGTGCAAAAATGTTTTAAGCCAAATGCTGTTACATTGTGGGATTGTTGGGAAATGCTCATTTCTCTTCTTTGTTCGCTTTTCCCATTGAATTTCTTGCCCGCTTCGGTTTTAGCTTCACGATATTACTTCTCATGTTCTTAGTTGGTTACTAATAGTTGCAAGGCTAAACTGAGTTGCTCGAAGCTTATGATTCGTTTCGCAATAAAGTATCACAAGTTAAGTTCTCCTTCCACTCGTTCCATCGCCTTAAACATTTACTTCTGTTTAAAATAAATCTGTGGTCACAAACAATAACAGTCTAAGTCGATTCTTAAATTTTTCAGGGAGAGCAGTTTAAAGTTTAATATCTTTAGTGGAAATCAGGACTCGGAGTTTTTGTGATAACTTTGTTACAGATAACAAGGTAGCGAATTCTTTTACTTACTTCTTAACAAAATAGAGTTGCTTATTTGAGCACGGTAACTTCTCAAAATTTTTCGTTAAAATTTGTCCTAACTCGAGTTAGGCTGTTATTGTTTGTGAACACAGAAATAATGCAGTAAAAACAATTTTATATGACATTCGAAATAACAAAATGATTTAAGTGTTTTCGCGGACTGACATCGCCTTACAAAATCAATGGTCATTATGTTGGTTTAGATTAAAAGTTAATTATTCGGCGTGCCTAAGTAGCCATAACATAATCGCCCATGTTTTGTAGAAAAATTACGCTTGCAAAATATGTCCTTATACCACCATATTCTGTGAAAAATGGTAGTGATTTTCGGGAGTTATATTTGGAAAAGCAAGTTGGCCACCTAAGTTTTGTATGAGCATTGATGTGGGTGCCATAATTTTTACTACCAAACCAAGTTTTCTCATCTAATAACGACCTGCAAATATTGTTTGTCTTCAGTAAAGACTAACGCCAGAGATCGTACTGACGAATCAGCATAACTGGCTCAGTGGAGGACTTCACTCATTCGCCTTCGGAAGTAAAAATTTAAAATAAATATTTTACATCCCATAATGGGGCAGGAGATTGATTCTCAGAATCTAATGCAATATCTATTTTTACACTCACTGATTCCGAACGGCTTTGTGTGAAGGTTTCTCATTCCTAGTTATGGTGAAACAAAATAGAAAAAATTAATTTTTTTTGTAATTTTAAGGCAGTTTCTTGGTTCGTTTGTTTTACATTTATTCTCGCCTAGTCTATAGCTACAATTATGGTTTCCGAGATATAGCCATTAGAAAAACTGCATGTTCTTCGGAAAAATTAAGTTTTAAGTTTTATAATCCAAATTTCCTCACGGCTAAATCTCGGAAGCCAATCTATTATTCCAACAAAAACCAATCTAAACTTGCAAGCTTGTAGTATGGATTTCTCATACATTAACTAAATAAAGATTTGAAATTTTGTTTCCCTGTCTTCGGCGCAATTGTAGCTATAGGCTACAGTTGCCGCAAATTCATGGGATGTCAATTATAGAAGTAAGTATATTCAAATCAAAATTGGAAACAAATTTTAAAAAAAAATGTGATTTATCAATTTTAGTTGTCCTTGATCCGAGTTATTTTTAATTTCTTTTAGGTTAACAGATCATGTTTTTTCGGGCTTGTGAACAAAATGTAAATGCGGCGGGTTGGATTCGCCGGTCTATCGCTTCAATGTTTGAGAAGCATCATCTTCAGCACTTGTCACCAACAGTAGTCTTTGATCCTGTAGAGTGCTTTTAGTTATATTTATTTAGGGTTATACGATAATGTAATGTCTAAGAGCAGGCGAAAATTTGAAAAAAAAATCGTAAAATCGAGCAGTGATTACTCGGGAAATGAACCAGCCCCAAGTCCAATATGAATATCGCAAGAGCATTTAAATGCATTGGCCTGGACGCTGAGTCTGTCAAAAAACGAAAGCAGAAATATTAGCTGCAGACTTGAAAAGTCTTCATCTGCTCGAACTTCCTGTTAATGTTACTTGTTATCGTAAACGCCAAGACATTTTTCTGCCATACTTTTCAGTTAACAAATCCAAAACGTCTACTACTTGCACACGATATTGAAGGCATAATGGCGGAAATAAATTTGAAAAAATATACTTACTTATTTACCAGGTCTCGGACAACCTCGGGGGGTCAGGGACCTTACAAAACGAAGTTGACATATTTCGCCAACCAGTTCGATCTTTTTCTCTATTTCTCCAGTTGGCAATACCAAGTGTACACAGGGATTCGTCAACCTGATCCCTCCAGCGGAGTCTTGGTCTTCCTATGTTTCGTCTTCCTTCGAGTTCGGTTTCGAAAACCCTTCGTGCTGGTTCGTCTTCATTCATTCTACTGACATTGGCCTAGCCAGCGCAATCGCGTTATCTTGATCCGCTTAACTATGTCAATGTCAGGATAAAGCTCATACAGCTCATGATTCATGCGTCGCCGATACTCGCCGTTGTGCACTATAGGGCCATACATTTTTCGGAGTATTTTTCTCTCGAAGACTCCTACAGATGTTTAGTCTGCTTGCGATAGGACCCAGAGTCTGGTACAGCTGGACTTTAATTACTCGAGAGAGGGCTTTATCTCTAACGTGCTTGCTTAGTCCAAAATAACATCTATTCGTAAGCACAATTCTCCGCTTGATCTCAAGGCTGACGTTGTTGTTTTTGTTCACGATAGATCCGAGGTATATAAATTCGTCCACTACCTCGAAGTTATAACGGCTATCAACGGCTTTGGTCCAATCGCGTGGAGGCTTTGGTCCAATCGCGTGGAGGCCCTGTTCGTTGAAACCATTAATTTTGTCTTGTCCTCATTTACCGTCAGACCCACTTTTGCTGACTCCTTCTCAATTCGCGAAAAAACCACAGTAACTTCTCTAATTGTGCGCCCAATGATATCTATATCATCAGCATACGCGAGCAGCATGTGACTTTTGCTGCTGATGGTTTTATTCATGTTGACAGCAGCTTTCCTCATAATGATCTCCATTAAGATGTTAAAGAGATCGCACGATAGGATGTCGCCTTGCCTGAGGCCTCGCTTAGTTTCGAAAGGTTCGGTAAGATTCTTACCAATTTTCACTGCGGATTTGGTGTTCGTCAAGGTCATCCTGCACTGGCGTATGAATTTTGCCGGAATACCAAGCTCAGGCATTGGTTCATAGAGTTTCTCCCGTATCGGACTATCGAAGGCCGCCTTATAATCGATAAATAGATGATAGGTGTCGATTTGTTTTTCGTGTGTCTTCTCCAGGCTTTGGCGTAGCGTGAAAATCAGGTCAGTTGTCGATTTTCCAGGCCTAAAGCCACACTGGTATGGTCCAATCAGGTCAGCGATAATTGGTTTTAGTCTGCCGCACATTATACTTGATAGAACCTTATATGCTATGGATAAAAGGCTTACTCCACGGTAGTTCACCTTTTTTAAATATGGGACATAGTACACTGAGACTCCAATCGGCGGGCATGCATTCATCTAACCAAATTTTGCTAATGAGCTGATGCATGCACCTTATTAGCTCATCGCCGCCAGCCTTAAATAGCTCCGCCGGTAATCCATCGGCTCCAGCGGCTTTGTTGTTCTTAAGCCGGGCAATAGCTGTTCTGACCTCGTCTTGGTTAGGAGGGGGGCAATCGACGTCCCTGTCCATATTATGATCGATTGTCCCATCGTCATTGGATATCTCAGGTATATAACCCCAAAATTAAAGCTGAGCTCTTTTATTATGATAATTCCAAGATTCCTATTCCAACAGCGTATGGAGTTGAAATGAAGGAAAGTTATGTTTCGATAAAATTTAGATTGGATGCAGTAAAATATGAAGATCACAAATGACGGTTCTGTTGTGGCTTAAAAGTTGTTAGCTTTCTCTCGGATATGCATGCTGGATACGTTAAAAATGGATGCTTTTTATGCAAATGGTATAGCAGATGGAAAGGGAATTACTATTTCAAAAAACAATGGGAGCCAATAGTTTAAGCCACATTAGTCGAGCACAATATCCTTCATCCACCACTGGTATCAACTGATAAAATACTTTTACCACCATTGCATATAAAACTTGGTGTGATAAAAAACTTTTCATACACATGGAGAACCATTAAAATTTTTGAAAACATTGTTTATAATTTTTAAAATTTGTGTCTTTTCGTTACGATAGGTCTTTTTGTTGGGCCGGACATACGAGAACTTATGCAAATCGCTGAATTTGAGCAAATACTCTCACCAAATTAACTTACCGCATGAAGAAGCATTAACGAAGTTATTTGCAACTTTCTAAGCAAAAATCTTTACCCTTCTGCTCGAATATACGTCGGCACCATGCTAAGAGCTTATGAGACACTAGGTTAATTTTTTGAATTCTCATATGGATTATTTTGAGCATCAGTTGGCAACAGAGTCCGATGAACATGGTGAACGGTTTCTTCAAACATGCGCACCTATTGAAGAACGCTATAAAAGAAAGAGTATTGATTCTCTTGTAGCTGACATATGCAGAAAATTGTAGGATGACAGCGTAGAATTACCAACAGCTAACAGAAAACTGTAATAAATAAATTCTTTCTTTGATACCCAAATTGATACTGATATTTTATTCATAGATACGGGGGCGGATCAATAAGGCCGTGACTTTTTGAATGAAACACCGTTTTTTTTGCAAAAAAAATATTATTTATCTACAAAATCTCCTTTTAGCTAAAGGCTTAGTGCAACGTTTCTCCAATTTTTGTATCCCTTCCAAAAAATAGGATTTTTCAAGGTCCATAAAATAGGCCTTTGGTTTGATCAATAAGTTCATCGTTGGAGCTAAATCTCTTTCGAGGTTTGGTAATAGGAAATAGTCACTGGGGGCCGGAGAATATGGCGGGTGAGGTACCAATTCAGCCCAATTCACGTGTGTACTAGGGTAATAACTTTTTGAATTTTTTGTAAATATTAAATCTCCCCAGACAATATCGTGTAGGACATGGACAAATATTAAGAACTGCGTTTTTAGTTTTTCGCTATCGTTAAAAATGGTTACGCACCAAACGCGTTAAAGTTTTGAATCGAACGTGGAACAAAAATAACACAAGATATATATCCGCTTTGTAAAACATCGTGTACTTTGAACCTAAAGTTTATATCTTACAATACCTATTTTTAAACCATATTTTAAAAAAATTGCTATTAAAAAAAATTAAAAAAAAATATATTAAAGGCATTTTAGAAATCGCTGTCGGTGGGTAAGGTTTTTTTTACCAAATTGAACTGAAATAGTTTTTTTTTATCATTAATACAATATTTGCCATTAGAAAAGCCCTGGGGAGAATGTTGTCTAAAAAACGTTATCACCCTAGTGTGCACCCGTGCATTCTCTTGATGAAAAATAAAATTTTCTTGGCCATATGCGGTCGTCTCTTTTTAAATCCTTGTTCAATCGGTCCAATAGTTGGCATAATATTCGCCGTTTATTGTTTTCCCCTTTTGAAGGTAATCGATGTGGATTATCCCGCGTTTATCCCAAAAAACTGTTGCCATCACCTTCTTGGACGACAAACTTACCTTGGCCTTTTTCGGAGCCGATTCAGCCGGAGAAACCCATTGTTTAGACTGTTGCTGGGTCTCCGGAGTGTTGTAATGGATCTATGTTTCATCCACAGTTACAAAACACCGCAAAAACTCCTTCGAATTGCGGTTAGACAACTCCAAACAATCATTTGAAGTTGTCACACGATTACGTGTACGATCAATTGAGAGCAAACGCGGCACCCATCTTGCCGACAGCTTTCCTAAACCCAACTGATTATTTAAAATCGAAACCATACTACCATATGAAATGCCTATGGCATCAAAAATCTCACGCACTTTTACTCTACGATTGGCCAACACAATATCGTGAATTTTTCCGACATTTTCCGGTGACCTCCACAACTTTCAGCGTCATTTGTACTTGTGCAACCACAACGAAAGTCAGTAAACCCCTTTTTACCATTGAAATCGATGGTGCAGAGTCCCCATAGTATTTATCAAGCTTTTCCTTGCTTTGATTGACGGTTTTTTTTCGCAAAAAATAATGTTTAATCAGCACTCGAAATTCACTATTTTCCATTTTTAAAAAAAGTGCACGAGGTTGTATGTTTTGAACAGCTGTTAAACGCAAAGTAAACGGCGGAACTTACTCAAAATTTAACAGTAGTCTTTAACAGGTGGTACTTGATGGGAACAGTGCAGCATTTAACTACGAGGGAAGTTAGAAAAGTCACGGACTTATTGATCCACCCTCGTATTATATCTACAATTTTCTTTTGTTCGGTGACTTATAGTGAAATTTTACGTAGAATACACTAACTCCTTAGAATGCTGTTGTGTGACATTTTAGCGCCAACTGGGAATAAGTACGGAATTAACCCATATATGGATTTTCAGCTATGACTTATTTTTTGGTATTCAAGTTGAGTTTTGAGCTTTGGTGTGTTAAGAAACTTATGGTAGAATTTTGTGGGGAATATTTTTGTAGTTCATTGTAACCCATTACAGCCCTGTTTTAGAGGTGCTTTTTTTACCCTTTGATACAAAAAGAACAAAAAATACCCATATATTGGGGCGGTAGAGGGTTAAAGTATTCCACAAAAATTATTCTCGTAAATTTGTTCATAAAATTCCTGAACACATCCAAAACCTAAAATGTAAGGATAACATGGTTTCTTATGCCGATTCATCATAAGAATGTGCAACAGGGGGAAAATTTCACGCCCCTTAAAAAAAACTCAGACGTAAACTTTCAAAACGTCGAACACGTATATCCATAATCCATTGTCGCAACCTTGTTATTGTTTTGTGCTCCACAGTGTAATCGGAATTAACATATGTGACAGCTGCCAAATTTCAGAGTTGCCACTTGCACAAAAAAAAATACACTAAATTTAAAAAGTGGCATGGTTCAGGGTTCAGACAAGATCATTTCTCTACGTAATTGGTACCTGAGATATTCAATGACGATGGGACAATCGATCACAATTTTAACGACGACGTCGATTGCCCCCTCCTAAGCAAGCCGAGGTCTGAACAGCTATTGCCCAGCTTAAGAACAACAAAGCCGCTGGAGCCGATGGATTACCGGCGGAGCTATTTAAGGCTGGTGGCGATGAGCTGATAAGGTGCATGCATCAGCTCATTAGCAAAATTTGGTTAGATGAATGCATGCCCGGCGATTGGAGTCTCAGTGTACTATGTCCCATATTTAAAAAAAGGTGACGCGAGTATCTGTGCCAACTACCGTGGAATAAGTATAATGTGCGGCAGACTAAAACCAATTATCGCTGACCTGATTGGATTATACCAGTGTGACTTTAGGCCTGGAATTAACTACAATTACTCAGATTTTCATGCTACGCAAAATCCTGGAGAAGACCCACGAAACACAAGTGGACACCTATCCATTATTTATCGATTATAAAGCGACCTTCGATAGTCCGATGCGGGAGAAACTCTACGAACCAATGTCTGAGCTTGGTATTCCTGCAAAACTCATATGCCTTTGCAGTATGACCTTGACGAACATCCAATCCGCAGTCAAAGTTGGTAAGTATCTTACCAAACCATCCGAAACTAAGCGAGGCCTCAGGCAAGTCGACACCCTATCGTGCCTTGACAAAAGCTGCAGTCATCATGAATAAAACCATCAACAGCAAAAGACACATGATGCTCGCGTATGCTGATGATATAGTAGACATCATTGGGCGCCCAATTAGAGAAGTTACTGCGGTGTTTTCGAGAATTGAGAAGAAGTCAGCAAAAGTGGGTGGGTTTGACAGTAAATGAGGATAAGACAAAATTAGTGGTTTCAACGAGCAGGGATTCCATGCGATTGGACCAAATCGTCAACGTTGATAACCGTTATAATTTCGATGTGGTGAATGCATTTTTATACCTCGGATCACAAACAAAAACAACAACGCCAGCCTAGAGATCAAGCGAAGAATTGTATTTGCAAATGGATGTTATTTTGGGCTAAGCAAGCACTTTAGGAGATAAAGCCCTCTCCAGAGTAACAAAAGTCCAACTGTACCAGAATTTCATACAACCTGTCTTGCTTTTTGGCGTAGAATCCTGGGTCTTATCGCAAGCATACGAAACATCTGTAGGGGTCTTCGAGAGAAAAATACTCCGTAATCTGTATGGCCGTATAGTGCACAATGGCGTGTACCGGCGTTGGATGAACCATGAGCTGTATGAGCTATATCGCGACATTGACCTAGCTAAGTGGATCAAAATCAGTCGAGGCCATGTCAGTAGAATGGATGAAAACGAACCAGCAGGAATGGTTTTCGAAACCGAACTCAAATCAGTCGAGGCCATGTCAGTAAAATGGATGAAGACGAACCAGCACGAAGGGTTTTCGAAACCGAACTGGAAAGAAGACGAAAAATATGAAGACCAAGACTACGCTGGAGTGTTCAGGTTGACGAATCACTGCATAAACTTGGAATTACTAACTGGAGAGATAAGGCAAAAGATCGAACTGGTTGGCGAAATATGTTATCTTCGTTTTGTAAGGTCACTGACCCCTCGGGATTGTTCGAGACCGGATAAGAAGAAGAACATCTTTGCACTGAAAATTAAGAACTTATCTTGACTTTTTTGTTTTATATTTTTATATATATATTAATTATTTGTTATTATATCTGTACTTTTTATTTGTATGTAAAATATTTATTTCTTTATTATTTTTCTTTCTGTTTTGTAAATTGTAATTTTTGTTAAATTACATTTATAGTTCAATTTCGTAATTAATTTAAGTTAAGTTATGTAGATTTCCGAAAAAATAATCCAGCCTGTTTCAACTGAGTAAATAAATTACAAATGTTGACGCAAATCAAATCCTATGGATTAAAACAATTACGAATTTATCCTTCCATCGCAAGGCCGCAATTTAAAACACGAAATTTGATAATATTTTTAATTTCCACCCATTTGCCCCTACATCTGTTGTTTTTCACACGATTAGAGATTTTAATTGTAAATCAAACAATTTCACTGGAACTACAACGTGAGGGTGGTATTGCCTCCAACTTTTCAAATCGTTTTGCTGTGTTCTATGATTCAACAAAAAAAAAATCCATGAAATACAATGGAAAACTATTTAATAAATAACCAAATTTCATAGATACTTGCACTCCAACACAGAGGTTTAGTTGACACATGGATAAAGTTCACAAAACAATTGGTAAGTGGGGTGGGAGGTGGTTGACTAAGGAGAAGAAAGATATCTGAATTACAGTTAAGTTTGATTTTGTGGAGTTTATTGAAAACTTGGAGCAGTTTATGATACTCGTATTAAACCATTAACGCAAACACTGTTGAATACACCCCAAGATAATTTATCTTACTTGTAAATACACAACAACCAGATGCTTATGCCGGTAGACCGTCAATAGTGTTGGGTTCACTGAAATTCGGTGGGTGACTGCTGTAGTTCATGCACCTAAAACAGCAACCACTTCAAACTTCTTCAATCATCCACTACAGTATTTAACAGTTATTGAAATTAAAACCTTGAAACTAAGCAATGATGCTAACAACCTTACAATATTTCAGCATCATAACACTTTCATATATTCATTCACCCACTGGCATGATGAGCTTTACGACATTTTTAATTTTACATTTTGTACTTGTCGATTTATATCTGTTTGTTTTCTCTACAGCCACAATGACCTTGAGGGTTTTAAACACAAAATTTGATGTCCATAGTAAAGGAGCGAAATTGGTTTTAATTTGTGCTTTGTAGCGTTCATAGCTTTCATATATAGACGCTATAATATAATATTTTTGTAGCCTGTCGCAAATATATTATACTTGTGCCCAAACAGATTGTGTTTGCTATTCAATATAACATGTTTGGACACAATGATTAATGGGTTATAAAATATGTATTTGTGAACCAAATGTAGGATTTTTGGTTGAAAACTGCTGAAAACAAAAACTTGACAGACACTAAATATAGAAAGAGCAGCAGATCTTCAAGTCACGAAAACAATGCTTGGAAACATGTATATGGTTCCCGCAATATATTATTTTTCAGCGTGTATTTCTAAGTTTTGTAGTTTGTTTGCATGGTTAATTTTGATATCATTTGTAGGCTGGCAATTATACTGTGGAACAATTATACTGTGGTTCCGACAATGGACTCTGGTGGGAGTAAACAAAAAATACATGTAACAGCGTTTTGAAAGTTTACGACTGAGTTTTTTTTTAAGGGGGGTGAAATTTTCCCCCTTTTGCACATTCTTGTGATTAATTGGCATAGGAAACCATGATATCCTTACATTTTAGGTATAGGATGTGTTCAGCAATTTTGTGTAAAAATTTACGAGAAAAATTTTTGAAGAATACTTTAACCACCTCAATATATGGGTCTTTTTTCTACTTTTTGAGGAAAACGGGAAAAAAACACCTCTAAAACAGAGGTGGAATGGGTTACAATGCACTACGAGAATATTCATCATAAAATTCTACTATAAGTTTTTTAACACACTAAAGCTCAAAACTCAACTTGAATGCCAAAAAATAAATCAAAACTGAAAATCCATTTAAGGGTTAATTTCGTACTTATTCCGTGGCAGTGTTTGATAACGACAGAAAATTACCAAGAGCTAAACAAAATTAATACATAAATTCTTGCTTAAATACTAGGTTACCCATTTAATCGGGTCTTTTATTCCGTGGCATTGTTTGATAACGACAGAAAATTACCAAGAGCTAAACAAAATTAATACATAAATTCTTGCTTAAATACTAGGTTACCCATTTAATCGGGTCTTTTGATTAATCGGTTAATCGTAAATCGTGAATTTCAATCTGACAATTAACAGAACAAAATGAAATCAAATTATTCGATTAATCGATTATTCGAATAAAATAAAACAAAAAAAAAAGCAACTTCATTATAAAGTATAAAATATATGTATGTAGGTACAATTCATAAATCGTAATGGAACAAAATGAAAATTAGTGACTTTTGGTACCAAGCCAAAATTAAAAAAATCTCAAAGTTTGGACCCAAAATTGCCACGCTGCCCGGTACCTCCCATACTAAGGGTAGGGTTGTTCTGAAACTATATCACACTATAACACCCTATTGGATTGATTAATTTTCACAAAAATTTTGCAGAACGTAATTTTCTGACTATTATCCTTATTGTCCGCCAAATAACTTTTTCTTTTGAAAATGCTATAAAAAAAACTACTGAATATTTTCTCAAATTTCTTTTTTTATTTGAAAGCACAATCCTTCCGGTTAATAATGAAAAATAATTTCATTCAAATGGCTGCCTCGGCTGGTCATGCAGTAGCCTACACGATCGGTCCAATTTTTAGGCACATTATCGATTGTGTGCAACTGTATTTCACCAATGGCTGCACGAATATTGTCCTTTAAAGCGTCAATTGTCTCTGGCTTGTCGGCGTAACACTTATCTTTGAGGGCATCCCACAAATAATAGTTCAACGGTGTCAAATCGCAGCTCCGAGGTGGCCAAACGACATCAGCTCTGCGGCTGATAATGCGATCTTCAAAAACAGGGCGCAAAACATCGAGTGTAGCTTCAGCTGTGTGGCACGTAGCGCCGTCCTGTTGAAAACAAATGTTGCCAATATCCTCCTCTTCAATTTTTGTGAACAAAAATTCGTTCAACATGGCCCGATAACGATCGCCATTGACTATAACGGGCACTCCTTGCTCATTCTCGAAAGAAAAATGGTCCAATTATGCCTCTGGACCAAAATCCGCACCAAACAGTGGCTCGTTTTGGGTGCATCGGCTTTTGAATGTATGCGTGCGGGTTTTCTGTTCCCCAAATGCGACAATTTTGCTTGTTTCCATACCCGCCAAGATCAAAATGAGCTTCATCTGAAAAGATGATTTTTTTTGGAAAAATCGGCATCTTCTATAAGTCGATCGCAGACCAATTTTTCCCATATTTCCCTGAGTTGTTCAAGCATATACACAACCATATTCGTTCAGCGGAAGGATAAAACTAATTATCTGTCAAATCGGACATGAGCTAAATGGTACCATTCACGAAATAAGCACTAGTTGAAAAAAAAAACTTTAGATGGCGGACCCGTTATATAGTTTGAGCGAAATCGGACCAGGTATTTTGATACTCTCCATACAAAGTGACCAGTGGGTCTTGAAATTTCATAAGGCTATTTATTACACCCAATTTAATGAACCAATTTTGAGACAATTTTTGTTTTTATTTATGTCTATGAGCCAAGGCACTGTGCGACGTTTTCTGTCAACAAACTATCAAATCTGTTCGAAATGTGAATAAAGTTATGAAATTTGTTCGCAAATCGTTGTCATATGAATTGCCATATTGTAGGAGTATTTCAAGACGGACTGCTTGTCATAAACACGTACTTATATTTGTAGGAGTGTCACATTGTAGGAGTGTTTCAAGACGGACTGCTTGTTATAAACACGTACTTATATTTTATTAATCGATTAATCGCTATGATTTGTTCGAGTTAATCGTTAATCGAAAAGTTTAATTATTAAAATGTTCGGTTAATTTTATAGCACGATTAACCGATTAACCGAATAATGATTAGTTGTGTGGTTACCCTATTAAATACCCAAATTTATACTGATCTTTTATTTATAGATATTAATCTATGGCTTTCTCTCGTTCGGTGAGTTATAGTGAAATTTTAAGTAGAATATTTTTTCAATACACACCAACCACCTGAAATGCAGGTTTGTGGAACATTTTAGCGCCAACTCGGAATAAGAACGAAATTACCCCTTAAATGGATTTTCAGTTTTAACTTATTTTTGGCATTCAAGTTGAGTTTTGAACTTTAGTGTGTTAAGGATGATTTTTTCTACCCTTTTCAACAAAAATAACAAAAAGAACCCATATATTAAGGCGGTGGTGGGTACAATGATTAGAGCATATGAGAACGTGGGTTCGATACCCGCTCTGACCACTTTAAATTTATTTCTGCTACGGCGACAATATCGGGTATTTAGCCAAAAAGATTCTCATAATACCGTACGGAGTTGGTGTAAAAACTCACTGGTTGTGAGAATCTCTGCCCAATCCCTTCATGGGATGTAATGGGAAACAATTTTTTTTGTTTTTTTTTTTGATTTCAGCAGGATGGCGCAACATGTCACACAGCTCACTAAAACTCAATTTTATTTACACTATGTTCAGTAATCGTGTTATCAGCCGTCTTACCGCTGTAGAATTTTTCTTGTGCGGTACCGTTAAAGACCGATGGCATGCAAATAAGCCGGAAACGATCCACAGCCTTAACGTTAACATCGTCCGAGTCATTCATGAGATAGAACCAGAAACCGTCTACAAAGTCTTGGAAAATTGGACTGGCAGAATTACCTACTGTGAAATCAGCCGTGGCAGCTACAGTAATGGAGTCGTGTTCCATAAATAATAGGAATATCTACAATTTCTAATGAAGCCAATATAAGTAAAGAGAATTTAAGTTTAGTACAGTTTATTAAAGTTTTAAAAAGATGCTTGTATTAGGACCATCCTGTAAATTGGTGTTGAATTTACATCTCACGAGCGTTGGAGCGTTCGTTTTATAAAATATTAAAACAATTTCAGAAATTCAAAAAAAAGTGGAAAAACGGCCCCAGCAACGTATTGTAGCAATCATGTACATGTTTTCGTTAAGAAGCCTTTTTCTCAACGGAGTTACTACAGCAACAAATCTTGTCTTCAGTTAAACGACGCTTTGACTTTGCTTAACTGTGTTACACTGAATTTATTTCTTTACTTCATTTATCATTTTAGGTATATTCAGTACATTCCATATCATATTTGTTATGTCTTGTAGGTCAAGCAATGATATTGGAAGATATCAAGAACAATAATTCTCTGAGTAGTAATGCCTTCTTGTCTTACATTAGTTATGAGCGACAGTGCAAGTAATTTATATATGAGCATTAATGATTATCTTTTGAAACATTATATTTTTAGTTAAAATTAAATTTATTATCTTTTGATGACTTATAGAATAAATGGCCGCAACATAGTCCCACCTTGGAAGCTTCTTCCAATAACCATTTCATAACAGCGGCTTAAGTAATTGGCAGAGGGCATAATCGGTGAATGCTTCGCTTCAATTTTCCTGTCTTTGTTTGAAGGGTGACGACTCTAATTAATTTATCTTCGCCCATATGAGTTTCGATAACGCGTCCCAGCAACCAGTTTGATGGCGGCATATTGTTTTCCGCAATTAAGACCAGAGCACCAATATCAAGATTTTCAATTTGTTTGGGCCAATTTAATCTTTCCTGCATTAGCGTCAAATATACTCTAGACCACCTACGCCAGACATTGTCTGTACAGCTTGAATTCTTTTCCACCGGTTACCATGTGAAATGTTTATATCCGCCTCATCTATTGGCTCTGGGAATGAGTTAAGTGGTCTTCCAATTAAAAAATGGCCCGGTGTTAACGCCTCAAGATCGTTTGCGTCAGCTGATAGAGGACACAGTGGCCTAGAGTTCATTACAGCTTCGATTTGTGTCACAACTGTGTTAAGTTCTTCATATGTCAAGGAAGCGGAATTGCTGTGACGCAAAAGGAGCTGTTTAGCGACTTTTACCGCACTCTCCCACAAATGCGGTGATCGGGGGGGTATAAAATGAAACTGGACTCCTCTATTGGCACATTCATTGTGAATAGAAATTTTATCGGGTTCAGTGAACATAGAGTTTATGGCACCTTTAAGCTTTCGAGCAGCGCCAACAAAGTTATTAGCATTATCGCAATACAAGTTGGAGCATAAATCCCGCCGTGCAAAGAAGCGCTTCAGTGATGCAATAAAGGAGTCAGTGCTCAGATCAGACACTACTTCAATGTGACAGGCCTTTATTAGGAAGCAAACAAAAATGGCAAGATACACTTTGTATGGTCGTTTACCTCTTATTTTATAATGAACGGTTATGAGACCAGCAAAGTCCACACCAGAATTCTCAAAAGGTCGAGCATTTCCTCTAACGCGATGCTCAAGCAAGTCACCCATCAATTGAACAAAAGGTTTCGGTTTATGTTTGAAACAACGCATACATTTTCGAATATCCTTACGTGTTATCTTTCTACAATTCATTACCCAAAATCTTTGGCGTACAAAGGCCGATAAAGCTTCAGAGCCTGCGTGTAAATTAATTTTGTGGATGTGGTCGACTAACGAAGTCACAGCTTCATGGTCTCCTGGCAAGAGAATCGGGTGTTTTACTTCGAATGGAAGCTCTGACCTTGTTAGCCGTCCACCTACTCTCAGCAAACGTATATGAGAGTTGTCAATAAATGGATTTAATTTTTGAATAGCTACTGATTTTGCGTTTTTATTCAACATAAGGTTCTGTTTCTCAAGCAAGAATTTACAACTTTGTATATTAAAGATAATATAATCTAACCCACCATTTAACTCAGGTACTGTTAAATATGAGTTGAATGTACAAGGTTCATCGCGTGCTATACGCCTACGCCATCGGTAAATAAAACCAAACACCCTTTGCATTTTTGGAAAATTGGTACAGAACTTACAAGACGATACTAAATCCATAATTTTGCTGCTGCTATCGGTTGCATTTAAGCTGAATTCTGCCCTATATTCTTCCAATTCATCAACCATTTCGTTTTTCCCATTATTAACGTTTGGCCATCTTTCCCTTGGACTTAAAAAATATGAAGGCCCTTTAAGCCACAACATCGATAACTTCAAGTCGGATGGGTACATTCCGCGGGATACAATGTCAGCCGGATTTTGCTTCCCATCTACCTTGTGCCAATCTTTGACTAACGACAAACTGTGAAGTTTACTTACGCGGTTTGAAATAAAAGTGGACCATCTAGAAAGATGAGAAGCTAACCATTGGAGGACTAGGGTTGAATCGGTCCAATAAAAAACAGCGGAATATTTTCGCGAAATTAAATTTTTAACGCGTTCCATTAATTTGGCCAGCAACAAGGCTGCCTCAAGTTCCAGGCGTGGTAAAGAAATTGATTTTAATGGAGCCACGAGAGATTTGGCAGCCATTAGCTGCGTATTAAAATTTCCTTTACTATCCTTAGTCCAAACGTATACAACTGCTCCGAAAGCCCTTATAGATGCATCCGAGAAACCATGAAATTCTATAGACTTTAAGTTATCTATTGGCCAAAACGATCTTGGAAACTCGATATCCTTTAATAATGGCAATTCATCTCTAAATCTGTGCCATTGAGTAGTAAGTTCTTGCGGCAATGATTCATCCCAGTTTAATTTTAACAACCACAAATGTTGTAGAAATATTTTGCCCAAGACAATAACAGGATTAATCAGGTCCAACGGAACATAGAGCCTTGCAACTTCAGAAAGCACGGATCGCTTTGTACATTTTGCATCTGGGGAATTTTTACATGAGAAAAAGAAAACATCCTTTTTTGAATCCCACTCAATTCCTAGTGTTTTGCTGCAATCTTCTGTGTTTATTGTAAGTTCTTCCTGAGTAGAATTTAACACTCTACAGTTTGATCTCCACTTATGTAATTCAAATTTCCCGCAACTAAGAATATTAAATACTTCCGATTTGAGACAAAATAGCTCTTCCCAAGAATTAGCTCCAGCCAACATATCATCCATATAAAAATTATTTAAAATCGCGCTACTTCCCAAAGCGTATGTTTCGCTATAGAGGTCCGCTAAATATTTTAAACAACGAACAGCTAAAAAGGGGGCAGAGCTTGTACCATATGTTACCGTTGTTAATTTCAAAACCTTAACGGCATCAGTCTTATTGGATCGCCATAGTTACATTGGTACATACAATCATCTTCATGTACCTTTATCTGCCTAAACATCTTAGCAATATCGGCTGTTAAGGCGTACCTATAAGATCGAAAGCGGATCAGAATAGCAAAAGATCGGGTTGAAGACGAGCTCCAACGAACAATTGATCATTTAACGACAAACTATTATCTGTTTTAGCTGACGCATCAAACACAACCCGCAATTTCGTGGTCGTACTCTCTAATCGAATAACAGGATGATGTGGTATAAAATATTTTACCAACCCTAAGTCAAAATTCTCACTTAAGACTTCCAAATGGCCCAATTGCTCATACTCTTCAATAAATTTAGCATTCTCGTCTTTCAGTACAAAATTGCCCTCTAATCTACGTTCCAAATTCAAAAACCGTTTTAAGGCAATGTTATAAGATTTCCCCAGTGAGCAATTCTCGCCACGAAAAGGTAGTCTCACAATAAAACGACCATCTTCCGAGCGTTTAACAGAGGAAGCAAAGAAATTTTCACACATCTGCTCATCTGGAGATAATGAAATGGCACGCTCTAGAAAAACCTCCTCGCAATTCCAAAATTGTTCTACAAGTTTTCTTAGCTTGTCACCTTCACCACAATCAGAAATCTCAGACACAACTAACGAATTCACGTTCTGATCACTGCACTCTCCAACAATTATCCAACCTAGAAGAGATTTTTGTAAAATGGGAAGGTGGTCAGCTAACCTTATTTGTCCAACCGATAGTAATCTGAAGAATAGGCCTGCACCTATTAACTTATCTATTTTACTACGCTGGTAAAAATGTGGGTCGGCAAGCTTAAGATTTGTTGGTAAATTCCAACTTTCAACGCTAACAAAATCGTTACCTGAATAACTGGTGATTTCAGGCAGAATATGTAATTGTAAGTTACAGCAGAAATCAGTTACCCTTGACTTTATTAAGGTTGTAACCTTTCCATCAATTTCTGCGTTATAATCTCCTATACCACTTATTTTTACCAACGCTCGCTTAGAAGGTAATCTTAACTCTTTAACAAGTCGATCAGTAATAAAGTTTAATTGGCTACCAGAATCTAGAATGCATCTACTTTCATGAAGATTTCCAGAAACGTCCTTTACTAGTATCAACGCGGTAGCCAAGAAATTCATGCTGGAAGTAGACATTAAAGAGCTGTATAAGGATGCCTTTTCATTGTTGAATTGCCCATCTTCTTTCCGAGAATCCAGGGCAGGTTTTGAGTTGAACATTTTTCCATTATCCCTATGTAGCATGGAATGGTGTGGCTTATCACACTTCTCACATTTTTCTGCCTTGCAATCTCTAACCGGGTGAGTTTTGTTTAGGCATAAAATACAAATCGAATGTTTTCGTGCTTCAAAATACCTCTGATGTGGTGTAAGGTTTAAAAACGTGGGACATGGAATGAATCTGTGTGGCTTACCACAACACAGGCATGAAGCTTGGTTCGGTTGCGCCGAAACGGACGGAGCCTTAAATTTGTTTTTACGTCCACCATTTCTATTGTGGCTGCGCTTGTAACCGTTCTAGTCAACTTTATCCATATTAATTTCACAACTTTCCAGAGTCAAACACCTATTTATAAGAAATGTTTCTAAACTATTCCAGGACGGCAACTCTTCCACTTTTGCGTGTTCATGCCATTTAGCTAATGTCTCATCGTCAAGCTTTAAACGAACTAAGTAGAATAGCATAACGCATAATAATAAAGACTATCGAGAGAATGCAAGTGGGCATTATTTACATCTACTAAGTGTCGCAGTGACTCAGATGAAGGGCAAACAACCCTTTCCACATCAAATAGTTATTTAACGTGTGATTGGAATATGACAGATTTATTTTCAAATCGTTTCTTCAGTAGCTCTAGTGTCTTTACGTAATTAAGACCAGTAACCTCTAAAACTTCTATGGTCCCCAATGGCACTGGAGCTAAACCAGATCAGAGATGAACAAACTTAGACAAGTCATCTAAATCACTATCTGAACCTATAATCGAGTTGAATGTATTGAACCAGTTCGTCCATTCGGTATATTTTCCGGAAAAAGTAGGTAATTTTATTTTGGGCAAGTTAGACGATGGCTTTGTTGCAGCGTTCGATGAATTTAATGTTTGATTATTGAACGAAGACTCATTTGTATATGATCGCGTTTGTTTCTGCTGAATTACGGATACAATTTTTGACTTTACTTCACAATATAGATCTTCAAAGCACTGGCGTTTCTCAAACTCACTTTCGTCTACCGAACCTTGTTCAACCGATGTTTGAATAGCACATAATTGAGAAAACACCGATTCTACTAAACTCAAGTGAGTCTCTAATTCGGACAGAGTCATAGATGCCTGATTTTTAAAACATAAGTTTTATTACGGTTTAAAGAATTTATCAAACTATCTCTCAATTTAGATAGGTCTTGATCATGCTTAGTGTTTTTTCCCATAATATGAATTTATACACGGTGTATCTTGCCACTCAACCTTTATTTATTTATTTAATATGACTGATCTTCACACTTAACCTTAATCACAAACCGTTGCACCAACTTATGTATATGGCGGGGTATACTCACTTGCGTTAATAATGACACCACTAGCAATAAGCTGGATCACACTAGTAATACTATGAATTTCCCCTTTTATTGCCAATAGTTGAGGTCAAGAAGCGAAGATTTAATCAAAGTCCAGGTAAAACAAAGCTTAAGCGCAACAGGAACAGGCATACAAAAAGCAGCTCCACAAGGTTACTTGAATGATGGCGCTCAAGTGTGTACAAACTGTACCTCCAAAGGTTACAGGAAAGACGATAGTTTGCTGCAGTTTGCTGATAGTTTAAACATCGACAAACAAATTTCTATCCCATATAGCAGTTCCACGGTGATAGAATTAATTATTTATATTTTATTTAAGTAGACTTTATCAAGTCCCAGCTCGGGCGCCAATGTTTTCGTTAAGAAGCCTTTTTCTCAACGGAGCTACTACAGCAACAAATCTTGTCTTCAGTTAAACGACGCTTTGACTTTGCTTAACTGTGTTACACTGAATTTATTTCTTTACTTCATTTATCATTTTAGGTATATTCAGTACATTCCATATCATATTTGTTATGTCTTGTAGGTCAAGCAATGATATTGGAAGATATCAAGAACAATAATTCTCTGAGTAGTAATGCTTTCTTGTCTTACATTAGTTATGAACGACAGTGCAAGTAATTTATATATGAGCATTAATGATTATCTTTTGAAACATTATGTTTTTAGTTAAAATTAAATTTATTATCTTTTGATGACTTATAGAATAAATGGCCGCAACAAACAAAAAAAGGTTTTTTGCTTTAATACCAAAATTAATAGGACAACACGAAATCATAACATCTGCACAAAGAAATTAGTCTTCCAACATATTAATATTCCCTCAACTGAAAGAAATTGCCAAATATTAGCGAACATGAAAAGGAAATTCAAAAACAATACGACCTAACGTTTTAAAATCGTTTGCCTGTTTTGAAACGCTAATCGGAAATTTTATTTTGTATGAAGTTTTCCAATTTGTTCAACTTTTTTTGTGAATTTATACAAATGTTTTGAATTTGTATGTACAGTTTCTTCATATATATTAAAGCTGCACACATATGACGAAGTCCTTGATTAGCCTGCATTGATGACGGTGTTCTAGAGAATTGATTAATTATTTTTCTTTGAGTGTAATGTAATACCTTTATTTGTTGCCTTTTCAAGGAAATTTATTTAATACCTAATAGACATTACTATTCCTGTCTTCTTCTCTCAAGGATATTTCGCAGATGTTTCGCAGGAACCTCTTAAGGACTTACACTTTGAACACATAATTTTCAACAGATTCAGCAGTCTTCTTAGTGTTATCCGCTTTATTCTTTGTAGCGCCTCAATTTCTCCATTTCCTAAGACTTTTGCATTTATTGTATTTTCTTCCTTAATGGAACAAAAAGAAAATGGTCCTTAAGTCTTTAGTCACAGGACAAAAGTGTTTGTTTTACAAAGAATTTAAAATGTTACAATTTTGTTGATAGAATATCATGGCGGATAAAAGTTCAAAAGACTGAAAAGAAAACTTAAAAAAAAAGCAAAGAGATTTTATAGGATTTTCTAAAAAAATTGCTTAAGTTTCTGGAAAATAATGGGTCAGCAAATATTGTGACATTTAGCTGGCTGGCTGGCTGGTAGTGGTAAGGAATTCATGTGAGTAAGAGGTGAACATAAAGTGTTGAAGGATATGGCGATTATCCTTTACACTTGAAGCCTTCAAATGGGAACTGCTCTATTATTTGAATAAGGAAATCGGAACATTGCATTACGTCATTATTTTAAATTTCAACAAATGTATCCTATTTACAACAACAACATACAAAAAAAAAAACGTTAAAAATATTAGATTTCATTGAATTCGTAAAATGTTATATGCCTGCAGATGTTAAGAAACATTATGGTAATTATAATATTTCACAGAACTAAAAATTTATGAAAAACATTTTTTTATTTTATTATCTTTGCCCTTTGGCATTACCTAAGCGTAATAATTTGTATTCATTAGTCATAGCAACTAAATAAGTATATAACCAGGTATTCCATAAACAAATATCAATGTACAAGAGCTGTAAAAAGGTTCAATGTAAAAAGGATACAACAAAGAATAGCAAAAAGACGTAAATAAAAATAGAAAGGCCAACATAAAATCGGAGACAAACGGAAAAAACAACAAAAATGAGATATGGTACTTTATATAAAAAGACATTGATATCGTCGAGCTAAGCAAAGCTTCTTACATGAGCGTTGCTATGCGAAAAATAATCTGGATATTTTCTGTTCTATTACACTTTAAAATATATAAATAAATTTTGGCAATAACCTTTAGTAGTTATTATTAACAATGTGTATTTTATTACCATAATACTAGAATTAACATTGGGCTACCATACCATACAAACGAGGTGACAGAAAAATCGTTAATATTAATACACTCAAAAAAAAATGGTAATCTATGCCTTTTATACACATCGTTTATTTTTAATTCAGTCTTTTTGAATTTTGAGATCGACTACCGAGTACAGAGTCATGAAAATGCTTCTCAAAATACCGCTCGGAACCGGTGTAAAACTGCAGGTCCCCATCACACATCTGCTGAAGTGCTAAATTTGATGATTTAACGCATATACTGTTTAAAGTCACTTGGAAAATGAGAAAACATCATTCTGGACCGCGTCGAACCCCGTGGAAAGATAAGATAAGACAAGTTAATAAGAAAGTATATCACAGGGGTGGGCACAGGCGGCCCGTTACTGAATGTTTTGCTCCCACGATAATAATACTAAGGAATACAAAACCAGTACATAAGTTTCAGTCGGTTGAACCGACGTAATCATACCCTCACCATACCGTGCCTCATCCATTGCATGGGAGTTCTGTTAAAAAACGCCCATACTCAAAAGTGACCATATTCAACAGCAGATTGACGACATTGCGCTTAATATTATTGAATTCCCAAATTAGTTAGTTTCCCTCCCAATATTTATATGCGAGGTACAAAAATGGGCATGGCAAGTTGTTGCCAAAATGTTGATCAGTACCAAATTTTATTAAGATCGGTTATGATTTATTGTAGAGAGATATCGAGTCGGCAAACCCCAAATACGCCCAACTTTTGTATGGGATGTACGAAACTGGGCGCGGCACAATAGTCAGTTATTAGTCCACAGAAGCTTTTAGCAAAATGTTGCCTAGCACCCAATTTTATTAAGATCGGTTGTTGTTTATGAGAATTATCGTGTGGATCAACCGGTCATCCGGTGCCTAGTACCGAATTTTATTAAGATCGATTGTTGTTTATGAGAATTATCGTGTGGATCAACCGGTCATCCGCCCAACTTTTATATGGGAGGTACCAGAATGGGTGTGGCAAAACAGCTCATTTCCTATAGGAGAGTTTTGCTTGACTAAATATTGACTAGGACAAACTTTCATAAAGATTGGTTTGGTTTTGAGTGACTTCTCATGGCGAACAACCAGACGTCCAAACAACTTTTGTATGGGAGGTACCACAATGGGCGTGGCAAGATCACACTTGTTTTAATCGGTGATTAGCTTTTGATAACGTGAAGCCTTATACCTAATTTCATTGAGGTCGGAAGTGTTTCACGCGATTTATCGTATTAACAATCCGGTCGAACACCCTGTTTTGTATGGGAGGTACCAGAATGGGCATGGCAATCTCGCCCATTTCCTCCAGTTAAGTAGGCATTTACAAATTATTAACCGGTGTGAGAGTTGAAGCTAATCACATCTACCAGGAAGAAAGGTTTGAAAGAAATATGATTTTGTGCTAAATGTGTCGATTTGTATGGGAGGTACCAGAAGGGGCGTGGTCAAAACGCCCATTTTCAATCCCAAACTCAATGTTGGCAAATAATAGTGACTGACAAAGTTCCATTGTCATCTGTAAAGATTTACGTCAGTTTTCGTGTTGACCAGCCGGCCAGCCAGCCAGCCAGACAGACAGACAGACAGACGGACATGGCTCAAACGTCTTAAAAAGTCCTAAAACGAATTTCGTCCAAAGATACTAAGGGTCAAATTTGGTTCCTTCTATGTGTTCCATTATTTTACGTATTGTATTAAATGATATATACCCTAGATAGGCTCGGAAAAAAAGTTTGGCGAGTCGCACCCTAGAATTAAAGATTAAGCCATAACAAATCCGGGACCAGAATAAAAATTTTTTCGCGCACCCTAAATACGGCCGAATTGGTTTTTTTGTGCTGCGTCATCATTTGAAGTCCGATTCAAACGAAATAAAAACCATTATTTTTGTTTTCACAATGGCTACATTTTCTTCATACAAAATTCGATAATCGAAATCTCAAAATTCTGGTCCCAAACAATTATCAAACAATTGTTTTTGTACCAAATAAGTTTAGCGTAACAAGTGAGCGGAATTTTCGGTTCATGCAATTTTCGTTATTTTTTATACAATTACTTCTAATGGCAACGAAAATTCCATAAAAACTGAAAATCAGTCTTAAAGAGCAAAAAAGACCCGTATATTCAGGCGGTAGAGGGTTAAGTATTCAATAAAAAGGTTTCTGGTAAATTTGTACACAAAATTGCTGAACACATACTACTTACACACCTAAAATGGAAAGATAACATGGGTTTCTTTGCCGATAACATGCTTTCTATGCCCATTCCCCTTAAAAAAAATTCAGACGTAAACCTTCAAAATGCCGATACACGTATATTTTTTATTTACCCAGAATCCGTTGTGAGAACATTGTTATTTTCGACAAAGTTTCATTTTGTTCCACAGTGTAATTAGAAGCCGATTAGAATTTTCTAATTTTTTCAATATTAAGCGAGTAACTTCACTGAATGGTAAAGCATCGTCACATAGATGAAAATTTGCATCACCCCAACAATTTTTGTCATCGAAAGTCAGCTATCGTACAGTTTCCTTCCCGCTACGAAAACTGTTTGCATCAACTCCGAATTGTTCGACACTATGATGAAAATATGGTTGAATGTTGTTGCAATGAATTTAATTCATTATCGCAACAAATTTGTTTCGTGGCTGCAATGACTTTGTTTCATTGCTGCAATGATTTTTTTCATTGTATTGCATTACAGCAATGAATATGTTTCATTGCTGCAATGAATTTGTTTCATTGGTGCAATGAATTTGTTTCATTGGTGCAACGAATTTGAGTCATTGTTGAAATGAATGTGTTTTGTTGATGCAACGAATTTTGAGGATTCTTGCAATAAATTTATTTCATTAATATAATGATTTTGTTCGATTACTACAATTAATGTTTCGAAGTGTGTTTGAAATGATTTATTGTCAATTGCACATAAATACACTGTTAGTATTAGTTTGCAGGTGTTTTGATAACAATTTTGGTGAAATTGGTCTTAATTTGCTAAATATATTATATCCACTCCATATTGAAACACACGTCTGGAGAAATTTTGTGGTAGTCTACTGGTTGGGTGTTATTATGGCCGTTGTATTTAGGTCCTGCATTTAAAGACAAATATGAGAAATTTATTATTAAGATTTTTTTGAATAGCATGTGTAGAAAACATGTGCATATTACCCTATGGGTTTCATCATAGCAGTTGATCTATGTTCAACACTTCCTTCAACATAGAACCACATCATTGTGTTCTTAAATCATGCAATTGCTGTTATGTTAAAGGTTAGTCATTCAATTGTAGCAAAAAATATCCCCGTCATTGATCCCGTCAGTGATCGCTCTGTAAGTAATTTCTTCAACTGCTAACTTTTATTTATTTTAAGCAAATTTGTTAAAATTTCGATTGGATTAATTTCATTGTAAGTTAAATGGTTTTTTTGTATGTTCATCGTGCTTGAAACACTTTGTTTCATTGACTCTTCGTTTTCAATGACTTCGACTGCCCGCACAATTGGACATATGTATATCTTTCGATTTTTTCTGAATCCAAATACCAATACAACGAAATTACCGAATTCACCAGCAGGCCACAATGTCTATGGTGACTTTGTCTTCAAATATGACTTTAAGAAATAGTTTGCATTTGCATGTAGACACGACATTATGGGCGACGATGTCTTGTAAGTTGTCATCGATACAATTTGTCGACTAGTTCTCTTGTAATTACGTTACATTTTTGGGAGTAAAAATAGAAAAAGAGTTAAAGAATTGTCTGCAACCACAAACAAATAAAACAATAATAAGGAGAAGGACGATCTTTAATTATTTTAATTTTGTTATAATTGCATATTAATATTTTTTGATTTGTATATACTTTCTTTTATAAAACTGAATTTTAATTTTTATTTATTTTTATTTTCGTCCGAGTTTATATTATTCGATCTTTTATTTGTTATGTTCTTAACAATTGTCCGGTTCAAGATCAATAACTTTTTCGATGAAAAAGTACATTTTAATAGAAATATTAAAAAAGAAAAGTTGTGAAATTGATCATTATGGTGGATGGTTGGGAATATAGCTATTTCAATGCCCTCCCAGGCATATCATCAGCTCCCTCCTCCTCAAGTATTTAGGTATATCATCACACATTATAGGGATAAACAAATCTCAAGTAAGCGAGAATTGTCTAAACTCCTACTTGTGCGTCATTCACACTGTCGCTTACTTTCTCGTCAACGCCAAGATCGTTCACAATGTCGCTTACTTCGTTGTCAACGATTTATGCGACATTTGTATGAAAATGTCTTTGAAGATTTGTGAGGAGTGTCTCCAGTATGTCTTTCACGACTTAAGATGGTCGTCCACGATTCTTTGATGATGTCATCGAGACACGGCCTACTGGGTATGGTTAAAACACAAAAATGCTAACATTTTGTTGCGATTTGTACCGTCACGCGAATACACACACAGACACATGTTCAGTAACATATTTCGGGGAATATTATGTATAGTTTATGTCGATGCGTCTCTTCCTTTGCTGTCGTGTTGTTCATTGCATTCTTCTTATACCCTCACCCATAGGGATGGGAGTATATATCATTTAATACGGAAAAAAATTTAACGCATAGAAGTAGTCATATTAGACCCTCAGTATCTTTGGATGAAATTCGATTTATTACTTTCTAAGACGATTGAGCCATGTCCGTCTGTCTGTCTGGCTGGCTGGTCAACAAGATAACTGCCGTAAATATTTATCGATCACAGCGGAATTTTGTCAGTGACTATTATTTGTCCATGGTTAGGTTGGAACTGAAAATGGGCGTTGTGGCTACGCTCCCTCTGGTACCTCCCATACAAATCGACACATTTAGTACGAAATCATGTTTCTTCTAAAACCTTTTTCTGGTAGATGTGATTAGCTTCAAATCAAACATTGGTTAATAATCTGTAAATATCTACTTAACTTGAGTAAATGGGTAAAGTCACCACGCCCATTCTGGTGCCTTCCATGCAAAAGCTTGGTAATCGTCCGTCTTGTCAATGCGATAATTCCGATCTTAATGAAATTAGGTTATTGGCTTCGTGTCATCAAACGCCATTCACCGATTCAGACACGGAAAACCCGGAAGTTGGGTACTACACAAAATTTAGTCGCATGCAAGGCAGATGACCGTCGAATGTTAGGCAGATGACCGGTTGATCGACACGATAACTGTCATAAACTACAAGCGGTCTTAATAAAATTCGGTACTCAGCAATGTTTTCCTAAAAATTAAATATTAACTACTGTCCACGCCCATTTTCTTACCTCCCATATGAAAGTTTGGCGCCTTTCCGGCTGACCGAATCGATATTTCGCGTATACCACAACCGATCTTAACAAAATTTGGTACTGATCAATATTTTGTGCAATACTGTGTAAAAACAGATGAACAACTTCGCCATGCCCATTTTTGTACGTCCCATATAAATATTGGGCGGACAATTGGCTGGTAGTCACGATAACTCCCCATAATCACTTAGGATCGTAATTAAGTTGGCTAATGGCACATTTACCAATATTCAATAGAACTCGGTCGCCATGGATGACTTCGGGTGAGGGTATGTTTAAGTCGGTTCACCCGACTGAAATTTCTGCACTGGTTTGGCTAAAACTTAATTTTTCCAAAGAGCATGGAGTTTTTCTAATGGCTATATCTCGGAAACCAATTAGAATTTTGTTTTCCCGTCTTCGGCATTATTGTAGCTATAGACTAGAAGAAAAAACCTGCAAAACAAACTAACTCCAAGAAACTGCAGCTAGTACCTCACAATTGGAAAAGTGCGAACAAATTTAATTTTTTCTATCTTTTTCACCATAACTAGCCATGAGAAACCTTCATACACAACCGTTCGGAACCGTTGGAAAAGTGTAGGTCCCAATCAGTGAATGTAAAACTAGATATTTCATAGATCACTGACTGCGAGAAGCTATCTCCTGCCCCTTTATGGGATGTAAAATAAAGGGTTTTACAATTTGAGTGATATGAATTCTTTACAAAAAACATACTAATTATTAAGGAAGTTTAAATGTTTTGTATTTATTGTGAAGTACAATCGATACAATTAAGTTCTGAATAAAACGTCTTTCAAATGGCCTCCACGTCTTCTTTTGTAGGAACGAATTCGATGTACCCAATTTCCGAACACTTTTTCCATTAAATCAAGTCGTATGTGATGAATAGCACGCTCAATATTGACTTGTAAAGCTTGAAGAGTGTCTGGTTTATTGCTAAATGCCACTGACCTAAAATAACCCCACAAGAAATAGTCTAATGATGTTAAATCACAACTTCTTGGATGCCATTCATTGTCACAATTTCTTGAAAATCTTCTTTTACCTCTCACACAAAACTTGGGTGGCCAACTTGCTTTTCGAAATATAACCCCCAAAAATCACATAAAATTTGCATAAAATCTGGTGGTATGAGGACATATTTTGTTAAGCGACATTCGTCTACCACGCCGAACAATTGCATTATAATCTAAAACAAAATAATGCTCATCTATTTTGTAAGACGGTGTGATTCCGAGAAAACACTTAAACCATTTTATTATTTCGAGTGTAAATACAATTGTTTTTACTCCAAACCCATATACATAATTCTGCAGGATATTTTAAAGAGAATATCTATGTGTTTAAAGAGATGGAACGAGTGGGAAGAGAGTTTAACTTGTCTTAGTTTATTGCGAAAAGAATCACAAGCTTCGAGCAACTCAGTTTATCCTCGCAACTATTAGTAACCAACTAAGAACAAGGTGTTACCATGAGAAGTAATAAAGCTGAAACGAACAAGAAGACAAGAGCATATCCCAACAATCCCACAATATAACAGTATTTGGCTTAAAATGTTTTTTGACCATTCCAGAAAACAATGCCAGACTCGCCAACACGACCACCACAATCGCCAGCGAAAGAAACCAGAATGACCAACAAAAAACTGGGTTTGAAAGCTTATTTGCGGTAACTACAACTACATCTAGTAAAGAAGCACAAACTCAACATCGAGCAGTTGCATTTGGAGCAGTTGATTATGCTGCAACATTCCATGTTAATTTTCCTTTTGTTGCTAATTGTGGAGTTGGTGTTGCTAGTACACTGGAAAAATTTCTACGTCAATATTATGAAATTTTTCATACGTATGAATTGCTTCAATAAGACATAGCCATAGAAACATTTCATATGATATTGAAATATAGATTTCATAGATTTTAGAAAGTGACATCTATAAAGATTTTTCATAACATCTATGAATCGAATTCATAGATTCTATGAAACTAAATATTTAGGATTAGTCATTAGTTCCATTAAAGGATTTTGATCTATTGGTTCCTCTCCTATAAGGGAACTTGACACTACTTTTAACCCCAGAAGGAGCATTTAACAATGTAAATCCAGTCGCAACAACTGCGTCACTAACATCTCTGGGATTTGAAAGCAATATCATATTCTTTGTCCACAACCTTCTTACGAAGACACTATGACTAGCTTAGGCCCAAGGGACTTCTGTAGATTTGGCAGCAGGGAAACGACTCAAGGGGACGCTTTTATCGCCTCTGCTATGGAATCTCTCCATAAATGAAATTCTAATTTCTCTGAAGAAGATAGATGTTAATGCTATTGTCTACGCAGATGATGTGGCAATAGCGGTTACAAGTAAAGTTTACAAGTAATCTTAGGGGCATCCTACAACTGGCGTTTCATACCAATACAAGATGGGCTTCGGATAATAGTCTTGAGGTGACCACAACCAAGAATAAACAAGTTAATTTCAGCAGGACATGTAAGGTACCAACTCTTAAGCCTGTCTCATTAGGGAGTAATCAAATTCGCTTCTCTGAAATCGCAAAATACTTTATTTTACTCGACAGGAGGTTAAACTACAAAACTAACATTCCGGAAAATCCAAAAGGGCTGATATAGTGCCATACATCTGTAAGAGGGAAATATGAAAATGCTGGAGTTCAAACCCGCGTATAGTTCATTGCTTGTCTACGGCAGAAGTTAGACCAATAATGCTATACGACGTCATCGTCTGGTGGACAGTTCTACGGAATTTCGTCTACTGCGCGATACTGAATAAAGCTCAGCGAATTGCTGGTATGTGTACCACTGGTGCGGTGAGAACGAAACCGACTGACGCATTAAATGTCATAAATGGTTTCCAATTACATCCCATGAAAAGATTGGGGAGTGCTTCTCACAACCAGTGAGCTGTGCGCTTTAAAGTTTTACACTCACTGATTGGTACCTACAGATTTACACCGGTTCCGAACGGTATTTTGAGAAGCTTTTTCATGGCAACGTACTCGATAGTGTCGCCATCACTAAGGAGGTCATAGCAGGGATCGAAACCAGGTTCTCGTGTACAAGAGGCGAGGACACTAACCATTGCACCACCGACGGCCACATACAACATTTAATACCACTAGACATTGTAGCTGGACAGCATGCCATAGCTACTTTTAGTAGACTTAGGAAACTGGGACACAGTGTCATTCCCTACACAATGCCTGACTTCCCTGGTATTGTTGATTACAGATTGGCCAAACCACTCTTTGACAAGTACCATACACTTATACCTCAAAGATCACAATGGAATGGTCGCATTCCTGGACATAAGAGATTCGTGATCTTCTGAACTTGACGATATAGTAGGCTTTGGTGTCATTTCCAAGGGCCTAGGGTTATCCATCGCGATAAGATTGCTTGATCACTTTATTGCCTACCCGGCACAAATCTTAGTTATTAGAGATATAGCGGAATGGCTTACAAGTAATGTTCTGACTAAAGTCGTATTAAATTTCTTCTCTGATAGTCAAGCTGTCTTCCTGAATTCGAGAAATGCCCTCGACTGTCCGGGATCTCTTACTGAGATGGTTAAACAGTTTAATATTCACCTTATTTGGGTGCCGAGCCAGAGGCGCATACAAGGCAACTGCAAAGCAGATGAACTTACTAGACTGGCGACAACCTTGCATTTTCCAGGGAAACTAAGGTATGTGGACATGCCTTTAGCAACTTGCAGGCGCTTCTTCGGAAATTGTGCCCTTATGGCAACTAACGATAGTCTAGTAGGGAACCTTTCTAGGAATCCCTTTCCGGTATGAGAGTCTACTATGTCCATTCGAAGGATAGTATCTCTTTCCCGACAAATGCAGGAAGGTTGGGGGTACCTTCCAACACTGTTCCATGACCGTCTCCGACCATGCCCCATTGTGACAGTTGCCTCAACCTGATGGGAAGACCTATAAGGTCTTCCAGGAAGACCTGGGGTAGTGCACAGATTAACCGCAATGCACGTCATCACCGTTCTGTGAACGCCAGGTAATAGTTCTCCAACATTCATTATCGGCCTCAGCATAGACGAATATATCCAATGTTGCAAGTGTGGAGTGCTATCGTCGCCTTTTCGTCCTTTCCCCTATGGCGGGTCTTGAAAACCGGTTTCTGGATAAAATAAAATCCAGGCATTTGGCACACTCTGCAAGCTTAATTTCAGAACCATTCGAGGTGGTAGGTACCACCGTAGGTATTTTATACCATCAGGTAAACGGACCAGCTACGCGCTGAAAAAGTCACCCATTTTTGTTGTTTGAAGGCAAATATAAAAATGTTTATAGTATACTTGTCTCCAAACACATTATGTTTGTCATTTAATATTACATGTTGGAGACACAATGATTAACAGGTTATAATATATGTATTTATGACCCAAATATGGCTTTGTTTGTTGAAAACTGCTGAAAACATTGCTGTCTGTCACAATAAAGAAACAAACAGCAGTAGTTTTTCAATTCAGGAAAACGGTGCTTGCAAACATGTACATGGTTCCTGCCATATGTTGCTGGGGCCGTTTTTTAGCGTGTGGGTATTGGCCGGGTTTAAACCTAGTATATCTTCACCCGCCCGTCTGCCCAAAGTCCTTAAGCTACCATGAATAATGTCCCTTAGAATACTGGATACTTGCCCCGTAAAGCTGCTGCTACGTCATCTACAATATCAACTATATTCGCACCCGCATTTTCTAGTGTGACCAGTATTCCATTCAGCGCAAGGTTCTATAGAAGTGGAGACAAGACCCCTTCATGAAATATGTTGCCCAATTAGGCTGTGGCACATCTCCTGGGCGTCATAAGACCCCCGATTACTTTAAGGGCCGATAGCGCCAATTCTATCGCATTGGGAGTGATATTATTGAACGCACCATCAAGGTCTAGAAAGACTACCAACGCATACTCCTTAATAGCCAACGATTTCCCTATGTATCCTACCAGTTTATGGAGTGATGTCCTTGTAGATCTTCCTTTGCAGTACGCATGATGTGCATCACATAACAATCTTACATCAATACTCGCCCGCAAGCCGTTCCAACGTTTCCAGTAGGAACGTGGACAGGCTTATAGACCTAAAATCCTTAGAAGCTATGCGAGAGATTTTTACCTCATTGAGGATAAACACCACTCCGTATCCCTCCACCCTTTAGGTATCTGACTGAAGTTTATATGCGCGGGGTACAACATTATCACCCAGGTGATCAATATGTCTGCCACAACCTGAAGTTCCGCAGGTGCTACCATGTCGGGAGACTTAAAGGGTTTAAAACTGCCGAAACCCCATTTAAACTTGGATTTTGTAACAATTTTAATGGCAACTTCTGATCCATGAGGAATATGTTGCCGCGGTCTTTACGTTACGCCAGATGCCAGGGAAATGAGTGTATAGAATGAGACTAAATGAATCACCACTGCAGAGTTCTTCAGGTAACCTATCGTCTTACTGCCAGGTGACAATATCGTCTTACTGTCAGGTGACCCTAGCCTCGACGCCTCGGATTTATCGTCCATTGATTTACAGGAGAGCATCCACGATTTTCTCGTGGTCCATATGAGCGCATTCTTATATCTTCTTAGTTGGATTTTGTAATTATTCCAATCCTCCTTATGTCTCCACAGATTCCGTTCAACCATGGAAATATTTGGAGAACAAGTGGCCGTCGGTGGTGCAATGGTTAGTGTGCTCTTGTGCATGAGATCCTGTGTTCGAACTCTGCTTTGACCACCTTAAAATTTCTTTCGGCGGCGGTCACCTCGTATAGTGACGGCGATAATATCGAGTATATAGCCATGAAAAAGCTTCTGAAAATACCGTTCGGAATCGGTGTAAAACTGTAGGTCCCAATCACTGAGTGAAAACTGGAACCGCACAGCTCAGTGACTGTGAGAAGTTCTCCCCTGTCCCTTCATGGGATGTAATGCAAACCATTTATTTATTTTATTTAGATAACAACAACGGCATTTCGTTTTATTCGTGTTCGTAATCGTGCTAAAGTCCTTTCTTTCCCTTGAGGAAGCAAGAGCTTTTTCTCATTTGCAAAAAGAATAAAGGATAGTTCTTCCTCTATCCCAACTCTTCTTAAAGATGACATAACATTCACTGAACCGGTTGATAAAGCTAACCTCCTGGCTGAAATGTTTGCAAGGAACTCTGCCTTGCCGTATAGCAATCAACAACTCCTCGTGATCAATTACGTATCTTGTTCCATGCCCACGATATTTTTCGAACGCGAGGAGTTAAAAAGGTTCTTGTGAATCTTGTCGTAAATAAATCCCCGGGATCTTCGACGCTGACAGGTCCACTGCGCAACCTTTTCAACCTTGCATACCATGCGGGGGTCTTCCCGGCGCGTTGGAAGGTTGCTTATGTTCAGCCAATCCCTAAAAAGGGTGAAACAAGTAACCCTGCAAATTACCGCCCAATTGCAATTTGTTATAGATTAACCACCATCTTGTGAAATATCTTGAGTCCAATGACATTCTTAATGATAGACAGTACGGCGTCCGTAGAATGAGATCTACTGGAGAACTGATGGACTTCCTTTCGGAACAGTGGATTCGATCCATCCACCGGCTTGGTGAGAGTAAGGTAGTGGCTCTTGATATTTCCAAGGCCTTTGCCAGAGTATAGCACGATGCACTCTTGTTAAATCTCGCTGCTTTTGCTGTCGGTGATAACTTCACTCGATTTACATCGAATTTTCGCAGAGGTCGCACTATACTAGTTGGTGTAGATGGGGTTTCATCCGACGAGCATAAATTGACAGCAGGTGTAACAAAGGGCTCTGTTCTGTCTCCTTCTTTTTTTCTTATTTTCATTGACGATCCCCTGGGTCAGGCTGTGAATCTAATCTACTCTTTTGTCCATAGGCCATGTCTTCAAGAGATTGCAGTCAAACGCCGGACGATGAATGAATCACTCGGCCGGGATCCGGTATCCGTTGTTGAATGGGGACGAATGAATAGAGTAGATTTTATTGCGGGTAAGACCCAGTGTTGTTTGTTGTCGCATAAGCGGATTGCTGATCCAGGTGTGTCGTCATTGGCTATGGACGGTGCGGATATTGATGAATCAGACGTTCTTGATGTTCTTGGTGTGAAAATACAATGTGATGTCCCTTGGGCAAGACATGTATTTGAAAGATACATTCAAGTGACTAGGCTTTTTAAAGCGGTGCAATCCTATCTTCTCAATATCTACACCACCTACATCAGGCCAAAGATTGAATATAACTCCCATATAAGGGCAGGTGCTGCTAGGACATCCTTGGATTTTTACGTCATCAAAAATTACAACCTCAGAATGGACCATATTAGCAGCAGTTACGGCCAACATTTTACCCGAAGAAATTAAATTTGTTGCTTTACAAAAAAGGGCCTATAAACGGACCCATTACCTATGAAATCTCTGAAAACTTCAATGTTTAGTGAAGAATGTTTCACAAGTAGTACCAAGACACTCTTCTCAGTGTAGTTAAGGTGTTAGAAATTCTTATAGTTCGGGATTATGGTCTTGAAAGTCTGATTGTATGTGAATACACTATACGGAAAAGGCAACCAAAAGTTTCAATACAACTGAGTTTGTCGCAGCATAAAACATGTTTTGTTTGTCTTTTGATATCAGTTTACAACTAAATACGTGTATTTTGTTGTACTATTCCCGTTAGCCAAAACAAGTGCATCCCACACATCGAAACTTAAGTCATCCACTTTGTACACTAAGTACACTCAAAACTATACTACATTTGCCACGTCCAACACTCCACAGATCCTAATTTTATATGGCTCACAAAATGTCAAGCAATAATGTGCGTGTAGCGGGTGGAATCTAGAGCCACATGTTTAGTGCCGCAGTTAAAGGCTATTAATTAATATAATATGTCTATGATACAAGTTGATAAGCCTCTTATCGGAAATGTCATCCCAGTTAAGGCGTTGATGCTTCGAACATGTGTCATTATGCCAACATGCCACGACGCAGTTTGAGGTTAAACATGATGTTTTATTTGTAGCAAGAACTGTTGTAGTGGGGCAGCTGTTTGGTGCCGACCTTTAAATTTATGGGGTATTGGGACAAATTCAGTGGGGGGATGCAGTGTGTGCTCATATTAACTACAAGCGGCCAGATTTTCTGACGCTACGTGTGACGCAGGTTTGCGGAAATGCTGATCGTCAATATTTACACATTCCTGGATATAACCTTCTATCAGCATTTTCTTCTCACAGGGGTTTTGTGGTACATTTTAGATACGATATTGTGTTTCAGTGTCAGCAACATTTAAATTATAAGGAACCCGGATTCAAATTCGATTAAATTCGGTTCAGAAGGCATAGTATTGATTTTGGCGTCGACTATATTTTTATATCAATGTCGAAAATCCTGCAAGAGTATTCGGATTGTAGAAGGTGGCTCAAAAGAAATGTCATAATGTGAATTGCCTACCATTTTGTTCGAAGAAAATAATGAAGAGCAAGTCCATCTGCTCCATTATACCTGTCAAATAAAGGGTAAGTATATTCAAAATTTTATTGTTGGAGCCTACTCTAAACAATTGTATGCTTCCAGCTTTGTTCAAAGATTTAGGTTAAATAAAGAAGCATTTAAATACATTTTAGACACGATTCGTCTAGAAGAGGGTAAACGCTCAACATATAACCCCCCAAACGCTACGGTTAGCAGCGAGTTTACAAACTCTTGTTTCTGGAGGTTAGTACTGGCTTATTGGAAATGACCTTGGTACTGTCTTGTTAATAGGTGCGGAGATATTTCTGTATTAGAAACCAAGTTATGCTCCCTATAGATAGAGTGCCTTATAGCAACGACGAATTAGTAGAAACAAATTAATTGTTTTTAAGGAAATATGGGATACCTGGAGGTTAGTGCCAATTGTTCAGTTCCATTATCGCCCTCTCTGCCGATCGTACAGTTAGAGCTAACAAAGAGCTAATGCTGTCAGATTGCATGTAATAAAAAATGTATAAATGTTGGTTAGGTGTACAAAGACATAGTGATAATGATCACGTACCTTACTTACATATCCGGTCTTGTCCTGGTCTTCCCATTTATCGTCTTCCTTCGTGTTCAGTTTCGAAGACCCTTCGTGCTGGTTCGCCTTCATCCATTCTACTGACATGGCCTAGCCAGCGCAGTCGCATTATTTTGATCCGCTTAACTATGTCAATGTCGGGATACGGCTCATACAGCTCATGCTTCATGAGTCGCCGATACTCGCCGTTGTACACTATAGGGCCATAAATTTTTCGGAGTATATTTCTCACGAAGATTCCTAGAGATGTTTTGTCTGCTTGCGATAAGACCAAGGATTTTGCGCCATAAAGCATGACAGGTTGTATGAAAGTCTGGTATAGCTGGACTTTTGGTACTCGAGAGAGGGCTTTATCTCTAAAGTGCTTGCTTAGCCCAAAATATCATATATTCGCAAGCACAATTCTCCGCTTGATCTCAAGACTGATGTTGTTGTTTTGTTTACGGCAGATCCGAGGTATATAAATTCATCCACTACCTCGAAATTATAACGGTTATCAACGTTCACGATTTGGTCTAATCGCATGGAGGTCATGGAGGCTCGTTGAAACCATTAATTTTGATTTGTCCTCATTTACTATCAGACCCACTTTTACTGACTCCTGCTCAATTCTCGAATATACTGCAATAACTCCTACCAATGATGTCGAAATCATCAGCATACGCGAGCAGCTCTTTGTATTCGTGTTGACTGCATGTTTTCTCACGATGATCTCATTAATATATTGAAGAGATCGCCTGATAGGGAGTCGCCCTGCCTGAGGCCTCGCCTCGTTCTAAATGGTTCGGTGTGATCTGTAGCAATTTTTACTGAAGATTTCGTGTTGGTCAGTGTCATTCTACAAAGACGTGTCAGCTCAGTAGGAATACTAAGCTCCGACATAGCTTGCTACAGTTTTGCCCGTATCGGGCTATTGAATGCAGCCGTATAATCTTCAAAAAGGTGTCAAATGTCGATTTCTTTTTCATGGGTCTTCTCCAGGGTTTGTCGTACTATAAATATCTACTGGATAGTTGATTTTCCAGGCCTAAAACCACACTGATAGGGTCCGATCATGTCTACAACCAACGGCTTTAGCCTTTCAGGCATTACCCTCGAGAGGAACTTGTATTCGATGGATAAAAGGCATATTCCACGATAGTTGATACATATACTCGAGCCGCCTTTTTTTTAAACAGAATGCAGTATGCTAAGACTCCTATTGTCTTGCATGTCTAGCCAGATTTTGCATTTGAGTTGACCTTTTTCCAACTCCACCTTTTCCATAGCCACCTTTCCAACTCATAGCCGCTCGACTTAAACAGCTCAGCCGGTAGTCCATCAGCACCAGCGGCTTTGATGTTCTTAAGCCGAAAAATTGGAGTTCAAACTTCGCTTTAGATAGAATGGGCCGGTCGACTCCGTTATCCTGTATTTCCTCAACACACTCCTCTATATTGAAGTCTCGCGGGACAAGTTAGGTAGAGGAGTGATCTGTTAATATTCCCAACATACTTCGCACATCTACGACAAGATTCCCCCCTTATCTCTACAAAAGGGGGGCCTGACACATTTCCGCACCCTGAAAAATCTGTATTTTTGTTGTTGTTTTGATGCAAATATAACGTGTTTGTAGGTTGTCGGAAATATACTATACTTGTGCCCAAACACATTGTGTTTGCTATTCAATATAGCATGTTTGAGACACAATGATTATTAGGTTATAATATATGTTTGAGAGACTCAAATGTGGCTTTTTTATTGAAAACCGCTAAAAATAAATACGAGACAGACAACAAAGAAACAAAAACGTAGCAGATCTTCAATTCATGAAAACAGTGCTTGCGAACATGTACATGTTTCGTGCAATATGTTTCAGCGTGCGTTGCTTTGGTTTTATACTTTTTGATAGAATTGACGGGCTTTCTGCACAACCGGGTTTTCTTCTTAGATAAATGGGTTTCCTTTCTCCTCTTATCCTTGTACTGATTGATCTGACTAAAGTCGTATTAAATTTCTTCTCTGATAGTCAAGCTGTCTTCCTGAATTCGAGAAATGCCCTCGACTGTCCGGGATCTCTTACTGAGATGGTTAAACAGTTTAATATTCACCTTATTTGGGTGCCGAGCCAGAGGCGCATACAAGGCAACTGCAAAGCAGATGAACTTACTAGACTGGCGACAACCTTGCATTTTCCAGGGAAACTAAGGTATGTGGACATGCCTTTAGCAACTTGCAGGCGCTTCTTCGGAAATTGTGCCCTTATGGCAACTAACGATAGTCTAGTAGGGAACCTTTCTAGGAATCCCTTTCCGGTATGAGAGTCTACTATGTCCATTCGAAGGATAGTATCTCTTTCCCGACAAATGCAGGAAGGTTGGGGGTACCTTCCAACACTGTTCCATGACCGTCTCCGACCATGCCCCATTGTGACAGTTGCCTCAACCTGATGGGAAGACCTATAAGGTCTTCCAGGAAGACCTGGGGTAGTGCACAGATTAACCGCAATGCACGTCATCACCGTTCTGTGAACGCCAGGTAATAGTTCTCCAACATTCATTATCGGCCTCAGCATAGACGAATATATCCAATGTTGCAAGTGTGGAGTGCTATCGTCGCCTTTTCGTCCTTTCCCCTATGGCGGGTCTTGAAAACCGGTTTCTGGATAAAATAAAATCCAGGCATTTGGCACACTCTGCAAGCTTAATTTCAGAACCATTCGAGGTGGTAGGTACCACCGTAGGTATTTTATACCATCAGGTAAACGGACCAGCTACGCGCTGAAAAAGTCACCCATTTTTGTTGTTTGAAGGCAAATATAAAAATGTTTATAGTATACTTGTCTCCAAACACATTATGTTTGTCATTTAATATTACATGTTGGAGACACAATGATTAACAGGTTATAATATATGTATTTATGACCCAAATATGGCTTTGTTTGTTGAAAACTGCTGAAAACATTGCTGTCTGTCACAATAAAGAAACAAACAGCAGTAGTTTTTCAATTCAGGAAAACGGTGCTTGCAAACATGTACATGGTTCCTGCCATATGTTGCTGGGGCCGTTTTTTAGCGTGTGGGTATTGGCCGGGTTTAAACCTAGTATATCTTCACCCGCCCGTCTGCCCAAAGTCCTTAAGCTACCATGAATAATGTCCCTTAGAATACTGGATACTTGCCCCGTAAAGCTGCTGCTACGTCATCTACAATATCAACTATATTCGCACCCGCATTTTCTAGTGTGACCAGTATTCCATTCAGCGCAAGGTTCTATAGAAGTGGAGACAAGACCCCTTCATGAAATATGTTGCCCAATTAGGCTGTGGCACATCTCCTGGGCGTCATAAGACCCCCGATTACTTTAAGGGCCGATAGCGCCAATTCTATCGCATTGGGAGTGATATTATTGAACGCACCATCAAGGTCTAGAAAGACTACCAACGCATACTCCTTAATAGCCAACGATTTCCCTATGTATCCTACCAGTTTATGGAGTGATGTCCTTGTAGATCTTCCTTTGCAGTACGCATGATGTGCATCACATAACAATCTTACATCAATACTCGCCCGCAAGCCGTTCCAACGTTTCCAGTAGGAACGTGGACAGGCTTATAGACCTAAAATCCTTAGAAGCTATGCGAGAGATTTTTACCTCATTGAGGATAAACACCACTCCGTATCCCTCCACCCTTTAGGTATCTGACTGAAGTTTATATGCGCGGGGTACAACATTATCACCCAGGTGATCAATATGTCTGCCACAACCTGAAGTTCCGCAGGTGCTACCATGTCGGGAGACTTAAAGGGTTTAAAACTGCCGAAACCCCATTTAAACTTGGATTTTGTAACAATTTTAATGGCAACTTCTGATCCATGAGGAATATGTTGCCGCGGTCTTTACGTTACGCCAGATGCCAGGGAAATGAGTGTATAGAATGAGACTAAATGAATCACCACTGCAGAGTTCTTCAGGTAACCTATCGTCTTACTGCCAGGTGACAATATCGTCTTACTGTCAGGTGACCCTAGCCTCGACGCCTCGGATTTATCGTCCATTGATTTACAGGAGAGCATCCACGATTTTCTCGTGGTCCATATGAGCGCATTCTTATATCTTCTTAGTTGGATTTTGTAATTATTCCAATCCTCCTTATGTCTCCACAGATTCCGTTCAACCATGGAAATATTTGGAGAACAAGTGGCCGTCGGTGGTGCAATGGTTAGTGTGCTCTTGTGCATGAGATCCTGTGTTCGAACTCTGCTTTGACCACCTTAAAATTTCTTTCGGCGGCGGTCACCTCGTATAGTGACGGCGATAATATCGAGTATATAGCCATGAAAAAGCTTCTGAAAATACCGTTCGGAATCGGTGTAAAACTGTAGGTCCCAATCACTGAGTGAAAACTGGAACCGCACAGCTCAGTGACTGTGAGAAGTTCTCCCCTGTCCCTTCATGGGATGTAATGCAAACCATTTATTTATTTTATTTAGATAACAACAACGGCATTTCGTTTTATTCGTGTTCGTAATCGTGCTAAAGTCCTTTCTTTCCCTTGAGGAAGCAAGAGCTTTTTCTCATTTGCAAAAAGAATAAAGGATAGTTCTTCCTCTATCCCAACTCTTCTTAAAGATGACATAACATTCACTGAACCGGTTGATAAAGCTAACCTCCTGGCTGAAATGTTTGCAAGGAACTCTGCCTTGCCGTATAGCAATCAACAACTCCTCGTGATCAATTACGTATCTTGTTCCATGCCCACGATATTTTTCGAACGCGAGGAGTTAAAAAGGTTCTTGTGAATCTTGTCGTAAATAAATCCCCGGGATCTTCGACGCTGACAGGTCCACTGCGCAACCTTTTCAACCTTGCATACCATGCGGGGGTCTTCCCGGCGCGTTGGAAGGTTGCTTATGTTCAGCCAATCCCTAAAAAGGGTGAAACAAGTAACCCTGCAAATTACCGCCCAATTGCAATTTGTTATAGATTAACCACCATCTTGTGAAATATCTTGAGTCCAATGACATTCTTAATGATAGACAGTACGGCGTCCGTAGAATGAGATCTACTGGAGAACTGATGGACTTCCTTTCGGAACAGTGGATTCGATCCATCCACCGGCTTGGTGAGAGTAAGGTAGTGGCTCTTGATATTTCCAAGGCCTTTGCCAGAGTATAGCACGATGCACTCTTGTTAAATCTCGCTGCTTTTGCTGTCGGTGATAACTTCACTCGATTTACATCGAATTTTCGCAGAGGTCGCACTATACTAGTTGGTGTAGATGGGGTTTCATCCGACGAGCATAAATTGACAGCAGGTGTAACAAAGGGCTCTGTTCTGTCTCCTTCTTTTTTTCTTATTTTCATTGACGATCCCCTGGGTCAGGCTGTGAATCTAATCTACTCTTTTGTCCATAGGCCATGTCTTCAAGAGATTGCAGTCAAACGCCGGACGATGAATGAATCACTCGGCCGGGATCCGGTATCCGTTGTTGAATGGGGACGAATGAATAGAGTAGATTTTATTGCGGGTAAGACCCAGTGTTGTTTGTTGTCGCATAAGCGGATTGCTGATCCAGGTGTGTCGTCATTGGCTATGGACGGTGCGGATATTGATGAATCAGACGTTCTTGATGTTCTTGGTGTGAAAATACAATGTGATGTCCCTTGGGCAAGACATGTATTTGAAAGATACATTCAAGTGACTAGGCTTTTTAAAGCGGTGCAATCCTATCTTCTCAATATCTACACCACCTACATCAGGCCAAAGATTGAATATAACTCCCATATAAGGGCAGGTGCTGCTAGGACATCCTTGGATTTTTACGTCATCAAAAATTACAACCTCAGAATGGACCATATTAGCAGCAGTTACGGCCAACATTTTACCCGAAGAAATTAAATTTGTTGCTTTACAAAAAAGGGCCTATAAACGGACCCATTACCTATGAAATCTCTGAAAACTTCAATGTTTAGTGAAGAATGTTTCACAAGTAGTACCAAGACACTCTTTTCAGTGTAGTTAAGGTGTTAGAAATTCTTATAGTTCGGGATTATGGTCTTGAAAGTCTGATTGTATGTGAATACACTATACGGAAAAGGCAACCAAAAGTTTCAATACAACTGAGTTTGTCGCAGCATAAAACATGTTTTGTTTGTCTTTTGATATCAGTTTACAACTAAATACGTGTATTTTGTTGTACTATTCCCGTTAGCCAAAACAAGTGCATCCCACACATCGAAACTTAAGTCATCCACTTTGTACACTAAGTACACTCAAAACTATACTACATTTGCCACGTCCAACACTCCACAGATCCTAATTTTATATGGCTCACAAAATGTCAAGCAATAATGTGCGTGTAGCGGGTGGAATCTAGAGCCACATGTTTAGTGCCGCAGTTAAAGGCTATTAATTAATATAATATGTCTATGATACAAGTTGATAAGCCTCTTATCGGAAATGTCATCCCAGTTAAGGCGTTGATGCTTCGAACATGTGTCATTATGCCAACATGCCACGACGCAGTTTGAGGTTAAACATGATGTTTTATTTGTAGCAAGAACTGTTGTAGTGGGGCAGCTGTTTGGTGCCGACCTTTAAATTTATGGGGTATTGGGACAAATTCAGTGGGGGGATGCAGTGTGTGCTCATATTAACTACAAGCGGCCAGATTTTCTGACGCTACGTGTGACGCAGGTTTGCGGAAATGCTGATCGTCAATATTTACACATTCCTGGATATAACCTTCTATCAGCATTTTCTTCTCACAGGGGTTTTGTGGTACATTTTAGATACGATATTGTGTTTCAGTGTCAGCAACATTTAAATTATAAGGAACCCGGATTCAAATTCGATTAAATTCGGTTCAGAAGGCATAGTATTGATTTTGGCGTCGACTATATTTTTATATCAATGTCGAAAATCCTGCAAGAGTATTCGGATTGTAGAAGGTGGCTCAAAAGAAATGTCATAATGTGAATTGCCTACCATTTTGTTCGAAGAAAATAATGAAGAGCAAGTCCATCTGCTCCATTATACCTGTCAAATAAAGGGTAAGTATATTCAAAATTTTATTGTTGGAGCCTACTCTAAACAATTGTATGCTTCCAGCTTTGTTCAAAGATTTAGGTTAAATAAAGAAGCATTTAAATACATTTTAGACACGATTCGTCTAGAAGAGGGTAAACGCTCAACATATAACCCCCCAAACGCTACGGTTAGCAGCGAGTTTACAAACTCTTGTTTCTGGAGGTTAGTACTGGCTTATTGGAAATGACCTTGGTACTGTCTTGTTAATAGGTGCGGAGATATTTCTGTATTAGAAACCAAGTTATGCTCCCTATAGATAGAGTGCCTTATAGCAACGACGAATTAGTAGAAACAAATTAATTGTTTTTAAGGAAATATGGGATACCTGGAGGTTAGTGCCAATTGTTCAGTTCCATTATCGCCCTCTCTGCCGATCGTACAGTTAGAGCTAACAAAGAGCTAATGCTGTCAGATTGCATGTAATAAAAAATGTATAAATGTTGGTTAGGTGTACAAAGACATAGTGATAATGATCACGTACCTTACTTACATATCCGGTCTTGTCCTGGTCTTCCCATTTATCGTCTTCCTTCGTGTTCAGTTTCGAAGACCCTTCGTGCTGGTTCGCCTTCATCCATTCTACTGACATGGCCTAGCCAGCGCAGTCGCATTATTTTGATCCGCTTAACTATGTCAATGTCGGGATACGGCTCATACAGCTCATGCTTCATGAGTCGCCGATACTCGCCGTTGTACACTATAGGGCCATAAATTTTTCGGAGTATATTTCTCACGAAGATTCCTAGAGATGTTTTGTCTGCTTGCGATAAGACCAAGGATTTTGCGCCATAAAGCATGACAGGTTGTATGAAAGTCTGGTATAGCTGGACTTTTGGTACTCGAGAGAGGGCTTTATCTCTAAAGTGCTTGCTTAGCCCAAAATATCATATATTCGCAAGCACAATTCTCCGCTTGATCTCAAGACTGATGTTGTTGTTTTGTTTACGGCAGATCCGAGGTATATAAATTCATCCACTACCTCGAAATTATAACGGTTATCAACGTTCACGATTTGGTCTAATCGCATGGAGGTCATGGAGGCTCGTTGAAACCATTAATTTTGATTTGTCCTCATTTACTATCAGACCCACTTTTACTGACTCCTGCTCAATTCTCGAATATACTGCAATAACTCCTACCAATGATGTCGAAATCATCAGCATACGCGAGCAGCTCTTTGTATTCGTGTTGACTGCATGTTTTCTCACGATGATCTCATTAATATATTGAAGAGATCGCCTGATAGGGAGTCGCCCTGCCTGAGGCCTCGCCTCGTTCTAAATGGTTCGGTGTGATCTGTAGCAATTTTTACTGAAGATTTCGTGTTGGTCAGTGTCATTCTACAAAGACGTGTCAGCTCAGTAGGAATACTAAGCTCCGACATAGCTTGCTACAGTTTTGCCCGTATCGGGCTATTGAATGCAGCCGTATAATCTTCAAAAAGGTGTCAAATGTCGATTTCTTTTTCATGGGTCTTCTCCAGGGTTTGTCGTACTATAAATATCTACTGGATAGTTGATTTTCCAGGCCTAAAACCACACTGATAGGGTCCGATCATGTCTACAACCAACGGCTTTAGCCTTTCAGGCATTACCCTCGAGAGGAACTTGTATTCGATGGATAAAAGGCATATTCCACGATAGTTGATACATATACTCGAGCCGCCTTTTTTTTAAACAGAATGCAGTATGCTAAGACTCCTATTGTCTTGCATGTCTAGCCAGATTTTGCATTTGAGTTGACCTTTTTCCAACTCCACCTTTTCCATAGCCACCTTTCCAACTCATAGCCGCTCGACTTAAACAGCTCAGCCGGTAGTCCATCAGCACCAGCGGCTTTGATGTTCTTAAGCCGAAAAATTGGAGTTCAAACTTCGCTTTAGATAGAATGGGCCGGTCGACTCCGTTATCCTGTATTTCCTCAACACACTCCTCTATATTGAAGTCTCGCGGGACAAGTTAGGTAGAGGAGTGATCTGTTAATATTCCCAACATACTTCGCACATCTACGACAAGATTCCCCCCTTATCTCTACAAAAGGGGGGCCTGACACATTTCCGCACCCTGAAAAATCTGTATTTTTGTTGTTGTTTTGATGCAAATATAACGTGTTTGTAGGTTGTCGGAAATATACTATACTTGTGCCCAAACACATTGTGTTTGCTATTCAATATAGCATGTTTGAGACACAATGATTATTAGGTTATAATATATGTTTGAGAGACTCAAATGTGGCTTTTTTATTGAAAACCGCTAAAAATAAATACGAGACAGACAACAAAGAAACAAAAACGTAGCAGATCTTCAATTCATGAAAACAGTGCTTGCGAACATGTACATGTTTCGTGCAATATGTTGCTGGGGCCGATATTTTTCAGCGTGCGTTGCTTTGGTTTTATACTTTTTGATAGAATTGACGGGCTTTCTGCACAACCGGGTTTTCTTCTTAGATAAATGGGTTTCCTTTCTCCTCTTATCCTTGTACTGATTGACTGATTGCCATACGTGCAGTATTATTTTTAGCACTTGTCATGCGACACTCTTCAACGTAGCATTCTTTCCGACTTTAAGCTGTTTTTCATAACCATGTACGGCCTCTGCAGCAGTTTTCATCGATTGGAAAATGTACTTTCAGTGCGCTTCAGAATCAGGAGGTGGCGGACCGCCCTACGCCAGTAGCTAAGTGACTCAGGCTATATCTGGTAATTGCAGCTTCCCGATGTCTTGATTTCTATACGTCTGGTTTTGTACCACTTTTGATCTTCTTAATCTCGTACTAACCTTTGCTGGAACCAGGTAGTGATTAGAATTGATATTAGCTCCTCGAAACACACCTACGCCCATTACACTAGCAGTGTGCCTTCCATCAATTAACAGGTAATCAATCTGGTTCTTTATCTGTTAATCAGGAATATCCCACTAACCTTACGAATGTCTTTATGTCGGAATTTTGTACTACTGACAAGTTTTTCGCAGCATTCAAATCTAACAGTCTCATTCCGTTATCGGAAGTTAGGGGTGTAGAATGAATTTAAGGATGGTAGGTTCAAAGACATTTTCCCTGCAGACTTTAGCACTAAAATCGCCTAGAACAATATTAATATCATGGCCAGGGCAGCGGTGGTATATTTCCTCTAGGCGCTCATAGAACATGTCCTTGGTGTCATCGTAATTTTCTTCTTTTGGGGCATGAACACAAATTGGGGATATGATTTAGACTAGATGCCGCTTGAGACTAGGTGTCGCCGTCTTTTGCCAACTACAAATCCGCAAACCAAATTAATGTTTTTTCTCGAGACAGCTTTGGTTTGTGTCACAGTTCTTCTTTCTTGAGTGTGGACGTCGGTGGGGCAATAGTTAGTGTGAGCAGCTCTTGTAGATGAGAACATGGGCTCGATGCCTGCTCTGATCACCTTACATTTCTTTCGAGTAGGGGTAAAAACTAGAAAGCGCACAGTTCAGTGGTTGCGAAAAGTTCTCCCCAGTCCCTTCATTGGATGTTATGGGAAAATATTTATTTATCTTCTTTCTTATGTCGACATGTCCTTTCCATCGCATCTCCTGGATATCAGTAATGTCAGCCTTATAAATCTCGAGGGCATCTGCCTTTGGATAATGGCACTGGATCTGTATAGAAACATTATTGTAACATTCCAAGTGCATATATATTACTTGGCAATTATCTTATCTTGGCAATTTTCGATGAAATTTTTTGAACTTAAAATGTTACCTTAATCATATAGAAATAGTATCGTATTTTTCGAAACATTCACCTTGCAACCCTATCCAGGCTGTTATCATTTAGGACTCCTGTACAAGAGGATGTACCCAAGTGAGCAGTGTAATGGTAGCGACACCACTACAGCAAGGCAGCTATTAACCCTTTGACGACCAGACATTTTTGGCCGAAGCGATTTTAATTTTTTTTCTATTTTTTTTTCTATGGCCTATTGGTAGTTGCTTCACAAAAAATTGGATCCCTAAATCTCCCCCTTGTCTCCAATTTTTGACGGCAAGTATAGTTGCCTGTGGTCAACGACGGAAAATTTTATCCCAAAAAAAATAAATGTACAATAAAGACTTTTATGCATAAGTATATGTTATATTTAAAAAGTTTACAAGAAAAACTATAAATTAATGTTGTGTATGGTAAATTCCAAAGCAGTCGCGGGATGTAGTGAAGCAAAGGAACAAGTTGCATTGGACACAAAATACATTGGTTCGGCTATATTTGCTCTTCGCTGTACAATTCGAACACAGTTTCCATTGGTCGCGCTTTTCCAATTTGTGGAGAGATCGGAGCTTGACTGACTTGTGGTTTCCAATTCTGGAAATGCTCGCGTTCTTGACGTGAAGTCACTGATTAGTTCCTTGGCCAAAGCTGCCCTATATTCAATAGATGTTATGTTTGTCGAAAAGCTGCTGGGTAGTATTAGCTTGTTGTAGACTATATAGCTATTATGGATGCATATTTCGAAGAGATCGATGAACAGACGAATATAGAAACGCCATTTGCTTCTACGATCGTACTCATAATAAACCTTCTTCTGGTCCATAAGGTCAACTCCACCCATTCCCTTGTTGTAGTGTTGGATAACCAAAGGGCAGTTGACATCAACTTTTCCAGCTTGTCCAACAACACGGTGCTTTACTTGAAACACAGCAGTTGGGTCAATAAAATTTGATGCCAGATATACGCCACGATTATCCATCCATTTAACTACAGAAATGCTGTCAGATGTAAAGTAGCTTATGTCGCCCCGCTTCATTATTTTATCCGCCGGAAAATTCTTTGGCCTATGCTTTCTATTGCTCCGAATTGTGCCGCAGGCCATTATTTCGTTTTCCTGGAGAATGTGCATAAGGTTTAGACTAGTGAAGAAGTTGTCGAAATAAACTTCAATGCCTTTTTTTGCGAGGGGTCCACATAGCTGCAAAACAACAGACTCACCAAGGCCGTGTTCCACGAACTGCTTTTTACCTGTGTAAATGTCAACATTGTATAAGTAGCCAGTTTCCGATTCACACAAGCACCAAAGTTTGAAGCCCCACGAAACAGGCTTATCCTTCATGTACTGCTTCATAGCATTATGACCTTTGAACTTCAGCATGTGTTCATCAATTGATAGTTTCTTTGAGTACGTGTACGCTTCCGGCATAGCCTTGTTTAAATGGTTTATAATTGGCCTGATTTTGTAAGCGCGATCGGTTTTATCATCCTGTTCGTTGACGGAAAAGTGAAGATTGGAAGTTATTTCTTCAAATCGATTCCGGGTCATGACATCAGCTACTTGGGCTTGGCGGAAAGTGTTATCTGTAGACCAGTACAGACGAATGTTGGGCAATTTGACAAGGGTCATACGTATAATCAAACCCATATAGGCCTTGAACTCAGTCACCGTAATAGTGAAAATGCGGCCTTTTTGTATGGCGTATAGATTTGACTATTCAACTATCATGATGCACAATTCTGCAACAAAAAATGAACTGACAAACAAGTAGCTATGCATTTTGGCTAATGATAACTTACCCTCAAAATTACTAACAGTGTTGAACACATCGTATGCTGACGGCATTTCTTCATTTATATGCACATTTGGTTTTACAACCCGAGAGTATTCATATTCACATTCCTCTTGATACCCTGTGAAAGTTGGTTTTTTTATAAGCCAATGTCTCTCTAAATCGGAACACCATTTCATTTGGTATGGACAACACTGGAATTTGTGGATCCAGTGCTAGATTTGATGTCGATGGAACTGGGCTTACTGGCGTTGGGATTTGCGTCTCAGTTTTTTAGGTGCAGGAGGTGCATCATTTGCGCCCTCAATGATGACTTCTATATTGTCTTCGCCTTCAGTTTCTAAAGCGTCATTTTCAAGAAATGCGATGTCTTCTTCATCCAAGTTTGTGAGACCATCATCTTCGTTGTCACTGGTGTCGCAAAGCAAAATCTGCTCGATTTTGTCCGATCGATGAAAAAACAAACGATCACGCGTTGATACACTCATTTTCATAAAAATTTGTTTTAGTAACGAATATGGAAAAAACACTGCACAAAGATGCTGTTTATCAAGAATATCGCACAAACTATAAAAAATCACTTTCAATCAATACGTCTGCTTTCACTCAATTTCAACAAAGACTAAACATAAATAAAGATGCACAGGGAAATAGAAAACAAATCATGCAAAAGCAAACACATGACGAACATTTTTGTACTTTGTTTTTTTATAAGTTTTGCTCCCTCGTCGCCCAGAGGCAAATATATTTGCCTAACCTCTTTTAGGCCCTGTGGTCTCCTTGGAATACACGAAAACTTCTAAACTTAAAATTTTTGAAAGGTAAGGGATGACTCCCAAACATAATGGAGTCGCATTAATGCGCGACATTTTTTCGGCTCTTAGAGGGCTTTAGAATTATAACTTTTTGTTTGTAATATTTTTCAACTTTGGGGGCTTCTCCAGCTCGGGTGAGACCAGGTAGCAATCTACTTCATTCTAAGTTGTTGTTGCCCCAACTCTCCTCTACAAATTACTTGTACCCACATTTACTCTATCTCTTACCTATACAATTATAAGTTCCAAAAACCGCTGGGCAAGTATACTTGCCTCTGGTCGTCAAAGGGTTAAGAGAAGGTGTTCGTTGTGCTGGGTATTTAAAAATCCTGGTGTTGGATGTATGTAAATATTTCAACATCCTGTTACACGTGTTTGTTTGCTTTTCCGCATATAAAACAAACTGGTGGAACGGATTAAATTTTGTTGTTTGTTTGTCTGCTTCCGATAACGTTAAAAGAATAAATATATTTTTTAAGAACGTTGTTTATATAATTTTATGATCATTACTGATAGATAAATGAAGCACTTTTCGAATTTTATAAAGCAAAACTATTTCTTATTCGAAAATCGTATTCTCCAATTTATCTACTTAAACATGACTCTTTGTCGAAAATTATTCAATATATTTGGATGTTGCAAATATTCGCGTACCAGTTTGAAAATATAATGAACAAAGAAACCCTGTAACTGTTGACGACCCTCGCAATCGTTATAAGGCCCACGATTTAAGGATATGTTCCTGAAATGTGCGAACACTATACAGGACGGGTGCCATTTTCCAACTGGCGGATGTCCTCGAACAATATAAAGCTGATATCACAGCTATCCAGCAAAAGTGATGGGCTGTATATGGTTGCATTAGAAAGAAAAACTCCGATATTTAGTACAGCTGACATGAGCGAAAGCACGAATTCGGGTGCGGATTTATAGTTGGCAAGAGACTGCGATGCATAGTGTCAAGGTTCAACGCAGTGAGTGAACGCACAGACACAATTCGCATCAAAGCAAATATATTTCAACACCTCGTTAAGTTGTGTGCACGCACCGACAGAGGAAAAAGATGATGAGGTCAAAGAGTCATTTTATGAGCATTTGGAGAAAGTATACGAACGTTGCCCTGACCACGACATTAAGATCATTCTAGGCGATTTTAATGCCAAGTTGGGCAACGAAAGGGTTTTTCTACCAACCACCGGTAATCACAGTCTACATGGTACTACCTCCGACAATAGAATAAGACTGATTGACTTTGCCGCTGCAAAGAACATGGTAGTTAGTAGCACACGATTCCAGCATAAGAACACTCATAACGCGGATATCTCCTCATCAGAGAACAAAGAACCATATTGATCACTTGGTAATAGATAGCAGGCAGTCTTCTAGTGTAATGGATGTAGGTGTGATACGAGGTGCCAATATCGACTCGGATCATCACCTGGTGGCTGCGAAAATTCGCACAAAACTGAGGAGGGCAAAAGTCGAAACAAATCCGAACACGGGAAAAACTAGACATTGATAAGCTACAAATACCGGAGATATCAATGTCCTATCAATAAAAACTCACTATCCTGCTAGACCACAATAATCCCCCTACTGAGGACCCAGAAGCGCACTGAAAGTACCCCTCCCATTCTTTGGAAACCGCTGTAAGGACCGAACTTGGCTATCAAAAACCGCAGAAGGATAAGCCATGGTTCGACGAAGAATGTCGCATTGCAACTGATGAAAAAGACGCTGCACGTATGGCAAGGAAACAGTCAGTTTCAACGCGTGCCGCGAATGAGCATTACAAGAGCCTCAGAAGGGAGGAAACCCTAATTATTTAGGAGGAAAAAATGACAGTGGGAGCAGAGCGAGAGTGAAAAGAATAAAATGTGCAGGGTGAACAATGAATCCCGAAAATTTTTCCAGCGGATAATTAGATCGCATAACGGTCCGAAAAATGGGCTGCACACCTGCAAGGTCGAGTATGGGAATCTGGTGACTCATAAGCAGTGTTTGCTTAAACTGTAGAGAGACCATTTTCCAGCACTAATGTAACGAAGTAATGACTGTGGAAGACAGTGTGGATTGTACCCTCACCACTTCAATCATGCCGCGATTAGAACGGCAATCTCCCGGCTTAAGAATAATAAAGCCGCTGGTAAGGATGGGCTACCCACTGAGCTTTTTAAGGCAGTTGGCGAAGGACTGCTAGCCAACATGCATCAACTTATATCCGGAGGGGTCCTTGGGGAATATATGCCTGACGATTGGAGTCTCAATGTATTAATGTATTCAAAAAGGCTGATCACTGTGTCTATTCCAAGAATTTCCATATCAGTCTTTTATCCATCGCGTTTAAGATCTTGTCGATCATATTATGTGAAACACTAAAGCCAATTGTTGTAAACCTGATTGGACTTTGGCAGTGTGGATTTAGACCAGACAAGTTCACGACTGGCCAAATATTCACGCTACGCCAAATCCCACGAAAATCAAAGCGATACATACCATATTTTTGCCGATTACAAAGCTGATTTCGATAGCCCCATACGGGAAAAATTGTACGAAACTATATCTGAACTTGGTATTCTGGCAAAACTGATTCGCCTCTGTAGAATGACGCAGACCAACACCAAATCAGCAGTGAAAGTGGGTAAAGACCTCACTGAACCATTGTGTATCAAGCGAGGACTGAGACTAGGCGACACACTTTCGTGCAATCTCTTCAACATCTTAATGCAGATAACAATGAGAAAGGCTGCGGTAAATACGGACAGGACCATCAATACGAAAAGCCATATGTTAGTGGTGTATGCTGACGACATAGACATCATTTGGCGAAATTTTCGAGAGGTTACTGCAGCATTTTCAGGAATCCAAAAAGGAACAGCGAAGGTGGGTCTTGCTGCTAATGAGGGCAAGACAAAATTGTTGGCGACAACGACTAGACAAACGTCTCGACTTGGTCCGAACTTGAACGTCGACAACCGATTTAATTTTGATGTGGTTGATGAATTTATCTACTTTCCTTGTTCAGGATAACAACGTCAGCCGGGAAATAAATAGGAGAATTGTGCTTGCAAATAGATCCTATTTTGGCTCAGCGAGCAGTTTCAAAACAAAGCCATCTCCCGACAGACAAAAGTCCGGCTATACCAGACTTTCATTTTACCTGTTCTGGCAAATTGCTGTTGTTGTTCTCCGAAAATTAGATCATATCGCAAGAGGATGAAAAACACCTGGGAGTATTCGAGAGAAAAATTCTCTGTAAAATATATGGTCCTGTTAAAGAAAACGTCGAGTACCGACGTCGTTGTAACCAAGGGCTATATAATGTGTATGCTGATGTCGACATAGCTAGGCGAATCAAATTAAACCAATTGCGTTGACTAGACTGTATTATCAGTACGAATGAAACAGCGCGAAAGGTTTTCGATAACGCACCCGATTGAAGCTGGAAAAGAGGATGATAAATACTGCGCGGGAAAGACCCGGCCGAAGAATCCCTCCGTATCCTTGGTGTTACCAACTGGCGAGAAAAGGCGAAGGATAGAACCAATTCGAGAAATATGTTAAACTTTGTTTATTTGTCTGTTAAATTACTGTGTGTAAAACATCTGACCGTGGCCGTCGGTGGTGCAATGGTTAGTGTACGCGCCTCTTGTATATGAGATCCTGGGTACGATCCCTGCTCTGACCACTTTAAATTTCTTTCGACGGCGGTCACCTCGCATAGTGACGGCGACACTATCGAGTATTTAACCATGAAAAGGCTTCTCAAAATACCGTTCGGAACCGGTGTAAAACTGTAGGTCCCAATCAGTGAGTATAAATCTAGAAAGCGCACCGCTTGCTGGTTGTGAGAAGCTCTCCCCGATTCCTTCATGGGATGTAATGGGAAACAATTTTTTTTTTTAAGACATCTGACCTCATGAGGTTGTAAAATAGTCAATAAAAGTAAAACAAAAGTTTGGTTTTTAATTTACCTAAAACTCCTTGAAACTATGTTTTGGAATTAGATTTTGTTTTTAATTACATCTTACTTCTTACATCTTACTCTCACCCTGTCTGAACCCTATAATTTTATCCACTAAAATCATAATTACTTACTAATTTATTAAATCTTTTTAATTACATTTTCGGAACGAGTTTCACCAACTTTGTCATAAGGAAAATTATATTAAATCAATACCTCCTACAGATTTGAAATATTGAAAAGTCACGTTTCTAACTAACAAAATCTCTGTTCCCTCTAATCATGTATAGATATGATTGCAATCATGCTGGCGTAACCAAATCCGGAAATAGGCTCAATATTTTAAAGAACTTTTCTTCTTTGGTGGCTTCGTAAACACATAGTATAAGATGATATACATACAAATTTTGTTTTCACCACAAATTTGTCACTATTGACACCGCATATCATGGCTAACCCCCTTATAATTTCGGAGACAATGACCAACGACTACAGCCATCGAGGACATCAATTTTATCAATATCATCATTATCATTGACTTTAGCAACTTTCGTTGGAGTTGGAATTTTGAATTCAGTTTCAGCAGCTGCTACAACATCAACGTCACATTCAGTCACAGTCAACATTTACAAATAACCACGAAAATACACTTTACATCATGACAATCACAGACATCACTCACAAAGACCCCAAATTGAATGGCAGACGACAACGAATCCGCATGGAATGTAACTGAGTGAAATGAAACCGAATGAAATTGTGGTTGATATACGCCAATACGAGTATTCAGACGCATATGCTATGAAGTGAGACTAAGGCATCTAGCTTTAGCAATATCAGTCCCCAATGGAATCACAAGCGAATGTTTGGGTTGTCCTTGGATTTAGTCTCCTTTTGCAAGGATATCAATAATACTGAAAAGGGAAATATAACTAAGTAAGTGTTAAAATCTAGACACGTATTAAAGTTATGGTACATCCGAACCACATTTAAGAAACCATTTGCAAAGAGCTTTACCAGATAGTAACGTGCCAGTACTGAAAGGATGAATTTTATATAAAACAATATTTGAAATCGAATTACTTTAGTATAAACATCGTTTGATTAGCAGCTTAGGGCGTTTGGTAGCATTTGTTATTTCACCAGTACACAATGGTTTCAAATCAATTTTTTCAGGCCAAAATTATTTAAGTTAAGAAAATGATAATTTTTGATCAGAAATAAATTATTATTGTTATATGTTGCCAATTGTATAACTTTTTCCTCCTAATTGATCCTGCTTTGCTTAATTATAATTAACAAATAAAAACAAATATTAATTCAATTAAAATTTTATTTTTATGCTGTGAAAATAAAATTATAAATTAAGTGTCAGTTATGTCTAGCTCGCTCTCTAAGATTATATTATCATCTTCGAATTCGTCTTCATATTCTTCATCCGTGCTTTCATCCCCATCTACATCCTGTTCAGATATTAATTCTTGTATGGGTTCTTCACAAATTAACAACTCGATGACTTCAGGTGGAAGAGCTAAACGTTTTCTTTGATGTATGCGAGTGTGTAGGCGTAGAGATGAAACAAGGGGATCTGATGTATCTAACGCCATGTTGAACACATCCGAGAGATTAATTATACGGGTACTTCTGCGAGCGTGAAACAATCTGTCATGTTTGTATATTTTGTTTCTGCATACTGCAGCGTCCTCTCCAAAGCAGCCAACTGGAAGTACTATATTCTGCATTATTTGTTTGGAATGAATGAGAACTTTATGCACCGTAGGTGTCATTGGTATCCATTCGTAGTAACTTTGAAGATGTCTGGCAGTTTCAAAACAATATTGCTGAAACTTATCCAATTCCAGCGGAAATTTTCACGTTAAACATATAAGTATTATATGTAGACGAAAAATTAGCACTTCGTCAACTCCAGTAATTCGTGCAAATTTTTTATAGTTTGTGAATACACGGCGAGAAGTGTTGCCATCATTTGTTGAACCAAAACCGCCAACTTTCGGAATGTCAACACGAAGGCTAAGCTCAGTCCAGAATTCATTTTGGATTTATTCTGTTTCCTTTTAGATACATTTTCTCGATCTTTTTCCTCCCTAATCTGGCATTTTTTAATTTCGCATTTGTATCCAAAATGTAATAAAAATTCGAAAAATCGAATACGGCAGTGAAGCGGACTTATACCATATTTTAGGTTGCTATCTTTCGGTTTAAATTTTTCAGAATTGTAATCCTTAATTTTTAGAAAATCTTTTTATTACATAGGACATGAAAGGTTTGACTTTGTTCCAGTAAGGACATTTAAAACCTTTCCATCTATAACAGTTAAGGACAATGCAAAGTTTATTTCAATTGTCTTTGATTCATCGATTTGTACAGTCACAGTTGTCAACTCTTCAATTTCCTTATTCAAATCAGAGTTTTCCTTTAAAATTACTTCTCTTGTCTCTTTTACAACTTCTAATTTCAATGGTCTGCAAAATCTGGTTGATTGAGGAGTAATATTACACCATAATGGTCGTCTCATAGAGTTGCAAAAAGACTTGAATCAGTATTTTGAGATGAATTTGGGTCAATAAGCTGTTGTTTAAACTGAGCTTGGCCAGTACTACTATCAAATCCGTAACTCAAGATTAATTCTGCGACAATCGATGTACTTCTAGTAAAGTTCATTGCAGCTAACATAACTCCTTTCTGCATTTCGACAATTCTTGTTGCTGTATGTTGTAATAGCTTTGGCAACGGAACTTTTGCAACTCTTTCGCTTACAGCTACATCATTACGTCTGCGCATACCTTTTACTGCTAGGATTCTCTTGTAAGACGGAAATATATTGCAATTTCTCTGTTTATTTTCCAGGCGAATGTTACAGTACTGCCTCTTTGAAAAATTATTCTCCAGAAGAAAAGCAAGTGTTTCCTCGTCAGAAAGTGCAACAGGTTTTTTTGCATCTTTATTACATAGATTTCTTAGTTTGGATGGTCGTGTTGGGCTTTGCAGTGTTTCCTTGAGGACAACAGCCAAATCATTTTTTCCCCTTTTGCGAGCTGAGACGCATGCTGTACGAACTAATAAATCAGTCTCGTTTTGTTTTGATGTTGAAAGTTCTGCCGCTTCCCTTCTCTTACTGCGATGAAACATGTCAGAAAAAATTATTCGAGGTCTTCCAGCTCCTAAAGAGCTCCTCGGTACTTCAGATATTGCTCTATATTTTTTAAATATTGTCGCAGATTTAAGCCATTGTGCATTTCGGGATTTAAAATAATGACTTTTTCTGGAACTTCCTTGCCACTTCTTGTCCAATTTTATGCAAAATAATCTCAATTTTTCTCTTAAGTACTTTAAATATTCCTCAGAAGGATTTGCTTCTCCATTTTTTTCTAGAACAACGTTTAAAAGAGCTTCCTTTTCCTTTTCCTTGTTGCCACTTAGTAACCAAATTTGAAATAGTTCATCATTTTTGAAGCGAAGGTTGTCTAGAAAAATGCATATAAATTTAAAAATCGCAAGTACTTGCAAAATGTAATTAAAGAATATAGTTGTGCAGATCACATGTTGTTTTTGGAAGTTAATGTTATGCTGCACAAACTTGGACTTTTTTTTTAAACTTTAAATCAATTTCTAAAAAGTGAAAAATTAGAAAATTAAATATGCATGTAAACAAGGTAAATTTTTTTCCTATTTATCTTTCTTTTTTCAAACTTGTTATAGGGAATTATTTAAATACTTACTATGATTAAGATTATCCATTACAACTTTTTTTTAAAACTTGTTATATTTGTATAAAAACACCGTACGACGAAATACATATGTTGTACTGCACTCAATTGTTTTCGCAACTATACTAAAAATTTCTACGTTTCTCGCTCCACTGACTAACGATAAACAACAGTTTACAAAAATAGAATTTATTTCTGGTTACTTTGATATGTTTTTAATTTTTGTGTAACAACAAAAATGGTAAAACACAAGGTAAAAAAAAATTTAATTTTGGCCACGTATTTGCTCAGAGAGACCATTGTGCAGTGGTAAGATTTTATGTATGACATTTGTATTCAAAAAAACAGCCAACCAAGAGAGTCTATGTATTTGCTTCGTATAATACCGCATAGGTCATCAGCCTTTTACCGGCTCTCTAATAATATTTATTTTTCAGTGATCGACTTTCTTACACAATTTTCAGGAAAATTAATAAATTACAAAACGAAGATATCACATTCCGCCAACCAGTTCGATCTTTTGCCTTATCTCTCCAGTTGGTAATACCAAGTAAACGCAGGGACTCGTCAACCCCAGCGGAGGCTTGGTCGAATAATTTAAATGGCATATGATAGATAACACTAGGTCACAAATAACAAAATTTTCTCTGTTATTTGTTTCTAGCATAGTTTTTCTCATTGATTTTGACCTACTAAACACGAAAATGAGTTTTAAAAATTTTTCTGTTGATTGATTTTCGAGATACAAATTTTTGAACTTTTTTTTTTAAATTTTTGGAGGTACACTTACAATTTTGAGCATATCTTTCGTCTTCTTTGACGTATTTGATCCTACTACTACTCAAATTAAAGCAAATTGAGCCGTCTACAACTCATTCTCAGAAAATTTTCAAATCGGGTGAGTAGTTTTGATGTTGGCAGCTTAAAAAGGTTAAAAAAGTGCGTTTTTTTAGTAAAAATGTGGCAGAAAAATTCATATAAAATATAAAACGCGATGCTAACAGCGATTTTGGTTTTTTTACGTATAGCTGGCATTTTTCCAAAGAAAATAAGCACTTACTTAACAAAATCTGACAACAAATGGCGGACTTATAATTTTTTTGGTAAAACACCGAAATTCCGCTATTTCACGATATTTTGATTTTCATTATTTGCACAGCTTACCTACCCAACGCAAACGAATAAATACATTTGAACTTAATTTAAAATAAACAAATTAGTCTTAGTATATTATTTTTTAATTTATTTAGAGCACTACATACTCAATGTATGGCACAATTAGAAATGGATGTGCCAGGTTAGCTAAACTAACGAAATTAACCAAATCAACGCCCATAAAAAATGAGTAGAAACAAAGATATAACTGTACATTTTATGCCATGTGGAAAAACAGCTGACTTCTTCTTTGTTTTTTGTATTCGCTGCAATTGGTCTCACGTATTAGGGTCCAAATGTAGTCACCCATCATAGCCTTGTCATAGATGCCCTGATAGCGTCGTTCCATAGCCTTCAATTCCTGATGAAAGCGCTCGCCGTGTTCGTCGCTCACGTCTCCTAAATTCTCAGGGAAAAAATCCAAATGAGAATGCAGAAAGTGTATTTTAAGTGACATGTGCACTCCTACCCAAAAATGAAAAAAAAACGAGAATTAAAACGCTATTTAAATTAACATTTGTTTCAAAAAAAACCTACCCATTGCTTCATAGTTCTTTACCAGATCCTCAACTATGTCCTTATAATTATGGCTTTTGTTGTTTCCTAAAAAGTTTTCCACAACAAGCCTGAAGGAATTCCATGCTGCGGCTTCGATGGGTGATAACAGCTTCGGGAATGTTTCATCTTTCAACATTTTTTTTATATCGGGTCCTGCGAAGACTCCTTCTTTAATTTTTGCCAGCGAAAGGTAAGGGAAAATTGACCGTAAATAGGCAAAAGCTTCACCTTCTTTGTCCAATTTTTTGGCAAAATTTTTTATCAAACCCAATTTTATGTGCAGCGGCGGAAGTATTATATTTTGACGGTTCTCTATTAGTGGTTTGCGCTGAACATTCGCTTCTCCAACTACAGGTTTCGTTCGTTCCGGCCATTTTTTTTGAATATAATGCTGATCATCAGCGCGGCTATTCCAAAGGCACAGAAAACAGCAATGTCGCGTATAGCCTCCTTGGAGTCCACACAGAATGGCCACAACTTTGAGGTCGGCGCATATTTTCCAATTATATTTGCTATACTCTATGCATTTCAGCAAAATGTTCATAGTTTCATAGTTCTCCTTTGAATGAACCGCATGAGCAATAGGAAGAGATGGCTTTTCATTCCCATTATGTAAGAGAACTGCCTTCAAGCTCTCTTTGTTGCTGTCAATAAACAACCTCCATTCATTGGGGTTGTGAATTTGGTGAAGCTCTTGGAACAAGCCGGAAATGTCGCTGCAAAAACATATTTGGTCTTTCTTTGTATAAAATTTTGCATACTGCTGGTGACGCTTCCTGTACGCTGTTACTTTCACTTCTGAATCCGCAAATCCACACTGTACCATCCGAGACGCAAAAAGTTCGGATTTCTCCTTAGTGAGACCAAAATCGCGCACCCAATCGTCTAGTTCGGCCTGTGACAGTAATTTTCGCTTTCTGCACGCCCCAAATTCGCTTGCACTTGACTCGGACTCTTGATCTGACGATTCTGCTTTTTGAAGAGATGCACCAGGGCACACTGGATAATTTGTTTATTTTAAATTAAGTTCAAATGTATTTATTCGTTGGGTAGGTAAGCTGTGCAAATAATGAAAATCAAAATATCGTGAAATAGCGGAATTTCTGTGTTGTCAGATTTTGTTAAGTAAGTGCTTATTTTCTTTGGAAAAATGCCAGCTATACGTAAAAAAACCAAAATCGCTGTTAGCATCGCGTTTTATATTTTATATGAATTTTTATATGAATTTTTCTGCCACATTTTTACTAAAAAAACGCAGTTTTTTAACCTTTTTAAGCCGCCAACATCAAAACTACTCACCCGATTTGAAAATTTTCTGAGAATGAGTTGTAGACGGCTCAATTTGCTTTAATTTGAGTAGTAGTAGGATCAAATACGTCAAAAAAGACGAAAGATATGCTCAAAATTGTAAGTGTACCTCCAAAAATTAAAAAAAAAAGTTCAAAAATTTGTATCTCGAAAACCAATCAACAGAAAAATTTTTAAAACTCATTTTCGTGTTTAGTAGGTCAAAATCAGTGAGAAAAACTATGCTAGAACCAAATAACAAAACGACTGTTGGCTAGTGTAATTGTTCGGCCTATGAAATTAGTGGTTGGAAAGGGTGCTACGCCTTCTAGGTACTTACTTATGGAATATCAAAACTAAAATTTGTTGAAAAACCAATTTTATGGTAACTGAAAAAAATATTTTTACCAATTTTAGATTTTTTTTAGTATATGTAAAAGACTAGTCATTTATAAACTATAATTATTTTCTCGATCGGCAGATGCTGCCACCATGTTGAAGAGGTCCTCATTTTGCCTCACCCTTGATGCTTTGAACGTATTCTGCAATCTATATTTGTTATACAATTTGTTACGAGACTCCTGAGCTTCTTCAGAAATCTCTCCAAATGGCAAAGACTGGAATTCAGTTATATCTTTGCCATGCGCCAATATTTTGTGCACAGTCGGAGTCAACTTCTTCTGTAGATATATTTCCGCTAAAGACGATGCAGTTTTCGATGCAAATTCCCCATATTTTGTAGAACTGATGTTTTCTTTGCAGTTTAAAGCATTCAAAGATTGTTCCCAATTTTTCCACGATTTTATTGACAATTCCAGTAATTCCAGTTACTGCCTCATCATTTCCAAAAAAATCTCCTAGAAGTGTTTCCATCGTTTGAGTTTCCGCATTCGTACATGGGACAGTCTTGTTTTAGTTCAACTTGTTTAAAAAAAGCCGCCTGTATAAGCTTCTTTCTGATCTTTTCCTTATCCTTAATTGATCTATTCTCATCGAAGTTTTCCTCCTATTGTGGTAGGGTATACGCGAATTTTTAGCAAGAACTCCATACACCTTATCCTTCCGTGCAATGGTGACATTTCATATTCGTAATTCTCCTCGTTTGTAGAATCGATCAAATTACCGAAGTTTAAACGGGCACGACACTGTTGAGGTTGTTCCTGTCCATCAACCATGGTCAGGTGTAACTCGTAACTACATTCATTATATTTTCCTTCCCCAATTTGCAGCTTTGTGGGATTAATCTTGCTTATTTGTTATTCAACGTCCTTCACAGTGATTCTTATGAGTTCTTCCGATTCCTTTGAAAACTGAAACATTATTTGTCGGCAATAATGCACTGATGACGGCCATGGATTTTTGCAGTGTAGGGAAATATCAGATTTTATCCGCAAAGGAACCACAGATGCCATTAACATATTTCCGTCCGATATTGTAGCGTCACCGGAAGATATTCTTGTCTTATAAAGGCTTTGTCCGGATGATCCATCGCAGTGCCATTTCAATGTCAATGTTAGTTTCTTAGGAAGAATTTCCAGCATATTTTCAGGAAGACTCTCCAACAGCCGTTTTGCTGTATGGCCCTTTCACAGAGACTTCCGTAAACTCCATATGCAGTGGTCGTGAATTTACTTTGGCTATGCTTGTATCCGGGTAAAATTTCAGCCCCGTGTCCCATTAAAGATGCCTGTAGTATCTCATATTTCTCTTTGAAAAGTTCTAAGTCCATAAACAAGGCCAAGGCTTCTTCGGAACATTACTTTTCAATGTGTGCGTTTGGGGGCGTGAGAATGCTTTCCTTAATCCTTTTTAGTCGTAGTGGGCTTGCCTCAGCAACAGATTTTGTAATCTGCGACCTAACTTTCTCATTATCCCTTCTATATTTAATAGACAGCGCTTTCGATAAATGCGTCGTGGTCAAGTCATTGGTGGCATCGGCAAGTTTCCTCTCTCTCGTGAATATTGAACACTGCTCCATACTTATGTTTGCCGTCCTTTTGCTCGTCCGGTTGATGCGGTGAGTTTATCTTCTCCCAATGTATCCAGGATGGTGTCGTCATTAAGCCAGTCCTCGTATTTGGAGTTGAATTTCCCAATGGTTCGATTTGGATTTTCTCCATTTTGCCTTAATATTTGCATATATCAGAAAAAGATTACTTTTAACACCTTCGCTTCTCTCAATATTTCCGTATAAACTATCGAGTTCTTCTAAAGCAGCTTCTGCGAAAAATGGTGGTGTGGTTGACCACAAGTCAATACTCGTATTGTTCTGTGAATGCTTGTTTGACTATTTGTACGCCAAAGTAATTTGTAAGTGAGGTGCGTACCTGATAATTTCAATCAGTAGTTCTTTGTGCATCCTGTGTATGTAACAGAATATTGGGAGCAGACTTTGGCAGAGGCCGACTCCGACTTAAAATTAAATTTTCAAACTATTAGATCAAACTAATTGTCAGTCAAAACGTTACAGAATGATAAATTAAATCACATACCTTAACCCCGCTGTTAGATTAGAAAAAACTTACGAATCTTAGATTGAGGGACCATTTGGTCCATACTGCAATTTTCATCCAAAATAATAATTTTATCTTATTCTTTGTAACTATTTTGGTTCAAAAATTTCTAAAGCAAGTATTTGACATATCAAAAACATCCGCTAACATATCAAAAACATCTTCTAAATATTTGACATGAATTTACATTCGCTTGGTAATGAAAAAACTTACGAATCTTAGATTGAGGGACCATTTGGTCCATACTGGAATTTTCATCCAAAATAATAATTTTATCTTATCCTTTGTAACTATTTTGGTTCAATAATTTCTAAAGCAAGTATTTGACATATCAAAAACATCTTCTAAATATTTGACATGAATTTACATTCGCTTGGTAATGAAAAAATGTACTATTGACCAAATGGTCCTCTAATCTAAGATTCGTCATTTTGTATTTTTATCAGTCCTGAATAAAGTTAGAAAATTTAATTTTCGCACATAACATTGTTTTATTAAAAGACCCCATTAGCAGAAAAATTTAGTCAGTATATATCACCGTTCCAAAGTTACAAGGGAAAACAGAAAAAATTTGGACCAAATGGTCCTAATCTAACAGCAGGGTTAAAAAACAATAACGTAGCAATGGGTTTCCACGGACATATGTCTTGAATATTTGTAAGGGATGCAGGCCATAAAATTTCTGGAACCATGTCTTTTGGAACGAAGTTCCTTATCGCACGTTGCGCGATGGGTGCTAAATGAAAAAAAATTTAACTTTTTTTACCACTATTATAAAAAAAAACAACCCAGTATTATCAACTATATTGCCTACTTTTACACTGGTTTGTGTCTAGACTAACATATGTTGGGAAATTTCTTGTTTAATTGGAAGTTTTCTAGGTGGAGCCTGTAACCAATATTTAGTATATATTGTAGTGTAAGTGATGATTTATCCGACCTTTCGTATTGTATTCAAAAATTTAATGAATGTTTTCATTTCGAATTAATAATTGTGTTTATCTTCCTGACGACGCTATCCAAAGGATAGCGAAATATCGAAGACTAAAATTAATTAAAAATACAACCAAACGCTCGAACAATTTAATTTTTGAATATATATTGTAGTTTTGAACCCAATAAAAAGTAAATTTAGAAAAGCCAAAGTGAAAGAAGTTAAAAAAACATTTTCTTAAATGGGTGCCTTTTCTCAAAACAAATACCTATTAATATTCTTAAACAAAGTACCTTTTCTTAAAAGAAAATACCTTATCTTAAAGAAGTACGTTTGCTTCAAAAAAGTAAACTTCTTTCGACGGCGGTCACTTCGCATAGTGACGGCGACACTATCGACTATTTAGCCATGAACATGCTTCACAAAAATACCATTCGGAACCGGTGTAAAAGTGTAGGTCCCAATCAGTGACTATAAAACTAGAAAGCGCACAGCTCACTAGATGTGAGAAGTTCTCCCCGATTCCTTCTAGGGATGTAATGGGAAACCATTTTATTTATTTTCTTAAAGATTCATTTAAAACATCGTACTTTTCAACAGGTGCCTTAGGCGTGTTGGAAGTAACTGGTACATAATATATAGCGAAAGGAACTTCGTTTCAACCGGGTGTCCCACGACACCGCATGTAGTTTTTTTTATTATTATACATTTAATAAATACATCAATCAATAGAAACAAAAAAAGACAATTCGTTGCCTAGTTGTCGTGATATTACATCTGAAATCGGACCAAATTACCTAAAAATTGTATTTTTTTTGAAAACCGAAAATCGGTCAACTTTGAACGGTTATATTTTCTAAACAAAAAATTTGATATTATTATGGGGATGGGTTTATTCATACACCCAGAGAACTAATTGGTTGAAAAGAGGTTGTAGCAACCGTAAATTCGGCTGTTACCACCCAATTGGGGTAGCCCCAACCGAATTGAGGTTGTCACGACCGAATTTAGTCCTCACAACCGAAATTCGGTTGAAGCAACCTCGTTTCTTAATTGATTCGGTTGTGGCAACTGAATCTTGAATTACAGTAGTTCTGTTAACCAATTTTTCTAAAATTTCGGTTGGTACAACCGAATTTGGAAATAATTCGGATACAACAACCGAAATTGCTACCAAATTCGGTTGGAGTAACCGAATGTGGCATCAATTCAGGTGCAACAACCGAACTTGGCATCAATTCTATTGTCACAACCGATTTCGGTATCAATTCGGTTGTAACTACCGAATTTAGTATCAATTCAGTTGCTGTAACCGAATTTCTCATTAATTCTGTATTTCATCATTTCATTTTCATTTTGAACTCGACGTTTAAAATTATAAAAACAAATATTACAGCCAAAGTCACGATGTCGAACGTTAACGTTCGCTTTCTTTCTATGCGACAAAGAGCGGATTTGGGAGTCACTAACAAGCGAACGAAAACATATACAATTCAGTACAAAATCGGACCCCACTTACTCCCTCTCCTTCAAAATCCAAGCGAACGAAGCCAGTCACTCACTTTCGATTCAAAAAGCGAGTCACTATCGTTCGACTTGTCGTTCGCATGGTTTTACGTGTGTTTGTGTGGTTGTGTGGTTGTTGTTCAGAGCAATAACATAAAGTTGACGTTCGCCATTTAATTTCGGAGCGAGAGTGCCGCAAAGTTGGCGTTTTTGTGCTGAAATGGAAATATATGTTAATAACAAATTTATTATAATGACATTATTATCTGTCCATTGTGTTTCTTCCATTGTATTCTATGTAAATTGTTTTTGTTTCAAGCTTTTATTTTATTTCCAGCTATGCGACAACCAAAAGACAAGTGACTGATTTTGACATTTTCGTTCGCCTAACCGACAGCGAAAATAGTTAGTGGCTTCCGATTTTGCAAACGTACAACCACACAATACAATTTAAAGCCTGGGATAAGAACGAAAGTGAGTGCCTGGCTTTCGTTCGCTTAGGTTTCCTTTCGAGATCGTGACTTTGGCTGTTATATTAAAAGATGTTAAACAACGTATAATTGTTCCTGTTTCCGCGATATCAAGATTGTTTTGTGGTTATTAACAAAGGTAAGTTAACATATTTTAATTATGGTTTTTGTATTAAATCGTCTTATTTTGCAGAAAATGCCCAAGAAGGTATCAACACTTTTGGAAATTTTCCAGGTTGGTCGTTGGAGATATGCTGCAAACATCTGTGTGTGAAATGGATTTGGACCTACATTAACAGATACAACACGCCAAAAGTGAAACGGTTGCCCATGATGGCCGGGACTTCTAAAAAGGTATTTAGTGACAAATGTGTTACCCTAAAGATTACCCTATTTTTTAATAAGGATACAGGAAAATAAATAATTACTTAATAATAAATAAGCTTTCATTTCCATTTCCTTCATTTGTCACACTATCTACATTCGGTTGTGAGAACTACTATCGAGGTTGTGTCAACCTCTAATGATGTCAACCTCTCTAATGATATCAACCTCTAATGAGGTCGTATCAACCTCTAATGAGGTCGTGTCAACTTCTAATAAGGTCGTGTCAACCTCTAATGAGGTCGTATCAACCTCTAATGAGGTCGTGTCAACCTCTAATGAGGTTGCGTCAACTTCTAATGAGGTCGTGTCAACCTCTAATGAGGTCGTGTCAACCTCTAATCAGGTTGTGTCAACCTCTAATGAGGTTGTGTCAACCTCTAATCAGGTTGTATCAACCTCTAATGACGTTGTTTTAACCTCTAATGCGGTTGTGTCAACCTCTAATGAGGTTGTGTCAACCTCCAATGCGGTTGTGACAACCTCTAAATTCGGTTACGGCTAATTGGGCTGTCTCAACCGAATTTTTCTGTGAGTGTAGGCGCACCTGAAAATTTAGATTTTTTCAACCTTGTTTGCTCTACGCGCACCACTGTGCGTCGGTGGTGCCATGGTAGTGTGCGCGGCTCTTGTGCAAGAGAACGTGGGTTCTAGCCCTGTTCGACCACCTTACATTTTTTTGGCGGCTGTCACCTCGCTTACTGAAGGCGACACAATCTAGTATTTAGCTATGAAAATTGAACAAATTCTCAAAAAACCGTTCTGAATCGGTGTAAAACTATAGAAAGCGCACAGTTCACTGAGAAGTTTTCCCTAATCTCTTCAAGGGATGTAATGGGAAATCTTCTTTTTGCTTGTCGCTCATAGCTAAAAACTTTTATACCATTTCAAACATAAACAAAATTGAATACCTAATACTGATCGAAAACGAATGGTCGGGTAACAGTGGAGTAGACAAAAATGTTATGGAATCCTCAAAATCGTGGTTACATGTATTTTTGTTAAGTTTTCACGACAGTAGCGAATCTCGCTTTATTCTAGTTCAAGTCGTTACCAATTTCGTAAGCCAATTGAATGTGATGTATCCTGGCCAATAGATGGGTATTTATAATCGTCCAATAAACCAAAATTGTGACACCAATTGTTAAAGCTATGAAAATGCTTTTCAAAAATACCGTTCGGAACCGGTGTAAAACTGTAGGTCCCAATCAAGGAGTATAAACTAGAAAGCGCACAGCTCACTGGTTGTGAGAAGCTCTCCCCGATTCCTTCATGGGATGTAATGGGAAACCATTTATTTAGAGGGCAAATTATGGTAGGTTCCTTCAGTTTATTATTCTACCAATCTCAATTATGACTTCAAGTACATCCTCCTCTAAAATTACTAGGTTTTTTTGTTAACAACAAAGGCCCTTCCACTGAGCTTAAGATCTCATATACTTAATATTCATAGCAGGTGTCGTTATCTTTAAAAATATGATTCCCATAAAGTCCTTAAATGAAAACATTCGGAGAATAGTTTATTTTTCTAAATTATACAAATAAATAAATAGCTTTTCATCACATCCCATGAAGGAATTTAGGAGAGCATATCTGTGATTTCTCGTTTTATGCTCATTGATTGGGTTTAACACGGATTCAAAACGAGTTTTTGGAAAGCTTTATATAAATTATGGTCAACTTAGTATTTCAAATGTCATGACTATTTCGAATTCAAAATTTATTTTTAAAGAATCACTGAACAATTTGAGGTTAATAAAACAAATTCTAACTAAATGTTCGCTTAACAACATTTAACATTAATGTTAGACAATTGTTTTTTTTACAAACCATCCCTACATTTCTGTATCTGAAATCGTTTTGTATGTTGGTAACAATTTCAAAATTTATATTTTTAAGTGAAAATCGTATTTAGTTTCATTAGCCAATTTAATTATATTTCCTAGAAATATATCCTTTTCTAAAAACACTTCCAATCGTGGTTTTACAACTGTAACTTGTGGCACTTCTCACTTTTAATGACTCTCTTCAGTTTCTCTTGGATTTTATGAAAATGGTTACGGAAATTAAGGAACTCCAACAAATTGCACTTTATTCCTGCCTCCTTTGTGTTAAAAGTAAAAGCAGCGTTAATTCGTCTAGATCCTTTTTATGTTATTGTTGGGGATTTTTGTCCCTGAGCTTAACAAGTTAAGAAGTGTGAGCACTGCACAGCTGAATACTATATGAGCTACGTAAATATGAATCTTACGCACAACAGCAATATGCTTTGACGTTAACAATGAAGTCAAAATCTTTATGAAAATGGTTTGGTTTATGAACTTTTCTTATGCATCCTTACGTATCCTTGTGGTGGTAGATGCTGTCGTCGTAATAATTTATAAATAAATTCACTACCTCTTCTAAAGCGTGTTAATTAGAATGTCTAAACCCGAAACTGGAAAACCTAGTAAACTGATTTTTTGCAATTAACATAATTTTTGAATACACGGAAAACCGGATAATTGACATCGGATACCCGGTGAACTGGTTTTTACTCACTTTGTGTTAAATGTCCTTTCAAATATATAGACAAATGAATCAAAAATAGATATGAAGTTCAAATATTAATAAATTTTTTGAATTAAATTTCAGATTTCAAACAGAATTTTATAGCTTGAATATGTTGTATAGAAAGCAAAATGATACAATTTTAGTAAGAATTGAATAATTTAAATTAGTACATAAATTAACTCTTACACATTACAAGATTTTCCTACATCAAAAGTTCTTTCAAATTCAAATATTATTTTAAAATTCAAATGAGTTTAATGTGAATTGGAGTTCAACGTATCATTTTCATATTAAACACGCATTCCAAATTAGAATAATGTAAAAATTAACGTAAACGTTAAACGTGATTGTCAAATTTAAATAACTAAGTAATAAGTATATATTCAATTGAATTCAATTCAATTTAATATAATTCAAGTCAATTCAATTCAACTCGATTTATTCAATACAATTCAATTCAATGCAACTCAATTCAATTAAATTCAATTTAATTGAATTCAATTTAATTTAATTCAATTAAATTCAAGTCAATTCAATTCAATTCATTTCAATTCAATTCAATTCAATTCAATTCAATTCAATTCAATTCAATTCAATTCAATTCAATTCAATTCAATTCAATTCAATTCAATTCAATTCAATTTAATTAAATTCAATTTAATTTAATTCAATTAAATTCAAGTCAATTCAATTCAATTCATTTCAATTCAATTAAATTCAATTTAATTGAATTCAATTTAACTTAATTCAATTAAATTCAATACAATTCAATTCAATGCAACTCAATTCAATTAAATTCAATTTAATTTAATTCACTTAAATTCAAGTCAATTCAATTCAATTCATTTCAATTCAATTAAATTCAATTTAATTTAATTCAATTAAATCCAATACAATTCAATTCAATGCAACTCAATTCAATTAAATTCAATTTAATTGAATTCAATTTAATTGAATTCAATTTAATTTAATTCAATTAAATGCAAGTCAATTAAATTAAATTAAATTCAATTCAGTTGTAGCCTTCATCGCGTACGGTCGTGCTAGTCTAATCCGCGCATAACAGCGAAAAGAATTTATATTGTGGTGATATTAGTGAGTGCTAAATAAGTCATAATGAGTTCGTTACAAGTGCCTGACTCGATCTGCAGTAGCTGCAATGATCCAATAACAACATCAAATTATGTTTTGTGTAACCACTGCAAAAAAAAATATCACTTCAACTCGTGTACTGTGCTCTCAGAGAGTACATACAGTAGCATGGGTCCTACAAAAAAAGCAGAGTGGAAGTGCCAACAATGTAAACCACGAAACAAATCGCCTAATATGTTCCAACCCAACAACACGCAACAAAAGCAGCAGAGAGAAGACGATGATGAGGGGAACGACATCAGCAAACGGTTCAAAGACGCAGCGACGGTTAGCACATCCAACAACAACACCAGCAACGCAAACCATAACTTCCAACAATCCGATGTGGTAGAGATAAAGTCCGGTATGAACGACCTAAAATCAGCTATGCAACAACTTGCTTTGAATATGAGCGCTCTAAATGCCTCTAACAATGCCTTACAGGAACAACTGACCAATGCTCTCACCAAAATAAATGAGAGTGTGTCAAGTTTATCTGTACAAATAAATGACCTGCATGAAAAGGATAAGGAGAAATCGCAACAAATATGTGATATGGAGAAACGAATACAGCGATTGGAACAACAATCAATAATTAAAAACATTGAAATAAATAATGTACCCGACAATGAAATAGAAGCAGCGACGGTTGTACAAAGAGTGTCAGCGTCCGTAGGCGTCGAACTCACTGATGCCGATATGGGAAGATCATATCGCGTCAAAAAAAACAACAAAATTATTGTGGAGTTTCTCTCAATAAATAAAAAGAGAGAGCTAATGTCTAAGCTGAAGAGACACCGAATTGACGCCAACGTAGTTAGCGGGGATACAAACAATCCGACAAACAAATACATATATGTGAATGATGAGCTCACGCCAAACAATAGGCGTCTTTTGTGGATGGCAAAGACAAAAGCAAAAGAATGCAACTGGAAATTTGTATGGGTCCGTAATGGACAAATTTATGCTCGCAAAAACGAAAGTTCCGCTCACATGATCATCTACAACGCAGCCCATATCGAAACAATAACTCAAGTAAATCAAAATTAACCTATACTCGTGTTATAAGTAAATAAAATAAAAATATTCGAAAAGAAAACACATAATAAATTTTTTACTCTTTTTTTAAATAAAAAAACGAACCCATACAATTAAAATACAATTAAAAAACTATTAAGAAAAATGAACTCTTTAAATAAAATAATAAATAACTTCGGGGAAATCGAAAAAAGTCTGCTTAGTTATCCCACATCATTAATTTGTATGAACATTCGATCACTAAGGAAAAATTTCATATCTTTTCTTACGCACATAAATAACATCACAAATAAAATACACCTTATAATACTAACCGAAACAAACATATCAGACGACGAAAATTTACTCTACAGCATAGATGGTTACACTGCTACATTTTTGAACAGGAACGGTCGCGGAGGAGGGATCGCAGTATACGTAAAGGAAAGCATAAATCACGAAACAATAGAAATAAACGCAACCTCTCTCGAAGCGATAAGAGTAGACATCACACATAATAACAACAAAACCATCACCATTCTTCCTGTCTACCGCCCTCCCAGTCTAAACATCAACATCTTTATAAAGGAGCTAGAAATATGCATCAACAACATCAATAAGAAGCAAGACACCATATTAGTGGGAGATATGAATGTCGACATCAAGAAGAATAATGAAATAACAACAAAGTACTTGGACATGATTTCGTCAAACGGCCTACAATGCATGATAACCGAGACGACAAGAGAAGATGTGCGAAACAACACAAGTACTTGTATAGACCACATGTTTATTCGATGTAACACAGCGACAGCGACTGCACATGCTGCTGTGATAACAACTGCAATATCAGACCACTACGCTCTCTTCGGCTGCATTGAAGAAAGAGACAAAGTAGACACGCACACAAAAAAATTTCAGGGCGCGGATTATAGTGCAAAAATAAATAATGCGAAAGTCAATCGTCTGATTAATGAAATAAACTGGCATACAATAATTAGTAAATCTAGTAATACAAATGAGTTATTTAATAGTATACATGATATTTTTTGTGATATTTATGAAAAATCAAAGGAGGATATAAATAAAACAACTAAGAAGAGAAACCCATATCCTTGGCTAAGTGATGAGTTGATAACATACTGTGATATAAGGGATAAACTTCATAAAAAGTGGCAAAGAAATAAAAACAATATAATTAATGAAACGATCTATAAAACTTACAATAATAAATTAAATAAAAAAATCACCCATGCTAAGAATTCATATAAAATGAAACAATTTATACAGAATCGATATAATATCAGAGGAACTTGGCAGCTAATAAATGAAATAACTGGCAAAAAGGCTAATAATATTGATGAGACAATTAAAAAGAATTTTACAAACAAAACTACTCAGAGTCTAACGGAAGAGTTTGCTCAAAATTTTAATCAAAATGTTCAAAATATAATTCACTCCTGCCAAATAAAAACAATTCAAAATACACAACCTACTATTCTAAACACAATTTACTTAGAGAACGCAAATGAGGTTGAAATACACAATATTCTAAAAAATTTGAACATTCGAAAAAGTCCGGGGGCAGATGGAATAAGGGCTATCGACCTAAAAAATAATGCGAACACATTAGCTCCAATAATAACGACACTAATAAACAGCAGCATAAGAGAGTCAATCATTCCGGAACTTCTAAAAACATCTTTAGTACGACCAATATATAAAAATGGTTGCAAATCGGACTATAACAACTATAGACCAATCTCCATACTGTCTGTGGTCGAAAAAGTGCTCGAGGAAATAATTGTCAGGATATTGAACCACTTTTTAATAAAATATAATGTAGTCAACCAAAATCAATATGGTTTCCAGAAGGGGAGAAACATAAATAAGTTACTGGGAGTATTTTCCGACCACATAAACCAAAACTTAAGCAAAAATATGAACTGCCTTGCGCTTTTCATTGATTTTAGCAAAGCTTTCGACACACTGTCGCACGACAATCTAATAGAAACACTTCACAGGAATGGAATACGTGGCCAGTGCTTAGAGTGGTTCAAAAGCTACCTTCAGTGTAGGAAATTTCAAATTAAAATCGAAAATAATCTAAGTAGGAATACAGACTCAACGCATGGAGTACCACAAGGGTCAAAACTTGGACCTATTCTGTACATTATTTATGCAAATGAAATGATCAATATCCTACACAATAGCACTGCATTTGCTTACGCGGATGACACAGCCATTGTTGTAGCCCATGAATGTATCCAAACTGCTACAATAACAATGCAAAAGGAACTGGACATTATAACCAGATGGTGCCACGACAGCGGACTAATAATTAATACGTCAAAAACCAAACTCATGCACATACGACCGCGAAGGTTCCAACCTACTCCAATTACACTAACATTTCATAATACAGAATGTTTGCACCAAACATATAGCAACAGGATTTCAACACATAATACTTGCTCGACTGATATTGAGTTAGTTAAGACATACAAATATTTGGGAGTACATATAGATGACCACTTTAAATGGAAACCCCATATTGAAAACTTGCAAAAAAAACTTAGAAAATCTTCATATGCTCTGTTCCACCTAAGCAACTGTGCACCATATAGTGTTGTAAAGCAAGCGTATTTTTCACTGGCTGAGTCATACATAAGACACGGTATAACTGCATGGGGTAGTGCTACCTACTGCACATCACTTCAGAAAACCCAAAACAGACTTTTAAAAATATTATACAGAAACCAACAATATAAATCAAAATCAATAAATCGAATCCAAAATTCGAACAGTAATTTCGTAATACACAATATAGCCAATCAAAACATCAATATAAACTCTAACAATCAGCAAACGTCAAACAATAGTATTAACATATACAAGGAACTTAAAATACTAAACATTAATGGGATATACAAAACCACAATAACAAACGAATTTTACAACCACACAAACCTTCTACAACGTATCAACCACGACCAAAATACTAGAAGCCGAGAACAAGGAAGATACACAGTACCGAGCTTCCGAAATGACTATGGGAAGAGATCTTTAGCAGTAACACTGCCATCAACCCTTAACCAACTGCCAACACACCTCTTAAATTTATCAAATAAGATGACTATTAAAAAATTAATTAAACATCACTTTTTAAACGAAATTGAATAAAATTACATAAAAAGGATTAGGAATTATTGAAAAGATATATGAAAATTGAATAAATGAATTAATAAAAATATATAGTTTTTAACAAACTTGTGAAAACCATGTAATATAGTGTAACTATAAATACTTATATAGTGAATTATGAAATTGCAATTTTTTGTTTAATTTAGTTTAAATGTAAATATACAGCTGAGCTGAAGAACCTGCAGACAAGCCAAAAGGCTTCGCGGGACTAGCAATAAGAAGAAATGTAAATCAAAATTAGCAAAAATAAAGAAATAAAATAATTGAAAAAAAAAAAAAAAAAAAAAATTTAATTCAATTAAATTCAATACAATCCAATTCAATGCACCTCAATTCAATTCAATTCAATTCAATTTAATTAAATTCAATTTAATTTAATTCACTTAAATTCAAGTCAATTCAATTCAATTCATTTCAATTCAATTAAATTCAATTTAATTGAATTCAATTTAATTTAATTCAATTAAATTCAATACAATTCAATTCAATGCAACTCAATTCAATTAAATTCAATTTAATTGAATTCAATTTAATTTAATTCAATTAAATGCAAGTCAATTCAATTCAATTTAATTTAATTCAATTAAATTCAATACAATCCAATTCAATGCACCTCAATTCAATTCAATTCAATTCAATTAAATTCAATTTAATTTAATTCACTTAAATTCAAGTCAATTCAATTCATTTCAATTCAATTAAATTCAATTTAATTGAATTCAATTTAATTTAATTCAATTAAATTCAATACAATTCAATTCAATGCAACTCAATTCAATTAAATTCAATTTAATTGAATTCAATTTAATTTAATTCAGTTAAATTCAAGTCAATTCAATTCAATTCATTTCAATTCAATTCAATTTAATTAAATTCAAATCAATTCAATTCAATTCAGTTCAGTTCAGTTCAGTTCATTTCATTTCATTCCAATTCAATTTAATTCAGTTCCATTCAATTTAATATAATTCAAGTCAATTCAACTCAATTCATTTCAATTCCATTAAATTCAATTCAATTAAATTCAATTCAGTTCAATGCAAGTCAATACCTTTCAATTCAAGTTAATATAATTCAAGTCAATTCAATTCAAGTTAATATAATTCAAGTCAATTAATTTCAGTTCAATGCAATTCAATTCAACTCAATTCAGTTCAATTTAATTCAATTCAATTCAATACAATTCAATTCAATTCAATTCAATTCAAGTCAATTCATTTCAATTCAATTGAATGCAACTCAATTTAATATAATTCAAGTAAATTCAATTCGATTTAATTCAATTCAATCAAATTAATTCAGTTAAATTCAATTTAATTTAATTCAATTAAATTCAAATCAATTCAATTCGATTAAATTCAATCCAATTCAATTCAATACAATTCAATTCAACTCAATTCATTTCAATTCAATTCAATTCAATTCAATTCAATTCAATTCAATTCCATTCAATTCAATTTAATTCAATTCATTTCATTTCAATTCAATTCAATTCATTCCATGTCAATTCAATTCAACTTAATTCAATTCCATTCAATTTAATATAATTTAAGTCAATTCAATTCTATTCGATTGAATTCAATTCAATTCAATTCAGTTCAATTCAATTAAATTAAATTTAATTCAATTAAATTCAAGTCAATTGAACTCACTTCCATTGAATTCAATTCAATTAAATTCAATTCAGTTCAATGCAATTCAATTTAATTTAATTCAAATCAATTCAATTCCATTCCATTCAGTCCAATTCAAAAATATACCGAAAAAAATAAAAATAATTCAGTTCAATTCAATTCAATTCAATTCAATTCAATTCAATACAATTCAATTGAATTCAATTCAATTCAATTCAATTTAATTCAAATCAATCCAATTAATTCAGTTAAATTAAATTTAATTTAATTCAATGAAATTCAAATCAATTCAATTCAATTAAATTCAATTCAATTCAATTCAAGTCAATTCATTTCAATTCAATTGAATGCAACTGAGTTTAATATATCAGGTCAATTAAATTCAATTCGATTTAATTCAATTCAATTAAATTCAATGCAACTGAATTCAGTTGAATTTAGTTTAATTTAATTCAATTAAATTCGAATCAATTCAATTCAACTCATTTCATTTCATTTCAATTCAATTCAATTTAATTAAATTCAATTCAGTTCAGGACTGTTCCGCGGACTCTTGTACGTTGCGATGGATCCATATTTCGTTCAAGGTTATGAATCGGCCCAAAAACTACTTGGGATTGCGATTGAACATCGCCAAACACTTCTTTAAAGTGGTCACTCGGTTGCGATTATTGTCGACAGAGGGTAATCGAGACACCCACCTTGAGGATATATTTTTATACCCTCACCCATAGGGATGGGAGTATATATCATTTAATATTGAAGGAGCCATATTAGACCCATAGTATCTTTGGACGAAATTCGTTTTTAAGACGAGTGAGCCAAGTGTGTCTGCCTGTTTGGCTAGCTAGCTGGATGGATGGCAGGCTGTATAGGTAGGTAACTGGCTGGCTGGCTGACTGGCAGACCGGCTGAAAGTAGGTATTGTGACTACACCTCTTCTGGTACCTCAACTACAAATCGATTCATTTAATACAAAATAATGTTTCAACCCTGACACCCAGCAAGCCAAAGACATCAATTAAAATTTAAAAGACATCAATTGAAACTTAAAAGACGTGAATTGAATGAATGTATTTAAATATTTTTAGTGAATGTTATTAGTGTTCAAAATTTAATCAATAACATTTATTTTCGGTACCTGTTCTAAATATGTGCAGTGAACATTGTCTACGCACAACTTGTCGACAAACATATTCCAAAACCCCAACAACAATCATAGAAATGCATTTGAGAAATCAGCAGCAGTTGTAGCAGTTGAGATAACATAAAAATACCCCAGGATTCATAATAAACATGCATAAGGATGTTTACATTATTCTTCATAACAACCAAAATGCTAAGGTTAAACGTTGGGCAGGACAAATGAGGAGCACATATTCACATGGAATAGAGTAGGGTAGATTTCTCTACTCAAAGGACCTGAAGGTTTATTCTGGCAGTTATATGTAACTTTGGAGTGAGCGTGTATGTGTGTGTTTACGGACGATGTTATGAATCGTTATATTATTCAAAGGATTTGTAAAGGACAAACTTTTACTATACGAATACACTCACACATTTGAAGACTTTCACAGTCTGCCAGAGAAAATGTTGAAATTTTGGTAACACACAGACACGTGTACACAGTTTCCATTGCAAACAGCAGAAAGGAAACAGCAAGGAGTATCCCTCATATGTAGTTGCGTACTAGTGGTGTAGCGCAATACATACAAAATTCACCCCAACGTCTTACCGGCGATACGCCTAGTAATGAAGACAAATAAACCTAAATAGATAATGGATAGAAAATCCAGTTGGTCCCTTGCCATGAAAGTGTGAGAGACTGTGCAACCATTTAGGTTCGTTTATATTGGTACTTTCCCTATGTTTATGAAATTATTCTGCAGTTAAAATAAATGGTATAAATTTGGAGTACATGAACGTAAAACTGCGCGATTTACATATATTGCACAGTGGGAGATAAAAAATTATAAAATAAAATAAATGTTTCCCATTGCGTCTTAGATTTAGACGCACTGTTTGGGATCTTCAGGTTTGCACCAGTTCCGAACGGTTAATTTTTGGAATCTCAGCTCGATCGTGGCTACTTACTCGATAGTGATCGTCAAAAGAAAGATATATAAGATCGTCAGAGCAGGGATTGAACTCACGCTCTCATGTAAAAGAGGTTAGCATGGTACACAGTGCAAAACATCTAGCAACTACTCAAACAAAAATGTTTGTCCTTTTATAAATTGCTGATGTCAAACGAGAGAAAACTATACGATTGACGTGTGTTTTTCTTTATTATATCGTTGCCTTAATTTGGAAAGGACTTAACTAACGTAATGATGGGAGACTGGACGTAATGATCCAATATTTCTCCAATATGAAAAATTCAGCAACCAACGAAAAAGATATAACTGAAAAAAATAATAATAAAGTGTGTGCCATCATTAAGGCTGCGACTCATGGATTCTCAGCTCTTTACAAATTAATCAGTTCCCAATGTAAACACGCTGACAAATCTGTAATTTCGTAATTTGTTGCTTCGGCGAAAACATGACATGTTTGTATCCAAACGCATGGTGTTTTCTATTCAATAAGTATCACATGTAGGAGACACAATGATTAATATATTATAATATGTGTGTTTGTGACCTAAATATGGCTTTGTTTGTAGAAAACAGCTGAAAATAAAAAAGTGGCAGACAACAAGGGAACAAAAAACGCATAAGATCTTCAATTCATGAAGACAAAGCTTACACGTAAGTGTATGGATGTTCCAAACATATAAAGGGTGTTGCAGTAAGAATGCACTTTTTCATTTTAAAATAAAAACATGTATTTTTTGAGATAGTTGTGATTTTTGCATTGGATTGTAAAAATGATATGTTCCGAGTAAGTAAAAAACCCGTTTCCCATTATATTCCATGAAGGGATTGGGGAGCGCTTGCCACAACCAGTGAGCTGTGCGCTTTCTAGTTTTACACTCACTGATTGGGACCTACAGTTTGACATCGGTTCCGAACGGAATTTTGAGAAGCTTTTTCGTGGCTAAATACTCGATAGTGTCGCCATCACCATGTGAGGTGGCCGCCGTCGAAATAAATGTAAGGTGGTCAGAGCAGGGATCGAACCGGTGTTCTCGTGCACAAGAGCCGCCCACACTTTCGATTACACCACCGATTAAGTATGTAATAAAATATCCGTCAAATGCCCCCACGGCTCTGATGACAGGCCATTACTCTTTTCATGAAATTTCCCATGATCTTTTCACAGAAGCGTGGCTGTATCTCAACGATGACGCGTTAGATCTCGGATCTGAGCTCAGAAATTGTTTCTGGTTTATTCGCATAAATCCGACATTTCAAAAAACCCCAAGGAAAGAAATCAAACATCGTTAAATCGCATGATCTTGGTGGCCAGTTAAAATCAGAATTTCTTGATATAATTTGTTCTGGAAATCGTTGCTGCAACAAATCGATTGTTTCATGCGCGGTGTTGCTGGTGGAGCCGTCGTGCTGAAACCACACGTCGTCCAGATCCATGCCGTTCAGATGAAGCCACAAGATTATTCGTTATCATGTTCCGGTAACAAATACCGTTCACAGTCACTGCAATTTCGGCCTCATCTTCAAAAAAGTAAGGCCCAATCACGCCGCCTGGCCAAAATCCGCACCAGACAGTTTTCTCGTTGTGGGTGTATTAGTTTCTCATGGAGCCCCATATTCAACAATTTTGTGTATACATTTAAATGCGTCTAATCGAAGAAGGTGAGGTTTTTTTTTTGAAAAATTTACATTGACTTCACTTTGCTCCATTACCCATTGTACGAATTGCCGGCGCTTTCCATGGTCTGCTGGTTTGAGCTCCTGAGTGGAGGTCTTTTGTCAAAATTCGCTGCGTAGAGCTACGTGAAATTTGAAGTTGTTGAGAACGATGCGGAATTGATGTTTTCAGATTTTCGACGAGACTGTCGTTTACAGCAGCAATGTTTGCAAGAGACCGACCGGTACGTTGACGCACAGGAGTCTTATTATCCATAACCGACCCAGTTTCTTCAAATTTGTTGACCACTCTTCGAATGGTTGACACATAAGATGCATTTTCTCCACCGAAACTTCTGCGAAGATTGCGAAGATACTAAGTTTTCACAATCATGACACGTTGTTCTTTTGAAAAGCGCTCCATTTTTAACAATCGAAATGAACATATTATCTAATTTTCCGCTGTCTTTCATTTGTGTGTTCCCGGCGCGTTCAATTTCAAACCTCATTTCGTCAATCAACTGGTATATTAATTGTTTTGGAAAGCTATTGTCGTGTAGAATGCTAGTCATGTCAGTCATGTTTGGTCAATGTTCTCGACATGAAATTTGGTCGTCACTTATCGTCAGTACTCTTCTCATCAAACTCTTCGCAGTGTCCATAATCTTCGAGTTTAGTTGTGTTGAGTTGAAGTTTAGAATTCGGCCCGTTGATATTGCTTTGGGGTACCAGTCGAAATTAATTATATTTCCCTTTCGTAGTAATTTAGCGTCTAGATAGTCTATCTCGCCATTCATCTCCTTTTCAATAGTAAATTTTATCCTCGAGTGTTGTCCGTTAGGGGTTATTAAGATAATATCCGCATTGTCCATTTCCACAATCGCCAGGATGTCATATACGTATTCCCCAATGTATTCGATGTGTACGCCCTTTTCTCCAAGTTATTCCAACACTTCGTCAAGAATATCCGCTATGGAAGGTGAGAGGGGGTTACCCATAGACATGCCAAAGATCCGGTCAAATATTGTCCTTCAGTACACAAAATAGCCATCATCAGACAGACAGATGTTTGGAATTTCGTATGTTCCTCAATGATTCTCCATTTTCCCACTATCAAATGTACTGTTTTCCCTATCGGTACCCCGGCGAAGAGTGATACAACATCAAATGATAATAAATTTTCCCCTGTGTCCATTGTGACGTTTTCTACGCTGTCCTTTAATCGCTTCGAATTTTCCATGTTGTATTCACTTGAGATTAAGCCCCGTAGAATTCCGCCAATGTGTTCGGAGAGTTCGTAACATGGTACATTCATGGAAGATATTATAGGACGCAACGGCATGTTCCCCCAGTGAATTTTAGGAAGTCCATACATAACGGGTGGTTAAATGTTATGGGCCGATGTTGAATGTGAACTACACCTAAACGTCAAGTTTTTTTCTGCATTTCATTTGACATTTCTCAATTCCAGACTAACTCAATTTGAACCATGGAAAGATACACAATCGAGCAACGCCTTAAAGTTGTTCACGCTTATTATGGAAATGGGCGTTGAAATCAATGCATATCGTGCACTTCCTGATTTTTTCGGTCAGTTTAAACGTCCAAATGTGCGTATAATCGGAAAAATCGTGCAAAAGTTTGAGCAAATACCAGTGCATGCTCGTACAGCTCGTACTGCAGAAAATATTGCTGCTGTTCGCGATAGTGTGGCTGAAGAGCCGTCCACCTCAACGCGATGTCAATTGGCCGCCAAGATCATGTGATTTGACACCGTTGAACTTCTTCCTTTGGGGTTATTTGAAAGAAAAGGTGTACGTCGATAAGCCTGCAACAATTCAAGAGCTAAAGGATGAGATAATTCGGCACTTTAACGGCATAGAACCTCAATTTGGACCATCGGATGGAAGTGTGCCATTTGGCCGATATTTTGTTCCATACATAATTGAACCATATCATATTATCATAATAAAAAGAAATGACAATAATTTCCTAAATAATTTTTGTTTTATTCAAAATCAACATCGGCCCTTAACATTTAACCACCCAGTACATGGGGCCTGGGGCGCTGAGCAATAGAGGCTTCCCCTCTCCCAAGGGCTAATATGACCATTCCCGTTTAATTGGGATACGATGCTATCGTCAATTCCCCGTAGTTATTTGAATTTCTTATTGTGGCACAATTGGTGCGCTACCCTGTATAATGAAATTTTATAGGGAGGGAAATATTACCCACCATATAAAAACTCATTGGAGTAGACGAAGATCCTGATGATGTAAATGTCGATGAGAAGGGTGCTACCATTACACTACCTACCCACATTTGAAAGGAACAACTGAAACCCAATTGCAATTAATTGAAAAATGAGTCATGAACACGTCGACTGGTCTAAAAATGTTGAACCCCAAGTGGAAAAATTAGGAAGGCGATCTCCCGCCTTAAGAATAAAAACGCCGTTGGTGCGGATGGGCTTTTTAAGGCAGGTGGCGAAGGAGTGCTAGCCCACATGCATCGACTTACATATATGCAGTATATGGCTGGGGGAATCTAGGCCTGGCTATTAGAGCCTCAGTGTATTAAGTCCTGTATTCCAAAGGGGTGATCCGTGTGTATGTTCCAACTATCGCGGCATTAGTCTTTTATCCATCGCGTATAAGGTCTTTTCGGGCGTATTATGTGAAAGACTCAAGCCAATTGTTGGAAACCTGATTGGACATTATCAGTGTGGTTTTCGACCAGGCAAGTCCACGACAGACCAAATAATCACGCTACTTCAAATTCTGGAAAAGACACACGAAAAGCAAATCGATACATACCACCCATTTTGTCGATTACAAAGCTGCTTTCGATAGCCCCATACGGGGGAAATTGTACGAATCTATGTCTGAACTTGGTATTCTGGCAAAACTGATTCGCCTCTGTAGAATGACGCAGACCAACACCAAATCAGCAGTGAAAGTGGGTAAAGACCTCACTGAACCATTGTGTATCAAGCGAGGACTGAGACTAGGCGACACACTTTCGTGCAATCTCTTCAACATCTTAATGGAGATAATAATGAGAAAAACTGCAGTAAATACGAACAATACCATCAACACGAAAAGCCATATGTTGCTGGCGTATGCTGACGACATAGACATCTTCGGGCGAAATTTGCGAGAGGTTACTGCAGTATTTGCAACAATCGGCGAAGGTGGGTCTTGCTGTTAATGAGGGCAAGACAAAAATTGTTGGTGTCAACGACTTGACAAATCTCTCGACATGGGCCGCACTTGAACATCGACAACCGATTTAATTTTGAAGTAGTAAATGAATTTGTCTACCTTTGATCCGCCGTAAACAAGGACAACAACGTCAGCCTGGAGACAAATAGGAGAATTCTGCATGCAAATAGATGCTATTTTGGGATTAGTAAGCAGTTTAGGAACAAAGCCCACTCTCGTCAGACAAAAGTCCAGCTATATGGGAATATTCGAGAGAAAAATGTTCCGTAATATACATGGTCCTGTTAAAGAAATCGGCGAGTATCGACGTCGTTGGAACCAAGAGCTATATCATCTATATTCTGACGTGGACATAGCAAGACGAATCAAATTAGGCCAATTGCGTTGGCTAGGCCATGTTATCAGAATGGATGGAATGGAGCCAGTGCGAAAGGTTTTTGGATAATGTCCCCGTTGAAAGCAGGAAAAGAGGACGACCAAGACTCCACTGGAAAGACCAGGCAGACGAATCTCTCTGTAACCTTGGTGTTGCCAACTGGCGAGAAAAGGCGAAGGATAGAACCAGTTGGAGGAATAGGTTGAAATTTTTTTAATTTGTTTCTTTGTTTGTTTAATTAATATGTATTGGCGTTAGGTTCAATCAGAATAAGTCCAAAATATTGAAAAATTAAATAAAATTCATAGGGCATATTTTTGGTGAAGATGGCGTGAGGCCGGATGAGAGAAGAATATAATCTATTGTAGAAATGCCAGTTTCTTCTAATAAACAGGTATGATAAATTACCTCAGTTCTTTTATTGATAATCTATCACTGAAGAACAAACACTTGAGCGATCTACTCAAAGAAGGCACAGTTTGGTGTTGGATTACGGAACAGCAGGTAAAGTTTGAAAGTTTGAAGAGAGAAATTACTAGTGCACCAGTTTTGACGTATTATGATACGAATAAGCCATTAACGTTATCAGTAGGTGCATCGAAGTTTGCAGTCGGGTCAGTAATAATGCATGGGAAGAATCCGATAGCATACGTATCTGCGTCTCTAACTGATAGTCAGGTAAATTATGCACTGATTGAGAAGGAGTTGTTTGCAATTCTTTTTGGGTGGTCTCGCTTTCATCAGTACATTTATGATAGAGACGGACCACAAGCCCTTAGTTCCACTATTCAACAAACCATTGCATAGCGTACCAACACGTCTTCAGAGATTTATGTTGCGACTCTTACCGTATAAAGTAAATGTCATATAGAAACCTAGCAAGGACTTGTTAATTTCTGATACTTTGTCTAGAGCTCCTCTTAAAGATAACGCTTTAGCGGATCTGGACAAAGATATTGATTTGCAATGCAATGTCCAATTGCGTGAAAATATTCTACCTGTAGATGGCATACAAGATGTCAGAAATGCAGTAGTGCATAACAAATTTTTTCAACATCTGTTGAAGAATTTGAGAGAAGGATGGCATACTGATAGAACGCTTGTAGAATCAGATTTACAACCTTATTATTTCATAAGGGATGAATTAAGCGAAATTGAAGGACTCGTATTTAAGAATAAGCGATTATTGATTCCGAAATGCCTACGTCCGAGAATGTTACGATTCTTACATGAGAGTCATATGGGGATTCAACGATGTCAGAGTGTAGCAAGAGGTTCAGTCTATTGGCCAAATATAAATAATGATATTCACAATGTTGTTTTGTATTGTGATGTCTGTTAAAAATATCGAAATGCAAATCCTAAGGATGAATTGAAAAGCCATGAAATTTTGTATATTCCCTGGTACAAAGTAGGATGCGATTTGTTCGAGTTTGATAAGAAAATATATTTATTGGTGGTAGATTACTATTCGAAATATTTTGAGATTGAATATTTAAGTTCAGGATATTCTGCTGTCCAAGTTGTTACAAAATTCAAGTCGATGTTTGCTAGGCATGGGGTTCCTAAAATGCTTGTTTCGGATAATGGACCTCCTTTTAGTTCAAAAGAATTTTACAAATTCTGTGTGGATTGGGGTATTGAGAATATAACATCTAGTCCCTACTGTCAAAAGTTGGGCTTTACTTTTCAGGCTACTGTCAGCTCAGCATAACACCAAAAATTTCAGAATATTAAAAACTGTTGAAATAGGCGAAAAGATACTTATATCGTATTTTAAACGAACCCCAACATCTGTATGGTTTCCTGGGACAATTGTGGATAAATGTAAAGACAATGGTGTAATATATAGACGAAATAGGGAACATATCATGAAAATGATTGGAAAGGAAACAACTAACTGTGAAACTGAAAGTAACGAAGCTTTTGATTCAGATTTGTATCGAAGTATGGAAAATATAAATGAGGATGATAATGTAAATCTTTATAATGATGATGATTTTAGTAATGATAATCATGAGAATACGAACAACATTGGAAATGAAATGTATGTCACAAAATATGGACGAAGAATGGTACCACCTGAGAAATTAAACATGTAATTACTTTTTGATCCTTATCATTGTATAATATTCTTTAAGGAAATTTGTATTCTTTACTTAAAAAAAAAATGGAAGATGTTGTATGAATACCTTTCTTTCATGTATTTATATGCAGACACAGTAACCCTTATAACGTATCAATAGATGGAAACATTGGGTATAAGCTGCATGCTATATGTTTTAAGAAACGAACATAACTGTCAATCTTTTGGATATCAATGTTCTTTGCATATGACAACCACCGACTGGGAAAATATAACAATGAGGTTGTAAAGTAATAGTCAATAAAGCTGACTGACATTAGCCCCGTCATTAAAAAGTATTCCGAACGTGAAAATGCAACATTGTGTGTTCAACTTAAACTCAAAGCACTGCATCTATGTGAGAAAGCAAGAGTATAAAAAGGCAAAGGAGGAAAATATCATTCTGTTTTTCTGTTGAAATAACTGAATAATTTAAAAAGACGAAACAAATATGGGCTTTTTCAAAAATTATCGACATTTTGATTTTTTTTTTTTCCAAATTTTTTTTTGGATGACACGAATGACGCTTTGATCAAGTGAAGGGTAATATTTTAGCATACCAAAACAGTTCGCGTTAATCATTTATTGCAAACGGCGCGAAAGTTATGGAGGTTTTAATTATATAAGAATTATTTTTGAGGTTAGGATTTTTTTTTTATCTGTAAAATTTAAAATCATGAAAATTGTTTAATGCCTATTCGGTTTTATTATCAAGCTTAAAAAAAACCTTTCATTTGGATGTCACAAAGCAAAATGTGTTTGAAGAAAAATGCCGCTGTACCCGCTAAATATGGACCGAATTGAACCATATTTATATATGATCTTTAGTTTACCGCCGCACTTCATTTCCAATACTTTACATTGATTTTAAACCACGGATTAATTAAAAAAAAAACGCCAAACAAAATCATGAAATTTCGCAAAATTATTATTTTCTTTATAAAATTTTTGCGTTTCAAAATATTTTAACGCCTTCTTGACGTTGAGGTGCCATTTACTAAGAAGTTTAGATCACGCAATACATAAACCAGCTTTAAATAATAGATATTGCAAATGTCAGGCACGAAAAACTGTCATTTTTCACAAATTTACGCCAATTCTATAACAGTTTGAGGTCATCGTTCTCAGCAACTAGCAGCCTGACATCGACGTGATATGGCGCAAATTTTAGCAACTTACACCGTCTATTAAATACTGTTGACGAAATGCAATTTTCTTGAACGGCGCAAAAACGCAATAGAAAAAACTGCGAAAATTGAAAAATCGGAAAATGTTGGTTTCAAAAATGAACCGCTGTACAAATTTTTTTCCAAGTATTAGTATGGGCATAACTTTTATAGTGTAAATATCTACTAAGTCTAGTGACTTTATTTTATATCAGTGGGTATCGGAAGTTTAAAACTAAAAGTAGAAAAGTGATTAAATATGAAAAAACTCTTGTAAATTTCAAGCCTTTTTTTGAGTTTTTCCATATTTGAGTGCCCATAACTTTTAGAGATAAAGAACTGATGGTCTGAAATTTTGAATTTCCGAGTTTTCTAGTGTGCCCTACCATTCCCTTTTTACCGTTTTGGTCAATTCGAAAAACTAGAGAAATAATAAGCATCTGAAATCAGTTTCAACAAATGTTGAAAATTATTGAAATAGCCCATATACTGAAAGAAAACTTAACCACTTATGGCCAGTTTTTCAGTCAGTCGTGATCTTCGTTTCTTAGTTAAATTGTGGTTAAACATCGAATTGTGTTTTTTAGTCATTGTTTAACTATGATGTAACCACCCAATGTTGGTTGGTTAACTTATAGTCAGAACCGTATTATTTTGACAATCAAATTACTGACTGTCAAAGTGAGAAATGAAAATTGTACAAAATACATGTTGGTTTGGGCCTGTAAGCTTTTTTACAGGCGGCTTCGAAAATAAAACAAATTTTGCAAATACTTTGCGATCGAGATCAACTGTTTTATTTGGTTGTTACTATGCAACTAAAATCAAAGACTTCAAGAAAATAGTTCGACACATAATAGAGAAGCTACAGAACAGCTTCATTATTGAACATCATTAAATTTTATGACCGCTCCGTTACTATATGAATATGTACAATTGTTTATATATTACATTTGTGGTCATTCCAAAATTATGAAGACTTGCTGTGTAACAGCAAACGCAAAGCTAAATAATGTACACATCAACGCACATACAAATGCGTGGGCGACGAAATGTTTGTAACTTGTTACTGCTGCTACTGCTGGCACAGTGGTTTCAACGAACACATGTTTCAGATGTGCGCATTTGTACACATACGTTGAGTTTAGATCGTTAAATTGTTGCGCCTAAATAGTTTTTTACACATTTTTGTTAAAATAACCTCGATTTTATGCATCTATTTCTTATTTCACATAATTACATTTTGTTTGTTCCCCTTTGTTGTTTTGGTATTTATCCCAAAACACACGTGTTTTCCAATAAGAATACAAGGGTTGCCATATTAGTTGACAATATGGCGAGTTACATTAACTCACCACTGAAAAACAAAATGCAAAGTTAACCTCTAATTAACTTAGAATTAAGATTAAGTAATCCGATAGTTAACTACCCACTTAAAAACTGGCCATTAAAAGCCCAAATTTTCAAATATTCAATTTTTAATAATATACAAATTTGGTATAATCAGTCTTAATAAAAAGTGGAAAAAAATTGCGAAAACTAAATAAAGAAAAGATTGCCATAAATGTAATTAAATACAAGCATACATAAATAAAGATGTGCAATGTTTTGCACACACATTTAAGAAGGATGAGCACATGACAAAATTATTGGTTCCGACTAGCAAGTCTTCCACCAGGTTGGATGAGAGTTTGAACCTTCTATTATAGTTCAATGTAGTGGATGAATTTATTTACCTTGGATCTGCAGTGACCAGAAGCAATAACCCCAGCCCAGAAATCAAACGGTGATTTGTGATTGCAAACAGGTGTTATTTTGGACTAAGTAAACACTTCAGAGATAAGATCCTCTCTCTAGAAGCGAAGATCCAAATATATCAGACTCTCATACATCCTTTCTTGCCTTTTGGGACAGAGGCCTGCGTCATATCTCATGCTGATGAAACATCACTGGGAGTCTTCGTGAGAAAAATACTCCGAAAAATATATGTTCCGCAATGCTGTATAATCTGTATCGCGACATCGACGTAGTTATGCGTTACAAAATATCGCGTTTACGCTGCCTCGACCACGTCACTAGAATGGATCAAAATGAACCAGCTCGAAAGGTATACGAAGATGTATTCGAAGGCTATCGACAAATTGGTCAACCAAGACATCGCTGGAAAGACCAGGTGGAATATTGGCTGCGTGACCATAGTGTTTCCATTTGAGGGGGTGGGGGGGGGGGGGGGGAAGTTGAAGATCAAGCTGGTTGAAGAAACATGTCATCCACATTTTGCAAGGCCCTTGGCCCCTCTGGATTGTTTGAGGCCACTTAAGTAAGTAAGTATGTATGAAGTGCAATTGGAAATGGGTTAAAGTCAACAGGACCAATAGTTGTGTTGATAACTAAGTTGCTAGTTGTATGGGCGTTTTGGTCATTCCAGTGTAAGGCAAAGCCAACTATTTAGGTGGAAAACTGGCAGTGGGAGCAGGGAGAGAGTGAAAAAACCAAAACGTGCAGGATGAATGGTGAAGATCGAATATCGGGCCTAATAATGGGCTGCCCTCCGGCAAGGACGAGAATGAGGATATGGTGACTGAAAGGCAGTGTGTGCTCAAAATGTGGAGAGATCACTTTTCAGCACTAGTCCACTCAGATTCTTCCAGTGAAGATCAGGATACTGGAAGATAGTGTAAATTGTACTCCTCCCAACCAAGGCGAGATTAGAATGGCGATCTTCCGGCTTAAGAATAATAAAGCCGCTGGTGCGGATGGGCTACCCTCTGAACTTTTTAAGGCAGGTGGCGAAGGATTGCTAGCCCACATGCATCGACTTATATGCGGCATAAGGCTGGGGGAATCTATGCCTGGCGATTGGAGTCTCAGTGTATTATGACCTGTATTCAAAATAGGTGATCCGTGTGCCTGTTCCAACTATCGCGGTATCAGTCTTTTATACATCGCGTATAAGGTCTTGTCGAGCGTATTGTGTGAAAGAGTAAAGCTAATTATTGAAAACCTGATTGGACCTTATCAGTGTGGTTTTAGACCAGGCAAGTCCACGACTGGTCAAATATTCACGCTACATCAAAACCTGGAAAAGACCCACGAAAAGCAAATCGATACATACCACCTTTTTGTCCATTACAAAGCTGCTTTCGGTACGGGGAAAACTGTACGAATCTATGTCTGAACTTGGTATTCCCGCAATACTGATCCGCCTCTATAGAATGACGCTGACCAACACCAAATCAGCAGTGAAAGTGGGTAAAGACCTCTCTGAACCATTCTGTACCAAGCGAGGACTGTGACAAGGTGACACACTTTCGTGCAATGTCTTCAACATCTTAATGGAGATAATAATGAGAAAAGCTGCGGTAAATATGATCAAGACCATCAACACGAAAAGCCATATGTTGCTGGCGTATGCTGACACCATAGACATAATTGGGGTTAAATTTGCGAGAGGTTACTGCAGTATTTTCAAGAATCGAGAAAGAATCAAGCGAGGGTGGGTCTTGCTGTTAATGGGGACAAGGCTCAATTGATGGCGTCGACGACTAGAGAAACCTCTCGACTTGGTCAGCACTTGAACGTCAACAACCGATTTAATTTTGAAGTGGTAGATGAATTTGTCTACCTTGGATCCGCTATGAACAAGGACAATACAACGTCAGCCTGGAGATAAATAGGAGAATTGTGCTTGCAAATAGATGCTATTTTGGGCTCAGCAAGCAGGTTAGGAACAAAACCCTCTCTCGACGGACAAAAGTCCAGCTAAATCAGACACGCATTTTACCTCTCTTGACATATGGCTCCGAAACTTGGGTTATATTGCAAGTGGATGAAAAACACCTGGGAGTATACGAGATAAAAATTCTCCGTAAAATATGTGGTCCTGTTAGGGAAAACGGCGAGAACCGACATCGCTGAAACCAAGATCTATTTAATCTATATTCTGGCGTGGGCATAGCTAGGCGATTCAAATTAGGTCAATTGCGTTGGCTAGGCCATGTTATCAGAATGGATGAAGATGAGCCAGCGCAAAAGTTTTGCGATAACGTACCCGGTGGAAGCAGGAAAAGAGGACGACCAAGACTCTGCTGGAAAGACCAGGCAGAATAATCTTTCCGTATCCTTGGTGTTGCCAACTGGCGAGAAAGGAAAGAACCAGTTGGAAGAATATGTGGAAATTTGTTTGTTTAATTAATATGTGTAAGACGTCTGACCTCATGAGGATATCAAATAGTCAATAAAGTTAAAGTCTAATGGCAATAAGATAATTTATTTCATATTTTTCTCGACATTTCGTTGTTTGTTTGACAATATCTTCAGGGGAGACTTTATTGGATTGTTGTATTACAATAACTGGATTTTGGATTTACATTTATTAATATAAAAATACCAAAATATATAAAGAACGAGCGGAAATGTATAAATATTTATTTTATTTTCAAAAAAACATTACATACATTTTCAAACAACTTTACTTTCCTTGCTGACATTTATGTTTTGAAAGTAAAATGATTAACTTGATTTTTTCTTTACTTCTACTTTATCTAGCATATCTTTTAAAGGGAGCTGATAAGCCAAGTGATAAGAAATGACAAGATTAACATAATGTCGTCACATATAAGTACTTCACCCAAGATACCATTGTTGTTGAACTAAGCAGAGGAGCAGTCGCTTATAGAGTTACATATATGCTCTGACAGTATAAATACTGGTTGATTCAGTATGGGAAAGGCAGCAACCCACATGAGTGAAATATGACTAAGACAAACAAATAAAGATCAAAGGAAATAGAATTGCGTAATTTTAAGTAAATGAAGCGAAAAAGAAAGTTAATTGAATTTGTCAAATCCGTTAAATTCTTTATTTGATAAATTCCCTACAATGTATTCCACATTCTACCAATTGTGACATGTTGTCGAAGCTCTCTCTGCTCTCACGTTTTGTGTAGTTGCAATTTCAAATTGTTTTCTCTAACATTAATGAGAGAATATTTTCCTCTGACTTTTACTTTTTATTTGATTTTATTTAATTAAAATGTAACATCATAAAAAATTCTAAACTTTGCAGTTAAAAAATTTAAATTAAAAATACAAATATATTATCCGGTTTACGAGGCAGACATTTGTGGTGGTTGCGAAGAATGGAATTCCATTTGAAATGAGGATGAGGACTTTATACGAAAGTTGTTGCTTCTGAAAGTTTAAGTTTAACGAAAATGTAGCAGTAGGGTGGTTACAAAGAAATCGATTTTAGATTTTCCATCTTCCCAAAACCAGAATGGCTAGAAATTTAAAGTCCGAATGTGAAAACGATGAAGTTGATTCTGGTGACAGGAATGTAAACGTGAAACTTAATATCCAAGAAGTTGATACTTTAAAGGAAAAAGAAGTTGATTATATTGTTTCTTCTTGGACTCTAAATTTCTTTAAGAGATTTGGAATTGATACAGATTTCATACTGTTTAAATAATACTGCTCCCGATTTATGGTGTGAAATTCCAAATTATTTAAAAGGTAACAATATACACTGAAAGAAAAATGCATTGTCGCATGGATGAAATATTTTCGTTAATACTTTTGTGTTTCTATAGTGAACAGAGTCGTATATCCGGCAATTTGGTAGTCGCTGCAACAAAAAATTTCATACATGATTTCTTTGACAATTTTTCGTTTCGTTGCTGCAAGAACTTTATTTTTTGTTCCTGTAACAATTTTATTTAGTTTGAATTATGTAGAAAAATGGGTTAAAAATTAAAGAAAAGTAAGAGCAGAAGAGTTAAACTATTGATATTTGATTTAACTCTTCCTTTTTATAGTTTATTTTTAATATTCATATATTTTGGGGGTTTGTCAACATTTATAACTGACGAAACAATTTCGTTATTGCAACGAAACTAATTTTTATGAACATAAAGAGAGAATAGCAGCCGATAACAATTATAATGCCTTGTTCTTTCGTTACGCGCTACGTTTTGAATAATCGGGATAGACGTGTGTGACAGCTGCCAAATTTCAGAGTTGCCAGTTGCCCAAAAAAAAGTGACACTAAAATTAAAAAGTGCAATCTTAAATGTTCGTATTAAATTTTAAAATTATTTTACCTTAGTTGCAAAGTGTAGATCTTTCGCAGCATTTTGGAAGTAATGCCATATATTTCAGCATACACAATATTTATAAGCAATCAAAGCACAATCATTATAAACAGAAGAACACTAATAAATATATGAAATCCCAAAACAAAAAATAGTTTCGTACATTATCTCATTACAATAATTAGTTTTTACAATTTTCTAAATTTATTCAAGCTCAAGACCTTTTTAATATGATTTTTTATATTAATAGCTTTATATTATTTTCAATAAAGTCCAGCACACAAAATTGTAAGTTTAAAAAGCAGACCGACTAAAAAACTCCCCCAAGGGAAATGTTGATAATTAGTTGTTATTAAAAAGATTAATTAAATACAATTTCATAGTTATCATTCTATATCATAAAAATACAGGGCCCTTTCATAAGTTGGCTTATGACTAAGAATTTACCGAATTCATAATCCTACACGTCGCACGAAAAACGTCAATACTTTTCACTGCAAAATTGGTTTCGAAAAAAGTGTTACAGCAAAAATTAAAATTTTTGAAAAAATTAAGAGATTTGACAACATTGATAACTTTTTCTTAAAATTTGTCTTGATATTAAATTTTTCTTAGAATCATTAATTTTTCAATTTATGTAATCATCTTTATTATTAGTTTGTTTTTAAAACTACATTAAAATGGTGCTCGATTTATGAAGTATTTTCGCGAAAAATTCAGTAAAAACCATGTTTGGTAAAATGTTGTTTTGTGGATTCCCATTCGAATTACACTTTATGTAATTTCTTAAGTCATGGAAATCCATATACGGACACCACTACGTGATAAAAGACCAAAAAAAAGATCCGTGTCTCCCAGTTTTGCCCAAAGGCATGCACTTTTTTTTATGGGCCCCCAAAGATTTTAGCCTCGATGCCATTTTTGCAAAAAAGTGATCATTTTATCAAGCTCATATCTTGCAAACCGTTCAGAATTTTGAGTTACTCTCTAAGCAAAAGTAGTAGTTCTTGTCATAAAGAACGATACGGACAACGACTTGGATCCACAACTTAAGAAAGTGCGATTTGCAAGCCCATGGCCATCAACATTAAAAACATAATACGAATATTTTTTTTATTATTTTTGTAATAGATATTTTGTAATAGATAATTATCTCACTGAACTGGAACGCGCACAGCTCACTGGTTGTGAGAAGCTCTCCCTAATCCTTTCATGGGATGTAACGGGAAACCATTTATTTTTATTTATAGATATTATCTCAATGTTGACAATGAAATTAATTTTTGACTTTTGCAGCTACCTAAACGCTACCTGAACGGTATTAAGAATCATTCCTAAAAAGTTCATATGTTCTAGAAAGTTGTTTATTGGTACATTTTACATTTTTGTGGTTGATTGATTCCTTGAATTTTGAACGGGTTGCTACCTATGGACCTGAACAGCGGAAAAAAGGTTAAAAAATCGAATTTTTTTAAGTTTTTTTTTTTTGCAATTTTGACTTTAAAGATGAAGTTTTTTGATTTTATACGTTCACAATTTTTGTTCTTTATGATAAAAGCTACAACTTTCCCTCAGAGAGTAAATCAAAATTCCGAACGGTTTGCAAGATATGCGCCTGACAAAATGATCACCTTTTTGCAAAAATGACACCGAGGCCCCAAATCGTTGGGAGCCCATAAAAAAAGGTGCATGTGTTTGGGCAAAACTGGGAGACACGGGTCTTTTTTCTTTGTCTTTGATCACGTAGTGGTGTCCGTAAATGGTTATATTTCCATTCCTAAAAAAATTACGCACAGTGTCATTGATGTTTCAATTTACATAATCGTCTTTATTATTCATATGTTTTTAAAACTACTTTAAAATATTGCTGGATATATGAAGCATTTTCGCAAAACATTCAGTAAAAGCCATATTTGGTAAAAGTTTTGTTTTGTGAATGCCCGTTCGAATTACTTTCCCAGACAATCTGAATAAAAGAAGTAAATTTCTGACATTTCCGATAACGCTTATTTATATTTCATGTACTATATTTCGCATTTTTAAGCCAATTTGTAATCGTTCCCCGAAAACTTTTATCTACATATACTCAACTTTTTACAAACAATGTTGCAACAACCTTCATTAAAACTCCGTCAACACCATTAGCATTGCGTTGGTTATTCTTTTAGTCACTTCCTTAAGATTTTTATTTCATTCACGAAAAATTGTATCGGCCGTTTACTACATCTCAGCTGCAGACGTAGTACAACGATTAACATTACTACCCTACGGTTATTGTTGGTTTCTGTGGCTACATGACACAGCGCCAGCCAGGATTGCAACTCTTTAGGCAGTTTAATATGTCAGCAGGCACTGGCGCCAACCTTCCCTTCTTCGCCTGAAGGTTGTTTTTCTCAAGTTCCATTTTGTTTTGCATTTCGTTGCTTGTTTTCTATTTTTTTACGTTGATTTACTTTCTTTAACGAACATCAATTGCAATACCCCAACAACAAACGCCACCACCGCCACCGCTTCAGCACAATGAAGGCAAAGAAATACTGTTTAAACAGGATAAATATCAGCAACAGCAGAGACTGAGCTGGGAGGCAACAATTCGTCCAGAATACTGCAAAAACTCACACATGTGTACACACTAACATATTTACAGGGCTTACAGGGCTCACAAAGAATTCATTTCACAACATTGGCGGCTGTGAAAATGTGGGATTTATGGCTACAAATTCGTTGGAAGAAAGTTAAAATTGGTTGTAGAAAAAATTGGGACGATCATACCAGATTCAAATCATTAGCCGAATGTTGCAAAGGTGCGCACAATTATTAGCTGATCGAAATTGATATACAACGAGGCACAGAGAAAGCTGGACACCGGAAAGCTGCAATTACCAGAGATAGTAGAAGCTTACGCGAAAAAAACTCTTTCAGTTACAGAGCCGAACTGCAGCAAAAACCGAGCTTGAAAGCAACCCCCAAGGAAGAACATGGCTCTGCGACTGATGAAAACAACGCTGCATTTATGGCATTCCTTCAAATAGTCACAACGCGAGCTGCGAAAGAGCCGTCCAAGGCAAAGTGAGGTAAACCGATTATTTTGGCGGAACATCCTCAGTGAGAAACGTATGGGTGTGAAAAATTTTAAAAGTATAGAAGGAAGAACGAAGAACCGAGCCTGAACATTCTACAAAACCAGAAGCCTCCGAAATAAAGGTCATTCCTCAGAGCCCCATCCCTAAAATAAGGATGGAAATCTAGTCGATTGAGTGCGGATTATGCTGGGCATATGAAGAGACTATTTCATTGCTATTCGTGCCCCAGAAGAACGGTAATGTATTTATATTGTACCCTCCACATACAGATGACGTCATTCCAAAAATGTTCAGACTTAAGTACAACAAAACCGCAGGTGCTGATGGACTACTGGCAGGGCCGTTAAATGCTGGCACCGATGGGGTGGTTAGTGGTAATTGAAGTTTCGGCGTACTATGCCTTGTATTGTAAAAGTCTAATCAATCGTAATCTATTATGGAATATAACTTGTATCCACAGTATGCAAGGTCCTTTCGAGCATAATGTAATAAAGACCTGATCGTGCCTTGTCAGTATGGCTTTAGATCAAGAAGATCAACAACTGACCAAATATTCACATTTCACCAAATCCTGGAGAAACAACACAAAAATCTTATCAGTAATCAGTATCTTTGTTGGTTAGAACAATGCTTTCGATAGCCCGATAGCAAAGATATCCCTGAGCTTTGTATCCCTGCTGAGCTGATACGAGTCTCAATAATAGCACTAACAGGCTACAAATGATCAGTTTAAGCTGGGAAAGTTTTAGCCGAACAAATTTTTACCCGGAGAGGCGATAACCTATCGTGTTCTATCTTCAACGTCTTAGTGGAGATCGTATTGAGGGAAGATGCTGTTGACACAAATAAAAACTCATTTGGAGCACCGCACGGAAGTGGATATCCTTTATAAATTTTAGATAGTGGACGAATTCATTTAACTCGGATATGGCGTAGACATGAAAAATAGCATCACCCGTCACTCAAAGAACAAATTGTTGGAAAAAGGGAGTAGCAATCGTAACCACTAAATTTCAGTTGTCACGACTTAATTTAGACATCAATTCGGTTGAAGCAACCAGGTTGTGACAGCGTCTTATGCTGTTGCGATCTCAAAATTCGGTTACGGCTCATTCGGAAATTTTTTTTTACCTTCGGTTCATCTAATGAACGAAAATGACATTCATCATTCCAAAATCACTATATCAATTCAGAAATTTAAAATTTTTTTAAATTTTTTAATATAATTTCTAAACTATTAACATTGTTCTCCAAAGTTGTACAACGTAAGGCCTTCGACAAATTGGTCAAATCCATCAAAGTCAAATCAGTACATATTCTGATCGATGTTTCAGTCATACATACTTACTTGGGGTTCATCAAACGACTGAAACAGCGACTTACTCATTAGATTTTGCTAAATATTTCAGAATATTTGCTGTCTTAAGTCAATTTTCTCCGAATGATTGTTACTGTCGGCTAGAAATTGTATGTGCGCCGCAGTCGGAGTCGTTGAAGACGAATAATTTTGTGTGTTTTCAGTTTTATTTCAGTTTGTCTGCATCTCTTTTGCAGTCACATTCAGTTAATCAGTTTAGCAATAAAAATACTTTAACAATTTCAACACTGTTCTGTAATGGTTTCAGTCGCACAGTGGGGTCGATTGAAAAATATACTGTAATAATAACACAACTTTTAAAGTATTTTTCTGATCATTTATTCTACTAATCATTTGTGGAGGAGGAGCCAAGCTTTTGGAATATTGCACTTAAAGGCACCCTGTGTCAACATCCTTGGTTCTACAGGATATCAAATTTGCAACTTTGATAGAGCTGTTGCAACTTTCACTGCCTGGCACTTCTACACTTATAAGCCGATTACAAAGATTTTGTACTTTTGAGAATCTACTATGCAAGATAAACAAAAAGTATGTAAGGCGTTTTGGAATATCTTTTATTCTTATTAAGATATTATCTATCAAAATTTAAATTGCCAATTTTTTCATAGACTTTTATCAGTTTTTTTTGTTAATAACTCGGCCATTTGAGGGAAACAATTATTTCTGAAAACGCCACTAATTTGGAAACACTTGATTAAAGAACACACTGCACAAATTTTTAAGTTATCTCAAGGCGTTTGGAAATGTCGATTTCTCGGACTTGGATTTTTTTCAACCTATAAAACGCAATATATTCCCGAAAAGGTACTATGATTCTGTTAGTATTTTCTATAGTTTTTTCCAAGAAACCTAAATATATTTGTACATTTTTCTGAATAACAAGGCTTTACTAAATACACTTAAGGTAAAATTATGATCATTTGGAAATTCACCCTACAGTCAGCATTCACTGAAAATGTGTAAGTTTTGAACAAATTTTTCATGTTCGATGTTTGGCAAAAATTTCGCTCGAGGTTAATTATATATATTTTTTATAATTTCTGTTGTAGATTGAAATGTTCCTAAATACATGCCAAAAAAGAAATAGAGCCTATGCGTAAATGACTTCAGGATGGATTAAAATGTAAAAATATCGAAATTTTATTTTCATTCGTTTGTTTGGGATTAAAAATCTCGAAGTTTTTTTCACTATTTGAAAAAACATATTTGGATTTAGTTTACCGTGCATTGGCCTTTTATGTATAAAAATCAATGAGTGTTCGAACTCACAGATGATGTGCTAACACTACACGGTACTTGTTCGATTTCTACGCTACACGGTACCTGTTCGATTTCTATGAACACATTAGCAAATATTACATTGGAAAATAAAAGAAAAACTGTTAAGGGAATGCAAAGAGTGGAAAGTGTGAGTGTAAATTGTCACGGTGGAGGGTATATAAGCTTCGGCCCGGCCGAACACCGTTTCTACTTGTTTTTGTATACACCGGGCAATGCTAAACATCAAATGACTCGCTTTGTTTGGCCATAGCAACATCAACGAAACAGCCAAACACACAACATCACACATACTTTGTCCGAAGTAGCTGACATATACGTGTGTCACATAACCACATGTTTGACATATCAACAGCAACGAAACAGCCAAACACACAACATCACACATACTTTGGACGAAGTAGCTGACGTATTAGTGCGTCACTATAACGTCGACTGCGCAAGCCTTGCAAATGAAATTTTGCGTGGCTATGATTTATATGTCCGTTCAACAACAGCAACAGACCCATGTACATACATACATTATTATGTTAATACATACGCTATAGACACAATTTCGTTTGTCTCACCCCTGCCACACCACTCATTCATTGCTCTCTTGCTCGCTCATTTATGTTCAACACGTCATTATTCTCCTTCGCAGTCGCAGAAAATCTGGTTTTAGCAGCAGCATAAAATCTGGTTTTAGCAGCCGCATAAAATCTGGTTTTAGCAGCAACAGGTTTTCTGTCTGTGTGTTGTTTGCATGTGTTGACTTTGATAGATTTAGATGATGTTAACACATCAAAACAAATATTAGGATACTATCAGTGTGTGCGTATATATTTTAAGTAAAATTTTTAAAATATTTTTCCAAAATTCCTTATTTTGCGTCTTTTCTTAATTTTTGCAAAAGTGTTAAAGAAATTTTCGAAATATGGATATTTCTAAACACTGTTTTCTAGGGGAGGAGTTTAGCTTTTCACCGGTATATAATATGTCTACCCAGAGTATTACAACAAGTGTAGGTATCACTCGTAACCCCTACACTTTGACCTGATTATGCCATTTCTGTACCCTGCCGATTGCATCGTTCAGGAGGACAACTACTCTATCGCATTGGGAAACGCTCAATATTATTGCCTAATGTCAGTGTCAGTATGTCATACACCCAGCAAAATAAATATAAAGGCAAAAAAAAAAATTTTTGTGTTTTTCCAAATGTGGAGATGAATTTTCAGGATGTTATTTTATTTTGTATTAGGCCTTTCAAAATAAAATGCTTTTCATCAAAAATAATTTGCCTATGACTTCTTCAAGGTGAATCCACAAAAATAAACTAATTACTAGTGTGGCCGTGGGTGGTGCGTGGCTCTTGTGCATGAGGACGTGGGTTCGATCGCTAATCTGACCACCCTAAATTTTTTTCGACGACGGTCACCTCGCTTAGTCGAGTATTTAGCCATGAAAAAGCTTCTCAAAATACCGTTACGAACCAGTTTAAAACTGTAGGACCTAATCAGTGAGTGTAAAACTAGAATGCGCACAGCTCACAGGTTGTGAGAAGCTCTCCCTAATCCCTTCATGGGATGTAATGGGAAACCATTTATTTTTGTTAACTAGTGCGAAATATTTATAAAGGCAAAAGGTTTATTTAAATATTTTAAAAAGTTAAGTAAGGCGTATGATCTCCATTAACGCTGATAACTTCTACTATGCGTCTTGGAATTGAGTGTATCAACGAAGGAATATGCGCAGGATCAGTTATGTCCCATTTTCTTGTATTGTTACTCTTCGATCCCTAATATTCTTTAACTGGCGCCCTGGGTGGGACACTTGGGTAGGTAAAATAGACCAGAGGTTCTCGATCGGATAAAGATCTGACCTAAGTGCACGCCAGTCCAGAGTTGGTATTATTTCTGGACTCCAGAAACTTTGGAGTTTTCTTAAACCGTTGTCCTGCTGGATGATAAATTCTGGGACACAAATTTCCTCTCCACAATTAACTAAGACGGCATCCAAAAGTCGAATATAATACATGGTGTAATTTTTGGTGAAAATGAGACATGTTGGAGTGGTTCCTCTATAACTCATACCTGCCCAAACCGTAAGGGACCCACCCTAAAATTTCGCCGCTGACTCATAATTTTAGAAAAATCTCTGGAATGCCAATATTTGTCCGAGCCATAAGCTCCAACCAAATTTAAGTTTTTCCATCTGCATGTTTCACGAATTTAAATCTGGCTAATTCGTGTCTTGGTTTGAGACCAAGTTTTGCATACTTTTTCCCATATGACAGTTTCGAGTCGCGTTTCATTACTTGTTGAACACGACCCAACCTTGCTCCCAAGCTCAATTCAGCAATAATTTCCTTATCACAATTTGCTTTTGATCTCTCTTTTGGCGCTTTCACTGATCAGCGGTGTCCTTCCTGGGCGTTTTGTGTTTCCATATTGACCACTCTATTTTATAAAATTGTCAAGGACACAGCTAGATGTTTTCAATCGCCTCGAAATTTCCCGATTGGAGAGTCCTTCATCATGATAATCTTAACCTTTCCAGTTTCTTCTCTACATATCACTTTCCACCAGGTATTCTATATAAATTGATATTTTTTTTTCACCTTAATTTTAAAACAATAAAATAATAATCAAAGAAAACTCACATCTGTTTAAATTCCTATTTACTAGTGTTCGAATACGGGTTCTTTTTCATGTTGCCTTTATACATATTTCGCACCAGAAACAGTGAAAACAACGTCATGTTTCATTTAAATTGTAAAAGATATCGAATCGTTACATTTTGTGACATCATATACCTAATGACACATATTTGCATTAAAATTCTACACTAAAAACCCGGTGCATTGAGAGCACCGAGAAAAATATATTGCCTTTATAATTATTTCGCTGGGTGTACCTACACTTGTTGTAATACCATACATAGATATATTATATACAGGTCGAAAGGTAAACTCGTCTTCTATAAAACCGTGTTTAGAAATATTCAGATTTGAAAAGTTTCTATAACAATTTTGAAAAAAAAAATCGAAAAAACCTCAAAATACATAATTTTGGAAAAATGTTTTAAAAGTTTGAATTTATTTTAAATTTTTTGTATGTTACAAACCAATGCACTGTAAATTAAACCCATTTAAGGTTTGTTCCAAATAGTTAAAAAAATCTTCGAGATTGTTAATCCCAAACAAATCTTTTAAGAAAATTCGAGTCTACAATTCAAATAAAAAAAAAATAGCAGACAGTCCCTGCAGGCTGTGTCAGAGACACGTCCATTAAGTTTAACGTCGAATACGCCATCCGATAAGACAGAAAACATATCTAACAATAAATGATAAATAACATAAGCAAATGAATTTATTTATTTGATAGTTACTTTTGATAATATACATAAGCTTAAAATTAAATAAAATAAATTTAAATAAATCTTATTTATTTTTAATTTAACATGAAAATGTATAAATTAATTTTTTCATATATTTTTTATAATTATATATCCATGTTAAATTCAAATTCACATTTAACATTTTGTTTCACTTAAATACATAAGTAAATATACGTAATGTCAATATTTCATCAATCAAAACAACAGCCGAAGGTTTGTGTCCACACTGAAACAGCAGCATAGTTTGTGTTCACGCTACAAACTCAAACACTCAACCAAACACCACACATATGTTTGAGTGTATGTGTTTAAACAATTTTCATTTGAGAAATTTAAATATTAGGAAGATATCAACCAATATGAAATGTATATCAAACGAAAGATAACATCTTCATTTATCTACAAAAAAATTTTTAAATAAAGTTATCTCGCCGTTTCCTCATAATCAATGAAATAAAGATTACAACAATAACAATCTGACAATAACAACAATAAACAATAACCGATACACCGAATTAAATTTTTATTTATCTATTTGCAGAATTACGCATTTGCAGAATTATAAAAATCAATGGAAGGAACTATTCAATAAAAAGATCAATTAATATTTGCTATATTCAAAAATTTGGAACAAGTGTCAAAAAATCATATTGAATTGGATTTGAGTTTTGGGTAGTCGAATATAAAACCGGATAATAGGTTGTAGTTTCAACGTTTTGATTTTATGTACATCACTATGTAAACAAAAGTTCATTTTGGTTAGAAATGTTAAAAATTGGACCGAAATTATTTGGATGCTTAGTGGGATAATGAGACACTATAAACCCTGCAAATATACACAAAATTATTCCAATTGCGTGAAATGTAAAAAAATTATTTCTTTTGTGTATTAATGCGGCTAAAATAGCCTTACAGAAGGGTTAAACGTTCAACAAAAATGGCGACGTTAGAGAACTTTTAACAAAGGAATTTTTCGATTAAGAATACAATTGTAGGGCATTACTTTCTTAAACCATTAACAAACCTATGACAACTTTTTATTAATAAGACCGTTAGTATTTTTTTTTTGTCTTGCATAGTAGATGCATTGTAATCGGAGTATAAGGAATATAAGTGAATATAATAACGGGGTCTTCAATAAGAGCGCTACAAAAGTTTTTTTATATAAAACAAAACCGGTTTTAGATGCCAATGAAATTCTTTATTCCTGTGAAAGTACGCTCGATGCCATTATGTATGGAACTCGATTTCTATTGCATGGCCACCACGGGCACGCTTGCAGAAGTCCAGACGCTGAACCCAATTTTCGACGGTTTTCAAGCATAAATCGGCCGATACTGCAGCAATTTCATGTTCGATATTTGTACGAAGTTCAGCAGTCGTCGCTGGCTTGTTGGCATAGACCATAGACTTAACGTAGCCCCACAGGAAATAATCGAACGGCGTCAAATCGCACGACCGAGGTGGCCAATCGACTGGGCCATTTCGTGAGATAACACGTTCACCAAACTTGGTTTCCAATAAATTGATTGAGCATTTTCTGTGTGGCTTGTGGCGCCGTCCTGTTGGAACCACATATCCTCCAAGTCCATATTATCCATTTGGGGCCAAAAATATTCGCTTATCATTGAACGGTAGCGATTCACATTCACAGTAATGTGCCGGTCTTGATCATCACGGAAGAAGTACGGCCCAATGACGCCGCCGGCCTATAAACCACACCAAACCGTAATTTTTTCAGGATACAATGATGACTCATGGATTACGTGTGGATTGCTGTCTGACCAATAACGCATATTTTGCTGATTGACGAAGCCATTCAGCCAGAAATTTAGCCTCGTCGCTAAAGATGATTTTCCGATGAAAATCCGAATCATTTTCAAGTTGTTGCTCATCCCAATTCACGAACATACGACGCTTATGGTGGTCAAGCGGCTTCAGTTCTTGCGTCAATTTGATCCTGTAAGGATGTAGGCCAAGATCTTTTCGCAAAATTCGCCACAACGACGTCACAGAGATGCCCAACGCTTGAGAACGACGTGTGAGAGACACATTTGGGCTTTCTTGAACTGAAGCCTCTGCGGCAGCAATATTCTCGACACAACGGGCACTTCTTTGTCTCACTGGCATGGGAACATTTTGTACTGTGCCTGTGGATTCAAATTTTTCCACTTGACGCTCAATTGTTGATCTGGTAGGACGATTATGACGACCATAAATTGGACGTAGCGCTCTTAAAGTTGAGGCCACTGACTCCAAATTTCGGTAGTAAATTTTAATAATTTCGATTCGTTGTTGGCTCGTAAATCTTTCCATGATGAAATGGCAAACCTTACTGAAGAGAAATGTCAAAAGAGCGGGAAAAAATATGGCGTTGTTTGCTATCCCTATCGATTTACTTTTGTAGCGTCTCTGTTGAAAAACCCTTTAATATAAGAAGTACCAGGTGTCGGTGGTGCAATGGCTAGTATGCGAGGCTCTGGTACATGAGGACGTGGGTTCGATCCCTGCTCAAACCACCTTACATTACTTTCGACGACGGTCACCTCGCTTAGTGATGGCGACACTGTCGAGTACTTAGCCATGAAATAGCTTCTCAAAATACCGTTCGGAACCGGTGTAAAACTGTAGGATCAATGAGTGTAAAACTAGAAAGTGCACATCTCACTGATTGTGAGAAGCTCTCCCCAATCACTTCATGGGATGTTATGGGACACCATTTTTTTTTTTTTTTACCAGGCGATGCAAGTTACAACAGCACCAAAGTGGTCAGCTTTCACACCCTGTAACACCAACGTTGCCTTTAAATACAATATTGTAAAAGCTTGACTTGACTTCTCCTCTACAACTGTCTAGTACATTCCAAAATAATCAGTGCAATGGTTTAAAATTTGTGATATTATTTCCGTGTATTTTCCAATCGACCCCACTGCGAGTCGTTGCATTGGCTATTGAATTTGCTATCAGAAAGAACATTTGCTTAAAGTAAAACAGTCGCTGGTACTTTTCGCCGAACGACTGTTTCGGTCGGCAAGAAGTTTTGTGTGCGCCGCAGCAGCAGTCGTTGCAGACAAAATAATTTTTTGTGTGTGCGGTTTGTAAATCAGTTTAGCACTGAAAATCAGTCGGTGGTGCAATGGTTAGTGTGCGCTGCTCTTGTACATGATATCCTGGGTTCGAACCCTGCTCTGACCACCTTCAAAAAAAATATTTCTTTCGGCGGCGGTCACCTCGCATAGTGACGGCGACACTATCGAGTATAGAGCCATGAAAAAGCTTCTCAAAATACCGTTCGGAATCGGTGTTAAACTGTAGGTCCCAATCAGTGAGTGAAAAATGGAAAGCGCACAGCTCAGTGAGTGTGAGAAATTCTCCCCGGTCCCTTCATGGGATGTAATGGGAAACCATTTATTTTATTTTTTAATGAAAATCAGTCAGGAATTTTAAGTTTTAAGTTGGTAGCATGTGTATTGCAAATTGAGCTGTTCACCCATGGGAAAAGGATACAAAATTGTCAAAGGTTGCAATGCAATATTACAATATGTTTAGGATTTGTTGAAGTAAAATCAAAAATAGGTTCCTTACCCACCTCCAAAATTGTCTTCGGCCTGTAAAGGCAAAAACCATCGCGGGTTTGTAGTACTACGTCCAAGTACTTTCGTTATTGTTTTGGTTGGGTTGAGGCCTTAAACAAAAACCTTACAATTGTTCCACAATGTTATTAAAACAATTTGAATTCATAATAGCCCTATGGAAAGTTTTCCCTTACTGTGCAATAAATCCCACGAAAACCAAATTGTGTTGACATTTCTATATGTCTAAGTATATTTGGATTCTTTTATCTGCATAACAATTTCATGAACAAAAGGAAAATACTAGCTTAAGCAAACACACACACTCTCGCACATTTACCTATGGAATATACAATTATACTTTCTCTTGTTCCTGACTAGAAAATACATAAATTCTCTTTTTATCCTTCTGGTTTTTGTTGTATGCTCAATACTGCGCATAAGTACGGTACAAAAAACTTCGAAACATGTTGACTAGATAACAGGGGACAGATTGTGCTTGTCTTTCGCTGCACCAGCAACCAGCCATGGGGGATGATCTTTGTTGTTACTTTTTGGTGTTTCCAGTGGTATATACTTATGTATATGCCTTCCTTCATCCATGATATACAAAACATCTCTCTGTTTTGCTAACATGATTCGAAAAAGTTTGTTTTAACATTTTCACTAGTAGACCGTGAAAGTTGGTAAATGTGTGTATGTGTAATTGTACAGGAAAACTTTTCCTTTACATTCTCCACGAATATTGTGATGACTCATAATGTAGTCCTTAAATCACACACAATCAAACTTCAAAGTTCCATACAACTGATATAGGACTAATTTGGAGCCGTGGAGTAGAGTAGTCTACTCTGCTCTATGCTACATTAAGATTTACTCCTATTTTATCCTGCCACTCCTTCAACTGCACCACTTAAACTGAAGTACAGAAAAATATAAACATGCTTATACATGTTCATTATGAATCCTCGGGCATTTTTAGGTCTTCAGAACTGTTAATGATATTCCAAATACATTTTTAAGCGAATGTGTAGCTGGGTGGTGTTGCATTTGTACAAAATTTCACTGAATATATTTAGAGGTAAATTTGAGTATATATTGCGCCCTAACTATGAAGGATTCGTAACTTAAAATTTCAAAATTTTCATATTTTGCTTAAAACAATAACCAAGAACCAATTCGATCTACTGTAAAATCTGTCGTAATTTTCGCTTCCATTTCGTCAAAAAAATTCCATATAAATGTGTCTGTTATTGAGAATTTCCATACACTTTTGAATAACAAATTCAGATTTTTGTTGCTACTGAAAATTTCCAAATTTAGAGTTATGCCTTTTTTGTATTTAGGGTGCGATATACATTTTTATTTTTGCATTCAGTTTTCTAGCAACAGAAATATTGTTAACTGCTTTCCTGGCTATCAATTTTTCTAACAATAACATTTCCTATTTTTAAGGCAGTTTCCCAGCAATATTTTTGAGAACTTATATCACATGCTGCCGAACAACTTAGTATGTAATGACCTTCCATTCTTTTACTGGTCCCGAGGAACGGAAAATAAATTTAGCAGAAAAAGGTACCAACAGCTGATATGATATTTTTTTTTTGTTCGTTTAGATCCAGTGTCTTCCATGACTCAATGCAGAGACGCGTTGCTGAAAAATCAGTTTGCCTGGGTTCGAGTCCTGATAAAAACTGAAATTGTAAAAAATAACACAAAAAACCATTACAAAAATTGCAGACCGGTGAACTGACTTAAAAATACCCGCACCCTAAGTCATTCATTGTGTCCGAGTTTTTTGTTTTTGTTTAAAAAACCAAACTCTCAGGGGATGCCCCTTATAAATGTAGTGCATTTTATTGTGAGGGCGAAGGAAAATTGACGTTTGCTTTGTACGAATTTTCTCTGTAGTGTGTAGTGCGGTAAACCGGCCACTCGATAAAAACCGGATGAGAGTTCCTGGAAAGCCACGCACTTCGCCTAAATATTCTCATGTCTGGTATAAGTTGACGGATGTCCGAGGAACACATACCGTGGAAGTATCGATAGAACAGCGACACGCAACCCACATTTCGACGAGGGAGGCTATAGTGTTGTATATTCTACTGTCCCTTATTAACACTTTTGCTCTCCTTTGGACACGGTCGAGAACCTCCAAAGATATCCTAGAAGCACCTGCCCATATATGGGAATTACATACCATCTTTGGCCTGATGAAGCTGGTGTAGATATTAAAAGGATCAAATTGAGTGAAGTATTTCTTGCACCGCTTTAAAAAGCCTAGACACATGAATGCATCTTCCATCACTTCAAATACATGTTTTGCCCAACAGACATCACATTATATTTTCGTTCCCGGAACATCAGGAGCGTTTGATTCATCAATATCCACACCGTCCATAGACAATGACGACACACCTGGGTCAGCAATCGGGTTTTAAAACCCGTTTGCTATTACAACCCATGAAGGGATTGGGGAGAGCAATTCGCTTATTCGACAACAAACAAAAAAATCTACTCTATTCATTCGACAACATCCAACAATGGACACCAGATCCCGGTCGAATGTTTCATTCATCGCCGGCATTTGCCTTCAATCTCATGAATGCTTGGCCTAAGGGCGAATGAACAAGAATGACAGAGATTACTGTCATCCGCAAAAGAGTAGAATGGATTCACAGTCTGACCCAGGAGATCGTCAATGAACATTAGAAAAAGGGAAGGAGAAAAAAAAACAGAGCCCTGCATATTTCGACACTTCAAATACATGTTTTGCCCAACGAACATCACATTGTATTTTCGTGCCTACAACATCAGGACCATTTGATTCATCAATATCCACACCGTCCATCCAATAATGACGACACACCTGGATCAGCAATCCGCTTATAAAACCCGTTTCCATTATATCCCATGAAGGGATTGGGGAGAGCAATCCGCTTATTCGACAACAAACAACACTGGTTATTACCCGCATTAAAACTCTCCATTGATGCATTCATTTCATTTGACCCCATTCAGCAATGGACACCAAATCCCGGTCGAGACTTGTTCTACGGTCGAATGAATAAGAATGACAAAGACTACAGTCTTCCGCGAAAGAGTAGATGGGATTCACAGTCTGACCCAGGAGATTGTCATTGAAAAGAAGAAAAAGAGAAGGAGAAATAACAAAGCTATGTGGGACACTCGCTATGCACGTCGGGTGAAACCCCATCTACAACTTGAATAATCCTATCTACGAGAAAACTCGATATACATCGAGTAAAGTTATCACCGACACCAAAACCAGCGAATTTGAAAAGAGTGCATCATGCCATCCTCTGTCAAAGGCCTTGGAAATATCAAGAGCCACTACGTTACCCTCATAAATTCAGCGGATGGATCGACTCCACTGTACCGTAAGTAACGCCATTTGGTCTACAGTAATCTCATTCTCGATCATTAAGAAGGTCATAGATTTAGAATGTTCATAGAATTTTCAGGGTTACTTGCATCAATGATCTGCTGCGAAGGCAGCCGCATGAATAAAATCGTGTTCCATAAATAATGGGAATTTTTTTTCTTTCAGTCAGCACCAGGATTTGAACGTTGGCGGACGATTATTTCGAAGTCTTCTTATCAGCGCCTTAGGCTTCTAGGGCAGTGACCTAATTGCAGAACAAACCCCTGATCTGTGGAGCTCGTAAGATATAGAAACATATTCTTCTAAGAAATACCTTCAGATCGAATTATATGTATACACTAACTTTAGGTAATTTTATTTAATTTCTCAAAAGATACTTGTATTTGGACCACCCGATATATGTTCCCATTACATCCGATGAAGATAGGCGAAAGCTTCTCACAATTAGTGAGCTGTGCACTTTCTAGTTTTATACCAACTGATTGGGAACTGCTCCTTTATACCGGTATTTTGGGATGCTTTTTCATAGCTAAAAACTCGATCGTATCGCTATCATTAAGCGAGGGGAGCGTCATCGAAAGACATGTAAGCTGGTCTGAGCAGGGATCCCCACTACGTTACCACGAACAAGAGTTGCGCACACCAACTTTTTTCTTCCGTACTTATAAAGGGTGTCTCAGTAATAATGCACGAACAAGAGTTGCGCACACCAACTTTTTTCTTCCTTACTTATAAAGGGTGTCTCAGTAATAATGCACTTTTTAATTTTAAAATAAATTTTGAGTTAGTTATGATTTTTTGTATTGGATTGTAAAGAAGACGTGTTCCGATTGGTTGGTTGGTTGGTTGAAATGGCTGCAAGACAGCACACTGTCTAACACACTTAGGCTAAAGAAGCCCATTGTGACCCCTGCAGTTTCCTCCATAGCAACTATTGACTAGTCGTATAGCCAATTTGCCCTTGCAATAAATTTGTCTATAAGACCTTAAGGAATATCCTGTAGGGCTACGGTGCAAACTAAATGTGTACCGAATATCCTACTTCTCAGTCCTGCCAGAGCAAGGCTATCCAAGAGAAGGTGTTTCGTCGTTTCCTCGCCCTCTTCTATGCAGCATCTACAGAGAGTGGAGTTTCTATGTCCCAATCTTAGGGCGTGTTTTCCTACAAGACAATGTCCCGTAAGTGTACCTATCATTGTGGATAACCTGCCTCTCGGCAAATTAAGTGGTTGCCTAGTCCTCTTCCTGTCCACCTGTGGCCAGAGTACCCTGGCTTGTTTGCAAGTTGAAGTAAGTCTCCACTTGTCCTTGAACAAATTATCGGCCCACTGCCTGATCTGCAAATGGCAGGTAGATATTGGCATACTAACACCTTCTTTTGCCGGAAGAACCTGTGCCATAGTGCTCTGTCTAAATAACGCATCTGCTACGCAATTACCTGGAATGTCGCTGTGTCCCGGTATACAGATGAGCCTAATGTCAAAATACTCTGCCATCACCCTAAGTGATGAGTGGCAATCTTTCACCGTCAGGGACGTAGCAAACATGGTTTCCAGGGATTTTATGGCAGCCTGGCTGTCCGTGTAGATACATATTCTCCAGAGGGTTGTGACACTACTTTTCAGTAGTTCAGCAACCTACAGTATGGCGGTAACTTCCGCCTGAAATTCATTACAGTGATCAGGCAGCTTGAAGGAGATATTTACTTTTAGGTCCGGTGAATGGTCCCCTTATCCTACTTGCTCGTCCAACTTTGATCCATTCGTGAAAAATCTGATACTACTGGTATCCTGTTTCAGTGACTCCTCCCAGATATTCCTGTTCTGTTTTCCTGTTCTGTGTTCCGATTAAGTATCAAACAAAATACTCGTCAACCGGCCCCCATGGCTCTGATGATAGGCCACTGCTCTTTTCAGGAATTTCCTATAACTTTTTCACAGAGATGTGGCTCACCTATGATGCATTGGATCTCGGATTTGTGCTCAGAAATTGTTTCTGGATTATTCGCATAAACTGGAGATTTCACAAAATCTCAAAGAAACAAATCGCATGAGGATCTTCCGAGAGACGGGTACGCTTCATCGGAGGATATGATTTTTGTTCTCGAAAAAATGGCATTGACCATTACCCATTGAACGAATTGTCGGCGCTGTCCTTGGTCTGCTGGTTTGAGATCCTGAGTAACCTGAATTTTGTTCACATGAAGGTGGAGGTCTTTTGTCAAAATTCGCTGTGCAGTGTTTCGTGATATTTCGTGATGTTTCGGCTAAACTCTCGTTTACAGCTGCAATGTTTTCAAGAGACCGACCGGTACGTTGGCGCACAAGAGGAGACTTACTGTCCATTACCAATCCAGTTTCTTTAAATTTTTTCAACCCTTCTTCGTATGGTGCACTTTCTCGACTGAAAATTCGTCGAAGTTTGCGTGCTGTGTCAGCAAAACTTTCCAAATTTTTGTAATAAGTTGTCACAATTATAACGGGTTGTTCTTTCGTAAAGCGCTCCATTTTTCATAATCGGAATAAAAATACGTGGCAGGTGCCAAATTTCATAGTTGCCGCTTGCACAAAAAAAATTACACTAAATTAAAAAAATGCAGTCTTACTGAGACACCCTTTACAATTAATTGGTTCCATGTTTTTATTTAAGTGGTTCTTCTGGTAGTTTAAAGAAAATGGATGATTGGGTTGAAGAGGCAAGAATTTGGATTTGGTGCCGTTATTTGTAATTTCCTTCTGAGAGGTTAGGCGCACGCTTGGTATCAGTTTACGCAGCAGTTGGATTATAATGAGGCGCGCTGTGAATACTGCCGAGAGTTGGGCACTCACAAAAAGGACTTATCAAATAGAGTTTCTTTATTCTAGTCAATCCAAGATATTCATCAAAGAGCTGCTGATATGGGTAGAGCACACAGTGTCTACAGGCAATTCGTTTATTTTTCCTAAAATTCAAATATCAGAAAAACTGAATGTGACAGATTTGACGAAAACATATTGAACAGCGTTTGTATATCTAATGAATGCCACTTTCATTCTAACGCCATGGTAACAAACAAAATTGGCGAATGTTTGCATGAGACGGACTGCTTCGTCGGGTCTTACTGTTGTGAAGAAACTATTCCTACTTTAACGTTCAATGAAGGCCGTAGCTTTAAGATATTGAAAGATAACTCCAGCGGTTTTACGTATATATTCCGACTCCGCCCCGGATTTAACCGGAGAATTTCCTAATCATATTTGGTTTTCGCTATAGTCGGGACGTTTCAGCATCATATTATATTAAGCTTCATCACAAAAATTCTTATGTCGTCTAAAAGTTCTACCTGTTGCATTCAAAATTCGAATTTAAAATTTTCTGTATCTTATTTCTTCTTTGACAAATCCTCGTTTAAAATTCAATGGCATAATAATTTAAATATTAATAGAAAAAAATTGGTTTCAGTATTGCGCTTGATTTTAAAAATTGTGAGTTCAGATTCGGATTTGGCGCAACTCAAACCATTAGAAAAGTATACCTTGTTGTTCATTGTACTAAATTAATAAATAATTTTTCTCAAATCGCTTTAATTTTCTTGCAAGGATCATTAAATTCCAGCTCTCATCTTTTCCAACAAAAAAAAATCCATAGTCAAAAATGGGCATAATTTGCATTATGCATTTTAACTTAACTATATGAAATTAAAATTTATTGATATTTTAATGTTAATATTTAACGTTCAAAAAATGTCTCTCACATTCGGGAAAAATAAAAGAATTTAAAAATTTTTTGCAGAAGTTTTCTTAGATATCCACAGAAATAGAACAACAGAGTGAGAAGATTACAATCAAAACTATAGTGGCTCAAAATTACCAATTCATCGCGGTAACAATATCACTATATCAGACTTAATTAAAACATATTTATCTGAACCAGGACGACCTGAAAACTAAAGTCAACATAGAAATAGACTTTTCAGCTTAAAGATTACCATGCCTGATTTATTAACTCTATCCTACATTGCTGGCAACAAATAGTATTCCGTATAGTGTGACATTCCTGGCTAGCCAATATAGATGGCAGACCTGCAAGTACAAAGAACGAACAAGTGACATCCTCAAGATTATAGAGGGCGAATCAATAAGTCCGTAACTTTTCGAACTTCCTTCGTAGTTATATAAAATGCAACACCGCTCCCATCATGTACCGTCAAATTTTGAGCAAGTTCCGTCATTTAGTTTGCGTTTAACAGCTGTTCAAAACATACAACCTCATACATTTTTCTAAAAATGGAAAAAAATGAATTTCGAGTGCTCATTAAACATTATTTTTTGCGAAAAAAAAACCGTCAATCAAACCAAGGAGAAGCTCGGTAAATACTATTGGGTCTCTGCAGCATCGATTTCAATGGTAAAATGTGGTTTACTGACTTTCGTTGTGGTCGCACAAGTACAAATGACGCTGAACGTTCTGGACGGCTAATTGAGGTCAATACACTGGAAAATGTCGAAAAAATCCACTATATGGTGTTGGCCGATCAGAGAGTAAAAGTGCGTGAGATTGTTGATGCTCATATGGTAGTGTGGTGTCGATTTTAAATGATCGGTTGGGTCTAATTGAGCTGTCTGCAAGATGGGTGCCGCGTTTGCTCTCAATTGACCATAAACGTTCTCGTGTGACAACTTCAAAGGATTGTTTGAAGTTGTTTAACCGCAATTCGAAGGAGTTTTTGCGGCGTTTTGTAACTGTGGATGAAACATGGAGCCATTACAACACTCCGGAGACCAAGCAGCAGTCTAAACAATGGGTTTCTCCGCCTGAACCGTTCCGAAGAAGGCCAAAGTAAGTTTGTCGGCCAATATGGTGATGGCAACAGTTTTTTGGGAAGCATGCGGGATAATCCACATCGATTACCTTCAAAAGGGAAAAACAATAAACGACGAATATGATGCCAACTTATTGGACCTACTTAACGAGAATTTAAAAAAATTACATGAGGTGTCAGGGGACACCCGGTTGGAACGAAGTTCCTTTCGCTATATATTATGTACTAGGTAGTTCCAACACACCTTAGGCACCTATTGAAAAATACTGTAATTTAAATGAATCTTGTAAAATGATAAACTTTTGTTAAGAAGTTTTGTATTTATTAAATGTATTTTTTTTTAAAAAAAAAGTATTTTTTTAGGCCCCTTATGTAAGAATATGTATTATATTTTCCCGAAAGGGTCCTTTCTTTGATGAGAGGTACTTCTTTTATTAAAATAAAAAAAAATGGTTTCCCGTTACATCCCGTGAGAGGATTAGGGAAAACTCCTCACAAACCTGTGACCTGTGCGCGATCTAGTTTTACACTCACTGATTGGGTCCTACAGTTTTACACCGGTTCCGAACGGTATTTTGAGAAGCTTTTTCATGGCTGAATACTCGATAGTGTTGCCGCCACTAAGTTAAGAAAAAGCCTGAGAGTATGCATTTTTTTTTACAAAAAATACTCTTTTAAGAACTGGTACTTTTTAAAGAAGTGGTACTCTTTTTAGGATAAGGTTACTTTTTAAAGAAAATTTACTTATTTTCAGGAAGGCTACTTATCTCAATGAAACAAAATAAAAGGTGGTACTTTCGTTTTAAGAAATGGAACTTTTAAGAAGAGGAAATTTTATAAGAAAAGGTATTTTTGTAAGAGAAGGTATTTTTTTTTTGAAGAAACTCTTTTTTTACGAAAGAACAGGTACAATGTTAAGAGTAGGTACTTATCTCAAGAACAGTTATTTTGTTTTACAAAAGAGGTATTCTTTAAAGAAAATTTAGATTTTTAAGAAAAGGCAATTTGTTGTACGATAATGTACTTTTTTAAGAGAAGGTACTTATTTAAAAAATTACTTTTTTTAAGAAAAGGTACTTTTTGTAAGAAAATTTACTTCTTTAAGATGTTATTTTTTAAACTTCTTTCACTTTGACATTTCTAAATTTACTTTTTATTCGGTTCAAACTACAATATGTAATAAACAGGCTCCACCTAGAAAATTTCCCATTAAACAAGAAATATGTTAGTCTGGACACAAACCAACAGTAGAAGTCTAAGAGTGCTGCCAAATGTAATTCCATGCTGAGCGTTCTGTTTCATGGATTTGCCAGTCTTGCACTTTGGCTTTTTATTTTTTATTGGGTTCAAAACTACAATATGTAATACACAGGCTCCACCTAGAAAACTTCCCTTTGAACCAAACCAAACCAAAAGTACCCAATATAGTTGATAATAATGGGTTGTAATAAAGTAGTTAACAAAAAGTTGTTTAAAAATTATTCATTTAGCCCCCATCCCGCAACGTGCGATAAGGAACTACGTTCCAAAAATACGACCCCATATGGCTAAGAAAAAAACTATTTTTCATCAAGATAATGCACGGGTGCACACGTATGTAGTCTCAATGGCAAAATTCCATGAATTGGGCTATGAATTGGTACATCAGCCGCCATATTCTCCGGATTTATCACCCAGTGACTATTTTTGATTTCCAAACCTAAAGAAGTGGCTCAATGGAAAGAGATTTAGCACCAACGATGAAATTATTAATCAAACAAATGCCTATTTTATGGACCTCGAAAAATCCTATTTTATGGAAAGGATACAAAAAATTGGAGAAACGTTGGACTAAGTGTATTGAACTAAAAGTAGAGATTATGTTGAAAAATATTTTTTTTACAAAAAAAAACTGTGTTTCATTCAAAAAGTCACAGATTTATAGCTCCGCCCTTATTGAATTTTTTCATTTATTTCCATTTCTCAAGTTGTTTCCAATTTTTCAAATTTTTTGTAATTTTATTAACACGGTCTCGAGGTCGCGCTGGAAAACTTGACTCGTATTCCGACTCAGATTCCTAGTCAAATGCCTGAACTCCGACTCTTAAACTCCAATTAAACATCTCTACTTTCAACCGTGTTGGTTTTCAAAAAGTGGGTGCAACTGTCACGTGGACACAGAAATGTAATATTTTTCAAATTAGTAAAGGAATAACAAGGGTCTGACAACGGATTCTTTTGTTAATTTTGTTCCGCAGTGTAATTCTGGTGAAATAAAAAACATGAGTTTTGAGTTCCGAAACTAGCACAAGTCATTAACCACCCAGTATTTTGCCTACATGTATGTTTCGTCTGTGTGGTACTTCAGTTCCTGAGTTACCTGGTAGGTAGTAGGTTTCTAGTTGCGCATGAGAACTTTTAACAAAAGTCGCTGTATTTTCTTTCGTTTTTTTTTACAGACATTCATTAGCGATGACGACATCTACAACGTCAACCACCACAAGGTTGAGGTTGAACAAGCAACGTGCATAAACCGTAACATTTTCATAAGAATTTCGACTTCATTAAAATGTTGTCGTCAAAGTCGTTTGCTGATTCTACTGTGGTCTTGTGTAAGCGATATGCTGACATATGTAGCTCAGATGGGCTTCTCAGTGTGAAGTGCTCCAACTTCTAAACTTGTGCAGCTATAGGACGCAAGAGGAAATACCAACAGTAACATTAATACAAAAAGGATGTACAAGAATTAATGCTGTTTTCACTCTTAATAGAAAGGAAAGATAAATGCAGTGCAATTTGTTGGAGTTTGATAATTTCCGTAACAATTTTCTTAAAATCCCACAGGAATAGAATAGAGTTATTAAAACTGATACTTTACACATGTCGCAAGGGTTGCACCACGAATACGTGTGATTTTGGGAGAGGATGTGTTTCTTAATTGTGATGTGATGTGACAAAATGTGATGACGACACTAAATGGGACGTATTTAAACTGCTTCTAGCAATCTTGGCTGTTTAAGTTACTGAAATCTAAATCTAAATCTAACTAATGTAAAAAAAATTACAGAAACTAAATATGTTATTAGAAAATTTCTTAGAAAAATCAATTCATCAAGAAAAAATGAAGCATCAAAACAATACCAGAAACAAAAAAACTTATAAATATAACATCCACGGTACTTTGGACTGCCCGGAGTGATGTGGTATGCAAAACTAACTGATGCACTAACTGATGCTAAATAGTAGCTGTAGCAACCACGCAAACCAAACCAAACCAAACTATAATATCCTAGAAATTCCGATGTATCAGTTATTTTCTGAATGATATATTAATGCTCTCTAGGACGCTTATTGGTTCCAAATGAAGTTTATTACCCGATTTAAAAGAAAATGATTCACGTATTTGGCTATAAATCCCTCGCGATCGATTTTAGGAAACATTTCAGTTAACTGTGGGGATGAAAGTTAAGTTGGTAGAAAATCTTTTTTTTTGTTTGCTTCAAAGTCTCCTACAATCCACTAATAGTAACTGACCTTAAAATATTTGCGAAGTGCAATGAGCCGCACGACAAACGATTTTGAAAAAGAAACAAAATGTATAAATTCCTTAACTGTTTTATTTTTTTTTGAGTCATGTTCTGGACAACATTTCCTAGCGAACCCTTCAATCGATTTTAGAAAATGTTCTCCAGTAAATGCAAAATTTTCCAAAGAAATTTTTATCTAATGAAACGAATTTAATGCGCGAATAGAAACCTCCCTGGATGTAGAGGCTGGATCAATAAGTCCGCGACTTTTTGAATAAAGTACAGTTTTTTTGGAAAAACAATTTATTTTTCAACATTATCTCCTTTTAGCTCAATACACTTAGTCCAACGTTTCTCCAATTTTTGTATCCCTTCCAAAAAATAGGATTTTTCGAGGTCCGTTAAATAGGCATTTGTTCGATCAACAATTTCATCATTGAAGCTAAATCTGTTTCCACCAAGCCATTTTTTTAGGTTTGGAAATAGGAAATAGTCACTAGAGGCTAAAGCCGAAGAATATGGCGGATGACGTACCAATTCGTACCACAATTAAGCAACTCCAAACAATCCTTTGAAGTTGTCACACGATTACGTTTATGATCAATTGAGAGCAAACGCGGCACCCATCTTGCAGACAGCTTTTTTAAACCCAACCATATGAAATGCCTATGGCATCAATAATCTTACGCACTTTTACTCTTCGATCGGCCAACACCATATCGTGGATATTTTTGACATTTTCGGGTGTATTGACCTTCCTTGGAAGTCTAGAACGTTCAGCGTCATTTGTACTTGTGCGACCACAACGAAAGTCAGTAAACCACTTTTTTACCATTGAAATCGATGGTGCAGAGTCCCCATAGTATTTATCAAGCTTTTCCTTGGTCTGATTGACGGTGTTCTTTTCGCAAAAAAAACTCTTCCATTTTTAAAAAATGCACGAGGTTGTATGTTTTGAACAGCTGTTAAACGCAAAGTAAATGACGGAACTTGCTCAAAATTTGACATTAGTCTATTAACAGTTGGTACTTGATGGGAGCAGTGTTGCATTTCATATAACTACCGAGGAAGTTCGAAAACTCACGGACTTATTGATCCGCCTGTATGGCTCTACACTGCTTCTTGCCTCAAAAATGCAACGGAGTGAGAGATAATACAGAGATTTTTCGAATATTGTACTGAAGTGCTGTTGAAAATTCATAACAATTTTTTTTAAAAACTCTTAGTAATACAGGGAGGCGCAAAAGAAACGGGAGGTTTAAATGGTCTATAATTTCTTTATATTAAAGTCAGTTTAATTTTTTTTATTACTCTTCATTAATATGGAATTTTCCTAATTTAAACGTAAAAGCTAACGACGCAAATGTAGTGCCCATTCTCAGCTTCACTTTTTCTAAGTTTACGTAACTTTTTTCAAGAGTTCCTGAGCTATGGTTTGCATTTTGTCTCGAATATTATTTTTTATTTGAGGTTAGCTCTGTGGGTTGTTCACGTACACACGTTCCTTCAAATACCCCAAAGGAAAATATCAGGAGCTGTTAAAGCCAGTGAACGCCGCGACCAACTAATATTTCTGCCTCTTGAAATAATGCGTGAACCAAAAATGTCCCTTAACAGGCTGCCTCAGGATGTGTTCCCATCTTGTTCAGTAGTGCACCTTTCCATTTTAAATTTCCCAAGACTTCTCTATAACAATCTGAAGAATAATGGAAGACATATGAAAATACTTCAGTTACACAGTGCAACACGAAAAAATATAGTCATATACGGACACCACTACGTGATAAAAGACCAGATGAAAAAGACCCGTGTCTCCCAGTTTTGCCCAAAGTCATGCACTTTTTTTATGGCCCTCAAAGATGTCATTTCGGTGTTACTTTTGCAAAAACGTGATCATTTTGTCAGGCTCATATCTTGCAAACCGTCCGAAATTTTGATTTACTCTCTAAAGGAAACTTATCGCTCTTGTCATAAAATTGTGAACATATAAAATCAAAAAACTTCATCTTCAAGATCAAAATCGTGAAAAACTTTAGAAAAATATTTTTTTTACTTTTTTCCCTTGTTGAGGTCCATAGGTAGCAAACCGTTCAAAATTCAAGGAAACAATCAACTAAAAAAATGTACCTAAGATCTCATCTTTCTGGAACACATGAACTTCCTAGGAATGATTCAATTCTTTGCGCCCCCTGCGTTACTATCTTAGACAAAAAACATATTTTCTGCTGTCAATAATCCACTTCATGGAAACAATCCGGCATGTGGTGAAAATCGATCAAGTTCAAATCGAATACGATTTGACAATTTGGGGAATTGTGTTGTTGTAGTTCCTAAAATTGGGGAACAAATATTTTATACTAGTGGATTGGAACGCGTCTATGGCGCCCGTCGAAACATGCTTTAATTTTAATCGATTTGTAATAAAAGGTAATTCTGTAAGACGAGAAAGACATAGTTGTTGTTTGTTATTACAACAAACGTGTAAATGATTTACACGTTTGTCAGCTTGTACCTTATATGTATGTATTCATGCACAGAGAATAAGCAGCTCAATTGGATCTTCCAATTAAGAGTGGCACTACAATCTATGAATTTTTTTGTTTTTTTCGGTTTTTTTCGTTTTATTTCTCTTTTTTTTTCGTTGTGTTCGTTTTTTTTCGTTTTTTTTCGATTTTTTTGTGTGTAAGGTCAAAAAGGTGTGACAGAGTCAGTGAATCAGCGATGAGCGTAACTCTTTAAGAAGATTTACATTATTTACGGTCGATTTCATCATGTTCAGTTATCTTTCAGTTAGAGCTAACGAACAGTTTTAGCTGTTACTTTGTATGGCGTTTATAATTTTTAACTGTCAGTTAGCTTTAACTTTGTTTGGTGAAACTGGGATAAATTAATTGACACCCATTATTTGCACCAAAACAAGTAATTATTATGTCATTTCGCACTCGATTGTTATCGATCGGTTTCCATCACATACCTTAATGAATATTCTAATTGCGAGTATAGTTCGGGAAATAATTACTATGCCTTTAGACAGCTGACATAATGCATTAATAAAAATATCTCCTATGTGTTTCTATATTTTTGGTGTGAAAGGAGAGAAATTGTTCACAAGAAAATGTTTACTAAAATACAAATTGCTGTACAGCCTAGTCAGTGTTAAACGAATTTCATACTATATCACTTAAATTCATCATCGACTTCTTCAATATTAGACAATTGACGTTTTCCGTCAATAGCAAGCAGAACCGACTATCCTTCCAATGACAACTGGCAAACTAAATAAATTTTCAGAGAATATCACTCATCCCCTCATTACAATTTTTCTCTAAACGGGATAAATCGACCTATAGCATTTAGATTCATTGCAACAGACAGCGAATATAATTTTCTGCGTCTTCGCATCCAGCCTTCTTCGCTTCTAGATTCCTGTGCATCCAAATGCTCGCAAATGATACTGTAACAAACCATACTGTAAAAAACCATAGTTCATCGGGATATTCTGCAAGAAGAAGATGAGAAATTATATTCTATAAACAACGAGCCGTATGAACAGTTTCATTCCAATGTGATGTTAGCAATTCGCATGGGGCGAGTATTTCATTCGATGACCTAATTACTCTTATCTGTTCAGCAATCTCATGTGTTTGGTCTCTGGCATGACCAGTTTCAAATTCCATGACAAGTACATCATCAGATGTCTAACTACATTGGCCTAATTTATACCATCGGTAGATCATCAATCGTATATATACAAACTCAAATATGCAATTTACATTTGCGAATTAGTATGGATCGAAGATCCCTAAGTACCAACACCCACTGAAAAGTCAATAATTCCAACAGGAATAGTTTTAAACATAAATTCAAAATTAAAAAAAAACACAGTAATGACCCCACGAATATATGATATACACGGCAAAAACAGAATTGGTAAAATCAAATAATTACAATTCCATGAATAAAATTTCTAGAATTCAAATACTCATTTCTTTAAATTGAATTTCACTGTTAGTTCAAATAAAAAACTTCGTTAATGAATTAATAAAATGAATTCAAACTTTGGAATTTTTAACCACCTCATGTTTGTTGACATCTTATCTCGAAATATATGATTTTTCAAATCATTATGATGATGAGTTCTTTATGACGTCACAGCCTAAGAGAGAATTTTGATTTTGATGATACTTAGGGATCTTCGATCGATACTAATTCGAATATGTAAAGTGCATAATTCAATTTGTATATATACGATTGATGATCAACCGATGGTATATATTAGGGCACAGTAGTTAGGCGTCTGATGATGAACTTGTCACGGACTCATGTCAAACCATCCATTTTTCAATTAGGGAAATGTTCCTGACCTTGTAAGCTTGTAGTATGAATTTCTCATACATTAACTGAAAACTAACGCAATCGCTCATAAAATTCAATTTAAAAACGGCAATAGTTGCTGAAAAATATTCCACAAAGCTAATTAAGTTTAAATTAAGTTGTATGTATCCACTAAAAACGCTTCAAAATTTTAGGTATTAATTGAACAATTCACCGATTTTTTTCTTCTGAGCAAATTTTTTATAAAACCCAAATTTTTTTATAAAAGCCAGAAATATTTATTTGGATTGAATAATTTGAATTTTTGTTATTTGTTGAATTTTCATAATTAATGAATAATATTTCTAATTGTAATTCATTAATCCCTACATAAAATTAATTAAACCACGGAATGTTTTTGTTGTATCAAAGATTGACAAGTAGAATTCTTTGGAAATAATTATTAAAGATTTGTATTTTTTACAAATGTTTTCTTGTAACTAATGAATTAATTATCAATCTTAGCAGAAACCGTAGGATGAAAAACAACAAATCGTGTTTTGTTACATCAGATAATCTATTTCCATGACTGAAAATTATACAAAAAATCCAATGAGTGTTCGAACTCACGGGCGATGTGTTAACACCTTTTTGCTACACGGTACCTGTTCGATTTCTGCGAACACATTCGTAAATGTTACATTGGAAAATAAAAAACCGCGTTCAATCATATGATGACGTTACAGTTAAATAATATTAATACTTAAAATTATTTAAAGACCCAGTGCAAGCACATGTGTCATTATTTTCTTGCTCAATACTTTTTTTTTATTCCCACAAAAGTCAAAGAATGCAAAGCAACAGACACTTGTACATACATACATACATTGTTATATTCGTACATACGCTACACAAGTTCACAAAATTGTCGTTGATCTCTTGCTATCTCATTTTTATATACGTATAATACGTCATTACTCTCTTTGCTCTGAGAGTGCTCCGCACCCATATTTTATTGGACTTACCTTTCACTATAATAACAGAACAACGAGTGAAGTGTTTGTGTGAGTGGTGTGTGTAGGGGGGTACCTAAAATAAAAACTGTTAAGGGAATGCAAAGAGTGGAGAGTGTTAGTGTAAATAGTCATGGTGGAGGGTATATAAGCTTCGGCCCGGCCGAACTTAACACCGTTTCTACTTGTTTTTGTATACACCGGGGAATGCTGAACATCAAATGACTCGCTTTGTATGGCCATATCAACAGCAACGAAAAAGGCAAACACACAACATCACACATACTTGGTACGAAGTAGCTGACGTATTAGGATGTCACCATAACGTCGACTGCGTTTTGCGTGGCTATGCTTTATATCTCCGTTCAACAACAGCAACAGACACATGTGCATACATGCATTATTATGTTAATACATACGCTATAGACACAATTTCGTTTGTCTCACCCCTGCCACACCACTCTTTCAATGCTCGCTCATTTTTGTTTAACACGTCATTATTCTCTTTCGCAGTCGCAGAAATGGTTTTAGCAGCAGCATAAAATCTGGTTTTAGCAGATTTTGACTTTGATAGATTTAGTCCCTTTACGCCTCTATATATGTTAACACATCAAAAATTCATTGAAATCGGACGCGACATTGTCCGATGCATACAATTTTTTTCTGTGTCGTGTTAAAAATCTGCCAACATTTTCAGCTTTTAATTGTATGGTGAAGTTCAAGCCACAATATTGCCTTTAGTAGGAAATTCTCAATTTATATTTTAAAGTATTGCCCAAAAATTGGCCAAACAATATGTCACATATTTTGGACGGTAAAGTAAAAGTTCGACCTAGAAATGGACGTTTGAATAATCTCACGTAGATTTGTCAATTTTTAAAATAATGTTTCAAGCTCCAGAACCACTGTTGCTAGTGTGAGGAGGAGTGGATTCTCAATATGTACGAAACACATTTTACGTTTAGAATTATCACTCCGGTCCACTTATGTAAAGGCACTAAAAATTCCATATTCAGCAGCCTGTATCTTTTGCAATTTGTCACCGATTGCAGAATTTTAAAATGGAAATGGAAGCCAGACATCTTGAGATATAAAAAAAATCATGACAATAGTGAGTTCTTAACTAAATCACTTTTTTGAGCAATTTATAAAAAAAATCCTAAAATGTGCTACTTTTTTGGATCACTTGAATAAAGGCAATTTATTATTTTTTTATTATTTTTAAAGTAAGCGATGATTGTTTGTAGGGAGCGTTTGTTTATTACAAATTATTACATCTTAATCATTCTACTAGTTAAAATGGCAAAAACACAAATTTTAAAACTATCGGGAAAAAACTAAAATCGATGTTTTCCGTTCTAAAGGATATTCTAACCGCGCAATAGCTAAAACGGAGCCCAACAGTTGCCGACAATTACATCAAGGACCTCTAGGGGTACGGAAAAAATTGTAAAGGAAGGGTTTCATTGTCTTTATCTACATATGAGAAAAGAAAAATCATCAGAATTGGTTCTAATTCTGCCTTATCCTTGTCAAAAATATGAGCTCAAGCAGGAGGGAAAGCAAGCAAGTCATCAGTACGCAGAGTAATTAATAGCTGTGAGTATCTTAAATACCTGAAATTACAAAAACAAGCCGCCACTTAACGCTCCTCGTAAGGAAAAGTGGCTTCAATTCGCAAGAGACTACATGGTATGGGAAGTGCAGCCAAGAGGTCATGTAAATGACTGGAGAAACGTTGTATATACGGATGAGAAGAAGTTTAATTTGGATGGGCCTGATGGCTACAACTATTATTTCCATGATCTGTGCAAAAAAAGCGTTTTTTGAACCGACATCACAGCCGAGAGGGCGGCGTTATGGTGTGCTACTATGTACTATGGCACCATCGATCTTGAATGTCAAAGTGCAAAATGACTGGCGCAAGCTATAAAACGTTATTGGAATCGGTTTTTACGAAGTTCAGTGAACTATTTGTTCCCATATGTTGGATATTGCAAGAGGATAATGCCCCTATACACATCGCCAGAATAGTAAAGGAGTTCATTGCAAGCCAAATTTTTAATATTCTTGACTGACCACCATATTCGCCAGATCTAAACATTATCGAAAATGTCTGGGGTTGGTTATCTCGTAAGGTCTATGAAGGAGGTAGACAATTTGATGACAAGCAGTCACTAATTCAGGCCAATAAGGATGCTTGGAGTCAAATTTCGTTGGATTACATAAATTCTCTTTATCTCTCAATGAAAACCCGTAAATTATTAAAAGCAGAGGGGGTTGTACCCATTACTAATAGTTCTTAAATAAAGTAAAATAAATTAAAAAAACAAGAAAAACTGTTTGTCATTAAAATTAGTTAAAGTGCCTTTATTCAAGTAAACCAAAAAAATAGCACATTTTTTGACTTTTTTTTTATAAATTGTTCCAAAAAAGTTATTTAGTTAAGAAACCACTATTGTCATGATTTTTTTATATCTCAAGATGTTTAGCTACCATTTCCATTTTAAAATTCTGCAATCGGTTATAAATTGCAAAAGATACAGGCTGCTGAATATGGAATTTTTAGTGCCTTTAAATAAGTGAACCGGAGTGTATATAGGCAAAGACTACAACATGTATTTTAATTTGAAATTAGAAAAAATTAAATTAGATTTATTTTTTTTATTTAAATTAAAGTCTGTGAAGTATAATTTGCCTATATGCAACATGTTGCAATTGCAAACATGTTTGCTTCCTCCTTTCTAACAGTGTCTTCTTCTGTGATTACTAACTATTAGAAACTTGCTTCTTTTTTTCCGGATACTCTCCAGAGTTGTAGTGCGAATCTATTTTTATTAAGTATTATAAATTTGGCAACATATCTAGATATGTATTGTAATGAATAAAATCCGACACTTTCGATTGTAATTGAACCAATATTATTTCCGTTTCCTTTCTATCTTCCAATTTAATAAAAAATAAATTATTGTTATGTTTTTCCCTTTCGTATTAAATTCCCATTGTTGTTATAGCAGTAGTAAATGTAGTATTTTTTTATCAGCATTTAAAAGTTATGCAATTGCATTTATGTCCATTTATAATTAGTTTTTCTCTATTTGATCTGTGTCATGCCAGCTGCCCTCCCACCAACTGGTTGGTTGAAAAACTATTACCATTCAACCAACAAAAATCCCAGCGAGGCAACAGTTTTCCATCCATTAAAAAAGGACATGTAACAACAAAACCAAAACCAGCTGCCAGTGGTAAGGACATGAATGAGAGCGCATGGCTGGGTTGGCACAGCAAATATTGCACACTTCAAATACAATTTAGTCAGTCGGTGGTCTCGACCATATGGCGCCTGGTCTCTGTCTAGAGCTATTTGCTGTAGCGACAGTCGTTTTAGTTGTTGCTGTAACATTATGGTTAGTTTTGGTTGTGTGCAGTAGACCGGGTTTTATGAGTCTCGATGAGTACTATATTTGTCCTGAGGATCTCGCTGACGTATGACATAATTTGGTAATTAAGGCCTCATTTAATGCAGTTTCTACTCCTAAAATTTAGAAATATTTTTTTCCAGCATTAAATCCTTTTAAAAACAAAGAACATTTTGCTTTGAGAGCATACAGTTTTATTCAAAAACAAAAGAGTTATATATGACAATATGTAAATATTTACAGCATTAATACAAATATTGTTTCATGTTGTTCACATTATTACCGCAAATTATTGCATACTTTTTGGCGCAATCGAAACATTTTTAAATAAAAATTATTGCACACTTTTTGGAGCAAATTGCTGCGTACTTTTTAGCGCTATCAAAAAATTTATATTTTCCTGAGATAAATAATTTTTACTCTAGTTACAATTTTGGGAAATTTTTTCGTGACCCGGTCTATTGTGCAGTACAGAAGTAAATATGTGTGATTGTGCCGAAACAAGGCAAAAGATATAATACAATACACACACTGAGCAATTTTTGGCTGTATCCTGGACTGAAAGCCAAAAAGAAATATTTTAACAAATTTTTGTCGTACCAATGAATTTTAAACAAATAAAAACAAATTTCTGAGATTTGGTGTACCTTTTCGTTTTACCTTCTGATAGAAAATTCCGCTCAATATTCGATGTCATTAAAAAACAAATTGCTGGCCACTAAAATTCAATTCAATATTTTAGTTAGTCAAACCCTTAAAGCACAGTAGGGTATATTAGTATAATGTTGGAGAAAATTTAAAATTTAACTCATATTAATTGAAAATAGTATGCGGAATACCAAACTTATTTAAACTGGAGATATTACAGCAGGTTCAAGATATCCAGGAAGAGAATTCGTTCATCAATATAAATGTTAGTCCAATTTTTACCGATATACCAACATCAGTATTTTACTAATTTTCTGTATCAAAATGTTAATTTTTTATAGAAGTTGTACCCCAGTATACGAAATATTTTTGTGCAGAAAATGAACAAAATGGAAATGTACACCTTCCCATTATTTTCCATGAAGGGACAGGAGAGAGCTTCTCACAATAAGTGAACTGTGCGATTTCTACACGCTGCAAAATAATGGCTTCAGTAACAAATTGCAGGAGACATGTATATGTTTTCAAGCATTGTTTTCATGAATTAAAGACCTGCAGTCATGTTGGCTCTTTGTTATCTGCCTCGGTTTTGTTTTTAACTGTTTTCAAAAAAAAAAATCCACATTTGGTTCTCAAAAGCTCGTTGTCATCTATTTATCGATTATAAAGCGGCCCTCGATAGTCCGAAACGGGAGAAACTCTATGAAGCAATGTCTGAGCTTTGTATTCCTGCAAAACTCATACGCCTTTGCAGGATGACCTTGACGAACACCAAATCCGCAGTGAAAGTTGGTAAGGATCTTACCGAACCTTTCGAAACTAAGCGAGACCTCAGGCAAGGCGACACCCTATCGTGCGATCTCTTTACCATCTTAATGGAGATAATTATGAGAAAAGCTGAAGTCAACATGAATAAAACCATCAGCAGCAATAGTCACATGCTGCTCGCGTATGCTGATGATATAGATATCATTGGGCGACCAATTAGAGAATTTACTGCGGTTTTTTTCGAGAATTGAGAAGGAGTCAGCAAAGTGGGTCTGACGGTAAATGAGGACAAGACAAAATTAATGGTTTCGACGAACAGGGCCTCCACGCGATTAGACCAAAGCGTGAACGTTGATAACCGTTATAACTTCCAGGTAGTGGACGAATTTATATACCTCGGATCTGCCGTGAACAAAAACAACGTCAGCCTTGAGATCAAGCGGAGAATTGTGCTTGCGAATATATGTTATTTTGGGCTAAGCAAGCACTTTAGAGATAAAGCCCTCTCTCGAGTAACAAAAGTCCAGCTGTACCAGACTCTCATTCAACCTGTCTTGCTATATGGCGCAGAATCCTGGGTCCTATCGCAAGCAGACGAAATATCTGTAGGAGTCTTCGAGAGAAAAATACTCCGAAAAATGTATGGCAATATAGTGCACAACGGCGAGTATCGGCGACGCATGAATCATGAGCTGTATGAGCTTTATCCTGACACTGACATAGTTAAGCGGATCAAGATAACGCGATTGCTCTGGCTAGGACATGTGAGTAGAATGGATGAAGACGAACCAGCACGAAGGGTTTTCGAAACCGAACTCGAAGGAAGACGAAAAATGGGAAGACCAAGACTCCGCTGGAGGGATCAGGTTGATGAATCCCTGCGTACACTTGGTATTGCCAACTGAAGCATTCAGGCAAAAGATCGAACTGGTTGGCGAAATATGTTATCTTCGTTTTCTAAGGTCCCTGACCCCCGGGGTTGTCCGAGACCGGATAAGATCGTTGTGTCTCAAACATGTTATATTGAATAGCAAACACAACGTGTTTGTGCACAAGTGTATTATATTTGCGACAAGCTACAAGCAGGATATATTTGCATCCAAACAACAACAAAAAGACAGAATTTCCAGCGTCTAGTTTTACGCTCACTAAATGGGACCTATAATTTTACTCCGGTTCCCAACGATTTTTAAAGAAGCCCTTTCATGAATATTTACTCGACAGTGTTACCGGCATTATGCGAGTTGACCGTCGCCAGAAAAATGTAAGGTGATCGGAACATAGAACGAACCCACATTCCAATGCACAAGTGTTGCGCATGCTAAGAATTGCGCAACCAAAATCCAATGTTAGTATACTTGTTAAAATTTAAAAAGATGCTGGTGCAGGGCAAGTTGGCTAGTGGGCGTCACATGTAGGGACGATGTATGGCGAATTCTTCCTCTTCTGCATCGTCGCAGATTCTACAGAAGTAATCGGTTTTGAACATTAGCAACGCTGCATTTGTATCAAGCAGAAAATTTCATCTCAAAGCTGAGACAATCTCTGGCAGCTTGGGCTTTGCTGGCAGAAAGTTCATGGAGCTCATAGAAGGCAACATCGGCCAGATTTGACTTATACACATATAATAATACATAACCTCGTCCACCTCTCCATTATCATCAATGTGGAGCGTTTTAGTAGGATATGCTTACAAATAGCTTGGGGCAGGGCAAAACGTTCCAATTGCAACCTATAGGATAGTCGCTAGTCTCGTCAGCTCATCAGATTTCCAGTTTCCAGTTCAGAATCTATCTGTGCCCTGGAAGATGTAGTATAAGCTGCATATAGACCTATTGGACCAACTAGATAAGAGATGTTGGGCAGATATTTAGTAAAGGAAAGCTTTCCAGAATCTTGATTACCATCCGAAATGGCATTGCCTCCAGAGAGTGATGAACTTTTATATGCTAGTCAGCAGGTCACTTACATAATAGTCAAAATTTCGGTCTAAGAATGTGATATTTTCATAGTCGATAAACGCAGCAACATTGGAAACAAATACCAGCACTGTTCCATTAGTGACTCTGGTCTTGTCCAATTATCTCAAGCGAATAATCCTTGGAGGAATAACTTGCTATCCAAATCAACATCCAGGTTTTTGTCAAACTCTGCATGGTTAATTTTACAGCAATTTCAAGTGATAGGTTCCAAGGTAGGAAATTAAACCTTAGGATAAAAATCGTAAAAAATTATACCATGAAAATTTTCACGAGATTATTCCATTTTTTGCTCGAGATAAATTTTTTAAAACACTGTAAATACAAGAAATAGTGCACGTAAGTGAAAACGTTCTATGAACATTACGGTGTCCCATAAATAAAATTTTTTTCCTCAAGCTTTATTTGAAAGCTTATAGGGTAAACTATTTTTGTAATTTTTTTGCAGATTTTTCGGAAGAGGTTTAGAGGTCGCACAAGTCGTCTTTCTCCCAAAAATCGGGTATACCGGACGTTTTTTGAATTTTACTTCAAACTCAATTAATAACCACGATTTTCTTACTTTGTAAGTCAACATTTTTATAGCAAACAGTCCAAACTTTTATTGTATATGCACAAACCACCAGTTTCGGCAATGATTTTGCTCAATAAGGTACCGTTTTGCTTTAAAAATGTTGCTTTAAAAATGTTGACTTACAAACTAAAAAAATCGTGGCTATTGACCGAGTTTTAAATAAAATTCATAAAACGTCCGGAATACCCGATTTTTGATGCAGCTCTAAACCTCTTCCGAAAAATCTGAAAAAAATCTTAAAAATATTTTACCCTATATATAGGCTTTCCAATCAAGCTTGAGCAACCATGAAAATCGAAAAAGAAAAATTTTTTGGGACACCCTAATGTACATATGTTTAAGCTAAAAAATGTCAATCTTTTCTATGGAAGTTCCAGTTCTTATCTGGCAACACTAATATTGCCAGGACCCGAAATATAAATAGCAACCCTCTACCACGTCCTCTCGAGGGTAATGTGTTAAATACTAAAGGCGATTGGTGCAGAGCTGAGCGGACCTTATCAGATGTGGCTTTGGGCTTGGAAAGTCAACTATCGACCAGATATTGAGATTACGACAAATTCCAGAGAAACCCAACGAAAACCAAGTCGACGCCTACCACCTTCTTGTACATTATAACGCAGCCTTCCATACCCCGATACGGGGAAAACTGTACCAAGCCATATATGTCGGAGCATGGTATTCCTGCTAAGCTAACATGCCTTTGGAGATTGATACTGAGTAACACGAAATCTTCACTAAAACCTGGTAAAGATGTCACGGAACCATTTAGTATGAGACGAGGCCTCGGGCCACGTGACAAACTATCATTCGGTATCTACAACATATTAGTTGAGATCATTTTGAGAAAAGCTGAAGTCAACACGAGTAAAACCATCAGTAGCAAAAGTCACATGCTGCTCGCCTATGCTGATGATTTAGACATCATTGGGCGACATATGCGAGACGTTACTGTAGTATTTTCGAGAATTGAGAAGGACTCAGCAAAAGTGGGATTGGTAGTAATCGAGGACAAGACAAAATTAATGGTTTCGACCAGCAGAACATCCACTAGATTGATGGAAAGAGTGAACGTTGATAACCGTTATAATTTCGAGGTACTGGACGAATTTGTTTACATGGGATCTGCCATGAACAGGAGCAATATCATCACCCTGGAAATCAAACGGAGAATTGCATTTGCAAACAGGTGTTATTTCGGGGTAAGCAACTACTTCAGGCATTAGATCCTCTCTCGAGAAACGAAGATCCAACTATAACAGACTCTCACACAACCTGTCTTTCTTAATGGCGAAGAATCGTGAGGCATTTCGCATGCTGATGAAATATCACTGGGAATCTCTGAGTGAAAAATTCGCCGAAAAATATAAGGATCTGTTATAGAAAACGACGATTATCGCGGACGGATGAACCACGAGCTCTGTAATTTATATTCCGACATTGACGAAGTTATGTGTATCAAAATAACGCGTTTTCACTGGCTACGCCATGTTCATAGAATGAATCAGAATGAAACAGTGTGAAATGTATTCCTAGACGTACGCGAAGGACATCGAAAAATAGAAGGACAAAGATTTCGTTAGAAAACCAGCTGGAAGATTGTCTGAGAGAGCTTGGTGTTCCAACTGGGGGAGAAAAGCTGAAGATCGAGCCTGTCGGAGGAGCATTTTATCCCCATTTTGTAACGCCCGTGATCGCTCTGGGTTGTTTGAAGCCATTGAAGTAAATAAGTTAGTAAATTCAAAGAAAAGTCATAAATGGTTTATGAATATTTCCAGCAAGCTGAAGACGACATCCTTTTAAAGCGTTTAAAGGAGGAACTTTTCGTTCATGATTTTACCTTATTATACCTTTCATGGATCTATTGGAAATTATTATGAACAATTATTAATACATAGTAGACCGACTCACAAAAAAAGTTTCTTTAGTGCAACCCTCAAAATGAACTTTGGTTACTTTGGATGATTCCGAAAATATTTCGTGGCTGTACTATTTTTACAAAGGCTTTTTTTTTAGTTTTTCAAAGAATTTTGAACTTTATCTAAAGACAGTGTATACAATGATAGTATCACAATATACATTTTTTTGAGGTGCATCCAACGGTGTCTAAAAGATGTCAAAGCATTTCCTGCCGCATCCCTTTTTCAGGAATATTCTGCAAAAAAACATTTTTAAGTTTTTAGTACGGAAATTTTTCTGATTTAAATGTCAGATTGACATATATAATCTTTAGTTGATTTAAGAAAATACGTGTTTAAGTTTTTTTCTAAAACTCGCACTAGTTCGCGATTTACCAAAATTGCAATACGTTGCGAACATTACGTTCTAAACAGGGCAAAATGGGTAAGAAACCTTTTCTTTGGAGAAGGAGATCATTGTGATATTTTTATATTGTAACACATTTTCTGAGGTGTACTCTACCAAATTTCGAATATTTAAAATTATGTACTCCAATCTGACATTTAAATCAGAAAAATCTCCATACTAAAAATTTGAAAATTGGGCTAAATGAAAAAAAAATTAACAGCTTTAGAAAAGCCAAAGTAAAACTTGTTAAAAAAAGAACATTTTCTTAAATAAGTGCCTTTCCTAAAAAAAGTAAATTTTCTGAAAAAAAAATACATAGTACCTTTCCATAAAAAATTCCTCATCTGAATGAAGCACCTTTGCTTAAAAAAAGTAAATTTTCTTACAAAAAGTAAATTTTCTTAAAAAAGTAAATTTTCTTACAACAAATTGCCTTTTCTTAAAAAACCTGCCCTTTCTATAAAAAATAAATGTTTTGTGAAACAAAATAACTTTTCTTGAGATAAGTACCTACCTACTTACCTATTCTTGAAAAACGGACCAACTCTAAAAAAGTACCATTTCTTAAAAAAAAAACATTTTCTTCAAAAAATACCTTGTGTAAAAAAAACCTTTTCCTACAAAAACTTCTTTTCTTTAAAATAAAATAATACCTTGTCTTTTCTTTTCTTGAGATAAGTAGACTTTCTGAAAATAAATACATGTTCGTAAAAATATAACCCTTTCCTAAAAACAGTCACAATTCTTTAAAAGTACCTGTTCTTAAAAAAGAATTTCTTTGTAACAAAAATAGTACTCTTATGGCTTTATTTTATAGAAAGTACTTCTTCTTAAATATAGTACCTTTTCAATATTTTTATTCTGTTGTTCGACCTTTTCTTTATCAATAAATAATCAATATTCTTGGAGCTTGAGGTCTGATTTGCTGTTGTTGTATTTATTTTCCTCGATATTTCGCTGCTCCTTTGTGTAGCATCATCAGGATATTTGAACAATATTTATTTATTATTAGCATGCGGAACATATAACACAATGGGCAGAATATTTAGTAGGACAAAGGATAGTTTTGACAAATTTTGATATGTGTAATATAGTATGTAAAATACCATGTAGGGGAAATGACAATGAGGTTTGCAACAAAGTATATGTAGGGACTACAAAAAATAAACTAAAGACACGAATTGCAGGACACAAATCAGATCAGAAATACAGGCACATTTCTACACAGAAAACAGCATTAACATCCCATTGTGCTAGTTTAAATCATTACCCAAACTTTCAGGATACAGCGGTTTTAAATAAAGAAAACAATTATAAACGTCGTTATATGTTAGAAATGCTACAAATAATTGCTACACCAACATTGAAAAGAATTAACTATAAAACAGATACAGATAATGTAGCCCACATTTACAGACATTTAATTAGTAAAAAGTAGAACCATTTAAGCACAAATTGTTTGTCAATCTAATATCTTTCTTTGGGTTAATTTATATGAACTTTTTACGAACATTATTTTTGTTTGTGTAACTTCAGAAATTTTTGAAAAAAGGCGGGAAAATTTTGTTTGAACATTTTTGAATTGACATAATTTTTTCACAATTGTTATTTTGTTTTAATTGTTAAATATTGTTCAAATATCCTGATGATGCTACACAAAGGAGTAGCGAAATATCGAGGAAAATAAATACAACAACAGCAAATCAGACCTCAAGCTCGGAGAATATTGATTATTTATAGTACCTTTTCTTTAAAAAAAACATTAGATTTTAATAAATAAAAGCACGTCTCTTTAAAAGAGGACCTTTTCGGGAAAATACAATATATGTATATTCTTACAAAGAGGACTTACAATTATAATTTTTTTTTAAAAAATACATTCTATAAAAAAAATTTTTCTTATAAAAATTTAGCATTTTCCAAAAAGTATATTTTCTTGTATTTCCATTTAAATTATCATATTTTTCAACAGACGCCTTAGGCGTGTGGGAACTAACTATTTATTTTACATAACTATAATATTTTACATAATATATAGCGAACGGAACTTCGTTGCAACCGTGTGTCCCCTGAAACGTCATTTGATTTTTTTCCAGAATGTCCCTGAAAGCAGAATGTGTTAGAACATGTTTTTACGTGTTTTAGACACCGTTGGATGCGCCATAAAAGGCGCCTTTCATAATATAATAATATTGTATATACTGTGTGTAGTTAAAGTACAAATTTCTTTGGAAAACTAAAAAATAACATTTTTTAAAAACGGCCCAGCTCACGGTTTTTAATGTTAGAAACCAAATATTTTGGGAATTATCTGAAAACAAACCATGGTACATTTTTAGGGGTCAAAAAACGTTTCTTTCCCTCACCATACAATGTGAGTCGGTCTAATACACATTCATAAGTATTTAAAAATATTTTTAAAAACGACATGTGGTTCTAATGGCCAATTTCACAGTTGGAAATTCTCTATTTAAATGGAATTTAAATGGGCTTTTAAATGCCCGATGTTTGTCATTTAAATGTCATTTAATATGAAAATTGTCTGTGAGATTTTGAAATGAGCTTTTAAATAACGAGTCTGAAACTCGCCCTAATTCCTCTATTCGCAATCCGTAACGAAAACATTTTGGAATAAATAAATAATTCATTGTCAAAAAGAAAAAACAAAAATTCATAATCTGAATGAATCTATAAAAATTTGTTACTAATTAGAATGGAGATCCCTGAAATCTTATAGCAGCCGGCTTGAAGGAATATTTCTTATAAGAAATTCCATCTTTTATTTATATCCGAAATCATTTGATATTCACAATTTAGCTTATTTTTCTTTTTCATTTGCGGAAGATACTTGTTAAGGGGCGTTGAAATATTTACAACCAAAACTCGACTTTCTCAAACCAACGTTACAACTGTATTTTTGCCTCTGCTCGTGCCCTAATCACTCTGATACACCTTCTTAAGCTTTAGCAAGAGTCCTGAATGCCAGCAACCCGGATGATGTTGCAAGGTTTGTTATTCGTGTCTGATAATGTTTCCAAAAATAGGTTTTTATTTATATTTGGCTACGGTACCATTTTCGGTTGCTAATTATACCCTCACCCATAGGGATGGGGCTATATATCATTTAATACGTAACAAAATGTAACACATAGAAGGAGCCATATTAGACCCTTAGTATCCTTGGACGAAATTCGTTTTAGGAGTTTTTAAGAGGTTTGAGCCATGTCCGTCTGTCTGTCTGGCCGGCTGGTCAACACGATAACTGCCGTAAATCTTTACAGATCTCAATGAAATTTTGTCAGTGACTATTTCTTGCCAATATTGAGTTTGGGATTGAAAATGGGCTTTATGACCACGCCCCTTCTGGTACACCTCCCATACACATCGACACATTTAGCACAAAATCATATTTCTTTCAAAGCTTTCTTCCTGGTAGATGTGACTAGCTTCAACTCTCACACCGGTTAATAATCTGTAAATGCCTACTTAACTGCAGGAAATGGGCGAGATTGTCACGCCCATTCTGGTACCTCGCATACAAAACAGGGTGTTCGACCGTATTGTCAATCCGATAAATCGAGTGAAACACTTCCGACCTTAATGAAATTAGGTATAAGACTTCAGATTATTAAACGCCAATCATCAATTAAAATAAGGGTGATTTTGCCACGCCCATTTTGGTACCTCCCATACAAAAGTTGTTTGGCCGTCTGGTTGTTCGGCACGAGAAGTCCCGCAAAACAGAACCAATCGTTATTAAAGTTTGTACTAGTCAATATTTAGTCAAATAAAACACTCCCACAGAAAGTTAGCTCCCATATAAAAGTTGGGCGCATGGCCGGTTGATCGACACTATAACTCTCGTAAACTACAACCGATCTTAATAAAATTCGGTACTAGGCAATATTTTGCTAAAAGCTACTGTGTAACTAATAACTGACTATTGTGCCGCGCCCAGCTTCGTACATCCCATACAAAAGTTGGGCGTTTTTGGGGTTTGCCGACTCGATATCTCTCTACAATAAATCATAACCGATCTTAATAAAATTTGGTACTGATACAAATTTTGGCAACAACTTGCCATACCCATTTTTGTACCTCGCACATAAATATTCGGAGGGAAACTAACTAATTTGGGTATTCAATAATATTTAGCGCAATGTCAATCTGCTATTGAATATGGTACGTTTGAGTATGTGCGTTATTTATTTAACAGGACTCCCACGCAATGGATGACTTAGGGTGAGGGTATGATTTATTTTTTGTTTATCAAACCAACACTCAGGGGATGCCCCCTATAAATGCAGTGTATTGTGTTGGCGAAGGAAAATTGAGGTAGTAGAGGGTGGAAAGAGGGAGTAGTGTCTGTTGATATTTGCCTTGAATTAAGTCGGTTCACCCGACTGAAACTTATGTACTGGTTTTTCATCCTTTTCTGCGATATCGTTTTGTTATCGTTGGAAGGTGAAAATTCTTATATATTTTTTACAGTCCGTTTCTGGTTTTGATTTTCTGTTTCTAATGATCCCTAATGATTCATTGTGCGAGAAACGGATTAGGTGATAGTAAAGGCAGAATTTGTAGTGTTGTAGTTGAACTAATACAAACAAATGAATTCGTAAATGAATAGGTTTTCCTTTCTGTGGTCAAGTGCCCTCATATTTCCTGAAAGGGTAATAGTAACAAAGTGTGCTACTAAGTGATAATTATTTTAATGTATCCTTCTGTGTGTATAGACTTTGTTAATAAGGGTCTTTTAAATGTTGTCCTTTTATATCCTTGATTTTTTTTCGCATATAGGATGTAGCAAAAGGTGTAGTTGACTTAACTTCATATTTGTAATGACAGACTGCTGTGAATGGGTCATTTAATAGGTATTTTATTACTAAAATATTGTCCACATCATTGTAATTTATTATCAACCTCTATCCAAGCAAACATTGTAGCGTTGATGAGAAACATTCAAGGGGATTAGGCTAATTCATAAAATAGTGTCATGACTTGAAAGAATCTTGGGGAAATGCAAAAGTCTAAAGACAGCAGTTAAAGATTTTTTTATTTTCAAATAATCGGTTGCTGATTATGTTTCAAATTATCTAAGAAATAAAGCGCCAACGTTTTTCTAATATTAATTTGACATTCGTAAATCACATATGCTATATTCTACAGAATTTTGAGCCCTTCTCTCTTAGCGTGTTAAAAAAAAAAATATTAAAAAAGTTGCGCAAATATATTTCTAAAAAGTTTAAAGCGTAATTGATGATATCTTCAAAATTGTCATCTTCTAATTTGATATCTTCTAATTTGTCAACCATTCGAAGAGTGGTTAAACAATTTGAAGAATTTGGGTCGAATCTGAATCTGGACCCGTGTGCGTTAACATCCCGTCGATCTCTTGAAAACATTGTAGCTGTAAGCAAAAGTATCATCGAAATCCCGAAAACATCAATTCGGCATTGTTCGCAACATCTTCAAATTCCACGAAGCACTACGCAGCGAATTTTGACAAAATAGCTACACTTTCATGCGTAAAAAATTCAGCTTACTCAGGAGGTCAAACCAGCAGAACATGGAAAGCGCCGGCAATTCGTTCAATGGGTAAGGGAGCAAAGTGAAGTCAATGCCAATTTATCAAAGACAATCATTGTCTCCAATGAAATGCATTTCCATCTGAAGGGCTTCATGAATACACGAAATTGTCAAATTTGCGGTTCAGAAAATTCTCATGCAATCCATGAGAAACAAATGCACCCACATCGAGCAACTGTTTGATGTGAATTTTGGTCAGGTAGTGTGATCTAACCTTACTTTTTTTTAAAGATGAGGCCGAAATTGCAGTGACTGGGAACGGCATTCGTTATAGAAACATGATAATGGAGTTTTTGTGATCTCTACTCGACGGCAGGGATTTGAACGACATTTGGTTTTCGCAATACGGCGCCACCTGCCATAAAGCGCATGAAACAATCAATTTATTGCAGCCAAGATTTCCATAACAAATTATCTCAAGAAATTCTGATGTCAACTGGCCACCAAGATCATGCGATTTAACGCCGTGCGAGTTCTTTCTTTTGGGTTTTGTGAAATCTTGGGTTCATTCAAATAAACCAGAACCCAGTGTTCATACGAGTAAAACGGAAACCAGAAAATCTTGGGTTCATGCGAATAAACCAGAAATGCAAGATCCAACGCATCATGGGTGAGATACAGCCACATCTCCGTGAAATTGTATGGATAATTTGATGAAAAGAGTAATGGCCTGTCACCAGAGCCGTGGGGCCCGTTTGACCTTATTTTATTCCATACTTAATTGCATCATGTCATGTTTACAATCCAATAAAAAAAATTACATCTATCTCAAATACGTGTTCTTGTTATAAAATGAAAAAGTGCATTGTGACTGAGACACTCTTTACATTTTCTGAAACAATCTGCATGCTAATTTAAATTCACGCAGCATTTTTCAACCACGCCAGGAAAAGAAATGAGTGTGAATCACTACTAAAGTTTGACATAATTAAATTGTAACCAGTGACACAAGATGTGACGCTTTGTCGTCATTTCAACGACTTTCAGATTGCAAATCAGAAAATGACGATTTCATGACTTCACCTCCTAAAATTACGATTTTTAATTGTAGCATTTCCGATATACAAAATTTTAAATTTTTTGTACTCAAACAGGAATAACTAAATAACGGTTTTTTCAACAGAGCCGCTACAAAAGTAAATCGATAGGGACAGCAAACGACGCCATATTTTTCCCGCTCTTTTGACATTTATCTTCAGTAAGGTTTGCCATTTCATCATGGAAAGATATACGAGCCAACAACGAGTCGAAATTATTAAAATTTACTACCGAAATTTGGAGACAGTGGCCTCAACTTTAAGAGCGCTACGTCCAATTTATGGTCTTCAGTGATGAGGCACATTTCTGGCTGAATGGCTTCGTCAATAAGCAAAAATATGCGTTATTGGTCAAACAGCAATCCACATGTAATCCATGAGTCATCATTGCATCCCGAAAAAATTACGGTTTGGTGCGGTTTATGGGCCGGCAGCGTGATTGGGGCGTACTTCTTCCGTAATGATCAAGACCGGCACATTACTGTGAATGCGAATCGCTACCATTCAATCATAACCGAATATTTTTGGCCCCAATTGAATAATATGGACTTGGAGGACATGTGGTTCCAACAGGACGGCGCCACAAGCCACACAGCGAATGCCACAATCAATATATTGGAAACCAAGTTTGGTGAACGTGTTATCTCACGAAATGGCCCAGTCGATTTGCCGCCTCGGTCGTGCGATTTGACGCCGTTAGATTATTTCCTGTACGTCAAGTCTATGGTCTATGCCAACAAGCCAGCGACGATTGATGAACTTCGCACGAATATCGAAAGTGAAATTACAGCAGTATCGGCCCATTTATGCTTGAAAACCGTCGAAAATTGGGTTCAGCGTCTGGACTTCTGCAAGCGTGCCTGTGGTGGCCATGCAAAAGAAATCGAGTTCCATACATAATGGCATCGAACGTACTTTCACAGGAATAAAGAATTTCATTGGTATCTAAAACCGGTTTTGTTTTAGTTAAAAAAAAACTTTTGTAGCGCTCTTATTGAAAAACTCGTTATATGTAAGCACCAGCTTAAACCTATTATTCTCGTTGTGTGAAGTCGGACAATAGAATATGCGGTCAGCCAATACTGGGTTCATGAATCAACTTTCTTAAAGTTTAAATAAAAAAAATCAATGAGTGTTCGAACTCACGGATAATGTGTTAACACCTTTTTGCTACACGGTACCTGTTCGATTTCTATGAACACATTAGTAAATGTTACATTGGAAAATAAAAAATAATAGTTTTTTTGTATACACCGGGCAATGCTGAACATGAAATGACTCGCTTTGTTTGGCCATACCAACAGCAACGAAACAGCCAAACACACAGCATCCACATACTTTGTCCGAAGTAGCTGACGTATTAGTGTGTCACCATAACGTCGACTGCGCAAGCCCATGCAAATGAAATTTTGCGTGGCTATGCTTTATATCTCCGTTCAAGAACAGCAACAGACACATGTACATACATACATTATTATGTTAATACATACGCTATAGACGCAATTTCGATTGCCTCACCCCTGCCACACCACTCTTTCATTGCTCTCTTCCTCGCTCATTTTTGTTTAACACATCATTATTCTCTTTCGCAGTCGCAGAAATGGTTTTAGCAGCAGCATAAAATCTGGTTTTAGCAGATTTTGACTTTGATAGATTTAGTCCCTATACGCCGCTATAGATGTTAACACATCAAAAAGTAAATCAGGTATCAGGGGACACCCGGTTGTAACGAAGTTTCTTCCGCTATATATTATGTAGTAGTTAGTTCCAACACGCCTAAAACACTATAATTTAAATGGATCTTTCAGAAAAGATATTATTTGTAAAATTATAAGCTTTTTTTAAGAAAAACTTTTTTTTATAGAATGTATTTTTATAGGTCGTTTTTGTAAGAATATACATATATTACATATCTCCCGGAAAGGTCCCTTTTTAAAGAGAGGCACTATATGTACTAAAGGTAACATTCTTAAGACAAAGTACTTTCTCTAAGAAAAAGCCATAAGGGTATGAATTTTTTCTACAAGGAAGAACTTTTTGTAAGAACAGGTACTTTTTACAAAAGTGGTACTCTTATAAGGAAAAGGTTATTCTTTAAGGAAAATGTACTTACTTTCAGAAAGGCTACTTATCTCAAGAAAAGAAAAGACATTAGTTTTTTTTTTTACGAAAAGGTACTTTTAAGAAAAGGAATTTTTTTGAGAAAAGGTACTTCTTTAAGTGTCATGTGTACCTTTTGGGGGTTAAATATCTTCAATCGAATTGGAAGAAGAAGCACCACAACAACAGCAGCCGTTTATGCTTGATGTGGTGAAAATCTTAGAGAAGAAAGAAAATGAAAAGGAAAACTAGATTAGAAATAGGAAAAGATGGAAAACAATGGAGGGCAAAATGAAAGCGTTCTATTCGGTTTAGCTTTTGAAGGAGAAAGGTACCCAAATTTTCACATAACCTGAAAAAGAATCAAACAGACGTCAAAACATACCTTACAAACATACATATACTAAACCAAAAAAAAAGGAGAAACGTTAGCTACCTTTCGTCATCGTTGAGACCCCCGTACCACCGAAGACTCCATTTGCCTCGTGTTTTAATGATAGCGCCTGGGGAAGAAGCCGAGTCGCCATTTTACTCAGGAACAGTGAAGACGCCATCTTGGAAATTTCAAGACTAGGTTGGAAAAAATGTTTATATTTTGTATGGAAAGTGTAATCTAATTTAAAATTCAGCTTTTTTGGCATTTTAAAAGATGTTACTGGATGAAATTGCAGTATTGGAGTATTATAATAATTTTCTAATGCCATAGAGTGTTTTGAAATTGGTGACCTAATCGCCGTTAAATAAAAAGAAGCGGAATTAAGTTTTTTATAATGAAGAAAAATCGCGTTTTAAATATGAATGTCTAGAGCATTAGGAAAGTGGTAGTGGGAAAAGAAACAGGCTAAGAGAGGTACTAAACAGTGGGGTATCTAAACCTTTTTAAAGATACCATGGTGAATTCAGATTTTGGATTCCAAGAGGGATGGCTCTCCCTGGCCGAACATCCGCCAGGCATCTTGTCCAAGTATGTGTTAATCGTCTTTGCATGGTTCGTGAGTATATCCGTTACCCTAGTGTCCTTTGGTCTTGCTTTGGGTCCCTTTTTAAATGTTCATCTTTAATTATTTTGAATTTCCTTTGTTTGTTTTCTAAGAGCTGGTTTGATTTTTTTGTGTACTCGTCAGAGTTCAGCGGTGTCGGCAAGGACTACCCCCATCCGGCGAGCTTAGCTGCGCGGAACGCCAGCAGACCACCCAAGCCGACAATCTGGCAATTTTGTTTAATTCGTGGCATTTCTGACAGTGACCTGTACATAAGATAAGGTATTTTTTTAAGAAAATATACTTTGTTTAAGAATATGAACAGGTATTCTTATTTAAGAAAATTTACTTCTTTAAGAAAATGCACTTATTTAAAACACTTTCGCGGACAGCGACGTTTATAGTGTATAGACGTCCAAATTTGTTGTTCACAAAATGTCAAGCCGTGCATAGCCTTCCGTTTTTGTATGGCTTTATATTGTTTGTTTGTGGTTCGTGTCCAACAAAAACTAAAATTTATTATTGTAGTGTGGACGAAACTATGAAAAAAACGGTTTTTTGCAGTTACTAATTTCGCTACTTTGGGGATTTCCCAGAATCGCTCGACGTGCATGAACGTCATGTTCTTGTGCAAATTGATTCAGTTGATCAAGAAGCAATTCACTCCGAAAAAATGGTGTCCGCGAAAGGGTTAAGAAAATGTTCTTTTTTTAAACTTCTTTCACTTTGGCTTTTCTAAATTTACTTTTCATTGGGTTCAAAACTACAATATATACTAAATATTGGTTACAGGCTCCACCTAGTAAACTTCCCATTAAACAAGAAATTTCCCAACATGTGTTAGTCTAGACACAAACCAAAGCAAAAGTGCTCAATACAGTTGGTACTTTTCATTGGGTTCAAAACTATAATATATACTAAATATTGGTTACAGGCTCCACCTAGTAAACTTCCCATTAAACAAGAAATTTCCCAACATGTGTCAGTCTAGACACAAACCAAAGCAGAAGTACTCAATACTTGGTTGGAGCATAGTAATGTTAAACCAGAAGTTGTTTTTTTTTTATTTAGCCCCCATCTCGCAACGTTCGATAAGGAACTTCGTTCCAAAAATATAAAATACTATTACATCCTGAATTATCAATCACTCCAACGAAAGCCAAGCAGTTTTCAATTAGAGAAATGTAACAGACCTGGAAAGCTTGTGGTACGAACTTTACGTACATTAAAATTCAAAACTAACGGAAATACTGTTCAAATATAAAATAATTTGCCGACCATGCACCATCAATTTCAAGGGTTAAAATAGTATTCACCAACATCGTCAACCTAGAAATCGTCAATAAAATCAATGGAATGATTTTGGAAATCTGAGAATGAAAGTGGGTGTGATGGCTGGACTGTAGGCACGTCAACTCAGGGGTAAATGACATTTACACGAATATATGCATGTGAAAAGGTTATCCACGCGATGGGTGTCGCGATTACTAACACTAAACCATAAGTGCATAAGCGTAAGTGCGAAGAAACAACATGGACTCACCACAATACACCAAAGGACAGTCAAAGCGGTGAACCTTTCCAGGTGAACGTGCATCAAATGCCAATGTGGGTCTGTCGGCCAAGAAGGTCATGGTAACATACGGTGTCATTTGCATCCATTACCTTGAACAAAATAAATGATCTCAGACGAATATTATTCACAGCTGTTGGACAGGTTCGAAATTGATCTGAAGCTCAATCAACGGCATTTGGCGTTAAAAAAAGGTTTGTAGTCGCCACAGCAAAAATCTATAAGTAGGGATACGAATTGCTGCCTCATCTATCATATTCTCCGGATTTAGCCAACAGTGCACACTGGGACAGATTAAAAAATGACCGGACAAAATAAATAACGTCGTTGGTTTTGACTTTATTCGTGTCAAACTCATTAGTCGGTAGGTTTTTGAGGGTGTTGAGCTCATTTCTGGCATTGTTTTTCCCATTCGTTGGAGGGGGGGTGGTGTTATAGTGTGGTGGGGGGGGGGGGGGTGTTGAATTTAAAAAAAAAACGTTATGGGTATCGTTTCATAGGTTTTGGAATGGCCCTATTTCATTTTTGGCAAACATTTTTCGATCAGGATTTCGAGAACTAACCTAACGGAGGGATGAGCATGTGTAATTTTACCTTTTCACATAAAATTTCGTTTCTTAACAAGGTTTAACGTTTTAAACTTTTCTACCAAATTTATTAGGAATTGTAAAATAAATAAAAAGTTTGATAAGTTTGTTTCGTAACCATACAAGATTTATTTGGGACCACAAAAAAAAATTTCGTTTAAAAAAAATCTATATCATTATGTTCGACATTTCAAGATTTTAGTTTGAAATTTCGAAATTTTAGTTCGACATTTTATGGTATTGCCAGACCTAAATTCCGACAGAGTAATGTTTTTAACTTTACACTAAAAACAATTAATTTTTACGTATAAGTATTTTATATTTAAATATGAAATCAAAAACTGGACCAAAGTTTAAAAAAAAAAATTTCTTCAGCAAATGGTAGTAAAGGGTAACGAAATAAAATCACTGACTTCGGTTAGGGTCTGAAGTGTTCAGAAGTGAAAATCGCGCTCTCATTCAAGTTGATCATAATTGTTGTCGGTCCACAAAAGATTAAAAAATTTAATATTTTTAGTCAATTACTTTCATTGCAATTGAACTAGAAACCTTAAGTAAATTAAATTAACTTAATATACAATTTTGTAGCTCTCATAACACAAAATAAACAAAAAAAAAAAACATCCAGACACATAACCTTCATATAACACACATCTACTAAAAATAACCCAAAATTAGCCTGCATGCATGGATTGAAACAATGCTCAACTTTGGATCCCTTGGCTGATCAGCAGCGTGCATGGAACCTTCAAAACAGTTAATTCTCGACCTCAGTGATTAATTGGCAACTGCTTAAGTCACTTATTTTATCTGGATTACTGCTTCGATTTTTGGAATTTTGTCCGGTCATTTTTTAAATCTGTCCCAGTGTGCAGTATCTACTTTCAATTTATAGAACTTATAAAAAATATAAACTCTCATACATCATTATATACATTCTTCCATCTTATTAGAATTATTATATTAAAAATAGAATATTTCTTTATCTTAAAACTGACGAACTCAACGCGTTGAATTGTTATAATATTATTATTATAGATTTAATTTAATATTACTTTTAAATGTTAAATAAAATGCTTGCTTCGAACTGCTGTTTTTATTATGTTACAGTTTGTAGTTAATACTAGCTTTAAATCGAACGGCATCAAGTGAAACGTTGAGGCGAAACGCTTGGACATGGTACATTTAACAAAAGATACTCCTATGAATATTTTTATCTTCTTGTATTAACTGATACATTTTTAATAAAACAAATATTTTTTTCGATGGAAATTTTCACAATTACCTTAATATGTTTTCGGTAATGCTTTGTATATCAATATTATTATTCAGAAAACAAAGTCTACAAGTATACCTCATTATTACCACATACGGTCTCACATTTCTTTCAAGAATCTACCCACATACAATCTACAATCATGCTATATTTGTCGCACAAACTTTCAAATATCATCAATATAATTTCTTCACCCCTTCAAACGCTCTGCAAAACGTGTATCAAATTACAAATGTATAACCTTTTTGTCGAACCCGTATCAAAATGTCCCATGCCACTCACTTTTTGCTCTTTTAGTCTGTAATTGAATCATTTGTTTAAGCTGGCATTATGTTACAAAATTATCGAACCTCTAATCTCTTGTTAGATCTTTGGTTCAAAATTATTGAAACTAATTAGACAAGAATGTCTGGCAATATCAACAATCATGTTTTGTGCTGTATGGGGTTGCAGTTGAACAAAAACAGAGAAAAGCACTACCCTTAATCTAACTCATATACAAGAATACACCCACACAATTATCAAATATGAATATACCCAATAAACATTTTTGTTGGAATTCAAGTTTAATTCAACAGTAATTCCAGCAATGGTTTACAATTTCAAGTGTTGAATTCAACTTGAATTACACTTTAAAAAAATACCAATCTCCAGCAAAATTCACGCTTGAATTCAATTCGAAAAATAAAGTTTAATTACAGTGTAATTCATGCATTGAATTACAGTTTAATTTAAAGCGAAATAAATAAGTCTGTGCGTCGGAATTCAAGTAAGAAATTGCGTTTGGATTCAAGCTTTAAAACAGTATTAAAACACTCCAATTCAAGCCCTATTTCTCGTCTAATTGCAAATTGGAACGAATGCGTTGATTACTTGATATTACATAAAACTATTCAGATGTATTTAAATGGAACAGCATTAATACATAGAACGCATAGAGAATCATATTAGTATTTTATACATAATTTATTACATCTATAGATCTGACATATATTTTGCTCAGTTCTGCGAGAAAGAAATGTAAACATTTTGAGAGGTCCTAATTTAGATTTTGAACACATACTCACATTTTTATTCGGCTAAACCAAAGGGCATTTTTTACATTTATGAGCTGTTATATCCTCTTATTGAAATATTGTTAGTTATAGCTGACATATATTTTATGAAGGCAATTTCTATCCCTTCGACAAAAAAATATTTTCAATAATTCAAATAACTTTAAAACGAAATTTGAAATCAAGTTTAAATTCAAACAATTTTCAAGCATTTGACTTTTAGAAATTTTTGTGCTTATTGGGAATATTTAAGGAATATTTTGGAACACCGGTTGGAATTTTCAGATAAATTAACTTCAGGTTGGGAATGTAATTTCGGCAAACGAAATTTTGTGGAATCAGACAAGCCACATCCTTTGCCATATTCAAATAAATCCTTTATGAGAATCGAAATATTTTTACAACAAACGATATATGGTAACGATAGTATTTACCTTAACAGATATTTTGTCCACCAACCAGATTTTCTTCGTTTTCTTTTTTTGTGATTTTTATAATTTACAAATTTTTATTTTCGTTTTATATCTTTCATGTGGCTTTTCTTGGTTAAGGTTGGTACGCTGATTACAAATCTGTTGATCACTCAGTAAATGGTTATCTAGTTCTCCAGATTTATCGACTTTAATGTAGAATTTCAGCAAAACCAATTATTGATCGAATAGCAGATTCATAACGAGCCAACCAAAACCCAACTAAGAAACACCAAATGAAAAATATAAAACTAATTTTGAAATTTTAAAGTATATGTTATACATAAATATAAAGCCGCATATTTTTGTATATAAACATACAAAATATTTGAATAAATGTATCATACCCAAATTAACAATACTACACTCAGAGAACTAATTGTTTGAAAAGAGGTTGTAGCAACCGAAAATTCGGCTGTTAACACCGAATTGAGGTTGCCACAACCGAATTGAGGTTGCTACGACCGAATTTTGTCCCAACAACCGAAATTCGGTTGATACAACCTCGTTTCATAATTGCTTCGGTTGCGACAATTGAATCTTCAATTATATTCTTTCAATCAACTAAATTTTCTAAAATTTCGGTTGGAATAACCGAATTTGAAATTAATTCAAATACAACAACCGAAATTTTGTATCAAATTTCGTTGGCATAACCGAATTTGGCATCAATTCGGTTGCAGTAACCGAATTTGGTATCACTTCGGTTGTAACTGTCGAATTTGGTATCAATTCAGTTGTCACTACCGAATTTGGTATCAATTCGATCGCATTAACCGAATTAATCCTAAAGTCGGTTGCAACGACCGAATTCGGCGTCAATTCGGTTGCTGTAACTGCATTTCTCATGAATTCTGTAGGTACAACCGAATTTCGTTTTCAATTCGGTTACTACAACATAATTCTATGTAGTTAAAATTTGACGTTTAAAATTATAAAAAAAAAGATTATATTAAAAGAAGTTAAAGAGTCTATAAGTGTTCTCGTCACGGTGTTGTTGGTGGTAAGGTAAGTAAAAATATTGTAATTGTGGTTTTTGTGTTAAATCGTCTAATTCTGCAGAAAAAGTGCAAACCGATATCAAGAGTTTTGAAGCTATCCAAGTGCGGTATGCAATACTGCTGCAAAAGAAGTGGTTTAGGACCTAAATCAATAGATACAACACGCCAGAATTGGTGCGGCGACACATGATGGCCGGGACTTCAAAAAAGTTCGGTAGTTCGGCATAAAATAAATGTGTTACTCTAAAGATAATCCCATATAAATAACTTTATGTTCTCGCTCTCTAATGTTTTTCATAAGAATACTGGATTATAAATCATTAGTTAATAATAAAAAAAAATCAAATTTCATTTCTGACACAATCTAAATTCGGTTGTGACAACCTCTAATGAGGTTGTGTCAACCTCTAATGAGGTTGTGTCAACCTCTAATGAGGTTGTGTCAACCTCTAATGAGGTTGTGTCAACCTCTAATGAGGTTGTGTCAACCTCTAATGAGGTTGTGTCAACCTCTAATGAGGTTGTGTCAACCTCTAATGAGGTTGTGTCAACCTCTAATGAGGTTGTGTCAACCGAATTTTTCTGTGAGTGTATCTATCAGCACTAAACTTGCAATAAATATAACTCAAACGCATTTAAATGCAGTCACAAGGAGTGAGGGGTTAGTATTCAATTGTAACATGTGTATTAGGGTGGCAATGAAATGTATGGAGGAAAATATATTTTCGAATTTTAATAAACCCTAGGCGCATTCTCTTTCTTCCGGATGACACCCGGCATTAAACTCGGTTTATAACCAGGGTTTTTGGCCCGGTTTTTAAAACCGGATTTTGAAGCCAACTGTCACATCAAATTTAATAGAATCGGTTTGACCACAGAGCTTATGTTTCTAACTTATAATTTGAAATTTTTATAATGTTGTACCCTTATAAGACCATCGTGGCGATTTTTCCTCGAGATAGCCTATTTTGCCGCACGATAACACCATGAAGCAGTTTCATGAATATATCGTGTTATAGCTTATTGGAAGCGTATAGGCTTCTGCTAGAAGGTATTGGGATCCAAGTTAAATATTTTTTCATTTAGATCCATTTTTTGGAAAAACCCCGAAAAACCCAATTTTTTTATTTTTGTTAAAAATAGAAAATTTTTTCAAATTAAAAATTTGATTATACTCAAACTTTATTTAGTTTATATTCGGGTTAAACTAAATCAATGTGTAAATTTTTTTCAAATAGACCGAGTAATAAAGAGTTTCTAGTGTATACGAATTTTCACCCAAAATGCCAAAATCCGAAAACGTTGACTAAAATTCGGCACGGCTTAGGGTTAATGGTATTAAAATATAAAGATACCGTTACAAAAATACTTCATTTCAGGTCCTGAGAATGGCTATTCTTTACAACACTTTTAAAATATGGAGTCATATCTTAAAAAAATTTACATTACTTTGAATTTTTAAAGAAGTGAGTACTAATATTGATTTTTAGATCAACTTTAAAGAAACCCGAAATGATTATCTTCAAATTCAATTTGTTCAATTGTGTTAAATGTATTAAAGTAATGTTAGTGTATAACTTATAAGCACTGATAAATTTATTCCTGCATTAGTCCGGCATCAGCGTTGATGTTCCATCTAGCAGAAAATACTGTAATGTGTATATTTAACTTTATTTGCAGTTGTATTCGTAATTAGTTCCTACGACCTTTTACCGCAATGCTAAGCTAAGACCTGTGTACAGGCTCTCAACCATTTAACCTGGCGGATATTGATTATATTAAATTCAAGGATTTATGGATGTACATACGTTGATGTTGTGTTGTGATAAATCTCAAAGGAGTCAGTGGTGTCAATAAGGACATGCGTCATGTTTGTAAACATACACAGATGTTTGCACAATTTGACGCATTCGAATATACACACACACGTCCTGATAAATTATAGCTACAATGCTAACACATTCTTCTGCACAACAATACTTTTCGAGTAAATTCCTAGCGATCATTAGAACACAATCAAATTTTATTGCAGGATAAACCAAATATTTTGGTCAAAGTGAAATCAGTACACAGACACATACTCATTCATATTCGCAAACACACATGCCGCATATAGAGTTCAACTGATAAGAACCAAGATTAATTAGATGTGGGCAAATTGTAATTTGAAAACGTAATGGTCTTTGGTTTGATATTATCGTAATTGCATTCATTGCAATTTATTTTGCAGAAATCACAGAATATTGATAGCTGGATTTTAATTTTGTTTAACTCTAACAAATTGCGACGAAAAGTATTAAAATATCGATGATTTCAGAACGATTTCTAAACATTTTGTTTAGTTTTTGCGTTCATATTAAACAAAGGCTCCACTCCATATCATGAGGACCTAATATTCATGAGAAGAGGAAAGAGACTGCGCAAAATCTGGATAGTAAATCGAGCGAGTAAACGAGCCTGTCATATTTGAGCAACAGTTGCTTTTATGTTAAAGCCGTTTCCAACGTTCATCCAATTGAAGCCGTAGTTTTTGTGGTGTACTTTGTCCAGTCTTGTATACAATATTTACATATGATATGCCACCTAGAGATGGTGTTACTGCAACAACATATGCAGATGATACGGTAATCTTGTGCTCTCTCCCGTTACCATCAGAAGTATCAAGAATATTTCAACTACAACTCGACAGTGTGTATCACTGACAGAAACAGTGGAATATTATAGGGAAAAACCAAAAACATTTTGTTTGCTTTACGGAGGAAGAACTGCCCGACTGTGGTCCTTGGTGGCACTATAATTCCTAACAGAAATATTGCCAAATATCTGTGACTTCATTTGTACCAAAGACTTACGTGGAAACAAATACATAAATACCAATAGGAAGCAACTTGACAACAAATTCAAACAGCTTGGTCCTAGATCGAAACTGTCTCTGAAAAAGAAAGTCGTACTTCTGAAAACTATACTAAATCCTATTTGCACTAATTATATTGAGCTTTTGGGGACTGCAAGCAACTCCAATATATAAATTTTGGAAAGATTTCAGTCTTAAGCTTTGCGATCAATTGAAAGCATTCCGTTTTATGTAACAAATAATGAATGGCACAACGAGCTTAAAACACCATTTGTAAAGACCAATATAAGGATATTTAGCAGAAGTTATTTAGAAGGACTAAGCAATCCGGCAAATGTGTTGGCAATCACACTGTTAGACACAAGGACACAGCCAACTAAAATTTGGCGGTTCCTTGGACTATCGCATTATTCAGTTGTGATCACCAATAATTGTGTTAAGTATTAAGAAATCTTGGGCATATCAATTGATTTTTAATTCGATTTGGCAGCAAGAACTGAAATATTTAGTTGAAGCTACAGCAACAAGAAATAAATGTGATCTGTCAATCAAGTTTTAGTTCTAGCAATCAAATTATCCTGTAGTGGTGAATATTCTATTATTTGTATTAACGAAAAATATACAAACTAATTCGGTTGCACCAAATAATATATTGGAATGCTCAACTAGTTACTTGAATGCTTTAACTAACCCATTTCGAATTTTATAGGAAAAAAAGTAAAAACAATATTTTTTTATTAAAATTGTGTATTTTACATTTAAATAAAGGGTGTTTTTTTAAGCCCGATAGAACTTGAAATTGTAAAAAATAACACAAAAAATTAAATTGTAATCAAAATTTTTTTTTTATTCGAAAGATCAATACGTGACATTAACATTTGAAAATGATTTCGGGCATATGAGCACCGCGGCTGTTCTTGACGAAGCGCATTCTGGACGTCCAATTTTGGGCCACTTTTTCGAGCACTGCTGACCGTATGTCACGAATAACACGAACAATGCTGGCCTCCAAGGCGTCAATTGTTGCTGGTTTATCAGCATAAACCACTGACTTCACGTAGCCCCACAGGAAATAATCGAGAGGTGTCAAATCGCACGACCTTGGAGGCCAATTGACAGGTCCATTTCTCGAAATCAACTTATCGCCAAATTTTGATTTCAATAAGTCGATGGTTGCGTTCGCCGTATGGCACGTAGCGCCATCCTGTTGAAACCACATCTCCTCCGGATCAATGTCATCCATATTTTCAAACAAAAAATCATTGATCATGGTGCGGTAACGATCTCCATTGACCGTAACGCGAGCTCCGGCCTCATTTTTGAAGAAATAAGGTCCGATGATGCCACCAGCGTGAAAACCGCACCAAACGGTGCATTTTTCTGGATGTAATGGAGTCTGTAGGGTCTCTTGTGGATTGGTCTCACTCCATATGCGGCAATTTTGCTTATTAACAAACCCGTTAAGCCAAAAATGCGCCTCATCGCTGAACACAATTTCAAATGACGAAGTCGTCTATAAGTTGCGTGAATCGACGACTGATTTTCAAAGTAAATTTAGATAATTTGGCAGCGTTGTTCAAGCGTGAGTCTATTCATGATGATTTGTCAGAGTATACTGAAACAAATAATAGAAATTTAAAAAAACACCCTTTATATACAAAATTAGTATTTTTTAAAACGAGAGCTTGTATTTCGCGCCCATTTTTTGATCGCAAATATGAAAAAAATTTCCATATCTCGAAAAGAGTGCATCCAATCGAAAGCATAACAAATTTTTACGGGTTTCTAAAGGATTGTCATAAAGTGTTCCAAATCGCATGATAAAAATCGCCAAAATTAGAAAATCCCTAAAACAAAAAAAGGCTTTAACTGTGTAACAAGTGTTTTTGTGACAGACACTAAATTATAATTACAGAGACTAATATTTGAACACGAATTCCCATATTGTACTTTTTTTTAGTTGTATCTTCCATTTAAGATGAATGAGGTTTTAGAAATACACAAATTGGTTAATACAACTTACGTTCGTAGTAGCAACTTGTATTTAGTAAGACGTATTTTGCTATCAATAAAATCGACAAATAATTCTGATGTTTGAAAATTATGAATTCTAATCAAAATGTAGAATTTATCATGGAATTTGACCCACATGCTGAAAGTCGTGCAGATTAATCTGAATCACTCCGGCATCGCCTCAGATAATTTGCGAATCCTGCGAATCCTACGTACAAGACAATGTGGTGAGAGTGCTTCATTGTAATGGTTACAAAACACTCTATATAAGGACAACGGTAAGCCAATATCATGTCCAATTGCAAAAAACAATTTAACAATTGTGATTTCACCGTTGCTAAATTAGCTGCCAGAAGGTAAGAGTTTCTACATTGCATCCCCCCCCCAGAGAGGTGGGGAGCGCTATGGGAAACCTCTATCCATTGAACTCCACCATTATAGGCTGCGACGCCAATGCAAGATATATCATATGGGGCAGCTCTGAAGTCAACGAACGAGGTGAGTCGGTTTTAGACTTTATTAATACTGACAACCTTACAATTAGCAACACAGGTACTAACCCAACTTTTGTCTTCCCGAGTTCCGATAACTTTGTTGGGTGGTCAGACGTCATTGATCTTACTCTGATATCAGATAATAGAATAGTGGAGACAGACAACAACTGGACAGTATCCGGAAAGAAATCCTTCTCGGACCACAACTGGATATTGTTCAACATTTCTGCGAAGATAACTTCGATCAGATGCTATCGGTATCCCAAGAGAACCGATTGGGATAAGTTCAACAGGGTTCTGAAAAGTAAGCTGCCTAAGTCCGCGCAGCTCATTAACAATCCTACACACGTGGAAAAAGCTGTATCCAAGTGGGAGAAATCCATGGATACCGCATTCAAATTGTCACGTCCTCAGTAAAGCTCGAAGAAAACCTATCCGCCTTGGTGGACACATGAGCTAACAACATTAAGAAGAGAATCTCGCAAAGGTTTCAATGCAAGCTATATAAGTGGATCCTGGCAGCCGTACTAGGATAAACTTAAAGAGCAATATCCATTGCGAAAATACGATCTTGGTGAAAGTTCTGTGGATCGATGGACAATATAAAGGACACAGCAAGACTGAGCAAAATAATGGCCAAGGGGCACTCAAATCCCACCTATGTGAGGAGGGAGGACGGGGTGTGGTCAAATAGCTTGGCTGAATCGATAGAGATACTCCCGGAAACTCACATCCCGGGCTGCAAGAACACATCCAGGGAGGTGCCGACATTATCAACCCAATATTCGGATAATTATGGTATAGAGGATATAGGAATAGCTTCTCACCATATTAATCTCCGGGCCCAGGTGGTATGATACCAAAGTTGCTGCAATGCGCGGATGTCATAATTAGGCCGTGGCTCTGTATTATATTCCGATCCTGCCTGAATCTTGACTTCTTACCAAAGAGTTGGAGCCAGGTAAGAGTGGTCTTCATTCCCAAGGCGGGAAGACGGAGTCATGAGAGCGCAAAGGATTTCAGACCGATCAGCCTCTCATCGTTTCTTCTGAAAACGCTTCAAAAGTTAATCGACGCATACATCCGCAAGAAGATGGATAGATCGCCCAAAATATCACGTAGCCAACATGCATATCTAAAAGACCGGTCAACCGACACAGCGCGGCCCGAAGTCGTCAGAACTATTGAGAGGTCCTTGGAACACAAACAATATACCCTCGCGGCCTTCTTGGATATAGAGGGTGCATTCAATAACGTGAGCTCAGCGGCTATAGAAGAATCACTTGAAGATCTAGGCATGGTAACATTCCCCAGGGTGGAGTCAACTGTCCCCTACTTTGGTTACTTGTGATCAACAAAATACTACTGAAACTAGACAATATGGGGATCTAAACCGAGGTGTATGCGGATGACGTGGTAATAATGGTGTCAGGTTTGTTTCGATCCGTGTTGAGCGAAATCATGAATGGGGCCTTGAAAGCACTTAAAATATTTGTTTTCACCATACTTTTTGTTACAACTGCAAAACTGTTGATTACATTTAGAAATATCTCGAGTAATGATTACATATCCATACAAATGCCCATATTAAGAGACAAGTTTTATGTGCTTTTTAGGGTGACTAAACACGTTCAAATTGAATTAATATGTTCACAAGTGTTAACGTTTAACATATCTAAGATTTTGCGAAATATTGTGATTGAAAGTGGGGAGTCCCTCGAAGTTAAAGTGGAAAACGCGAAAAAAATATTTCGTTTTTCAAAAAAAGTGCCGGAAAATCTGAGAATTGGTAGAAATCGATTTTTTTGAAATAATTGACGTGATTTTTTGAAATATTGATGGGTACCGATCAACTCAACTTGCCCATAACCGACACAATTTACTGGAACGTTTATACTTTTTCGAGTACAACCACAACAACCAAACCAAACCAAACCCCTGAACGTATGTGTAATAAAAGTACAAGTTGTACAATAAGTATACGTTCAGGGGCCATTAGTTATGTAATATAAATTAATTTTAATCAGAACCAAACATCGAGGCTTGATTTCTGCATACATGGGTGTGTATCCTCCATTTTTTTTTTGCTATGGATAATGTGGGTGTACTACGCCGTAGTGCGTTTAAATACAGTAACACCGCCAATTTAACGCTTCATCTGACGAAATACGAAAATATGATAACGTTGTATCGACCCATTTTGTGGGAAATCTTTCGGAAGATTGTACATTTGTGGCAAAACCACCTCGAATGTTTGTCCAGAAGTCTGTTCAGAAACCTTTGGAATTTGTTTGGCAAAGTTTATCATTTGATACTTACAATTTACTTGAAAATGCTCACAAAAGAGTTATTTTAAAAATAAATTTTTTAAAAAGGATTCTGAGATTTATTTTAAGTAGAGGCTACACTTTTTACTTGAATTTAAAGAACGAAAGAAAGATCATGTGTAACTTTTCATTTATATAAAATACAACACTTAGTGTTTATGTTTAATTTAGCGCTTTCGTTTGGTTATAAATAGTTGACAGCGCTGCTTCTTAGTTATTTTACTACTCAATAAATTTTGGAGGAGGTATCTAAAGAACTAAAATATATTTTCAACGACTCACTGATTTAGTCATCCATAGTAAAAAGTCACCCAGATAATAGTGATAAAATATTCAATAAACCTGTAGATAAAGGTACATCATATCGTACGATTAGTCAGCTACCTGTCCCATTAAATCTTGTGGAATCTCTGCTATTTAAAAGCCAAATGCCTGCAATTGAATCCATTATCCTAGGCCGCACGTTTGATTTCCGAAAACAACTTGCAACTGTTAAACAACTTCAATGACTAGTTGGGACTTCTTTTGTTTATGCCCGTACTAGGATCAACATTACACGTGAAATTTTACAAAATTCCACACAAAAAAATACCTGCAGAATATCCGCGAAATATTTCCGCACGTGTAGTACTAAGTTGTTCACCGAAATATCAGCAACAGATATTAAACAGCGTTTTAATGTGGCTAAGAAAATGCACCGACCAGGCAAACTGAAGGAAGATATCGCTCATTTGCGACAAGACAATTATAACTCAAAACTTTTCTATTTTGAACTGAATAATTCAAAATATTCTCCTTGCCTACACTGAAAGAATAATGCTTCGTCGTATGGATGAAACATTTTGGTTGATGTTTTTACGTTGCTAGAAAAAAAAATTTCGTATTTCAGAGAATTTGGTAGTCGCTGCAACGAAAAATTTTATACATGATTTCTTTGACAATTTTTGATATCGTTGGTGCAAGAACTTACTTTTTGTTCCTGCAACAACTTTATTTAATTTAAATTGTGTAGAAAAATGAGTTGGAAATTAAAAAAAGTAATTGCATGAGATTTAAACTATTGATATTTGGTGTATATCTTACTTTTTATTGATTATTTTTATTATTTATTTATTTTGGAGTTTTGCCAACATTTACAGTTTACGAAACAATTTAGTTATTGCAATGAAACTAGGTTTTATGAAGATAAAGGGAGAAAAGCAGTCAAAAAACGAGTGAGCGTAAAAAAGAGGCGAAAGGCGAAATTGTGAGCATGAGTGATGGGTGACGTACACATCTTAAATCAGTTCATTTGCAACAACCGAAAGTGGTAGACATACTTCTCCACCGAAATAATTTAAATCAATGTTTTCAAGCAGACTAATTAGTTCAACTTAGTAAAGTAATAATATTTTATTCAGAAAAATAAATTGTGTGAATTTATGAGTTTGGTGTGATTGTTTGTGTAAATTGTGTATCTACAAATGAAATAGATAAACAACCAGAGTGCAAGGAGCAGCACGACAGCAAATAAAGCGACGCATCGATAGCAGAAAAACTACCCCGAAATATGTAACTGAACTTTTGTGTGTGTGTATGAGCGTGACGGTACAAATCGTAAGAAAATGTTCGTGTTTTGGTGGTTTAACTATAATTCGGTCGCGCCTGTTTCGTTATATTAGCATTTGGGTTCGAAGCCAATGAAAACGAAGAAGTGAAATGAACAAAGTGTTTCAAGTAAGACGATCATAAAAAGTAACAAATTAACGTACAATTAAATAAATCCAATCGAACTTTTAACAAATTTGGTTAAAATAAATAAAAGAGCAGTTGAAGAAAATGCTTACAGAGGAATCAGTGGTTTAACTACAAGGAGATGTGGCGCTACAGTTGAATGACAGAAAGAAAATTTGGAACATAGATCAATTGCTGTGGTGAAATCCATACGGGAGTAGAGCTTATGTTCATGGTAAATACAGACAATTGTACGTAGATATGTACGTATCTTCAATAGAAATCTTAATAATAAATTCCTCAATTGTTTTTAATTGCACGACCTGAGTACAACGGCCACAATAACCTCAACCCCTCGACTACCATAATCTTTCTCCAGACGAGTAGCAAATTCAGACCAAATTCAAAATATTATTTTATCAAAACATCTGCAATGTGATACTAACAGTGTATTTACGTACAATAAACAATAACACAATCAACACAATCATTACAGCAATGAAATAAAATCATTGCAGCAATGAAATAAGTTCATAGCATCAATGGAACAAATTCATAGCTGCAATGAAACAAATTCATTGCACCAATGAAGCAACTTCATTGCTGTAATGAGACCAATTCATTGCAGCAATGAAATAATTTCATTTCAAGAACGATACTTATTCATTGCAATAATGAAACAAATTCGTTGCAATAATGAACGAAATTCATTACAGCAACAACCGAACGTTCTTCGCAGTGGCAAACAATTTGCAATTAATGAACACATTTTCGTAGCCGGAATGAAACTGTACGTTAGCTCACTTTCGATGACGAAAGTTGTTGGGGCGAGGAATATTTTCATCCCTGTGACGATGCTTTGCCGTTCAGCGTAGTTCTATCAGATAAATTGATTCCCATACATATCAAAATCGTTTTTACGGTCGTCCTGAGAGTATTTTAAAACAAGCAGTTTGTATAAAATCCTATGTAACTTGAAAGTTTCAAAGTCGTTTTAGTCCAAATTATATTTTTGGAGTTATGATGGTCTTGTCGCAAATGAGCGATATGAGCAATGTTGTCTACTGTAGCTCAATTTCTGACCAAAGTCGTCATCACTGGTATGTTTCTGACCCATTTCACAGCGAATCAAGAAGACTCTAGACGATATACTTGAAAAGAATATGGGCATTTCCACAGAAAGTGCCCCCCTATGTCGCATCACGTCACCATCGTAAATTGTTTATATTTTAGGACCATGAAGTTCGATTGTTTTCTATTCTGTTACTAAATACAGAATGTAAGAGCTCCATATTTAATAACAGATGAAAAAACAATCTAGCTATCTGGTCTTAAAATATTAGTAATTAACGAGGGCGATGTGATGTGACAAAAGGTGGACTTTTCTGTGGAAATGCCCATATCGAGATAAAAATACTTCGAAAATATGTGGATGATTTGTTTGCTGTGATAGGGAAAAAGGACAAGGATGAAATAGTTAGAATGTTCAACAGCTTTCATACAAAAATCCAATTCACAATTGAAAAGGAGGAAAACTGTTCCATTTCCTAATTGGATATGCAAAAATTTGTAGAGAAAATAATAAAACACTGATACACTAAAACAATAGCCTCGGTAAAGATTATAAATTATTATTCCACACAAACCCTAAGACAAAATTTATATACAATAAATAATCTAATTCGAAACGCAATTACATTAAGCGATGCGAAGGGCAAAAATATAACCAAGATAGGAGAAATTCTGAAAAAAAAAATCGCTATTCAAACTACCTGATACAAAATTGAATAACGACGAATACTTATACAACATATAATATACCAGGTGAATTTGGATCTAACTTGCGGGCAGCTGACATCTTGGTTTCATCTGGCAACACTAAATACTATACTACTTACTTTACTAAATGTAAAGAAAGATTACATGTAAGTAACAAAATATTAACACAGTGTACCAGATGTACCCCGTACTCAGTTCTTGCAAAGTTATCGTAAAAAATTTTGTCATTTAACTCTAAACTGAAAATTTCTCTGCGGAGAGTTACCACCTGTCTTTGATCTACCTTGCAACTATTTGATTTATAATTCCTCTACGCACTTCATTTTATTCTAAACGCATGTGGTGTTTCTTTTGATTGTTAAAATTAGCGAAATATGAAAATTCCGGTCACAAACAATTATCAAACAATCGCTTCGTACGAAATAACTTTGGCGTAACAACTCTGTAATTGATTTTGCCCACGAAATTTTCGCAACGAGTGAGCAAAAGTGAGCAAACTTTTCGATTCATGAAATTTTCGTTACTTTATCGCAACGAAAATCTTATAAGAACTGAACGCCGGGCTTAAGTTAGAAACAAAATATCTATTGAGTTGCATCGTTGCCAACGAAATGTCGGATAGAAAAATGGAATAAATTGTATTTTATTTGCATTATACAGGGTGGAGCGCCGTATTTTGCTAATTTGGGCGTGAAATAAAAAAATTATGAACATTACAAATATTTACTTTATATTTTAATTATATTGAACAGTAAAGGAAATTTTAAATTACATGGTTTTAAATAGTGTACGATGTCGACCCAAATGTCGACCTTCGCTATTCACACACTGCTGCATATTGTGCTGCTGCACTGCAATGATCGAGTGCGCATTTAAAAAATACGGTTCAACACAAAATGACCTCTTCTCACGTATCCAATGCATAATGGCAACTGAAAGGCAGACGAATACGAATCTCCCGTCAGTCACTATAAGCCACGCACACTCTCCACTCTCTTCCACCAACAGTGCCGCTATACCCTGCAGTGCAAAAAAGCAAATTATTTCGCTCCACCCTGTACATAGCTCCTCTAACGATTTTGTCAAACCGCAAACTCAAAAATGTTTGTTGAATTTGTTGTGAATGCCTTTCAGAAGAGAACATCAGCAAATTCTGTTTTTTTTTTCATGAACTGCTTACAGGTCTCAAACATTTATTATTACAACAAGCAATTTATTTTTGATAGGCATCTTTCACTCATATTCAAAATTGTTTATATGTTCGCTTTAAAGTAGTTGAACAATTTTTCGTTTAATTGGGGGGGGGGGGGGGGGGGGGTAATTTAAATTGCTTCCAAAAAAAATAAAAACAAGAAGTACAACGAAATCCTCTACCTATCCACTTCAACAAGATTCGTGGAAGGTTGTCCTTTCTTTTGTGCCAAGACGCTTTCAATTTCCAAATAAATGAGATTTCAACAACGAAGTAGCAACATAAATTGCATACACCCTTAAGATACGGTTTTAGGTACTAAGAAGAACCATGGCATCCGCTGTATGCTTATATGTATGTATTTGTAATCGTTGAAGTGATGTTTAAATCAATTTTAATTCTCAATAAAATATTGGAAAAATAATAATGATGCCAACAATTTAAATTCTTTGGCAAAACAATAATAATAACTCAACGGTTATTGAAATCATCTATACATTTTCTATAAAAATATTCTCGGAATATTGACATTTGTCAACAATTAAAACCTAAATTAATGGGAATGCAAAATCAGAGCGTAATATTTAAATTAACATTAATATTTATACTTAGAGAAAATTACACCAAACCACAATTTTACCAAAACAGAAGTAGTTGCTAACATCAGGCAATAATGCAAGGGGACCCTGCTGTTGCCTATTGACAATCACTGTAAGGAAACTTCACACCACAATCGATAAGAACTATATCTATATCTATGCTAATACTATAAAGAGGAAGTGTATTCATCCGAATCCCACCACGAGAATGCTACGTTATACCTGAGTGCTGTAGGCTATATATAAAGGGCTTTTCAACAGAGACGCTACAAAAGTAAATCGATAGGGACAGCAAATGACGCCATATTTTTTCCCGCTCTTTTGACGTTTCTCTTCAGTAAGGTTTGCCATTTCATCATGGAAAGATATACGAGCCAACAACGAGTCGAAATTATTAAAATTTACTACCGAAATTTTGAGACAGTGGCCTCAACTTTAAGAGCGCTACGTCCGATGGGGCTCATTTTTGGCTGAATGGCTTCGTCAATAAGCAAAATATGCGTTATTGGTCAGACAGCAATCCACACGTAATCCATGAGTCATCATTGCGTCCCGAAAAAATTACGGTTTGGTGCGGTTTATGGGCCGGCGGCGTCATTGGGCCGTACTTCTTCCGTGATGATCAAGACCGGCACATTACTGTGAATGCGAATCGCTACCGTTCAATGGTAACCGAATATTTTTGGCCCCAATTGGACAATATGGACTTGGAGGACATGTGGTTCCAACAAGACGGCGCCACAAGCCACACAGCGAATGCCACAATCAATTTATTGGAAACCAAGATTGGTGAACGTGTTATCTCACGAAATGGCCCAGTCGATTGGCCGCGATTTGACGCCGTTATATTATTTCCTGTAGGGCTACGTCAAGTCTGTGGTCTATGCCAACAAGCCAGCGACGATTGACGAACTTCGTCCGAATATCGAACGTGAAATTGCAGCAGTATCGGCCGTGGCGGCCATGCAAAAGAAATCGAGTTCCATACATAATGGCATCGAACGTACTTTGACAGGAATATAGAATTTCATTGGTATCTAAAACCGGGTGTGTTTTATTTAAAAAAAACTTTTGTAGCGCTCTTATTGAAAAACCCTTTATATATATTTAAAATTGTGTTTCTTCTACTACAATTCAGGATGAAGTCTGCCGGGTTTGCTAGTGTTAAATATAAAAAATTTCATTATCTATTTCGCAGTGTAGTCTGTTTTGCAATCAGCTGCACCATAGGTTGCAGTCGTACTTCATCGCATAAACTGCAATCAAAAATTAAGGTTTCTATTACAGCAAAAGTACTGGCATAATTTCCGGTAAGGAAATGAGACTGTTGGACTCTACCGCGCCGAATAACATGATTGTACTCTACTAGCGTAATAAACGTGCATGTGATTCGAGAGGGTAGTATAGATTCGTATCTCTACCTATTAGCGACAAAGATTCGCACAATCTCAAGCAGAGCGTAAGTCGTACGACACCAGTCATATGGAAAGCTATCTATCTTACTTACTTAATTACTTATCCGGTTTCGAACAACCCCGTGGGGTAGGGACCTTACAAAACGAAGATAACTTATTTCGCCTACTGGTTTGCCTTATCTCTCTAGTTGCCAATACCAACAGTACACAAGCATTCGTCAACCTGATCCCTCCAGCGGAGTCTTGGTCTTGGTCTTCCTATTTTTCGTCTTCCTGCGAGTTCGGTTTCGAAAACCTTTCGTGCTAGTTCATCTTGATCTATTCTACTGACATGGCCTAGCCAGCACAATCGCGTAAGTTTGATCCGCTTAACTATGTCAATGTCGGGATATAGGTCATAGAGGTCATGGTTCATACGTCGCCGATACTCGCCTTTGGCCACTATATGGCCATAAAATTCCCGGAGTGTTTTTCTCTCGAAGGCTACCACAGTTCGTTCGTCTGCTTGGGATAAGACCCAGGATTCTGCGTCATAAAAGAAGACAGGTTGTGTGAAAGTCTGGAATAGCTGGACATTTGTGACTCGGGAGAGGACTTGATCTCAAAATAACATCAATTCGCAAGCACAATTCTTCGCTTGATTTCAAGGCTGAAGTTGTTGTTTTTGTACACGGAAGATCCGAGGTATATAAATTCGTCCACCACCTCGAAACTATAACAGTTATCAACGTTCACGCCTTGGTCTAATCGCGTGGAGGACCTGCTCGTTGAAACCATTTATTTTGTCCTGTCTTCATTTACTGCCAGACATCGTTTTGCTGACTCCTTCCCAATTTTCGTAAGCAGCGCAGCAAATACTCTCAATGTGAGCCCAATGATATCTATATTATCAGCGTACCCCGCTGCCATTTCGCACCCTTGCATTTTCGGACATGGTAATAGTGGACTTTTCTTCATGAAATGAGCCAAGGAATACACTGGAGAAATTTGTCCGGAACTTCCTGAATCACCCTGTATATTGTTAACCAACTCCAATCACTCATTGGGTTAAATTATGTTTACTTTATTAATGCAATCTATTTTACAAATGATATTTGGCATTCCTTTTTTTGTTGTGTATAATAAAGTAGAAATAAACCGCCGATTATTCTGCATTAGATCCATAGTAGTTTTCAGTAGGGAAGATATATTGCCAAATCCAAAAATGTTGCCGTTGCGTTCAAAATTGTTAATGAAAAACATTAAACAATCTATATACTAAGAAATTTTGGGGAATTCTCTTCTCAGTCTTCTAAAGCTTACAGTACTTGACATAAAATATCCCGGTGAGAAGTTGAATGATATTCTATTTAAGATTTATAGGTGAGCATTCTAGCGTGAATTTCGTTTTTAACAGAAAGAATTTTGAGATCAATATGTAATTGGTTGCTAGTAACAAACCATTATAGCTTAATAACAAACCATTATAGCTTAATATCGGCTTGATAATACATTTGTAAATAGGCCATTTGTGGTGCAATGGTCAGTGTGCCCGGCTCTTGTTCATGAGAACGTTGGTTCGATCGCTGCTCAGAGCAGGTTACATTTCTGTCGGCGACGGTCACCTCGCTTAGTAATGGCGACAATATCGACTTATTTAGAAATGAAAGAAAGCTTCTCAAAATACCGTTTGAGTGGTGTAGTGTTGAACAGTGGTCTCTCCACCTTTGGAGCACACACCCCTCATCTGTCACCAGATTCCCATTCGCAGCCCATTATTGAGCCCGTTATTAGATCTTCTTAGCTTCTGGAAAAATTTTCGGGATTCATTATTCATCTTGCAAATTTCGGTCCTTTTCCCACTGCCATTTTTGCCTCCTCAATAAAGTAGTTGGGTTGCATTCATTCCGCCTTCTTGTACCGTTCGCTCACAGTACGCGTTGTAACTGACTGTTTCGGTGCCATACGTACAGCGTCATCAGATGCAAAGCAACATTCTATGTCATACCCTGGCTTATCCTTCTGCGGTTTTTGGTAGCCAAATTCAGTTCTTGCAGCGGTTGGGACATGTGCTTCCACTGCGCCGCTCCTATGTCCTCAGGGGGGGAGTATTCCGCTCTAGCAGGAGAGTGTGCTTCCGTTGATAGAAATTTGATATCTCCAGTATTTGTAGCTTGTCGATATCTAGCACCCCGTGTTCGTCGTCTTACGTTTCTCGCCCCACTCAGGCTTGTGCGAACTTTTGCAGCCCCTAATAAATGATCCGAGTCGATTTTGGCACCTCGAATCGTACATACATTACACTAGAAGAATGTCGGGCATCTATTATCAAATGATAGATCTGTTTCTTCGTTTTTAGATCAGGACATGGGACTGTTCTTGGAGCTGGACATTTTTTGTTAACCATTCACTTTGGAGTGGCCAGAAATGATAGTAACATGTTTTTCTTAATCACGAATTGATGGCGTGGAAATAGATTTCTCGTATCTATAACGTGTTTAAGATCGTTCAGAAAGAGAGACTCCAAGTCATTACCAAGAATTGGTAATAAACAGATCGGGTAGTGTGGCGATATAAATTCGGCAGATTTTCGTGTTTCGAGAGTCATTGTCATTTCCGAAACTTTACATTGAGATAGAGTAAAGCAACAAGAGTCAAGTTATTGGAAGTTATTTTATAATTTTGGGAGTACTAGGATCATAACATCGGGCTTTATTGGATTGGAGTTTACGTATAATATCTGTTACTTCAGACTTTGAGAATTTTCTTATGGCCAAATCAATCTGATGCCTATGATTCAGGTGATATTTGAGATTGAATATGAGCATTATTGGACCAGAATACATTTAAAGTAAATACCACTTCCAAATGTTCAACAAATCTCGCAGCCTAATAATAATTTTTATAATGAGGTGGTTCATTAAAATTTTACAATAGTAGTGATAACCTAAAGTGGTGAAACTATTACCTCAAATTTCGAACAATGTTGATGAAAACAATTATAACAATTATAATTGTAATTAATACGGAAAATTTGGAAGAAAATTAACAACAGTAAGACGTGGCATTTCAAAGTGTAAGCTCAACTTTTAGGTAAACACATATTTCTTCAGATTTTACTTTTATATTATTGATCTTTAAAAGTTTATGTTTCTCACTCATAATTCCGTTGAAGATCATATTTTCTATTAAAAAAAGTTACGTGAGTTGTCAGGGGACACCAGGTTGGAACGAAGTTCATTTCGCTGTATATTATGTATTAGTTAGTTTCCACACGCCTTGCGCGCCCGTTGAAAACACGATAATTTAAATGGATCTTTAAAAAAAGATACTTTTTGTAAAATGATACACTATTTTTAAGAAAAATTTTTTTTATAGAATGTATTTTTTAAAAAAAGTATATTTTTAGGTCCTTTTTGTAAGAATATGTATTATATTTTCCCGAAAAGGTTCTTTTCAAAAAGAGATACTTCTTTTCTTAAAAGCTAATTTTTTTTAAGAAAAAGTACTACTTTTATGAATATGTACTTTCTATAAGAAAAAGCCATAAGAGTATGTATTTTTTTTACAAAGAAGAACTTTTGATGTGTTAAAATCTATAGGCAGGGGTAGGGCAGCGTTAGCATCACATACGTGGTTGCTATACAACAATAGTCCCTGCCTGAAAATAAGTATGATGGTATCGATGTAGTGGCAGCGTAAAAACAAGCAGGTCGTCGCGCCAAAAAGTATTGAATAGTATAGAGAACTTATGGAACGAATTTTATGGCTCAAAAGCACTGGCGACATTTGGCGAATGATTCGCAACGTATTACTCTCTTTTTGTGATAACTTGGTCCATTCATAAGTTTGATGTGAAACATTGATACCTTTTGAAACATTTATAGTTTTCGTATTGTTTTATGTATTAACATTATCGAAATGGTGCATTTATATTGAAATATTCTATAAAGAGAATTTCGTTTATGCTCTTTTATTCAGAATCTCTACATGAGAGCGGACAAGGAGTGCAATCAGTTGTCTATGCTATTCAATACTTTTTGTCGTCGCTCTGTTTATGACAAAACAAACAATTATTTCAGTTATCTAAATAGCTATTGTTTTATTTATTTTAACAATATTACAATATTACAAAAAGTGCAATAGCAAAAGAGCCTTCAGCACAAAAGCTATTCTTTTTTTATTTTCCAATGTAAAATTTACTAATGTGTTCATAGAAATCGAACAGGTACCGTGTAACAAAAAGGTGTTAACACATCGCCCGTGAGTTCCAACGCTCATTGATTTTTGTTAAGAACACACACTTATTAAAGAAGTGGTACTCTTTTTAGGAAAAGGTTATTTGTTTTATTAAGAAAATGTACTTACTATGTTCAGAAAGTCTTCTTATGTCAAGAAAAGAAAATGTATTATTTTATATTTAAGAAAAGCTACTTTGAAGAAAAAAATTTTTGTAAGAAAAGGTATTTAGGAAGAGAAGATATTTTTGGAAAATATGTTTTTTTTTAAGAAATGTAACTTTTTTTTGGAATTGGTCCTTTTTTCAAGAATAGGTACATTTTTAAGAGTAGGTACTTATATCAAGAAATGTTATTTTGTTTCACAAAAAAATTACTCTTTAAAGATTATGTTGTTTTTAAAGAAAATGTACTTATTTCAAAAAATAAATTTAAAAAAAGTTACTTTTTGTAAGAAAATATCATTTTTTTTAAAATAAGTTTTTTTTAAGAAAATTTTCCTTGTTTAAGAATACGAATAGGTTTTTTTTTCTGAGAAAATGTACTTTGTTTAAGAATACGAATAGGTTTTTTTCTGAGAAAATTAACTTTTTTTAAGAAAAGGCTTTTATTTAAGAAAATATTCTCTTTTTAAACATCTTTGACTTTGGCTTTTTCAAATTTATTTTTTATTGGGTTCAAAACTGAAATACTCGTATATACTAAATATTGGTTACAGGCACCACCTAGAAAACTTCCCATTAAACAATAAATTTCACAACATATGTTAGTCTAGACACCAACCAAGGCAAAAGTACATAATATGATTTATAATACTGGGTTGTAGCATAATAGTGTTAAAAAAGTTGTTTTATTTTTTTTCATTTAGCAACGTGCGATTAGGAACTTCATTCCAATAATCTATAGAATTATCTCAATAGGAAGTGAAATTGGATATATCGGTGGATGCTTGGGAATGTAGCTATTTCGATGACCATTAAGGCATGTCATCAGCTCCCTGCTACAAAAGTATTTAGGTATATCATCACACATTATAAGGATAAACAATTCTCAAATTAACGAGAATTGTTTCAACATACCTACTAGTGAAACAACCAACACAATACTTTAACGAAAACATCAATAATCACAACTACTTGTCTATGTAGATCGAATGTGTATGTTAATGGGAAATGTCTTCCAGATGTATTTCAGTTCATTTAGATGATCAATACTGATGTTTTTTTTTTTACAATCAACTGAAACAGGTTTTAAAGAAAGCCCCAATAAACTTTAACTTTATTTATGAAACCAAGTTGCATTATTTGTGTAGAGGAAACTAAACAAACTTCTGTACAGATATACAACATATCGTCGGTGCGCCAACGAAAAGGGTTATGTCTATATTTTTGAAAACAATTTTATTGTACAATTGAAAACCAGTCGTATTTATACATACGCTCACGCAATTCTTTCCTGATATTTGCATCGGCTTCGAAGTTTATGGTACTTGTAGAACATATGTTCCAAGAAAATTTTAGTTGTTTTGCTTTCCTGAAAAGTTAAAAAACACATAGCTCATAGCTGTTTTAGTTGGCGTAGCCATGATATTCTGATGTTTAAAGGGCAACCCAACGAAACACCTCATGACAAGGCAAGATAAAATCTTTGTCCGATTAGCTAAAATTTAAATGTTGTTTGATGAACCTCATAAGTAAAAAACGAAAAAACATTCTAGTATTGTTTTACGTTATCACATCATCAGACTATTTTCTGGGATCGGCAACACCTTCTATGCCACTTTTTTAACAGCTACAGAGACGGTAACCCCTAACGTTTAATAGTCACAGTAAAGTTTTTAAAGTATTAGCCTTTGGCAATTCAGTACAATTTTCCAGCAAACCTCCGCCTTTATTAGTGAGTAAAAAGTAAAAACTTGTTTGCAATTTGAATCCTTCGGAGGATGTAATTAAAACTTGGTGACATTTTACAAAAAAAACGTATTTCTAGAAGCTGAAACTATCACGTTTCAGATGTGAGCAATAACAACATGGAACAACCGAGTTGTAGAGATATCTGTCTTTCGTCCTTAACAAGTGGAGGTTATTAAACAGGATTTGCTTCCTTATTGCCAAAAGCAAAAACAGAGAAAAAGTAAAAAGTTTTAATCCCTATCACCAATCGCCTGTAAATTTAAAATTCAAAATCTGTGGCTCATGATTATGTTTAATGACTTTTCACTACATTGTATGATATTCAAAATGATGAAATGACGGAATACGGTGACAAGCGTTAAATCCATAATAACAGTTGTTTAAAGAAATTTAATTTTACTTTCAGGTTTTTTATTTTTTTCCTAAGAATACCATAGATAAATACCAATATAAGATATAAATATTGAATTCGGTGTTCAACATAATAATCCTTTTCCACTGATGTTTCTGTTGGTGTTCTGGGCACTTGGCGAAAATGTTCTCCTTGTTCCGGTCTAGTGTAAAACGTCGCCAATTCCGAAGACTTTTTTATTTCTTATGAGCGAATAGATCTGTTTCTTTTCATTCCTCCAATTAGAGAATACAAATGTAAACAGTCGAAACTGGGACTTGAACCCACGTTGCGATTGTAAAATTGTTGCAGATTTGCTGTTCTGCTGCTCTTGACAAAAAAAAAAAAAAACAATATTTCATAATTCATAATATAATTTTCTCCTTTATGTCGGTCTTTTTATTCTAATGGTTGTCTTTTTGCCAGCAATGACTACAAAGGACAACACTTGAGGGACAGTGAAGTAGACATACATACACTGAGGGACTGTCTGAATGAGGTTCATGTGTTCTTTTATAATGACTGACATTGAGTAATATATGAATTGAGAGTTACTGCATGTACATAATTCCAGAATACAGTGAGCCTGAAAAGACGGTAACAGATAAAAACAGAATGTGGTAATACCCTAATCTAGGAACAAATAAATTACAAAAGTGTTCATCTAAGCCATAGCAAGCATAGTCCTTCTACAAGGGGTTTTATTTTTCCATCACCAGCTGAGTAGATAACTGAGGACTAAGATTAGAATTTTCCATGATTCGAAAGGATATTTCTTCTTCTACTAAATGGTGTCTAGATATCTTTATATTTGGAACAGTTCTTGCATTGGAAAAAACGCGAAACAAATTTAAAAATTACTTTTTTTTCGCAAATTGTATGCACATTCCGTTTTTTTTTCAAACCAACAGTCAGGGGATGCCCCTATAAATGCAGTGCATTGTATTGAGGAATGAAACTTGAGGTAGTGGAGTGTGGAAAGAGGGACTAGTGTCGGTTGACATTTACCTTGAATCTTTGTATGTCACAATTAGTGGAAAATACACTAGCCGGAAGTTTATTCCACATACGGACTGTACGGCCGAAGAGCGAATTTCCTCTATAGTGTGTAGTGCGGTAAATCACGCACGCAACCCACGCAACCCACATTTCGACCATCATAAAGGGAGTCAATAGAGTTGGATACCCTATTGTCCCCTATCAACACCGTCGCTCACCTCTTGAAATGGTCTAGAAGCTAGATGTCCTAGGAGACCGTGGCCATATACGGGAGTTATGTTCCATCTTTGGCTTGAAGTTGGTGGTGTAGATGTTAGGAAGATCAGATGTAGTGAAGAATTTCTTGCACCGCTTTAAAATGCCTTGCTACTTGAATGCATCTTTGACTCTTCAAATACATGTTTTGCCCAACGGACATCACATTTTAATTTCATACCTCGGAACATCAAGAGTATCTGATTCATCAATATGCACACCGTCCATAGACAATGCTGGGTCATCAATCCGATAATGCAACAATTAACAACACAGGACCTTACCCGCATTAAAATCTACTCTATTCATTCGAACCCATTCAACAATTGAAACCAGATCCCGGTCGAGTGTTTCATACGTCGCCGGCGTTTGACTTCAACCTTTTGAAGACTTGGCCTACGGTCGAATGAATAGGAGTGACCGAATTTACTGTCATCTGCAAAAGGATGGCCGGCGTTACAGGGACATTTAAAAATAAAACATGTTGTCCCGAAGTAACAAGTTTCCCGGGAATGATACCGCCTTATCGGGAAGGAACACGGCCAGATGACTGATAGAGCTACTTCTACATAAAATTAAGCGCGCTGTTGCAAGTTATAGGAGACACATCGAAACCATGGCAACTATCTTTGTTATTGTCTCGCGTAACAATATTAAGAGTCCAATATCTCTCTGGCATACAATTCCTAGTTTGAAGGAACTAAGGGGAACAGATTGGATAACACTGGAGAAATTTTGCTAAAAATGCGTTACGAATCCTCCTTAACCCAGGCTAAATGTCGGAAGTGTACTCTGTAACAGAGCGTAGCAGCTGAGTAATATTTGGAATACTGAATTTTGGCATTATTGGCCAGCCCTGTACTGTGCAATTATGACATGATTCGTAATGTTTAATAAACAAAATGTTCAAACAAAAGTTCTTTATAAAACCTGACATAGGTAGTATGAATATGGTCCTTTGTACCGGAATGTAGCCGCTGAAAGGAGGTTAATAAAATGACTTCCGTTTCGAAGTTAGCCAATTCTGGAAATTCAAAGACATCAAAACATACCAATATTATAATTGCAACAAGGTACACAAAATTAAACAAACTCAGCCACATTTGGCAGGAACCATGTGTATGTTTGCAAGCATTGTTTTATGCCATGTTTATGTCGTCAGCAGTCTTTAACAAACAAATCCATATTTCGGTCACAAAAACATAAATTGTAATATATTAAACATTGTTCCTCCAACATGTACTATTGAATAGCAAACACAATGGGTTTGGACACAAGTATTCTAATTTTCCGACAAGCTATAAACACGTTATATTTTCACCCAAACAACAACAAGAGGTAGACTTTTCAGCGTGTAGTGACACAGTACTGTCCGAGGTGGTTGAAAGTTTCTGATAGCAATTTACTTGAAAGTGGCGAGAAATGATTCCTTCATTGGCAGTCCAAGCAGCTCACGACTTCCACGCAGTATGTCCTGGGCAATATTTTTATTGGAAACCTCTGTTAGCTAGATAGACTGAGAAGACGAAACAAATGAGCAATCTGATTGCTTTTGCGATCACTGATATGTCTCAGGTTAAATAGGTGACTGATGTCACTGAAGCTCCGCCAAACATATTGGACAACGGCCAAACATATTGACCCACAGCGGATAGAAACCAAACGAAGAAAATTCTGGTTCGACATTTTGCATCCTGGTCAGCGTCTGATCCATAGTGGGCGGCTGCAATCAAATAATCAAAAACCCGGTGTACTGGGTTTGCCTCCCGCCAACGTTCATAATGGAAGTGAAAATACAAGAACGAAAAAGGAAACATAAACAACCCTTATTTGTTGGCGGCCCCCGCAAACGCTGTAAGGATCATGATTTACGGATATTCACTTGGAATGCACTTGGATCCGGTGCAAGTATCGCATTGGCAGCTGCCCACGAAAGTTATAAAGCTGACATTACTGCAATCCACGAAATGCGATGGACAGGACTGCGCACAAGAAAAATAAACTGCGATAGAAAAAACATGAATTTAGTTGCGGATTTGTAGTTGGCGAAAGACTGCGACCTCTAGTCTCTAGGTTGAATCGTGTTGTATAGCCACAATCCGCATAAAAGCTAAATATTTTTATATATTACCCTAATTTGAGTGCATGCCCCGACAGAAGAGAAAGATCATGATGCCAAAGACATATTCTATGAGCTCCTAGAGGAAACTTATGACCGCTGCCCTGACCATGACATGCAGATTGTACTAGGAGATTTTAATGCTAAAGTAGGCAGTGAGAATGTGTTTCATCCAACTATTGGCAATTTAAGTCTACATGCTAACAGTTCCGAAAACGGTATGAGACTGATTGACTTTGCCGCGGCAAAAACCATGGTAATTAGTGTTACAAGATTCCAGCACTGACAACCTGAAGACTACTTTAGTATCCCCTGATCAAAGTACTAAGAACCAAATTGATCACGTGGTAATTGATGGAAGGCACTTATCCAGTGTAATGGACGTATGCGTGACCAGGGGAGCTAACATCGATTCTGATCACTACCTGGTAGCAGCAAAAGCTCGCACACGATTAAGTACAGCGAAAATCGTACGAAACCAGACGCAGAGGATGCTGGACATCGGAAAGCTGCAATTACCAGAGGTAGCCAAAGCCTACTCAAGGAAGCTCTCGCAACTTTAAGCACAGAACCCACCCCCTCCCGATGACGATCCTGAAGCGCAGTGGAAACCCATTTCCAACTCTATAAAAACACTGCCGCATCAACCGCACTTGTGTTTGAAAAACAGCTTCGCAACAAGCCATGGTACGATGAAGAGTGTCGCGCTGCAAATGAGGAAAGAACGCTGCATGTATGAAAAAGCTTCAGTCAATTGCAACGCGAACTGGGACTGAGCGGTATAGGGGAAACGAATGGAGGTAGCCCGTCTGTTTAGGCGTAAGAAACGGCAGTGGAGAAAGCGCGATATTGAGAAAATGGAGACATACAGAGGGAAGAACGAAGCAAGAAAATTATACCAATAGACAAAAACGGAACTAACGGACATGAGTGTGCAGAGGACGTTGGGAATATGGAGAGGTCACTTGCCTGCGCTATTGCTACTTGAGATATCCAATGATGAGACAATCGATCACCATTTGGACGACGGCGTCCATTGCCCCCTGCTAACCAACACGAGGTCATAACAGCTATTGCCCGGATTAAGAACAACAAAACCACAGGAGCAGATGGATTACCGGCGAAGCTATTTAAGGATGGCGGCGATGAGCTGATAAGGTGCATGCATCAGCTCGTTAGCAAAATTTGGTTAGATGAATGCATGCCCGGCGATTGTGGTCTCAGTGTACTATGTCCCATATTTAAAAAAGGTGGCCCGAGTCTCTGTGCCAACTACCGTGGAATAAGCCTTTTATCCATAGCATATAAGGTTCTATCAAGTATAATGTGCGAAAGACTAAAACCAATTATCGCTGACCTGATTGGACCGTACCAGCGTGGCTTGAGGCCTGGAAAATCGACAACTGACAAGATTTTCACGCTACGCCAAATCCTGGAGAACACCCACGAAAAACAAATCAACACCTATCATCTATTTGTCGAATATAAAGTGGCCTCTACGAAGCAATGTCTGAGCACATACGCCTTTGCAGTATGACTTTGACGAACACCAAATCCGCAGTGAAAGTTGGCAAGGATCTAACCGAACCTTTCGAAACTAAGCGAGACCTCAGACAAGGCGACACCCTATCATGCGATCTCTTTAACATCTTAATAGGGGTTATTGTGAAAAAAGCTGCAGTCAACATGAATAAAACCATCAGCAGCAAAAGTCACATGCTGCTCGCGTATGCTGATGATGTAGATATCATTGGGCGCACAGTTGGAGAAGTTACTGCGGTGTTTTCGAGAATTGCGAAGGATTCAGCAAAAATGGGTCTGACAGTAAATGAGGACAAGACAAAATTAGGGGTTTAAACGAGCAGGGCCTCCATGCGATTAGAGCAAAGAGTAAACGTTGATAACGGCAATAATTTCGAGTTAGTGAACGAATTTATATACCTCGGATCTGCCGTGAACAAAAACAACACAGTCAACTTTAAGATCAAGCGGAGAGTTGTGCTTGCGGATATATGATATTTTGGGCTAAGCAAGTACTTTAGAGATAAAGCCCTCTCTCGAGTAACAAAAGTTCAACTATACCAGACTCTCATATAACCTGTCTTGCTTTATGGCGCAGAATCCTGGGTCTTATCCCAAGCACACGAAACATCTGTAGGAGCCTTCGAGAGGAAATGACTCCGAATAATGTATGGCCCTATAGTGCACAACGACGAGTACCGGCGACGCATGAACCATGAGCTATGGTCCGACATTGACATAGCTGATCGCATCAACGATTGCGCTGGCTAGGCCATGTCAGTATGATTAATGAAGACGAACCAGCATGAAGGGGTTTCGAAACCGAACTCGAGGGAAGACGAAAATTAGGAACACCAGGACTCCGTCGGAGTGATCGGGTTGACGCATCCCTGCGTACACTTGGTATTGCCAACTGGATAGATAAGGCAAAAGATCGAACTGGTTGGCCAAATATGTCACCTTCGTTTTGTAAGGTCCCTGACCACTCGGGGTTGTTCCAGACCAGATAAGTAGGTAAGTATATATGACTATGTCTGTATATCTACTTTGAGCATTTTTCGAAGCCCTTTTTGGTTTTCCATCATAAATATTTTGAGAAATCGAGAGTGAAATCTGTTGACTAGCCCCTTTACTAAACACCCAGAAGCAACGATACTTTGGCTCCATTTCGTTCAACGCACTGCCGAGTACTCATGTAACAACTCAGACAAATTGTACATAAGGGTATTTGTTTGTTTTGCAAGGAAATAAAAGGATTCTATGTGTTTCCTAAAAATAACAATATATGACAACTTTTGCATTTGTATATGCCAAAACGTGTCTATGGTACAATTTGTATAAAAGTGAGTGTAACAGAGGGCGAGAGAGTACAACAGCATTTGAGGTCATGCTTAACCCTTTAACAATTTAGCCCAACTCTTGTCTACAATTCAAGTGATAGAGTTAGAAACCTTCCGCTATAAATTTCTCTAACCTTGGTCGGTATCTGTGTGAATGTGAGTAGGTATTAAAGCAGGTTAGTACACAATCAGTACTACTAATACCTCCTACTTAGTTCATTTTCAGCTGTAATGCGGCTGCAGTTTAACAAAATGTTTGTCAAGCTATAGATGATATGGCATGACAACAAGAAAGTATTTATTATTCCAATTGGGTTTAATCCCTTTTTTTGTCAAAGGTAATTTAAGTCACAATTAAATTAAGTCACAAATCGAAAAGTAGGAGTTGGATGAAATGATTTTGTTTCAAATTTAAAATTGTAACAGCTTTTCCTTTTCAGATTAGTCTTGCATATTTTCATATATTGGTTTGGTTGGGCTTGGAATGAAGAAAGGCTGAGCTCGCCGGATTGGGAGGGTTCTTGACCGTACCAATATCTTACTGCTAACAAGAAAAAAAATATATTTTCTATTCCAAGACTTATGGTAATAAATCATATAATCACAGATAAACTATTAATCGCGCGTATGGTGTTTTACGCTTGGCATCTTCAGAAAAACCCACCCTACAACTGAGAGTGACAAATGCCATATAAACTTATTTTTAACTTTTTACTTTACCCGTTTCATCATTCTAGTCAGCAATTCCATATTTTAATTAAACTATCTCATTTTCCTTTTGTATTCATTCCTTTATAATTCATTTATTAGATATAAAGATTTATCGAAAAAGTATGATATTTATTTTCTTTTAAATTATAATCTGTCAAATAATTTATGTTCTAAATTCCAATAAGATAAAATTAGTAAAAATTGACCTTAATATTGACCTTTTTTTATGTCATTACATGAATATAAGTATGATTGTTTTACTTTTTTTTTTGATCCCATGGACTATCAGGCTGGCTACAGTGATGTTGGAACTACTCAATGTTAACTGTACAGACGAGCAGCTGTTCGTTTCATTCGTTATATTTCAGGTGTAACGCGCCAGTATTTTGTTCGTTGTGCATGCAGCCGATAAGGCTACAAATTAATCTTGTCATCGAAGATAAGTAATGTTGTTGTGTGAACATGAAACAAATATTTTCAAAATGGAACGTGTTCCAGGGGGTACGTACTAATTAAAAAACATTAATATTATTATTAAATAATTAATTATAAATGTTATTTATTGAATATACTTAATACAGAAAAATTATCGAAATTTTTTTTAAATGTTCTTAAAAAATAGAGATAAGTTACGAATTCCACGATATACCGCTTTGATTTGCGCTGTTTTCTCAGGGATATAGTATAGTCTTTGTAATTTAACCTTAAAATTCTGCTACTAGGCACTACTCCACATTTGAGCCATGTTTTAATTCAAAATTGCAAAATGAAAATTCTTGAAAAATGTGAATAATAACTAAATTAACCCTGATTTTTGGTGTTTGTGTTAATTTGTGGGCTTTGGTGTGTTCTGACACATATAGTACAATTTAATGGCCAACATTTTTGTAGAACATTTTATTCCCGCCCCGCCCCTTTTTATGGGTGGTTTTTATGATTTGTTACAATATATCCAAAAAGAAACCATAAACAAACCAAATATGTTTACTTAAATGTTTTCTACAAATTTGAGCCATATTTTAACCATTTCACTATGGATGGTACATACATATGTGTACCACTTGAAGTTGAAACAATTGTAAAAGTTTTGAATAAAATTTTAATAAAACTGGGTTTAAGTTGAATACAACTAGTTTGTGATGTGTACCTTATCATATTTTAAGGTCTTCAGTAGGCATTGCAAAAAGTTCCGTTATTTGTTTTGCTTTTTGTGTTTACAAATCTGTTTTTATTGATTTGGAACGCACCCAAAGTGAACCACGTGGATTATTTTTTTTTAAGTTTTTGTGCGATATGGACTGATAAAAGTTCCGAAAACATTCAGAATAAACCGATTGAAGTTTCTATAACTCTTTACAATTATAGAAGGTAAGTAATTGAACAATTTTAATATTAATCGATGCCTAGAAGCATGGTAAAGAATATTAATATATATACAAATACATATATAAATGAATGCATTAATAAATAAATAAATACATACATAAATAAATTTCAGGTGCATCAGATCCACCTCTTGCACTATTTGGACTTTCGAAGAAAGAGATATTTCTTATAACAAAAGAATATATTACAAGCGATTTGCAAGTGATCATAGAACTTTTGGAAAAGTCATTGACAGAAAAGAGTGGATATTTAATTACAATCCCCGATGACATGAAACGTACCATTTCTACTTTATTGTCAAAACTTACAAGCAAATATAAGGAAGCAGCTCGACGACAAGATTATTTTTTCAAGAAGAACGAAAGCTGGTTAAATAAAACAGTAAATTTTCCGATTGGTGCAAAATGTTCAACTGTAAATAAATCAACAGGTCGACCTGACGGAAATTTTGAAGCATTATCTGATAGGTCTAGAAGAAGGAGAACTGAGGAGATACGTATGAAGATCAGTTCTGCCGAATTATCGGTCGCTACGCAAATGACTCTTCGAACTTCGGGGCACTTAGACGCTGCGAATATTGTGAAAGACGTAACACTGTCAAGTCTATCCAAGGCAACAAAATACAAGGAAGGCTTGCGACTGTCATCATCATTGCCACCCTTTTATGATGCGAATGAAGCAGTAGCACTTCTCTTAGATTTCAAATTAACGGAAGCTGCGTACCAGCATTTGAGAAATCAGGCAAAAGCAAAAGGTTTAAATACACTATATCCACCATATTCAGCTGTATTTGCAGCAAAAAAAACTTTGCTACCGTCCAGACGACAAACTTATTTTTACCGAATCAAAAGCTGAGGTACACTTGCAAGCTTTATTAGACCACACCATTCAACGCGTTTTACTGCTGAACCGAGACATTATTACAGGTATGAGTGATTCAGAAATGTCGAATATGACTTTCATTTGTAAGTGGGGCTTCGATGGAACTTCCGGACAAAGCATTTATAAAATGACGTTCGAAGATCCGAATATATCCGACGCAAGCTTATTTTTTACTTCGCTCGTACCATTGCGACTTGTGGGTGTATGTCAAGAAACGAAAGAAGAAAATATATATTGGAGTAATCCGAAGACGTCTTCAATCCTCTTTTGCAGACCTCTGAAATTACAATTTACAAAGGAAACCGACGTAACTTCCTTAAACGAGAAAGCGCATTTCGACAAACAGATCAAACAACTCCAGCCATTAAAAACAATCATTCATACGAAAAATGGTTTGATTCGATACAGTTTAACTATGACCATGATAGATGGTAAAGTATGCAATGCTATCACCAACACAAAATCTGCGCAACGGTGCTATCTCTGCCAGGCAACGTCCAAGCAATTGAATAACATTGACGAAGTTTTGAAAAGGCCGGTAACCACCGGTAACCTGCTTATCTTCGTCTTTACGAAGCGCGTAAAGACGAAGATAAGCAGGAAAAAGCTACAATGAAAGCCAGCATTCAAAAAGCTTTCCAAGACCAACTAGGAATTTTAGTCGACATGCCGAAACAAGGGTTCGGCAGCACTAATGATGGAAATACAGCTCGACGTTTCTTTGAAAACACTGAAACGTCAGCCTTGATAACTGGTATTTCCGAAGAACTAATCCACCGTTTCCATATCATTTTGCAGACGATTTCGAGTTGACGTGAAATCGACGTTGAACTGTATTATTTCTATATAACAACCTAAAAAGAAACAAACTAAAAATTCCAAAACGCGTTTTGTCAACTCAAGATGTAGACACAATGTCTTCATCTAAGTATAGAAAAACTTCTTATCGAAGTAAAAGAAGTAATTATTACATGCCTCTTCAGGCCCTAGACGATGGTGATGATGATGAAGATATAACGGACGAATCAAATGGCGCCGGTGCCTCTTGTGAACCTAAAGTTGTTTTACCCCCCATTAAAGTTTTGGGTCAAACACAAAGTCATATTCAAACACTGTTTGCAAAATACAACATATTGGACTACTTTATTAAAAAGATATCAATTGGACTAAAAATAACATGTGATAATTCTGAAACGCATGCACGATAAGAGAGATGATCGTAAATTTAAAGTCGTCTTATACGGTTTAGAGGACAAAGCAGCTGCTGATGTACAATCAGCTCTTACGTCACTTGGTCTCAAGTGCACAGATGTAAAAGCAGTAGGAAAAAAATTTAATAGTTTTGAAGACACGCTCTTTATTGTTTATTTTGAAAGAGGTAGTGTCACATTGGCTCAATTGCGCCAAAAAGTAAAGTCCCTCTTCAGAGTAATTGTCAAATGGGAATACCAAAGAAGAATAAAAAATAAAGTCATTCAATGCCATAAATGCCAGATGTTTGGGCACGGAGAAAGGTACTGTTCTGTAAATGCTAAGTGTGCCAACTGTGCTGGTAAACATTTAACTTCAAATTGCACTGTTGAAAATAAAAACAAATGCGCTAACTGTAATGGTGATCATAAATCAACATCTGTGGGTTGCCCAAATAGAGCTATTTATTTGGAAATAAGAGACAATATCAACAACTTGAGAAACAGAAAGAGAAATCACAAGAATGAAAACTTTACTTTGGCAAATGAGATGTTTCCTCCTTTAAATCAACATTTCGCCGCTCAGCCTACATACAATACAAACTGGCGTCCACATTCTACTGGTTTAAATGACCATACAAACTCCACCACGGCAAATGCTCAGTTTACCATCCGAAATGCTAACTCTGTACTCCAAAAAGATGTCCCTACCGAAGCTTTGTTTACTAAACAAGAGATAACTACTCTCACTCTTGACATTGTTGCCGGGCTAAAGACCTGCAGAAATAAACACGACCAATTTAGTGTTATTGCTAAACTCGCAATTAAATATCTATATAAGTCTTATGAGTAAAAAGATTATGTTTTGGAACTGTCGTAGTGTACGAAACAAATTTATGGTATTATTTAACTTTCTTCGTAAGGAAAATGTTGACATTTGCTTACTATCCGAAACATGGCTTAAATCGTCTAATAATTTCTACCATCCAAATTATGATTGTATTCGAGTAGATAGAGAGCATACTGTTGGAGGAGGTGTTGCTATTTTAATTAAAAAGATAATTAAGTACAAAGAACTTCCTGTAATTGAAACGAAAGTTATTGAAAATGTAGGTACCGAAATTTTTTCCAGCAATTCCAAGAGCATTAAACTTTACAGCGCATATTTCCCGGGTGGTTCTAGTTCACCTTTAGGGCAACTTGATTTTAAAAGTGATTTGCGAAAACTTTGCAACGTAAATGGCAGTTTTTTATTTTGTGGTGACCTAAATAGCAGGCACAGAAATTGGGGGTGCTCTAGGGCAAATAGTTGGGGTAATATTTTGTCAGAGTTAACAACCTTTTGCCCAATCTTCATTCTAAATACGGATGATCCAACGTATATTCCTACTACTAGCAGATCATCACCGTCAATTATTGACATTGTACTAACAAATTCTCCAATGTACATAGATACACCGTATGTCATTAACGATCTTAGTTCTGACCATCTCCCTGTCATATTTAATCTTAATTTTAGCATCACCCAAAACTCGGTTACAACTTTGGACTATAAAAATGCAAACTGGAAAGATTTTAAATCTCAGCTTGAGAACAAATTTTCAAATACTACAACGGACGTAAGTCAGAACATTTGTACAGCAGTCATTGACGAAAAAATTAAATTTTTTGAAGGTAATTTGTTAGAAGCTGAAGCAAAATGGGTCCCAAAAGTGGAAAGTATTCCAAATTGTTTTAAACTTCCTGTCAGAATTAAAAAATTAATTAGTCTAAAGAATTTTTATAAAAGACAGTGGAACAAATATAGACAGCAAATAGATTATAAAAATATGGAGCGATTGGTTCTCGATATTAAAGAAGCTTTATTTGTTTTAAGAAACAAAAAATGGAATAACCGTATTTCAAATCTAGATAAAGGTGAGAAACCTTTTTGGAATATTAGTAAAGTACTTCGTAAAAAACATTTACAAATTCCGTCACTGAAAAAGGATGATTCAAGGATTCACTCCAGTCAGGAAAAGGCAAATGTATTAGCTGATAAATTTCTTGAGAATCACAAAATCTCAGAGAGTTTGGGCGTGCCCACACAAACCGCAATGATCGCCGAATTCATTAACAGGTGTAATGTAACTGACGTTGAGCCCAATACTTCAGATTTCATAAGTTTTGATAATATTATAGATATATTGAAATCTATAAAAAAAGAAAATGTCTTCAGGAATAGATAATATTCGTCTTATTCTACTCATTCAGTCGCCTGCTATTGTAATTCACTATCTGGTTTTTATTATAAATTGTTGCATTAAGCTTAAATATTTTCCTAATACATGGAAACTAGCTAAAGTTATACCGGTACTTAAAAGTGGTAGGCCGGCAAATGAGGTTGGAAGTTATAGACCAATTAGTCTGTTAAGTTCACTTGGGAAAATCTTCGAAAAAGTTATTCATGATAAATTATTAGCTTATACTGATGAGCACAATATTATTCCCAACGAACAATTTGGGTTCAGGAGGTTTCACAGCACTAGCCAACAAGTCAAAAGAATTTGTAATCATATTAGATCGAGTTTCGACCACAAGGAATCGACCGCTTTAATTCTGTTAGATGTCGAAAAAGCATTCGACTCTGTTTGGCATGATGCTCTCATATTCAAATTAGTTCAATTTGGCTTTCCTCTTCTTCTAGTAAAACTGATAGACAGTTTTTTAAGAGTTAGAAGATTCAGAGTTTGCATTAACAACGTATATTCACCTGCTACTTTAATTTCAGCCGGTGTACCTCAAGGCTCAGTTATTGGGAATTTATTATACATAATTTTTTGTTCTGACTTTCCGACACTGGAAAATTGTAATACTGCGTTATATGCTGACGATATTGGTATCTTCACGTCTAGCAAGTCACCTCAAATCATTACTGATAACCTACAAAATGCAGTACAAAAAGTAAACGATTACATGCGCAAATGGAAGATAAAATTGAATATTGCTAAAACGCAGGACATCTTTTTCACGCGAAAAAGAAACGTCTGCAATCTACCAATTTCTTGTTTGCGCTTATCGGGGCACACTATACCATGGTTAACAAATGCCAAATATCTAGGAGTAATTCTTGATACAAAACTTATTTTCCGCGATCATATTAATTCTATTAAGAACAAATTTAGTATTGCAATAAAATTATTATACCGTCTGATAAACCGAAACTCAGATCTGTCAACTGACAATAAAATCTTATTGTGTAAACAAATCTTCCAATCAATTATACTTTATGCTTCACCTGTCTGGGGAGTATGTGCAAAGTCCCACATTAAAACACTACAGATTTGTCAAAATAAATTATTACGAATGACTTTAAAATTGCCTTGGGATTACTCTACAAATAGATTACATAAAGAGTCAAATGTAAAGCTGATTTCAGAAAAAATTTCTGATTCAATAATTCGTTTCAATTACCATTGCACAATGTCAGACAACCCTCTAATCGCCAACATAGTTTGAACAGAACTATCTACTTACAAATAACACGACCACTATTTTCTTTTATATAATTTAATTGGAAGGTTTTTGATAGTAGTATTTTCCTTCGTAAAGTAGTTATTTTATATTCTTTCCTGATTATTTTTTTTTTTTTTTTTTTTAATCAAATTATCATATATAATGTTCTAGAATTAAGGTTTTCCGTTTCTTTAATAAGTTTAGATGTTAAAGTTACAAATATAAGAACATTTTACTACTTAAATAAATAAATAAATAAAAAATTGTTTTATTTCATCGGCCATTTTACCCATAGGTCAACTCTCGGAGGATGCTCAAGAATCAACCAATAAGTTGATAAAGCGGTATCGTTTGAGTTTTTCTCGAAAGTTTTCAAGAGTTAAGACTATGGAAAACGTGTTCAGGAGATTGTTGGCAACCACAGACCCTTACATTTCATCTCTAAGAAAATCAATAACAACAAAATTGAAGAGTTTGCTGCCAGAAGCTGTTGCCCTCTTGGTTCCTGTGGCGGAAGATGATGAGGACTCCGATGCAGATGACGAGGAAACAGACATCGGAAATGATGAAGACTCCGATGCAGATGACGAAGAAACAGGCATGGATGTTGATGAATATTTCACTGACGAGGAAGAAAAAAGGAGATGAATAAGATTAAAACACCTTTTTAACAAAATTTTTGAATTTTTTGAGGTTAAAAGAAATTTTTTACTTTGAGAACCTGTCATTTCCAAACGAATGGAGATTAATCAAAAACTATTTCAAGTTATTCTTTCCTGCAGTGTTTGTAATATGACAGTGTTTTCAAAATTAAGATTTGATTAAAAATAGGTGAACTATTAATAAAAAAAAACTAAAAAAAGGCCAGACAAATATTGACGTTTTTTATTATTGACTGCAAATATCTTTTGAATGGACAGAGATAAATCAATCATATCAGCTAATTTTTCATTTGTCTCTCTTAGGAGATTTCTTGAAGCAAAAAATTTTAAAAATCCGCTCAGTATTGTAGTAGTTACAGGTCTTTAAAACATCAATAGCACCATAGTGGTCCACTTTGAGACCCTGTATCAAACTCTGCGTAATAACAGGGTGTCTACAAATGCAATATCCTAAATAACTGACGCCTCCTTTACACCTCTCTAGTACATTATTAAGCGATCCGACTAATAGTTTAGAAGTTATGATATTATGACCACGTTTTTGTAATCTGACCCACTGTGCGGCGGTCACCTCGCATAGTGACGGCGACACTATCGAGTATATAGCCATGAAACAGCATCTCAAAATACCGTTTGGAATCGGTGTAAAACTGTAGGTCCTAATTAGTGAGTGAAAACTGAAAAGTGATTGTGAGAAGTTCTCCCCGGTCCCTTCATGGGATGTAATGGGAAACCATGTATGTATGTATGTTAAGAGCTCTCTCTATCTCTCTAACTCTATCAACTGTTAACTGTCTAATATTTGACTGGATTTGAACCGCTGATAATGATGATGAGTGCCTCTTCCCTCATTGATGTCGTCATTGATTGGCATCTCGTGTAATAGTTATTTGGAGACACTTTATTTTGTTAATCTCATTATGGACTTGACGATGTTAAGATTATATTACCATAACTTCTTTACTCCTTCACAGTATACCATTTGAAGACGTTAAATGGTAATTTTATTTGATTACCAAATGTTTAGTTTAAAATACCGAGTTTATCATTTTATCTCTTCATAATGTGGATCAGTTTTGAGTCAGTCTTTTATTTTCTTTTATTATATTTTTTTTTTTTGACAATTAACACTTTTGTTGTCGTGCACGATACTTTGTATTGTTAACAAAACAACATGTCCGTAGTAAAAATCACTTTATGTGGACTGTTTTCACTTATAAAACTTGTGATTTTTTTGGGATTAAAGTCGATTTATTTCCATCAGAACTGCCATTTATCAAAATCAAACCAAACTCGATGATTGCCAAAAAGAATCAGAGCGTTTCGGAAGTTGACTTTTACCAAATTACTTTTCAATGGACCTGTCAACATCTGTTCGATTATATTGGAACAGTAACGCTGCTCACTAAGTCATATTTTGTTTACATAGATTCTATCATTTGTGTACACTGAAACAATTTACAATTAGTTACTGAAATTTTATGTAATGTCATACAAATCAACATTTATACCTAGATAAATATTTACTTTGTATATTAATTGCGCTCAAATGGATTTGGGTTTTTGCTCTACAAACCCTGATATACTAATTCATAATTTTATCTGCAAGTTTTCCTCACCAAACGAATAACCAGATATGTGTTACAAAATTAGATACAAAATAGAAATGTTTAAAAGTATTTACATTTATATTTAAATTATACTCTAACTACAATACAATACTTTACATCAAATTTTTATGCCATCTCTGTGACTTCCTTTACAGCTCGTTTGAAGGAGATTTTGGGGAGACAATTTAAACATTTTCCTTGATACATTTCATATGCACCAATAAATAAATTACAGTTTTTCCGACACCACCCTAAATGTCAGGGGGAATCTTTAATACTTCCTCGCACAAAAAGTTTAGACGTATATAAAATATTTACAACAGCAATAACCGCGGCATTAGAAATAACTATTTCAGTGGCATCCAGTTTATTTTTATTTAACTGCCGCTAGCAAAGGAATTCGGTTACCTTTCTCCGGCAACTTTTAACGAGTTCTTAGGGGAGTTAACGCCAGAAAAACTTTAAGGCAATCTAGAGGAAAGAAGGCAACTTAGCGCCATAATTGAGCCAAAATAAACACACATTTTTTATTCTTCTCTTGAAACTTGCTGATGTTTCCCCCCTTCCAATCAAAAATACTTTCACGAAAGTGAAACTGTTAAGGTTGCAAATTGTGAGTATAACCGCCGAAAGAAGAAGAAAAGTTTAAAAATACTATACCAAACTGTACAAACTGCTTAGACCGCTAAAAATTCTGTATAGCAAAGTATTCATTAGTTGTCTGCCTTGACGGCAAATCTTACTCATACTAAATTCTCCGATGATGGTGCTCTCAAGTGATGTGTTGGTTTGCTGAAAAGCCATTCAACAAATTATTAATGACCGGTCAGTTTTTATAGCAAATTAAAAATTATTTGTCTTTTTGTAACAAAAGTCCCAACATCATTGTCTCTTTTTAGTTCATGTCTTTTGATTGTATTTCATTTATATTTTAAGCTGATGCAGCATCGAAAAGAGTGCAAGTAACTAGTAGTTGATGTGTGCCTGAAAAGGAAAGAGGGAAACCGCGTAACTTTTAGTATGTAGTTATAATGCTCCAAGTTTCAAGGAAATGCACGAGCTTAGTTTACCGACATACTGAATTAATGGACAGTATAAGATAACACAGGGTAACCATGAATATTCGCATATAAGTAAAACTTTAATATTCTTAGATTTTCAATGATTTCATGATTACTTACTTACTTATCCGGTCACGAACAACCCCGAGCGATCCGGGACCTTACAAAACGAAGATAACATATTTCGCCAACCAGTTCGATCTTTTGCCTTATCTCTCCAGTTGGCAATATCAAGTGTACGCAGGGATTCTTCAACCTTACCCCTCCGGCGGAGTTTTGGTCTTCCTATTTTTCGTCTTCCTTCGAGTTCGGTTTCGGAAACCCTTCGAGCTGGTTCGTTATCATACATTCTACTGTCATAGTCTAGCCAGTCAACTATGGTCCGTTGATGCGATCAACTATGTCAATGTCGGACCATGGCTCATACAGCTCATGATTCATAAGTCGCCGATACTCGCCGTTGTGCACTATAGGGCCATCAATTTTTCGGAGTATTTTTCTCTCGAATACTCCTACAGATGTTTCGTGTGCTTGAGATAAGACCCAGGATTCTGCGGCATAAAGAAAGACAAGTTATTTGATAGTCTGGTATAGTTGAACTTTTATTACTCGAGAGAGGGCTTTATCTCTAAAGTGCTTGCTTAGCCCAAACCAACATCTATTCGCAAGCACAATTCTCCGCTTGATCTTAAAGCTGACAGTATTGTTTTTGTTTACTGCAGATCCGAGATATATAAATTCGTCCACACCTTGAAATTATTACGGTTATCAACGTTTACTCTTTGGACTAACCGCGTGAAGGCCCTGCTCGTTGAAAGCATTAATTTTGTCTTGTCATCATTTACTGTGAGACCGATTTTTGCTGACTCCTTCTTAATTCTTGAAAACACCGCAGTAACTTCTCTAACTGTGCGCCCAATTATATCTACATCATCAGCATACGCGAGCAGCATGTGACTTCTGCTGCTGATGGTTTTATTCATGTTGACTGCAGTTTTTCTCAGAATAATCTCTATTAAGATGTTAAAGAAATCGCATGATAGGGTGTCACCTTGTCTGAGGCCTCGCTTAGTTTCGAAAGGTTCGGTAAGATCCTTACCAACTTTCACTGCGGATTTGGTGATTAGTGAATTCACAAAGCCGGTTTTGCAAAAATGTCGGTTTTCGGTTTTTTCGAATTTTTTAATTTTGGCGAACCCGGGATTTGTCTTAAACCAAGGTGTAAAAATCTCTTTCAGTTTTTATGAAAAAAATGGAAACTTTTCGATTTATAAACAGCGCTTATTTTAAATTCAGGTTTTTGCATTTTAAGATGGACTTCCGAGTACATATGTATACGGTTCGTAACCGGTAAAAACCTGCAGGTCCCAATCAAAGTGTGTTATCATATGTCTTCATGGGATGTAACGAAAACTGAAATGTAGGCCGTGTAAAATTTGGAACTTAACTACCTCATTCCATCAATCCAATTTGCAGTACATTACCGATCGTATGGAGCTGTATGGACTCTGGATTGTTTGCGTAACACTTATCTTTCACGCACACTGATAAATCTGTATTTTTTTGTTGTTGTTTAGATGCCACAGTAATGTGTTTGTAGCTTGTCGCAAATGTACTATACTTGTGCCCAAACACATTGTGTTTGCTATTCAATATAACATGTTTGAGACACAATGATCAATAGGCTATAATATATGTTTTTGAGTCCCAAATGTGGCTTTTTTTGTTGAAAACCGTTAACAAAAAATACAAGACAGACAACAAAGAAACAATAAAGCAGTAGATCTTGAATTCATGAAAACAGTGCTTGCAAACATGTACATTAGAGTGGGTCAATTTGTATGGGACCAGAAAACTTTACAAAGAGTATAGAAAAAACCTAATCTACGGCAAATTCTAGGAAAGAAACCACGATTCTGAAACCAAAATCAAGCCCGCGATTTTTCACTTGAAAATTTGTATAGTATCGTAAAAAATCGACCCAAAAGCCATTCTTTGGAAACCTGATACTCTTCGATTTCTATGAAAATTTACAAATATATTCTACTCATTGCTGCCGTTACAATGGCGTGTATTTTAGAGTTATTTGGAGTTTATTTAAAATGCTGTAGATGACCAATTTTACACAGCTATAAAACAGTAAACGTGGGGAGCTTCGACCTAAAATAAATGTCCTTGCAAAGGCAGCAGAATATATGTGTGAAATTTCATCGAAATCGAAAAGTATCAAGTTTCAAAAGAATAGCTTTTGGGTCGGTTTTTTGCACTAATATGTATAGAAATTTTCAAGTGAAAAATCGCGGGCTCGAATTTGATTTTAGAACCATGGTTTCTTGGGAACATTTTCGTAAAACTTGCCGTAGATTACGTTTCTGTTATACTCTGGGTCGGCAAAAAAATTGACCCACCCTAATGTACATGTTTCCTGCAATATGTTGATGGGGACGATATTTTTCAGCGTTCGACGCTTCAAACATAATAGTTTAACGGGTTCAAGTCGCAGCTGCGAGGCGGCCAATGGTTATGCGAGTAATTATGCAGTTTTAGAACACAATAAGCTTAAGATCGACTTGATCGTTGCAGATGTGTCACGCAGCGCCATCACGATGTCATCCTTTTAAACCTCTAAGAACAAAAAATGCTGAGCATTGTATTTTCGAAAAAAAATATGGGCCTATGATGCCGCTGTGACAAAAACCGCACCAAACATTCACTCGTTGTGGGTGCATTTGGTTTTCCTCGACGACGTGTGTATTTTCCGAGGTGAAAATTGAATTTGAGATTCATTGGAAAAAATGATTCCTCTGTCAAAAATACGCATCTTCAGCCAAGCGATCTTCAGGCCATTCAGCGAAGCGAAAACCCATCGGATGATCACGAGGCTTCAGCTCATGGACTAGTTCCACTTTATGTTGCTTGTGAAATATTGTAGTGATCGTACGGTCACGTTGGGCTTGTTAAGTGGAACTTCTTACATATTAAGAACAAATTGTCTAGTTATTGTAGAAAAGCAGCAGTGACACCAGCTGTAGTGTCACCTGTTTGTCCAAAAAGAACAAGTGTGATAAAAAAAATGTGTATAGTCCATCAAATGACAAAATGTTGATCAAATCAATAAAAAAATATGAATTTTAAAAAAAGTAAAAAGTTTTAATTTTTTTTTTTAAATTTTTAAATGTCGAGGCAGTTTTGAAAATTCTGCGCAAAGAAGTTCGAGAAATTTTCACTTGCTGCGAAGGGTGGCGAGTTGATGTTGGTGGCTTTTCGAGCACACTCTGAGCTACACCGGAAATATTTTCCACTGATTAAATTGATCCACAAAATGGGTTGATGACACTCTATTTGTATTGACTTTATATCATAGATGTCTTATAGTTTGAGTTGAAGACTCAGAAGTTTTGAATAAAGTTTTTAATATTTCCCAATTTTCTTCAAGCGTAAACCGTCCCACTAACTAATTTTATAACCTTTTATCTGTCACTTCAAAAATGCCCAACTGTACTTCTGCTTCACAATAGCGGGATGTTCAAATTCAAAATTTTACCCTTTTTTTGTGTATTTATTTTATTCAACTTGTCTGTTCTAAAATTTTACTTACCCAATTAGGTAAAATCATCGTCGAATAGATATTCCTTTGGACGTGTTGTACTCAATTTTGGATGGCGAATAATGTATATCATTGTACGCATTTCTGCTAACATACTACCTGTGTTGTCATTAGTTCCGGAATTTACACCTACATCGGATTTGTGGCCGTCGGTGTGGCCGTCGGTGGTGCAATGGTTAGTGTGCGCGGCTCTTGTACATGAGATCCTGGGTTCGAACCCGGCTCTGACCACCTTAAAATTTCTTTCGGCGGCGGTCACCTCGCATAGTGACGGCGACACTATCGAGTATCTAGCCATGAAAAAGCTTCTCAAATTACCGTCCGGAATCGGTGTAAAACTGTAGGTCCCAATCAGTGAGTGAAAACTGGAAAGCGCACAGCTCAGTGATTGTGAGAAGTTCTCCCCGGTCCCTTCATGGGATGTAATGGGAAACCATTTATTTATTTTTTTTTTATCGGATTTGGCAGATATGAATTCTATTGCCTGGGACAACGTATTTCAGCAAATTATCGGGGAATTAATTCGTTGGTAAATTCTTTTGTGTCTACCTGATGGGTCTGGTGGGGCCAGCAACCATAATGAGCTATGAAAGAGGAGTTAGGTTTGTAATTCTGCGTTGTTATATCATTTGTGTAACAACCGTAAAAACCGGTAAATCGACTTGCAATCGTCTTATAGCAATTTTTAAAAAACCGATGTTAACCGGTTTCGGTTTTGAATACACTAATCATGATTCATGAAAAGTCATCGTGGCGCATAATTAATATTATTTATAACACGCATAATTACTATTTAATTTGTATGCTCTGAATAATTATCATACGCCACCTGTCCAAAATTTTGTATGAATTTCTAGACAATGCGACAAATCAACGGTCCTGATTTTTTATTTATTGTTTTGTATATTTATTTATCATTAACTGATTAAAATTAACTAAGATATATAAGGTAGCAAGGGCCAATATTAGAGACCGTCAAATAATATGACTTTTTGCGCTATACTGTAAAACTGTTTGACAGTCGCATGTTTGACGCGTCTCAAGATAAATAGGGGACCATATCACTGAAGCTCTTCGGACTAGCGGAAGTATTTGTTTATCCTTTGAAGGTGAATGAGCCAACACTACTGGCTAACGGCGGATCAAAAGTAAAGAAACGAAAAACCTGTTTCGACACACTGCATTCTGGTAAGCGTCTGATCCATAATGGGCAGCTGAAACATAATCATCCTGGCAATAGATAAAATGCAAATCCACTGTGTGCTGGGCTTGTCTTCCGCCACCATTATATAGGCAATGAAAATACAAAACGAGTATAAGAAACATAAAAACCCCCTGTTTGTTACGACCTCCCCAAACGTTGTAAGGACTACGATTTACGGATATGCATTTGGATTGTTAGAAAACTATACAAATCCGGTGCCACTACCTAACTGGCAGATGTCGTCGAGAATTATATTATGCTGAAATTGCTGCTATTCAGGAGATGCGGTGAACAGATCTTGGCTGTACAAGGAAAAAGAATTGGGATATGTACTATAGGTGAATCAGAAAAGGCATTAATTTGGTTGCGGATTTGTATTTGGCAAAAGACTGCGACATCTGGTCTCAAGGTCCAACTCCGTGAGTATACTTATACGTATTACCACCATCCGCACAAAAACCAAATTCTTTAATATATGGCCACTATGAGTACATGCCCCGACGCTAGAAAAAGACGACGACTCCAAGGACATCTTCTATGACCGCCTAAAGGAAACATACGACCGCTGCCTTGGCTATAATATTATAATTGTTCTAGGTGATTTTAATTCTAAAGTCGGCAGGGGAAATGTCTTTGAACCAACCATCAGTAAATTCAGTCACTTCCGATAACGGAAGGAAATTGTTAAATTTAGCTGCTGCGAAAAACATGCTTGTCAGTTGTAAGAGATTCTAACATAAAGATGCACATACAATGTGAACGGCTATCAGAAACTTTCCACCTACACGGGTAGTCCCATGTCCTGGCACAAATCCTATATATGTAAAAGTTACTTTTCGCATGAAACCTCTTAGAATAATTTTTTATATAACTAAAACGGAAACGTTTTGTTACCCACCCAATAAAATAATTTGTTTAATTCTTTTTGTTTAAATATTTTTTGTATTTTTGTAATTATTTTGTATTTTTGCCTTATTCACTACAGTTAATGTATTGCCCGTAATGAAGATTTGGAACTGTAATAGTAACAACAATTTATTATTCAACATGACAAATTCTTGGATAAAGATAAGAAACCCTAGACATAGCAAACCAAAAAATTTCACATATAATGTAAACAGAATAAGTAACAAAAATCAATAAAGGAACCCAAACAAAATCTTGAAGAAAGTTTTGGACACGTATATTTGAGTGTGAATTTGTACACATATCATACCTTATACCAATACAGAACAACAATCGAGTTGAAGGACTTCATGCATCCATATCCTTCGCGCAGCAACCGCATAAAATGAAAGAAAATGCTTTAGAAATCTAAAAAGAACTAGCAAATCTTTCGTTAGCACAAACAACAAACATAACAAATAAAAACGCAAAACAAAAATATATGTTTCCCTTTCAGGATTTCTTTGAAATTGAGTCTGTAGTTGATTTATCAAGTTGTGTGTAGGATGTAATGGAATTAAGAAAAAAATTCATCATATTTGACCCTGGGATGGCAATTAAGACATCACCCGACTCGCCTTATCCGCAGTTAACAAATAACGACAATAATTTTGACCAAAGTCATGGAGACTAAGAAAATTTGTAGCAAAATCTTCGTGGGAAATATTTCTCCGAAAAAATACTATAAGAAATCAAACGGTTCCGCCAGAGTCTGATAGTTTTCAACTTATAAAAGGTTTTGTAACTAACACTTGATGATTTGTCAGAAAGCCCTCCCAACGACATAAATAATCACGACTGCAATATATTTTTGGAATCATGTTTACTCTAGAGAATAAACTCGTGTACTCGTTAAAAAAAGTATACTCGCAGAAAAATTCGGTTAAGACAGCCGAATTGGCCGTAACCGATTTTAGAGGTTGTCACAACCTAATTAGAGGTGGACGCAACCTGATTCGAGGTTGACACAACCTCTTTAGATGTTAACGCAACCCCATTAGAGGTTGACACAACCTCATTAGAGATTGACACAACCTCGTTTAGTCAATACCCATTATTATCCCCATTTCCCTGTGGATAATGGGTAATCGTGATGGGCAATTCACCATTGTCGTGGGTAGCTACCCATTATTTTCCCCAATAGCCTGAGAGTAATGGGTAAACGTTCATTACACATTCTTCAATACAATGTGTATGGGTTACACATGGAGTGGTGAATACGGAATCTGTTTATAACTAACAATATTGATACACAACCAATCTTTTTGATGTGTTAACATTTATAGGCACGGGTAGGGACTAAACTCTCAAAGTAAACACATCCAAACACAGTTTTTCCGACTGTATGATTTGTATGAAATTTTGTGTGAATATCGGATAGGTCTCAGAATCGGCCAACATCTAGTATTCATATCGCTAAATGGTAAGGGTGGCCCACCCCTATATAGCACACAGATTTGTCCGACTACGAAACACAGATTGTCAGACTGCAAAAAAAAACACACTGATGTAGCGGCAGCGAATAGTTTTCTTGTTTGGTTGCGGAGTACTCTCAGATCAACGAGAGTAATGACGTGGTTATACGTACATAAAAATGAGATAGCAAGAGAGCAGCGAAAATTGTGTGAACTTGTGTAGCGTATCAACTAATATAAAAATGCATGTATGCATGTAAAGGGCGGCAGTCGGTGGTACAATGGTTAGTGTGCGCGGCTCTTGTACATGAGATCCTGGGTTCGAACCCTGCTCTGACCACCATCAAAAAAAAAAAATTCTTTCGGCGGCGGTCACCTCGCATAGTGACGGCGAAACTATCGAGTATATAGCCATGAAAAAGCTTCTCAAAATACCGCTCGGAAGCGGTGTAAAGCTGTAGGTCCCAATCAGTGACTGAAAACTGAAAAGCGCACAGCCCAGTGATTGTGAGAAGCTCTCCCCGGTCCCTTCATGGGATGTAATGGGAAACCATTTATTTTTTTAGTTTAACCAATTTAGTTTAACCAAGACCAATATTGATTTGCAAATTAAAAAAAAACATATGTATCAGATCTCACACCCATATCTTATAAACGGTTTGAGATACATTTAATATGAAATAACCAATCGAAAGAGCGCAGTTTTTTAAGTAAGATAGCATTCTTAACTCAAAAACACCAAAAATGCATTTAGAGGATACCAATACTGAGGTGACGATATGTTAGTCCAAAACCAAACCCAAACCAAAGCAAGAGTACCCAATATATAAGCAGTTGATAATACTGGTTTGTAGCATAATAGTGTTAAAAAAAGTTGTTAAATTTTTTTTACATTTAATCCCCATCACGCAACGTGCGATAAGGAACTTCTTTCCAATATATATTTCTATATACACGACGTTTGAGCCATATATTGATCGAAAAATACGAATTTTAGCAAAAAAAAAAATTACAGCAGACAGTTGTCCGAGGCCTTCGGCCACGGACTGTCCCTGCAGGCTGTGTCAGAGACACGGCCATTAAGTTTAACGTAGAATACGCCATCCGATAAGACAGAAAACATATATAACAATAAATTCATTTGCTTATATTATTTATCATTTATTGTTATATATGTTTTCTGTCTTATCGGATGGCGTATTCTACGTTAAACTTAATGGCCGTGTCTCTGACACAGCCTGCAGGGACAGTCAGCGGCCGAAGGCCTCGGACAACTGTCTGCTGTAATTTTTATATTTACCAACGGCATTTGATTCAAGTCCGTTTAAAAAAAAAAATATTATGTTCAATTTTTTTAAACTTAATTTAATTTATGTATTTTAATTAATATTTTTATTGAAATAAGTTCTGCGAATGTTGAGAGGGCCGCCCTAATATTAAAAAAGGTTTACCTTATCGAGTCTTCGCATTAGCATTCGAGCGTTGTGTGAAAGCTTTACGCTTTACAATTCAAAATTAATGTTACAGCAGCTTTATTGAAGCTTTCGCAAAAAAGCTTTATTACGTTAGATTACTGTTTGTTTCACTTTTTACTAGATACATGTTGCCAAGCAACATTAGCTTGCTGTTCGTTTCACTTTTTACTAGGTACATGTTCCTAAGTAATGTTGAGCAACCAAAAACACTCAACCAAACACTACACATATGTTTGAGTGTATGTGTTTAAACAATTTTCATTTGAGAAATTAAAATACTAGAAATATATCAACCAATATGAAATGTATATCAAACGAAAGATAACATCTTCGTTTACCTACAAAAAAAATTTTAAAAAAATTCATCTAGCCGTTTCCTCAAATTCAATGAAATAAAGATTACAACAATAAAAACCTGACATGACTCCTCATACCGTAAGGTAAGACGTATTCTACGTCAAAAATACCGATTGTAATACACCTTAATGCCCGTCATATATTTCCATATTAATTTTTTTTTATACGCCATAACGCTGTAATACATTGCACCGACTAAACAATAGGAAATAGGAAAATGTATACATGGTTAGTGTCAACAATTTAGAAAATGGTTTGTTTGGATATGGAATCAGAGGTACGAACTGAACATCAATTTTAATTTATATCGCCGTATTTGATATTTCTCAATTTTAGTTGATGTTCTGCTAACCTATGCATAAGCTTACCTGAAAGGTTTATATTCTCATTGCTTTTTTTTAAGTATTTTTTCCCGTCCTCAAAACATCTCTCCCCCTCACAGTCCAACAAAAACTCAATCTTGTTAGTATGTACTACTTTATGTAAACAATTTTGAACTGATTTATATTTATTTAATTCTTCTTTAAAAAATTTAGAAGAAACAGCGATGTTTTTCTTTGGACAAGTACTTTAGTATACACTATTACACAATGATATGACTTTTCTGCATCCCTTTTGCAGAGGGAATCGAAAACTTTAGCAATTTCCTGGCGATTTTTTCTCTCTCAAACAAAGACCATCGGCAAAACAAAGACGAATCTTAGTTTTAACATTTTTATATTTTTGCACTAACCAACTTTATGTTACGTCAAACAAGTCAAATGGTTTTCATCTGTACGTTTTTTGTAAAGGATTTGGCTGCAGTTAAATGAAACCGTCACGACAAAGTATCAGATGAAATAATGTGGAATCCAAAACTGTAATAACTAAATAATAAAAATTTTAATGACAGTTACGATGTTGAAGCCTTAAAGATGAGTGTAAATTTAAAGATGACTTAAGAATTGCAATTGAAATGTGTTGATAAGAGTTGGGACTACCTAACAAATTCAGCAGATATTCAAACGTACAAACGCTCCAATGGTGATTTTGATTTTAATCCTAACAAACACTCACCATTCCATAGGTGTGATGCATTCTGTTCACGGTAAGACAGGAAGAGACAAGGAATGAAGAGGAGACACTGCTTGTGGATATTTGACGGAAATTTGTGTAATTTGTTAGTAGTAGGAGACGCCTTAGTGTGTATTGAACTCCCCATACGAGTTGTTTTGCTAAATTTTGAATTGATGCTTTAGTGAGTTATTCCAATCGTCGGAATTTCGCTGAAAACAATGTAATGTGCCGTAAAATCTTCTCGTACCTAATCTAACTCATCATGCTTTAAATACATCCAACAAAAATCACACCCCCATATTATCCATACAACATAAATTTCAACGAACCTACCACTACTCGCGAACAATCACACTCAGTTCCACACACACAAACCTGTAGACGGCGTCACTTAGAAACATATATGTATAACTGGAAGCTTACCTTAGTAACAACAACGAGCACATAAGCATAAGATCATTGCTGTAGTTCTCCTTCATAACAATACAAACAGATGATACGAATGACTTGAGGACGATCCTCGCCTCTACCTCTAAATAAGGACCAAAACAAAAAAATAGATTGTCCCATAACCCTTAGTGGGTTTTACTGGCTATTTAATCACATCGCTTACATTTCCGATATAGCGGCTTTGGCTGACTGTACGACCATATAAGATTCGATCGACTGTTCCACCATAACGGGTTTGGCTGACTACTCCATCATAGCGGCTTTGGCTGAACATTCTCTTTTATTTAACCGAATCTTTAACAACACATCTTACTATTTCTTATCGATCCTGAACTGTCCACACCGAAACTAAACTATTTATACCGAGCTAAACCGTACAACGCCCGTTTTTACCGGATCTGTAAAGTTCCTAAAAAAAGTTTCCCATTGCACCCATGAAGTGATTGGGGAGATCTTCTCACAACCCAGTGAGCTGTGCACTTTCTAATTTCACAATCACAGATTGGGACCTACAGTTTTACACCGGTTCTGAACTGTGTTTTTGAGTAGCTGTTTCAGGGCTAAATTCTCGATAGTGGCGCGGTCACTAAGCGAGGTGATCGTCGTCGAAAAATATGTTAGGTGGTCTGTGCAGTGGTCGAACCCCCATAACGATGTACAAGCGCCGCGCACACTACCATTTCTCCACCGAAGGCCACTATTTGAAGCACATTACAAAACGAAAGTAACATATTTCAACAAAGAGTTCGATCTTTTGCCTTATTTCTCCCGTTGGTAATACGCAGTATACGCAAGAATTCGTCAACCTCATCCCTTCAGTGGAGTCTTGGTCTTCCTCGTTTTCACTTTCCTACCAGTTCGGTTTCGAGATCGTTCGTTTCGAGATCGTTCTTTTAAATTCTACTGGCATGGCTAAACCATCACTGTCGCGTTATTTTGATCCGCGTAACTATGTCAATGTCGGGATGTACCCAAACAGCTTATAGTTCCTCCGTCACCTATACTCGATATTGTGCTCTATAGGGCCATACATTTTTCGGAGTATTTTTCTCTCGATGACTCCTATCGAAGCTTCGTCAGGTTGTGATAAGATCCAGGATAAAAGCAAGATAGGTTGTAAGAGAGCCTGGTAGAGCTGGACGTTTGTTACTCGATAGAGGGCTTTATCTCTTAAAGTGCTTGCTTAGCCCAAAATAACATCTATTCGCAAGCACTAAATTCTCCGCTTGATCTCAAGGCTGAAGTTGTTGTTTTTGATTACGGCAGATCCGAGGTATATAAATTCTTCCACCACCTCAAAATTATGACGGTTATCAACATTCTTGCTTTGCTCTAATCGCATGGAGGCACTGGTCGTTGAAACTATTAATTCTACCTTATCCTCATTTACTTTCAGATCCACTTTTGCTGACTCCTTCTCAATTCTCGAAAACACCGCAGTAACTTCTCTAATTGTGCGCCCAATGATATCTATATCATCAGCATACGCGAGCAGCATGTGACTTTTGCTGCTGATGGTTTTATTGATGTTGACTGCGGCTTTTCTCATAACGACACCCATTTAGATGTTAAAAAGATCGCACGATAATGTGTCGCCTTACCTGAGGCGTCGCTCAGTTTCAAATGATACGATAATATCCTTACCAACTTTCACTGTGGATTTGATGTTCGTAAAGGTCATCATGCAGACATTGGTACGTAGAGTTTCTCCCATATCGGGCTATCGAAGTCCGTCTTATAATCGACAAATTGGTGACATGTGTCGATTTGTTTTTCATTTGTCTTCTCCAGGATTTGGCGTAGTGTGAAAATCTGGGCAGTTGTCGATTTTCTAGGCCTTAAGCCACACTGGTGTTGTCCAATCATGTCAGCGTTAATTGGTTTTAGTTTTTCGCACATTATACTTGATAGAACCGTATATGCTATGGATAAAAGGCTTTTTCCACGGTAGTTGGCACAGAGACTCGGTCACCTTTTTTAAATATGGGATATAGTACACTGAGATTCCAATCGCCGGGCATGCATTCATCTAACCAAATTTTGCTAATGAGCTGATACATGCACCTTATCAGCTAATCGCTTCCAGCCTTAAACAGCACGGGCGATAATCCATCGGCTCCTACGCTTTTGCTGTTCCGGGCAATAGCTGTTCTGACTTCGTCTTGGTTAGGAGGAGGGCAATTGACGTCGCAGAGCGACCAAATTTAGATCGATGGTCTCGTCATTGAATATCTCAGGTAGCGCAGAGAAATGATCTCTCCATATTCTCAACATACTCTGCACATATGCGATGAGATATCCGTCCTTGTCTTTACAGAAGGCGGGCCATGAACTATGTCCATTGGTTTTTTTTTGACTCTTTGGTAGAATTTTCCTTCTGTACCTACTTTTTTCCCCCTATTCCGCTCAGTCGCATTTCGCGTTGCAATTGACTGAAGCATTGCCATACGCGCAGCGTTTTTCATCACCCTTCGTCGTATCATGGTTTATTGCGAAGCGGTGTTTCAAAATCAAGTACGATTGTTGCGGCAGTGTTTATAGAATCGGAAATGGGTTTCGCCTGCACTTCAGGATCGTCATAGGGAGGGCGTGTTTTCTGTGCCAAAAGTTGCGAGAGCTTCCTTGAGTAGGCTGTGGCTACCTCTGGTAATTGCAGCTTTCCGATATTTAGCTTCCTCTGCCTCAGGTTTCGTACGATTTTCGCTCTACTTAATCTTGTGCGAACCTTTGCTGTTACCAGGTAGTGATCAGAATCGATGTTAGCTCCTCAGATCACTGGTACGTCCTTACTCTGGATGAGTGCCTTCCATAAATTACCACGTTATCAATTTGGTACTCCGTTCTTTGATCAGGGGATACCAAGTAGCCTTGTGGATGTCATTTTTTTTTGCCGCGGCAAAGTCAATCAGTCTCATAACATTGTCGAAACTGTTAGCATGTAGATTAAAGTTGCGAGTATTTGTATGGAAAACATTTTCCCTGCCTACTTTAGCATTCAAATGTCCTAGTACGATCTTAATATCAAGGCCAGGGCAGCGGTCGTAGCATAGAATACTAACAGTTTTAGTCCTGTAGTAATCCTGTTTGAATACTCGTTTAGGGACACCCTGCCTGAGGGAATCCGAACTAGTGCCTAGATATCAATAAGTTCTGCATGAGTCATTCCGTGTCAGATCGTACGATTTTTGCTAAAAACTGACTGTATAATGTTAACATTACACTTATAGGGATGTCTCTAACGTCTTTCAAAATTTTAGTACGTATTCTTCATTAAAAAATATTTTACACGTGTTTGCAGAAAATAATTAAACGTTTTTCTCAAAAAGTTTTGTGCATTTGAAAATCGCAAAATCGTGAAAAATCATCCGACATGACAACTTTTAAACTGATGTTTATTTTAAAGGTAAAGGGTTTTTCAACAGAGTCGCTACAAAAGTAAATCGATAGGGACAGCAAACGACGCCATATTTTTTCCCGCTCTTTTGACATTTCTCTTCAGTAAGGTTTGCCATTTCATCATGGAAAGATATACGAGCCAACAACGAGTCGAAATTATTAAAATTTACTGCCGAAATTTGGAGTCAGTGGCCTCAACTTTAAGAGCGCTACGTCCAATTTATGGTCGTCATAATCGTCCTAAAAAATCAACAATTGAGCGTCTAGTCGAAAAATTTGAATCCACAGGCACATTACAAAATGTTCCCGTGCCAGTGAGACAAAGAAGTGCCCGTAGTGTCGAGAATATTGCTGCCGCTGAGGCTTCAGTTCAAGATAGCCCAAATGTGTCTCTCACACGTCGTTCTCCAGCATTGAGCATCTCTGTGACGTCGTTGTGGCGAATTTTATGAAAAGATCTTGGCCTACATCCATACAAGATCAAATTGACGCAAGAACTGAAGCCGCTTGACCACCATAAGCGTCGTATGTTCGTGAATTGGGCTGCGCAACAATTTGAAAATGATTCGGATTTTCATCGGAAAATCATCTTCAGCGATGAGGCTCATTTCTGGCTGCATGGCTTCGTCAATAAGCAAAATATGCATTATTGGTCAGACAGCAATCCACACGTAGTCCATGGGTCATCATTGCATCCCGAAAAAATTACGGTTTGGTGAGGTTTATGGGCCGGCGGCGTCATTGGGCCGTACTTCTTCCGTGATGATCAAGACCGGCACATTACTGTGAATGCGAATCGCTACCGTTCAATGATAACCGAATATTTTTGGCCCCAATTGAATAATATGGACGTGGAGGACATGTGGTTCCAACAGGACGGCGCCACAAGCCACACAGCGAATGCCACAATCAATTTATTGGAAACCAAGTTCGGTGAACGTGTTATCTCACGAAATGGCCCAGTCGATTGGCCGCCTCGGTCGTGCGATTTGACGCCGTTAGATTATTTCCTGTGGGGCTACTTCAAGTCTATGGTTTATGTCAAGAAGCCAGCGACGATTAATGAACTTCGAACGAATATCGAACGTGAAATTGCAGCAGTATCGGCCGATTTACGCTTGAATACCGTCGAAAATTGGGTTCAGCGTCTGGACTTCTGCAATCGTGCCTGTGGTGGCCATGCAAAAGAAATCGAGTTGCATACATAATGGCATCGAACGTACTTTCACAGGAATAAAGAATTTCATTGGTATCTAAAACCGGTTTTGTTTTATTTAAAAAAAAACTTTTGTAGCGCTCTTATTGAAAAACCCGTTATTTGAACCTTCTTTTTAAAAATTATTATTTTTTGTTTTTAATATTTGTTCGGCTCAAGATACTCTTTCTATGAAAGGTACATTATAATAGAAATATTAAAAAAGAAAAAGTACTTTCATAGAAAATGTAATTTTTAATAGATGTCGATCTTGAACCGAACAATTATTAAAAACATAAAAATTGAAAGATCGAATACTGTAAACTCAAACGGATATAATTATTATTTTTTTGTAATTTTTAAAATTTGTTTTTTTACTTAACTTCTGTTTTCCACCATCTTCGAACAAGTCGAAACATCTGAAAAAAAATATTTTCTTAAAGCTCAATATAACCTTAATATTTCCTGTAAATTTCAGAATGGAATAGATTCTATTTTGTTCCGATTTTTTCCCATTATCAAATACCTTTAAAATATGGTATTCAATTTTAAAATACATTCACTACACCATTTCCAATTGAAAAATATCAATTTAATTTTGAAAAATATCAATTGAAATTTGAAAATTATATTTGAAATTTGAAATAAATCAATTGAAATTTGAAAATTATATTTGAAATTTGAAATACATCAATTGATATTTAAAAATCATCAATTGAAATTTGAAAGACATCAATTGAATTTTGAAAGACATCACTTGAAATTTAAAACACATCAATTGAAATTTTAAACACATCAATTGAAATTTGAAATACATCAATTGGAATTTAAAACACACCAATTGTAATTTGAAAGACATCACATGAAATTTGAAAGACATCAATTGAAATTTAAAATTGGTCACTTGAAATTTAAAAATTATTAACCGATTTTATGTAGTAGATATTTAAGTTTCAATTGATGTGTTTTAAATTTCAATTGATGCCTTTTAAATTTCAATTGATGTTTTTCAAATTTCAATTGATATATTTCCAATTTCAAATAGAATTTTCAAATATCAATTGATGTATTTCAAATAGAATTTTTAAATTTCAATTGATTTTTTCAAATTTCAATTGGAAAAGGTGTAGTTTTAAAAAACATAAGTTTAAAAGTTTTCATGTCGGATGAATTTTCGCGATTTTGACAATTTTCAAATGCCCATAACCTTTTCAAAAAATTTTTTAATTTTTTTCTGAAAACACGGGTAAAATAAAAATAAAATACGGGTAAAATGTTTGATAAATTTAAAGTAAATGGGAAGAGGCGTAGTAAAAAATGTGTTCTGTCGGGGATCGGGGACACCCTGCCTGTAGCTTAGCCCAAGTCCTGTAGTGATCTTGTTCGGATACTCGTTCGGGGGCACCCTGCTTGAGGGAATTTGAGCTAGTGCCTTATGAGCGATAAGTCATGTATACTCGATCGGTGACACCCTGCCTGTGAGAATCCTGATAGTTGTATGCCTCGTTTTATTTGCATTTAGCCCTGGATTATCCGTACGATTACTCTATCCTAAAATCATCAACATACTTCTAAGTCTCTTTTCAGAAGAAGTCTGTTTGGGACGGATTAACGTGTCAGTCAGACCTATCCCTCTGAGCACTGCATATCACCGTTTTTACAGCAGCAGACAACGTACTCCCGTATATCCGAAAGGTCTTGCAGAATTTCAAGTCACCAACAACGACTCCTTTTTACCCGTCGCACACTGTGGCCTGCAGGTTCAAAACCACCTAGAAGTCGCAATTTTCATCGAAATTAAAAAATCCTTGAAGGAGAGCATTCGTTGTGACATACTTAAGAATGTCACGAAGCCTAATTTCTTGAATACGATATTATAAATTTGCTCCGAACAAAGTTGGCTCGAAAAATTTAATTATTTGTTAAAAATAGAGATTTCACAGCTATGAACAAGATTGAATGGTTTAGATCACAATAAAAATAAGTTTTGAGTAGGTTTGTTAAATAAGCATTATATACATGAATGTATATACCTATTTGTATGTGTATATATATACATTTCATCTGTATGTGTGTATATATATATATCAGATTTTTTTGTTTTGTTTTGTTGTTTTTAGATTTTTATGTTTTTTTTTGTTATTTTCAGTTTTTTTTTTGTTAATTCTCATGTTTTCTTTTTGTTTTCAGATTTGTTTGTTTTGTTTTGTTGTTTTTAAATTTTTTTTTTTGTTTTTAGATTTTTATGTTTTTTTTGTTATTTTCAGTTTTTTTTTTTTAATTTTCATGTTTTCTTTTTGTTTTCAGATTTTTTTTCCTTTCATCTGATATATCCGTTTGTTTAAAGCATTTTTATTGGTTCGCATTATTGCTCGTCTCTGTTAATGTTATTTTCATTTTTATCTTTTATCTTTTTTTTTTACATTTTCATGATTATTCTTCAATTAACATTTCTTTTGCTGCTTTATCTATCTCAATTTTTGTGTTCTTCATTTTATATCTCAAGCTTGAAATGTACGGATCAGATGAAATTAATAATTTATGTATTAAGTCACAGTTGGTGTCGACTCTACTGCATTTTCTCGTGTTAAATTTTCAATAATGTTTCAGATCCTTGTTACGGGATTCCTGTGACTCTTCGGACAATAGTCCTATTGGTACTAGTCCAAAATTATCAATGATTTTTGCTCCATGAATTAAAATTTTATGGACAGACGCGGGCATATAGAACCAACCGTATAATTTAACGTACAATTCCGCGGTTCCTGTTGCGTAAATTTGAAGTTTGGCTGTGTCTATTTTGACGCCACATGCAAGTGTTTGTAAAATCACTCCAAATCTAACAATCAATGTCGTATCGACTCCGGTTATTTCGGATGCTAAATTTGGATCGCGAAAAAACCTTCTGGCAGTATTTCCATCGTTTGAGTTTCCTGCACCTTGTTTAGGGTAGTCTATCAGCAAGCCAGTTCTTTCTTTGAACTCTTTTTGGATTCGATGTTTCATTTCTTTTAATTGGATTTTATCTTCTTCCGACCTTACAGACCATTTTTGAAAGTTTAATCGGTAAGCTATATGGATAACACACTCCATTAATCTTATCCATGCATGTAAACTTGACAGACCGTATTTGTAATTATCTTCAATTTCTATTCTATTTTTAAGACCTTCCAAATCATTCATCAGTGATGGAGTTGCTTGACATATAACACAGGATGCACTTGAAGGTGTCTCTGTCAATCCTTGGATCACTTTGCCGTCTAACATAGTAAGATACATGTCATGTTTCACTTATATTTTTTTACCATTAACTTCTATTACAGTTGATAATAATAAGACAATTTGAGTTTGTATGTGATCAACTTCATTTCTAGTTTTTTGTGGCGTTTCTTTTGCATACTCAAAACTTATAACACGACAGTATCTAGATGATCCAGAATTAGGATTACGCCAAAGATTAATTTGATTATTTTCAATATTCAGATTTAAAGACAGCGGAACCATTGAAATCATAAATATACTGCTGTCTGCTATGGTTCCATCACTGAATCTTTGCTTGTATTCGCTTTAATCAGATGCACCATCACAGCCCCATTTAACACTTAAAGTGAGAGACACTTCAGTTTTATCTTCAGGTAACTGAGACAAGATGGTTGGAATTTTAAAAAGGCGTGTACATGTGTGATTTAACAAGGCTTGTAAATCAATGGAGGCACCTTTTTCTGTTACAGATATGCTTGAAGATGCAGGATAACATTCCTTTTTTGCTTCTGAAAGTTTTTTGTATGGAATAAAAATATCTGCATTTTTTTCCTTTGCACGTTTTCGAATCGTATCATACTGCCACTTAGATAATTTTGCATCCTCAATAAGTGCCAATGATTCTGCTTCTGTCAAACTGTATGCAGTATCATCATCATTTTTCAAAATATTTTCAATGATCTTTATAAATTTTTTTTTCCCAGAATCTCTTAGATTTTTATAAAAAGCCTGTTTAATTTCTTCCTCAGAATAACTATCAGTCAATGCTTGTATCTTTCTTCGCTTAGTAGATGTAGAGCATTCTTCATAATTCTCTATTGATGGTCTTCCACCAACTGGAATTTCCTCGTTGAAATTAATACAAACATCTCCTGACAACCAAGTTATATTTTTACTTCTAAATAAGTTTTCTTTATAAAAAACTGAGGATAATTTAGATTGAAAAATACGAAAAAAAAGTCAGCTTAAGTTTTTTCTCGATAAGCTCTAACTTGTAATCTTCTAAATCAGGGTATTCGTTTCGAACATATCTCATTAGACATTCAATAGTTCTCTCATCTTTATGAACTTTAAAAAGTGCATCACACATAGCCTGGCGAGAAAGCTGTAACTCCTCCATTTTAGCAATAGTGAATAGGTATAAACATACAAAATCAGGCACTAGATCTGGTCTAGCAGATAACGATGTTTTCGAGAGCAATGCTATCCAATAACTAAATCTGTTGTAACAAGACACAAAAAACTTTTAACAAAATACACATTCCAATGATGTCATCATGATGTCCCGTTAGTTTTCACATATCACGCATATTCTTATTAAAAGAAATATTGTGGACATAGTAACAACGATAACAAAAAAAATACAAGAATACAAAAAAAAAACAAATTCGGTTTAGCGATCTGCAATCAATGCGGACTATAGAGTATGCAATGCCAAATATTTTCAATTCGGATTACTGGATAATTCGGATTACACACCATTCGGATTAACGAGCTTGCACTGTATATATATGTATATATATAAATAATTGTGGGTTCATGTAAGTTTTTTTATTGTTTTATTGTTGTTAAAAACAAAACAAAATCTGATATGTATATATATATATATATATACACACATATATATAAATACACACATATATATATATATATATATATATTAGACCTGGCGCAGCTAGTATGGGGTTTTTTTTTTTGGAATTTTGAATGTGGGTAGCGATGAAAATATGCGATTTGATGCCAAAAATGATGTAGCAAATTTTCAGGCTGATCGGATGGTGCCAACCCGTGCCATAATGAGGTCAAAGGTCCTGTCCGTCTGTCTGTCTGCCGAAAAAATTTTGGATTGATTTTTAACCCTTTTCCCGTAATCCAATCGAGCTGAAACTTTGCAGGCAGACTAGTTGCGATAACGAAAATGAACTGTCAAAGCTTCAGATCGCTAGGACCACGTTGTATGGTACCTCCCGTACAAAACCACCAAAATACACTCTTTTTTGCATTTATCAATTTTTTTGATAAGAAATACTATAAATATAATGTTTTTTCTTTAATTTTTTTTTTTTTAATTGAGCTCTAAGTTGCAAAAATGTATGGGGTTTCAGCTACAAATTTATAGGAAGGCAAAAATATTTATTAAAAAATGCTAGCAATATTTATCCAACAACTATTCCTGAAGAAACGGTAAAATTTGTTGTTCGTCGCTGTTTTGAAACTGCCTCAAAATTCCTACGCTTTGAGCTGTTGACAACAGCATATTTGTCTAAAAGTACCGTTTTTCAGCTCTGCTACTGAAACTGCCTGAAAATGCCTACGCTTTGAGCTGTTGACAACAGCATATTTGTCTAAAAGTACCGTTTTTCAACTCTGCTACTGAGCACATGGTACTGCTGTGTTCATATGAATTTGTAAAGTTTTGTCATTGCAAATTTAAATGTTGTTGAGAAAGGTTTAGCTTATTGTAAAATAAAAAACTTTGTTAATTTTTGTAATTCAATGGCTCAGAAGACAAATTCACCGTTGAAACGGCTTCGATCTGCTGACATAAATGTGTACTTGATTGGTAAATGTGAACCCAAAATAGTTGGTTTGAAATTGCCATCAAAACAGCAAGTGCTTCAGTGTTGTTTTTATTATGTACGTTGTGAAAATAAAACAGTTAAAGAAAGTGCAAGATTGGTGTTGGATGAAATATTGCCTTTTTGGGAAAAAGCTAGAATCCCAACGCCAGATCAAAGAACATGTGCTGCAAAAGTCATTAAACTTTATGAAGAGTGGAGAACAGTCCAAAAAGTATGTAAATCTCCGTTCCCGAGTTATCGCAAAAAAGAAAATGACTTTAAGGAAAATTTAAACAATTTATTTGACATTGCCCACGTTGACGCTCTCAAGCTTATAAGTATACCGGAAGATAGAGACTTCTTAACGAAGCAGCGGGAAAATGGGCGTGTTAGTAGCATGACTTGTGTCCATCAAAATGTCACAAATAAAGAAAAAAGGAAGGCACAAAGATTGGAAGCTGAAAAACGTCGAAAAGAAAATTATGAAGAGAAAAAGGGAACTTCAGGTAATTATAATGTAGTATTTGACGCTCAATGGCTATTTTACTTTGTTGTGGACTTAATTTCATGCACAGACTTGCCTATGGACTATGTTGAACTTGAGAGTGATGAATCAGCAGATGATGTGCAGGCGATGGATGTAAAACAGACTGATAACATTCCAAGTTGCTTCAATAAGCCGAATCGAAAACGTGGAGAGAAGAATTTTATAGACGATAGAATGCTAGCTTGTATGGATGCTGCCAATATGTCATCTCCATTTGCTATACATTTCATCAGTGCAACTGCCAAAGCGTTGGGTCACAATATTGAGGATCTTGTTCTGAATTGCACAAGTTTGCATTTACAACGTAAAAAATATCGTCGGCGCCATGGCAAAGAAATTATTGAAAATTTCAAGGTAAGTTGTTTTTATTTAGCCACGTTATAAGTTTTTCTTTGAACTTAAGTTTTTTAGATCCCTGAAACATTTGTCTTGCATTGGGACGGAAAGCTACTTCCCGCAATTACTGGAAAAGATAAAGTTGATCGCCTGGCTATTGTGCTCACGTCGGAGAACGTTGAAAAATTGATAGCTATCCCCATCATTGAAGATGGAACTGGTGCTACAGTCGCTCAATCAGTCTACGACTGTTTGCTACGAATGAACATGCTGAATTCATTAGAAATGATATGTTTTGACACAACTGCTGCAAATACTGGCCCTCATAGTGGTGCTGGAACTTTATTGGAACGCAAACTGGAACGCAGCTTATTGTGGTTACCATGTAGCCACCATTTTGCAGAAATTCTCTTAAGAGCTGTATTTGAGATTAATTTCGGAAAATCAAGTGGCCCAGAGGTGGTGATTTTTGAACGTTTTGCACGGGATTGGAGCACATTTAATTCAAAGGGATATAGCACTTGTATGCAGGATGAACAAGTTTTGAGTGTCATATCTGTCGAGGAACGCGAAACAATCAAGAACTTTTGTCTTGAGTATTTAACGAAAGTCCACATTTGGCATGATTATAGAGAACTTCTACAACTTGCATTTATTTTTCTTGGTGGTAGCATTCACAATTTCACATTTCGTGCACCTGGAGCGACGTCTCATGCAAGATTCATGTCCAAGGCCATATATTGTCTTAAAATGTATAATTTTAACGCACAGTTTAACATTTCTGCGAGTCAGTTGAATGGAATTCGTAATATGTGCATTTTCTTAGTAAGTCTCTATATTCCATACTGGTTCAGAACCGCAAATGCAGTTCAAGCACCAAATAGCGATATGCAACTGATAAAAGGGATTATTGGCTATTATGATAAAAAAATATCAACAGTGCTATTGGAAAAAATTCGGAACCATCTGTGGTACTTATCAGAGGAAGCAGTTGCACTTGCCTTTTTTGATCCAAATGTAGACGCAGAAATAAAGAAAAAGATGGTCTTTGCGTTGCAACTAGAGTCCGATATAGACAATCATATCGGTGATGATGTTGATATTTTCCTTTCTAAAAAATTGTGTGTAAGCGTTGATGACTTACAGTTATTCACATCCAAGAATTTAAGCTCTTTTGTGACTACCAAAACAAAAAATTTTTTTTCTCGTTTGGAAATTTCTATGGATTTCTTACGCTTTGATCCGTCAAATTGGCCTAACAACGAAGCATTTTGTAAAGGAGAACAGATTGTCAAATGTATTACTGTTGTGAATGATGCCGCCGAAAGAAAAGTCAAACTAATAACTGACTTTAACACATGCTTAACACACAACGAAGAAGAAAAACAGTACTTGTTACACATTGTAGAGGGCTACCGAAAGGATTTCCTAGCCTATACAAAATCTTCATTGATTTAAAATAAAAATAAAAAGCCTTTAAAAATAAAAATTAAAGAAAAAACATCATATTTAAGTTAAAACAAATGAACTCGACGAAAAAAATTACAAAATTTGACTTGAGCCCTTTCGATTTTGATGAAATTTGGTGAGTATGTAGTTCTTTATAAGAAAAAAATGTGTGCCAATTTATATATGAGACTCGATCGAATTCTTTTTTTTTATTTTGGTTTTGGTTTTTTTGTCTATTTTATCTATTAAACAAACGTTCGTGAAAAGTTAAAAAAAAAGTTTAAAAAAAATTTTTTGTATGGGAGGTACAATAGGTCGTGGCCCCAGGGATCTGAAATTTTAATAGTTTATTTTTATTTTCGCCAATAGTCTGCCTGCAAAGTTTCAGCTCGATTGGATTACGGGAAAAGGGTTAAAAATCAATCCAAAATTTTTTCGGCAGACAGACAGACGGACAGGACCTTTGACCTCATTATGGCACGGGTTGGCACCATCCGATCAGCCTGAAAATTTGCTACATAATTTTTGGCATCAAATCGCATTCAAAATTCAAAAAAAAATTTTTAACGCCAAGTCTAATATATATATATATATATATATATACACATACAGATGAAATATATATATATACACATACAAATAGGTATATACATTCATGTATATAATGCTTATTTAACAAACCTACTCAAAACTTTTTTTTTATTGTGATCTAAACCATTCAATCTTGTTCATAGCTGTGAAATCTCTATTTTTAACAAATAATTAAATTTTTCGTGCCAACTTTGTTCGGAGCAAATTTATAATAACGTATTCAAGAAATTAGGCTTCGTGACATTCTTAAGTATGTCACAACGAATGCTCTCCTTCAAGGATTTTTCAATTTCGATGAATATTGCGACTTCTAGGTGGTTTTGAACCAAATCACATCTATAGCCCCAGTGTCCCCCACGCGTCGTCTGTCCTGTTTCACCCAAGAAACTGCCGTTCGAAAGAGCCCTTTCCACGATACAGCGCCGGATCCGATACCAGCGTTCTAAATTCCTGCGAGTACAACCTTCAACATTAAATGTACTCATCGATTAATAAAATGCTAGCCATTAGTGAACTAAGGTAACAATTTTGTTAGATATATTTATAAAATATAGAGTAATTCGGTTATGAATCAACTTGATTTCCAATTACATTTGATTAACAGATTTCAGGACAGCTTCTCGCAATCTACTACCAAAATGTGATATACTTTTCAATTTAACTGATCAACATGTGACAAAAGTGCCGATGACGTTTTCGATGATTATGATGGTGGCAGCATTCCTGATTGAACTAACATAATTGTAATGTGTTGGTGGTAGTGGTAGTACTTGTGATGGCATTTGTGTTAGTGCTGTTGAACAACATCACATCCCATCAATGCACAACACTCTTCATGGTGTTGTGATATTGTTTGCTTCGATAAGTGTATGGGAATAGCTGTGCTTATTGTGCGTTGACACATTTGATACTCGTAGAATGAATAAATGCTGTTGCCGCTGAAGCTGTTCATGTTCATGTTACTCCTGTCAGTATATTTTCCTATCTTACACAAAACTATGCGAGAGTGTGTAGCAATATCATAGGAATAGTGTAAACACCCACACACTACATTTGTTGTTGTCATTCAGCACTGTGTCTTAGGGAAATGACTTTTTCAATTTTCAATTTCAAACTAATGACCGTACGGTACTATATCATTTTAAATTGAAATTTGAAAAAAATCAATTGAATTTTAAAAATTATATGAATTTGAAATTTGAAATATGTGAAATTTGAAATTTAAAAAACATCAATTGAAATTTAAAACACATGAATTGAAATTTAAAATACATGGATTGGAATTTGAAACACATCAATTGGAATTTAAAATACATGAATTGAAATTTAAAAGACATCATTCGAATTTTCAAATACACCAATTCAAATTTAAAAATCTCATACATAAAGACATCAATTGATGTCTTTTAAATTTCATTTGATGTGTTTCAAATTTCAATTGATGTGTTTTAAATTTCAATTGATGGCTTTTAAATTTCAATTGATGTCTTTTAAATTTCAATTGATGTCTTCCAAATTTCAATTGATGTGTTTTAAATTTCAATTGATGTTTTTCAAATTTCAAATAGAATTTCTAAATTTCAATTGATGTATTTCAAATTTCAAATAGAATTTTCAAATTTCAATTAACATTTTTCCAAATTAAATTAATGTTTTTAAAATTTGAATTGGAAATGGTGTCGAAATGCTACAAAATAAATAAAAAAATATTCTTGGTTAATTTGGTGACAAAAGCCTTCCCCATGAATTCGATCGAAGTTTATTTTAGCACATTCTTCCAATCTTTTCGAAAATTTTCAATACTTAGTTCTTAATTCTTAGTAATGATCTACACCATTTCCAATTGAAATTTGAAAAATATCAATTTAATTTTGAAAAATATCAATTGAAATTTCAAAATTATATTTGAAATTTGAAATATATCAATTGAAATTAAAAATTCTATTTGAAATTTGAAATACATTATTTGAAATTTAAAAAAACATCAATTGAAATTTGAAAGACATCAATTGAAGTTGTAATTTCCTTTAAGGCTGTAAGAGATCATGTTTTCTCCGGTTAGTGAAAAAAATGTAAATGCCGCGGGTGGGATTCGAACTCACATTCGCTGGACGATCCTTTCGATGTTTGTGAAGCATCATCTTCAGCAGCGTCTAGCCCGTTAAGCTACTGCGGTGTGTTTTTAAAACACATAAATTGAAATTTAAAACACATTAATTGAAATTTGAAACACATCAATTGAAATTTGAAAGACATCAATTGAAATTTAAAATTCGTCACTTGAAATTTAAAAATTATTAACCGATTTTATGTATCATATTTTTAAATTTCAATTGGTGAGTTTTAGATTTGAATTGATGTGTTTCAAATTTAAATTGATGTCCTTTAAATTTCAATTAATGTGTTTCAAATTTCAATTGATGTCTTCTAAACTGCAATTGATGTGTTTTAAATTTCAATTGATGTATTATAAATTTCAATTGATGTTTTTCAAATTTCAATTCATGCATTCCGAATTTCAAATGGAAGTTTCAAATTTCAATTGATTTTCTTCAAATTTCAATTGGAAATGGTGTAGATCTTAGTAATTATCTAGCACTCATATTAAGACGTCTTGATATTTTTTTCCTGAGATACCCCAGACTGAAAGAAAAACGCTTCGTTACATGGACGAAACATTTTCGTTAATGTGTTTACGTTGCTACCATGAAAAGACCCGTACATTCGACAATTTGGTAGTCACCGCAGCGAAAAATTTCACACATGATTTCTATGAAAATTGTTCATTACGTTGGTGCAATAACTTATTTTTCGTTCCTGCAACAATTTGATTTAGCTTGAATTTTGTAAACAAAAAATGGGTTAACAATTAAAAAAAGGGTAAGTACATGAGGTTTAAACTATTGGTATTTGGTTTATCTCTTACTTTTTATAATTTATTTTTATTATTTATGTATTTTGGATCTTTATTGTTGACGGAAAAATTTCGTTACTGCAATGAATCAGTAGTTAATGTAACGAAACTAATTTTTATGAAGAAACCTGCTGGTTTCTTTTCTTAATTGTGTGTCACGTTTTTATGTTCAGTAGTTTTCTGTAAACAAACCCACATTTGGATCACAAATATATAAATTATAACCTATTAATTATTGTGTCCTAAGCATATTACACTGAATAGCAAACACAACTTGTTTTGGATACAACTGTATAATTTCTGCGACAATTTACAAACACGTTATATTTGCATCCAAACAAAAAAAAATAAACATTTTTGAAAAATGTTTGACATATCGTAAATGTAGAATTTATACGAGACATACGAGTGAGCTGTGAGTTCGAATGAAAACCTATAGTGCTACAAAAAGTCATATCCCTACTGCATATTCCGTTATGTTGGTAACTTTCAACATTTGCAAAAAGCCAATTAAAATCAAATTTCACATATCGCAAACGAAATGTCAGAAAAATATTGTGCACACGTTTGTGGTTGGTAATAATTTGATGTCGTGCAGCCATTTATTGGCGACAGGGACAATAAGAACGAATGCTTAAGGCATCAAGGACAAAACCTTCTATTTTTAGGCTCAATAGTAACATTTCAACTTACTAATTCCCTGCTTGACAGAATGTGCATAATTATGTTTATCTGTTTTTTTATTTATGAATAATGTGAAGCTTTGTTTTTGCATGAAAGTTTTGTACTTATTTGAATTCCCACAAAAGATAGAAACAGACATTTGACAATTATGAATAATTAACAAAATTATTTTTGTAATTAATTCTCAGACAGATTTGTCTCATATGAAGAAATTAAAATATAGGAAAATTGACGAAGCAATCAAATATGTTTCAGTATGTGGAAATTTGTTAAATGATCAACACAGGGCCCCATTTTTTTAATTACATTCGCCGTGGTTTTTTTTATTTCCTTACCAACAATTGAGGCTGTAGTGGAATCAGGTTCAGAGATTGAATAGGTTAATACCTCAAACAGAAATTTTGTCTTGAATACATTGTCAGTAAAATTATCTTAGGACCATGTCAGCAGCTGATAACTATTTATATAAGACTGCTTATTGACCTGTCACTAGTTTTCACTAAGGTTACATAACTTTAGAACGGGCCTACAACCTACATATTCAATAGAACACCTTCTGTGCCCTGCTCTTTCCAGAAGGCGGCAGACTACTCCAAGATCACACTTGTTTTGGAAGTTAGCAAATCTGGCTGATGTTAACATCCGCTAACTCTAGGGCTTTTTTAAGCAATCAAACTGATTAAACGGAAGGGACTAATAAAATCTCATATTTTTCCTTTTGTCCCTGTAGCATCACAATGGAGTACACAGGGTCCAAGTGAAACTGACGTGCAGGCTGTGAATTTAACTTAGACTAACCCAACCTGCAGCATACATATTACAGTGGACGCATTTTGTGCTTTGTCGAATTCCAAGGAGCAGAATTTATTTACATTTCGCCTAAAAATGGTATGGTAAAAATTTGAGGTCAAAGGCCAACACCATCAATTATCACATTTCAAATGAAAAAGTAGTTGTTGTTGTCATTATGAAAACAAAATTTTGCCTTTTTTTTCACGAAATTGCATTTTTTCACGAAATATCGTAAATTTTCTGCTTTAGCTGATGGTTGATTAAACATATTACAATAATTTATGTATTAAATGAAAGGTTACTTCATTGACTTTAAATTCCATCCTAACACATTTTCCACAAAAATATACGGTTTAGACGACATTCAACATTTAACGGGTCAAGTTCGGTTCCGACGCCTCTGGTATGCACTTGTCAACATTTCAACTTCACTTTTTTGTTATCCAATATTCTGGCAGCTCTAGAATTATTTGCCATCTGTCATCAACTAGTTAGTTTTGCATTTAGCAGAAAGACAAATTCTGGGAATCCTCAAATTAACATTGACGTGGCGCTTATAATAGTACTTAAAGAGAAATACTCATTTAAAGTTTGATCTGCTACGTAAATAGTTCAGTATAAGAGAGATTAAAGTATTTAACCAGTGAAATAATAAAGTTAAAATGACAAGTAGCTCGTCTAATGCTCGGGTCCGAGCACAAAGTCGGATTTATTTAATTGGACATTCGTCTCAACAAATAACCGTCAACAAGCTTCCTTCTAAACATCAAGTGTTAAAGTCACTATTTTATAACATGCGTGTCGTTGGACTTCCTTTCTGTGATGCCGCAAAACTCACTCTGAAAGAAATGTTGTGTTCTGGGAGAAAGCTAGGATACCTGGTCAATTACAGAAAAATGCTGTCCGAAAAGTCGAAAAATTATATAACGAATGGAAAGCACTTCACAAAAGTTCAAACCTTAAGACAAAAAGTCAAGAGGAAAAAAATATTGCATTTACATCTAAACTGCCTGATTTGTTTGATGTAGCAGTGGAAGATGCCATTTCGAAAATGACCAACCAGGAAGACATTGAGTTTTTGGCACATCAAAGAATGAAAGGATGCCCGGGCCATATGGAAGGTGTCGATCTGAAGACAGCTCTTGCTGAAGAAAGAAGGGAAGCAAGAAAAGCAAAATCAGAAGAGCGGCAATGTCGACAGATGTCACTAGAAATAGTTGGTAAGTTGTTACTAAATTTGACCAATTTTAATAGAAAAAGGATACCGCTAAGACTCACCCTTGAATATCCCTATATAATAAATAAATAGTCTTGGAGTCTAAAAAATTTTTCCTCAATTTATTTTTATTAGTACTATTATATTTCTCCAAAAATTCACCAATTTTCTTTCTTTTTTTCACTGCAATATAAAATGTTGAAGAGACCTCATACTCTTCTGAATCAGAAGTGGAAGAAATGGCCTCGGACGATGTATTTACCGACGGTGGAAAAATCGAAAAATCTGACATAGCAAGTAAAAAGAGGAAATACAGCCGCGGATATAAAGAAGTAATAACGGAAAGGTTATCCATTTTGTTAGATAGGTGCAACATTTCCGATAGAAATGCTGTGCAAATAATTTTCGCAACAGCTGAAAGTCTGGGCTCTAGTGCCCAGAAACTTGCTCTTAGCAGAAGTACGGTAAGGAAACGCAGAATGTCATTTCGAAATCAAAGGGCCCAGAAAATCAAGGAGAGGTTTAAGAAATCGGACTTGGAGGGAACTGTTGTTCATTGGGATGGGAAACTTTTACCAAAACTTCTTAGTAAGCAAAGGAGATGATGACCAACTGCTGGGGGTCCCTGCATTAGAGAATAGCATAGGTATCAGACAGGCAGAAGCTGTTTGCGACAGCGTTGAAGAATGGGGTATTGGAGACAAAATTATTGGCATGTGTTTTGACAAAACGGCCTCCAAAACTGGACGAATGAAAGGCGCCTGCACCTTGATAGAAAAACAGCCAGGTAAAAATTTGTTGTACTTGGCCTGTCGCCATCAAATTTTAGAAGTCGTGTTGCGATCAGTATTTGAGCACAAAATGAGATCGACTACTGGTCCTCATCCTGAAATTTTTAGAAGATTTCAAATGCATTGGTCTAACATAGATCAGTCAAAATACATGGAAGGGGAACAGGATGATTCGGTAAAGAGCTCAGTAAAAGACTTCGAAAATGGGGTTAACCAAACCAGTTAACCAAAGTACAGCCTAGAGATGATTATTTGGAACTGATAAAATTGTGCTTAATATTTTTGGGGAAAGCTCCTTCTCACGATGTTTCCTTTCGCATTCCTGGTGCCTATCATCGCGCCCGTTGGATGGCAAAATCCATTTACTCCCAGACAATTTTTGTATTTAGGCAACAGTTTCGTATGACAGAAGACGAGTTAAGTTCAATTAAATCTACATATATGTGTATTTATTGTGAACTTGTATGTGAATTTGTGGTCAGCTTGGCAACTCTACTCTCGTTTAGTTCGTTTTTTAGTTGTGCTCCGTGAATTTACTTTATTTTCGTATTTTAAAAGTTTAAATAGTGCTTGTTGTGTTAATAGTGCGAAGATAAGTTAAATTACATTGCTTGATATAATTGTGTGTTCAGTGCAGTGCTTGTTTATACTGTTTTTGTATTATTGTGTGCAATTGGAAATTCTGTTGATCGTGTAAAACACAAACAACAACAATAATATTTGTTTGTCATTGTTGAGAACGTCTAACGTTGTAGTTGTTTGATTTTTGTTTTTCTTTCATTCTCTTTGTTTCGTTATTTGTGTGCAGAGTTGCCATCTGGTTTTGGGAATTAATATCAAAGGGATAATAAGTTCATACGTTTTTGGGAATTTTGTCGATTTTGGAATTCTGTTTTTAGTATTTGTTTCTTATTTATTTATTTATTTTTATTTATTTTTTACTCTGAATTAATTATAATGATGACTTGCATGAACAAAGACTGTAAGGTTAGATCGGATACCGATACTCTTATTTCGTGTTGGTTGTGTGATGGCTTGATACATGTCAAATGTGTTGGCCTTTATGCAAGAGTGGCGGACAATCTTAGTGATGACAAGGGTCTGCGTTGGTGTTGCGTGGATTGTAGAAAATTGGATGTGGAGTTCTACAAATTTTTCAGGAGCATGAAGTCCGAGTTTTCTGAGATGGAAAAGGAGCTTTCGGCTTTATCTGGTCGATTTTCCAAGTTTATTGGGATGTTTAATAAATATCCGGGATTGGAAAAGAGAGCGGGTTCACCGAAAGCTTCCTCGCCGAAAAGGAAGAAGACGGCTAAGAAGGCCCCTCCATTGTTGGTAATTCCTTCCTCGCCGAATTTAATGGACGTTAATTCTCCAGTTACAGTTTCAAGTCCAATGAAATCTTCTGCCCCTCCTACTTTTGCTGAAGTCATTTCTGTAGTTACTATAGCTTCCACGGACAGCGATAAGTCGTCTCCTCCGGGTGGTAATCCCGCCCCAGTGCCAGGACCGGGACCAAGAACGTTGACTGTCGTACCGGCAAGGAAGACAGTTTTTGTGTCTAGACTTTCCCCCGACACGACCGAAGAGGATATACGACTTTACATATCGTCTAAATTAGTCGGGAATAATTCTAACGATTCCATACAGTGCTTCAAGCTGAAGTCACAATTTTCGGAACGTAGGTCGTCTTTCAAAATTATTGCACCGGATGATCTATTTGTCAAACTGGTGGATTCGGAATTTTGGCCTCACAGAACATTCGTAAGGGAATTTGAGTATCGGGATAATGGTAGGCGTGATAATTTTGCTAGATTACCGTCTGGAGATAAGCCAGCTCCAAAAAACTAATTGGGAGTTTGAATTTGGCGTATCAGAATGTTCGCGGTTTGAATACTAAATTGTCCAGATTATTTGTTGATAGCTTTGGTTTTGAGTTTGATGTCATTGCATTTTCTGAGACATGGCTTAAACCTAATGTTTTTAATTCTGAGTTGTTCTGCGATAAGTACGTAGTTTATAGAAAAGATCGTGTTGGTAAAATTGGAGGTGGTGTTTTAATCTCAATTGAGAATTCTTTATCTTCTGAGTTGGTTACAGTTGATGACATTGGCGATCTTGAGTTTCTTGTGGTGTCCATTAATTTAGGCGATTTGAAATTGTTTGTCACGTGTTCCTATATTCCGCCATCATCATGCTTTGAGGTATATCAAGTGCATATTGACGCTATTGCAAAAGTTATTGCGTTAGCCAGTAGAAAGGACCGTATTTTAGTATTGGGTGACTTTAACTTGCCGTCTGTGACATGGGTGTCTTTACCCGATACTAATTCTCTGACTCCATTGACACCATATGATTGGTCATCTGATTTTGTTACGCATATTTCCGAACTTGGGTTGATTCAATTGAACGACATTCCCAATTCTATGAATCGAGTCCTTGATCTAGTTTTAGTGGATGATTCTAACAACTTTGATATTTCTCGAATTGATCCGTTAATTTCTCCTGAGGATAGTTACCATCCAACGCTGGGAATTAATTATACATATGATACCATGCAGGTTGGTTGCAATTACTCTTCGTCCTATGTTGGCCTATGCTTTTCGCGTGCGAACTTTATACTTTTGAATAATCTTATCTTTGATACCGACTGGCATAGTATATGTCAGTGTGATAATTCTTTTGAATTTGAAATCGCCCTGGATGATTTCTATAATATTATTAATGGCTATATTTCTAAGTCTGTACCCAAGAGGCCAATAAGGGGTAATACTGGTCCCCCATGGTCCTCAAGGGCTCTAAATAGTCTCAAGAATGTAAGGAATAGATGTTCGAACAAGTATAAAAAATCTGGACTGCTAGCAGACTATGCTAGGTATATTGTTGCTAGGAGTAGATACAACTCTAAATCTCGTGAGAGTTACAGATTATATTTGGATAGGTTGAAGGCTAATTTTAAACGGAACCCCAAATCATTCTTTAGATTTGTTAACTTGAAGCGTAATTCGTCTTCCACACCTTGTAGGATCAAAATGAACGGTATTGAATATTCAGATGAAGAGTCTATTGCTAATTGTTTCGCCGATTTTTTCGCATCTATTTATTCCACCCGAGCCTATGATGTTTCCAAATCATACCCGTACACTGTCCGCTCTACCATTCCGTTTGATGCACCTGTCGTAAATTCTTCGTGGTTGCTAGATAACTTAATCAGCTTGAAAGCCTCGAATAAAGCTGGTCCTGATGGTATCCCGGACTCTATGTTGAAATACTGCTCGAATTCTCTCAGCTTACCGTTGACTCTCTTATTTAACGCTTCGTTGAAGTTCGGCCATTTTCCTGCAAAGTGGAAGAGCTCTTATATAATCCCTCTCCACAAATCTGGTAGTTTAGTAAATGTTGCAAATTATAGGGGAATTGCAAAATTGAGTGCCATTCCTAAACTTTTTGAGAAGTTAGTCACAGAGGTAATTTCTCATCAGGTTTCCTCTATTTTAGATCCATGTCAACATGGCTTTCGGAAGGGTCGTTCCACCGTGACTAATTTGCTTCAGTTTTCCTCTTCTATTATTGACGGCTTTATTAATGGAGATCAAACTGATGTGATTTTTACCGATTTTAGTAAGGCTTTTGATAAAGTTAACCACAATTTGTTATTATATAAATTAGGGGCAATGGGTTTTAATTGTAACATGCTGAATTGGATTAGTTCTTATTTAATGAACAGAGAACAGATGGTATCATTTGGTCGATCATTCTCAAGATCTATTTTTGTGTCATCTGGGGTGCCTCAGGGCAGTCATCTTGGGCCGGTTCTATTTTTGTTATTCATTAACGACTTACCCGCCTCCATAATGCACTCTAAATTGTTAATGTACGCTGATGACGTGAAGATCTATTTTTCTTACAAGGATCCTTGTCAATATACTTTACTTCAGAGGGATTTGTCTACTTTCCAGACGTGGTGCGAGACCAATTTGATGGAGCTTAATTTTACGAAATGTAAGCATATGCTGTTCTCTAGGTCATCATTATTTTCGGCAAAATACATTTTAGGTGGCAATGTTCTTGAATCGGTGGATTCATTTGTTGATCTTGGTGTTCTCTTGGACAGAAAATTGAATTTCAACTCCCACATAATTACGATGGTGAACAAGGCTTATGGCGTTCTGAACTTTATTAAACGTTGGGCAAAGGAATTTTCAGATCCCTACGTTACGAAAAATCTTTTTACTTCACTAGTCCGCCCTATTCTCGAATATGGATCAGTTGTTTGGGACCCCCAGTACAATTTGTATGTTAATATGACTGAATCGGTCCAGAAACAGTTTCTCATTTTTTGTCTGAGAAATCTTCAATGGAACCCGAACCATAATCTTCCTTCGTATAGCAGTAGACTAGCATTGATCAGATTGCCGACTCTTAGTAGTAGACGTACCATGATAAACTCTATTACAGTTTTGAAGATAATTGATGGATGTATATGTTCTGAATTTCTGTTATCTAAGATTTTCATAAATGTCCCATTGAGGCCCACGAGGTACTATAAACTCGTAAACATCGAGTTTCAGCGTTCGAATTATGCGTCCTTTGATCCAGTTAGGAGAATGTGTCGTGACTTTAATGAGCTATATCAGTTTATTGATTTCACAGGTAGTTGGGAAACGACAAAGTCTAGCATAATTTGTCATTTGAACCGATTGCATTAGTGCTGTATATTCGTTGACGTACATATGTAAATTTAATTTACTTTATCCTTACTATCTGGTCTGATTTATGATTTGGTTTTCGTTTTGCTCGTAATTATTATATATTGAAGTATCTTATGTTAATATCTCGTGATGTGCTTTTATACTTATTTATGTTAGTGTAATACCAACTGGTGAAGAATTTCTGTAGTTGGTTGTAACGTGTGAACTTATAATCCTTGCTCTCCCGTTATAGACCGGTCTATAATGTGTACGCTGTCCTCACGTTATGGGGACGTGGCCCTCTCGGTCGGATTGGAAAAAAAAAAAAAAAAAAAAAAAAGCTTCAACCGCTATAACAGCTCCTAATAATGATGTGGAATTTATTCAGAGCGCCATTAAATACAGATATATTGATCAAGGTGTATCACAAAAGGTACTGACAAAATATTTACTTCACCTGTGGTATCTTAACCCGGAACAAATCTGCCTAAGCTTATTTGACAATAATTTTTCTACTGATATAAAGAAAAAAATGGCACAAAAGATTTTGTCATACAAGAATTTAGCAGAAGACGAACGGCCTGCAAGAACACTGAGGGTGCAAGTTTCTGAAAACGAGGCAGTAGAACTATTTCAAAATATTTCTCTTGAGAAGTTTGTTTCGGATCAAAGTCTGGCTTTTTTCGTATATTTTAAAGTTAAAATTGACATTTTGACAGAGAAACTTCAAAGTTTTGTAAGAGGTATGAAGGTAGTAAACGATACGGCTGAAAGAGGGGTGAAGCTAATTCAAGACTTCAATAGCACTCTTACCAAAGATGAGGAGCAAAAACATTTTATACTTCAGGTGGTTATTCCTTTACCCTGATACTTCGAAAAGTACCCTTAGTCTACCCTTGCCTGATTAGTTACATTAAAATTACTTTAAATAATATATTTCGCTTATTAATTTTTAAAATTGTTAAGTATGAATTCTTAATTAAATAATTTTATTTTTGAAATATGAATTGCGACATGTCTTATCTTTTTGTTTAATAAAAAAAAACTTATATAATTAATAAATTTTGTTAATTTCATGTCTTCGTATGTACTTGTATTATAATTAGTTCAAATATGGTGATATTTGCAGCATTGCTTCGACGTGCATACCAGAGGCGTCTGAACCGAACATGACCCGTTAAATGTTGAATATCGTCTAAACCGTATATTTTTGTGGAAAAGGCGTTAGGATGGAATTTAAAGTCAATAAAGTAGCCTTTCATTTAATACATAAATTATTGTAATATGTTTAATCAACCATCAGCTAAAGCAGAAAATTTACGATATTTCGTGAAAAAAGGCAATTTTTAAAACTTCAGGGCCCCTTCGGGCCGGGAAGACATAGTCCGATTGAACTAAGCCTTTTGCATTTGTATTCTTACACATAATGGAATAATTCAAAATGTGAGCACCTATAAAAATCGATTTTTTTTAAAAACCACCCTAGTATGCATGTATGCCGAAAAATTCTGGATTGATTTTTAGCCCTTTTCCCGTGATCCAATCGAGCTAAAACTTCGCAGCCGAACTAATGGCGACGACAAAAATAAACTATCAAAATATGGCAGGGATTGGATAAAGGGGAGTGGTACCTCCCAAACAAATCACAAATTAAAAATCCATTATTTCTGCTCCTGTTAATGGCATTTGAACAAAATTGGGTATGTTCGTTAGGTTTACATATTCTAAGATCTGCTCCAAATACAGGCGGGATTGGACAAAGGGGCGTGGTCATATATAAACAATTTATAGTGAAAAACTGTGTTTTTTACGGGTTGGTTTTTATTATTGTGAAAGGTAATTCAAATAATATGGGGGTGCGGAGCACTTTCGGAGCAAAGAGAATAATGACGTATTAAACGTATATAAAAATGAGATAGCAAGAGGGCAACGAAAATTGTGTGAACTTCCGTAGCATACGTACGAATATAGCAATGTATGTATGTATAGGGTTTTTCAATAAGAGCGCTACAAAAGTTTTTTTAAATAAAACAAAACCGGTTTTAGATACCAATGAAGTTCTTTATTCCTGTGAAAGTACATTCGATGCCATTATATATGAACTCGATTTCTTTTGCATGGCCACCACGGGCACGCTTGCAGAACTCCAGACGCTGAACGCAATTTTCGACGGTTTTCAAGCATAAATCGGCCGATACTGCTGCAATTTCACGTTCGATATTCGTACGAAGTTCATCAATCGTCGCTGGCATGTTGGCATAGACCATAGACTTGAAGTAGCCCCACAGGAAATAATCTAACGGCGTCAAATCGCACGACCGAGGCGGCCAATCGACTGGGCCATTTCGTGAGGTAACGCGTTCACCAAACTTGGATTCCAATAAATTGATTGTGGTATTCGCCGTGTTGCTTGTGGCGCCGTCCAGTTGGAACCACATGTCCTCCAAGTCCATATTATCCAATTGGGGCCAAAAATATTCGGTTATCATTGAACGGTAGCGATTCGCATTCACAGTAATGTGCCGGTCTTGATTATCACGGAAGAAGTACGGCTCAATGCCGCCGCCGGCCCATAAACCGCACCAAACCGTAATTTTTTCGGGATGCAATGATGACTCATGGATTACGTGTGGATTGCTGTCTGACCAATAACGCATATTTTGCTTATTGACGAAGCCATTCAGCCAGAAATGAGCCTCATCGCTGAAGATGATTTTCCGATGAAAATCCGAATCACTTTCAAGTTGTGGCTCAGCCCAATTCACGAATATACGACGCTTATGGTGGTCAAACGGCTTCAGTTCTTGCGTCAATTTAATCTTGTAAGGATGTAGGTCAAGACCTTTTCGCAACATTCGCCACAACGACGTCACAGAGATGCCCAACGCTTGAGAACGACGTGTGAGAGACACATTTGGGATTTCTTGAACTGAAGCCTCAGCGGCAGCAATATTCTCGACACTACGGGCACTTCTTTGTGTCACTGGCACGGGAACATTTTGTACTGTGCCTGTGGATTCAAGTTTTTCCACTAGACGCTCAATTGTTGATCTGGTAGGACGATTATGACGACCATAAATTGGACGTAGCGCTCTTAAAGTTGAGGCCACTGACTCCAAATTTCGGTAGTAAATTTTAATAATTTCGACTCGTTGTTGGCTCGTATATCTTTCCATGATGAAATGGCAAACCTTACTGAAGAGAAATGTCAAAAGAGCGGGAAAAATAAGGCGTCGTTTGCTGTCCCTATCGATTTACTTTTGTAGCGTCTCTGTTGAAAACCCCTTTATATACTAGTTCTTTGATTTTTGTGGGAATAAAACAAAACGTATTCAGCAAGAAAATAATGACACATGTGCTTGCACTGGGTCTTTAAATAATTTTAAGTATTAATATTATTTAAATGTAACGTCATCATATGATTGAACGCTGTTTTTTTTATTTTCCAATGCAACATTTACGAATGTGTTCACAGAAATCGAACAGGTACCGTGTAGCAAAAAGTTGCTAACACATCGCCCGTGAGTTCGAACACTCATTGAATTTTTTTTATCAAAATAATCGGTCTCCAATCGCAACTTTTCGTGCGCTTTTGCCATTTTATGGTCTTAATAATCGTCCACCTTTGCTCACTATTTGGCGAATTGTTGCAAATTGATGCCGTAGTTATTTTGTTAAAAAAAATTCTCATTTTCTTTTTGTTTTTCGATGGCCCAAAAAACGAATTGCCGACGTAATTTGTGGTCAGCTGGGTTTAATTCTTGGGTCCGCTGGTCCTGGTCAGGTGGATCACGATGCAAAATTTTGAAAATGTGGATCGCTTGATGTTTAGTTGCTATGAACGATGACGAATGGAAGTTTGTGGATCTTCCTCAACACTTCTGCTCACAGCTGCTACATTATTGATTAATAAATTCTATGCATGAATACAGTTTCTTCAAATTTCTCACCTATCAGCTTGATGGCACGATTTGGTGGAGCATTTTCACTACGGAATTTTTCTAAATTTCCTAATTAAATCTATAAAACTTATTCCATTTACAACAAATGTTTTAATAACAAAAACACGTAAACTAACCGGAATGTATTTAGAATCTGAAAATAAGAATTTAGAATAAAATTCAAGTTAAAATATTACAGCAAAATCACAATGATACCTCAATTTTGGACGCCCTTACATACCGCACTTCTTTGTCCTTTTGTTCTGTTAATGGTTTGTTTCCCGTATTGCCTTGCAAGTCTTAAAATCTTAATATATACACTAACTTGGTAACACTTTTATCGGGATTATTCTCAACTTCAACATTTATAAAGGATGTCTCAGTAACAATGCTTTTTTCATATCAAATTAAAAACAATGATTTTTAAGACAGTTGTGATTTTTTTTATAAGATTGTAAATAAGACATCTTCTGATTAAGTATGGAATAAAATATTCGTCAAATAGCCCCCACGGCTCTGATGACAGGCCATTATTCTTTTATGTGGCTGTATCTCACAAAGAAAGCGTTCAATCTCGGATTCTGCTTAATTTGCAGAAACCTGAGATTTCACAAAACCCCAAAGAAACAAATCGCACGGCGTTAAATCGCATGATTTTGGTGGCCAGCTGACACCAGAATTTCTTGAGATAATTTCTTCTAGCAATCTTTGCTGCAATAAATTGATTGTTTCATGCACGGTGTGGCAGTTGACGCCGTCTTCGCTAACATGTTCCTGTAACGAATGGCGTTCATAGTCACAACAATTTCGGCCTCATCTTCAGAAAAGATAATGCCCAATCACGCCGCCTGACCAAAATCCGATCCAGACAGTTGCTCGATGTTGGAGCATTTCTTTGTCATTGATTGCATGAGCATTTTCTAAGCCCCAAGTTCGACATTTTGTTTATTCACGAATTCATACAGAATTCATGCAGATGGAAATGCGTTTCTTCAGAGAGGATGACTTTTTTGAAAAATTGGCATTGACCTCACTTTGATCCATTACCCATTGAACGAAATGTCGGGGCTTTTCATGGTCTGCAGGTTTGAGCTCCTGTGTAAGCTGAAACATGTACAAACATGAAGGTGGTGGTCTTTTGTTAAAATTCGCTGCGTAGGGCTTCGTGAGATTTGTGATTGTTGAGAACCATCCCGAGTAGATGTCTTCGGCGACACTCTCGTTTATAGCAGCCGTGTTTTCAAGAAACCGACAGGTACGTTGACGCAAAGGAGTCGTACTACCCATAACCGATCCAGTTTCATATAATTTTTTGATTTTTTCGACTGGAAATTCTTCGAAGTTTGCGAGTGGTCTCAGCATAACTTTCCAAATGTTTCTAATCAATTTTCACAATTATAACGCCTCGTTCTTTTGTAATGGGCTCTAGTTTTAATAACACTGTAAGTAGGTGAAAATGACACACCAAAACGCCGAGATACGTCAACCTAGTTTTGGATCGTAGAGTCCAGTGGTGCACCCCATTTTAGCTCGAAATCACGAGATATTTGGATTTTAAATTTGTAGTAGATTTAAGGCGATTTTTGATTTTATTTGAATGAAAACACTTTAAACTCAATTTGTTTATTATTTAGTTGTCAAAATTTATTTCTATAAATAATGGACGTCCATTTTCAAGCGGACATGGAACTATATTTGGTCTTATTTTGATGATATTATAATAATTTTTGGATTTGTTAAATTTTTACACTGTGTTTACAATCAACCAGCAGAAATCAACAAGCATTGAGTCTATTGTTTTTCCAGCGAAACGGTCTTCGAATGCTATTGTGGTTTGAAGAAATCTTTCACCTGTTTCGTCTGTTTCTGTGGACAATTGTCGTTCGTAAAAATCTAAATGTGCATGTAACATGTGGATTTTCAATGACATTTTAACGCCAAGTTTGTCGAAAAACTTCATCATGTTGTCAATATAGTCACGGTACTCTGGTGAGCGATTTTTGCAAAGAACGTTTTCAATTACTCCACGAATTGAGTTCCATGCGTTTAGTTCAGTTTCATCTAACATTTTAGAAAAACTCGTATCCCTTAAAAGTTTCCTTATATCTGCACCTTTAGCTACACCTGTTAAAAAAATTGATGTAAAATATATTGCAGTCACACACTTTTAGTTACACAAATAAGTTTGGAAAAGCGTTGTTTTTCGAGTATGGTAATGCGTTTTCGTTAACGCGAACCAAACGCTTTAAAAAATTTCTTTACAACTCCCAGCTTGAAATGAAGATCCGGAAGCATTATTTTCTGAAGGGGGATCAATGGTGGACGAATTACATTAAATTCGCCAACAACTTGCGAATCGCGTTTTGGCCAATCTCACTTTTCGTACTGGTTGCAGTTTACACGGCTGTCCCATTTGCAAAAAATTCACATGTACTTTGTATAGCCAGTTTGTATTCCAGCTAATAGTGAAAGAACCTTAAAATCACAATTTACACGCCAATTGTGTTCGTCATAACTGATGCGTTCCAGAATTAATTTTATGGTATCATACGACTCATGAATTCCAAGAGCATACATCAATGACACTGGTTTAACGCTGCTGTTTTCCAATAGCAAGACTACTTTTAAGCGTCTAGTTGAAGAGTCAATGAAAAGACGCCATAAAGATGTATTATAGTTGCAGATTCCCATTTCATTCGTTAAACCGGGAATATCTTGACAATATGCATGAGCTGCGTCCTTGGAAAGCATGAAATAAGGCATATATGGTTCTTGCCGGTATTTGTAAGATGAAACTTTTACACCTGGTGCCAGCACGTTGACGCTTCTTAGTTCCGAAGCCAAAGTCATTGCATTATTTTGAGATAGCTTCAGATTTCGAACGATTCTACCTAAATGTTCCTGCGAAATTAATGATGGATATTGTATAGCTGGCTGAAGGTAATCAGAATCAGCATGATGTAATAATGTTGCTGAAGTTTGTGATTGTACTTCATAGGACGCAGTATCATAATGGTATGTCGATAGATGTACTGGTACAGGCAATTCATCACTGTGTGGAACTGGTACGTGAGCATTTGGCACACCTTTGTATATAAAACCGGATCGTTCTATAAGAATAAATTATTGTGTATCCCATATATAGTCTATCTAAGTGAACTTACTGTTTCGATTAAGACCATTTACATCGTTCTTGCACGCGTAGCAATTTTCTGTATCATGTTCCCCTGGATCGGTCCATACCATTGGAAGTCCAAATGGCATCGAATATCGCCGTAGTTTCCACCATTTGTTTAATGCACTAAAACATGTGATGCACGTAAATTCAGGTGCATGATCAACATTTCGCATTTCTTCAGCGGGGCTAACCAAAAAATACTGATTGTAAGCTTTGAGGGCATCTTCAACCAAATGTCGTCGATGATTTTTCGGTGTAAATTTTCCACACAAAACAGAACATATTTAATTTTTCGCAATGTGATCTGCATTTTTCGTCACTCATTTTTCTATTTTTTTCAAAATGGTCAATAAAATGCTTATATTTTTGATGTGTTAACATCATCATCTTACTATCAAAGTAATGCGGATCTCAATCCCAAAATCCCGAATCCCATAATCCCGAATCCCAAAATCCCGAATCCCAAAATTATTATAATTATTATGGCCCCAAATTGTAAGAGGTAAACTAATTCTGCTTCCAAATAGATGTCTGTTATTTCAACGACTAGATTTTGAGAAAAAAAATATATAAATTGATTTAACGAGAGCTTATACACGCTTTCCCTCAAATAAAACCAAAAATCACCTTAAATCTACTACACATTTAAAATCGAAATATCACGTTATGTTGAGCTAACTTTTTAAAACGGAGTATACCAGTGGATTTTATGACCGAAAAGTTAGTTGGGGTATCTCGGTGTTTTTGTGTGTCATTTCTAAACTTCATATTTTACTTACAATAAATAAGTAACTAAATAAACATAAAAAATAAACCTATGTGACAGCTGCCAAATTTCAAAGTTGCCACATTCACAAACAAAAAAAGGCATTAAATTTAAGAAGTGCAACCTTACTCAGATTAACGTGCAGGTTGTAATTTTAATTTAATTTTTTTTATAAGGAACGAAAATAGACCCATAATATAGTTTGGTAGGTACATTTTTACCGACAAAAATCGGTGGATAATTTTAGAAAACTAATATTGGCAATTTGTATAGCAATTTTTATATTTAAAAATTACAAAAAACAAAATTGAGATAGTAGTGCACTTTTTATCCTTTTGCTTCGATGCGACTGGTAGCCAAATTATTGTGATGTTGCAACATGTTATCGGAAAGCCAATTGTCCGTCGGTTAAGTCTCTGAACTTTATGTCCCAGTTGTTTTGTATCGCGGAAAAAATTTATTTTTTGTGAAGCCATAACTCGCTCTTAATAATGCCTTAAATTTTCTAAATTTATTAACTTTTTGATTTAAACAATTTCCATCCAATTCGTACCCTTTTTCTGTACCTGTATGGTTATTGTAACAAATCTGGTACCCACGTTGCTATAAATCATTACTTGTTTCTCCCAAATCCATTTAATTATTGTTCGTTTTGTCATGTCCTCTTTCTAATGATTTTGATTTTAACTTCTCTTAAAGTTACGCGTTTTATAGTGAACTTCCTATTGAAATATTAATATCGAGCCTTTCTTTATTCAAAATACGATAATGGTACATCTCAATCTTTTCACATTTACCGTTTTGCTGCACTCATTGAACTGATTAATTTTTTATTAGTATTATTTGAAATGCAATTGAATATTAAATTAAATCGCAATTATTGAAATAATTTTAGCAAATTCATAATATATTGTGTTCTTTACTAACCAACGTATGTCCTTCTATACTTATTCCTACAGTGACGGGTCATGAACTTATGACTGAAAACAGAACCGCAAATAAAGGATGTATGACTTGATGCAATACGAGGAGAGCAAAATATATTACTTGAAAACTTTAATTATGTGCAATTTTAAATTCGTTGTTATTCTTTGAACGATCATAACTAACTGAGGAGTTATTGTATTTTTATGATATTTTAATTAAATATCAGAAACATGCTAGTATTATAGTTAACTTGGCATCTGTGGCAAAATGTCTGTACACAGTGTATTTGTTAGTGTGTGTTATTCTTTTCTAACTACAAAGCTCCTGGCTCTTGTTGTTTTATTTGACTTTAACTCATAAATATTCATAAGAAACACTCTTTCTATTATACAAAAGTTGTGAGTGTGTTTGAATCTATATGGATATTCGTGCTTATGTGTTCGGTGTGGTTGTGGAAACAGATTCTTCCTTTCACTACAATGTGTGTGGGAAATTTGCTCTACTTTTGCTCAGTGTTTCATGCATTCTCTCCAGTGGTGAAAAGTTATCCAATAGAAAATTTTGAATATGCAAAAACAACTGACGTGATATGGACACATGTGTATGGGTAATTCCAAACGGAATTTTTTAAATCAATGCTTAAAGGTGCTTCTCCTGGATTTGACAACAACAATTAGATCTAAGTCCGTCCATATGAATCAATTTTAAGACTTAAATTCGGTTTAGATTTGAAATGATCGAAGAGGTCTTCAAATTAAAAAATTTGTTTGCAACGATTCATATATACTTAAATTCGTACTTGTTTAGATTTGAAAATTTCGTTTAGAAATGAAATGATCTATTTGGTCTTCAACAACATTTGTTACAATTAATTTGACATAAATGACAAACATTTTTTGCAACGATCCATATGTACGATATTTAAATTCATATTTGTGTGTAGTAATCCAATACAAAACAGCATATATAAGTCTGTATGACTCACATATGTACTCGTATGTCCCACGTACATTCCATGTTCAGTTTCATTAAATGCATGTGCCTTGCTTGAGTTCCACTTCTCTTCGTCCATTGAAGCCTGAAGTCCATTCTGTCTCTAGAGTGTTTAATATGTGTCAAGGCCCTATAGTTCTTTGGTTGCATGAAACATTTTTGCTTGACATATAAATTGCACAAACGTTTTACACTACCTTAGCTTGAAGCTTAGCAGCTTGTGTCCACATTTGTTTATCATTATTTAAGCTTCGGATAGATGTTAGTGGGGACATGGGACTGACCATGCAAGTGGAAAGTTTGTAATTGCCGGTCATTTAGGAGTGGCCGGTAATGATTCCTTCATAGGGCCGCCCAACTAGTTCACTAATTCCTAGCAGTATGTCCCGGGCAATGGCTTTATTGGAATCCTCCCTTCGCTAGCTAGAGTGAGAAGGCGAAACGAATGAGCAGCCTGATTGGTCATGCAATCACTGAAATATCTCAGGTTAAATAGGTGACCCAGTCAGTGAAGCTCCTCGAACTAGCGGACATAATTTTTTGTCTATTGAAGGCGGATAATCCAACACTACTGGCCAACGGCGGATTAAAAGTATGGAAACAATTATCCAGCTTCGATGCATAACATTCTGGCCAGAGTCCGCGTGATTTAATGTGATTCTCGACGTGAAGTCCTTAACCACAGGTGAGCACCGCCCCACCAAGAACATGTTTGATACGACTGTTAGCGCGCCCGTGAGATATCCGTGCTACCCCGCATAGAGGGGCAGCCAAGAGATCAGGAATAGGAAGCCTTACACCATTGGTATACACGATTACGTGGGAGAACAAACGCCCCGTATTCGCATATCCGCCAGCGCGACTTCTTTCTTCCGTCCACGAGCTACCAATTGAGTAAACTCTCTGTACATGAGCTACGCCTCCTTGGTAAAGAGTGAGGTACTATCCAAACCTCTTCCGTGATAATTGCCACGGATCCCATATTTCGAGGATATGCACCTGCCTAGCATACTTCGTTACAAGTAACTGATATACAAGGCAACTACATAGCCTCTACCAGCGATTTTGGTGGCAACCACAGCCAGCACGATCTCCCACAAGGGGGCCAACACCACCCGTGCTACCAGATAGGCATACTCTCTGGTCCGAGTAATGGGCGACTGAAACATAATCATCCTGGCAGTAGGAAAAATACAAAACCACGGTGGGCTGGGCTTGCCTTCCGCCACCCTTATATTGACAATGAAAATTCAAAACGTGAATTGGAAACATAAAACCCCCCTATTTGTTGAGGACCTCCGCATACTTTTTAAGGACCACGATTTACGGATATGCAGTTGGAATGTTAGAACACTATACACTTCCGGTGCCACAAACCAACTGGCAGACAATGAATGAATGGTTTCCCATTACACCCCATGAAGGGACCGGGGAGAACTTCTCACAATCACTGAGCTGTGCGTTTTCCAGTTTTCACTCACTGATTGGGACCTACAGTTTTACACCGATTCCGAACGGTATTTTGAGAAGCTTTTTCATGGCTATATACTCACTAAGCGAAGTGACCGTCGTCGATAGAAATTTTAAGGTGGTTGGAGCAGGGATCGAACCCAGGATCTCCTGTACAAGAGGCGCGCACACTACCCATTGCACCACCGACGGTCACCAACTAGCAGACGCCCTCGCGAATTATAAAGCTGGCATTACTGATATCCAGGAGATGTGATGAATAGGTCATATGTGTACAAGGAAGAAGAACTGTGACATATACTACAGCTGCCGTAAGAAGAATCATAAATTTGGTTGCGGATCTGTTGTTGGCAAAAGACTGCGACATCGGGTCCCCATCATCAACCCCGTGAGTGAACGTATAACCACCACCCTAAAAGCGAAATACAATATCGATAATTTGTGAACATGCCCCGACGAAAGAAAAAGACGATGACACCAAGGACATGTTCCACCGCTGCTCAGGCCACCATGACATTAAGATTGTTCTACGTGATTTTAATGCTAAAGTCGGCAGGGAAAGAGTCTTTGTACCAACCATCTAGAATCGGAAAAGAATCGGCGAAAGTGGGTCTTGCTGTTAATACAAACAAGACAAAATTGATGGCGTCAACGACTAGAGAAACCTATCGTCTTGGTCCGCAGTTGAACGTCGACAACCGATTTAATTTTGAAGTGGAAAATGAATTTACCTAACTTGGATCCGCCGTGAACAAGGACAACAACGTCAGCCTTGACATAAAGAGGAAAAATGTGCTTGCAAATATTGTAGATGCTATTTTGGGCTCAGCAAGCAGATAAGGAACAAAGCCCTCTCTCGACTTACAAAAGTCCTGCTATAACAGACTCTCATTATACCTGTCTTGACATATGGCTCCGAAAGTAGGGTCATATCGCAAGCGGATGAGGAACACCTGGGAATATTCGAGAGAAAAATACTCCGTAAAACACATGGTCCTACTAGGGAAAACGGCGAGTACCGACGTCGCTGGAATTTATATTCTGACGTGGGCATAGCTAGGCGGATGAAATTGGGCCAATTGCGTTGGCTAGGCCATGATATCAGAATGGATCAAGATGAACCAGCGTGAAAAGATTTTGATAACATACCCGATGGAAGCAGGAAAAGAGGACGACCAAGGCTCTGTTGAAAAGACCAGGCAAAAGAATCCCTCAGCATCCTTGGTGTTACCAACTGGCGAGAAAAGGCAAATGATAGAGCCAGTTGGAGGAATATGTTGGAATTTGTTTGTTTAATTGATATGTGTAAGACATCTGACCTCACGAGGTTATAAAATAGTCAATAAAAGTAAAGTAAGGTTCCATAGAAGTTGACAGAAGACATGTCTTTAATGTATGCCTTTGTTGTTGTACCTAACGGATATCGAAGTGTCGTCCACTTCCAGGGTCGACAGCACGAATTATATCACGCAAGACTGTAAGATAGTCCTACTCTCTTGCAGTTGGCGATTTCTCCATCTATCCTACCAGTTCAGGCAGTGCTGTCTCTGTAAATCTGTTCTTGCAGTATACTTGTATATGGTGCGAACCAGATATCAATTTTGCATCAACAGACGCCCCGTATCATCTGTTCCCAAGTTTGAGTAGGAACGAAGACAGGCTTATAAGCAGAAAGTCATTAGAAATGATGTTAGAGGCCTTCCTCACTTTTGGAATAAACACCACTCTTATATCCATCCACCATCTACGTATGTACGATATCTGAAGATTATACACGCGATGTTTAACTTTAGCGGCCAGGTGATAAATAGATCGACCACAGTCTGAAGTTCCGCAGTTGACAGCATGTCCGTGCCCGGATATCTAAGCTGCCGATGACCTATTCAAAACCCAGATTTAGTAACAACTTCTATGGCAACTACCGGTCTACGAGAAGTGCGTTGCCTTGTAATGTCCAAAAGAGACCTTCAGATAATCCACCGTCGTGTTACCTGATCCCTTAACATACACGATTTTCGCTTGTACCGTCTGAAAGCGTTTTTGAATTAAATCTTAATTCAAGTACAATTCATGATCGAACTATCCTAAATAACCCGTACACGCTGAAAAGTTTGTATTTTATTGTTGTTTGGATGCAAATATAACGTGTTTGTAGCTTGTTGCAAATATAATATACTTGTGTTCAAACACATTGTGTTCGCTTTTCAATATTACGTATTGGGGACGCAATGATTAAATAAATAAATAAATGGTTTCCCATTACATCCCATGAAGGGACCGGGGAGAACTTCTCTCAATCACTGAGCTGTGCGCTTTCCAGTTTTCACTCATTGATTGGGACCTACAGTTTTACACCGATTCCGAACGGTATTTTGAGAAGCTTTTTCATGGCTATATACTCGATAGTGTCGCCGTCACTATGCGAGGTGACCGCCGCCGAAAGAAATTTTTTTTTTTTTTTTTAAGGTGGTCAGAGCAGGGTTCGAACCCAGGATCTCATGTACAAGAGCCGCGCACACTAACCATTGCACCACCGACGGCCACTGCAATGATTAATAGGTCATAATATATATTTTTGTGACCCAAATATGGCTCTGTTTATTGAAAACTTATGAAAACAAAAACGTGACAGACAATAAAGAATCTGAAAGCAGCGGATCTTCCATTCACGAATACAATGCATCTTTCCTACAATATGTTGCTGGGGCCGTTATTTCTTAGCGTGTAGTACTATGTACCTCATTGCATGGCAAAGAGACACACAGCTCATGAAATCAAGTGGATTCATGCCCTTGTGTCATGTATCATATATCGCACTTTTAATTGTACAACAACACCGCTTCGTATATCTCACCAATTGATGGGTTGTGCAACTCTTCAATTTAGATAATTGATTTAAATTTTCTACTAAACATTGTTATGTTATCCTGTGGTAAACTGATACCAAATCATTGTGGGTGCTTTATACTTATGGCCATAATCAATTACAATGATATGGTTTCATATGAAATAATTGTATTATTGGTTTCAACAATTTGAGAAGATTACACATATTCGTAACCAAAATGTAATCTATGATTATGGAATTGTTGTGATTGCTTAAACTATGTTTATGCAGATTACTTAGATTATTAATAATTTAATCATTTTGAGTGTGTGTATACATTTTCAGTATGATAAACCACTAAGGCAGCGAATACACAATTGATATTTGCAGAGTTGAATTTATGAAATTAAGCAAGCAAAGGTATAGAATTAAATTATAAACGAAATGTTCTTGCTTGTATTATAGAACATACTAATACTTTAGAATACCTTAAGCTAAGTAATAAACAATTAACGGGGTTTTCAATAAGAGCGCTACAAAAGTTTTTTTTAAACAAAACAAAACCGGTTTTAAATAGCAATGAAATTCTTTATTCCTGTGAATGTACGTTCGATGCCATTATGTATGGAACTCGATTTCTTTTGCATGGCCACCACGGGCACGCTTGCAGAAGTCCAGACGCTGAACCCAATTTTCGACGGTTTTCAAGCATAAATCGGCTGATACTGCTGCAATTTCACGTTCGATATTCGTACGAAGTTCATCAATCGTCGCTGGCTTGTTGGCATAGACCATAGACTTAACGTCGCCCCACAGGCAATAATCTAACGGCGTCAAATCGAACGACCGAGGCGGCCAATCGTCTGGGCCACTTCGTGAGATAACACGTTCACCAAACTTGGTTTCCAATAAATTGATTGTGCCATTCGCTGTGTGGCTTGCGGCGCCGTCCTGTTGGAACCATATGTCATCCAAGTCCATATTATCCAACTGGGGCCAAAAATATTCGGTTATCAGTTAACGGTAGCTATTCGCATTCACAGTAATGTACCGGTCTTGATAGTCACGGAAGAAGTACGGCCCAATGACGCCGCCGGCCCATAAACCGCACCAAACCGTAATTTTTTCGGGATGCAATGATGACTCATGGATTACGTGTGGATTGCTGTCAGACCAACAACGCATATTTTGCTTATTGACGAAGCCATTCAGCCAGAAATGAGCCTCATCGCTGAAGATGATTTTCCGATGAAAATCCGAATCATTTTCAAGTTGTTGCTGAGCCCAATTCACGAACATACGACGCTTATGGTGATCAAGCGGCTTCAGTTCTTGCGTCAATTTGATCTTGTAAGTATGCCGGCCAAGATCTTTTCGCAAAATTCGCCACAACGACGTCACAGAGATGCCCAACGCTTGAGAACGACGTGTAAGAGACACATTTGGGCTTTTGTGAACTGACGCCTCAGCGGCAGCAATATTCTCGACACTACGGGCTTCTTCTTTGTGTCACTGGCACGGGAACATTTTATACTGTGCCTGTGGATTCAAATTTTGTCCACTAGACGCTCAATTGTTGATCTGGTAGGACGATTATGACGACCATAAATTGGACGTAGCGCTATTAAAGCTGAGGCCACTGGCTCCAAATTTCGGTAGTAAATTTTAATAATTTCGACTCGTTGTTGGCTCGTATATCTTTCCATGATGAAATGGCAAACCTTACTGGAGAGGAATGTCAAAAGAGCGGGGAAAAATATGGCGTCATTTGCTGTCCCTATCGATTTACTTTTGTAGCGACTCTGTTGAAAAACCCGTTAGAATGAACACCTGTTGATAGATTGGTAGTATACAATTGAATTTGATCCAATTGAAATTTACAATATATACTCCGATTTCATCAATTTAGTAAACAATTTCGGAATCAACAATTGAACTTTTAATACATTAAGTAAAAATTTCACAGAAGGTTGAGAATTCTAAACTGTAATAATCAGTCAGCTGGACTTCCATCAACGTTGCCACAAATCGTTGCAAACTCTGAACATTTCAGGCTGCACTGCACTGGTAGTTCTTTTGTCTGTTTTGTAGTCCTTTCATATATTAATATTCAACATATACAAGGTGTTTCAAAAGAAGTCATCCGATATTGTTTGGCTCTCATTTTTTTTTCTAAATGAAAACTTCGATTCTGTTTTTTGATTATGCTTATTTGAACCTTTAGAATTTTATTGGTTAAGTTGAGAAGATGATATCGGTTAAATGGGCGTCATCACAATTGATTACTATACGGGCTCGTTTTATGGCATTTTTGATCATAATGATTTGAAAATCATAATGAGCGATGAGGCTCATTACCACCTCAGCGGGTACGTGAAAAAGCAAAACTACCCAGTATGCAAAATGAGTCGATATCGTATTGCAAATACATCGATTTTTCTAAATCCTAAATCGATATCAAATTCGATATCATGTCGAAAAAAGTTGTGATTTCGTATAAATTATGCAAGACGATTTAGAGTATAAATGTAGATGATTTACCGATGTGAAATTTAATCGACATGTATAATCAATTTAGACACGAAATATAAGCAATATCGACACACCTTCCCCTCTATATCCAGCATAGAAGCTACATAAATTTAGATTGTCTACTGATTCCCAATATTTGCATCCCACACTTTTACTATAAGTATATATATTGAAAATTAAATACAAGAAATTTCTTAACCATTTATTGTAACAAACAAAGAATTCCACAGCGAAATAAATTATTATTATTATTATTATTATTATTTTTATTATTATTATTATTATTTATTTAGATTTTCAGTATAAGAACAATAAGAAATAAATTCTTTTATATTTCAAATGGCAATTCATAAGTGGTAGGCATTAAAATTACATAGTATTCGCAATCTATTATTACATTTTAAAGTTATCGCTTATATAAAAAATGTTAAATAAAAAAAAAGATACAAAATATGTAGGTATATAAAGTTTTTGGCTACACAGGAGGTTATAAAAGTAGAAATTAAGTGATGAAATTAATTAATTATTTGCGTTAATATAGTATTCCAAAATGGCTGTTTTAAAACTGTTTCTTCTCGTTATCAATTTTATATGATTAGGCGATGCATTCCATAATTTGTTGGCGTTGACGAAGAAGTGTCTGCCAGAGTTGAGGTATTTATACTCTGGTATTATTAACGTCATGCATCGTGTGGAGTATCCAAATACAAGCTTCGTTTACGTTTACAATGAATCGTTTTACGAGAATCTCGAGGAAGTATACGATCACTGCCCTGACCACGACATTAAGATAATTCTAGACGACTTTAATGCCAAATTGGTAAAGGAAAGTGTCTTTTGAGCAACAATCGGTAATCACAGTCCTCGTTATATCCTCATCAGAGAACGAAGAACCAAATTGATAACTTGGTAATAGATGGCAGGTACTCTTCTAGTGTAATGGATATATGTGTGGTACGAGGTGCTAATATCGACTCGGATCATTACCTGATGGCAGCGAAAGTTCAAACAATAACGGAGATGTCAATGTGCTATCAACAATGTCCTATCTTGCTAGGGCAGAACACCCGCCTCCTGAGGAACCAGATGCGTAATGGAAGCACATCTCCCATTCTTTGGAAACCGCCGCAAGGACCGCACCTTGCTATCAAAAACCGCCGAAGGATAAGCCATGATACGAGTAAAAATATCTTATTGCAACAGATGAAAAAGATGCTGCATGTATGGACACGAATCAGTCAGTTACAGCAGGTGCTCTGAATGAGCGGGGAAAACCAATTATTTAGGAGGGGAAAAAATAGCAGTGGAACCAGAGGGAGAATGAAAAGTCCGACATGTGCAGGATGAATAACGAATTCCGAACATTTTTCCAGAATGTAAGAAAATCGAATAACGGGCCGAATAATGGGCTGCCCTCCTGCAAGGACAAGAATGGGAATCTGGTGACTGATAAGCAGCGTGTGCTGAAACTGTGGTGAAACCACTTTTTAGTACTACTCCACTCAGGTTCTTCCACTGAAGACCAGGAGGTGTAGATTCTGTAGTTATGTTGTAGTGTAGATTGTATTTCCCCCAGCCGAGACGAGATTAGAACGACAATCTCCCGACTTAAGAATAATAAAGCCGCTGCTGAAGATAGGTCCACCCCCTAAACTTTTTGAGGTAGGTGGCGAAGTACTGCCACCCCACATGCATCAACTTGTATGTGGTATATGGTTGTGGGAATCTGTGCCTGACGATTGAAGTCTCATTGTATTATGTCCTGTATTCAAGAAGAGTGATCCGTGTGTCTGTTCCAATTATCTCAGTATCAGTCTTTTATCCATCGCGTAGAAGGTCTTGTCGAGTGTATTATGTGAAGGTCTAAAGCTAATTGCTGAAAACCTGATTGGATCTTATCAGTGTGGTTTTAGACCCGGCAAGTCCACGACTGAGCAAATATTCACGCTATGCCTACTCGTGGAAAAGACACACGAAAAGCAAATCGATACATACCATTTTTTTGTCGATTACAAAGTTTGTTGCGATAGCCCCATACGAGGAAAATTGTACGGGGCTCTGTCTGAACTTGGCATTCCGGCAAAACTGATCCGCCTCTGTAGAATGACGCAGCCCACCACCAAATCGGCAGTGTAGGTAGGTAAAGACCTCATCGAACCATTCTGTACCAAATGATGACTGAGACAATGAGACACACTTTCGTTCAATCTCTTCAAAGTCATAATGGAGATCATTATGAGAAAAGATGCAGTAAATACGAAACAGATCATCAACACGAAAAGCCATATGTTGCTGAAGTATGATGACGACATAGACTTCATTGGGCGAAGTTTGCCAGAGGTTACTGCAGTACTTTCAAGAATCGAAAGAGGATCCACGAAGGTGGGTCTTGCAGCACAAAATTTATGGTATCAACGACTAGACAAACCTCTCGACTTGATTCGCAATTGCACGGCAGCCTGGTGATAAATAAATTGTACTTGCAAATAGATGATATTTTGGGCTCAGCCAGTAGTTTAGGAACAAAGCCCTCTCTCGACAGACAAAAGTCCAGCAATACCAGACTCTCATTTTACCTGTCTTGACATATGGCTCCGAAACATGGGTCATATCGCAAGCGGATGAAAAACACCTGGTAGTTCTAGAGAGAAAAATTCTCCGTAAAATATATGGTCCTGTTAGGAAAAACTGCGAGTACCGACATCGTTAGAACCAAGAGCTATATCATTTGTATACTGACGTGGGCATAGCTAGGCGAATCAAATTAGGCTAATTGCGTTGGCTAGGCCATGTTATCAGACTGGATGAAGACGAGCCAGCGCGAAAGACTCCTACCGAAAGACCAGGACGAAGAATCCCCCCGTATCTTTGGTGTTACCAACTGGCGAGAAAAGGCGAAGTATAGAACCAGTTGGATAAATATGTTTAAATTGTTTAATTAATATTTGTACGACATCTGACCTAATGAGGTTGTAAAAGAGCCAATAAAAGTAAAGTAAGTAAAAATTTTCGCATTTCTCTCGGGATTCGTGACATGTGGCAACGCCAGATAGACTAAGTTAGTATTGCCATGGAAAAATTAACACCCGAAAAAAAATCTTAAAAATTATTGAATGTTATTATCAAAATTCGTGCTCAAAAATACTAGCGCCCTTTATGGTCGTCAGCAACTGTGATAATTTCTGGTTAAATTGGTATACTATTAAGAATAATAGTAGTATTGGATCTCATGACGACCCAAAGGCAATCCAAGAGCTTCTTATGTTCCGGAAGAATTACTTACTTACTTAGCCGGCCTCGGACAACCCCGGGGGGTCAGGGACCTTACAAAACGAAGATAACATATTTCGCCAACCAGTTCGATCTTTTGCTTTATTTCTACAGTTGGCAAAGTGTACGCCGGGAATCGTCAATCTGATCCCTCCAGCGGAGTCTTGGTCTTCCTATTTTTCGTCTTCCTGCGAAACCCCTTCGTGCCGGTTCGTCTTCATCCATTCTACTGACATGGCCTAGCCAGCTCATTCGCGTTATCTTGATCTGCTTACCTATGTCAATGTCAGGATAAAGCTCATACAGCTCACGATTCATGCGTTGCCGATACTCGCCGTTGTGCAATATAGGGCCATAAATTTTTGGAGTATTTTTCTCTCGAAGACTCGTACAGATGTTTCGTCTGCTTGCGATAGGACCCAGGATTCTGCGCCATAAAGCAAGACAGGTTGAATGAGAGTCTGGTATAGCTGGGCTTTTGTTACTCGAGAGAGGGCTTTATCTCTAAAGTGCTTGCTTAGCCCAAAATAACATCTATTCGCAAGCACAATTCTCCGCTTGATCTCAAGGCTGACGTTGTTGTTTTTGTTCACGGCAGATCCGAGGTATATAAATTCGTCCACTACCTCGAAGTTATAACGGTTATCAACGTTCACGCTTAGGTCTAATTGCGTGGAGGACCTGTTCGTTGAAACCATTAATTTTGTCTTGTCCTAATTTACCGTCAGACCCACTGTGGCTGACTCCTTCTCAATTCTCGAAAAAACTGCTGTAACTTCTCTAATTGTGCGCCCAATGATATCTATATCATCAGCATACGCGAGCAGCATGTGACTTTTGCTGCTGATGGTTTTATTCATGTTGACTGCAGCTTTTCTCATAATGATCTCCATTAAGATGTTAAAGAGATCGCACGATAGAGTGTCGCCTTGCCTGAGGCCTCGCTTAGTTTCGAAAGATTCGGTAAGATCCTTACCAACTTTCACTGGGGATTTGGTGTTCGTCAATGTCATCCTGCAAAGGCGTATGAGTTTTGCAGGAATACCAAGCTCAGACATTGCTTCATAGAGTTTCTCCCGTATCCCGTATGATAGGTGTCGATTTGTTTTTCGTGTGTCTTCTCCAGCATTTGGCGTAGCGTGAAAATCTGGTCAGTTGTCGATTTTCCAGGCCTAAAGCCACACTGGTATGGTCCAATCAGGTCAGCGATAATTGGTCTTAGTCTTTCGCACATTATACTTTATAGAACCTTATATGCTATGGAAAAAAGGCTTATTCCACGGTAGTTGGCACAGATACTCGGGTCACCTTTTTTAAATATGGGACATAGTACACTGAGACTCCAATCGCAGGGCATGCATTCATCTAACCAAATTTTGCTAATGAGCTGATGCATGCACCTTATCAGCTCATCGCCCCCAGCCTTAAATAGCTCCGCTGGTAATCCATCTGCTCCTGCGGCTTTGTTGTTCTTAAGACGGGCAATAGCTGTTCTGAACTCGTCTTGGTTAGGAGGGGGGCAATCGACGTCGTCGTCCATATTGTAATCGATTGTCCCATCGTCATTGCGTATCTCAGGTACTAGTAGCGCGGAAAAATGCTCTCTCCATATTCCCAACATGCTCTGCACATCTGCGACGAGATTTCCGTCCTTGTCTTTACAGAAGGGGGTCCCTGAACCATGTCCATTAGTTCCTTTTTTAACTTTTTGGTAGAATTTTCGGGCTTCGTTCTTCCTTCTGTATGTCTCAATTTTATCACTCTCGCGCTTTCTCCACTGCCGTTTCTTACGCCTAAAGAGACGGTTTACCTCCTTCCTCTTCTCCCTTTACCGCTCAGTTGCAGCTCGCGTTGCAATTGACTGAAGCATTACCATACGTGCAGCGTTCTTTTCGTCAGTTGCTATGCCACACTCTTCATCGTACCACGGTTTATTGCAAAGCGGTTTTCCGAAACCAAGTACGGTTGTTGCGGCAGTTTTTATAGAGTCGGAAATGGGTTTCCACTGCGCATCAGGATCGTCATCGGGAGGGGGTGGGTTCTGTGCCAAAAGTTACGAGAGCTTCCTTGAGTAGGCTGTGGCTACCTCTGGTAATTGCAGCTTTCCGATGTCCAGCTTCCTCTGCGTCTGGTTTAGTACGATTTTCGCTCTACTTAATCTTGTGCGAACCTTTGCTGCTACCAGGTAGTGATCAGAATCGATGTTAGCTCCTCTGATCACCCGTACGCCCATTACACTGAATGAGTGCCTTCCATCAATTACCACGTGATCAATTTGGTTCTTAGTTCTTTGATCAGGGGATACCCAAGTAGCCTTGTGGATGTCTTTATGCTGGAATCTTGTACCACTAAAGACCATTTTTTTTTGCCGCGGCAAAGTCAATCAGTCTCATACCGTTGTCGGAACTGTCAGCATGAAGACTGATATTGCCAATAGTTGGATTAAACACATTCTTCCTTCCTACTTTGGCATTAAAATCTCCTAGTACAATCTTAATGTCATGGCCAGGGCAGTGGTCATACGTTTCCTCTAGGAGCTCATAGAATATGTCTTTGGCATCATCTTTTCTGTCGGGGCATGCACACAAATTTGGGAAATATAAAAATATTTCGCTTGTATGCGGATTGTGGCTATACGTTCACTCACAGGATTGAACCTAGAGCCTAGATGTCGCAGTCTTTTGCCAACTACAAATCCGCAACCAAATTCTTGTTTTTTTCAAAATATGTCGCAGTTTCTTTTTCTTGTGCACCCATGTCCTGTCCATCGCATTTCCTGGATAGCGGTAATGTCAGCCTTATAACTTTCGAGGACATCTGCCAGTTGGATACTTGCACCGGATCTATATAGAGTTCTTACATTCCAAGTGCATATCCGTAAATCGTGGTCCTCATAACGTTTGCGGGGGTCGTCAACAAATAGGGGTTGTTTATGTTTTCTGTTTCGTTTTTGTATTTTCACTGCCATTATGAACGGTGGCGGGAGGCAAACCCAGTCCACCGGGTTTTTGCAATTTACCTACTGCCAGGATATTTGATTGCAGCCGCCCATTATGGATCAGAAGCTGACCAGGAGGCGATATGTTGAACCTGAATTTTCTTCTTTTAGTTTCTATCCGCCGTTGGCCCGTATGTTTGGCTCATCCGCCTTCTAAGGACAAAAGAATATGCCCGATTGTTTGATGAGCTTTAGTGACATCAGTCACCTACTAAACCTGATTTGATGCTCATTTGTTTCGCCTTCTCACTCTAGCTAGCTAACGGAGGTTTCCGAAAAGCCATTGACCAGGACATACTGCGTGGAAGTAGTGAGCTGCTTGGACTGCCCAATGAAGGAATCATTTCTGGCCACTCCTAAGTGAATGGCAATCAGAAACTTTACACCTCCACGGACAGTCCCATGTCCCGCCGGAAGAACTATCGCCTCATTATTCTATAAAGATAACGATGGCCACAACATTACAGGCAATAGCGGCCGATATCGCTCTAAGATTTTTAGCATTTTCCCCCACAATATACAAGCTGAATCTTGGCTTTTAACAAGGTGGTCTAACATGCAGCACATCTAATGAAACAATGAACCTATTTAGAAATGAGTTTTGTGAATATTTTATATCACGTTTAGGAACATTGAGTTGCCCACATAGACCGAGCGATTTGACGCCTCTACACTATTTTCTTTGGGGCTACGTGAAGTCGCTCGTGTATGCAAAGAATCTAGCTCCAATTGCAGCCTTGGTAGCAACACTCTTCGTGTTATTAAAGTGATACCCGCCGCTATATGTGTAATAGTTATGGTCAACATTTACAGGAAGTTATATTTAAAATGAATGGCATGCAACATATTAAGAGAATCAATGCACCAATTGATAAATCAGTTCGGTGAATAATTTAACTCATGTTTAGTACCAGTGAGTTGGCAACATAGACCGTGCACTTCGACGATGTTCTCCGTTTATTTGGAAAATGAAAAACCCAAACGCTTAAGAAATCTCTCGCTGTATATGATTAAGGAAAGTGTATTATTACAAGGGTGTATGCATCTATGTGACTTGTGAGAAATGAGTCCAACGAAAATCTTTGACTTCCTTTTTCAGTGTTACTCTTTAATGAAAGCGAATATTTATGATGTCAGTCAGATAATTTATTTATAGACATTCAAAAGTTGACCACTCAAAATACAAACCACAGAGATCCTCAATTGAATATATTTCCATAAATATCATGGAGGGACTATCAAGGTTTAAATGTATTAGGTTCTGTGTTTAGGTGAATGTATAAAAGACAAATCACAGACTCACGTACATACTACAGGACCGCGAGATGTTGCTTATGCAATAATCTCAATATATCAAAGAATAGAACAATTTAATATGCTGCCCTAGGTAGATATGATTTGATGAGATATTGCGCATTTCTTACCTTAGGGAAATATTTTTAATAAAGTTTGGAAATGTTTGGCATGATAAATTTTACGATCACAAACACATACTTGCAAACACATAAGTCATTTATACTTTCATACTTAATCCTTAAACTACCAGGACATAGGGTGAAAGAGGTAGATAGCAAGACAAAATTAATGGCTTTGATAAGTGTGCGTTGTGATAGATATACGAAAGGAAATAAACTTGTTCAATTAAGGCAGCATGAAATTAGTACATTAATTGCGTTCCAGGAAGGATAATAGTTTTGATTAAATTTGGTAATGTAAATGTTTGTGTGTAACACAAATACAATTTGAGTATGTTTTGTGTATTCTAAAACTGATTTTAGATGCATGTTAATTTATATATAAATTACACTGCCAGAAACAATTTCCTAACTGAACTGGTTTTTGTTGGCATAATAGACCATTCACTGTATTTACATTTTCACCTACATGCTGCAAAAAAATCGTCTGTGCAACATGTTTTATTAAACACATTCTTCAGGAACAATGAATATGTTTGGAACACACTCCAAATATTAATATATTTGCAAGTTCTAAACTCACTAGTATTTAAATGCAAACATTATTATGTTTACTTGCAAAGATGCATAATTTTACGTGGAGCCTCATTCGCATTTCATCAGAAACATCCATATACTAACGTCGAAGCATTCATGTGTTTCCTCCTAAACGAACGATTGACGACCGAATGCATGAAACTACAACGCAACAGATCAGTCAACATAAGAAACGCTGAATTAGTTATGAACCAGCGACTGAAAGAGTAGTATACAAATACAGTTAACTTAGGCTGAGAACAATCTTTCTTTGCCCCTCTTTTATTAATTTGCTCTCGACAGAGCATAGCGACCGAAAAAAATGAGCAAACAGTGCACCAAACACAGCTATATTTGTATCATAAACAGTGCCATTTTGGGATTACAAACACAATTATCATAACATATTAATCAGTGTATCTCAAATATGTAATATTGAATAGCAAAAGCAATGTGTTTGGACACAAATAAAATATTTGCTAAAACACACGTTTCCAAACCGGAAAAAATACATTTTTTTAAGCGTGTAGACAAACGTAATATGATCTTATCATACATTAACATGTAAACTAACGAAACCGGCCCAGAAAAGCCTCAAATTCTAATCTAATTTTCAATAGAACTAATAAAGCAGGACATTCGAGAAAAGTTAATAATTATATCATAATATCTTTCCGAAAATGTGGCATGTAAAAAAAGAAAATCAAACTATTTTATTTTGGAAAGAGTAAATCGGCAGAATTGAAGAAATCTTACCTAGCAGCAATGCCTTATTGGTAACCACATCTCAATCTAAATTAGAATTGCCACTTCAGCTTAAGTGGTGAATGTGATTAAATGACACATGCAATGACTTTTTTTGCCATCATTGTTGTTGTCATTTAAGCGTTGATTTGCGACAGAAGATTATTGTGGTTTCGAAAGATGACAGGTCACAAAACTAAAAACATCTGTTGTTCAATTCCATTTCGTTCCACTTTGGATTTTATTGGATTTTATTTCATTCAACCACCGCTCTCATCAGCAGTGGTTCATATTGAAAGTGTTTTATTGAGCATAGATTTTTTTTTCACTGCAAGTTTTGGAACGAAGTTCCTTATCGCACGTTGCGGGATGGGGGCTAAATGAAAACAAATTAAACAAATTTTTGTTTAATCAACTATATTGGGTACTTTGGCTATGGTTTGTGTCGAGACTAATATAAGCTGGGAAATTTATTGTTTAATGCGCAGTTTTCTAGGTGGAGGCTGTAACCAATATTTAGTACATATTGTAGTTTTGCCAAAGTGAAAGAAGTTTAAAAAAGAAAATGTTCTTAAATAAGTGCCTTTTCTTAAAAAAGTAAATTTTCTCAAAAAGATACCTATTCATATTCTTAAACAAAGTACCTTTCCTTAAAAAAAAAATACTTTATCTTAACAGGTATCTTACCTTATGCTTAAAAAAATGAATTTTTTTACAAAAAGTACATTTTCTTTAAAAAAAAAATTTATTTTAAATAAGTACATTTTCTTAAAAAGGTACATTTTCTTACAACAAATTGTCTTTTCTTAAAAAAAAATATTTTATTTTAAATAAGTACCTTTTCTTAAAAAGGTACATTTTCTTACAACAAATTGTCTTTTCTTTAAAAAAAAATTTTATTATAAATAAGTACTTTTTCTTAAAAAGGTAAATTTTCTTACAACAAATTGTCTTTTCTTAAAAAACTACCTTTTCTTTAAAGAGTACCTATTTGTGAAACAAAATAAACTTTCTTGAGATAAGTACCTACTCTTAAAAATGTACCTACTCTTGTAAACGACGAATTCTAACAAAAATTCCAATTTCTTTAAAAAAAAACCTTTTCTTCAAAAACATACCTTCATTTAAAAAAAATACGTTTTCTTACAAAACTTCCTTTTCTTAAAAGTATCATTTCTTAAAAATAAAATTATACCTTTTCTTTTAATTTTTGGATAAGTAGCGTTTCTGAAAACAAGTATATTTTCTTAAAAAAACAATAAACCTTTCCTAAACTTTTCTTTAAAAAGTACCTGTTCTTAAAACAAGTACTTCATTGTAAATAAACTTCATACTCTTTCTTATGACTTTTTCTTCCAGAAAGTACTTCTTCTTAAAAATAGTACCTTTTCTTAGAAAAACATTAGATTTTAATAAAAGAAGTGCCTCTCTTTAAAAATTACCACTTCGGGAAAATATATTATATATTCCTACAAAAGGACCTAAAAATATACTTTTTCAAAAAAATTCATTCTATAAAAAAAAATTTCTTAAAAAAAGTTTACCATTTTACAAAAAATATCTTTTCTTAAAGATTCATTTAAATTATTGTATTTTTCAACGGGCACTTTAGGCGTGTTGGAACTAACTAGTACATAATGTATAGCGATAAAAACCTCGATCCAAACGAGTGTCCCCTGACACCTCATTTAGTTTTTTTTTTATTTTGGAAGCGTAAAGCGGCACAATTAAAGAAATCTTGTCAAAACTAAATTGAAGGATATTATTCATTTTCGAAATTTCCAAGCAGCAATGCCTTATTGGTAACCACATCTCAATCTAAATTAGAATTGTCACTTATGCTTAAGTGGTGAATATGCCTCCATTATTGTTATTATCTAAACCTTGATTTGCAATAGTAGATTATTGTGGTTTCGAAAGATGACAGGCCACAAAACTACAAACACATGCAATTCAATTTCAATCCATTCCACTTCAAGTCAATTGGATTTTATTTCTGCCAACCACCTCTCTCATTAGCGTTGGTTCCTGCTGAAAGTGTTTTATTGTGCATATTTATTTTTGCACTGCAAGTTTCTTTATAGGTTTCGGTGCATGTATTTTCTGCAGTAATCATTGATTTCAAATCATCTTTCACAAGTGTTTGAACAGCAGACGGAAAGGGAAATGGCTACACCTACACAAATCCAACTTCAGAATAATAAGCAGGTATTCAGTAAAATCCTGTATTTGACTGCAGTATTAAAATTTTGAATATGAGAAAACGTCTCCAATAATAAAGAGTTTATAGTAAACGTAAAGCTGAAAAAAACTAATACGATTGCAGATAAACCAAGCTGGGAAACACACCAATGTTTTGGTCCTGTTATTGAACATCACATGACATATCACTGTATAATTAGTGGAAGGCCGAGCCTTTGGCGCGGCCCCCATTGATTTTTTGAATTGGCTGGAATAGTCGTGGTAGAGAAAATAATCATTGTAATACAAACAATTCTAGGTTCTATATATCCGAAGTCTATACCTATAGCTAAATTTTGTGCAGAAGTCCATATGTTTTGGTTTTTTATTCTTTGTTTTTGATAATCTGTTATTGTGAGGTGAATTATATGTTACGTGGTGAATTTTTCGATATCACTGTGTTGTCAGAATAACAGATACGAACAATGGTGACAATCTTGTAACAATTTTGTGGTTACCGTCTGATCCTTACCACATACACAGAATAGGGGTGTAAGTGTTTGCTAGTTGTTTCGTATCTCTTAATCTACAAAAATTTTACTAAATTTATTATATGTGGTGCTGGCCTGCTTCCTTTTCAGCATATGCCTAAATCTGCCAGTGTTTAGTAATGATAGTTGTGTAAAGAGAAAAGAAAATTTATGTTTTACTTTAATAAATTTATTGATTACTATAATTGTTGAGATTTGCAATATGATTTGCAAAAGTGTTTCATAACTAAACCATTGTTCAAAAGTTGCTTCAGGATATGCAGATTTATAAAATCATGATAAAAAGTTTACCAACGGCAATTCTAATAAAGAAAAGCACTTGCAATCCTAGCATCCAGCATTTCCCCCCTTTTCTTCGTATTTAGTCTACTAATAGATGTATGAAAATCACATTTAAAATTAAAGTAATATTTTTGGGGCACAAAACGATCCAAGTGGCGTCAAACTACATTTAGGGATGAATACTTAAAATACTATCTTTCGTCTAATGGCATTCCGTGAAAGTTAAAATGTACTAGGTCGAAATGACAATTTACATATTAGAAAACATCGCTGCTAATGTAAACGAAAACAAAATTGATAAAATTTGCATTGAACATGGAAACCAATTTAGAATAATTTGTAAAAACTTTGTTAAAGAATTTTTGTTTTGTTAACATTAAAGTAGCGGTTTTTTTAAAATCAAGTTTTGTTTTCAATTTCAAAGACACAGAAAGTTATTTAAATTTATGGTATTTACATAGTAAAAAAAAAATAATAAACCAAATCACTTCTAATCAATGCTACAGGAATATCAATAACATACAAGCGCACAATCCTTAGAGTAAATATACATAGGCTACATTAGACTGGTTTCATATGACAGTTGGATGTCGAATAGCATTGCTTTAATAGTATTTGATAAAGGTAGTAGTTCAAAACCACCAACAAGAAAACAACAACGGCATTTCGTGTCTGCGTTAAATACAACTATTTACTAACAATAAAAGATAAAAACAAAGTCTAAAATGCAATACGTTTAAATTGCACAGATCTATACCAAATCGACATTAAAAAGTTGTCGAAGACCTCTCATTTGAATAAACGCATGACGAAGATTCTATATTCAATATCCTAAGTTACCGTATGATACAATCTATCATAAAAATTCACAAAGTATTTACTGATGTCATATAATAAAATTTGCCGTTTGGAATCCAACAGTATGCTTTAAAACATTGATTTCATGCATTGAACGACCTGCGTAGATGAACATGAACCTTCACTGCTCCCATGACAGTCAATTGTGGAAAACTATTCAATCGGCAACACAATCTACTTATACACACATTTCAAGCAAATCATTGTTAGGTTTGATTCGATTTGATAAAATATTATTCAACTTTGCCCAAACTCAATTTTTGTTGTGGTTCTTCCAAATTTATACAAAATGCCGATCTTTCCATGTAACTTGCTGTGGCACAATATTTATCGTTGTTGTTATTTACATTTATTAGTGTTGTTAGCCTACAAAGCACTTCAAAGAAAATGACAGCCTGTTTCTGTGGCATAAATGGTCTCATGTGGCTACAGCGTTTGAACACGTTAGGACAGTCAATTCTGAAACAGATATTTGTCTGCCAGATGTTTTTGGTGAAGTAAGGGAACCGAACCCCCAACCAAGATGCATTCACCATTACGACAATACAGTGAAACACATAAAATTCAAACTGCTTCTCGTGTGAAATTCTCAAAGTACTTATCGAAATTAACGAATCCCTATTTGGGGTTTGTAAGTTCAGCTGATGTTTGGATTTTATTGTCTCATGTATATTTTGGCTAAAACTTATTTTTTCCGAAGAATATGCAAACTCGGAAACCAATTGCAATTTTGTTTTCCAATGTTCGGCACAATTGTAGCTATAGACTACCAGAAAAAAGTGTAAGATAAACGACACCAAAAAATTGAAAATTTTTAAGTTTTTCTATCTTTATCCACCATTTTCGGCCCATATTTTCGACAAGAACTGCGATATCGTTTGGGTTGCATAATAATGAGTAATTAATGTTTTTATTTGAATCTAATGAATTTTAAAATCTTTTCCCCCCATGTTATATACCAAATGTCAGATTGAAATGAAGGATGAAGTACATAGTAACACAAGTGCATTTTGTGATAGGGATTTGGCAAAACCTATTTACAATAATGATCTTATTCGTCGGAAAAATTATATCAAATTGATTAAAGTTTTATTGTGATTGAATTCTCGTAAAATTTAGGAACAAAGGGTGAAAACGAAATATGTATATTTTTCGGAAAAAACAATTGAAATTTATGATTCCTTTTGTTTTTTGACTCCTAGAAATAAAAAAATGGAGTAATAAACAGTAGAGTATTTATGATTGAATTCTCATGAAAATCACACACAACGGGTGAAACCAAATCATCATATTATATCAGAAAACTGAAGCTGTAATCCAGGACATGGTAGACAATCATGTACAGCCAGACGAAGCAACGAAATTGGTGTATATAATTGGTGTAATTTTCATAACATCTATGCATCTATGACATTGAAAATACATTTTTTGCATCACCACTTACACTTAATACAGCAATTGTCCACCGAATCGGATGAACAAGGAGAGCGATACCATCAGGTCACCATGCAAATGGAGAAACGATACATAGGAAAAAAGATGATTGAATTGCTTACAGAAGTTTGCTGGTGGAGCCATCGTATATCCCAGTATGAAGATGAAGATGCAGGCACTAAAATCCCGTAGGACGATATACATTACTCGAATTTTCGATTTAAAGTACAGCTAGAAAATTAGCTTATTTTATTTTGATGGAAAGAAAGTTAGAGAGTCTTCGTGGATGATTTTCGAGATATGAGTTAAAAATTTTAGTTTTTGTGGGAAAACTGATGACAGTCCACAGTTTGGCAGCTATAAATAAATAAATAAATAAATAAATGGTTTCCTATTACATCCCATGAAGGGATTAGGGAGACCTTCTCACAACCAGTGATCTGTGCGCGTTCTAGTTTTACACTCACTGATTGGACCCTACAGTTTTACACCAGTTCCGAACTGTATTTTGAGAAGCTTTGGCCATGAACAAGTACTCGATAGTGTCGCCGTCACTAAGCGAGGTGACCGCCGTCGAAAGGCCGCGCACACTACCATTGCACCACCGACAGCTATGGGCCGAAAATTGTGAAAAAAGATAAAAATTACATGAGGTGTTAGTGGACACCCGGTTGGAACGAAGTTGCCTTCGCTATATATTATGTACTACTTAGTTCCAACACGCATAAGGCGCCCGTTCCAAAATTTATGGATCATTTAAATGGATCTTTAAGAAAAGATAATTTTTGTAAAATGATAAACTTTTTTTAAAACAATTATTTTATAGAATTTTTTTTTTAAAGTATATTTTTAGGTACTTTTTGTAAGAATATATATTATATTTTGCCGAAAAGGTAATTTTTTACAGAGCGGCACTTATTGATGTGTTAACATCTATAGCGGCGTATAGGGCCTAAATCTACCAAAGTCAGATTTTATACTGCTGCTAAAACCAGATTTTATGCTGCTGCCACAATCAGATTTTATGCTGCTGCTAAAACCAGATTTTCTGCGACTGCGAAGGAGAATAATGACGTGCTAAACTAAAATGAGCGAGGAAGAGAGCAATGAAAGAGTGGTTGTGTCTATAGCGTATGTATTAACATAATAATGTATGTATGTACATGTGTCTGTTGCTGTTGTTGAACGGAGATATAAAGCATAGCCACGCAAAATTTCATTTGCAAGCCCATGGGCTTGCGCAGTCGACGTTATTGTGACACACTAATACGTCAGCTACTTCGTACAAAGTATGTGTGATGTTGTGTGTTTGGCTGTTTCGTTGCTGTTGATATGGCAAACATGTGGTTATGTGACACACGTATACGTATACGTTTCGTTGTTGTTAATATGGCCAAACATAGCGAGTCATTTGATGTTCAGCATTGCCCGGGGTATACGAAAAAACTATTATTTTTTATTTTCCAATGTAAAATTTACTAATGTGTTCATAGAAATCGAACAGGTACCGTGTAGCAAAAAGGTGTTAACACATCATCCGTGAGTTCGAACACTCATTGATTTTTTTTTAATAAAGTTTTTTTTAGGAAACGACTATTTTTACGAAGAAGTACTTTCTGTAAAAAAAAGCGCTAAGAGTATGAATTTTATTTACAAAGAAGTACTTTTTTAAGAACAGGTATTTTTTAAAGAAGTGGTACTCTTTTTAGGAAAATGTTATTTTTTTCAGAAAATGTACTTATTTTCATAAAGGCTAGTTATCTCAAGAAAAGAAAAGAAAATGTATTATTTTATTCTCAAGGAAAGGTACCTTTAAAAAAGGAATTTTTGTAAGAAAATTAATTTTTTGAAGAGAATGGATTAAGAAATGGATTTTTTTTTAGAATTGGTACTTCTTTCAAGAATACTTAAATTTTTAATAGTAGGTACTTATCTCAAGAAAAGTTATTTTGCTTCCCAAAAAGTACTCTTTAAAGAAAAGGTACTTTTTTTACGAAAAGGCAGTTTATTGTAAGGAAATTTAATTTTTTAAGAAAAGGTACTTATTAAAAAAAAAATACTTTTTTAAGAAAGTACTTTTTGTAAGAAAATTTACCTTTTTTAAGCAAAGGTACTTTTGTAAGATAAGATATTTTTTTTACGAATATGTGTAGTTCTCTAAGAATATATGTAGGCATTTGTTTTAAAACATTTACTTTTTTTAAGAAATGACACTTATTTTAGAAAATTTTCTTTTTTTAACTTCTTCCACTTTGGCTTTTCTGAATTTACTTTTGATTGGGTTCAAAACTACAATATATACGAAATATTGGTTACAGGCCCCACCTAGAAAACTTCCCATTAAACAAGAAATTCCCATTATATGTTAGTCTAGATACAAACCAAAACAAAAGTACCCAATATAGTTGATAATATTGGGTTGTAGCATAATAGTGTTTAAAAAAAGTTGTTTAATATTTTTTCATTTCGCCCCCATCCCGGAACTTCGTTCCAAAAAAATTAAAAATTTTTCGAAATTTTTGCAATTTTGAGGCGATGCCGTGCTATAAATAAATAAAGCCATATGGCCTTATTTCTCATCACTTTGAGAAATAAGATCATATGACTTTATTACCAACACGAGAGTGTAATAACACCATATGAGTTTAACAATCGAAGTGGAAATAATGCCATACCCGTACAAGCCATTGTTAAAATTGCATATTGTCCACGTAAAGAATGAGTTGTCAGAGTCAAGTGTTGAAGAGACATGGATCAAGCGAGGGGGGGGGGCGCCCGCCCGCGTCTTTCCGCGCTCGCCCGCGCGCGGCGCGCTGCACTTCCGCTCCGTAGGAAGCTTCCAAAGCATGGTAATTTTTACGGATTTCTGGAATTCTTCTGCATTTCTTATGCATTTAGAAGCGACCAAATCAAGTGATTTCCTTAAAGCAATTTCCGGATGCACATCTGTATACACTGCCAGAATGTCTTACGGAAAAAAGCGAAGTACTTTCATACAAAATCGATATCGGCTTTTAAGGGAGAAGAAAATAACCCTGAGTACTGTACTCGCACAATTCTCCAAAATGATGAACTGTATGCTTAAGGAAGATTTTATAAATACAATTGACAGCGCTGACGACATTGAATCAGATGCAAATAGCAGCGAAGAAGAAGGCACTGACGCAGAAATGCAACAGCAACATTATCTGTCATGTATTGTTTGTTGCGAAAACGACTGGCAAATACTGTTTGATCCATGCAAACATTTTAAAGTTTGTCAGCCATGCTACCAACAAATAAAAGGAAGAGCTGAGAAAAACGGAACGCATACATTGAGTCCTATTTGTCGTGCCATCACTACGGATGCCACATTTATATATTGTTAATTATTGTAGAAAAGAAAATACATATGTGTGTAAATATTTCAATTTTCTGTTAACTGAATTAAATTTTTTTTTCCAATAAAAGAATTCAAATACACTACATAAGTAGCACAAATAAAAAGTATCAAGGGTGAAATAATACCATAATGGCTTTATTGCACTTGCTCTGTTGTAATAAAGCCATATGGTCTTTTTTCTCAAAGTGATGAGAAATAAGGCCATATGGCTTTATTGCCTATGGCCTTATTGCATGGCATCTTTTGAGGCACTAAGTGCAGTATTTTTTGCGGTTGGTTTGTTTTACACTTTTTTTCTCCTAGTAAATATATGGCTACAATTATGCCGAAGACAGAAAAATAAAATCTCAATGGTTTTGCAAGACAAAGCCGTTAGAAAATCCGAACAGCAGCTAATCTAGCAAACCCCAAATAGGGGTATTAGTTTCGATATGTTAAAAAACGTTGCACAGTGTTATCAGGCCATTGACTTAACGACAGCAGACAGTGATTTTTTTGATTAAAAACTTTAAAATGTTATCAGTGTTTGTCTTTCAATTATTGCGAAAAATTTAAAAAAAAAGTTTTCGTTCTAAGAATAATCGCTGCTAAAAATTTCCACCATGGGAAAAACCCTACCTATTTTCTCTCTTTACCGGATAAACGCTATAGGTCAACAAACCACAGTATTAACTAACTAACAGAGTTGATACGAACGCTTAACTTAAGCCACTCATATTTGGACCACCCTTAGTTTTCACAGCCTAAATATTAATGGTACTTTTTCTGAAACACGTTCTTATCATATTTCCGTTTTTGAAATGTGGTTTTTTAAATGTATGATTTCGAAATAAACAAAATATCAAGGTGAGCGATTGGTATAGAATACTGTCTAGTCTTTTTGGAAATAAAATCAAATAAAAAGAAAAATGTTACTTCAAAATGTTGACCATTTCACACCAAAGTTTTTGTAACTCCACTGTGTATATATATCATTTCTTATTACAAAATTAACGTAAAGTATATCTATTATATTCTGGAAGTTTCAAAGATAGATTTGGAGTGGTTCAAAAGATTTGTTAATTAATGTTTATGCATGTCGCACTGAGTATGATGTTAGGCACTGGTTTCGAGCTACGATATTTGTCGAATACGACCGCAAGATTAAAATTAAATGTGCAGAATGTTCACCGTGGTATCAGCTGTATGGCGCGTATACCCGTCCAGTTAGAACCACCTGTCGTACACATTCATATCATCCAATTTTAGTTAAAAGGAATTGGTTATCATCTATCGGTAACCTGTTAATGGTGATAGCAATCATTTACGAAAAGTACGGACGATGATACAGGGACGATGATGATATGCCCACAATCCACACCATATAGTGACATTCTGCGGATGCATTGTCACTTGGTAGATCTCTATTCTGCCAAATCCGGTAATTTTATATTCATCGGTTTGTATATCCGGGACATGGGACAGTCCTTGGAGGTGGGAAGTTTCTAATAGCCATTCACTAGGGAGTTGCCGGAAATAATTCCTTCATTGGGCGGTCCAAGAAGCTCTCTACTTCCATGCAGTATGTCCTTGAAAATAGCTTTATGGGAAACCTCAGCTAGCTAGCTAAAGTGAGAATGCGAAGCGAATGGGCAGTCTGATTGGCTATGCGATCACTGATACGTCTCAGGATTATTAGGCGACCCTGTCGCTGAAGCTCTTCGAAGTAGTGGACATATTCTTCTGTCCTTTGAAATACTGTAAAAATTTAAGAAACCAAAATCCAGTTTCGACACTCTGCATTCTAGTCAGCGTCTGATCCATAATGGGCGGTTGAGACATAATCATCGTGGCAGTAGGCAAAATACAAACGACGGTGGGCTGGGTTTGACTCCCAATACCGTTTTATTGACAATAATAAAACTCAAAAATTACAATAAACGAGGAAACCTACTAACTGCTGACGACCCTCGAAAACATTATAAGGACCACGATTTAAGGATATGTACCTGCAATGTGCGAACACTATACAGGACAGGTGCCACTTTCCAACTGGCGGATGTTCCCGAAAATATAAAGCTGACATCACAGCTATCCAAGATATGCGATAGACAGATTGTGGTTGCATCAGAAAGAAAAACTGCGATATTTACTACAGTTGCCATGAGCGAAAGCACGAATTCGGATCCGGATTTATAGTTGACAAGAGACAGCGACACCTAGATTCATGGTTCAACCAAGTGAGTGAACGCATAGTCACAATTCGCTTCAAAGCGAAATATTTCAACATCTCGTTAATTTGTATGCATGCACCGACAGAGGATAAAGATGAAGTATCATTTTATGAGCGTCTGGAGCAAGTATCTGACCACGACATTAAGATAATTCTAGGCAATTTTAATGCCAAATTGGGAAGGTAACTGTCTTTAGACCAACCATCGGTAATCACAGTCTACATAATACCACCTCCAATAATGGAATAATACAGATAGACTGTGCCGCTGTAAATAACATGGTAGTTAGTAGCTCACGATTCCAGCATAAGGACATACATATGGTGACCTGGTTATCTCCTGATTAGAGAGCGAAGAACAAGAGTGATCACTTGGTTATAGATGGCAGGCACTCTTATAGTGTAATGGATGTACGAATGTTTCGAGGTGTCAATATCGACTCGGATCATTATCTGGTGGCTGGGAAAATTCGCACAAGACTGAGCAGGGTGAAAAACGTACGAAGCCGAACACGCGAAAGGCTAGATATTGACAAGCTGCAAATACCGGAGATATTAAAGGCCTATCAACAAAAGCTCACTCTCCTGCTAGAGCAGAATACACACCCTCCTGATGACCCTAAAGCGCTGTGGAAGCACATCTCCCATTCTTTGGAAACCGCTGCATGGAATGTACTTGGCTATCAAAAGCTGCAGAAGGATAAACCATGATATGGCAAAGAATGTTGCGTTGCCACTGATAAAAAACACGCTGCATGTATGTCAACGATACAGTCAGTTACAATACAGGCTGCGAGAAGCTGTGAACGGAGGAAAGCCTACTTAAAAAAATAACAGTAGGAGCAAAGAGAGAGTGAAAAGACCGAAATGTCCAGGATGAACAATGAATCCCGAAAGTTTTTCCACAGAGCAAGAAGATCGAGTAACGGGCTGCCCTCCTGCAATGACCAGAATGGGAATCTTATGACAGGTAAGCAGTATTTGCATAAAATGTGGTGAGACAACAGTTCAGCACTGCTCTACTCAGATTCTTCCACTGAAGATCAGGAGGTAATGAAAGTGGAAGAAAGTGTAGATTGTTGTGTAGATTGTAGGCTGGGGGCTGGCCTAGGAAAGATAAGCAGGGATATCTGGCAGCTTGAGAATAACAAAGCCCCTGGTGTCGGTGGGCTACCCGCTGAGCTTTTTAAGGCCGTTGGCAAAGGACTGATAGCCCACATGCATCAATTTATATGCGGTATATGGTTGGGGGAATCTATGCCTGACACTTGGAGTTTCAGTATATTACGTCCTGTATTCAAAAAGGGTGATCCGTGTGTCTGTTCCATTTATCGCGGTATTAGTCTTTTATCGATCGCGTGTAAGGTGTTGTATTATGTGAAAGATTAAAGCGAATTGTTGAAACGCTGACTCGTCCTTATCAGTGTGGTTATAGACCAGGGAAGTTCACGACTGACCAAATATTCAGGCTACACCAAATACTAGGAAAGACCAAAGAAAAACAAATCGATATATACCACGTTTTTGTCGATGACAAAGGTGATTTCTATAACCCATAATGGGGAAACTAGTACGAAGCTGTCTGAATTTGGGATCCGCCTCTATTGAATGACGTTGACCAACACCAATTCAGCAGTAAATGTGGGGATAGACCTTATCGAACCATTCTGCACTAAGAGAGTTTTGAAACAAGGCGACAAAACATTCTACACCAAGAGAGGACTGAAACAAGGCGACACACTTTTTTGCAATCTCGTCAACATCTTCATGGAGACTATAAATTTAAAGGCTGCAGTAAATATGAACAAGTCAATCAACAAGAAAAGCCATATGTTTGCTGGCCTATGCTGACGACATAGGCATCATTGGGCGAAATTTGCGATGGGTTACCGCAGTATTTTCAAGAATCGAAAAAGAATCAGCGTAGGTGCGTTTTGCTGTTAATCAGGGCAAGTCAAAATTGATGGTGTCAACGACTAGAAAAACTTCTCGACTTGTTCCGTACTTGAACGTCGACAACCGATTTAATTTTGAAGTGGAAGATGAATTTGTCTACCTTGAATCTGCCGTAAACAAGGAGAACGACGTCAGCCTGGAGATAAATAGGAGAATTGTACTTGCAAATAGATGCGATTTTGGGCTCAGCAAGCAGTTTAGGAACGAAGCTCTCTCTCGGTGGACAAAAGCCCAGCTATATCAGACTATCATTTTACCAGTCCTGGCATATGTCTCCGAAACTTGGGTTATATCGCAAGACGATGAAAAACACCTGGAAGTGTTCGAGAGAAAAATTCTCCGTAAAATATTTGGTACTATCAAAGAAAATGGCGACTACTGACGTCGTTGGAACAAGGAGTTATATATGTTGTATTCCGAAGTGGATATAGCAAGGCGAATCAAATTGAGTCAATTGCATTGGCTAGGCCATGTAGTCAGAATGGATGAAGATGAACCAGCGCGAAAGGTGTTGGATAATAATAAAATAAAGAAAATATAAAAAAACATTTAAATTTAATATTAAAGAAATTGTTAAATTTCTTCCGTTCAGAAACTGCCCTCTGATTATAAATAGTTTTTACGCGTGTTCTTCTTATTGTTTGCTATTAATATAAAGTATAAAAAATTGCTATGAATTTCTTTGTCTACTTCATCTGCTTAATGAGAAAATACCTTAACGAAGTAGCCTCCTTCAGTTTTTCCTCTCCCACCTCAAAGTGAAGGCCAAATAAAGCTAAATATGAAATGAATTTGAAATCGCAAATCCTTCAAGGACTTTCACATTACCACACGATGAGGGTAAATCGCCTGTTTGAAGTGTAGTGTGTATGATGGGGTATGTAATTGGCACTTACGTAAAGAGAGTACCGCACAAGTGGGGGGTAAATATCTCTCAGATGTAGCAACGTCTTAATGTCGACAAGGAACGTGCAGTATATTTGAGATAAATCTTGGAAATAGTGAACAAAAATTGTATTCCGTAATCTGAGAGAGATTTCTGGTCTTGCTTATTTATTACTTTACCAAGCGACATGTGAGGCAATAAGGCGTCTACACCATCAATTACATTCTGTTTGATATCTCATATGCAACAATGTGGCATGTTGTTGCAATTACTCTTGAGACTTTTGCTCATACCATGATGATATGTTGCGCTTTCTTTTAAAAGTCGTTATGACTTTGGATACTGATTCCCATGATAGTGAAGATTTTTCATGTGATATAAATACTTATATACGTGTGGAAGTTTCGTGCTATAAAGATGGAGCAATATAGCGAAACACTTACATGAAATATAGTGAAGAGAAGGATCTTAAATAAGATTTATAGTAAATTGGGCGAACAAGGGATAATGTGCCCAAACTTAATTATTTACTTGTATTTAAGAAAATTTAAACATATCTACTAATTTGAGCTCCAGTTAACTGCGATAAAATGCTCAGTGGTGTACAAAATATTAGAAACATTACATTACATTGTTTTTCCCCAGTAACAAGTCGCTCATCAATTATCTTAAAAACTCGCTTACAATTAAATCAATTATGTCTATATTCTTACGAATTTGCTGATTGTCCTTTATGGCGAAGTTTTGTTTCCTATTAATAAAACAGGACTCTTTTAAGTTACGTTAAGTGCAATAGTTTTCTTTATTTCCAAAAACTAAACATTCCACTTAAGTCTTTAGTCAATAACAACTATTTAGTAGGAGATAAAAAAAACACTCATAATATTAAAAGTAACAGTTCATAGAACTCAACATAGTTTCAAGATTTGTTTCTATTGCCACACATTATGGTGTTTGAAATTACCCATTTTCATTAAATGCTTAGAGTCCTTCTAGTTTTAATAGTTTCCTGTAATATTACAAATTGCACTTATGCGCTAATGGTAAGTCATCAAATGGATATGATAAAGTTAATGTACAACATGTCCCAGAGTATTATTGTAGTAGGTGTTTTCGTTGTGACCTATAACTGCCATAGTGAGTGATATGTAGATGGCTATAAAAATTATACTTGATTAGCGATTATTGCACACTTCAGTGCGTATTTTCTAGATAAATACGCGGCCCGTAACCCAAATGCACAATTTATAATACAAATGTTATACGAGAGTATATAATCAAAGAAAAGGAAATGTCAGAGCCATTACGTGCTCTCAATCATTTCTCATATTCTGTTTTTGATCATGTAATTGTTGCAGCTGTTATCTAAATATATAAGTATATACAATATATGTATTAGGGCTATAACTTTTTAACAATTTTTGCGAATTTCAAAATTGGCATACTATAGTCCAATAGGCCATTAAAAACTATGAAAAAATACGTTTTTACTTTTTCGCTAGCGTCAAAAAAGTTCACCCACCAACATCGATGAAGTTTAGAATATGAATATGAAAACAAAAAACTATTTTGTCAAACTTTATTGTAGTTTTATTGGAAATTTTAGCTTCTTCGACGCGTTTTCGAGTATAGCCACCTTTATTGTTAATAATTTGGCCTCGTGATTCATTGCATTTCAATATTTCCTATAAGAAAAGTGTAATAGTGGTTCAAAAAAATTCCAAAATCTGGGAGATACAATTAATCACATTCCAAAACAGTTTATCAATGTCTCGAGTGATTCCCAATATAGAGACCCAATTATACGAATTGAACAAAATGCCTAGTCAAAAGATAATAATTGGAAGATTTAATGCTTTAGCAAAATCAGTAAAAAGTAAAAATAAAAGATATGTTACAATATCTGGTGAATTACACACATTATGGGGACAGATGAGTATTCCAAAACTTACTAAATACTTTTAATATGAAAAGAAAAGTGGAAAACTTAATTCAACTTTATCATAAATATTCACGAAAGCAAAAAAGTGGTGTTAATTTTGAAGACATTTTTAATATAACTAACGAAGTGGGAGATTTCAAATCTGAATATCTAGATTTCCAATCAAAAGAAATAGATTTGGAATCATTATCAAGTTATACATTTGAAGACAACATTTCCTCATCAGAATCGGATAATTATAAACCTCCAGCACGACTAACACGGAATCCACAATCTACAGTTCCAGCTGTGGAGCTTGTGAACAAAGTTCATATAAGTACAAGAAAGGCTGCAAAAATTTGTGAGGAATTGGCTCAATCTGGAATTAAAATCTCCACACCTTCGCAACCAGCTATATATAAGGCAGTTATGAAATCAGCTGAACAAAAAGAAGAATTATTAAAAAAGCAGTTAAAAGAAGAAAATTGGTGTCTGCACTTTGATGGCAAAAAAATAAATGGTAAAGAAGTTCAGGTGATAGTTTTAAAAAATGAAAGTAAAGAAATCTACCTTGGAGTACTGGTTTTGGATGATGGAAAAGCGAATTCTATATCTCATGGAATAAAAGATATTCTTAGTAAGTTCGAACTTTACGAATGCATAAAAATGATAATTAGCGATACAACAGCAGTAAACACAGGGAATAAAAATGGAGTAGTTATTCAATTGCAAAACTATTTTAAATCAATTAAATTGAATACGCCGCAATACGTTGGTTGTCAACACCATATTTTAGATTTAATATTAAGGCACGTTATGGATGAGTTGCTCGGAGGAAGAACATCATCTCCCGAAATATGTTACAATTTTTTACCAGAATTAATCAACAATTACAACGAACTCAACATAAGCTATACCCAAAATAAAGAAAAAATAGACACCAAAAACATAAAGTGGTGCGATGATATGCAGTATCTGTTTGAATTAGGAAATGCATTCAGATATTTTCAAAAAAACCAAAAGTTTCCATTTATAAAGTGTAAAACTATTCCGCCGATCAGCAATGCACGATGGAATTCGAGGGCCATCCTTGCACTTTTAGCTTTTATACTAATACCAAAATATCGGTCTGAGTTATACCCAATTTGTGATTTTATTTGCGGTCAATGGTACGATATATGGTTCTCAGATCACCAATTCAACGAAGATAATTTCTAGCTTTTAAACCTATCATTAGCAAGATGCTTTATTAAACATTGGGTACAAGATGATTCATTCATCAAAAATCAGCAAAGGAGCAATATTTGTGCAGAACGTGCAATAAAAATTGTCCAGGATATATACCCATTTTGCAAATCTACACGTACTTTAAACTTAAAATTTTTATCCTACAATAGTAATTAAATGGATGCTATGATATTGTTGTGTTTTATTTTTAATATAACCATTGTATATGAAGTTTAATAACTCGTTATGATATGAAATAAAATTACTTAAATTTTAATTTTTTTTAATTTTTTTTTTATTGATTTAGAAAATGCGTTTGGTGGGTGAAGTTTTTTTCTTAAAATGATGCAAGATAATGCTTTTCATTAATAAAACATCATCAAAATTGGTTATAGCCCTAATATGTATATGTATATATTAGTTTCCTATTTATCCGGTATCTACCCCGGGGGGTCTGGACCTTTCAAAACGAAGATACCATATTACGCCAACCAGTTCGATCTTTTGCTTTATCTCTCCAGTTGGCAATACCAATTGTAGGCAGGGATCCGTCAACCTGATCCTTCCAGCGGAGTCTTAGTCTTCCTATTTTTCGCAATCCTTCCAGTTCGGTTTCAAAAACCCTTTATACTGGTTCGTCTTCATACATTCTACTGACATGGCTAGCCAGCGCAATCGCGTTATTTTGATCAGTTTAACTATATCATCTCATACAGCTCATGGTTAATACTTCGCCAATACTCGCCGTTGTGCACTATAGGGCCATACATTTTTCAGAGTATTTTCCTCTCGAAGACTCCTACAGATGTTTCGTCCGCTTGCGATAAGACCCAGAATTCTGATCCATAAACAAGACAGGTTGTATGAGAGTCTTGTATAGCTGAACGTTTGTTACTCGAGAGAGGCTTTTATCTCCAAAGTGCTTGTTTAGTCCAAAATATAGGGTTTTACAATAAGCTTTTTAAATAAAACACAATCCTTGAAAAACAATCAAAACATTTATGAATGGAACTCGACTTCGTTCATATGGACACCGCGGACACGTCGGCAGCGGTCGATTCGTTGGACCCAATTTTCGATGACTCTGTCACACATTTCGGACGTAACGGCCGCTATTTCGCATTCAATGTTGGCTCTGAGTCCTTCCAGGGTCGTCTGCTTGTTGGCATATATGACGTAGCCCCAAAAAAAAAAGTATAGCGGCGTTAAATCGCGCGAACGAGGCGGCCAATTGACTGGTCCATTTCTTGAGATAACACGCTCACCAAACTTACTCTTCAATAAATCGATTGTAACGTGTGTTGTGTGGCTTGTAAAATGTACATGTGTCGCACCGGTCATGGACTTTATGTCCATTTTAGGTGTGACATAACGTCCAGGGATTTTATTGGCCGTTTACGGAGTTTCGCCTCAAGGCCTGGCAGTAGTGAAACCTAGAATGGTAATAACGCCCACGAGCTTTATGTCACACCGGTCATGGGCTGTATGTCCATTTTAGGTGCGACATAACGCCCATAGGCTTTATGCCCATTTTAGGTGTGACAAAACGCCCATGGGCGTTATGTCCATGGGCGTTATGACGCGTCACCGCCTGTGGCACCGTCCTGTTGAAACCACATGTCGTCCAAGTCCATGTTTTCCAATTCGGGTCAAAAATAATCGGTAACAATGGCGGGATAACGATCGCCATTCACAGTAACGTGACGATCGTTATTGTTGACGAACAAATATGGGCCAATGACGGCGCCGGCATGCAAACCGCACCAAACAGTTATTGTTTGTGGATGAAGTGGTGATTCATGAAGCAAATGTGGATTTTTACCAAACCAACAACGCATATTTTGCTTATTGCCGAACCGTTTGAGCCAAAAATGTGCTTCGTTACTGAAGATGATTTTGCGATGAAATTCATCATCTTGGCGCATCATCTCCAGAGCCCAATTGGAGAACGTACGTCGCGTCAAATGGTCCATCGGCTTCAATTCTTCACATTTTCGCACTAAACTTGTTATTGCTTGAACAACGGCCGACAATTGGAGTTAACGCTCTTAAAGTTGCGGTCACCGACTCCGAATTTCGGTAGTAAATTTTTATAATTTGCATACGCTGTTCGTTCGTGTTATTTAGCATGATGAAAATGTTGAGTTTACTGAACAAGAGGAAAGTAACAGTTAGATGATCAACGAAATAGTGCGTTCACAAATTAAATTCAAATTTGTCAAGTACCTATTTGAAAACTTTATAGTATCTATTCGCAAGCACAATCCTCCTATTGATCTCAAGGCTGGCGTTGTTGTTTTTACTTACAGCAGATCCGAGGTATATAAATTCGTTCACCACCTTGAAATTATAACGGTTATTAGCGTTCAAGCTTGGGTGTAATCGCGTGGAGTTCCTGCTCGTTGTAACCATTATTTTGGTTTGTCCGCATTTACCTCCAGACCAACTTTTGCTGACTCCTTCTCAATTCACCGCAGTAACTTCTCAAGTTGTTCGCCCAATGACACGTATATCTTCAGTATATGCGAGGAACATGTGACTTTTGCTGCTGATGGTGTTATTCATGTTGACTATAGCTTCTCTCATAATTATCTCCATTAAGGTGTTGAAGAAATCGCACTGTAGAGTTTTGCCTTGCCTGAGGCCTCGCTTAGTTACGAATGGTTCGGTAAGATCCTTACCAAATTTCACTGCAGATTTGTTGTTCGTCAAGGTCGTCATGCAAAGGCGTATGAGTTTTTCAGGAAAACCAAGCTCAGACATTATTACACTCAGCTACCGCCAACATATATTCCTCGTTGTGGTATACTTGGTCAGGAATTGCTAAATAATAATAATGGAGTTTCCCAGCTTTCGAACGGCCCATTATGTAGACTATAAATTGATCTTCTTGCACGAATTGCATTTTGTTCTTCGGAGAAATTTGTTGATGCCATACCGGGCTGTGTTTCCATGATGAAATGTCAAACAATACTGAATAAAAATTCCATGACAATTTGATCGGCCACCAAAAAAAAAATACATCGAAACGAACCATCCGATGTAATGAGTTGACAGTGTTCCAAATAATTTCTTTGTATGTTCTTACCACAAATGTGTTATTGAGAATATTTTACGAATGCCTGCCATGGAACTCAGGTAAAAAAGTGCCAATGAATTTTCAGCGACAAAACTGCCTACTTTCTATAACCAGCCCAAAAATATTAATTTATGGTATCAGAGGATCCATACAGTCTTTTAATTTTACTCGAAATCTTCAATTTAGAAATTTTTCATGAATATTTAAGTTTTTAAAAAGATTTCACGACCAGTCCTTGTGTTATATATCTATCTATTGTCTGAAACAACCCACAACTTGCATCCCATGTAATATTGTATGAGTTGTTTCATAAATTCAGTTAACCAAATTGTGCGCGGCTCTTGTACATGAGATCCTGGGTTCGAACCCGGCTCTGACCACCTCTAAATTGTCTTTCGGCGGCGGTCACCTCGCATAGTGACGGCGACACTATCGAGTATCTAGCCATGAAAAAGCTTCTCAAATTACCGTTCGAAATCGGTGTAAAACTGTAGGTCCCAATCAGTGAGTGAAAACTGGAAAGCGCACAGCTCAGTGATTGCGAGAAGTTCTCTTCAGTCCCTTCATGGGATGTAATGGGAAACCATTTATTTTATTTTTTAAATTGTTAGTTACTCCTCATAATGTGGTTTGTATAAATTAATTACACTACCAAACATTCATTGAAAAGTTTTTCAAAATTACAATTAACCCCCATTATGGACTTAAAATATTTAAAAAAAAATTCATTATGTACGTCTCCTCTTTTGGTCCTCCCCATTTGACCCAGCGAAATAGTGCACAATGCTTAAAGTTTCAAAAACATCCGAACATAATGATGTAGTTTCAACAACAGCCAAACATCAACTAAGATATTATACAGTCAACTTCTGATGTAGATGAGGCGCCAATCTCATGGCAATCGCTGTTTCTTTTTTGAAACAACAGCATCTATTCAATGGCTATCGATGAAAGCATGCACACGAAAGAAATGTTGTGAACATTGATGGTTATCGCAAAGCATTTGTTTGGATGTTTTCGCACAAGGAGGAGTCTTGAGACAATTCTCGCTAAGTTGAGTTTTGTTTATCCCTATAATGTGTGATGATATACCTAAATACTTGTGGAGAAGGAGGCTGATATGATATGCCTTGGTGGGTATTGAAATAGCTATAGTCCCAACCATCCACCATAATGATCAATTTCACAATTTTTCTTTTTTAATATTTCTATTAAAATGTACTTTTTCATAGAAAAAGTACTTTTTAATAGATATTGATCTTGAACCGAACAATTATTTAAAACATAACAACTGAAAGAACGAATAATATAATTACACGGAAAAAATATAATACATAACCATATACGGACACCATTACGTGATAAAAGACCAAGAAAAAAAAGACCCGTGTCTCCCAATTTTGCCCAAAGTCATGCACTTGTTTTATGGCCCCCCAAAAGATTTGGGGCCTCGGTGTCATTTATGCAAAAAAAAGTGATAATTTTGTTAGGCTCATATCCTGTAAACCGTTCGAAATTTTGATTTACTCTCTGAGGGAAAGTTGTAGCTCTTATCATAAGGAACATACTAAATCGAAAAACTTCATCTTCAAGGTCAAAATCCCTTTCCAATCCAAAAATAAATTTTTCCTCCTGTTCAGGTCCATAGGTAGCAAACCGGTCAAAATTCAAGGATACACTCAACCACAAAAATTTACCTAATATCTCAGTAAACAGCTTTCTAGAGAATAAGAACTTCCTAGAAATGATTATTTAGAACGTTTAGGTAGCGTTGAGGTAGCATTTAGATAGCCGCAAAAGTGAAAAATTTCCCGAAATTTTTTTTTTTCATTTGTTTTTTCTGTACTTAAACCTTGAGATACGATAACAAAAATATTAATAAAAATATTCGTATTATGTTCATAATGTGGATGGCTCGGGACTTGCAAATCGCACTCTCTAAAATTGTGGATCCAAATTGTCGTCCGAATCTGGTTCTGAATCAGAACTTATGGTGTCCACAGGCACGGTGCTTCCAGACTGCCCTCCATCATCAGCTATTTCTTCAAATAAAAAACTTTATTAACATCATACAGGGTGATCTTATGACTCCACTAACATACTTGAAATGGATTAGAAAAGAAATCAAAAATGGAATGCAAAACAATGCATCAATAAAATTGATATTACCCCTGCAAGCAATGCGTCGAGTTTTTTGCCTTTGTTCCGTTTTTCCATGGGCATTGTGGTTTGGTGAAACCAAGGAGAACGGGATTCGGTAGGGAGTTGTTTGATAAAATCGTCAAAATGAAAATGAAGAAATGCAACTTTAAAGTCATCGATGTGCCGAGTTTCTCAAAATAATACAGCATTTCTTTCACCCATTCCCTTGCGGTCCGGTTCCGCATCCCGATACCCTCCCAAGACTCTGGTGCATACACGCTGAAGGTAAATCCATGGCATTGAATGACTATCATCAAGCGATGATTCAAAGTTGCTCTTGAATAGCTTTCTAAAGAAAACATTAACATAGTGTAAATAGTATAATGAGGTGAACAACAATTCGTTATAAATTAACTACAATACCTTTTTTAATTTTGTCATCGCTACGTTTTGGGAAAACGCGTTTCTAATAGTCGAATGCATTTGGGAAATTTACAACGGCCACTTCGATGCATTTTTTTAACAATTCCCAATTTTATGTGGAGCGGTGTCAACAAGATGTTTTTGGTATTGTCAATTAATTAATTTTTCATAACAACCGTTATTTAACGGAAAAAATTTATAAGATATTTTGCTCGTTAGTACCAAATATTTTCACTAGAATTAAGTTCTGAATATTTTGTCCACAATTTGAAATTGTTGCTAAGCCATCCTTGCTTTTATTTATTTCATGTACATTTTTGTAGTTTTTCTTTTTGTTACAATTTTAAGTCATCCATTATGATATTTTAAACGCCAGCAGTGACCAGCCAAACACTGAACACAATTTATATCATTTCTCTTGGGATATTTAATGGTGCAGGTAAATGCACTGGAAATGGTTAAGTGGCTAATAAAAATATTACGCCACTGCTAATTGGTAAGTTGTAAAAAAAAGATTAAAACCAGGAAATGACAACAAATTATTGAAAGGTTTAAATGGCTGTCGTCAAAACAAAAATGAGATAAAGCAAAATTGTACCTAATTGTGTGGTTCTTTTCTGTACGAAAGTTCTAAATTAAAGCTTATTCAAAACTGTTGCATAACACGGTGTTACAAAACAGATTTTTTCCACGCGCGGAAATGTCGATACGTCGAACATCAAACTTGTAAGGATATTTAGTTCAGCTGTGTACTATGCTTTTCATATCTGTCGGTAATGCAATGGTAAGTATATGCATCTCTTTTGAATGAGAACGTGATTTCGACCCCTGATCTGCCCACTTTAAATTTTTTCCAATGACAGCCACCTCGCTTTGTGACGACGCAGAGTGGTTCAGAATCTATTTCCATCGGCCAAAATGCAATATCATTTGATCTATTAAACATTTTAAGCTCTCCAGAAAGACGTAGGTAAAGCGTTAAAGATTGTTTGGAAGTATTAAGATTACAAATCGAATAATTAGGTATGTTTTGACAATTCCAATGTTCCACTAAAGCGTGCTTCCCCAAACCCTTTATGAAGAATGGAGACTTCTTTAGAGACGGAATTTCATTACTTCTGACGAAGGCTAACTCGGTGCATTCCCAAGGATTTGAAATTTAGTCCACCCGGTTTACTTGGGTGCCGACTGTAACATTTAATACCCTTGTTATACGCACAGCTTTTTATACCTACTGATGGCCGATCTGTGCATCTGATTCGCGTCGATCATTGCATAACACGGTTCGTCCAAGTACTGCCTCCTGGTTACTTTAGCAGAAGATGGAATCTCTGACCTTTTTAAAACATCTGATCTCCTCTTTGTCAAATGCTGTATTTTCCATTCAAGAAACCACCACTTTGCACATATTTTGTTGATGTGTCCACCGTTTTTAATACGTGGATTCGCTTCATCCCATAGCTTAGGACTAAACTGAAAGCATACAAGTATGGGAACTGATTTTGGAGTTAGCGTGCCACTGTCAGGCATGAGGCTGTTTTTCTGGAGCTTTTGGGAGTCCATTGCTCGTGAAGACCGCAGATCTTGCGCTTATCTGATAGGGTCGGATTATAGCCGCTTGATAGGTAAGGCTAGGTGTTAGTGGTAATAGTCACTTGAGTCAATGAGTCACGTATACTTATTACACCATAGTGATAATAAGCGCTAACATAAGTAGGATGCCAGCATAGGCATCCTCCTGACGGTTAATGCTGGAAACGTGGTCAATCGACGTTCAGTAGGTATTTCATCTAACTGCTTCTGCAGAAGTCTTTTAACCTGACCTTCAGTCTCATCTCATGTCTGTCTGCTAGAGACAGAAGCTTCATGGATCTCCTGCTATCCGCAACCGGACAGATTTGCCCTGAGAGTCAAATCAAATGCCCACATATTTCAATTAGTATAGAAGCTGTAAGGTAGCATAGTTCATCCGATATGCAGTTGTCTAAGTGAGGTGAATATCTTACTGTCTGACCATCTCGCTAAGAGATCTTCTGCAGTCCTGTGCAGATTCTGAGTTCAGGAATGCCGATTCCAGGAACTTGGTTACTGCCTGACTATCAGAGAACACATTCGATCGAATGATGACTTCTGCACTATTATCCCTCTAATGGCTCAGATTTCCGCCTGGTATAAGCTACAATTATCAGGTAGTCTACGAGTAAGAGAAGGTTGTCCCTTTCTCAAGACTAGAACCCATACCCCAACTGGTCAACCATATTCGACCCATCCGTGTGGAAATACTCATGGCCATTGTCCCAGGAATCCTTTCCGGTATAAGAACGTGGTAGTCCCTATGGAAGAGATAGTTTCGCTTTCGAGTAGTCGAAACGTGGAGGAATGTTTGGAGCACCGTCCGGGACTGTTTCATGCCTGACTCCGATGCTGTCTCATTGTGAGAGATGCCTTTACCTGATAAAGGCAGTAGAAGCAGTCTGCCTGATTCTATTGTTAACCGCCACCAAGTACAACAGTAGAATCAGATCAAAACCGCCAGTCGTGCGCAGAACAAGATCCATTAAGGGATTGGGGAGAGCTGTTCCCAACCAGTTAGCTGTGGATGGAACCCACGCTCTCGCATACAAGAGCCGCGCACACAAACCATTACACCACCGGTGGCCACAGACCATAACAACATAGAGCAATATCGGTCTCACCACCTTTCTCGGAGGAAGTCTTTATTTATAATCTATAGAACTATTGCAGATGTATAGCGCTATCGTTGCCTTTTCCCCTTTCCACTATGTTAGCTACCCCGAAACACGTGCCTTCAGCGATCAACAGACCTGTCATTCATGAGCATAAACATCAGCTATCGTTGATATTTATTGTTGGGTTGCCGTCCTTCCTGATGCCAAATAAACATTTAATCGAAGTTGTTCGCATCACTATCATGTTCACAACAATTTTTTAAATATTTTTAATCCGTGAGTATAAAACTAGAAAGCGCACAGCTCACTGTTTGTGAGAAGTTCTCCCCGATTCCTTCTAGGGATGTAATGGGAAACCATTTATTTTTTTTTAATAATATACATTTTTTGATAATATTTTTTAAAAATTCATCAGTCGGATAAATAGTTATCGACCAAGCTCATGCTCATGAATGACAAGTCTATGGTTCACTTTAGGGTACTGGTATATTTGCCACTTACTGATATTGCCATGGTATTGCATAAACAACATTTTTCCTAGACGCATTTTTGAGTGTGACCATTCAGTGCAAGGTTCCATAGAACTGGAAAAAAGCGGGTTCTTGAGGGATGCCTCTGAGAACATACCTGGAATATCTCCTATTGAGCATTTTGTGTCCAAGCCCCATAAGATTAATGTCCAATTTAAACATCATTACGGTCAGTTCTTTCACAATAGGAGCAGTAAAGTTGAATTTACTCTCAAAGTTAAGAAAGGATAACTATGTATACGTCTTGGTAGCCAACGATTTGTGTAGGTATCCTTATAGTTCAGGCACTGCTGTGTTTGTACAACTGCTCTTGCAGTACGCAGCGGAGCATACAATAGCAATCTTACAGTAATATTCACCCGCAAGTGTCCAGCTGTCAACCGTTCCAAAGTCTTCAGTAGAAACGATGAGAGATTTATAAGCCTAAAGTCTGTATGAGGTTTGTGAGAGGTCGTGCCCTTTTAAAGTCACACGTATATCCGTTCAACCTTTAAGTTTATCATCTGGGGGAGCAATAGATAGGCTAGAACCTGAAGTTCTTCTGGTAATACCATTTCCAGCACCGGTGTCGTAAGAGGAAGGTGCCTACGTTCCATTTAGTCCTGAATTTAGTAAAAATGTATGTAAAATTTTCTGAGATATAAGTACAGCGTTCTTGCCAGTAAATGAGGTGCCAGGAAAATGGGAAATGGAAGCAGATAGGGTGAATCTCCACTGCAGGTTATCCACTACCCATTTAGAGTCTTTCAGTAAGATTACTTCAGGAACCCTTTGACCATGTTGCCTGATGCCAGTGTTTTCTTTAGCCACGACAACTAGGACGTATCAGTTATTGATTTACAGAAGGTACAACCAAATTCCCTTAGCCAGATTGAGCGCATTATTATTGGAACGCAGTTCCTTATCGCACGTTGTGGGATGGGGGCTAAATGAAAAAAAAAATTAAACAACTTTTTTTTAACACTATTATGCTACAACCCAGTATTATCAACTATATTGGGTACTTTTGCTTTGGGTTGTGTCTAGACTAACATATATTTGGAAATTTCATGTTTAATGGGTAGTTTTCTAGGTGGATACTGTGACCAATATTTAGAATCTATCGTAGTTTTGAACCCAATAAAAAGTAGATTTAGAAAAGCCAAAGTGAAAGAAGTTTAAAAAACAAACATTTTCTTAAATAAGTGTATTTTCTTAAAAAAATAAATTTTTTTGCGCTGTTTTATTCCCAATAAAAAAACAAGGTTCGTTTAAAATTACGATAACTACAACAGTTTAACTTCCTTTTATTTTACTTATATAGTACATCAGTTCACTTTATTTACACCACTTTACAATAAGACTTATGGTTTACTATCAAATCGCGTTGCTTACTTTCCGGCGGTTAATCACAAACTAACTCTCCGTTCCAAGGACAACAGCTATTTATACGAACTCACCATACTCTAATGTAGTTATCACATAGATAAATAAAACCCATAGATGATTCATTTGCTTAATCACCATTTTCACCAGAGGGCACATGTTGTTTCCGTACGCCCATTTTTCACTCGGATGCGACGAAAAATCATTTTTATTTCGATTCTTTTGTTTAAATTTGAAAATAGGATATAAATAATTGAAAACTATATCGCTTTTGATATTTTTTCGCAATACAAAAGGCCAAAAAGTATGGTTATATCGTTTTTTCAATAATTTCTGTTTCCAGGGAATTTTGCCCATATCCACCACTCCGGCGCCATCTAGAAAATTTCCGTTTACTTTCAAATCTACCACTTATCTTTCAATATCTAAGACTTTTATATATCTATGGTTATCACTAGCGAATTCAAGAACCTTCTAGTCGTCGTTGTTAGTTATCTTTCTACAAATTAAAGAATCCACCTGTGGGACAATGTAGAATCATCTCGAATAGTGGAGAATTATCCCAACTGAGGCGAATTCATGCTACTGGTTTAGCGAGCTGGTATGTTGTTACAATGCATAGTTTCAGGCGCAGCATTAATCGCCCTGTTATTTACATAATGTTAGTCTGGTCATTAAGACTAAGTAACAGATTTTACTTAATCGTAAAAATATTCCTAAACAATGTACCTTTTCTTTAAAAAAAAAATACCCTATCTTAAAAAAGTACCTTTGCTTAAAGAAAGTAAATTGTGTTAAAAAATTAACTTTTCTTAAAAAAGGTTTTTTTTTTAAATAAGAACCTTTTCTTAAAAAAGTACATTTTCTTACAACAAATTGCATTTTCTTAAAAAACTAACTTTTCTTTAAAGAGTACCAAAATAACTTTTCTTGAGATAAGAACCTACTTTTAAAAATGTACCTATTCTTGAAAAGGAACCTATTCTAAAAAAAATTAATTTCTAAAAAAAAACTTTTCTTCAAAAAAATACCTTCTCCATACCTTTTCTTACAAAAATTACCTTTCTTAGAAGTACATTTTCTCAAAAAAAAAATAATACATTTTCTTGAGATAAGTAGCCTTTTTGAAAATAAGTACATTTTCTTAAAAATAACCTTTTCTTGAAAAGAGTACCACTTCTTTAAAAAGTACCTGATCCTAAAAAAGTACTTCGTTGTAAAGAAATTCATACTCGTTTGGCTTTTTCTTACAGAAAGTACCTCTTCTTAAAAATAAACAATTTCTTAAAAAAAACATTAGCTTTTAGTAAAAGAAGTACCTCTCTTTAAAATAGGACCTCTTCGGGAAAATATAATACATATTCTTACAAAAAGCACCTAAAAATATTCTTTTTTATATAAAAAAAATACACATTACTTTATAAAAAAAAATGTTCTTTAAAAAGTTTATCATTTTACAAAAGTCCCTTTTCTTAAAGATCCATTTAAATTGTCATATTTTTCCACGGGCCCCTTAGGCGTGTTGGAACTAACAAGATAATATATAGCGAAAGTAACTTCGTTACAACCGGGTGTCCCCTGACACCTCATGTAATTATATACTGTAGTCGTCGGCATGACACCTATCCCAGCAGAAAATTTTTAGTGGTTTGGAAGCAGGTCAGGACGAAAACATTTACGTAAGTGCTTCGAGGTAAGGTTTACCACGAAGCAGTAAAGTAAGTAAAAGAATTTAAAGAAATACGCAATACAACCTGCTTCTAGGTAAGGGGTAAAATTGAAAGTTTTTGTTTATCCCTTACGTCGTGAACTTATGTTTGTCCCTTACGTCGAAGCACTAGGTAATGTGTTAATTTTGTACAAGAAAAACACAAACTTTCACGAGAATTTGCCGATTGTTTACGATGTTGCAATTAAAAGAGATGATGCAATTTTAAAAAAATTATTAGTCATTCAGTTGCTTCTGATCTATACATAGTAATTACAAAGTGTTAATTAACATCAATAAATCACTAGCGAAGCGCTTCTGTTAAGCACCAAACACACACGAATTCAGCGCTACGTTAAGCCATGAAATACGTGCTTCTTTTGTCAAAAGGTATTGCTTCCAAGTGGGAACAGCCCATATAAAACTCATGCCTTCAGTAAGGGAGAGGGTAAGGGGTGAAATTCGATTTTTCGTTTAAAAATCTGCTTACTCGGAAGCTCCGTTTTTGCTGGGATATAACACAATATTTTGATATTAGTTTAGTAGTTATCCCTATAAGTTATGATTAACAAATTTTGGAAAAGACTGGAATTGAAATATGTGGCTACTTTTCCACGCTACGTTGCTTAATTGCGATATTAATTTCCTTTATTTAGTTTAAAAAAATAGTATAATGGCCGTAGATTTCAAAAATATAATAATGGAATTTTGATAGCCTTAACCGATTTCCAACTAATATTTTCCATATCCGTAAGAACAATGATAACATTGTAAGCCAAAACTGGATAAACCTCCAATAATACCTCAATCCAAAATCGTGGAAATCAAGTCGTAGTCAAATGTTTCTAAAGGTCGTACCAAACAAATAACAAATTCGAAGGATATCGAATGTCTGGAAATTGCAAAATTTAAATTTAAGAGAGGAATTCTGTTGCTGAGGTTTGACAAACAAAGCAGAAACAAAGCAGAATTGTTAAAAGTGGAGAATATTTTTCGATGTTACAGCAAAACAGTTGACAGATGTTCGATACCTCTCGGGATAAGCATAAAGTGAAACGTCACATGAGAGAGTTGGGGCATTTCGTATAATATTAATCTATGCTGTATCACCTGATAAAGAGAAATGACGTAAAATATTTTATATGAAACCTGATAAAATACACTGTCCAACATTACAAATCATTCTCCTACTTACAAACACATACATACACATACATGTAACCATAAAGAAGAAGCAGAAACAGGATTGAATGACACTGACACAATTGTGTGGTTTTACAAGAAATATGCATATACATATGTAACTAACACGCTTTCCAGTGAATGGGAAAATTAAAAAACTCTCTGAATCTCTGAACTATTTCTTTCCCCGTTTTTATTGATTTTGCTTGCTAGATAGAAAAAAGGACTGTTATACGATATGACATAGTCAGTCTTGTATTCATTTTATACTTTTAATTAAATGTCATGTACATATTTGTTCTTACATTTGGTACCATTTTCAATTTGTCATATGAACTCGCTCAAGTGAATTCGTTTTTGTGTTAATACGGGCATTCAAATCGAGTGGGGTTTCTGGTAAATGAAGAGGTTTATTGATGTCAAAATAATCTAGTAGATAAGAAAGGAAATGAAATTGAAATCGAAAAGCTGATTGAAAGGACTTTTAGAGAGTTCACACGTTAAAGAAATCCTGAATTTTGGAATGACATTTGTTTGAGGTAAAAAGTGTTTTTGAAGCGTTTTAAGAATATTCAATGGAAATTTGTGTTATCATTCAGCAACGCTGCTTGTTAGTATTAGACAAAAACTGTTTGTAATGGTAACAAAAATCATTCACACGAAATCCCAAAAACTACATTTCGGATGGTGGCACAATTAAATAGAGCATCAACAACACTGAAGGTTAAGCCTCTGATGAGATGTCACATATTATCATCGAGCAATGTGAAGTCAAGTAATGTTTACGACTGTTGCAAAATGCAAACCAATTAGGAAAAAAATCTGACGTCACTGAAGAACAAATTTATGGACTCCCAGTGATCTGGAATCAAATTATATGCGTCGCGTTGGAATTGGTCTCCTGATTCCAGAATGTACATCCATTTTTCTCCAGCACGTCACATTTTTGAAAGATTGGCATTTAAAAAATTTAATTTAGAATCATAATGGTGCCAGGAAAATGAGGTTAGAAGTCATTGAATTTGCAAACATACAAAAAGCGATATCTCAGATAACACAGTTTTCTCGGATAAAATATTCGAGAATTTTTGGAACTGTTATGTATGTATACTTTTCCAGAATTGATGTGCCACGCCCCCTTTTCAAAAATCGTATGTCTGTGTTTATATTACGAATGGACTCGAAAACGGTTGGACCGATTTTGATCAAATTTTCAGACAATATTCAGAATCATTTAGCGGGTGGCATAGTCTATACAGCCAGGGTGAAAGTAGGCGGTGCCACGACCCGTTTTAAAAAATCGTATGTATGTGTATATGTTACGATTGGACTCGAAATCGGCTGGACCGATTTTGATAAAATTTTCAGACAATATTCAGAATCATCTAGCGGGTGTCATAGGCATTACAGCCAGGGTGAAAGTGGGCGGTGCCACGCTCCCTTTTCAAAAATCCCTCTGACGGTTTTTTTAATAGACCGATTGTTATGAAAATTTCACAATGTGGTACTGACGACCTGCTGATACTCCTTGGCGATACCTGGTTGTGATTGGATAAAGGGGCGTGGCACCGCCCATACAACTTGAAATTTATAATGGCTATATCTCATGAAGTGTCAGAAATATATAGATGAGATTTGGTATATATGTTGTTGGAACAGTATGAATTACTGCCAGGATGGAAGACGGTGGTGCCTCGGCCCCTTTGAAAGAAACCGATATAACAGTCATAACTATAGTTTTAAACGTAATGGAATAACAAATTTTGTTCACCCTTTGGCATTACAAAAACTTTGAAGGCAAAACGTAGTTTGCCGGGCCCAGCTAGTTTAATATAAAGTATAAGTATACCGGGCCGGGTCGGCCTCCAAACACAACGTCAAGGACGCTTCTGGCTTCGGGTGTAGAAACCAAAACCTCAACATTGCCCATGACGAGGTGTTACTTTCAATTGACGCTATTTCTTTGTTACCTAGCATTAATTTAGCTTTGAAGACGACAAGGGAAAATTGGATCCATTTGGAGAGATTCATGGGAATACCTCAAGAATTATTTCTGAAGATCTTAACATTTTGTACAAAGGATACAAAATCATACTTTAAGTATGATGACAAGCTATATGGGCAAAAGAAGGGAATGCCAGTAGGCTCTCCAGCTTCTCCTGTGATAGCAGATATAATAATGGGGGCACTGCTGGACACAGCACTGGGCAAATTAACTGTGAAACCGAGGATATTGACAAAATATGTAGATGACTTATTTGCAATAGTGAATAAATCGACAATACCTTGGCAATACTCAACGCTTTTCGTAGACTACAATGGTAGAATATAATAATCGACGTTAGCAGTCAGCTAGCTTTGGGCGTGGTGATGTTCAATATACAAATATTTTAATGTTTTCATTGTAATGCTTCTTACATGTAAGATTTACGATTCTGATTTCTGACAATATTTGTGTCTATCGACCTTTCGGAATTAGAATAACTTGAATTTAAGATAATTTCAATGATTTTTTAATTTGTTCTTTGTTATTTTTTTTTTTTGTAAAATAGATCCTTGATAATGACTAGCGATGCCAGTTGAAATATATTGGAATATATGATTATCCAGTAAAACGAATAAATTGCTTTTATTTGCATGACCTTAAGCCGAACTAATCACATGATTCTATAAATTTTAAATAAATAAATTAAACTAGAAAATCGTATTTTAGAGTTTTCTTTTTGAGATATATCGTTAACCAAGCAAGTTTCATAAAGACTTTTGAAATCAGCACGTAACTATAACTTGCTGGTTCTAGTCAGCGGTTTCAAAGAAGGCATAAATTGCATTTTTCTGCTTTCTTAAACGTCAATTTATCAAAAATGTGACGTGGTGGAAAAAATTAGAAATCACTTTCCATTGGAAACCATTCACTACATGTCGCATATTATTTGATCGTAAAGCAGGCTATAACCATAAATTTGTTCCGCAGTTTAATGAGTTCATTAAAATCTCTAATTCCGATTGAATCATAACATGATATTACAATTTTCGGCAGGGGAAAAGTGCGGTTTTAAAATAAAAAAAAACTCAAAATAAAAACCCGTTTACCAACACGCTGACATCTCTGCCTCTTTTGTTGTTCGGGTGCAAATGTAACGTGTTTGAAGCTTGTTGCCAATACTTTTCATACATTGAAAGCTTACTGACGTAACTGTTGAAACGTTTTAAATCAAATATGGTCTTGTTCAATACATGTAAACAGTTTTCGCCAAAAATGTGCTGCAACGTAGTATCGTAGCACAACCAAATTTTTGCTCAATTTTTAATTTATTTTGTTAATACTTTAAATGTACGATATGTACTTCAAGCGATATACATGAACCGCAATGGAGGAAACTGCCGTTTGTTAATTGGAAGGAACTTTATGGCGACGATTTCTAACAGTTTTTCGTCGTTAGGGGCAAAACTTTACCAGTATCAAGATGTACGCCTTGCGGGGCTGGTTTTTAAATATGCTTTCTGTACCAACTACACGCTGAAAACAACGGCCTCCGAAATACATTCTCACAATTATATTCTGCAGGAACCATGTATATGTTTGGAACACACTTCAAACATTTATATACTTGCAAGTCCCAAACTCAGGTGTAGTTAAATGCAAACACTAGCATGATTACTGACGATTATGTATGTTTTTATGTGGAAACATATGCGTGCTTCGTTCCAAACATCCATATATTTACGTGAAAGCATTCGCGTGTTTCCCCCAAACCTCCATATATTTACGTGGAAACATATACGTAATTGATTCCAAACATAATAATATTTACAAGCGAATTATTCTTTCCTTCATTATTTATTTTAACGTTACTTTTATTTTGTTATTTACTAAATTTAATATTTATTTTTTATATTCACACGTACTTATATAAATAAATATGAACTTATATAAATAATGAACTTATATAAACATGAACTTATATAAATAAATAAATGATTTTTACATTTACTTGCATCGAATGTATTATTTGTTCTGTTTTGAATCTGCTGCTCCGCTGTTTCTCCTTTCTTTGTTGTCTCTCATGTTTTTGTCTTTAGAAGGTTTCAACTATGCGTTGGTTATCACTATACGTTGGTACACGAGCAATATACTTATATACAAATCTAGTTCATGCAAGACAAGCGTGTATTAATTACTTGTGTTTTTTTCATTATACTTCACAAATGGTCCGCCATTCCGATTTTTTTTAGTAGAAGCTCAGGCGAAAAAAGGGATTCACGTTGTTGCCCTCTCCAGTTTCTTTCCTCACTTCAGTAGCACACATAAATATATGTTTATTCTTCTTTTAGCGATCAAGCGCTTTTGATATCCTCTGTCCGATGAACCATTGACGACTGAATACATGGAATTAAACGGCAATACATCACGTACGTTTAGGAATATTTATGAATCATTTCACTGAGAGATTAATGCAAAAATACGATACACACTTAATAGATATACATACATACTCATTGAATCTCTCTTATTCTCTTGCTCTCGAGAGAGCATAAACAGTGTATTCGCATCACAAACACAGATATATTTGGGTCGCAAACACATATGTTATAACATATTTATCATTGTGTCTCAAACATGGAATATGGAATAGCAAACACAATGCGTTTGGGCACAACTATATTATATGATTATAAGAAACGAAACCAAATGCAATATGAATTATTAGAAGCGTTATTGACGATTAACACATACGTACTTCAACAATAACTCCATTTGTTACGAGATCTTTAATCTATCTACTGCTAAGATTAAACATTTTAATACTAGAACTATACACAAAACAAAGAATGAAGTAGATGAATCTAAAAATTATGAAACTGAAGTATTTGATACACTAAACTGAAATGACTTCTAAACAATGTGTATATAAATTAAAGTCAGATCCTATTTGTAATAAACTTTATTCAAAATAAATTTTAATGTTAAAACTTACACCTTGCCAAAGATGATGGAAATACAATATTCGCTTATTCACCATCTTCACCAGAGGCCACATGCTGTTTCCATACGACCATTTTTCACTCAAATGCTACGAAAAAGCACTCAAACATCATTTTTATTTCGATTCTGTTGTTTAAATTAGACCATAGGATATAAGTAATAGAAAAACGTATCGCTTTTGATATTTTTTGACAATAGAAGAGGCAAAAAAGCACGGTTTTATAGTTTTGCAATAGCTTTTGTTTCCAGGTAATTTTGTCCATATCCACCACCCCGGCGCCATCTAGAAAATTTCCCTTTACTTTCAAATCCACCACTTATCTTTCACCACCTATGGTTTTTTATTTATCTATGAACTTACTGGAACTTCCTTTAAAGCTATGGGGACTTTTTCGGGAATTTTAGTTCTTTTTTTGGGGGGATTTTCGGGAATTAAAATTCACAATTTGGGGATTTTTCATAAAAAAACTTGATATGATGAACATAGATGATCGCGTTGTCATGGCGTTCGAAACTAGTTATGCCAGTGAGTGTTCTTTCCTGAATTGTTTGATATTGTAACAAAAAAAAAAATAACCATTTTTCAGTTAGAAAATTATTTCTTACCTTGTTAGTTTGCAGTATGAACTGCTCCTACATTAAGACGTGAAAGTAACCAAAGCGGTCATAAAATATAATTCAAACGTAACTGGTATTAGCCCCGTCATTAATAGCTATTCCCACGGTGAAAATACAACAATGTGTGTTATAGTATAAACTTTCCTGAAATGTTAATTTCCCTCCATAATTTTGAATAATTGCCACACTACAAAATCTCACCACGAGTTGCACGACTAAGAAAAGCATGTGAAAGAGGTGAACTTCACGAAGGACAAAATAGCACAAAATCCGCAGCTTTGTGTGGGATTAACCTGTGTGTTTAAAACTATAAATGTAATTATGGCTACAAGAACAGCTAAGACGAAAAATGCCATAAATATAGAATGCAAATTTGAAACCAACTTAAAGTATATCTTGACAACGGGTGGATGCGAGAGTTATGATGCTCAGATGTTGTCTATTTGTTAGCAGCACAACTTAATTCACTTAAATACTTGGTAAATAGAGTTGCTGGTTGATGAAGTTTGTCCATGTTGTTTGATTTGCTCCTTCCATACCCCTATTAAGTGAATCACTTGCAACACCCAGCTAATGGATTTAATTCAGCTCAAAACTGTTAACACAGATAACTGGGTGTTGTGAATGTAGCAGTAATATGGAGTATTTTGCTGTGTCTGAAAAAGTTTTTGTGTTAATGGTGGAATATGGGCTCATAAACTCCTTACAGTTTTAATAAACTCCACAACATCTGCTATAATCCAGATGTCCTGCTTCGCTCCAAGCACCCACATTAGTCTTTGTGTTGAGAACTTCGTTTATATCTCAACTGTAGGTCTGTGTTGGTGTTGAAGGGTCTATTTGGTCCGTTTATTTAACACTTTTTCAATGGAAACTATATATATTTTTTTTCGCTGAACCATACAGAACAACTTAACGATTTCGAACCGATGCAAAGCAAGTTGAGTGCAACATCAGTGCAGTTCCTGTGAACCAATTTGGTTGGAAACCAAAATCTCCAATAGTGTAAAAAAACAGTTGAAGTGGAAAAAGGCAACAAAATGAAATTCAATATGAATGGACTTTTATTCCCTGCCGAATATACATTTTGCTTTACTACGTTATGGGCTTGGGGTTGAAAGCAACAATTCGTAATGATATTACTTCGTTGGATTGGATTTTTGTTTCATCATTTGGTCAGTTCATAGTATTCATTACAATATTGTATTTACAAAACGTCCTGTGTTTGAGCGAATTATATGCATCGCTAGGAAGACGGAGGTGGAGTACTAACTGAATGTGTACAAACTTAATAATGTCTAAGGCAATTGAAAATCAAACGGACAGGAAGATAATAAATAAATTATAAATATATAAAAACAATTAGCAATGACACGGCCAGGGCCGGAATAACCACGTGGAGGCCTTAAGGCAATCGAATTCTTGGATCAATTTATCCTTTACTAACTTCTACCACAGTGAAAATATTTATAATTGAGCTATATTTTTACTACTTTCCTAAGGTCTGCCACCACGCTAAGCAATAAAACAAGTGTAAGGATAGTATGTGAATTGTTTTTTAAATACAATAAAATTAAATTCAATTTCGGGTGATTGGTGATTTTAAATCGAAAATTGTGATGTCTAGTACAATATGTTTAAATGTTAACTTTTCTAAATTTTATTAGATACAAAATCGTTTCAAACATCTTGAAAGTTTACCCTTTCCAGTATATCATTTCCAATCGCCATTAACGGCCATGAATTTAAACGGTTCTGAGATATTAATGAACAAGTGCAGTTTTTGGAACGAAGTTCCTTATCACACGTTGCGGGACAAGTTTTTCTTAACACTACTATGCTGCAACCCAGTATTATCAACTATATTGGGTACTTTTGCTTTGGTTTGTGTCTAGACTAAACTATGTTGGTAAGTTTCTTGTTTAATGGGAAGTTTCCTAGATGGAGCCTGTAACCAATATTTAGTACATATTGTAGTTTTGAACCCAATAAAAAGTAAATTTAGCAAAACCAAAGGAAAGAAGTTTAGAATAAGAAAATTGTTATAATTTTCCTTACGGGAGTTTTTAGTAGGTCTGTTTTTTAAATATCAATTTTTTAAATTTATTCAAGCTCAAGACCTTTCTAATATTAAGTCTATTTATTACCTTAATATTGTTTTCAAAAATGTCGAGCGCAAAAAGTGTTCCAATGATAGTGGAAGATAGTGCAGATTGTACCCCCCACCCCCCTAAACGAAGACGAGATTACCAAGGCAATCGCCGGCTTAAGAATAAATAACAAAGCCCTTGGTGCGGATGGATTAGCCGCTGAACTTTTTAAGGCAGGTGACCAAGGACTGCTCGCCCACATGCATCGACTTATATGCGGTATATGGCTGGGGGAATCTATGCCCGACGATTGGAGTCTCAGTGTATTATGTCCTGTATTCAAAAAGGGTGATCCGTGTGTCTGTTCAAACTATCGCGGTATCAGTCATTTATATATCGTCTTGTCGAGCGTATTATGTAAAAGACTAAAGCCAATTATTAGAAAGTTGATTTCGATAGCCCCATACGGGGAAAACTGTACGAAGCTATGTCTGAACTAGGGATTCCCGCAAAACTGATCCGCCTCTGTAGAATGACGCTGACCAACACCAAATAAGCAGTGAAAGTGGGGAAAGACCTCACGGAACCATTCTGTACCAAGCGAGGACTTAGACAAGGCGACACACTTTCGTGCAATCTCTTTAACATCTTAATGGAGATACTAATGGGAAAGGCTGCAGTAAATACGAACAAGACCATTAACACGAAAAGCCATATGTTGCTGGCGTATGCTGACGACATAGACATCATTGGGCGAAATTTGGGAGAAGTTACTGCGGTATTTTCAAGAATCGAAAGCGAATCAGCGAATGTGGGTCTTACCGTTAATGAGGGCAAGACAAAACCGATGGTGTCAACGACTAAAGAAACCTCTCGACAACCGATATAATTTTGAAGTGGTAGATGAGTAGATCAACCTTGGATCCGCGGTGAGCTATAGCGACAACGTTAGCCTGGAGATAAATAGGAAAATTTTCCTTGCAAATATGTGCTCTTTTGGGCTCAGCAAGCAGTTTAGGAACAAAGCCTTCTCTCGGCAGACAAAAGTCCATCTATACCAGACTCTCATTTTACCTGTCCTGACATATGGCTCCGAAACTTGGGTCATTTCGCAAGTGGATGAGAACACGAGAGAAAAATTCTCCGTAAAATCTTTAATCCTGTTAGAGAAAACGGCGAGTACCGGCGTCGCTGGAACCAAGAGCTATATAATCTATATTCTGACGTGGACATAGCTGGGCGAGTCAAATTAGACCATTTGCGTTGGCTACACTCACAGAGAAGTGTGGTTCAGACAACCAAATTAGCGGTAACTTCATTATAGGTTGTCTCAACCTCGAATGAGGTTGTGAGGTCATTAGAGGTTGACACAACTTCACTGGACACAACCTCATTGGAGGTTGACACAACCTCATTGGAGGTTGACACAACCTCATTGGAGGTTGACACAACCTCATTAGAGGTTGTTCGAACTCAATTAGAGGTTGTTACAGCCGAATTCAGATATTTTCACAAATGAATTTTGAAATTTGTTTTAATTATTAAATGATAACTTATTTTCTTGAATTCTTATGAAAAAACTTACAAATGGACGAAAACAAGTCAATTATATAGGGTAATCTTTACGGTAATACATTTGACTTGTGACTTTTTGAAGTCCCGGACACCATGGGCCATCGCACCAATTCCGACGTGTAGATAACCTAAACCTAAAGTTTACCTAAACCGTTTTATATATAGACGATTGACAAATTTCAACACCGTTGATATTATATTGGACATTTTCTGCATAAAAAACCGTTTAAAGACAAAATATAATTACAATATTTGCACTCACCTTTGTTAATAACTACAAAAAAATCTTGATATTGATTTGATATTTCTGTATATAATTTTAAACGTTAGAGTTGAAATGTGTAGAATTATATTGAAAACTAATTCGGTTGTACCTACAGAAATTATTACAAATTCGGTTGCAGCAACCGAATTGATGCCAAATTTGGTCGTGGCAACTGACTTAAGGCTAAATTCGGTTATAGCGACCGAATTTGGTACCAACTTGGATCCAATTGTTGGATCCGAATTAATTCCAAATTCGGTTGCTCCAACCGAAATTTTAAAAAATGTTGTTGACAGAACGAATATAGTTAGAGATTCAGTTGGCACAACCAAATCAACTATGAAACGAGGTTGCTTCAACCGAATTTCAGTTGTGGGGACTAAATTCTTTTCAAACAATTAATTCTCTGGGTGTAAGTCGTGTTATCAGAATGGATGAAGATGAGCGAGCTCGAAGGGTTTTCGACAACGTACCCGATGGAAGCAGGAAAATAGGACGACCAAGACTCCGCTGGAAAGACCAGTCAGAAGAATCCCTCCGTATCCTTGGTGTTACCAACTGGCAAGAAAAGGCGGGGGATAGGACCAGTTGGAAGAATATGTTGCAATTTGTTTAACTTTTTTGTTTAATTAATATGTGTAAGACCTCTGACCGCATGGGGTATATATATAGTCAATAAAAGTAAAGATACCAGGGCTGTCTGTACAGGTATTTCAGATCTTGCCAAAATCTTCCTCCGCAGACGTTTTAGGTATGCTTTTCGGTGAATTCAGCAGAAGTGTATATATAGAAATACTAATTATATTAATGAGAATTCCTTTATACATACATACGTAGAAAGTTGACGTAGAACACCGAGAGCTTGAAACAAAAATACTGTTGATAGCAACCTTCTGTTTTGTTGTTTGGTAATGACAAACTAAAAACAAATCATAACTGTTGAAAACTGATGGTTTTTTGACATGTTCCAATGATAGTGGAAGATAGTGCAGATTGTACCCCCCACCCCCCTAAACGAAGACGAGACTACCAAGGCAATCGCCGGCTTAAGAATAAATAACAAAGCCCCTGGTGCGGATGGATCACCCGCTGAACTTTTTAAGGCAGGTGACCAAGGACTGCTCGCCCACATGCATCGACTTATATGCGGTATATGGCTGGGGGAATCTATGCCCGACGATTGGAGTCTCAGTGTATTATGTCCTGTATTCAAAAAGGGTGATCCGTGTGTCTGTTCCAACTATCGCGGTATCAGTCATTTATCCATCGTCTTGTCGAGCGTATTATGTAAAAGACTAAAGCCAATTATTAGAAAGTTGATTTCGATAGCCCCATACGGGGAAAACTGTACGAAGCTATGTCTGAACTAGGGATTCCGGCAAAACTGATCCGCCTCTGTAGAATGACGCTGACCAACACCAAATAAGCAGTGAAAGTGGGGAAAGACCTCACTGAACCATTCTGTACCAAGCGAGGACTTAGACAAGGCGACACACTTTCGTGCAATCTCTTCAACATCTTAATGGAGATACTAATGGGAAAGGCTGCAGTAAAGAACTGATGGTTTTTTGACATGTTAAAAAAGAGTTGTGCCAATGTTCTGTTCCAATATTAGTGCTTGGTATTCTTCGAACGTTTGTATAAAAGAATTCTCATTAATATGACGAGTGTTTCTATACATATAGTTTTGATGAGTTCACCGAAAAGCACACCAAATGCGTCAGCTAATGAAGATCTTGGCAAGAACCGAAATACACTCCGGTTCACTTATTTACAGGCACTAAAAATTCCGTATTCAGCGGGCTGTATCTTTTGCAATTTGTAACCGATTGCAGAATTTTAAAATGGAAATGGAAGCGAGACATCTTGGGATATAAAAAAATTATGACAATAGTGGTTTCTCAGTTCTCAGTTAAACTTTTTTTGAGCAATTTATAAAAAAAGTCAAAAATGTTCGTTTGAATAAAGGCACGTTAACTAATTTTAATGAGAAACATTTTTTCTTGTTTTTTTAATTTATTTTACTTTATTTAAGAACTATTAGCAATGGGTACAACTCCTTTGTTTTTCATAACTTCAAATACACTGGTTTCCATGGAGAGATAAAGAGAATTTATGTAATCAAACGAAATTTGATTCCAATCATCGTTAATGGCCTGAATTAGTGACTGCTTGTCATCAAATTGTCTACCTCCTTCATAGACCTTACGAGATAACCAACCCCAGACATTTTCGATAATGTTTAGATCTGGCGAATAGGGTGGCCAGTCAAGAATATTAACATTTTGCCTTGCAATGAACTCCTTTACTACTCTGGCGTTGTGCATAGGGTCATTATCCTGTTGCAATATGCAAGAAATGGGACCAAATAGTTCACTGAACTTCGGAAAAGCCGATTCCAATAAGGTTTTATAGCTTGCACGGGTCATTTTTGTACTTTGAAATTCAAGATCGATGGTGCCATAGTACGTAATAGCACCCCACACGATAACGCCATCCTCTCGGCTGTGATGTCGGTTCAAAAATCGCTTTTCTTACCGCAGATCATGGAAATAATAGTTGTAGCTATCAGGCCCATCCAAATTAAACTTCTTCTCATCCGTAAATAGAACCTCTTGGCTGCACATCGCATACCATGTAGTCTCTTGCGAATTGAAGCCGCTTTTCCTTACGAGGAGCATTAAGTTGCGGTTTTTTTTTTGTACGTTCAGGTATTTAAGATACTCACCGCTCTTAATTACTCTGCGTACTGATGATTTGCTCACTTCCACTCCAGCTGGAGCTCTTATTTTTGACAAGGATAAGACAGAATTGGAATCAATTCTGATGATTTTTCTTTTCTATTACGTAGATAAAGATAATTAAACCGTTCCTTTAAAATTTTTTCCATACCCCTCGGGGTCCTTGATGTAATAATTGTCGACAACTGTTGGGCTCCGACCATTTTTTTTTAACTATTGCGCGGTTAGAATATCCTTCAGAACGGTAAACATAAATTTTAGTTTTTTCCGATAGATTTCAAATTTTTTGTTTTGCCATTTTGACTCGTAAAAAGATTAAGATGTAATAAGTTGTTATAAACAATCGCGCGCTACAAAAAATCATCGCTTCTTTTAAAAATAATAAAAAAATAATAAAGTAAAAAAAAATAATAATAAATAAAATGATCCAAAAAAATAGCACATTTTTGGACTTTTTTTATAAATTGCCCAAAAAAAGTTCTTTAGTTAAGAAACCACTATTGTCATGATTTTTTTATATCTCAAGATGTCTAGCTTCCATTTCTATTTTAAAATTCTTCAATCGGTTACAAATTGCAGAAGATACAGGCTGCTGAATATGAAATTTTTGTGCCTTCAAACCGGAGTGTAGCTATACAGACAGCCCTGGTATCATTAGAACACTTTTTCTGCTCGACTTTATTGAAAATAATATTAAGCTATTAAGTAAGCTTAACATTGGAAAGGTCTTGAGCTTGAATAATTGTAAAAATTGATAAAAGAAAATGTTCTCAAAAAAAGTTAAAGAAATAAAAAAAATGCAAATAGTACACCACAGTTTAATAAGCAAAGAAAACTATTGAGTTTAGGTAATGTTGGCATTTTATGACCGAAATCATCCCTTATACTCTTCAATAATTTTGAGTTTTATAGCAAATCCTGTTTGCATTTTTCGAATTTATCACACTTTATAAATTAAACCGTAAAATTTCTTCATACATTTTTATATTTTATGTATTTCAAATAATTTAGTCTTAATAATAATTTATAAATTCCAATACAGAATTCGTTTCTCCAATCTCCATCAAGTCCTTGAATTACAAAATCCTTGCAGTTTTGTATTGATGCAAGGGGTTTTAATGGATGGTAGCAAGATCTTTTAGAACTGATTAATATCTTATTGATATATAGCTGATTCTATAACTATGTTTGACTTTTTATAAATGCCAATGTTAACTTTTGTGGCGATAAATAGCATTGAATTTTTAGGACTAAAGCTAAGAGTGGGATAAACTTCGCGCTCACTGAATCGTACTACATAAATTATTGCACTTCTTACAACTCTCCGCACATCTTGCATGCCGGTACTTTTTTAATAGCGGAAAATAGTTGTTTTACTCCTATTTGATATCTCTTCGACAGCAGTAAAGAAAATATGCGCCCACATTGTCATTTTGCATTTCCGTTTTCGTTTCATACCCATTATCGTTTACATTCACCTACATTTTTTCATTTGTTTGGTTGTGAGTTCATGCACGCGAAAGGACATCATTCAGAGTGCAGTTGTAATTGCAAGATTACACAAACAAGCACTTCTATTTATTAATATTGGTGCACCCTCCGAAGAGAGTGAATGTAAATGCCAGCAGTTTTTACTTTCTTGACACTTTACAAATGATACGAAGTCATTTCACACCATTACACTATAATTTGTATTGCACGACATCCTTGTTGGGTATTCCTGGAACTATTCCTAATATACAATTCTTCTGTAGAAAATACTACGTTCAACGTTGTCACATCTTCACATTTATATCCATAGATATCCCCTTATTCGTCAACCATAGTTTGAATATTTCCCAGAAAAGGAACTATAACAACAACTACAGGAACTATTACATAAAGTAAGAAAATAAAGAGAACGTGTAATGTCCTGTCAGTACCATGACCATTTGATTGTATAGATATGATCATGTAACATGCCAAATGTCAATTGTGCCATAACAGATACACTCAAAAAATTTTGGTAGTAACAAAAGCTGAAACTAAGTGAAGTAAAGTTTATTGCATTTTTTTTAATTTGATTTTATATTTTACATATTTTTTTGTAATTTTCCTGAATAAAAATCTGTGAGTACAATCGGGGACGTTGCGCTTGGGCCAACAACTACACTTCTGAACAAAGTGATGGTATCAAAACTTGCAACCATTTAAATCAAAATGAGCTTCATCTGAAAAGATGATTTGTTTTGGCAAAATCGGCATCTTCTGTAAGTCGATCGCAGGCCCATTTTTCCTATATTTCCCAGCGTTGTTCAAGCGTATACACAACCATATTCGTTCAGCGGAAGGATAAAAAAAATTATCTGTCAAATCAGACATGAGCTAAGTATTACCATTCACGAAATAAGCACAAGGTGAAAAACAAACGTTAGATGGCGGACCCGTTATATCCTCTGTCCGATGAACCATTGACGACTGAACACATGCAATTTCATGTACAATTTACATGCGCGTTCATGAATATTTATGAATTACTAAGTAAGGAAATAATGCAAAAATACCGATTCACATTTACAAGGTAGACTCTCGTTGCCCTTTTTTTTATTCTCTTGCTCCCGAGAGAGCATAAAGAGTGCAACAAAGAGAGCTGTATTTGTGTTGCAAATACATATATATTTGAATCGCAAACAAATATATTATAACATATTAATCACTGTGGCTCAAAAATTTAATATTGAATACCAAACACAATGTATTTGCACACAAGTATATTATATTTGCGACAAACTCCAAACACACGTTATATTTGCATCCAAATAACAAAGAACGACAAAGTTGTAGCCGAATTGGAAAAAAATGTTGGGCATTTATGCATACGAGGGCGGTCCCAAGCATTGACATTTTTTAAGAATTTTTCTTTGTTATAGAATTTATTTTTTAAAAACAAAAATTTAATTTTTAGGTCCTTTTTGTAAGAATATGTAATATATTTTCCCGAAAAGGTAATTTTTTTAAGAGAGGTGCTTCTTTTAGTTTGTAAGAAAAAGCTATAAGAGTATGGATATCTTTTGCAAAGAAGTACATTTTTTAAGAACAGGTACTTTTGAAAGAAGTGGTACTGTTTTTAGGAAAAGGTTATTTTTTTTCAAGAAAATTTACTTATTTTCAGAATGGTTACTTATCCCAAGAAAAGAAAAGAAAATGTATTATTTTATTTTTAAGAAAATATACTTTTAAGAAGAGGAATTTTTGTAAGAAAAGGTATTTTTTTAAGAGAGGTATTTTTTTGAAGAAAATGTTTTTTTTAGAATTGGTCCTTTTTTTTAAGAATTGGTATATTTTTAAGAGGAGGTACTTACCTCAAGAAAAGTTATTTTGTTTCACAAAAAATTACTATTTAAAGAAAAGGTAGTTTTTTAAGATTTGTTGTAAGAAAATTAACTTTTTTAAGAAAGGGCACTTCTTTAAAAAAAATCACTTTTTTACGAAAATTTACTTTTTGTAGGAAAATTTACTTTTTAAGCAACGGTTCTTCTTCAAGATAAGGTATTTTTTTAAGAAAGGTACTTTGTTTAGGAATATGAGTAAGTATTTTTTTTCCAGATTATTTACTTTTTTAAGAAAAGGCACTTATTTAAGAACACTTTCTTTTTTAAAATTCTTTCACTTTTTCAAAATTTGCTTTTTATATTGGTTACAGGCTCCACCTAGAAAACTTCCTATGAAACAAGAAATTTTCCAACATATGTTAGTTTAGACACAAACCAAAGCAAAATTACCCAATGCAGTTGATAATTCTAGGTTGTAGCATAATAGTGTTAAAATAACTTCGTTCCAGAAATAGAAAAACATGTTTCTTATTTTGCTACGTAAATTTTAAACTTATAGACATTATTCATAATGAATTTCGTACATCTCCTTATATACAGTTTAAATGATATTCATATTAAAAATTTGAAAAATATAATAAAATAATAATTATTGTGTGTACACGAGAACATGGATACATGGCTTCGAGATCTGCTCTGGCCATCTTACATTTCTTGGGCAACGGTCACCTTGCTTAGTGATGGCTACACTATCGAGTATTTAGCCATGAAAAAGGTTCTCAAACTACCGTTAATATCCGGTGGAAACTGTAGTTCCCAATCAGTGAGTGTAAAACTAGAAAGCGCACAGGTCACTTGTTATGAGAAGCTCTCCCCTATCCCTACATGGGATGTAATGAGTGAATTCAAAACCGAAACCGGTTAACCGGTTAACCGAATTCCGGTCGGTTAACCATATGTCGGTTTTCTAAAAATTGATATTTTCGTAGAACCGGTTTCACCGGTTATGTCAAGTTGATAATCATAAGTGATATAACACCGAAGAACTACACACCTAAAGGCTTTTCATAGCTCATTATGATTACTGGCCCCATCAGACAGACACAAAAGACTTTGCCAACGAATTATTTCGCCGATAATTTACTGAAATTGGTTGTCCACTGGCATTAGGAGTCATATCTGCCAACTCCGATTTAGATCTGTGTTCTGGATCTAATGACAACACAGGTGGTATGTTAGCTGAAATGCATAAAAAACAGTTTTCACATTCAAAAAAGAAGTATAAAACGTCCAAAGGAGCATTTCCACAAGGAAGATTTTGCCTAATTGGGTAAATCAAATGTGTATGAGAAGGGGTGGGACATGTAAAATTTGGAACTTGAGCCTCCCGGTATTTCGAAGCAGATGACCCAAACAAAATTGTCGTATTTGGGGCTAGAAATATTCACACGTTGTCGAGGAGAATCCGATGCATCCACGGTTTTTGGCCAGGCGGCATCATAGGCCCAAGTTTCTTCGAAAATGAGCAAGGACCCGCCATAACCGTCAATGACGAGCGATATCGTGCCATGCTCAACGATTTTTTGTTCCCAAAAGTTGTGTACGCACTGTGTTCACAAACCGCATAATCAGGCGAAACCTAGAAGTCCATTGGCGATTTGAACCCGTTCGACTATTATCTCTGGAGCGCCGTAAAATATCAGTGTTAGGCAAACAATTCCGAGTCCTCTGAGGACAACTGTATTTGTTGTTTATAATGGACAACTATATAAGTGTTACGCAAACAATCCCGAGTCCTCTGAGGCCTTATTCGCGTTTTTTTTTTTAAAGCGAAATTAAATTTCATATTTAGTTTCCCATGACATCCCATGAATACCGGGTTTCGGTTAAACCGAGGTGTAGAAACCGGTTAATAACCGGTTTTGGTTTTTATGAAAAAATGGACAACTATATTTGTTGTTTATAATGGACAACTATATAAGTGTTACGCAAACAATCCCGAGTCCTCTGAGGTCTTATTTGCGTTTTTTTAAAGCGAAATTAATTTTCATATTTAGTTTCCCATGACATCACACATCAAAGTGTGTGAGCCTATTCCTTCATGGAATATTCGAAGAACCCGAAAACCGACATTTTTGAAAAACCGGTTCTTTGAATACACTAGATGTAATGTATTTTGTATATCTGAGATGCCCCATCGGAGGCTTCTAAACTACGGGGTAACTTTCACAAATCCTTTTTTTACACTAGAATCGACCCGGCCTTTGCTATTGCTACACTATAGTATGTTTAAAGTTAAATGTAAGCAATTAAATATCAACTTTTGATTAATTCAATAAACTGAATAAGCGCATGAAAAGTTACAAAATTTCATTATCTTCTTAATTTCTCACATCCTTTTTATCCTATACTCGTATTCCTCCATCTCAATCATCCCAAAAGCCCATATGTAGACTCATATCAAAGGAATAATTCCACACATTCATGGGAATCATTATCAAAATCCATCAAGATTTTTCAAACAAAGTGCTATGCATCATGCTGCGTGTAGAAGTCTCAAGTATAGTTGCAACAACATGCAACATTGTTGCATATACGATATCAAACAAAATGTAATTGATGGGAAATTCGCTTCAATGTTTCACATATCATCACTTTAAAGGGAATATGTAAAACAGAGAGGAACTCTCTCAGACATCGAAATTATGCTCGCCTTAGTGAGCAACATCTGGGGTACAGCAGAATCGATAAAATATGTGTATTGTGTTTGAAATACAAAGCACCATATATTCGGCAGCCCTTGTGTTTTCATCAAGCCCTATTGGTAATTGAGAGATATTTATCCCCTGTTTTCATGCCACCCTCTTTGTTCTACTATGTGGCAGTAAACTACATACAGACGATTACACTGAGAAACAAACGTTGAGCCACCGTTTGTATCCCGAATGAGACTGACGTAAAGTTGAAGTAGACTATCCGTAGGCCAAAACCGCTAAGGGGCTTTAAATCCCGAGCTTTTTTTTATAGGTTTCTCAAGTATTGATATATTTGTCCGTTTTATCCATTATGAGAGAGAATTAATAATTTAAGAGATAAGCCAATATAGAGATAATTTGGTTACTCGATATCACAATTAATCAGTTAATCTCGAATAATCAGACATTCTGACTAATCAACCTAAGATCACTCACTCAATTTGACTATTGATTAATCATATTTGAATTGTTTAATTTATCATTGAAATAATTTATGTTGTTGTACTAGACAAAAAAATTAAAAAATTTCACATTTTGACTAAAGTAAGTTGTTGAAGAAATACAAATTGAAATCGTAGCATAAATTGCTCAATTATTCTAATTATTGATTATTCAAATTTTCGATTAATTATTGATCAGTCAAAAATGAAGACCAGTTAATTAATCGTAGAAATGATAAATCAAAATGTCGATTGATTAATAAAGATGTCGTTTAAATAGTTAGTCGCGCATGCCTAGTTTTTATGTATCCCCTACAAGGTTCAATACTACAACGCACAGTGGGGCCGATTGGATAATTAACGGTAATAATATCACAACTTTTAAAGTATTGTTCTGGTCAATTTAGAATGTACTAAACATTTGTAGAACTATTATTCCAAAAACTCCCAACGATGTTTCAATTAGAAAAATGTTCCTCACCTTGTAAGCTTGTAGTATAAATTTCTCATACATTAACTAAAACTAACAAAATCCTTTATTAATTTGAAATTCAAAAACGTAACTGACACTAGCCCGGTCATCAAAAAATGTATACCACAGAAAAATTTAACTCTGTGGTATAGTAAAAATTCACCTCAAAGCACTGCAGCAATGCAATGAGGAAAAGAAGAACATGGAGGAAAAAAGCTTTGTGTTCTTGTGTTAGAATTATGAACCTTTCAGTGTGTGTTGGTACTTAGGGATTTTCGATCGATACCAATTCGCATATGTAAATTGCATATTTGGGTTTGTATATGTACGATTGATCAACCGATGGTATCAATTCAGGCACAGTAGTTAGGCATCTGGTGATGAACTTGTTACGGAGTTCGAAACTAGTCATGCTAGTGAGTGTGCTTAACTGAATTGTCTATTATTCCAACACAGCCCAACCATTTCTCAATTAGAAGAATGTCCCTGATATCGTAAGCTTGGAATACTTTCTCATACGTTTTTCTTTCAAAAAAATTTTATAATTGTATAGATTTCTTAGAAAAAATTAAAGGAAATACTGTATGAATCGTGGTAAGTACCTCTTCGGGAAAATATTTTGTTTTTTGCAGGTTGAACAAAATTCAAAGTTTGAGAATTTTGGAATTTCAAATACATTGAGGTAACTTAGAAATGTCTACAGTTTATTCTTTATTGAAGTGCCACAAATTTAGTGGTGTTTTCAAAATTGTTATTTTCCGTCAAATCACCAAGTTATTAGCAAAAAACTTAAAATAGTCAATGAAAAAGTTGTCAGTTTTTAATTTTTGACATAGAATATCTGAATAACGATAAGAGATATTCCGCAACACTCCGCATATTTTTTGTTTGGCAAAAAACTTTAGAAATCGGCCCATAAATGTAGAAGTACCAGGCTTTAAATGTTGGAGCAGCACCAAAGTGGTAAACTTTGACACCCAACTGTGTTGAAACCAACTGCGTTGACACCAACTGCGTTGATACAGGGTGCGTCTGAATGCAATATAGGCACGCAAAGAAGAAAAAACGTTTATTGCTCGATTACCACAACAATACTTTGAATGATTTGTATTAATTTATTAATCGCAACCGTTTATGTAGTTCTCCCAAATAAACTCATATATCGAAAATGTGTATCATGTTGTTGCAAACGAGATTTCGTTTGCATTAAACGAGTACAAAATTACATTTGTTGCAAGTTAAAAACCGTTTGCGATAACTGAAATTAGCCATTTTTCAAATGAGTACGAAGAACGTGAATTTCTCTCATTCTCTCTGTCTGTCGACTGTATACACAGTCCACTCGTTTGACATACACACTCACGCATACACATAAAAGGCTTTTGCCTTGTCAATATATCTTGGATGGAGAACTGGCGCGTTGTAGTTTGCTGCGCTTTTAGTTGTTATTTGAATGCAAGGCGAGACAGACGTGTTCGTAGACACTGAAAAGGTAGACAAAAATTCCAACTTTTTTTAAAACAAACTTTATGGGTAAAACCAAAAAATTTACACAAAAAAGATTTTATGGAAGCCATAAATATAAATTCTAATGTATAAGTAATGTACTGAATAGAGTATCAACAACTACAACTCGGTTGCTGTAACTACAACTCGGTTGCTGTAACCGAAAGAAAAGTTGGTGGAACCGTTTTTCGTTTATCACAAACATTTTTTCAGCTTTAATTTTTCATAACTCGTTTACTGCAAACGTTTTTCTGTTCTCGCAAACGTTTTTTTTCGTTAGGCTCAACTACAACTCGGTTGCTATAACCGAGGGAACAGTTGGCGGAACCGTTTTTCGTTTCCCGCAAACGTTTTTTTCAGCTTATGTTTTTCATAACTCGTTTGCTGCAAACATTTTTCGGTTCTCCCAAACGAAATGATAAGTATGGGTTAACAGAAGCTCGTTTCTCCCAACAACAGTCCCCAAACGAACTTCAGTTATCTGAGGTTTCGATTGGGAGGAACGAGTTTTTTCTTTCCGTGCGGAAACCCTGACTCCTCCCTTACACATACCTGGTAAATTCCAAAATGATCAACACAATACTTTAAAAGTTGTGATATTATTACCGTGTGTTTTCCAAGCGGCCCCACTGTGCAACGTCAAGAATATTTTTCTAAGTAAACAATGGGTAAGCCAGGAAAAAAATATGGAGTACTTCGAACCAGTTGTAGTTTTTAGAAGCTCTACTCTGCTTTCTGCTTCTAATATGCAATAGAGAAAGTCAAAATATATAAATAAATATACCACTGTCAAATTTTTATATGTGCAAAATAATTTTTTTCCTTTCCCGTTGAAAACTAACTGTAATTTAATGTCGACCATATAGAATTTTTTCGATGATATCCCTCTCTCTTTATCATATATTTTTTTCTCTTTTGGACTTTATTTGTAGTCCCTTTATCTATGATTATCGCTGTTAGTTTGCAATTCAATAGAAAATAATTATATGTGCAGTCGCGTTCCTGACACTTGAAAGTGAACAACTCTATTTTTCTCGGGTGTTTAGTATAAAATATCTTTCTATACGTGAATAAGTGATCGTTATGAATATATTCTAAGAAACGTTTTATTCACAGTTCTGTTTCTAGTTGAACATGCCACGTGGAAATGAACTTACGAATGTGGAGCGCGGAAAATTGTTGGAATGAGACTTGCAGCTAAAGGAATTGGCGAGATTGCAGCTGCTGTAAATCGGCATCGCAATACAGTTTCGAATTTCCTCAAAGACCCCGAAAACTATGGTTGTATTAAGCGCAGTGGACGAATCCCAACTGTAGAGTAGAGGACTAAGCGGCGCAATCGGCATTTAGCAGCTAATGAGAATATGAGTTGTAAGGAACTGAAGGTGGAATTGGGTCTAAATGTAACAAGACGGCGTGTCCAGCAACTGCTAAAGGACGATATAGGTCTTCGGTACCAAATCAAAATGGCCAAAGCACGATTAACCCAGGGCCTAAAAAAGCGCGCATTGCTTTTGCAGAAAAGTACAAGTTTTGGGATGACGAATTTGAAAACGTTCTATTTAGTGATGAGAAAAATTTTAGTTTGGACGGACCTGATGGTCACCATAAATATTGGAGAGATTTACGACATCCTCGGCAAACGTGCTACAAGCGAAACCACGGTGGTGGTTCTATTATGATTTGGAACACGAGGGAAGTCAGAACTATGCTTTGTCCCAACTAAAATGAATGCGGAAGCATACGTTGATCTGTTGGACAGCAATTTAACTGACTTTGCTGGCGAATTATATGGAGATATCTGGATTTTTCAACAAGACAACGCAAGAGATTTTTTTAAGTCCCGAAATATTCCATTACTGGAGTGGCCAGCCATTAGTCCCGACCTTAACCCAATTGAAGACGTCTGGGGGATACTTTCCGCCAAGGTGTTTTCAAAGTCGAAGCAGTATGCGACGCTTAAAGAACTAAAACTAGCAATATTGGAGGAATGGGAGTAAATTGTCTTGTCCACTTTAAGCAACTTAGTCAGTTCTATGCCACGCAGGCTACAACAAGTTCTTATACACAAGGTCAACTCAATGTCATATTAATTACGTATTTTAATTGGATAAGAATAAGAATTAAATTTTAGTTTAATTTTTGCATATATAAATATTTTCTATGAAGAATATATCAAACACTTTTTTGTTCTAAAAAAAAGAGAAAAATATATTTTCTTATAATTTTAAAGAACACATAAATATAAACTAACATATAAAATACAAATCGAAAAAAAATTAGTTTTCAAAGCTCCAACTCAACATGATAGTTACATTGCACATATAAATATTTGAAAGGGGTATAATAGTAATGGTGCTGTGAAGCGCTTCTGAGAATTAGCAAAAAAGTATAAATGAAGTAACTAAAACTGTAGCAAGACAGTTCAAACGAAACACATATGAAACACGATCACGGTGCTGTAGAGACAGAATTCCGTTAATATTAAGAGAGTAAACAAAAATACAATTCCCCTTCTTTTAGACTGATTTAAGAGCCGTAAGATAATTAGATTCTTGAAAGCAATTCATATACCGACTGTTTCTAACCGCATTGACAAGTCCTTCCGAAGAGATTCCTGCTTTCTTTACTTCTTGTTTTCAGCCACAATCTACGGTTTTCACTTAGAAAAATATTGCTTTATTTGTTAGCTTATAGTATGAGCTGCTCATACATGTATTAAAACTTGTAACGTAGTTTCGTGGAGAGCTGAGGTAATCTCAGTCATGTCCAGTGTCTTTCGTTGGGATCTTCAGTTTACAAAGTAATTTAATTTACAGAATTAACATCTACTGATTCACGCGCTGAGAACACTCACTGGCTCTTGTCTTGGCTTGACAGAATTATTCTGGGGCAAAGACGATAGAAAACCCCTAGATGGTGAAATCTATGTGGTGGATTTGAAAGTCAAGGGAAATTTTCTAGACGGCGCAGCAATGGTGGAAATGGGCAAATTTCCCTCAAAACAAAAACTATTGAAAAAACTATATAACCATGCTTTTTGACCTTTTTACTGTCAACAAATATCGAAAGCGATTTGCTTTTCTATTTTATTTTCAAATTTAAAAAACAGAATCGAAATATAAATTGTGTATGAGGGCTTTTCCTTCGCATCCGAGTGAAAAATGGTCGTACGGAAACAGCATGTGCCCTCTGGTGAAAATGGCGATTAAGCCAATGAGTCATCTATGGTTTTTATTTATCTATGTCTGGGGGCTGGACTGGTCGATTTTTAGATGATCGGGAACTTAGTATGTTGTACATGCCATTATCCGGATACGCTGTGTAGATAGGGAGTCAGCCGAAGGCGCTATAATAGAATAATCAGCCAAACCCGCTACAATAGAATAGTCAGCCGAAGCCGCTATAATAGAATAGTCAGTCGAATCCACTATAATCGAACAGTCAGCCGAAACCGCTATAATCAATTAGTCAGCCGAAGCTGCTTTAATCAATAACAGACTAGTCAACTGAAGTTGCTATAGTCAAATAGTCAGCCGAAGCCGCTATAATAGCTATAATATAATATAAATGTTGCATCGGCAGGCGCTACATCCCTGGTGAGAATCAGAGATTGTGGCGTTTTGATATCGGGGCATTCCGGACACGCTGAATTACTACACCGGATTAACCCTATTCCCTTAAAACCGGACTACTGTATCCCCTACCGCTTACCAGCGACAAATCTAAGGACTTCTATTCCGTACAGGAATACCCTGGAAAAGTCACTGGAAGGGGATACCAGTAGTATCAGATTTTTCACGGATGGATCAAAGTTGGACGAGCAAGTAGGCTATCGGGTCCATTCATAAATAAATAAATGGTTTCCCATTACATCCCATGAAGGGACTGGGGAGAACTTCTCACAATCACTGAGCTGTGCGCTTTCCAGTTTTCACTCACTGATTGGGACCTACAGTTTTACACCGATTCCGAACGGTAATTTGAGAAGCTTTTTCATGGCTAGATACTCACTATGCGAGGTGACTGCCGCCGAAAGAAAATTTTAAGGTGGTCAGAGCCGGCTTCGCACCCAGGATCTCATGTACACTAACCATTGCACCACCGACGGCCGACGGTCCATTCACCGGACTTAAATATAAATATCTCCTTCAAGCTGCCTGATCACTGTAGTGTATTTCAGGCGGAAATTACCGCCATACTGGAGGTTGCTGAACTACTGAAAAGTAGTGTCACAACCCTCCGGAGAATATGTATCTACACAGACAATCAGGCTGCCATAAAATCTCTGGAAGCCATGTTTGCTACATCCCTGACAGTGAAAAAATGCCACTCATCACTTAGGGTGATGGCAGAGTATTTTGACATCAGGCTCATCTGGGTACCGGGACACAGCGACATTCCAGGCAATTGCGTAGCGGATGCATTAGCTAAACAGGGCAATACGGCACAGGTTCTTCCGGCAAAAGAAGGTGTTAGTATGCCAATCTCTACCTGCCGTTTATAGATCAGGCAGTGGGCCGATAATATGTTCAAGGACAAGTGGAGACTTACTTCAACTTGCAAACAAGCCAGGGTCCTCTGGTCATAGGTGGACAGGAAGAGGATTAGGCAACTACTTAACTTGCCAAGAGGCAGGTTATCCACAATGATAGGAACACTTACGGACTCCCTAAGATTGGGACATAGAAACTCTACTCTCTGTAGATGCTGCATGGAAGAGGACGAAGAAACGACGAAGCACCTTCTCTTGGATTGCCCTGCTCTGGCAGGACTGAGAAGTAGGATATTCGGAACACATCTAGTTAGCAACGTAGCCCTACAGGATATTCCTGTAAGTCTTATAGACAAATTTATTGAAAGGGCAAATTGGCTGGACGACTATTCAATAGTTGCTATGGAGCAAACTGCAGGTATCACAATTGGCTTATTTAGCTTAAGTGTGCTAGACAGCGTGCTATCTTGCAGCCGTTTCAACCAACCGACCAACCATATTCTTTCAATTATGAGCAACTGTGTCAAAAGCTTTACTAAAATCTGTGTAAATTACATCCATCTGACATTTATCACGAAAAGCTGCAAAAAGATGAGACGTTAACTCCCGTAAGTTAGTCGTGGACGACCTAACTTTAACAAACCCGTGCTAATATGGCGGAAACAAACATCCAACAAAATGAAGTAGTCTATTCGTAACCAATTTTTCAAATAGCTTTGGAATTGCACTCAACTTTTCAATGTTGGATCGACTTCCAGACTTAAACAGTGGGATTTTGAAACTTGATTTCCAATAAGAGGGAAATTTATCCGATGTCAATGATTTATTAAATATATTTGTGATTGGAACATACAAATCATGAGTACACATTTTAAGAATTAATGTGGGAACACCATCAGGTCCAGGAGAATTGGAATGTTTTAAAGTTTGCAATCCATAACAGTAGTATCACAGCCAATCTAGATATGAAAGCTGTCCTCCTAGAGGACACCACGACTAAGTTCTGAATAAATACCCTTTTGCCCAGGATTTTGATCTTGAGGAATGGTGTCAGTAGAAGTATCTTGTACAACAGACGCATAACTCAAAGTCGGAGTTTGAGAAATGGAAACAAAATCAATGGGAATAACCTCAGCAGGAGAAGGTAGCTCTGATTGATTACCAATAGGTTGACTACTAAGAATAACAGAAGGTTGACAAGAATCACTTACAGAAAGAAGCGAAATTTGGGCAACATTATCTTTAACGACCGGGGTGATAGCAGATTTATCAAATTAGATGAATTCGTTAGACTATAACAATTATCAGTATCTACACTCAAAGACGATTTCTTACGCTTTGGCTACACTTCACTATATTCAAATTTATCAAAATGAAATTCCATTTAATTCAAATTTCCCATTACAGTTGCAAAATTAGATTTGAAACGTATAATTACTAACTTTGCATCCTTAACCATTCTATAGAAATCAATGTCCTGGGACCTACATTTCACACATGACCTACGAAGTCCTTTTCCCGATCAGAAATCATATCATATTGTCTACCACTAATACCTACACAACTCAAATGAGCTTGTGCATTACATAGCCAACAACATAGAAACTGTTGATCACTATTGCCCTTCACTTTACATTTAGTATACAATCACGCCATCATGTGGGGGATATTACGACTGCGGCTGGTAAAACGAGTTTCAAAGTGTGCCTAGAAGTATACTCCAAAAATTGAAACAATAAGAAAATTTGATAGGAATGCAATTGATCAAAAGACAAGAGATGAAAGAAATAACAACAAACAGGGTAAATGCCAAAGATAAACAAAATGGAAACAAATGGAGAAGTGGTAATTTACCAATCCCAAATTAAAAATCGATGAATATTATTGCAAATTATTGGAATAATCACAATACCATTCAATTCGAATGCCAAATTCACTTAAGAACACTTGTGCAATTGGATTGCCTATGTAAAAGCAATGCAAACCGAGGAAAATATGAAATTTCTAGTAATAACAACGAGCAATTTAATTTTCGCGTCAAAACACAGCAAGGGTTGCCAACCTATCGAATAGTCGAATAAATAGCCGAATAGTCGGCCGAAGCCACTATAATAAAATTGTTAGCCGAAGCCGCTATAACTTAATAGTCAGCCGAAGCCGCTATAATCAAAAATACAGCCAAAGTCGCTGTAATAGACTAGTGAGCAGAAGCCGATATAATAGACTAGTCAGCCGAAGTTGCTATAGTCGATTACTCAGCCGAAGCCGCCATAGTCGAATAGTCAGCTGAAGCTGCTATAATAGAATAGACGGCCGAAGCCAAAATAATAAAATAGTCAGCCGAAGCCGCTATAATAGAGTAGTGAGCCGAAGTTGCTGTAGTTGAATAGTCAGCCGAAGCCGCTATAGTCGAATAGTCAGCCGGAGCCCCTATAGTCGAATAGTCAGTCGAAGCCGCTATAATCGGATAATCAGCCGAAGCCGACATAATCGGAAAGTCAGCTGGAGCCGCATTTGAATAGTCAGCCGATGCCGCTATAATCGGATAGTCAGCTGGAGCCGCTATAATCGAATAGTCAGCCGGAGCCGCTATAGTCGAATAGTCAGCCGAAGCCGCAATAATAGACTAGTTAGCCGGAGCCGCTTTAGCCGAATAGTCAGCCGAAGCCGGTATTGTCGGATAGTCAACTGGAGCCGTTATAGTCGAATATTCAGCAGAAGCCGCTATAATCGGTAAATTTATTAAAGCCGTCTTTTAAAGGACAGTTTACAAAAACTTCTATTGTTATCCAGCTCCAGAGCCGATGCACTAATTTTTCGGGCAATGCACACGGAAGCTAAGTACTTTAGCTGCATTGTTGTGAATGAGAATTATATCAAAGTACTTATTCTTGAGTAACCACTGGAACTAGTGCGTTGCTGCCACGGTTGAGACAATCACAGTTTACGTATTGGCCAGTTCCGTTATTCGGTGGTAGATCGAGAGAGAAAACAAATTCGTCACAGTTTCAAATTTTCTTGTTTACTCTCTTAAAATAAATAATTCATTTTAAGATAAGCAATGACCTCGTACACAAAACCGAAACTGTGACGACATGCGCAGAGAGAGGAAATAATCTTTATTTTTTCAACCTTGCGCTGCTGTTGTGTGTACAACGTTGAAAGAGCTTGTGTTTTTTTTTTGTCAGTGAGTGTGGTTATTCGCGAGGGTGACGTATTTAGGTATGTTGGTGTGCAATGTTGAAAGCTTCAAGGGAGTTAGTAACTATTTGTACGTTTGCCAGTAAGAGTGGTTGTATGCTTGTTAATATGTATATGTAAGGATGATCAACGGTTATGGGAGTGTACTTTTATATATGTATTGACGGATTACGTTGGAAACTACTATTGCATCTAATGTGCGAGTGAACGATGCCAATATCTTTGACGCCAACAATGGGCTATTGTAGAATACGTCTCATTAGGTTCCTATGCAAAGTCGTAAGCGAATGAAGGGGCGTGTAATATACGAGTATAATGCTGCCTCTAATGATCTTGATGTACTACTTGTTCATAAAAAGGGGTTTCACTTATCATCATGTAAGCCAAAGGTTACAACTAATCAAATAACTATTTTTTTTATAATTCAATCTTTTATTTTTTGGCCCATTTTAATGGTTTGTAGGGGTCAAATCGGATCAGTTAGAAAATAACCAAACTTCCAAATGCCATAAAATGTATACAGGCTTAGTTTTAAACGCCATTTAGGGTCTATCTACCAATAGTCTAATTTTAATTTCCATTGGTCTCATTAGGGATACAATTTCGTGTTGCACAGTGTTCACTTACTTACTGTATATAAGAATGTGTATACACCCATCATACACATTACACATAAAACAGGCCACATGCCTTCATCATACTATAATGTGAGAGTCCTTGAAAGAACTGCAATTTCGAAATCATTTAATTTTACTTGAAAAAATCTTATACTTTTGGTTTTACATTGGCTGGCGTTTGAGAAGAACAACTGAAAAAGGGCAATTCGTTAAGGGTTTTTCTCATCAACTGACAGGGGACGATGAAGAAATCAATAAGAATTATGTAAATTGTATCTTAACAGCAACAGCGAGCACAAATTGTTGTAAAGGAAGCATTTATGCGAAATGAGCTGATAGAAGAGAGAAGTGAACAATTGGAATGATAGAAATATAATGAATTTCCAGAAAATTATGCTTCTAGAAATTATTCTCTAGCGTTGATTTTTAAAAGCGTGGTACATAATCGGAAGGCTCATCAAGGCCTTAAACAACATACCAAAATGTTTTGTTCATCTAAAGGATTTACTGAAATACACTGAAAAAAATGTGGAGCATATGTCCTTTTCTCATATAAAGTGTAAAGTGGGCTTAACTTTATACAAGATGGGTGATAATGTGCTAGAGAATTTTTGATCTCTTCACTGAATTTTAATGTTCCTTTTAGAGCTTCTAGACAATAAGTGTAATTTTCTCTACCCGCGTTCAAACATAACTACGAATCTTTTAAACCAGTTCTTACTTTTGCAATACTTCTACCATCTATTCTATTCATCAGATTCGATTGAAGAAATTAAACGAGCAATTACTTTTTGATGTGTTGACATCTATAGGCGCGGGTAGGGACTTAACTCACAAAATGAATACATCCAAACACAGTTTGTCCGACTGCGATCACAGATTGTTTGGCGTGAAACTCCTCCGAAACGGCTGGACCGATTTGTATGAAATTTTGTGTGCATATCGTGTAGGTCTCAGAATCGGCCAACATCTATTCTTATATATAAGGGTGACCCATCCCTATATAGAACACAGATTTCTCCGATTGCGATACACAGATTGTCAAATTGCGAAAATAAACACACACTGATGTAGCGACAGCGAATAGTTGTATTGTGTGGGTGCGGAGCACTCTCAGAGTAAAGAGAATAATGACGTGGTTATACGTATATAAAAATGAGATAGCAAGAGAGCAACGAAAATTGTGTGAACTTGTGTAGCGTATGTACGAACATAACAATGTGTTTGTAGCTTTGCATTCTCTTTGTTTTTGTGGGAATAAAACAAAAAGTATTAAGCAAGAAAATAATGACACATGTGCTTGCACTGGTCTTTAAATAATTTTAAGTAATATAATTATTTAAATGTAACGTCATCATACGATTGAGCGCTGTTTTTATTTTCCAATGTAACAGTTACTAATGTGTTCATAGAAATCGAACAGGTACCGTGTAACAGAAAGGTGTTAACACATCGCCCGTGAGTTCGATCACTTATTCGATTTTTTTTAATGACGGATAATGCTTAGAATTGCCAAATTGCACGAGAAATCATGTGAATGAATTTTGGTCCATTTCAGCTGAACTAAATTTCATATTTCATATGTCCTGCTTCATCTGTTCCTACTTTGTATCTCTGATGTATCTCTTCCTGCTTCATCTGTTCCTGTGACACCTCTTCTTGCTTTATCTCTTCTTGCTTCACCTGTTTCAACAGATCTTGCTTCATCTGTCCTTATTGAGTTGTTCCTTGTTAATCTGTTTCTATGGCATTTGTTCTCACTTCGCCTGTTCCTGCTTCATCTGTACTTTTGCATCTGTTCCTGCTCCGTCTGTTCATGCTTTTTCTGATCCTCTATCATCTGTTCTTGCTTCATCTGCTCATCTGCTCCTTCTACTTCATCAATTCCTGCTTCATATGTTCTGCTTCATCTGCTCCTACCTCATTCTTTTCCTGCTGCATCGGTTCCAGCTTCATCTGTTCCTGTGACGCCTGTTCTTGCTTTATCTATTCCTGCCTCACCTGTTTCAAAAGATCCTGCTTCATTTGTTTCGGTTTTATCTACTCCTGCTCCATCTGTTCTCGCTTCATCTGCTCCTGCGTTGTCTGTTCTTGTTTCACCTGTTCCTGTTTCATCAGTTCCTGCTCCCTCAGTTCTGCTACATATGTTCCTGCTAAATCTGTTCCCGCTTTATCTGTTCCTGTGTCATCTGTTCTTGCTTCATCTATTCCTGCTCCACATACTTCATCAGTTCCTGCTGCATCTGTGGCAGCTCAATCCTTCTGCTTCAGTATTCTTATTTCATTCACTGCATTCCTATCTTCTTATCGTCGTCAGTTCCTGCTTCATTTGTTCCTACTTTATCTATTCTTCCTTCATCTGTTCCTGCTTCATCAGTTCCTGTTTCATCTGTCCTTATGCATCTGTTCCTGCTTAATCAGTTCCCGTTTCATCTGTTCTTGATTCATCTGTTCATGCTTCATAAGTTCCTGTTTCCTCAGTCCTGCTACATATATTCCTGCTCAATCTCTTCCTGCTTTATTAGTTCCTGTGTCATCAGTTCTTGCTTCAACTGTCCCTGCTCCACATACTTCATCAGTTCCTGTTTTATCTATCCTGCTGCATCTGTGGCAGCTCAATCATTCTGCTTTATCATTCCTATTCCATTCGTTGCATTTCTATCTTCTTTATGTATAATAATTCTGTTAATATCGTCCAGTACAATCAAGGTACCTGTAAAATCTATTATCTCCTGCATGACCTTATTACTATTTGTTGTTTAATCTTGTTCCTGATTGCTGTTTTACCACTGTTACTATTCTTTCAAATTAATGTCTATACTTTAAGTTTGTATTAAGTTTTTAACTGAAGATATGTAAAGTTATATTTTTTTCCAGCTGCTTTTAGCTGAGTAAATAATAAAAAAACAAAAATAAAAAATATAGGATTTAAATTTTTTAAAAATGGTGGTCTAACACCTTGGTTGCAAAATGACAAAACTTTAAATCTGTATAACGTGCCATCGATATTGTTATGTGGCATTAAAAACACCACAGGTTACACGTTATTTCCACGAAATTTGATCAGCGATTTCGATGCCAAATTGGAAATACTCTGTAGATAAAAGTACCAAAAATACCCATCTTAAGTGGAATATGGTGGCCCTTCTTTCTCGTAGATCATAACTCTTATCACTGTCTTTCTACTGATTTACATATCATTGATATTAATCTGCGTTAGGTGATTAAGTTTTTTTTTTCGCAGTGCGAAAAAGCCGTGTGAATGTTATTATTTTTCTTGACTATTTGATGCATGCCGAAAAAGTAGATTCACGCGATATACTGGACCACCATGGCCACCGTCGCGAATTTTACACGGGAAAAAGGGTTTTGCTGTCAAATTAACGAATCAAAATTAGGATTTTACGAGTGATTTTCCAGGGGCAACAAAAAATCGCCCAAAGTGGCCGTCGGTGGTGCAATGGGTAGTGTGCGCGCCTCTTGCACTTGAGATCCTGGGTTCGATCCCTGCTCTGACCACCTTAAAATTTCTTTCGACGGCGGTCACCTCGCATAGTGACGGCGACACTATCGAGTATTTAGTCATGAAAATGCTTCTCAAAAGTACCATTCGGAACCGGTGTTAAATTGTAGGTCCCAATCGGTGAGTATAAAACTAGAAAGCGCACAGCTCACCCCGATTCCTTCATGGGATGTAATGGGAAACCATTTTTTTTTATCGGCCAGAAAAAGTGGCTCTTATTTTACAAATTGTGGGCAATATTTAATTTTCGCCCAACATTCGTTTGTGAAAAATTGCCCATTTGGATGTTTTTTCATAAAATTAAATATGAAAACTCACCCATTGTGGGCCATATTTCATAATTGTACATACGAAAAATAGTCCAAAAATAATCCGGAATTATTACGAAATTTGTGGGCGAGTTTTTGTTTTCTTATTTAAAGTATAACTGGTATTGCAATTGAAGCGAGACTACACGAAACCGTTACTTATCTAAACGCTCTTAGCAACCACCTACATTTTGTGTTGTTATTGAAGTTTTTATTGAAATGTTTGAAAAATTTTTTTTTTCTTTGCTACAACACAATATGAATTGACTTTCCGTCAATTTCATAATGTAATAAATTTCATAACCACGTGCCATCGTTGGTAAACTTTGAATAATTTGAATCAATAACACATTTCTGACATTCTGCATTGCATAACAGTTTCTACTTTGCTTTTGTTTTGATCTTCTTTGAATTCTAAGCTAAGCTAAAGCATCGTACGAATTAAAACTGGTCAAATTTTTCTTCTCAGTTAAGCAAAGCATTCAAAGAAATAAATGTTGTTGTTGTTGAAGTACAATAAAATTTGGTTTTCTAAAATTAAGAGAATAAAGTGATCTTTCAGAAAGAATAGGTTTGCATGTGTTGTCTACTTTAGTATTGAAAATATCATCTGTTAAACATTGTATACGGGTAAAGAAGCCTGATGTACGAATTAATAGTGGTCGGAGCCCGTATTGAATAGTATAGAGCAGGGGTGCCCACGGCCTATGCGCTTGGTGCGAATTTGTTTTTGAAAAAGCGCTAAGCATAGGCTGAGCATTCTGCTATGCATACACAACTCTGTGTATGAAATACACACATACACATACCCCAGGCGCTCTCATCGTAAATTTTGTTGCTATATTTTGAATGATTTCGTTGAGTACGAAGCACTTGAAGAAATCATTTTGTGTTGTGAGTTTCAAGTGGATAGATTATTTTTTGTGTCCATATTCAGTTATATTATTATTTTATTGAATTATTTTTTTTTTTTTTTTTTTATATTCGCTACACACATATTTTGTGCGCATAATGAATTATTATTAAATTTTTTTTCCAGTGTACGTACTGAAATATTTTTGTTTTTCCTTGTGTGTGTTAATAAAGTGTATACTTTTTGCTGTTTGCGCTTTCATAAGAAGGTTTTGGGCACCCCTGGTATACAACACTTATTGCACTCTTTTCCCTCTGTCATGTGTAGATTCTGAGTAAAAGAGCATTAACGAGTCTTATTTTCTTCATAGAATATTTCAATATAAATGAACCGCTTCGGTAACGGTATTACATAAAACAATACAAAAAGCATAAATGTTTCAAAAGGCATCAACTTATCACTTCAAAATTATGAATGGATCAAGTTTTGACAAAAAGTGAGTAATATGTTTTGAATCATTCGCCAGATGTCGCCAGTGCTAATGAGTCATACAATTCTTTCCCATGAGTTCTCTATATTATTCAATACTCTTCGGCGAAGACGACCTCCTTGTTTGTTCGCTGTCGATACATCAATACCATCATACTCATCATCATATTTATTAGACTATTATTGAACAACAACCACGTATGTGATGCTAACGCTGTGGGTTGATTGCATGTGTTCACTTTGATAGATTGCCCTACCCGTGCCTATAGATATTAAAACAGCACAAAATATAAGTATTCAAGTATTTTTTTTAAGATTTTTTAAATTTGGGTGGAAATTAAAAAGAAGTAATAAAAATATATATTTTTCAGATGCCACCAGTTGTGAAATAAAGGAGACTGTAGGTCGACTTCAGGAGATTTAACAGTTGCGGACTTTGGCTCATATATACTATATTAAAATCGGAATATGATATGCTAAATTCATAATATCATAATAGTCGTAACCTATGATGTCACAGCATGGGCAATGCCGAGAATCAATGGTGTTTAATTGCCCATAAGTAGCCATGATTTCAAAACTTTCAGCTGCTACTGAATAAGCACTTTTGTCCACCCTTAGCTACATGCAGAAAAATAATATAATAGTAACATACTACAGGCACCATGTACATGTTTGCAAGCATTGTTTTCCTGAATCGAAAATCTGCTTTTTTTGTTCCTTATTGTCTGGCACGTTTTGTTTTTAGCCATTTTCAGCAAACAAAACAACATTTGGGCCACAAACACATATATTATAACCTATTAATACAATGTGTTTGGACACAAGTATACTATATTTGCGACAAGCTACAAACCACACTACAAAAAAAGAAAAAATTTTCAGCGTATAGTGCTGCCAAGTGGAACATTTCATGCAAATTTGTCATTCTCATACAAATTATAATATGTGGATAAGGGATTGCCTGCTTCTGAGTAAGTAAAGGGTCCGCCAAATAACTTTTTTTTTTTAAATGCTATAAAAAAAACTACTGAATAATTTCTCAAATTTCTTTTTTTATTTGAAAGTACAATCCTTCCGGTTAATAATGGAAAATAATTTCATTCAAATGGCTGCCTCGGCTGGCCATGCAGTAGCCTACACGATCGGTCCCATTTTTAAGCACATTATCGATTGTGTGCAGCTGTATTTCACCAATGGCTTCACGAATATTGTCATTTAAAGCGTCAATTGTCTGTGGCTTGTCGGCGTAACACTTATCTTTGAGGGCACCCCACAAATAATAGTCCAACGGTGTCACATCGCAGCTCCGAGGTGGCCAAACGACATCAGCTCTGCGGCTGATAATGCGATCTTCAAAAACAGGGCGCAAAACATCGAGTGTAGCTTCGGCTGTGCGGCACGTAGCGCCGTCCTGTTGAAACCAAATGTTGCCAATATCCTCCTCTTCAACTTTTGTGAACAAAACTTCGTTCAGCATAGCCCGATAACGATCGCCATTGACTGTAACGGCCACTCCTTGCTCATTTTCGAAAGAAAATTGCGCAATTATGCCTCTGGACCAAAATCTGCACCAAACAGTGCTGGTTTTGGATGCATGGGCTTTTCAATTTCTTTGCCCCAAATACGACAATTTTGCTTGTTTACATACCCGCCAAGATCAAAATGAGCTTCATCTGAAAATGAGCTTAATTTTTTTGGCAAAATCGGAATCTTCTGTAAGTCGATCGCAGGCGCACTTAGCGAAGCGAAAACACATTGGATGGTCAGTCGGCTTCAACTCCTGAACCAATTGGACTTTGTGTGGCGTCATACCAAGGTCTTTATGCAAAATTCGTCGCAATGATGTCTCCGAAATGTTCAATTGTTGGGAACGACGGTGAATTGATGTTGATGGCGCTTCACACACACTTTCTACCACAGCAGCAATATTCTCGGGTATACGCACTATTTTTGGCTTTTCACGCTTTGGTTTATCGATGAGGATGCCAGTTTCTTTCACTTTTTTCACAATATAACGAACATACGGAGCTGACGGTGCTTCTCTTCTTACAACATCCGTACGCAATTTTCGCACACATTCTGCAACATTACCATGATTTTCAAAGTAATGTCGCAATACTTCCCAGCGTTGTTCAAGCGTATACACAACCATATTCGTTCAGCGGAAGGATAAAACTAATTATCTGTCAAATTAGACATGAGCTTAGTGCTACCATTCACGAAATAAGCACTAGTTGAAAAAAAAACTTTAGATGACGGACCCTTTAGTACTTTTTGGTGGCAACTTGAAGAATATATTACAGTCATTTAAAGGGAAAAGAACAGCGAAGGACCTAAGGAGTGTCACAAATACGATCAACGTTTGATAAAGTTGGACTTAATCAAATTTAGTCGATTTATGCATGTTCTAACTTGACTATGTACTCTAAGAGCTCAGATACATTGAATTGCACTGCATGGACATACGTTCCTCGAAAATATTAGTTTCGCCCTGAATTCCGATGACTCCAACATCTCTGCCATTAATACCGAATACAGTTTGAAGCATCTCAGGGAAATGGATTGCAGAGCACTGAAGAAATATGTACACAAGACTCATATTCTACGAAAAGAATGAGCAACCGTCGGGATTACAAAGTGCACAGCATAGCAGGCCGATCCACTAGCTTAAGTGCGTACCGTGAACTGGGTTATAAGATTTATCTCTACTGCTTCAACTTTCCTTTCTCAACACAACCTCCCACTCATTATTTTCTAATCATGTCCCCAGAATTCTCAGTTATTCTCAGGTAGACTCCCATCGTTATTAATTCGTTAGCATATGTCCTTTTACTTTACTTTTATTGATTATATTACAACCTCGTGAGGTCAGACGTCTTACACATATTAATTAAACAAATTTCAATATATTCCTCCAACTGGCTCTATCCTTCGACTTTTCTCGCCAGTTGGTAACACCAAGGATACGGAGGGATTCTTCTGCCAGCGGGGTCTTGGTCGTCGTCTTTTCCTGCTTCCATCGGGTACGTTATCAAAAATCTTTCGCGGTGGCTCCTCTTTATCCATTCTGATAATATGTCCTAGCCAACGCAATTGACCCACTTTGATTCGTCTAGCTATGTCCACGTCAGAATAGATATTACATAGCTCTGCGTTCCAGCGACGTCGGTACTCGCCGTTTCCCTAACAGACCATTAATTTTACGAAGAATTTTTCTTTCGAAAACTCCCAGGTGTGTTTCATTCGCTTGCGATTCGACTCAAGTTTCGGAGCCATATGTCAAGACAGGTAAAATGAGAGTCTGATATAGCTGGACTTTTGTCCGTCGAGAGAGGGCTTTGTTCCTGAACTGCTTGCTGAGCCCAAAATAGCATCTGTTTGCAAGCACAATTCCCCTATTTATCTCCAGGTTGACGTTTGTGTCCTTGTTCATAGCAGATCCAAGGTAGACAAATTCGTCTACCACTTCAAAATTGTTAACGTTCAAGTGCGGACCAAGTCGAGAGGTTTATCTAGTCACCATAAATTTTGTCTTACCCTCACTAACAGCAAGATCTACCTTCGCTGACTCTTTTTCGATTCTTGAAAATACTGCAGCTACGTCACGCAAATTTCGCCCAATGATGTCTCTGTCGTCAGCATACGCCAGCAACATATGGCTTTGGGTGTTAATGGTCTTGTTCGTATTTACTGCAGCCTTTCTCATTATTATCTCCATTAAGATGTTGAAGAGATTGCACGAAATTGTGTCGCCTTGTCTAAGTCGTCGCTTGGTACAGAATGGTTCAGTGAGGTCTTCCCCACTTTCAGTGTTGTATTGGTGTTGGTCAGCGTCGTTCTACAGAGGCGAATCAGTTTTGCCGGAATACCAAGTTCAGACATAGGTTCGTACAGTTTTCCCCGTATGGGGCTATCGAAAGCCGCTTTGTAATCGACAAAAATATGGTATGTATTGATTTGCTTTTCGTGGGTCTTTTCCAGGATTTGGCGTAGCGAGAATATTTGGTCAGCTGTGGATTTGCCTGGTCTAAAACCACACTGATAAGGTCCACTCAGGTTTTCAATAATTGGTTTCAGTCTTTCACATAATACGCTCGACAAGACCTTAAGACTGATACCGCGATAGTTGGAACAGACACACGGATCACATGCATGTCGTATAGATCCCTACTTCCTGTACTCATGGTAGCATATATAGCAGCTACCTTTTTGTTTCGTACTTCCTCTACAATCCCGCTCTGATATGTTGCCATGGCTTTTCGAAGGTATTGGTTCACCTGTAATGGAAAATTTAAAAAAGTCTCCGACAAAGGCCTTTTGAGCTCTTGATCTTATTTGGGGAATACTACGGTTTTTCATCCTACCGTTTGGATTGTTACTGAAGTAAATTATGTATGCAGTAAGAGCTGAAACATCCAACAAATTGTAAATCATAGACACTGACCAGCCAGTTATTAAAATTTTCGTTGAGAAAAGGGAAACGATTTTGTTCATGGTATACACACCACTTCTAGAATTATTACACAGTACGACAAAAGCATTTTTTTTTGAGTACACATGATAAATGTTAACAGAATATGAAAATAAGCTTAAAATAAAGAAACACGTGTCTCGGTGTTTTGTTGTAGCACGTCCGAATTTTGAGAAAATCGATTTTTAAGCATCGAAGGACCGTGGAGGTTCACTTGTAATGAAATACTAGTATAAAAAGTTCTATAAAAACAGAATGGGTGAACCGATTTTGATGATTGAGTATTGAAAAGGGAATTAAATTTGATTTTTTCTATTAGAAAATAACAATTTTTTTCTATGCTAGATGGCGCTTTAATTTTCATGTAAATTTAAAAAATAACCAAAAATGTAGTGTAATGTAATGTAATTTTTAACGCAAAATAATAGTTAAGATTTCATATTAATTTTTGTATTTTTACATTATATTTACATTTCATTACACTACATTTTTGGATATTTACATGAAAATTAATTAATTATTTACATGAAAATTAAAGCGCCATCAAGCGGAGAAGAAATTTTTTTTAATAAAAAAATCCAAATTTAAATCTTTTTTCAAAACTGGCTCAAGCATTAAAATCGGTTCACCCATTCTGTTTTTATAGAACTTTTTATAATAGTATTTCATTAAAAGTGAACCTCCACGGTCCTTCGAAGCTTAAAAATCGATTTTCTCAAAATTCTGACGTGCTACAACAAAACGCCGAGGCACATATTTCTTTATTTTAAGCGTATTTTCATATTCTGGTAACATTTCTCATGTGTACCAACCACAGTCGTACTGTGTTATAAAATAAAATAATTTCTGATGTTTTTTTCATATCGGACACAGCCGAATATCTATGCAACGATGACAAGTGTAAAATGGATTTCCCCTTTGCTGGTATCGTACAAAGGAGCACTAGGTTGCGTTAGAACTAAACCCAAATTTGCTGGAATAAACTTTTCGCCTTTTTCTCGCCATCAACCCACTCCTTCTAACTACGGTAAGGTGGCGAAGACATTATTCAATCTTAAATTGAGTTCTGTCTTTGTTTGGGGAGCACCTAAGTTCTACAGAACCCCCTCTCTGTCCAATATAAAATTTCGCATTTAGAGTATACAAATATTTGGTACCGCATTCCCACCATATTTGTATACCATATATTGCTGGTTTACTCCGAATATATTCGTTAATTTTTTCCGACCTCTAAATCCAACTAACTGATCATCCACAGTATTCGAGTTTAACATTTCAAAGATATATCTTATCGATGCTAGCTTATCTTGCCGAAGGTCTCTTGTCCCCATTCGTAAAGACTGCATAAAATTGCATGCTAACGATTATTTAGTGCTTCTTTTCTTGATTCCTGCGAATGCATTACAAGAAAAATTCTAAAAAATACCACCAAGAAATTGGTGTCCATAATAATGCATCTTTTTCGGTGTTGTTGATATTCCAGTTACAGGAGAAGATGGGTTTGATCCCTGCTCTGACCAACTTACATTTCTTTTGACGGCGGTCAGCTCGCATACTGACTTCGACACTATCGACTACTAAGTCATGACAAATCTCAAAATAACGTTCGGAACCGCTGTAAAACTGTAGGTCCAATCACTGAGTAGAAAGAAATCGCACAGCTCACTGGTTGTGAGAAGCTCTCCCAGCCCCTTGATGGGATGTAATGGGAAACAATTAATTTATTTATTTACCTAAAAGTTTGGACCCTAATGGTACGTATGGTGAATCATGCAAAACCTGTGACCCATGAAGTCGTGTATGATATTATGGCCTTGCACGAACGTATTATTATTCTTTATTGGAGGCCGACTCTTGGTTATCATGGTCGCCGTCATCGTCGTCAGATTCGAAATCAGAGTTTGTTTCTTCCTCAATAAGTTCAGCATTCGAATTCATTCCTTCCTGATCAGGAAAAGTATTTTGTTTAGAGTCTTTATAACTCACTGATACTTATATCGTCAAGTAATTGTCAATTATTTTAAAATATTATGTAATTGAACCTATACGAATGAGATTGAATATTTCTGTATCTACCCGGGTAGATATTATTAGACCGCGTAGTAAACATTTGTTATTAATGCGAAGGTTAAACTGTCAGTCCCCTACTATCGATAACGATTTGTATAAGAAAGCTAAAAAATATTGACGTCAATTTAAACCCAAATGTAGTCAAAACACTTACAAATGGAGGACAGCAATTTCTAAACTTAGCACATCCTTAAAACAAATAACCCAAAAGGCTGACAAATAAAGGACTTTATACAAGAACATTTTGAGCACGAACTGTCCAACATAAATTCGAGGATAAGGTTAAATTTGCCTATAGTTGTGTTTTCCAATTCGTGCTTTTAAATGACTGATTGTTTTTTTTTTTGTGCTATTTGTATGATACTACGAATTGTCCTATATATTTTCTGCCACATCCCGCATAAGATGGTAATGAACGAGGGTTCGAAAGCAATAATAAATTCAACAGTTAAATGGTACACCAGAAGAGCAGGAAATAGAAAGGACACTAGGCCATCAGCGATATTAACAAAGAAGCACTCACGCAAAGTATACTACTTTTGTTTGACCTATTGTTCTTTAGCGGATGTGGTGAAAATTAATTGGACAGATTAAATTTCCCGAGATTGCTTAATCTGAGATAAGTTTTTGATATCCATCTTAATCTTAAAATACTTTATGTCTAGTATAAACTCCTTATAGATAGATAGTCTTAAAACTACTCTCAAACAGTTTACTTATTTTAATATTGGAAATCGAAAATTTCCACTCAAGTACAAATGCGAATTTTTTATGTTAGAGTTTGGGTTGATTCACCCGCTTCCATTTTATATTCACAAATATGTTAAACATAATTTAAAACAAACAGTGACTGACGAAATAAGGCATGAAGAAATCAATAAAGAAGGGAAAGAAAACAAAATACTGCGGAGCAAAAAATAAAAACACTCAATACACCATTCACATTACGGACCAGAGCTGATAAATGAAAGACTTTGGAGAAATAGCAAGTGGAATAAAAATAAATTAAATTGAAGTGGTATGAAATGAAATAAAAAGAACTAAACGTTTTTGAGGTTGTGTCAGCTGCCACAATAATGTACAGTAATTTAATTTCGTAAATGCACTTTTAAATGACAGTCAGAACGATAGCGATATATCGGCCCTTAACCGCAAAAAAGACTTATGAGGCAAAAACAAAATTGTTCAGGAGAAGGTTTTTTTTAAATATCTCCGTATTGAGGCATGCTGTTGCCATGAAATTTAGTATGCAACCGTTATTTAGACCAAAATACATAATATGTTAAAAAAAACTGACAAATCTATAGAATAACGGGAATTTGTGTCGCATACGTCTTTTTCGCCGTCATGCTGGCAAGGTATTAGAATAATAATATGGCTCTTAAGCCCAAAACTTAAAAACAAAAAAGTCTGTTTGCCGTTTCAAAAATCAATTTATTTATGTTTTTTGTAAGTTTTGCGAACGATTAACAAAGTTAACGTGCCAATTACAGGTTTTGATAAAATTCATGAAAAAAATAAGCACGAAATGTTATACAATATTTTAATTTAAGTTGTAGAACAGGTAAAAAAATCTTCAAATATTATCTTCTTGGTCTGTTTCAGGTAAAGAGTCTTTAATATTAATATCGGTGTTTAAACCTAAATATTCATTGTGAAATTTTTGAGGTATAGTGTTTCTCTCACAAAGTGTTTTTAAATCCTTATATTTTTGAGATGATATCGGTAGTTTTTTTTCGTATAAAGGAAGGGGTACTTTTGATAATATTGTAGAATTGCGTCTAGAGCGTGTGATTGAGTTTAAGTTAAGATTTTTAAATTCAGAGTTGTCACAATATCCATATTTAAGACAAATAATAGGATTGTTTTTTTCAAAAAATAATGATCGTAAGTTAGGAAAATGTATTTTAACGGAGTTTGGAAACATTGCTTGAGAAAACGTTTTCCAATGTTTGAAATCTGAATGGTTATAGTCTTGTGGGTTTGTCCTTGCATTAGATATCATTGTGGACCATTCACTAGGAGCCCAAACAGTTCTATTTCGAATAAACGATTCAATAGTGCTGTGAATCGAGTCAACAGGCATCATAGTATGTCCGGGTAATAAGTAAGTTATTTTAATATCTTTTATGAAGTTTGCATTTTCGAGGAATGTTATTAATGTCGCAATCATTGCTTTATTTCGATTCTGACCGGCACAACTGTCGCAGTAAAGAGTGATGGAGGTGTGCGTTTTTCTTCCATCTACAAGTTTTAAATATAGGGACAAAATGGTGCAAATTTCACTGCATCCCCGCTTTCCATCAGTTTCTCCCCATAAAAAACAGTAGCCATTTCTAGTGCCATTTTCATACACACTTTCATTGTAATACGCATATTTTCGCGAATAGAATAATGTGATGTTTTTACTATGGGGTGTATTTAATACTTTTTGGAGATCAAAACTTGCACATAGTTTCAAAGAATTCCCTTTACTTTCTTTCTGCTCCTTCAAGAAACTTTCCTTGCACTTGTCTTTCTCTGCAATGTGTTTCAGGTACTCTTCTGTCTGTATAAAAGTTTTGCGCTCTTCTACGTCCAAGCATTTATAGTTTTCACATGTGATACATTTATCTTTTTTAGGTAAATGAAAGCCGATGTGATAATAAGTTTTAAAAATGTGTCGAAAAACTCTTATTGACACGAGCGCAGGTTCCTCATTAATTAATTTTAGATGTTGAGAATAACGTTTATACAACTCCGTTATATTCATGAAATCGTGAGGCAGATAAAGCTTATTGCTTTTATTCCGACAGTAATGTGAAGGAACTGCTGGCAAGTGCTCAATAAAGGATTTTATGAGCTCAATCTTGGTCTGATCAGTTTTATTATAGGGCACGTATCTTTTTTTATTCACACTATAAGTCCGTAAAGAATCTGTATTTTCTCTTGCGATTCTTAACATTTTTTGCGATATGTTGAGTGTTTTAAGCAAATATTGTTGGCATACCTTGGTACTAATATTATTGTAATTTATGACGTATGTGTAGCTGTTTTTCTTTTTGTTACCCTCTGTTCTACGTCTTTGCACACTCTTTTTCACAATACTTGAAACAATCCAGTCTTTTTGCCTTATTTTATTTCCAAGACCCCAGAAATGTTCATTGATTTTCAGGCGATCAGATTCTGTAAACTTATCGGTGCAAGAGTTTGGACATTTTTTCTCGGCACATGGATTCGGTTGAACACTAGTATTGCGTTTTTTGACATTTTGTATCCTCTTTGGCAATGGTTTTTTCTTCTTGTAGCCCCTCTTACCCACACACGTTTCATCTTCAATCTCTTTCGGTGATTCAGGCCAAGAGGAATACAATTCATCAGGAGATTGGTCACTATCACTGTAAGGAACGAGCGGGTTTGCGGCCGAATGCTGAAAAAATAAATGCCATCACACCAATAGGGCAATTAGGCTTTTAGATGTAAATTCTAACAAAACTTACAATTTCGCTTGGTTTCCACAACGCCATAAGTAATAACTTAAGAAAAAATTTCAATTTTCATTAATAATTCAATGAATTTTATAAAAAGAAAAAAGACTCAAACGCCAATCTGCTGTCACCAAAAATGTAAATAAAAACTAAAAGTGTAGTTAAGTCTTTATTGTTTGTGGCTCATAAGTCTTTTTTACGGTTAAGGGACGATATATTCATTTCATCAGTCATTTAATAAATTTTATGGCCAGAGACTAAGTGGCAACTCTAGCCTAAAGTCGCATGTAGTTTGCATTAAAGCATTATGATATGAACAAGTTTTGGAACGAAATGTCGTTATCGCACGTAGCGGGGTGGGGGCTAAATGAAAAAAAGTTAAACAACTTTTTGTAACACTATTATGCTACAGCCCAGTATTATCAACTATATTGGGTACATTTGATTTAGTTTGTGTCTAGACTAACATATGTTGGGAAATTTTTTGTTTAAAGGGAAGTTTTCTAGGTAGAGGTCTGTAACCAATATTTAGTATGTACTTTAGTTTTGAACCCAGTAATTAGTAAATTTAGAAAAGTCAAAGTGAAAGAAGTTTAAAAAGCGAAAATTTTACTAGATATAATATTAATATTAAAAAAAGGAAATTTTGTCAAAAAAATACGTATTCATATTCTTAAACAAAGTACTTTTTCTTTAAAAAATACCTTATCTTAAAGAAGTACATTTCCCTAAAAAAAAGTAAATTTTCTTACAAAAAGTACCTTTTCTTAAAAAATTAATTGTTTTCAAATAAGTACCTCCTCTTAGAAAAGTACACTTCTTACAACGAATTGCCTTTTCTAAAAAACTACCTTTCATTTAGAGAGTACCCCTTTGTGAAACAAAATAACTTTTCTTGAGATAAGTACCTACTATTAGAAATGTTCCAATTCTTACAAAAAGGGCAAATTCTATAAAAAATTGTGATTTCTTAAAAAAAAAAGATTTCTTAAAAAAATAACTTCTCTTAAAAAAGTAAATTTCCTTACAAAAATTCTTTTCCTAAAAAGTAAATTTTCTTAAAAATAAACTAATACTTACTTACCTTTTCTTTTCTTTTCTTTTCTTTTCTTTTCTTTTCTTTTCTTTTCTTTTCTTTTCTTTTCTTTTCTTTAAAATTACATTTTCCTAAAAAGAGTACCACTTCGATAAAAAGTACCTGTTTTTAAAAAAGTACATCTTTGTAAAAAAATTTATAGGCATTTTCTTACAGAAAGTATTTCTTCCTAAAAGCATTACCTTTGCTGACAAAAAACTTCGCTCCAACCGGGTGGCCCCTGACACCTCTTTTATTTTTTTTAAAGGGGTCTTATCAATTCTCCGTAACAGCAACTCTTTCATTTGCCGGTGTATACTTCCAAACAATTATAATTTAATTTTATGCAATCGTGTGACGATTATTCGATACGCAATTTCATATTAGTTATAACTTCCTCAAAATAATCTAAAGGGTGTCCCAATAAAAGTGAACTATTTTTGGGATTTTTTTTCTTACGATTGTTCCGATTATTAAAAAATTACAGCAGACAGTTGTCCGAGGCCTTCGGCCACGGACTGTCCATGCAGGCTGTGTCAGAGACACGGTCATTAAGTTTAACGTAGAATACGCCATCCAATAAGACAGATAACATATATAACAATAAATTCATTTGCTTATATTATTTATCATTTATTGTTATATATGTTTTCTGTCTTATCGGATGGCGTATTCTACGTTAAACTTAATGGCCGTGTCTCTGACACAGCCTGCAGGGACAGTCCGTGGCCGAAGGCCTCGGACAACTGTCTGCTGTAATTTTTATATTTACCAACGGCATTTGATTCAAGTCCGTTAAAAAAAAAAATATTATGTTCAATTTTTTTAAACTTAATTTAATTTAGTATGTATTTTAATTAATATTTTTATTGAAATAAGTTCTGCGAATGTTGAGAGGGCCGCCCTAATATTAAAAAAGGTTCACCTTATCGAGTCTTCGCATTAGCATTCGAGCGTTGTGTGAAAGCTTTACGCTTTACAATTCAAAATTAATGTTACAACAGCTTTATTGAAGCTTTCGCAAAAAAGCTTTATTACGTTAGCTTACTGTTTGTTTCACTTTTTACTAGATACATGTTGCCATGTTCCTAAGCAATGTTGAGCAACCAAAAACACTCAACCAAACACCACACATATGTTTGAGTGTATGTGTTTAAACAATTTTCATTTGAGAAATTTAAATATTAGGAAGATATCAACCAGTATGAAATGTATATTAAACGAAAGATAACATCTTCATTTACCTACAAAAAAAATTTTAAAAAAATTCATCTAGCCGTTTCCTCAAATTCAATGAAATAAAGATTACAACAATAAAAACCTGACATGACTCCTCATACCGTAAGGTAAGACGTATTCTACGTCAAAATGAAGCGCTCGGCGCTACAAAAATGGAGAAACTTACGCTGCGGCACCGATCACAACAATTCAAAATTTTGCGAACAAAGAACTACGATCATAGCCGCGGGGATCCATATGCCGGAAATTCTATGACATATTTAATTGGAATATATCTTCATTAGAATGCAATACAAATATCACCACTCGGACTAAAATTATGTGTTTTATTTTTAATGAAATCGTGTACATTTATTGGGACACCCTTTATATTCCAATCAAGACTAGATTAGTAATTGAACTGTTAAGTACACTAAGAAACTCTAGCTATACTTGTGTTAATACTCAACATAACGTATTCCCCCAAACATATTCTGCAGGAGCCATGTATATGTTTGCAACACACTTCAAACATTAATACGTTTGCAAGTTCCAAACCCACTTGTATTTAAATGAAAACAGTAGCATGCTTACTGACAAACGCGTACGCCTTTACGTGGAAACATATGCGTGGACATTTTTGGGGGCCCATAAAAAAAGTGCATGACTTTGGGCAAAACTGGGAGACACGGGTCTTTTTTTTTGGTCTTTTATTACGTAGCGGTGTCCGTATATGGTTATACTTTTTGTGTTGCTCTGTGTAATAAAGGGTTTTCTAATAAGAACTTGACAACTTTTGTTAAATAAAACGCAAACCATTTGAGATATTTCCAAACCTTTATGCTCGACTTGAAATACAATCAAAACAGTTACGAATGGAACTCGTCTTAGTTCATGTGACCACCGCGGGCACGTTCAGTTTTGGATTTGAGTTCTTCCAACATTGTTGGGTTGTTGGCACAGACCAATGATTTGACGTAGTCCAAAAGAAAAAAGTCTAGAGTCGTTAAATCGCCCAGACGAGGCTGCCAATTGACTGGTCCCTTTCTTGAGATCACACCCTCACCAAACTTACTCTTCAATAAATCGATTGTAATGTGTGCTGTATGGCTTGTGGCACCGTCCTGTTGAAACCACATGTCGTCCAAGTCTATGTTTTCCAATTCGGGCCAAAAATAATCGGTAATCATGGCGCGATAACGATCGCCCTTCACAGTAACGTGACGACCGTTATTGTCGACGAAAAAATATGGCCCAATGACACCGCCGGCATGCAAACCGCACCAAACAGTTATTGTTTGTAGATGAAGTGGTGATTCATGATGCGCATGTGGATTTTCACCAAACCAATAACGCATAATTTGCTTATTGACGAACCCATTGAGCCAAATATGAGATTCGTCACTGAAGATGATTTTGCGATGAAATTCATCAGTTTGGCGCATCTTGTCCAGAGCCCAATCGGAGATCTTGTATGCCCAGTTCTTGAGAACGCCGCGGAATCGACTGATTTGGATCGTTTGCTACGGACGCCTGAACGGCGGCGATATTTTCGTCACTTCAACCAACTCGTTGTCTCACGGGCACTGCAGCATCACACAAGGAATATGTACACTCAAATTTTTGTACTAAACTTGTTATTGCTTTGCTACTAGGGACGACTGAAAATTGTCTCTTTTCTTAAAGTTGCGGTTACCGACTCCGAATTTCGGTAGTACATTTTTATAATTTGCATACGTTGTTGGTTCGTGTACTTTAGCATGGTGAAAATGTTGACTTTACTGAAAAAAGGAAATTAAAAGTTAGATGATAGTGCGCCCACAAATTAAATTCAAAGTTGTCAAGTACCTATTGGAAAAGCTATTATATGTATCTATTGATGCTTGTTATACAAATGGCCAGGGATGCTTCAATCTGACGGTATGCTTCATATCGGTCTTGCTTTATCAGTTCATACACAGCATCGTTGTTTTCAGGCAAAAACGACGGCAGTTGGATGACCTTCACGAAATTCATCCTGGAGCGACCGGTGTCCGGGAGTGAATTCTTGGTACCAGCAATTTACAGTGGTCTTTGATGGTGCTTCATCGCCAAAAGTGGAAACAGGTTAATTGAGACACTCTTGTCTCGACAATCCACGCCGAAAATCTTAAAAAATCATCGCACGGAAATTTTCACGAGTTAGTTCCATTTTTGGACCGAGGTGAATTTTGTCAACACACTTTAAATACAACAAATAGTGTTCGTAAGTAAAAACGTTCTATGTGTGTTCATGCAAAAAAATTTCAAACTTTCCACTGAAATTTCCAGTTTGCATCTGGTAGCACTAGAATAGCCAGGATCCAAAGTAAAAATAGCAACCTCTAGCCATTGTGAAGCCGAATTTCGCAAATTGTTGTGAATTCTCCATACATGGGTTTTTTCAATTTACAGTGGATTTCAATTTGCATTACTTTATCTACTGCAAATGCAAAAGATAAAGAAATGTATGCAATGACAATTAAAAATGAATGACAATTAAAAATGAATTTGCATTTGGTCAGGCAATGCAAATGCAGATTGTGGAATCGGATTGTAATCGTAATGAAATATTGGACTGCTTTTAAATATTTTGAATTTGCTTGAATTCTGGCAATTCTGTTTTTGAAGTATTTAATATGTAGAGATTTGTGGCTGCGATAGGTTTTGCCTCGCAGTGCTCTAAAATTCAAGAACGTGTACTGTGCAATTTATTTGAAAACCAAAACTGCCAGATAGGAAGGAAATGCTTTGAAAGTAAGCACAATTGCCAATGGTACTTAAACATTTTTGAATTTCCAATTGTACAGGTAATTCAAATTATAATTGGCATACGTTGCCTGCTCCACGAAAAGGGACCTCTGCGCCGAAAAAATTTTTTTACTTTTTGAGTGATTCTTATAGGAAAAAACACGCTCTTTCAAATGCCGCAAACCGCCAGTTTCTATGTCTTTTAGTTTTTTTACAAATCACCTGTAAAGATGAACATAATTAATGAAAAAATTGAAAAATGTGATATAAACAGATAATATATATAATATTTGAAATTTAAAAAAAGTTCAATATCAAAGGTACAAAATTACAAAAATATCAAAATTTTACTCTTTTTTACTCCTAACACGATTTTTTAGTGGTTCTTCTATAATTTTGAAAACAAAATTAGCAAAAACAGGGTTTTAACTGTTAGAAATATTTTCATAGAGGCAACAAACACTGCGCTTTTTTTAAACACGTTTTTCTCAATAACTTCTTTTCGGCGCAGAGGTCCCTTTTCGTGGAGCAAGTCACATATAATTAATTTTCCCCATGTATGTTCTTCTCTCTACTATCAATTTATATTCAATACAATTAGTGTATTCGCACCCGAAACCGGTTATCCACATTCCTGCCGGTTAACCGTCGTTCGATTTTTTAAAAAGTGTTATTTTCGAAGAACCGGTTACACCGGTTATTTCAATCCCAATTAACCGGGTCTTTCGAGTTTTACACAACTGATATAATAACACACAATTACAGATCTAAATCCTTTTTCATAACTCACTATGGATACTGACGCCATCAGACAGACACAAAAGACTTTGACAACGAATTATTTCGACGATAGAAATAATTGGTCCAAGGCAATAGAAGTTATATCTGCCAACTCCGATTTAGATGTACCTTCCGGAACTAATGACGACACAGTCACATAGTATGTTAGTAAAGTGCAAAAAACTATAAACAGTATTCACAATCCAGAAACAAGTACAAAATGTCCAGAGGAATATTTAGTCAACACTGATTTTGCCTAACTGGGAAGTCCAATACTAGAACACATAGGTTGAATAAAATAACTAAATAACTAATTCCATGTCAAATTTGGAATTTGAAACCCCCGATATATCGAAACAGATGGTCAATACGACATTTATGTAGTGACAGATTATTAAGTATAAGTTAGAAATGTACGAAATGGGTCGCTTTACGCTTGAAGAAAATTGGGAAATATTAAAAATTTTCATCACAATTTCTGAGCCTTCAATTCAAACTGTAAGAAATCTACGAAAAAAATTCGATATAAATAGAGTTCCATCAAGGCCGTTTGTGGATCAATTTGTGAAGCTAAAATCAACCACAGTCCTTATTGAAAAAAGGAACTCGTCTACGCACCCGTCCAGTAGAAAATATTGCGGCTGTAGCTGAAAGTGTGCTGGAACAGCCATCAACATCAAATCGCCGCCGTTCGCAGCAATTTAGAATTTCTCGCACTTTTTTGCATAGAATTTTTACATAAAGACTTAAGTTAAAATAGTCCAAGAACCGACGCCTCGTGTCCATCCTATGCGTTTTCACTTTTTTACCGAAAAATGTTTACGATGAAACTCAGTTTCGCATTTCGGATTTGGGGCTCGGAAAATCCGCACGTCGTCAAGGAAAGGCTAAGGATCCACAACGAGTGACTGTTTCGTGCGGCTTTTGGTATGGCATGGAGCCGTTGTTACCCTCAATGGCGAGCGTTACCGTGCCATGCACAGCAGGTTTTTGTTTCAAAAAGTTGAAGAGGATGACACGGACGAAGTACGGTTTCAACAGGACGGCCTACGTGCCACACAGCTAAAGTTACAATGGATCTTTTGCGCACTGGATTCGAAAACCGCATAATCAGTCCGCTACACTATCATCTCTGGTGCGCCGTGAAAGGTAAATATTACGCACACAATCCCGACTCCACTGAAGCCTAACAACAGGAAATAGAGTCCCAAACAATCGACAATGTACTGAAAAATTGGGTTGGTCGATTAAGATACTGTATCTGTACTAGTATTTTTTGAAAACGAAATTAAGCTCCAAATTTTACATGGCACACACTTTAGTTTCCCATCACATACCATGAAGGCATAGGCTTACACACTCTGATTGGGACCTGCAGTTTTATACCGGTTTCGAGCGGTGTTTTGAAAAGCTTTCTCGGTAGTCGATCTTAAAATTCAAAAAGTCTGAATCAAAAAAAAAAAAACGATGTTCATAAAAGGCATAGTATAGCCGATACCGTTTATTAACCGGTTTCACCGAAAACCAGTTTCGCCAAAATCGGAATATTCGACATTTTTAAAAACCGGTTTTTTGAATACATTAAATACAATATACACAATAGGGTGGACCTTGTGTCGATATTTTGGTAGATGAGGGCTCTATTCCGTGCCTTTTTGAAAAAAAATGACAATGCCGAAAAAAAAAATTAAAAAAAAAAAACATTAGGGGTTGCGCACGAGCCGAGAAAAAGGTCCACTTTGCCAAAATTAGGGGGGAAATTGCCATAGGTCATCAGGGGTCACCCGTAGGGGGGAAGAATGTAAGGCCGACCCCCATTAACTTTTTACCGCCAACATTTTCCCCCAAGACACCCACCCCCTATCTCCTCCCCTTAGGGGGGTCACCATACAAAAATGGAGGTTGCTCAGTATTTTCGAAAAACACCATAGGTCATCAGGGGTCACCCATAGGGGGGCAAAATATATGACCGACCCCCATTAAATTTTCATCCCCAACATCTTTTCCGAACAAACTTACCCTCTATCTCCACTCCTATGTATTTACAGTTGCACAATATCGAGATTTTTTTGATTTTTTTTGATTTTATTACAGAAATTCCACCAATATTCAAGAGTGGTCATTGTTTGGAAAGTCTTGAAAAATTTGAAACGCACACGTGCTGAATCAGGTACATAGGCACCCTTAGCAGATGCCCCCATTCATCAGTACCTGGCAGTAAAATATTGCAAAATATGTAGTAGTTATAAATAGCAGTTCATTCATCGATTGTTGTCATTCAACAAGTGCCGACGACCGCGAAAAGTAAATTGATTTTTCTCCCGTTTTTTAAAAGTTAAGATGACAACACGACTTAGATCGCGCGACGATATTTTTTTGATTGGTTATCCAAGCATGAATATTACGGGGAACAAATTACCGTCGAAGAAGCAAGTGCTAAGAATGCATTTCTTCAACATTCGCAAACGAAACATGCGAAGAAAAATAGTGCGGTTATAGTCGCGGACGCAGTGATGATTTTTTGGCGCCAAGCAGCTATTCCGACGAAAGCCAGAGGAGATGTTACAAGAAAAATAGCTGCGCTGCACGATGAGTGGGATGCTTTAAGAAAGTCATCTCACAGAAAGACTGAGTCCACTAGAGAAAAAGAGAATACGTTTTCTGATAGCTTGGATAATCTTTTCGACATCGCACACGCCAACGCCCTTGAGAAAACGACAAATACCGAAGACATTGAGTTTCTGCTAAAGCAAAGAGAAGATGGCCGGCCAGGAACTATGGGAGGTGTGGACGCTACTGATACTCGAACGAGGAAAAGAAAAGCTGAGCGCGAAGAACAAGAAGAGTTGCGACGCAAACGTGCAACGGAATCTAGTAGAGATCGGTTCGCTAAAGGCGGTAAGCTATTTCGCGCTTTGTGTGTTCGTCCAATGTTTATATTCAAATGAAATTCATTCAATTGCAGTGGTTAAATTTTCAAGCAGTGATTCAAGCGATGATAATGGGAGACAGGACGAAAACTTCCCGGCAGAAGCTGGCCCGTCAATTGTTGGTGACAGAAGAGGTTACAAACAATGTTTTACTGAACGAGTCCTATCAGCTTTGGACAAGTGCAAAGTGACTGACCGAGACGCGGTCGGCATTATGATAGCGGCGGCAGAAGCATTTGGACGCGATCCTCAACAATACACAATAAACCGTACGTCGCTTCGGAGATGTCGGCGTTCAAATCGAGAGAACATGCTGAGTTATGTGAAAGACAATCCAGAAGTAAGATCGCATAGATTTATTTGCTCTCATTCAGAATTCTTATTCTTCAACGCGTTTCATTCATCTCCAGCTTGTCGCAGCTATATCCTTCGTAGTCCATTGGGATGGCAAAATGCTTTTGGATTTTGTGGGTACAAAGAAGGTGGACCGTCTACCGGTAATTGTCTCGTACGGAGAAAAAGAACAACTTCTTGGAGTTCCCAAAGTAGAAGATGGGAAAGGAAAAGGCAGGAGAATAGCACATGCCGTTTATCAACTGTTGGCATCTTGGCATATGACACATCGAATACAAGGACTTTCTTTCGACACGACATCAACGAACAGTGGCCCATTCTCCGGAGCCGCAGTTGCTCTTGAGCGGCTGTTGGAGAGAAAAATCTTATATTTACCTTGCAGACACCACGTATACGAACTGGTGCTAAGGGAAGTTTTTGAGACAAAAATGGGAAAGACCAGTGCACCAGGCGTTCCTTGCTTTGACCGTTTCAAACAGGAATGGGACGCTGTAAAGGTTAAACCATTCCATTCTGGCTTGATAGACGATCAAGTCGTCAGAAAAATTCCTGTGGCAATGCAAGTCGGCATAAAGAAGTTTTGCTTAGATCAATTGAAGGAGAAACACCCTCGCGATGACTACAAAGAAATGCTACAATTAATTCTTTTGTTTCTGGGTGAAAAACTTGAGAATTACCATTTCCGACCTCCAGGACCCGTTTCCCATGCTCGATGGATGGCAAAAGCCATTTACAGCCTCAAGATGTTTTTGTTTCGGAGAACTTTTCACTTATCTGTATGTGAATTGAATGGTATTCGACACGTTTGTATTTTTATGGTGCGACTTTACGTCAAGGCATGGTTTGGTTCTTCTCGAGCAGCTGAGGCGCCGAATCAAGATTGGAAGTTTTTGAAGGACATCATCGAGTACAAGTCCGTTGACCAGGATTTATCTCGGGTAATGATAAAGAAATTTATCGGTCACCTATGGTATCTCGCCGATGAGCACATAGCCCTTGCCTTTTTCGATGACAAGGTTTCAAATGAGTTGAAGGCCAAAATGGCCCAAGCATTGCTAGAAAATGAGAATGACGAAGGTGAAGAAGATGAAGAAGACAAAAAAGGTGAAGAAGATGAAGAAGACGAAGAAGGTGAAGAAGATGAAGAAGACGAAGAAGGTGAAGAAGATGAAGAAGACGACCCGGTTCCCCCAGCTTCTCGCGTCGTAATCAAAAGCACCAGCGTTAAAAAAATCGAGGTGAAATTCAAAGATGTGAATGAGGAATTCTTGGCTAAAGACTTGAGCAACTTCGTCTCTCATAATACCAAAAATTTATTTGTACGATTTGGAATATCGCAAGATTTCATTCTTGCAAATCCAGCAACCTGGAAATCTCGCGCAGACTATCAAGAAGGTCGTAGAATTGTAAATAACTTGCGCGTTGTGAACGACACTGCCGAAAGAGGAGTAAAAATGATACAAGATTATAATAGAATACTGTGTCAAGGCGAAGAAGAGAAACAGTATTTACTACATGTTATCGATTCTTACCGCAAGAAATACCCATCAGCGAACAAAAATATGTTAATTTGACTATATTATATTAAGAGTGCTTAGTAGTACTACTCAATTACAGCTTCTTTTATTTTTGTATGGGGAGTCCCTCAAGGAGTGGAGATAGAGGGTAAGTTTGTTCGGAAAAGATGTTGGGGATGAAAAGTTAATGGGGGTCGGCCATACATTCTTCCCCCCTACGGGTGACCCCTGATGACCTATGGCAATTTCCCCCCTAATTTTGGCAAAGTGGACCTTTTTCTCGGCTCGTGCGCAACCCCTAATGTTTTTTTTTTTTAATTTTTTTTTTCGGCATTGTCATTTTTTTTCAAAAAGGCACGGAATAGAGCCCTCATCTACCAAAATATCGCAAAAATGTCATTTCAAGGTCCACCTTAATACACAAGAATATTACTCCTCTTGATGAAAACCCACAATAGCAAAACTTCCATCTCTAAATATTTTCAATTTAATTCCACTTTCATTTAATTGTACATTTCTAATATGGGAACGACTTTGTAGTGCGGTGAAATGGATTGCAATTTCATTAAATTCTACAACACTCACTCACGCAACTGATGTCTCTGTGGTAGTGTAACATGTCAGCAGTAATTAGTTGTAAGTATGTTTCTTTCCTATCGTGATATGGAGCACTTTGGGATGTTTTTCTTGAGTGGCATAGCCTCACTCCTCATAGTTGTATACCTTTTTTTTGAGATGCATCATTAAGTACACTTGAGACTTGTACTCGCTCCAGGATGGTTTTTGCTATGGTTTTGCTATGATCTAATTGACTTCTCCGCTGCAGAAATTCTTAGTGTGCGTGATGATAGTGCAGTTAATTAAGGATAATCTAAAGCGTGCTTGTACTTTCGCGTTTGGGCTATTAAAAAAATCATGCAACTTGTCTGATATTAAGACACACAGAAGTCAATGGGTAAATTAAAAATCGATATAAAGTCATAATGCATTTCTGAGAAAAAGTGAGAAACAAATGGTTAAATACTAGGGAGTAAGGCTGACAAAATGCTGTATCTTGAAATGAATATTTTAAGAAGCTCTGTAAGAATTTTTTTGTATCTTGCAATATAAAAGCCAAAAGCAATTTATTGAAATTGGCAACGTGTTGAGAAACACGGCTCTGCGAGCTGTGGCTCTGATCCCAAATTTGTAGAATTTTGTATTAAAAATATCACTCCAACGTAATAAATTAAAAATCAAATACATCTCTTTAGCACCAAAGGTCGCCAATAGATGTAAACTTAATCGGTCGAGACGTATTATAATTCAGATAACTTGGCTTCCGTGGTTAGTTTCCCGCAAGTTCTGATAAGCTAATTTTGTGGATAACTAAATTGAGTGTACAAGGTCAGCCGCCTGTTATCATGGAAAACGGATATCGTTGAATCTACAGAAAATGCGTGTCTCAGTACACATTTCCCTCAATCATTAATTTTCGAAAAACCACATAAACTTTTTTAGACTAGACTAGCTTCTCTCAATCTACTGACGTTCAGTCAATATTTCATAACGGATGATCTAAAGAAAGATAATTTAATGTAAAAAGTGCTGGCAATTTAAATCGGTTACTTTAGTATTGATATTTTTAATTTTTTTATTCAAGCTTAAGACCAGTCAACGGGACATTTCTATACGACCAATCACAAGGTTATTATATGATGTTTGTATGAAAATATTGTTTATTTACACGTTTAATAAACAAAATTCGCATACCATAACATGTTTTATGAACAATCTCTAATCTCTATTAATGGAGACATTTAAACGAAACATCTTTGCAAAGTGCATGCTCATGATTCCTGGCAAACCATATAACCATTTTAGATCTAACCACTGTGGAATAATATTTCATCAAACTTAACGCCAACGAAACACCAATTTCAAATCACAGTTCCAAATGCAAATGTTTGAAATATATAGCACAACCGGACAAGAGTCATCCTCAAAGCTTTTTTGTTTTTCTAGAGAATTATCAGTTCTCAGGTCGCAGTCTATGGAGACAAGCAAAAGTTATGTTAGTTTAGCAAATCTAAGGATGTGGAGCCAACGATGGGGAACGATAAGATAGAGTCGAAAAGACCTACCAAGAACAAGCATTCTTCAAAGAGCTTTAAAACTGCAATCAGATTTCCTACTGCTATCGCTAACAACCTGAACTACAGAAAATCACCAAAGCCTGCTGGTCTCGCAAAATATACGCCATCTCTTCCACCATCAGATGTTAAAACACCGGGTAAACGAAAGCGGAGGATAGGAACCGCATCGATTTCAGTTCTATAGTCACGCACACGTGCCATGTTGCTACCCAATTCACTGTAGAAAGTGGATCTTCACATTCACGCCCCAATGACTGATATACGTTACAATGTTCTGGTAGTCTAAACTAACAGGGCAACCCTGCCCATATTCAATTTCCATGCGCCAAGAACGTCTTTGTTTCAGAAATCCTTTTAAGGTATGAGATTGTTGTTTCCGCCAAAAGCAGTCATATTCGGAGACCCTTCCAGTACAGTTCCATGACCGAATCCGACCATGCCCCATTTTTTGAAATGTCTTTACATAACGCCAGACGTAGAGTGCAGCATTGGGAGTGGTATGGAGCGCATCCGTCATATACATCATCGCCATTCTCTGAACCCTAGTCAGTAGTGTACAAGGGAGGGCTTCTCAAGCACTTCCACATAGAGCATAGAGCCAGCGACGATTGATGAACTTCGTACGAATTGCAGCAGTAGCGGCCGATTTATGCTTGAAAACCGTCGAAAATTGGGTTCAGCGTCTGGACTTCTGCAAGCGTGCCCGTGGTGGCCATGCAAAAGAAATCGAGTCAAATACATAATGGCATCGAACGTACTTTCACAGGAATAAAGAATTTCATTGGTATCTAAAACCGGTTTTGTTGTATTTAAAAAAACTTTTGTAGCGCTCTTATTGAAAAACCCTTTATTTAGGGTTGCTCAGTGCGTTTTTCACACATTTGCCTTAGTGCATTGAACCAAAAGTACAAAACTCATAAACTGACAGTATTTCTGAAATAATTAAATCGAAGAATAAATGGATATCAAGTGAAATAAAGCAAATTTTAATGATATATTCGAGTAAAATTATTTAGGGAGATTTGTGATGGGAAAGAAATTCCTTGGCAGGATGTTATATCAGCTGCTACGGACGGCGATCCGGCTATAACTGGGTGTTACCAAGGCTTCATACATAGCGTACTTAACAAATAAAACGCCAGATATGATCACTGTACATTGCGTCTTTTATCGACAAGATTCTGTTGCTACAAATGTAAGTGAATGGCTGATTCAATAACTGCTACAAGTCAACAAAGCAGTCAATAAAATCCGAAACAGCAAATTATTTAACCGGCTTTGTGTTGCTTATGTTGAAGATTCCAACCATTTGCTGTTTCCCACAGAGGTGCAATTGACTGATTCGGGTTTACAAACTGTTTGAATTTGTGATAGATTTCTTGGAAACCAAAGTCACGAAATTGCTCGACAACCTCATCACATTAAAGAATGATAAATTGGTTAATAATATAAATTGCCAACTTCAGGGTGATGACTTGAGTTTAATTAAAACAAAAAATGTGGTTGCTTTCTTATTTATCCAATTTATCAGTATCCTAGAACAACAACATCAAGGTTGCCTACCACCAACTTTTGAAAAACCTTCGAAGTGGTTTCGTAGAACGAGTCCACGATATTTTGAAACTGGAAGTACCAGACTGAGTGTTGGATACTTTTTCAAATATCAACACATGTCTAAGGGTAAGCGATGGTTCTCTGGAGCGATGGTTCTCTGGTAAGCGGTGGTTTTCTTGTGTGTTTTGCTTGCGATATTTTTCGAACACTTGAGTTCCCAATTCAAATGAGATTTCGTTTGCATTCAGTTTGATGAATTTTTCAAAACCACTGATGAATATCTGTGGCTAGATTTGAAATAGATATATGGTTTACCAGGAATCTGAAGAATGCATTGTGCAAGACGTCTTTTAATAAACTATATTTACATTAATAGAAATATAGAGTGGACAAGTATCAACACAGCAATATTATACCAGCTGGAAGAAGGACATATAGAACTGACGACAATGGGGAAATAAAAATCAAGTTAAAAAATGACTACCAAGAATTTTGGATACAAAAGCCAAACCTGCAATTGTACCCTGGATTGTGGCCGATCGTTCAACGATTTTTGAAAGCATTCCCTTCGTCGCATTTGAGACAATGTGGATTTAGTGCTGTAGCAACGCTGTTCACTAAAAAGAGATATCGTTTCCAAGTTATCGAACGCGGCGAACTGCGGCTGTTTCTGACTAAATTTCAACCTGATACCAACAAACTTGTAAAAAAAAATCAGGTTCATTCTTCACATTGGATTAGTTTTAATTTCGAAATTGATTTATGTTTAGTTATCTTAAAACCGAGTTATTTTTGAAGCTGAAATTTCCAAACAGGCTAAGAGATAATGTTTCCTCCGGTTAGTGAAAAAAGTTAATTGAAATTCATTACTTGTCTTTTTATTTGAATACAAGATGCTCTAAATACTATAAATTTGCAATTTAATTGCCCTCACTGGTAACAGCGTTTTGTTTACAATGTAAGTAGAAACACCTGACCAGATTATATTATAAATAAATTAAATTATAAAGAGGAATTCATATAACGGTTTTTTCAACAGAGACGCTACAAAAGTAAATCGATAGGGACAGCAAACGACGCCATATTTTTTCCCGCTCTTTTGACATTTCTCTTCAGTAAGGTTTGCCATCATGGAAAGATATACGAGCCAACAACGAGTCGAAATTATTAAAATTTACTACCGAAATTTGGAGTCAGTGCCCTCAACTTTAAGAGCGCTACGTCCTATTTATGGTCGTCACAATCGCCCTACCAGATCCACAATTGAGCGTCTAGTGGAAAAAATTGAATCCACAGACACAGTACCAAATGTCCGCGTTCCAGTGAGACAAAGAAGTGCCCGTAGTGTCGAGAATATTCCTGCCGCTGAGGCTTCAGTTCAAGAAAGCCCAAATGTGTCTCTCACACGTCGTTCTCAAGCGTTGGGCATCTCTGTGACGTCGTTGTGGCGAATTTTGCGAAAAGATCTAGGTCTACATCCTTACAAGATCAAATTGACGCAAGAACTGAAGCCGCTTGACCACCATAAGCATCGTATGTTCGTGAATTGGGCTGAGCAACAACTTGAAAATGATTCGGATTTTCATCGGAAAATAATCTCCAGCGGCGAGGCTCATTTCTAGCTGAATGGCTTCGATAATAAGCAAAATATGCGTTATTGGTCAGATAGCAATCCACACGTAATCCATGAGTCATCATTGCATCCCGAAAAAATTACGGTTTGGTGCGGTTTATGGGCCGGCGGCGTCTTTGGGCCGTACTTCTTCCGTGATGATCAAGACCGGCACATTACTGTGAATGCGAATCGCTACCGTTCAATGATAATCGAATATTTTTGGACCCAATTTGATAATATGGACTTGGAGGACATGTGGTTCCAACAGGACGGCGCCACAAGCCACACAGCGAATGCCACAATTAATTTATTGGAAACCAAGTTTGGTGAACGTGGTATCTCACGAAATGGCCCTGTCGATTGGCCGCCTCGGTCGTGCGATTTGACGCCGTTAGATTATTTCCTGTGGGGCTACGTCAAGTCTATGGTCTATGCCAACAAGCCAGCGACGATTGATGATCTTCGTACGAATATCGAACGTGAAATTGCAGCAGTATCGGCCGATTTATGTTTGAAACCCGTCGAAAATTGGGTTCAGCGTCTGGACTTCTGCAAGCGTGCCCGTGGTGGCCATGCAAAAGACATCGAGTTCCATACATAATGGCATCGAACGTACTTTCACAGGAATAAATAATTTCATTGGTATCTAAAACCGGTTTTGTTTTTGTTTTATTTATTTATTTTTGTTTTATTTATTTTGTAGCGCTCTTATTGAAAACCCATTTAAATAGAGTTAACATGTGTCTCAGCAAATTTATGACATTTGGCCTGGTGTGATATGACAAGTGGATGTTGGTTGGTGGGTTGGTTCACGTAGTTACTAAAGATACCATTCAGCATCAATTAGTGTCTTTAGATACCGTTTTGCATACCACATCACTCCGGACAATCTAATGTACCGTGTCTATATCCATCCTGTTAATCGGAGATATCTCATTAGATCCCCTAGATCTATCTCGAGTAGATCTGCGAGGTCGTGCAGGATGGGACGACCTATAGTCTTTCGGCGTCTATTCATGAGAGCCGGACAACTGCAGAGGAGATGTTCCACTGTCGTCTCCTGTTCTGCTCCTTCGGCGGCACAGCAGTTGCCATTATATGGAAGATTCAGCCATTTTGCTTGATTACCGATAACCGTCATTATATGAAAGATTCAGCCATTTTGCGTGATTTTCCATTGGACAGTGACGGTCAGCAAGGCAATTAGCCTTGATATGTTTCCCCGATTTTGGCTAATCAAGGAGTTAGTCCGGTGAATTTTATATTCTGGCCATGTGTTTCTGGATATCCGACACGTTTCCATTCTATCGCATCTGGCCTTTGCTCGTTCAAGGTAATGCAGGAAAATACCTCCCTTGACCGACCCTATAGGCGTTGCGACTGACACAATGTGGTGTTCGGTGGAAGAGGATCCTACCCTGGCTAGTTCGTCTGCCCGTTCGTTCCCAAAGATAACTTTGTGGCCTGGTATCCAAGTTAGAACCACATTGTCCAGTCGACCCAGCTCGACAAGTTTTTCTCTACATTCACTAAAGAGTTTAGGTGGAGTATTGTTAGATTTAAGTGACAGAAGAGACTCCTGGCTATCTACAAATGTTCCAATGCGATCTGTTCTCCGTTGTAGTATAAGTCCGGCGCAGGCTTCCTTGATGGCTAGGACCTACGCTTCGAAAACGCTGCACTCGTCTGTAAGTTTTAATGATAAATTAAGGCTTGCTTCTTTGGAGAAGATACCCGAGCCGGTTCCAGATTCCATTGTGTAAAAACCTGTCAGTTATTCCCCTATCCCACTCTATTCGCCTGGGAAACCTGACATCGAACAGTTTATCGAATGTCAATGAGGGGGTGCAGTAATAGGATTGAGTTCTCTTGGGATTGTCTGTAGTAGTCTCGCATGTACTCTTCCAGATTCCAAGAGCATTAGGCGGGTAGCACTCCACGCCGCACTAGCTGTTATGTGAAGGTCAAATGGTATAATATGAAGCATTTCATTCAGGGCTTCAGCTGGACACGTCCTCATTGTGCCTGTTATACCGATACAAGCTGATCTCTGTACTCTATACAACAGTTTTATGGTGGACGTCTTCGCCGCTACAGGGGCTTGTGAACGTTTTCCGACAAGTGTAGTACGCAACGGTTGCATTCTGTGCGCAGTGCTATATATTACGCTTCCAGGATATTTTAGGGTCTAGAATCACGCCCAAGTACTTGGCGTGAGTTGATAGTGGAATCTCTATTCCACTTAGCCGAGGAGTATTAAACGTTGCTAGGATTAATCTTCGTGGTAAAAAGCATGACCTCAGTTTTCCTGAATTCACTGCAAGACCACTCCCAGTGGCCCAGTCATTAAGTGATTTCAGGGCCCAACACGGATGGGAACAAACCATATACCATTATTACCACGGCATCTGCATACGCCACGGCTTTAAGCCTCATGTTTTCCAGTTTTAGTAGTAACCACGAGTCACCAAAGTAGGGGAGAGATGACTCCACCCCTATTCACTCGCTTTGATGACTCGCTGTTGCCCATAGACGCGTTGATAATTCTGCTCTGTAGCATTGTCAACATCAAACCCTTGAGGAATGTTTCTACGCCTAGGCCTTCAAGTGATTATTCTATAGCCGCTGAGCTCACATTATTGATGTTGAAAGAATTGCTTTAATAATAGCAGATAGAGGCAAGGGTTCGACACAACCAACAAAATAACAACAACCGTATTTCGTTTTGTGTGTTAAAATTATTGTGTTAAATACAACACAATTGTATGGTAACAATAGCGGTCAGGAAAAAAGTGGAAAACACTTTCAAATTTCACAGTTTTCATCAAAACGAGATGACAAAATCAAGTCAGAAGTTCTTGTAATTCTACGTGGTGGTGTAAGTCAATTTTGGTCAAACACCTCTCTAAAACACACACCTCACCACGAAGAGGGTGAAAGGAAACGTCAGATGAGACAAATTTTCTCTCTATATATGTATTACTGTATATTAATATAAGAATGTGTGTTGTGTGTGTATTAAGATGAGGTAAAGTTAAAAAAAATTTGGGGTGATGAAAAATTATTGAGTTTTATAGCGTGTGAGTGTTTATGTTCTAATATGAATGTAACACATACATACGTAAACAATACACTTCGATAAATTTTAAGTTATGTGACGTCTATCAATGTTAGTAAATTCTTAAGTTTAAACACAATTGGAGTTCAATTGGCGAAATTTTTTAATGGAATTTAAAGAAGTCGTGACCGTAAATTCATTATCGGACCAAAACAAATAATGATGCTCATTAGCGCAACTTGATAATCCAGGTATTTGTGCATAAATTTAAATATATTTTTGTGAATCACATGCGCTTTTCACAAGATGGTGCCACATGTAAAACAACTGGAGACACAATTTATCTACTGCATTGGTCATTTAGTGGATGTGTAATTTCTCGCCTTGTTGGTCAGATTATCTCTCAACTCATAGAATTAATCGTCGTTAGATTTGTTCTTTGGCATTTTTTGACGTCTAAGCTTTATGCCAACAAGCCCAGCATAACTTATACCTTGAAGGAGGAAATTGAGCGCTGTATTAATGGAAGTGTGGCCATCGGTGGTGCAATGGAAGTGTGCGCGGCACTTGGTCATAAGAACGTGGGTTGGATTAATGCTCTGGCTACATTAAATATGTTTCGACGACGGTCACCTCGCTTCGTGACGGCGATACTATGGAACATTTAGTCATAATAAAGCTTCTCAAAAATACCGGTGTTAAACTGTAGATCCCAATAAGTGAGTGTAAAACTAGAACGCGAACATCTTACTGGTTTGTGAGGAGCTCTCCCGAAACAGTTCATGGGATGTAACGGGAAATCAGTTCCATTTCGTATCAATGGAATTCAGGCACATTTATGCAAAATGGTCAGAAAAATTTCCACATAAGGTTGAGTATGTGCCAGCAAAGCGGTCACCATTATATCCAGACAAAGTCACCGTTTGGTACGTCTCATGTGCCGGTATAATCAAATGCCTTCAAAAATGATGATGGTGAGAATGTTTCGACATCGCTACGCCTGTTATGGTGGTTTTAATATTTGTAACACATTGGCCGATCGGCTGTCGGTCGATCCCTGCTAAGTATCTTTCGGCGGCGGTCACCTCGGGTAGTGACGGCGACACTATCGACACAAAAGCTTCTCAAAATACCGTTCGGAACCGGTGTAAAACTGAGGGTCCCAATCAGTTAGTATAAAACTGGAAAGCGTACAGCTCACTGGATTGTGAGAAGCCACCACAATTCCTTCATAGGATGTAATGAGAAACCATTTATTTATTTAAACCACTTTAACTATAGGAGCCAAATATGAGTAACTCGTTTAAATTTTAATTTCTTGTTATTTCCTGAGGTTTCGTTTGCATTTCCTGAAAATTTATAATTAGTGTAAGTTGTTCATTTGAACAATAATCATTTGTTTACTTAAACACTTGTAGTTAGATTGCAATCGAATATTTGCGTGCGTGTTAACATTTAACAAGCCCCAATTTAAAATATCTTCACCCACTCTCATGCATAGTATAATTGTGCAGAGTTGTAGTGGGTTTAATTCAAACAGTTTACACAATATTCGATTTGGGGTTTAATTACTTCCATCATTCTACAGATAAACATTTGAGTATACTTTGTTTAATGTAATGGTGATACGTATTCGTTTATATTATTTTGTGGTTAAGTGACCTCATTAGTGGTAGTTTGAACACAATCACTATATAATTACTTGTGCTAACAGAGCAGAAATTAGACGTAGGTAATACCGTCGGTGGTTCAATGACAGTGTGCGTGGTAATGGACATGTAGTTACATGAGTGACGGCGACAATATCCAGTACTTACACTCAGAGAACTAATTGTTTGAGAAGAGGTTGTCGCAACCGTAAATTCGGCTGTTACCACCGAATTGAGGTTGTCACAACCGAATTGAGTTTGTTACGACCGAATTTAGTCCCTACAACCGAAATTCGGTTGTAGCAACCTCGTTTCATAATAGATTCGGTTGTGACAACTGAATCTTCAAGTAAATTCGTTCAGTCACCTAAATTTTCTAAAATTTCGGTTGGAACAATCGAATTTGAAATTAATTCGGATGCAACAACAGAAATTGGTACCAAATTCGGTTGGAGTAACCGAACTTGGCTTCAATTCGGTTGTAGTAACAGAATTTGACACCAATTCGGTTGTAACTGTCAAATTTGGTAGCAAATCGGTCACAATAATCGAATCTAGACTTAATTCGGTTGCAACTACCGAATTTGACGTCAATTCGGTTGCTGTAACCGAATTCCTCATGAATTCTGTAGGTATAACCGAATTCATTTTCAAATCGGTTGCCACAACATAATGCTATGTAGTTAAGATCTGACGTGTAAAATTCTATAATCAAATATTATTTTAAAAAGAATTAAAAAATGTCAAGATTTTGTTTGTGGTTAATAAGAGAGGTAACTAAAATGTGTTTTGTATTAAAACATTTTAGTTTGCAGATATTTTTAAGCAGATATCAACAGTTTTGAAGGTTTTCAAAATATGCTGCAATCGTCTGTATACAAAACGCCTTAGGACGTAGATCAAGCGATGCAACATGTCAGAATTAGTGCGGTATCACATGATGGCCGAGACTTCAATAAAGGTCGGAAGAGGCATGTAAAATAAATTTATTACTCTTTAGTTTACCCCAGATATAGTAATTTATTTTCTTGCTATTTAAGTCGTTTATATAAGTACAGGAAAATAAATCATCACTTAATAATAAAAAACCTTTAATACGTAATTAATTTGTGACACTATTCGGTTGTAACAACCTCTAATTCGGTTATAACAACCTCTAATTCGGCAGTGACAACCTCTAATGAGGTTGTGTCAACCTGTAATGAGGTTGTGTCAACCTCTAATGAGGTTGTGTCAACCTGTAATGAGGTTGTGTCAACCTCTAATGAGGTTGTGTCAACCTCTAATAAGGTTGTGACAACCTCTAATGAGGTGAGTGTAGCCGTGAAAAAGATGCTCAAAATACCGTTCGGAACCGGTATAAAACTGTAGGTCCCATTCAGTTTATGTAGAAGTGGAAACCGCGCAGCTCACTGACTCTAAGAAACCCTCCATGGGATGTAATGGGAAACCATATACATATATAAATATCTTGCTTCATTGGTATGATACTATTATAATCATAAACTATTTAGTTGCATGAAAAAGGTGATATTTTAAGGGCTATAGAAACTGAAATTGTTAAAAATGATACAAAAAGTTAAATGTTGGACAATAAAATTTTGTTGTTCGAAAGATCAAATATGACATTAACACGTGAAAACGACTTCGACCATACGGCCACTGGGTCTCTTCATATAAAGGGTCCGCCATCTAACGTTTTTTTTTCAACTAGTGCTTATTTCGTGAATGGTAACACTTAGTTCATGTCTGATTTGACAGATAATTAGTTTTATCCTTCCGCTGAACGAATATGGTTGTGTTTTCGCTTGAACAACGCTGGGAAAAATGGGCCTCCGATCGACTTTCAGAAGATACCGATTTTGCCAAAAAAATCATCTTTTCAGATGAAGCTCATTTTTAACTTGGCGGGTATGTAAACAAGCAAAGTTGTCGCATTTGGGGCACAGAAAATCCGCACGCATACATTGAAAAGCCGATGCACCCAAATCGAGTCACTGTTTGGTGCGGATTTTGGTCCAGAGGCATAATTGGGCCATTTTTCTTCGAAAATGAGCAAGGAGTGGCCGTTACAGTCAATGGCGATCGTTATCGGGCCATGTTGAACGAATTTTTGTTCACAAAAATTGGAGAGGAGGATATTGGCAACATTTGGTTTCAACAGGACGGCGCTACGTGCCGCACAGCCGAAGCTACACTCGATGTTTTGCGCCCTGTTTTTGAAGATCGCATTATCAGCCGCAGAGCTGATGTCGTTTGGCCACCTCGGAGCTGCGATTTGACACCGTTGGACTATTATTTGTGGGGTGCCCTCAAAGGTGAGTGTTACGCCGACAAGCCGGAGACAATTGACGCTTTAAAGGACAATATTCGTGAAGCCATTGGTGAAATACAGCTGCACACAATCGATAATGTGCTTAAAAATTGGACCGATCGTGTAGGCTACTGCATGGCCAGCCAAGGCAGCCATTTCAATGAAATTATTTTCCATTATTAACCGGTAGGATTGTGCTTTCAAATAAAAGAAGAAATTTGAGAAAATATTCAGTAGTTTTTTTTTATAGCATTTTCAAAAAAAAAAGTTATTTGGCGGACCCGTTAGAAGCTCATTCTGGACGACAAATTTTGGGTCACGTTTTCGACCATTGCTGGCCGTATGATAAGAATACCATGAACAATTGTGACTTCAATAGCGTCAATTGTTGCAGGTTTATCAGCATAAACCATACGCTGAAAACTCAGTCGTTTTTTGTTGTTTGGATGCATATATAACTTGTGTTTGTAGCTTGTAGCAAATATAATATATTTGTCTCCAAATACATTGTGTTCGCTTTTCAAAATTGCATGTTTGATACACTATGATTAATATGTTAGAATATATGTGTTTAGGACCCAAATATATATGTGTTTGTGATACAAAAACAGCTGTGTTTGTTGCACTGTTTATGATCTGTTGAGAGTAAGAGAATAAAAGAGGTGCAACGAGAGAGTCTATTTTGTAAGTGTTAAGCTGTATTTTTTCATTATTCTCTCAGTCAGTGATTCAGAAAATATTCCTGAATGTGCATGTAAAATATAGGTGGATTCAGTGGTTCTTTCTTTGGCTGATGTATTGGGTTTTGGATTCATGTATTAAGTCGTCAATGGTTCATCGGGCAGAGGATATCAAAAGTGCTTGATCATTGTAAAATGAATATGTGTGCTTGTAAAGTGAGAAATAAACTAGAAAGGGCAACAACGTAAAGCCCTATGTCTGTCTGAGTCTTTACTGGGAAAAACGGAACGGGAGATCATTTGCAAAACATTATAAAAAACCGCATTCAAGGAATACAAAAGCATAGTGACAACCAACGCAAAGTTGAAACCAAAGCCGTGGGTGACAACCAAGAAAATAGAAACAAAACAGTAGATTCTCATTTCATGAAAAATAAAAATAACAAGCCTGTGTTAGATAACACGGGCGCATAGGTCAGACGTAGAATACGTTAGTCATTTTGCAATTAAAATATATGAATTAAATATAATTTTTGATATATTATATATGATATATTAATATAGTGAGCGTATACATCGCCAATCCTTTGTATTAATGTACATACACACATATTTAAACGCTGCTCGCAGAAGTAAACAAACGACAGCAAAGATCTGTAAACTTTCAAGCACACACAAGTGTCCACGCTCCCCTCCCTTCATTTTATGTTCCCCTCCAAACGAACTAATAACCGACCGATCCAACAAAACGAAATGTACACACACACACATTTACACGCTGCTCGATAAATAAACAAAGCACAGCAAAGCCAAAATCATTTGATTTCACAACAACAACAAAAACAACAGCGGCATTTACAAACCAACAACAACAGCGGCATGTACAAAAAAAGTCTAAAATATCATGCTCTTAAATATTTATTTCCTTAACTACATAAAACTTTTATATATAGACATATAATTTTTTTAATGTAATTCGAAACAAAACATATTACCAAAACTGAGTAACATATAAAAATTGTTAAAATATGTTTTAATATTTAAGTAAAATTGGGTGAAAGTTGACAAACATTTTCTCAAAATTTTGTGCTCCATATCAACACCCCTACCTTACCGTATAACGTATTCTACGTTAAAAAATAAATAACGCATTCAATGCAAGTAAATATAAAAAGGGAAGCTTTACGTCTGTTAACTTTTTGTATTAATTATTTATAAATGTGGATTAATATTGATAAAATTGGTTATAATAAATAATACTAATATACGGTTTTCCAATTTGAATGATAAGATTTGTTTAAAAAAACACACTAATTGCGAAGGAAATTCAAATGGTTTTTATTTAGTATGAAGTACAATCGATACAATTAAGTTCTGAATAAAACGTCTTTCAAATGGCCTCCGCGTTTTCTTTTGCATGAACGAAAATTACGAGCACTTTTTCCACGTTCAATATTGACTTTTGAAGCTTGACGAGAGTCTGGTATATTGATAAAGACCAATGACTTTAAATAACCCCACAAGAAATAGTCTAATGGTGTTAAATCACAACTTCTGGGAGGCCATTCAATGTCACAATTTTTTGGAATAAGTTGTTCCCAGACAAAATCAGCAAATTCATGACGTTTACAGTAGTCCAATGGCTTCAGATCTTCAGTGATAACAATTTATACGGACGAAAGCCCAAATCCTTTCTCAGAACAAAGTTTCAATTGAAGAACGATTATTTTGATAAAAAACTTTAATAATTTGTAAACGTTGTTCTTGCGTATATCTCTCCATGATGAAATTATAAACATTACTGAATACAATGAAAAAAATTACAGATCATGACATACTACAAATTGCCGAAACCTCACTTAGTAATCATAGTACTCAAACTGGAAAACCCTTTATATCGAAATCAAAGAATAAGTCGTCTCTAAATATTTGTATGTTTGGGTGAAAATACGAATATGATTGCACGTAAGTTCATGGAGGTTTGGGGGAAACATGCGAATGCTTCCACGTAAGTATACGGATGTTTGCAATGATGCAAGCATATTTGTCCACGTAAAAGCATACATGTTTGCCAGTAAACATTCTACTGTTTACATTTAAATACAAGTGAGTTTGGGACTTGCAAACATATAAATGTCCAAACATATAGTACATACATATATGTACATGGTTCCTGCAGAAAATTTGTGGAAGAGCATGTTAAAACCCCGTCCATGGGAAATAATCGAAACGTAGATAATCAATAGAGCTAGTAGGCCAATTAACATGTCCATCCTATTGAGACCACATTTCAGCCGGATCCATGTCATCCATATTTACAAACAAACAATCATTGATCATGGTATGGTAACGATCTCGATTGACCATATCGCGAGGTCAGGCTTAATTTTTAAAGAAATAGGGTCCAAAGACTGTGCATGTTTTTGGATGTAATGGAGTTTGTAGGGTCTGTTGTGGATTGGTTACACTCCATATGCGGCACTTTTATTTACTAACAAACTCGTTAAGTCATCGCTGAACACAATTTTGCGATAAAACATCAGATCAGTTTCCAACTGCTCTATAGCCCAATCGGTGAAGAACGATGCATATAATGGTATCGTGGATTTAATTCCTACACCAGCTGGATTTTATACGGGTGTAGGCCATGTATTGAAGATCCGCTGCATGTTTGTTTCTTTGTTCTCTATTACATTTTTATTTTCAGCAGTTTTCAACAATCAAAGGCACATTTGGGTAACAAAAATATATATTATAACCCACTAATCATTGTGTAACAAACACGTAATATTGAATAGCAAACAAAATGTGTTTGGACACAAGTATTCTATCGGGGTTTTCAATAAATAGAACAAAACCGGTTTTAGATACCAATGAAATTCTTTATTCCTATGAAAGTACGTTCGATGCCATTATGTATGGAACTCGATTTCTTTCGCATGGCCACCACGGGCACGCTTGCAGAAGTCCAGACGCTGAACCCAATTTTCGACGGTTTTCCAGCATAAATCGGCCGATACTGCTGCAGTTTCGCGTTCGATATTCGTACGCAGTTCATCAATCGTCGCTGGCTTCTTGGCATAGACCATAGACTTGACGTAGCCCCACAGGAAATAATCTAACGGCGTCAAATCGCATGACCGAGGAGGCCAATCGACTAGGCCATTTCGTGAGATAACGCGTTAACCAAACTTGGTTTCCAATAAATTGATTGTGGCCTTCTCCGTGTAGCTTGTGGCGTCGTCCTGTTGGAACCACATGTCCTCCAAGTCCATATTATCCAATTGTGGCCAAAAATATTCGGTTATCATTGAACGGTAGCGATTCGCATTCACAGTAATGTGCCGGTTTTGATCATCACGGAAGAAGTACGGCCCAATGACGCCGCCGGCCCATAAACCGCACCAAACCGTAATTTTTTCGGGATGCAATGATGACTCATGGATTACGTGTGAATTTCTGTCTGACCAATAACACATATTTTGCTTATTGACGAAGCCATTCAGCCAGAAATGAGCCTCATCGCTGAAGATGATTTTCCGATGAAAATCCGAATCATTTTCAAGTTGTTGCTCAGTCCAATTCACGAACATACGACGCTTATGGTGGTCAAGTGGCTTCAGTTCTTGCACCAATTTGATATTGTAAGGATGTAGGCCAAGATGTTTTCGCAAAATTCGCCACAACGACGTCACAAAGATGCCCAAAGCGTGAGAACGACATGTGAGAGACACATTTGCGCTTTCTTGAACTAAAGCCTCAGCGGCAGCAATATTCTCGACACTACGGGCACTTCTTTGTCTCACTGGCACGGGAACATTTTGTACTGTGCCTGTGGATTCAAATTTTTCCACTAGACGCTGAATTGTTGATCTGGTAGGACGATTATGACGACCATAAATTGGACGTAGCGCTCTCAAAGTTGAGACCACTGACTCCAAATTTCGGTAGTAAATTTTAATAATTTCGACTCGTTGTTGGCTCGTATATCTTTCCATGATGAAATGGTAAACCTTACTGAAGAGAAATGTCAAAAGATTTACTTTACTTACGGTCCCTATCGATTTACTTTTGTAGCGTCTCTGTTGAAAACCCCTTTATATGTGCCGCAAAGTAAATTATGGGTTCAGTTCAGTAACAACAGAGAGAAATTGAAAAAGCATTAGGTTTGTAATTCTGTGTTGTAATATTAGTTGTGTAAAAATTATATAAAAGCCAAAAACCCGGTTACTTAGCTTGAAATAACTGAGACCGGGTCTTTGAAAGTGGTAGCACGCGACGTACCACCGGTTAGTCATGAAACAGACGATATTTGTAAGGAGATATTTATAAATGAAATTAACAAATTTTATAAAATAATTGATACAAACATCTACTCCATCACCATTACCATTGATACCGTTTGATCCAAGTATATAAGTCGTGGGTTCTGTTAATTATAAAAATAATTGTAATCGCATTTGGAAACAATGACACTATATTTAGAGTACCACTAGATTTGAAAGGCAAATTAAAATCTGATGCAATGTAAAACATAAGAAGTTTGTTATGGCTATTTAATTACCAACTCCGCTTTTATCTAGAACTGTTGCAAATATTATCTCTAAAATAAATTGAGTACTGCCATAAATTGTAAAAAATCTGTCACTCCACAGTTGAACTCCGTACCAAATAATACAATAAAGCAAGGATTTAAATTCACCGTTCACACTCGTACCATGTTCATTATCTATGAAATTTATATTGAGCAAGAGAATGCGCCGGAAAGAAAACCGAAACTTATAAAATCTAACACGTCTTGCGATGCAGCAGAATTACGAAGGGAGCTAAATAAGTTTACTCAAGCTGCATGAACACTTTGGTACCATAAGATACTTGTATAATGGATCATAAATGCATTCCACACATACTTTTGTATGAGCTGCTCCTGCACACGGTTACACACACACTTGAGAAAAAAATGTCTAAGTTGGGTTACACAGCTATTGGGTAAATGTGACTTCTTAAAGGCTCTTTTACTATTTGGTTTAGGATCCTTTGACTAAAATAGTTTTCAACTTTCGGGTTTAGGATCCTTTGACTAAAATAGTTTTCAACAACTTTTGCCTGTGTCAACCTTAAAACGGAGACTGAAAGATATTGAGGAAACATTCAAATGCAAGCGGTGTGTGAATATTATACGTTTGTTAAGATAAAATCGGGATGAAACGTAACTGAATTTAATTGTATTGATTAATTTTTTGTAACTACTTTGCGAAATTATGGAAGTGTAAAAGTGCCACCCTAAAACATGAACACATTTAAAAAACTTTATATTAAATATTTGGAACTACTGTAAAATGCAGTGGTTGCAACAGCAGTTATGGAAGACATTGGGCAAACTATAACGCACAATAATGATAATACCGATGAGTAAAACTGAAAAGTTTTTTGATAGTGATAATGAGCATCATGATGAAAATACTGATGATGTGGAGAACTTGCACTTTGTGCTGCTCCCGTCCATACTGCTGCGTACTTATGTGAATGCTCGAAAATTCATATATACTCATGTGAATCTTCAAGTATTTGAAGTATTTTTGACTTCAAGAGAAGAAGATTTTAAAATGTTCTTTCTTCGTTCCGAATGATAAAGGATTTCCAATTGCATCTGTTACATCAGAGTGATAGTTAAAATGTACATATACTACAATATTTCAAGCAGATTATTTTTCAAGCATTTACTACTCGCTCATATTGAATTTCTTTTGGGGAACAACTTTTTTGAGTATAATTGCACAAATGTACTGAGGGGCTTAAGGAGAAGAATGCTGTTATGATTTTTTTGCAAGAGAAGTACAATTTTTAGTCTGCGGAAAAATACAGCTTTTTAACTAAAAATTTGTAACTTTGTATTGATATATAAATTATAAAATATAGAAGGGGTACACAAATCTATTGGTCCACATAAAAAAATGGTTTCCCGTTACATCCCATGACGGGATTAGACAGAGCTTCTTACTACTTGTGTGCGCATTCTAGTTTTATAGTCACTGATGGGGACCTACAGTTTTATACTGGTTCCGAACGGTATTTTGCGAAGATTTGTCATGACTAAATACTCGATAGTATCGCCATCATTAAGCGAGGTGACCGCCGTCGAAATAAAATTAAGATGGTCAGAGCAGGGATCGATCCTACATTCTCATGCACAAAATCCCCGCACACCACCATTTCACTCAAGTTTTTGAAAACAAAATGTTCACTACAAATCTGCATCACATGTATGTTACTTAAATAATATAAAGATCGATTTTAGTTTTTTTTTCATCCTTAAGGTTCGTACTGAGATAAACATTTCACGAGAAATTTTACAAAACTTACTTACTTATTTATCTGGTCTCGAACAACCACGGGGGTTAGGGACCTTACAAAACGAAGATAATATATTTCGCCAACCAGTTCGATCTTATGCCTTATTTCTCCAGTTGGCAATACCAAGTGTAAGCAGAGATTCGGTAACCTGATCCCTCTAGCGGAATCTTCCTATTTTTCGCCTTCCTTCGAGTTCGGTTTCGAAAACCCTTCGTGCTGGTTCGTCTTCATTCATTCTACTGACATGGCCTAGCCAGCAAAAACGCGTTATTGTGATCCGCTTAACTATGGCGATGTCGGAATATAGCTCATACAGCTCATGATTCATGCGTCGCCGATTCTCGCCTTTGTACACTAAAGGGCCATATAGTTTTCGGAGTATTTTTCTCTCGAAGACTCCTACGGATGTTTCATGTACCTGTTATAAGACCCACAATTCTGAGCCACAAAGCAAGACAGGTTGCATGAGAGTCTGGTATAGCTGGATCTTTGTTACCCGCTAGAGGACTTTATCTCTAAAGTGCTTGCTTAGCCCAAAATTAACACATATTCGCAAGCACAATTCTCCGCTTGCTCTCAAGGCTGACGTTGTTGCTTTTGTCATATCCGAGGTATATAAATTCGTCCACTACCTCGAAATTATAACGGTTATCAACATTCACGCCTTGGTTTAATCGCGTGGAGGCCCTGCTCGTTGAAACCATAAATTTTGTCTTGTGCTTATTTACCGTCAGACCCACTTTTTCTAACTCCTTCTCAATTCTCGAAAACACCACAGGACCTTCTCTAATTGTATGCCCATTGATATATATATCATCAGCATACGCGAGAAGCATGAAACTTTTGCTGCTGATAGTTTTATTGATGTTGGTTGCAGCTTTTCTCATAATGATCTCCATTAAGTTGTAAAAGAGATCGCACAATAGGGTGTCGCCTTGCCTGAGGCCTCGCTTAGTTTTAAAAGGTTCGGTAGATCCTTACCAAATTTCACTGCGGATTTGGTGTTCGTCAAGGTCTCCTTCAAAGGCCTATGAGTTTTTCAAATACCAAGCTCAGACATTGCTTCGTAGAGTTTCTCCCGCATCAAGCTATAGAAGACCGCCTTATAATTGGCAAATTGATGATAGGTGTCGATTTGTTTTTCGTGGATCTCTCCAAGATTTGACGTCAAAATCGGGTCAGTTGTCGATTTTCCAGGCCTAATGCCACACTGGTATGGTCCAAGAGGTCAGCGATAATTGGTTTTAGTCTTTCGCACATTATACTTGATAGAACCTTATATGCTATAGATAAAAGGCTTTTTCCACGGTAGTTGGCAAAGAGACTCGGGTCATATTTTTTAAGGATGGGACATAGTACACTGAGACTCCAATCGCCGACCATGCATTCATCTAACCAAAGTTTGCTAATGAGCTGATAATGAGCTAATGAGCTCTTGCGGCTTTGTTGTTATTAAGCCGGCCAATTGCTGTTCTGGCCTCGTCTTGGGTAGGAGGTGGGCAATCGACGTCGTCGTCCAAATTGTGATCGATTGTTTCGTCATTGGATATCTCGGGTACCAATAGCGCAGAGAAATGATCTCCCCATATTCCCAACACACTCTATAAATCTGCGATGAGATTTTCGACCTGGTCTCTATAGGCCCTGAATCATGTCCATTAGTTCCGTTTTTGACTTTTTGATAAAATTTTCAGGCTTTGTTGTTCCTTCTTCATGTCTCAATTTTTTTACCCTCGCGCTATCTCCACTGCCGTTTCTCACGTCTAAAGAAACGGTTTACCTCCTTCCTGTTCTCCCTATACTGCTCAGTCACAGCTCGCGTTGCAATTAACTGAAGCAGGATACCCAAGTAGCCTTGTGGATGTCTTTATGTTGGAATCTTGTACCAGTAATGACAATGGTTTTTACCGCTGCAAAGTCAGTTAATCTCATACCGTTATCGGAACTGTCAGCATGTAGACTGGAATTGCCAACAATTGGACGAAACACATTCTCCCTGCCTACTTTAGCATTAAAATCTCCTAGTACAATCTTAATGTCATGGCCAGGGCAGCAGTCATACGTTTCCTCTAGGCGTTCATTGAATATATGTATCCTCATGATCCTTGGGAAATCCTATAGGTATTTCAGAGTTAACCACAGCGGTTTTTCGAAATGACGCTATTGACAAAATAATCAAACTAAATGCGAACGAAAACTCGATGCGCATGAGAATCCCTTATAACACAAAAAAAAAATAAATGGTTTCCCGTTACGTCCCACGAGGGGATTAGGGAGAGCTTCTCACAACCAGTGAGCTGTGCGCGTTCTAGTTTAACACTCACTGATTGGGACCTATAGTTTTACACCGGTTCCGAACGGTATTTTGAGAAGCTTTTTCATGGCTAAATATTCGATAATGTCGCCGTCATTACGCGAGGTGAACGCCGACGACAGAAATTTAAGGTGGTCAGAGTAGGGATCTAACCCAGTTCCTCATGCACAAGAGCCGCGCACACTTCCATTGCACCACCGAAGGCCACCCGTCGTGTTCGAAAAATGTCCCAAAGAAAACACACAAGAAACATTCGCAAAACTTATTTCCATGGCCAGGGTACCACCGGCCCTGGTTTTGTTGTTGTTTAAAAAATAAAAAACAATTCATACAGGCAATACAATTGATTGATGCGTCGTCGTGCTCTACGGCCAATTTCATCAGAATGATATGTCCAGCATAAAAAAATACATGAGGCGACCTCGTTATCTGTTGATCAGAGAACGAAAAACCAGATTGATCACTTGGTAATAGATGGCACGCACTCTTCTAGTGTAATGGATGTACGTGTGATTCGAGGTGCCAATATCGACCCCGATCATTACCTGGTGGCTGCGAAATTTCGCACGAGATTGAGCAGGGCGAAAAACGTACGAAGCCGGACACATAAAAAGCTAGATATTGGTAAGCTACAAATACCGGACATATCAGAGACCTATCAACGAAAACTCACTCTCCTGCTAGAGCAGTATACTCCCCTCCCTGGGGACCCAGGAACGCAGTGGAAGTACATTTCCCATTCTTTGGAAATCGCTGCAAGAACCGATCTTGGCTATCAAAAACAGCAGAAGGATAAGCCATGGTAGGACGAAGAATGTCGGATTGCAACTGATGAAAGAGTCAGTTACAACGCGTGCTGCGAATCAACGGTACAAGAGGCTGAGAAGGGAGGAAACCCAACTATTTAGGAGAAAAATATGGCAGTTGGAGCAGAGAGAGTGAAAAGACCGAAATGTCCGGGATGAATAATGAACCCCGAAAGTTTTTCCAGAGGGTAAGAAGATCGAATAATGGCCCGAATAATGTTCTGCCCTATAAACAGTGTGTGCTTAGAAAATGGAGAGACCACATTTCCACACTACTCCGCTCAGATTCTTCCACTGAAGATCAGGAGGTGATGATTGTGGAAGAAAGTGTAGATTGTATCCCCAACCACCCCCCCCCCCCCCAACCCATGGGTCAAGGCGTGATTAGAACGGCAATCACCCGGCGTAAGAATAATATAGCCGGTGATGTGGATAGTCTACTCGCCCGAGCTCTTTATCGGCGGTCGTGACGGACTGCTAGCCCATATGCATCAACTTATATGCGGTATATGGTATATGCGGAATCTATGCCTGCCGATTGGAGTCTCAGTATATTATGTCCTTTATTCAAAAAATGTGATCCATATCTATGTTCCAACTATCGAGGAGTTAGTCTTATCTATCGCGTATAATTTCTTGTCATGCGTATTATGTGAAAGACTAAAGCCAGTAACAAACCGATGACGGAGGTTAGCGTTCGCTGCTCTAATTTACTTATAAGCTGAGTTGTACTCAAGTTTTTTTAATTCCTGATGAAATATATTGATATACATATATACACAACACAATTGACCTCGACCCTAATTATTTAAAAATTAAGAGCAGACGCCAATTGTTGAAAATCTCGTTGGGCCAGGCAAGTCCACGACTGACCAAATATACACGCTACGCCAAATCCTGGAAAAGACCCACGAAAATCAAATCTGTACATACCACCTTTTAGTCGATTACAAAGCTGCTTTCGATAGACCCATACGGAAAAAACTGTACGAAGCTATGTCTGAACTTGGGATTCCGGCAAAACTCTATAGAATGACGCTGACCACCACCAAATCAGCAGTGAAAGTGGGGAAAGACCTCACTGAACCAATCTGTACCAAGCGAGGACTGAGACAAGGCGATACACTTTCGTGCAATCTCTTCAACATCTTAATGGAGATAATATTGAGAAAAGCTGCAGTAAATATGAACAGGGCCATCAATGCAAAAAGCCATATGTTGCTGGCGTATGCTGACGACATAGACATCATTGGGCGAAATTTGCGAGAGGTTACTGCAGTATTTTCAAGAATCGAAAAAGAATCAGCGAAGGTGGGTCTTGCTGTTAATGAGGGCAAGACAAAATTGATGGTGTCGACGACTAGAGAAGTCTCTCGACTTGATCCGCACTTGAACGTCGACAACCGATTTAATTTTGAAGTGGTAGATTAATTTACCTTGGAGCCGCCATTGACAAGGACAACAACGTCAGCCTGGAGATAAACGGGAGAATTGTGCTTGTACATTGATTCTATTTTGGGCTCAACAAGCAGTTTAAAAACAAAACCCTCTCTCGACAGAAAATAGTCCAGGCGTACCAAACTCTCATTTAACGAGTCCTGGCATATGGCTTCGAAATTTGGTTCATACCGCAAGCGGAGGAAAAACACCTGGTAGTTTTCGAAAGTAAAATTCTCCGTACAATATATGGTCGTAATATAGAAAACGGTGACTACCGACGTCGTTGGAGCCAAGAGCTATATCAAATTATGCCAGTTGCGGTGGCTAGGCCATGTTATCAGAATGGAAGAAGATGAGCCAGCGCGAAAGGTTTACGATAACGTACCCGATAGAAGCAGAGAAAGAGGACGACCAAGACTCTGATGGAAAGACCAGGCCGAAGAATCCCTCCGTATCCCTAGTGTTACCAACTGGCGTGAAAAGGCGAAGAATAGAAGCAGTTGGAGAAATATATTACGATTAATTTAATTTGTTTATTTGTTTGTTGAACTAGTATGTATAAGACATCTGACCTCATGAAGTTGCCAATAAAAGTAAAGTCAATAAAATAAATGTCAGCAACAGTAGTCAATAAAAGTAAAGATATTGATTTATTCGGGCTTTTAATTGATACCTTTTATTTTACTTACTAAAGACAATTATATATCTTTATTAATAGAGATATAGTTTTCATAATAATTAAGTTTTGCAAAATTCATGGTCATGATTCCTGGAAAACGCGGAGCTATTTCAGATATAGGCACAGTTCTTCATCAGCCGTTTTTTGGAATGATGCTATTTAACACATCATCAAACTACATAATTTTTTTTTTGGAAAACTCTGTGTATATTAATAGAGACATAGATTGGTCTTGAGCATGAGGCAAAAGTAAAAAGGACGAATAAATAACTATTATCCCTGATGAAATCTAATATTTAAATTAAAAAAATTTAATTTTTCTTCTATCAAAATATTGAGTTTTAAATAACACAATTAAATATCAGCCAATGCATGACTTGAACTCGATATTTTTTTCTTGGCCATATTGGAAACAAATCTTATTTTCAAAAGTTCACAATTTTTTCGCCAAGATATCTTTTTTATACTTTTTGGTGTTTGTTGACATTTCAAAAAAGTTTCGAAGTCCAAATTGCAAAAGCGAATGTTGTTAAGAGTCCAATTATGTTGCCAAGTGGACGTCCCTCATATATGTGGAAGGTCTGTTACAATCAAGTAAAGTCTGCACATACCAAACTGAAACGCAATCATTATCAAGCCAGTAATTTATAGTTATCGATTGCGAATGCTAAATGAGTGATATTTTTATAATATCCCCGATGTGTCCTTTGAGCAAATTGCAAGAAAACTTTCTATAGGAATTTCACCCGTTATTTTTGTTTAAAGGCCGCAAAAGTTGATAACGCAAACTTTGTTCGAAGAATGGAAAGTAATTAATTTTCTTTGGTCAATATTTGCACAAACTCAATGGAATTTGGTTTTAATTGGTATTGGTGTTGACACGATAAGGCAGGTAGAGTTCTTCACATGCACACCCCTGCCCACTTATTTACAATGCTAGACCTTAAAAGGATCAATACTGAAATGTAAAGACATTTAATTGGGTTGAAAAACTTTGTCAATATTTGGGCTGACGAATGATTTGGAAAAGTAGAAAAGTGTTTGCTTAAGCTAATTCCAATATATTTTGACACAGTCCAGATTTTCGGCGATGATTTCACACATTATATTATAAAGAAACCATAATTCTCTTGAATTTATTAACTAGGGATGAGTAAAACGCAACTTTGTTTTTAAAAATCCGGTATTAATTGACTAAGTTATTGAAGTTTTTATTACAACAATAATTAATTACGATTTTATAAAGTTTTACCACCAAGATTTAGTAAAGAGAAAGAACATAAAAGAACAGAAAAAACGTTGTGTAGGCATTTTTGCAAAATGTTTGTGTTAATAAAAACTTTAATAACTCAGTCAATTAATAACGGATTTTTAAAACCAAAGCTGCGTTTTACTCATTAGGAAACGTCCTTTGTTAATAAATTCAAGAGTATTATGGTTTCTTTATAAAATAATGTGTAAAATCATCGCCAAAGTTGAAAAATGGTGAAACAAATTTAAAAATATCTGTTTGGTGGACAAATACACACAGAATTCTCATATTTTCGTAAATAACGTATATATTGTTTGAAAGGCCTTAGTTTATTCTTTCTTAATCCGGTAAGAACCTGAACATCGGTTGATAATCAACAAACTTGCAGGCTTATAAGTGCTCAAACGTACGCAAAACCGGGCTTTTAACCGGTTTTCAAGATTCTGGGGGTGTTTGGGAAATTTCACAGGCAGATTCTTGTTTCACTCGACAATACCTACAAGAAAAATATTATCACTTACCAGGTATTTATTCTTTAGTATTTGTTGATTCACTGTGTTATACGTAGTCAGTACTTGGAAAATCCAAACTAAAACAGCAAAACTCGAAGTCTTTACCAAACCGTATGTATCTATTGATGCCATAGAGATCCCATTAGGAAATTTGGCTATGTTGTAGAGAAGAAGATGGACTTTCTTTTTGATGGGGGAAATCAAATATTAAAGATACGTTATGCCTGATAATTCCAGGATAAAGGATACTTTGGAGTTTTCAATATCATTGAACCACAGCGACATGACTACTGTGTGGACCCTAAAGCGGTTTTTGCGAGTTTTAAAATAATATCCAACATTTTGAAATCCATTAACGCATTCCAAAGTTATACCATTTTATATATAGTTAGGTCCTTTTTTCAGAAAGTGCCATTCAATACCTATTTCAGCAAACCATAAAACAAAAGCTACTTTGAATTTTAACTCAATTCTGATTTCACAGAATTCGAATGGTCGAGGTGAAACTAATTTTACGAAAAGACTAATTTTTGTGTCGGTTTTTTTTTGGAATTACATCTTATTACAAAATTGTATAAACCATGTTCAAATTTGAAGGCTCTACTTTGAAAAACTTGTTCTGTTTTGAAGGAAGAGAAGAAAAGGAAGTTGTATCTAAGGATTTTGCTGGCAAGTGTTTTGTGCTGTCAAAATATCTAATGTATAGATGGGTTCCTGTATATTGTCAGTCTCTTTTGTTCTCGCAATCGATATGCTGTGAATTACTATTATATTTCACGTATAACAAATAACCCAGTAAACCTCTCATAAACAAAGGCAGCGCGATAATCATAAACTCAAAACCTATGAATGTGTGTAATTTTTTACAGTCAACTTGAATCAAAGTCAAATGCATTACGAAACCACTTTAAACACCCCTATTCTATGTACGAGGTAACAATCAACTTATAACCTCCAAATTGTTACAAATTTGTCACCATTGTTTTTTATCTGTTATTCTGGCAACACCGTTACAACGAAAAATTCACCTCGTAAAAAATAATTCACCTCACAATAACAGGTTGTCAAACTCAGAGAAAACAAAAACATATAGTCTTCTGCTCAAAATGAAAGCGGTAAAAATGGAAAAGTAAGTATTTAATATATTTATGTTTTATTAAATTAAAATTAATAATTATGTTTTATTGTATAAAACTGCATATTGTTTCGGAAATTTAAGCTTAATGCAAAGGTACAGCTGGAATGCTATATTGCCTGCCTCAAGGAACATACAGAGATACTAAGTAGAAAGAATAACCTGCGCATCCGAGGCAAATAGAAGAATATTTTTACTTTAGCAAAATTTCAGCACCGACGAAAGCTTCTGCGCTGAGTGCAAAAAGTTTTTGTTCCCCCGCGATCGGTCTAAATTCTTGAAATATAGGCGTTTCAAGCTTGAGTCTATTTGCTCATATCTCAGGGATTTATAATCTAATCTAATTAAAATTGGTATCATTACAAAGGTATTTCCAAATTCTATAAACCAGCGTATAAATATATTTATTTTTATTAACCCATTGGAGATAATTAAAAATATGGTTTTAATTAAAAAGATGGTTTTTGAACCCCATTTTTTTGATAAAAAATTTTTTTTGTTCTTCAAATAATACACAATACCTTAACCCTTTTCTAAAGTATAATACTCACCAATATCCCTTTAACGACCGGAGATACTTGCTTTAAAAAATTGCAAAAGATATGACGTTTTTTCAATCTTTCTAACACAAAATCAAGTCCTTTCTTCTTTCTACTCCATTTCCATAGTATGAAGTAACAAAAGTTCTTCCTCTATGTCATTATGCCCTCTTGTCGTTTTGGTACAAAATATATTACACTAGTGGATTGGAACGCGCCTATGGCGCCCGTCGAAACAAACTTTAATTTTAATCGATTTTTAATAAAAGGTAATTCTGTAAGATGAGAGAGACAACAAACAACAAACAAACAACAAACGTGTAAATGATTTACACGTTTGTCAGCTTGTACCTTATATGTATGTATTCATGCACAGAGAATAAGCAGCTCAATTGGATCTTCCAACTAAGAGTGGCACAACAATCAATGCAATTTGTTGTTTTTTCGTTGTTTTTTTTTTGTTTTTTCTCATGTTTTTCGTTTTTTGTTTTTTTTTTTCGTTTTTTTAATTTTTTCGTTTTTTTCATTTTTTTTCGTTTTTTCCTTTTTTTTTGTGTATATATGTAAGTGTTCAAAAAGTGTGACAAAAAAGTTTGACAGAGTCAGTGAATCAGCGATGAGCGTAACTCTGTAAGAAGATAGTTTTTCCCGTATACAATTTTATTGTTTATTTGTAGAATTTATTAAATGTTTTGTATCAACTTTCTGGCAAACAAAACAGCTGTCACGGGCTGTTACTCCCTCTTTGGCAGGTAAAAGATTTTGATACTTTTATCACCAAAAAATATGTCAGAATACCGATGTGGGACAACTGCACATTGCTGTCAAATAGTAACCCTGCCAGAATAATGATGTTAACATCCCGTTTTGGTTCTCAGGTTCTTATAACAATTCCAAAACTTGTATTGACTCCACGCGACCTACGATTAAAGTTGCAAGAGATTTTATTAAATGTCCAGATCCACGGTGTGGTTCTCGACTCACTAGTATTTGAGGAAGAGAATATTATAAATGAATCACCACGTTCGAAAAGGATTCAGGTCCGTTTTTTTGTAAATTTTTAAGCAGATACAAAAAACGAAATTTCTCTCAGCCGGTATGGAATTTGAGCTAACCATTAAACGGCATCATAAAATACTGAAATTATTGTTTATATTAAAAAAAGCTGTTATAGAGTTCCAAGATGATCCTTTTTTGGAAAAACAGACATTGGCCCTTTTCGAATTTCACGATCCAATTGTATTCAAAGCAACAACTTGTCAGGTATTTCAACAGGAAAGTCAACATGCTGGCCTTAAGATCCTGCAACAATTCCAGATGTAATAAATTGTAATATTTATAAGGTTCACTCCCAAATGTCTGTTGATCACTGTTGAAAGTTGTGATCAAAGTTCGAACCACTCACGTTTTATAACATCATTGTAATATTTATAAGGTTCACTCCCAAATGTCTGTTGGTCACTGTTGAAAGTTGTGATCAAAGTTCGAACCACTCACGTTTTATAATAATATATTCTGCACAGCTCATGAAGATCATGTTTTCTCTTCTACAATTGATAAAAGTAAGTAAAATTTATTATGATTTTTGTATTAAATTGTCTTATTTAGCAGAATATATTCAAGCAAATATCAACTATTTTGAAGCTTTGCAAGGTCTGAAGATGTATCTATTGGTTTTTTCTACCCTACTGGTAATCTGGAATGGTAAACCTTGATGGGCACATGTGGATTCTCATCTCGGCTGGTATTGTATGTATTGATCAGGGCTTATCAGGTGATATATACATATATGCATACTGGGAACATAATTTAGTGGTTCGTATATCTATATTGTTACGAATTTGCTTATTCGTCCTTTTTGCGTTGTTTTATTCCCAATAATAAAACAAGGCTCGTTTTAAATTACGATAATTACAACGGTTTCACTTCCTTTTGTTTTACTAATATAAGTACAACAGTTTACTTTATTTATAAGCCTTTAACACGTCTTATATTTTATTATCAATTCGCGTTACTCACTTTACGGGGTTTAATCACAAACTGAACTCTCCATTCCAAAGACCTCCGCTATTTATACCAACTCACCATACTCAAATGACGGTATATCTAGCGAATTCAAGAGCCTTGTAGATGTTGCTTATCTTGTGTAGAACAATCTCCAACAGAGGAGAATTATCTTTACTGAGGTGAATTCATGCTACTGGTTTAGTGAGCTGGTACGTTGTTACAATGCATACTTTCAGGCGCAGCACTAACCGCCTGTTATTTACATACTGTTAGTAGAGTCATTAACAGCAAGCAAAAGCTTTTACTTATTCGTAACAATATATTAGAATTTTCACTATTAGTGGGCTCGTCCCCTTCCCTTCCCTCCCTTCCCACTATTCATTTCGGATATATGGACAATCACAATGGGTCGACCGACCTCCGAGTGTAGTGACGATAAGGCAGTTATCCACTATCTCATTTTTCACGTGTCCTAGACCTAACCTAACGTAATATTATTAATATTTTACAGTGAAAATTTCAATTGCATTTTTGAATACCATGTAAAGAATTTTCGTTTATTGTACCTGATTTTTTAAATATTGAATAGCATTTAAGTAAATTAAAAAAGTGCACTAGCATACGATTTTACAATCGATACTTCAGATTTATTTAATAAACTTAAATATAATTTTTAGTTTCTCCCATTCTATATATCGTCATCCAAAATGCGCAAATAAGTAAAAGCTTTTCCTTGCTGTTAATGACTACTAACAGTATGTATATAACAGGGCGGTTAGTGATGCGCCTGAAAGTATGCATTGTAACAACGTACCAGCTCGCTAAAGCAGTAGCATGAATTCGCCTCAGTTAAGATAATTCTCCAGCATTCGAGATGATTCTACGAAGATAACTAACAACAACGACTAGAAGGTTCTTGAACTAGCTAGAGATAACTACATTTGAGTATAGTGAGTTGGTATAAATAGCGGAGATCTTTGGAACGGAGAGTTCAGTTTGTAATTAAACCCCGTAAAGTAAGCAACGAGAATTGATAGTGAAATATAAGACTTGTTAAAGTGTTATAAATAAAGTAAACTGTTGTACTATATAAGTAAAATAAAAGGAAGTTAAACCGCTGTAATTATCGTAATTTAAAACGAACCTTGTTTTATTATTGGGAATAAAACAACGCAAAAAGGACGAATAAGGAAATTCGTAACAGTATCATCAAAAAAAATCAAAATCGAGTTTTTGATTAATTATGTTTTGCTTGATACAACTACATGCCTCTGCAAAATCTTTTATTTGTAAGTCCAAAAATAACGATTTTATAACCCAAATTCAAAAAAACGTATCATCAAGTGAATGATTTTCACAAAGCAAAATAAAGTATCATTACACTTGTAAAAGAAATGAAAACTCAATAGTATTTGTTATTTTGTTATTAACAAAGCATACACTGACCATTTCTTATTATTTATGAGCCTTCATTTGGTTTTTCATTTTGTGTGTGTTTTAAAACAATATAGAAACAATTGTTTTATATCTGTAATGTTTTGAATTTTACAAAGTTTTTTGCTTCTCCTGTAAACCTATAAAAAGTGATGATACGTTACTTTCCATTTTAGGTGACGCTATACTCATTACTGTAAAACCATGAATGAGTTATACTTATAATATCGGGTTTTCAATAAGAGCGCTACAAAAGTTTTTTTAAATAAAACAAAACCGATTTTAGATACCAATGAACTTCTTTATTCCTGTGAAAGTACGTTCGATACCATTATGTATGGAACTCGATTTCATTTGCAAGGCCACCACGGGCATGCTTGCAGAAGTCCACACGCTGAACCCAATTTTCGACGGTTTCAAGCATTAATCGGCCGATACTGCTGCAATTTCGTCGCTGGCTTGTTGGCATATACCATAGACTTGACGTAGCCCCACAGGAAATAATATAATGGCGCCAAATCGCACGACCAAGGCGGCCAATCGACTGGGCCATTTCGTGAGATAACACGTTCACCAAACTTGGTTTCTAATAAATTTATTGTGGCATTCGCTGTGTGGCTTGTGGCGCCGTCCTCTTGTAACCACATGTCCTCCAAGTCCATATTATCCAATTGGGGCCAAAACTATTCGGTTATCATTGAACGGTAGCGATTTGCAGTTACAGTAATGTGCCGGTCTTGATCTTCACGGAAGAAGTACGGCCCAATGACGCCGCCAGCCCATAAACCGCACCAAACCGTAATTTTTTCGTCATGCAATGATGACTCATGGATTACGTGTGGATTACTGTTTGACCACTAACGCATATTTTGCTTATTGACGAAGCCATTCAGCCAGAAATGAGCCTCATTGCTGAAGATGATTTTCCGATGAAAATCCGAATCATTTTCAAGTGGTTGCTGAGACTAATTCACGAACTTACGACGCTTATGGTGGTCAAGCGGCTTCAGTTCTTGCGTCAATTTGATCTTGTAAGGATGTAGGCCAAAATCTTTTCGCAAAATTCGCCACAACGACGTCACAGAGATGCCCAACGCTTGAGAACGACGTGTGAGAGACACATTTGGGCTTTCTTGAACTGAAGCCTCAGCGGCAGCAATATTCTCGACACTACGGGCACTTCTTTGTCTCACTGGCACGGAAACATTTTGTACTGTGCCTGTGGATTCAAATTTTTCCACTTGACGCTCAATTGTTGATCTGGTAGGACGATTATAACGACCATAAATTGGACGTAGCGCTCTTAAAGTTGAGGCCACTGACTCCAAATTTCGGTAGTAAATTTTAATAATTTCGTCTCGTTGTTGGCGCGTTCCATGATGAAATGGCAAACCTTACTGAAGAGAAATGTCAAAAGAGCGGGAAAAAATATGGCGTCGTTTGCTGTCCCTATCGATTTACTTTTGTAGCGTCTCTGTTGCAAAACCCTTTATACGGCATGTACGGAAAATGAGTGATCCATTAAATCGCAACGAAAAAGTATTGTATTCAAATCCAAAGGGAGAGTATACTATTCGCTCACATTAGTTTGCATTAGACGCTACATTTGTGTCATTTAGTTTTCCTCTTTTTTTTTGGTTTCCTGACATCTTACAAATGATACGCAAACTATTTGAAATCCTTTGCACGTCAAAGTACTTGACAAAAGTCCCACTTCAAGACATCATTATGAGCGCAGTGTTTTTTCGCCACCATTTAAAGGATGACATTCTGCTACAACGTATCCTTAGGGTGGATGCTGGTAACACAGTGCGACTACATAAACGTTTGCAAAGGAGTTTCTTTTAAATTGTAGTATTAAGAAAGATATATGAAGTGTTGAAATTTAGGGAAATTATTGCTCAAGTTAAGCAATATTGAGGCTAAGAGAAAAATTATTGAGGCTAAGAGAAAAATCGATTCTGATCACTACCTGGTAGCAGCAAAGGTTCGCACAAGATTAAGTAGAGCGAAAATCGTACGAAACCAGACGCAGAGGAAGCTGGACATCGGAAAGCTGCAATTACCAGAGGTAGCCACAGCCTACTCAAGGAAGCTCTCGCAACTTTTGGCACAGAACCCACCCCCTCCCGATGACGATCCTGATGCGCAGTGGAAACCCATTTCCGACTCTATAAAAACTGCCGCAACAACCGTACTTGGTTTCGAAAAACCGCTTCGCAACAAACCGTGGTACGATGAAGAGTGTCGCATAGCAAATGACGAAAAGAACGCTGCACGTATGGTAATGCTTCAGTCAATTGCAACGCGAGCTGCAACTGAGCGGTATAGGGAGAAGAGAAAGGAGGTAAACCGTCTCTTTAGGCGTAAGAAACGGCAGTGGAGAAAACGCGAGAGTGAGAAAATTGAGACATACAGAAGGAAGAACGAAGCCCGAAAATTCTACCAAAAAGTTAAAAACGGAACTAATGGACATGGTTCAGGGCCCCCCTTCTGTAAAGACAAAGACGGAAATCTCGTCGCAGATGTGCAGAGCATGTTGGGAATATAGAGAGAGCATTTCTCCGCGCTACTAGTACCTGAGATATCCGATGACGATGGGACAATCGATCACAATATGGACGACGACGTCGATTGCCCCCCTCCTAACCAAGACGAGGTCAGAACAGCTATTGCCCGGCTTAAGAACAACAAAGCCGCAGGAGCAGATGGATTACCGGCGGAGCTGTTTAAGGCTGGCGGCGATGAGCTGATAAGGTGCATGCATCAGCTCATTAGCAAAATTTGGTTAGATGAATGCATGCCCGGCGATTGGAGTCTCAGTGTACTATGTCCCATATTTAAAAAAGGTGACCCGAGTATTTGTGCCAACTACCGTGGAATAAGCCTTTTATCCATAGCATATAAGGTTCTATCAAGTATAATGTGCGAAAGACTAAAACCAATTATCGCTGACCTGATTGGACCATACCAGTGTGGCTTTAGGCCTGGAAAATCGACAACTGACCAGATTTTCACGCTACGCCAAATCCTGGAGAAGACACACGAAAAACAAATCGACACCTATCATCTATTTATCGATTATAAAGCAGCCTTCGATAGTCCGATACGGGAGAAACTCTATGAAGCAATGTCTGAGCTTGGTATTCCTGCAAAACTCATACGCCTTTGCAGGATGACCTTGACGAACACCAAATCCGCAGTGAAAGTTGGTAAGGATCTTACCGAACCTTTCGAAACTAAGCGAGGCCTCAGGCAAGGCGACACCCTATCGTGCGATCTCTTTAACATCTTAATGGAGATCATTATGAGAAAAGCTGCAGTCAATATGAATAAAACCATCAGCAGCAAAAGTCACATGCTGCTCGCGTATGCTGATGATATAGATATCATTGGGCGCACAATTAGAGAAGTTACTGCGGTTTTTTCGAGAATTGAGAAGGAGTCAGCAAAAGTGGGTCTGACGGTGAATGAGGACAAGACAAAATTAATGGTTTCAACGAACAGGGCCTCCACGCGATTAGACCAAAGCGTGAACGTTGATAACCGTTATAACTTCGAGGTAGTGGACGAATTTATATACCTCGGATCTGCCGTGAACAAAAACAACAACGTCAGCCTTGAGATCAAACGGAGAATTGTGCTTGCGAATAGATGTTATTTTGGGCAAAGCAAGCACTTTAGAGATAAAGCCCTCTCTCGAGTAACAAAAGTCCAGCTGTACCAGACTCTCATTCAACCTGTCTTGCTTTATGGCACAGAATCCTGGGTCCTATCGCAAGCAGACGAAACATCTGTAGGAGTCTTCGAGAGAAAAATACTCCGAAAAATTTATGGCCCTATAGTGCACAACGGCGAGTATCGGCGACGCATGAATCATGAGCTGTATGAGCTTTATCCTGACATTGACATAGTTAAGCGGATCAAGATAACGCGATTGCGCTGGCTAGGCCATGTCAGTAGAATGGATGAAGATGAACCAGCGCGAAGACTTTTCGAAACCGAACTCGAAGGAAGACGAAAAATAGGAAGACCAAGACTCCGCTGGAGGGATCAGGTTGACGAATCCCTTCGTACACTTGGTATTGCCAACTGGAGAGATAAAGCAAAAGATCGAACTGGTTGGCGAAATATGTTATCTTCGTTTTGTAAGGTCCCTGACCCCCTGGGGTTGTCCGAGACCGGATAAGTAAGTAAGTAAGAGAAAAATTATTTTCTAGTTTTTAGTGCATTTATATATAAAACACTGTAACTTAATTTTTATTAATTATTTTATTTTTAATTTTATTGTTCAATCTCGAAGCCATTCTATAAATCTATTAACAGAGATATAACTTTTTTAAAAAGGAGTTTTGCAAATGTATTACTCTGACTCCTGGCAAATCGTATAGCTATTTCAGATCTAGCCACAGATCTTCATGAGCGGTTGTTTGGAATGATGCCGTTGAAAAAATCATCAAGCTAAATGCAAATGAAAATTCATATCAATTCAGAATTTCCAACTAGTATGCAAGTGTTCGAAAAATATTGCAAGCAAAACACACAAGAAAACATATGCAAAAACTTCTTTCCATCTCCAGAGAACAATCGGTTGCCACTAGACATGTTTTGTATAAACGGATACGTTGTTGCATAAAAGACAACGCAATTTTGTACATGCAATAACAATTGCATGCAGTTTCGTCGTGCTCCACGTTGTTCAAATTCATCAGGGCTGATTTTTATTTATTCGGCTGGCGCTTTTTTTGTTCTATTAGTCAAGCTTGAGGCCATTCTGTATCTGTATTAATAGAAATTATACGACTTTGAATACTCTTGAATCACAAAAAAAAAAATCTGGTGTATTTTCTCCTTATAAATAATTTTATTTCCAAAGTTAATTTTCGTCCGGGTGAAAAACAAGTACCCGATCCAGCATAGCATAGTCCCAGTTTTAAGGCAACTACATGGGGTACAAAATCGGTACAGCAGTTTAAGTACAGTGGGTAAAAAGTTAGAAAAAAACATGTTTTCCGTGAATTTGAAAAAAATAAGCAAAGTTAAAAAGAAATTTCTCAATTTTTGATCCAATAACTTGCATTTTAACGCAAAAAAAACGAAGAGCATATGAAAAAAATCCATAGGTAAATATAGTAGGTATGACAGATCATATAATGGGAGTCTTAATAAGAATTCACTTTTTCATTCTCAAATAAAAACACGTGTTTTTGAAATAGTTATGATTTTTTATTGGATTGTAAAGAATGGATTAAGTACTTTTCTTTAGTTTTATTGACTACTGTACAACCTCATGAGGTCATATGTCATACATATATTATTTAAACAAACAATTTAAACAAATTTCAATATATTCCTCCAACTAGCTCTATCCTTCGCCTTTTGTCGCCAGTTGGTAACACCAAGGATTCGGAGGGATTCTTCTGCCTGGTCTTCTCAGCGGAGTCTTGGTCGTCCTTTTTTGCTGCTTCCATCGGGTACGTTATCGAAAACCTTTTGCGCTCGTTCATCTTCATCCATTCTGATAACACGGCCAAGCCAACACAATTGGCCTAATTTATAATTAATTATAATTAATTGGTCCAATAGTAATGGATTAAGTATGGAATAAAATATCCGTCAAATGGCCCCCACGGCTCCGATGACAAGTCATTTCCCCTCTCTTGAAAATTTCCATGACTTTTTCTCAGAGATGAGGCTGTTCTCGGGTTTGAGCTCAGGAAATGTTTCTGGTTTATTGACATATACCCGAAATTTCACAAAGCCCCAATGAAAGTAATCGCACGGCGTTAAATTGCATCATCCTGGTAGTCAGTTGAAATCAGAATACGGTGAGATAATTTGCTCTGGAATTTATTGCTGTCGATTGTTTCATGGGAGGTGTGGCTGGTGGTGCGGTCTTACGGAAACCACATGTCATTCGGATCCATGGACTCCAGATCCATGGACAAGAACTCCGTTATCATGTTCCTGTAACGAATGCCGTTCACAGTCACTGCACTTTCGGTCTCATCTTCAAAAATGTAAGGCCCAATCACGCCACCTTACCCAAATCCGCGCCTGACAGTTGCTCGTTGTGGGTGCATTTATTTCTCATGGATTGCATGAGGATTTTCTGAGCCCTAAATTCGACTACTTTGTATATTCACGAGCCGTTCAGATGGAAACGAGCTTCACCGGAGAATATTACTTTTTTTGGCAAAATTGGCTTTGACTTCACATTGCTCCATTACCCATTGAACGAATTGATGGCGCCTTCCTTGGTCAGCTGGTTTGAGCTCCAGAGTAAGCTGAACTTTGTACGCATAAAGGTGACTGGAAAAATAAAGGAAATCCTCTCTTATGGTCACAATAAAAAAAATGTATGGAACCGTAATCGTAGCTGAAAAAGACTACAGTTCGATTCCTCGTACCCGAATTAGGGTAAAACCTTTCTCTCCGGCCTTGTCGTAAAACATTGTCCCCAAAAACTATCACAGTATTAGAGAGCATCTAATGCATCACCAAATTGTTAAGGTTATTAAAATATTTTACCTAAATTTATAATTGTAAAAACGCGAACAATTTTGATAGATTTTTTTTTGTTTATTTTAAAGAATTTTGAAATTTTATATACACTGGGAGATGAAGTGAAGACTGCCAAAATTTTTTTGACTGCGTAGAGATCACTGAAAACTGAAACAATTTTTTTTTTGTTTATTTTAAAGAATTTTGAAATTTTATTTTTATATAAAATTGTACACATTCCAATTTTGTTGCCCAATTGCGCCTGGCAAAACTTAAAGTTTCCTAGGCCACAAACAAAAATGGCAATTCCCGTAAGACCGCAATACATAAAGTAGAACGTTGTTTGTTGTACTCCGACAGTTTATAAACCACTGTCCCATCATGTGTAGTAATTTATATTACTTGCTCACTTATTAGGTGTCAGAACAATTAACCGTTTTCGATTCATTTATGCAAAATAATAATCACACAAAACTAACCAACTACAAAGGATAAAATTGTTCATAGCTATCATACAGCATGTTGCAACAACGAATCAGACAATATCAATCGTTTCGGCTTAATTTGCTTAAATATATTGATTTCAATTTTCGAATTTTTATAGCATCATTTCGAAGAAATGTGTAAAGTGCACACTTTATATCTGCTATCAATATAAATTGGCTGTATAAACTTTCAAATTACAGGGAAATATAAGAACACAATGAGTAGGAGAGGCAGATAATGAAGTAATACTAAAACTCTGATGGCAAACTCAATATGTATCATCAAGCTGTTTTACATATATCAGAAAATATCGTAGCTTTTAGAGACTGAGTCTGTGTACTTTTGACTAAACAGCGCACCATAATATACCAACTGTAATACCCCAATAGTCAAAACAGACCAAAATACCAGCGTTATTACAGAGACACCATCATCATTCATTTCGTACGCATCAATAGTATCAGCTTCGATATCAAGAGCACTTGCACGTGCAGCCACAACACTACCAGCCATATCAGGTTCAAAATACAATTACCGTCATTTGTTTGAATGTGCCAATAATAACGCATGACATGATTTCGAAAATATTCAGTATTTGCAACACTTTGCATGAGCAACTGCGAGATATAATTAAATTCCATGTATGTAGATTCAAACAAAACTACTGAAAGCGCTACAGCAAAATACACAAAAATTGGCGAGTAGAATTAAGTTAAAAGATTGTAAAATTGCTAAAAAAAAATTTTGAATTTTGCAATTGAATTGAAATTTTACACGAAACGGAGAGGCAATTTGTTGGGCATACTATTTATTGTAGTACGAGTCAACCAGCTTCATAGTCATAACTTATGGTATCGATAACAGAAATTTGGACACTTTGTTGTCTAAATACAGTTTTCCATTGCCAATATCAACCAAAGCCCCATTAGAATTAAAACATGCGTAGCCAAGAGTAAGAATGAAAACATAATCGTCAGCTGTACGTATGAGTAATATAAATGTACCACATTTACTCTACTATATTAAGTATACGTAACTGTGCCAAGTGTTTTTGATCGGATAGCTGGATTTTGGCCCAAAAAGCTTTTTTTTTTTACTTTTAACAAATGACTTAACATTTAGTTAAACACAAATACAAAATTTAGAAATGCTTAAGTTATATTTAAAAATAAAATATATATTTTTTCGATATATTATTCATTTACATCTCCCATATATTTTTATATTACTTTTTTATTATTTTTAAAAAGCCAGACTATAAACTTAATTTGAAACAATTAGATCAATTTTACTCTTAATCGGCGTTAGAAGTCTGCGACACCAGTGTAATTTGAAATTAATTTGTTTTGAGATTTGCTTAAACATTATGCCCACAACAAGCATGTGACTCCGCCCCTATTGTGACGGTAAAAATATAAGATATATCACATTTATCGGAAGAAAAATGGACAAATAAAACCCTATCAGATTATTTCAGTTAGTGATAGATTTGCAGAGATGCCAGTAGCCTACAAGTAAGGCTATGATGATGAAGTTTAAAAATTTCTAAACGATCTTACTGTTCTGAATGCTAATCCTGCTAGTGACTGTTGGAAATTGTATGTTAAAAAAATATAACTTCAAAGATAAATTTTACTTTACTATTTCTAATGACGACATAGAAAAGCGGCATTGAAATCCAAGATGTGATGCGACAACTAAAAGCGGGATGGTTGTTCAGGTTAGGTCTACGTAACCAGGCCAACTTTTCTTTATATCGCAAAACGGGATTATGACCCAAATGAGGGAATTGTTTAATTTTAACAAATTACTTATCAATTAAATAAATAAATACATCAAATATAGAAATAACTAAATTATATTTAAAAATAAAATGTATATTTTTTGATTTATTCAACTTTATTAAAATCACCTATATGTTTTATATATTTTTATATTATTATTTTATAGTTTTAAAAAGCCAGACTAAAAATTAACTAGCAAAATGAAGAACCTCTTAACCGACGGCTGAAATCGGCGACACCAGCGCACAATAACTTGAAAATAATTTGGTTTGAGATCTGCTTAAATATTATACCCACAACAAGTATGGGACTCCTCCCCTATTGTGATCCATCCGACTGTAAAAACAGTTAGATATACCAAATTTATAGGAAGAAAAATAGACAAAAAGCCCTACCAGATTATTTCAGTTCATGACAGATTTGAACAGACGCCAGTAGCCTCCAACTAAGCTTCTGATCATGAAGTTCACAAACTTTGGAACGATCGTGACATTGTGCATTCAAAGCCTGCTTGTGAACGTTGAAAATTTGATGTTAAAAATATATGACTTACAGCTAAATTATACTTTACTATTTCTAAAGACGAAAACATCATAAAGTGGGACTTTCCTTTAAAAAACGGGATTGAAATTCAAGGCTAGATTTTTGATCGAAAAGCGGGATTTTGGATCAAAACGAGGGAGTTTTCTATTTTTAACAATTGACTCAACATTTAAATTAAAATAAACAACGTAAAAATTATCGTTATTTAATTCGTCTACATATATAAGATATAACGGGGTTTTAAACAGAGACGCTCCAAAAGTAAATCGGGACAGCAAACGACGCCATATTTTTTCCCGCTCTTTTGACATTTCTCTTCAGTAAGGTTTGCCATTTCAGAATGGAAAGATATACGACCCAACAACGAGTCGAAATTACTAAAATTGACTACCGAAATTTGGAGTCAGTGGCCTCAACTTTAAGAGGCCTCAACAATCAGCGATCAGGCTCATTTTTGGCTGATTGGCTTCGTCAATAAGCAAAATATGCGTTATTGGTCGGGCAACAATCCACACGTAATCCATGAGCGGTTTATGGGCCGGCGGCGTCATTCGGCCGTACTTCTTCCGTGATGATCAAGACCGGCACATTACTCTAAATGAGAATCACTACCGTTCAATGATAACCGAATATTTTTGGCCCCAATTGGATAATATGGATTTGGAGGATATGTGGTTCCAACAGGACTGCGCCACAAGCCACACAGCGAATGCCAAGTTTGGTGAACGTGTTATCTCACGAAATGGCCCAGTCGATTGGCCGCCCCGGTCGTGTGATTTGACGCCGTTAGATTATTTCCTGTGGGGCTACGTCAAGTCTATGGTCTATGCCAACAAGCCAGCGACGATTGATGAACTTCGTACGAATATCGAACCTGAAATTGCAGCAGTATCGGCCGATTTAAGCTTGAAAACCGTCGAGAATTGGGTTCAGCGTCTGGACTTCTGCAAGCGTGCCCGTGGCGGCCATGCAAAAGAAATCGAGTTCCATACATAATGGTATCGAACGTACTTTCACAGGATTAAAGAATTTCATTGGTATCTAAAACCGGTTTTGTTTTATTTAAAAAAAATTTTGTAGCGCTCTTATTGACAAACCCTTACAACTATATTAAAAAATTTTAGTTTAACAATATTTAGGTCAAACTGAATTAAAAAATAAATTTAATTTGTTTATAACTGTACTTATCCGATATATCTTCTAAATAACTTTTAGTTTTCTCAAGTTAGCCGCCATTTCCGCTTCAAAATACAACACTTTCTAAAATTTACAGACGTTAAATGAATTTTTGAACTGAATCACGACAATTTTCACAATTTTAGTTTCCGATATTTTAGATTTGCGATTTTCATGCTTTTGCTTAATAATATAATGTAGAATATAAAACCATATCAGTTAGCGGCACAATCGCACAAGCTATCAGTGACATAGGATGTGATCTACTGAGTATGAAATTTCATAAAGTTCGAAACGACCGCTGCACCATATGGGTTCAAATACTTCTTGAGACTGTTTTATAATTTTCGCTAACAACAAACTGATCTGCCAACTGCCGAGAAATATAACGCAAATTTGTATTCATTCTTGTCACAGATATAAAGACGACACAAAGCGGTATTCGGTCTAAAAAACGGGATTCAGATTTGGGGCTGGATGTGATATCGCAAAGCGGGATGGATGATCACAAAAAAAAAACTAAATAAAATGGTAACCCATTACATTCCATGAAGGGACCGGGGAGAACTTCTCACAATGACTGAGCTGTGCGCTTTCCAGTTTTCACTCACTGACTGGGACCTACAATTTTACACCGACTCCGAGCGGTATTTTGAGAAGCTTTTTCATGGCTATATACTCGATAGTGTTGCCGTCACTATGCGAGGTGACCGCCGCCGAAAGAAATTTGAAGATGGTCAGAGCAGGGATCGAATTCAGAATCTCAAGCACAAGAGGTGCGCACACTACCCATTGCACCACCACCGAATTATGAGTGCATTCCTGATATAACGCGCCTCAGTTGGCAATTTCCTAAAGACGTCAACAGTGACTAAGAACTGACATTGCAGAGTCCCTTCTAACTTACCGATCCGCTCCCATACAAAAAACTGTCACTTTCATCCATTTGATTTTTTTGACGTTTCTCGAAATAAGGACGAAATGGATACGTCAGGAATTGATATAAAAATTGCATTACCTTGAACGAGCAAAGGCCAGATAGGATAGAATGGAAACGTGTCGGATATCCAGAAACACATGGCCAGAATATAAAATTCACCAGACTAACTCCTTGATTAGCCAAAATCGGGGAAACATATCAAGGCTAATTGCCTTGCTGACCGTCACTGTCCCATGGGTAATCACGCAAAATGGCTGAATCTTCCATATAATAACGGTTATCGGTAATCAAGCAAAATGCCTGAATCTTCCATATAATGGCCACTGCCGTGCCGCCGAAGGAGCAGAATAGGAGAAGACGGTGGAACATCTCCTCTGCAGTTGTCCGGCTCTCATAAATAGATGCCGGAAGACTATAGGTCGTCCCATCCTGCACGACCTCGCAGAGATACTCGAGATAGATCTAGGGGATCTAATGAGATATCTCCGATTAACAGGATGGATATAGACACGGTACATTAGATTGTCCGGAGTGATGTGGTATGCAAAACGGTATCTCAAGACACTAATTGATGCTGAATGGTATCTTTAGTAACTACGTAAACCAACCCACGAACCAACATTCACTTGTCATATCACACCAGGCCAAATGTCATAAATTTGCTGAGACAAATGTTAACTCTAGATAAAGAGGTTTTCAATAAGAGCGCTACAAAATAAAGAAAACAAAAATAAATAAATAAAACAAAAACAAAAACAAAACCGGTTTAAGATACCAATGAAATTCTTTATTCCTGTGAAAGTACGTTCGATACCATTAAGTATGGAACTCGATTTCTTTTACATGGCCACCACGGGCACGCTTGCAGAAGTCCAGACGCTGAACCCAATTTTCGAAAGTTTTCAAGCATAAGTCGGCCCATACTGCTGCAATTTCACGTTCGATATTCGTACGAAATTCATCAATCGTCGCTGGCTTATTGGCATAGACCATAGACTTGACGTAGCCCCACAGGAAATAATCTAACGGCGTCAAATTGCACGACCGAGGCGGCCAATCGACTGGGCCATTTCGTGAGATAACACGTTCACCAAACTTGGTTTCCAATAAATTGATTGTGGCGTTCGCTGTGTGGCTTGTGGCGCCGTCCTGTTGGAACCACATGTCCTCCAAGTCCATATTATCCAATTGGGGCCAAAAATATTCGGTTATCATTGAACGGTAGCGATTCGCATTCACATTAATGTGCCGGTCTTGATCATCACGGAAGAAGTACGGCCCAATGACGCCGCCGGCCCATAAACCGCACCAAACCGTAATTTTTTCGGGATGCAATGATGACTCATGGATTACGAAGCCATTCAGCGAGAAATGAGCCTCATCGCTGATTGTTGAGGCCTCTTAAATTTGGCCTCTTAAAGTTGAGGCCACTGACTCCAAATTTCGGTATTACATTTTAATAATTTCGACTCGTTGTTGGCTCGTATATCTTTCTATGATGAAATGGCAAACCTTACTGTAGAGAAATGCCAAAAGAGCGGGAAAAAATATGGCGTCGTTTGCTGTCCCTATCGATTTACTTTGGTAGCGTCTCTGTTTAAAAACCCGTTATCTGCTTGTATCTGTTTCGCTCGCTTTGGATTGAGTGCGTATGGAATATTTCTCTTTTAGATATCGATGGAATAGGTATGAGAGAGTGATAGTACCAAGTATCAAAAATACTTGTATGATTACATACACAATAAACAGATATATCGGTATTCTTGTTATCTGGGCTTGGAATATGAGGGGAGCTTGTGTTTACTTACCTCAAACATTTTTGGTTTATTTTTTCTTACAATTTGCCACAGATAGAACTTACACCATCACTTTTGTTAAAAATAATGGAAAAAGTAAGAGAACAGCATCAAAGCAAAGCGTTCGATCTGGAATATCCATATTAAATGGATATATCCATTTAAACATGAGGTACAACAGTTACTTCACTGAGTGGAACAGATAAAGAGAAAAAAAAAATTCCACTACAATGAGAGCCAGAGAAAGACATGATACGCTGTCTACTCAATCCAAACCGCATGAGTACATGTTGTGTTCTACTCTTTGTTGTATTTGTACCGATAATATCAGGTTCTTACTTGTTTTATCTGTTTGTACAAGTAAAATGAATGGAACGCTGCAGGCCTTTAGTTTAAGCTTTTACAAATTATCATCGTTGAGTTACTTACACCCACAGAATTCTTATCTATTCTCAACTACTCTATCACTACGCTCTTTATATTATTATACAACAGTATCATATGTTTACGTTAGGGTGATGCGATAATCAATATAAATGACAATCATAAATTTAAACAAAAAGAATTTAAACATTTTTATATGAAATAATAATAGAAAAACATATTATGTCTAATTTTAATTAGAAACATAAACTTGCTACAATAGTAATTTCTTACAAATACATAATTAGTTTTCATGAGATAAGTAGCCTTTCTAAAAATAAGTACATTTTCTTAAAAAAATAACCTTTTCCTAAAAGAGTAGCGCATCTTTAAAAAGTACATGTATTTCTTTGTAAAAAAGTAATACCCTTATGGCGTTTTCTTCCAGAAACTACTTCTTCTTAAAAATAGTACCTGTTCTTAAAAAAGATATTAGCTCTTAGTAAAAGAAGTACCTCTCTTCAAAAAAGTACCTTTTGGGGAAAATATAATACATATTCTTACAAAAATGGCCTTAAGCATATACTTTTTTTTTTAAATGGATTCTATAAAAGAAAAAAAATTCTTAAAAAAAGTTTAGCGTTTTACAAAAAGTATATTTTCTTACAGATCCGTTTAAATTATCGTACTTTTCAACGGGCGCCTGAGGCACTTTGGAACTAACTAGTACAAAATATATAGCGAAAGGAACTTTGTTCCAACCGGGTGTCCCCTAACACCTCCTGTAATTTTTTATATATTTTTGTTGCATTTATTTTGCAGATTTAGTGTTACAAAAGTCATAGCCCTATACAGCATTGCTTTAAATCTTTTGGATCAGCTTAGTTATTCTCTGTCAAGGAATCTCTCTCGTAATGAATTACTGTTTAATGATGAGGTTGATGTGCACTAACAAAACATTTATGTTTGTTAGTGATTTCAATTAACCCCTTTTATACAAGCAGCTTGACAAGCAAACACAAGTCATAGAAGTCCTTTGTATAATACCAGTCAACAATCCTTGTCGACTCATTACCATGACATCTGATAAGGATACCATTAATGTCTGCTGGCGTTTTTACTTCTGTTAACAGGAGTCTGTTGGATATTGTCAATCAACCATGGAGTCACCATGGCCGAATCAAGTGGGAGTACTTGTATGGTAGTCATTGAATTCACTGGCTTAAACACCCACAAAGTCTACAAATAGCTACGTCTGCCTTCGAAATGTATTGGTGATATTGTATTTCTTCTGCCACGTCATAACTTTAATGGTGGATAACAATACACCAGATTTCAAAGCACCTTTGTGTACTTGCGACCATGTGTGGCAGTACGTATGTTTGCAGATTGTTGTTTTTTTTTATTTATGTTGGGTCTTGCACGTCAATGAATCTTGTTAATTTGCGTCGCATTACCGTATACATCCCGGCAACGGGATTGGCTAGGTCTTATTCAAAAACGGATTTTTGTCGGATTCTTCCGAATATGCTTTCTCATCCTTGTTAACCACTCCATTCCTTTAGGAGTAATATAGAAACGACTATTAACGGTAACGAGCGATCATGTAAAGGGTTTATCAGCAGAGACGCTACAAAAGAAAATCGATAGGGACAGCAAGCGACGCCATATTTTTTCCCGCTCTTTTGACATTTCTCTTCAGTAAGGTTTGCCATTTCATCATGGAAAGATATACGAGCCAACAACGAATCGAAATTATTAAAATTTACTACCGAAATTTGGAGTCAGTGGCCTCAACTTTAAGAGGCCTCAACAATCAGCAATGAGGCTCATTTCTGGCTGAATGGCTTCGTCAATAAGTCCACACGTAATCCATGAGTCATAATTGCCTCCCGAAAAAATTACGGTTTGGTGCGGTTTATGGGCCGGCGGCGTCATTGGGCCGTACTTCTTCCATGATGATCAAGACCGGCACATTACTGTGAATGCGAATCGCTACTGTTCAATGATAACCGAATATTTTTGGCCCCAATTGGATAATATGGAGAACATGTGGTTCCAACAGGACGGCGCCACAAGCCACACAGCGAATGCCACAATCAATTTATTGGAAACCAAGTTTGGTGAACGTGTTATCTCACGAAGTGGCCCAGACGATTGGCCGCCTCGGTCGTTCGATTTGACGCCGTTAGACTATTGCCTGTGGGGCGACGTCAAGTCTATGGTCTATGCCAACAAGCCAGCGACGATTGATGAACTTCGTACGAATATCGAACGTGAAATTGCAGCAGTATCGGCCGATTTATGCTTGAAAACCGTCGAAAATTGGGTTCAGCGTCCGGACTTCTGCAAGCGTGCCCGTGGTGGCCATGCAAAAGAAATCGAGTTCCATACATAATGGCATCAAACGTACTTTCACAGGAATAAAGAATTTCATTGGTATCTAAAACCGGTTTTGTTTTATTGAAAAAAAAACATTTGTAGCGCTCTTATTGAAAAACCCGTTATTACACAATATCAGTCGCTGCTAATAGGAGACTTGATGGGTATACAACCGATATTATTTACATTTGCTAGTATGCCACTGTGGAATTAAGAGGGGAGATTTTTCATGCTATCGTATTTTTAAAGAAAACTTTTAAACTTTTCTGCCTTTTAATTGGTACTTTTTTATTTTATTGTTCCAGCTCAAGACCATTCTATATCTCTATTAAAAGGGATATAGTTTTTTGAAAAAGAAGATGTTTTGCAAATGCATCCTTATGATTTCTGGCAAACCGTATAGCTATTTTAGATCTCGCCACAGATCTTCATCCGCGGTTTTCTTCTCTGGAATGCTGCTTTTGAAAATTCATCAAATTAAATGCAAACGAAAACTCGTTTGAATTGAGAATTTTCCACTGTGCAAGTGTTGAAAAAACATTTGCAAACAACGTGTTCATTGTGTTTTTTTTAGACATCAAAAAAAATATTTCTAATGGGGACCGATGGTTCTCTGGAGATGAAAATTTTTTTTTTATATTCCAGCCATTTTTTATATAGAAACCCTGAAACCCTTTGTGAACCCTGGGGCACTTATTAGATAAAAGATAATAAAGTGACGGCCTTATTCATACAAATTTATGACAGGTTTGGGTATCGATTTATCATCAAAAAAAAAACTCACAACTTTTTATACATAATGATTTAATGATTTAAATCACCAAAATTGAACTGAATGTCGATTAGCTAATCAAACCAAATCAATCGCCCAAATGCTTGGCAAAAATCAATAACTTAAAAGAACCATTTAATATATTGAATAATGGATGTATCGGATACTGAATTCCTCACGAATTACGAATCCAAAAATTCAAAGATGAAAAAAATATATGTCTGCAAGAAAAGGCGTAAATTTAACTAACAAATTTCTCACCTTTCGCGCTGGTTCATGTTTATCCATTCTGATAACATGACCTAGCAGCGCAGTTGACCAATTTTGATTCGCCAGCTATATCTACGTCGGCTAACCAATTATACAGGTCGTGGTCCCAAAGACGTCTATTCACGCCGTTTTCCTTTGTGGGACCATAAATTTTAAGGATACTCGAATACTCGAATACTCCCAGATATTATTAACTCCACTGCGATAGCTTCGAAGCCATATGCCAGGACAGTTAAACTGAGAGTCTGTCATATCTGGACTTTGTTTGTAAAGAGAGAGCTCTTTAACTTCTTGCCGAGTCCAAAATAGCATCTACTTGCAAGCACAATTCCCCAATTTAGTTCCAGGCTAAAGTTGATGTAGCAGTTCACGGCGGAGCGGGGTAAATAACTGCATCTACCACTCCAAAATCTAATTTGTTGTCGACGTTCAAGTGTCGAAAAAGTCGAGAGGTTGGTCTAATCGTCGACACCATCAGTTTCGTCTTGCCATCATCAACGGTAAGACCCACCCTCGCTGATTCTTTTTCGAAGGGGTAGTAGGGGTAGAGGGGGTAAAAAAAATCAATGAGTATTCCAACTTATGGGCGATGTGTTACCACAGTTTTATTACACGGTATCTGTTCGATTTCTATGAACACATTAGTAAATGTTACATTGCAAAACAAAAAAAAGAATAGTTTTTGCGCTGAAGGCTCTTTTGCTATTGCACATTCTTTTGTCTTACATCTGCTTAATAATTGTTTCTTTTTTGTCATAAACAGAGCGACGACAAAAAGTATTGAATAGTATAGCGAACTTTTTGTACTCTTTTTCCGCTCTCATGTAGAGAGTATGAGTAAAAGAGCATAAACGAGTTTTATGCTCTTTATAAAATATTTCAATTTAAATTCACCATTTCGATAATGTTATTAAACAAAACAATACAAAAAGCATAAATGTTTCAAAAGGCATCACTGTTTCACATCAATATTATGAATGGACCAAGTTATGATAAAATGAGAGTAATAAGTCTCGAATCATTCGCGAGATGTCGCCAGTGGTTTTGAGTCATACTATTCGTTCAATACTATTCAATACTCTTTGGCGACGACTACCTGCCTGTTTTGTTCACTGCCGCTATATCAATACCATCATACTTATTTTGAGGCAGAGACTATTGTTGTACAACAACCACGTATGTGATGCTATCACTGTGTGTTGTTTACATGTATTCACTTTGATAGGTTGCCCTTTCCGTGCCTATAGATGTTAAGACATCAAAAATGCACGTATATCGGCGGCTTGAAAGTTTAAAGGGGTTGCCATTTTCCGCCTTTTGCGCATTCTTATGATGAAGCGGAACAGGGACAGGAAACCATGTTATCCTTACATTTTAGGTATATGATGTGTTCAGAAATTCATAAAAAAATGTACGAGGTATATTTTTGTGAATTTGGGTATTTTTTGTTTTTTTTTGGGAATGGGTAAAAACTCACCCCCAAAACAGGGGTGTCAGGGGTTAAAATGTACTACAAATACTTTCCTTATAAAATTCTACTAAATGGTTTTCCAACAGGTACTTGACAACTTAAAATTTAATTTGTGAACGCACTATTTCACTGATCATCTAACTGTTACTTTCCTTCTTTTCAGTAAACTCAACATTTTCATCATGCTAAATAACACGAACGAACATTGTATGCAAATTATAAAAATCTAATACCGAAATTCGCAGTCGGTGACCGCAACTTTAAGAGCGTTAACTCCAATTGTTGGTCGTTATTCTTGCCCTAGTAGTCAAGCAATAATAAGTTTAGTGCAAAAATTTGAGTCTACATATTCATTGTGTGATGCTGTCGTGCCAGTGAGTCAAAGGGTTGGTCGAAGTGGCGAAAACATAGCTGCTTTTCAGGCGCCCGTAGCAAATGATCGAAACCAGTCGATTTCGCGGCGTTCTCAACAACTGGGCGTCGCCAAGACCACTTTATGCCAAAGTTTTGCGTAAAGATCTTGGTTTACACCCATACAAGATCAAGCTGACTCAAGAGTTGAAGCCGATGGACCATTTGACGTGACGTACGTTCTCCGATTGGGCTCTGGACAAGTTGCGCCAAGATGATGAATTTCATTGCAAAATCATCTTCAGTGACGAAGCTCATTGGTTTCGTCGTTTCGGCAAAATATGCGTTATTGGTTTGGTGAAAATCCACATGTGCTTCATGAATCACCACTTCATTCACAAAAAATAACTGTTTGGTGCGGTTTGAATGCCGGCGGCGTCATTGGGCCATATTTTTTCGTCAACAATAACGATCGTCTAGTAACTGTGAATGGCGATCGTTTTCGCGCCATGATTGGCGATTAGTTTTGGGCCGAATTGGAAAACATGGAGTTGGACGACATGTGGTTTCAACAGGACGGTGCCACAAGCCCCATAGCACACGTTACAATCGAATTATTGAAGAGTAAGTTTGGCCGTCGTGGCCGTCGGTGGTGCAATGGTTAGTGTGCGCGGCTCTCGTACATGAGATCCTGGGTTCGAAACCTGCTCTGACCACCTTCAAAAAAATTTTTCTTTCGGCGGCGGTCACCTCGCATAGTGACGGCGACACTATCGAGTATATAGCCATGAAACAGCTTCTCAAAATACCATTCGGAATCGGTGTAAAACTGTAGGTCCCAATCAGTGAGTGAAAACTGGAAAGCGCACAGCGCAGTGATTGTGAAAAGTTATCCCCGGTCCCTTCATGGGATGTAATGGGAAACCATGTGTGTATGTAAGTTTGGCGAGCGTGTTATCATAAGAAATGGACCAGTCAATTGGCCGCCTCGTTCGTGCGATTTAAGGCCTCTGGGCTTTTTCCTTTGGGGCTACGTCAAATCATTGATCTATACCAACAAGCCGACGACTTTGGAAGAACTCAGAGCCAACATAGAACGCGAAATAGCGGCCGTTACTGCCGAAATGTGTGCCAGAGTCATCAAAAATTGGGTCCAACGAATCGACCGCTGGCGACGTGCCGGCGATGGCCATATGAACGAAGTCGAGTTCCATTCATAAATGTTTTGATTGAATTTCAAGTCGATCATAAAGTTTATGAAATTCTCAAATGGTTTGCGATGTATTTAAAAAAAAAAATTTCAACCCCTTACTGGAATCCCCGTTATATGTTTATTAACATACTAAAGCTCAAAATTCAACTTGCCAAAAAAAAAAAGTTAAAACTGGAAATCCATTTAAGGGTTAATTTCGTACTTATTACGAATTGGTGGTAAAATGTGCAACAAAACTGCATTTCAGGGGGTTGGTGTTCGAGGAAATCGATCATCATGTTCATCGGACTCTGCTGCCAATTGATGCTCAAAATAATCCATATAACAATTCAAAAAATTAACCAAGTTTCTTAGCATGGTGTCGAGGCAGTAAAAATTCCATATCCAGCAGCCCGTATCTTTTGCAATTTGTAACCGATTGCAGAATTTTAAAATGGAAATGGAAGCTAGACATCTTGAGATATAAAAAAAGTCATGACAATAGTGGTTTCGTAACAAAATAACTATTTTTGAGCAATTTATAAACAAAGTCCAAAAATGTGCTATTTTTTTGGTTCACTTGAATAAAGGCACTTTATTATTTTTTTATTATTTTTCAAGTAAACGTTGTTTTTTTGTAGGGAGCGTTTGTTGATTACAATTTATTACATCGTAATCATTTTACGAGTCAAAATGACAAAACACCGTTCTGAAGGACATTCTAACCGCGCAATAGCTAAAAAAATTGGACGGAGCCCAACAGTTGTCGAGAATTACATCCAGGACCCCTAGGGGAATGGAGAAAATTTTAAAGGAAGGGTTTCATTGTCTTTATCTATGTATGAGAAAAGAAAAATCATCAGAATTGCTTCCAATTCTGCCTTATCCTTGTCAAAAATAAGAGCTCAAGCTGGAGTGGGAGCGAGCAAGCCATCAGCACGCAGAATAATTAAGACCTGTGAGTATCTGAAATACCTGATATTACAAAAAAAGCCGCCACTTAATGCTCCTCGTAAGGACTACAATTCGCAAGAGACTACATGGTATGGGATGTACAGCAAAGAGGTCATGTAAATGACTGGAGAACCGTTGTATTTACGGAGGGGAAGAAGTTTAATTTGAATGGGCTTTATGGCTACAACTATTATTTTCATGATCTGCGCAAAGACAAGCGATTTTTGAACCGAAATCACAGCCGAGAGGGCGGCGTTATGGTGTGGAGTGCTATTACGTACTATGGCACCATCGACATTGAATTTTAAAGTGCAAAAATGACTGGTGCAAGCAATACAGTTATTGAAATCGGGTTTTCCGAAGTTCAGTGAACTATTTGGTCCCACATCTTGGATATTGCAACAGGATAATACCCCTATACACAACGCCAGAGTAGTAAAGGAGTCCATTGCAAGCCAAAATGTTAACATCCTTGACTGGCCACCCTATTCGCCAAATCTATACATGATTGAAAATGTCTGGGGTTGGTTTTCTCGTAAGGTCTATGAAGGAGGTAGACAATTTAATGACAAGCAGTCACTAATTCAGGCCATTGTATGCTTGGAGTCAAATTTCGGTGGAATACATAAATTATTTTTATCTCTCAATAAAAACCCGTATATTTGAAGTTATTAAAAACAAAGGGGGTAGTACCCATTAATAATAGTTCTTAAATGAAGCAAAATAAATTAAAAAAAGAAGAAAGACTGTTATTCATTAAAATTAGTTTAAGTGCATTTATTCAAGTGAACCAAAAAAATAGCACATTTTTTGACTTTTTTTTATAAATTGCTCAAAAAGAGTTCCATAGTTAAGAAACCACTATTGTCATGATTTTTTTTATATCTCTAGATGTCTACCTTCCATTTCCATTTTAAAATTCTGCAATCGGTTACAAATTGCAAAAGATACAGGCTGCTGAATATGGAATGAATACTGTTCCCATTATAGTGTACTTCAATAGGTGCACAAGTTCGAGGACATCGAGCACCATGTTGTTTGGACTCTGCTGCCAACTGATGCTCAAAATAATCCATATAAGAATTCAAAAAATTTTCCCAGTTTCTCAAAAGTTTCACATGGTGACGACGTATATCCGAGGAGGTAATTAATTCTTCTTCATGCGCCAGGTTTGGCAGGTTGATTCTTTTTCATGCGGCAGGTTCTTTTACTCAAATTCAGCGTTGTGCATAAGTCTTCGTATGACCTGGTGTAATGAAAAGATATAATTTTTAAAATGTATTTTGTATAAAACCAATGACAAAAACTAAAGTTTAAAGCACTCATACCTACTTTTATCTTTGCTTCGCTAAGTTTTGGAAACAATAAGGGTGTTTTGGTTACACCGCTTGCTTATATATTCGCTTGTTTTGTATGAAGCACTTAGCGAAGACTTAGCGAGAACTTAGCGACGCGATTGATACATCATTTACAGTTTGTCACCATTTTGTATATTTTTGAATAAAATGACTTTCGCGCTAAAAACTTGTTTTCTTTGCAACTTAGCAAGCGATAATCGCTTGCTTGTAACCAAATCACGACTATTATCTTTAGACGATCCTGAAATTGTAAGAATTGCAGGGATGGTATTAAAGTCAACTGCGGCGGAATTCTGTAGCTGCTTGGTGAAGGAATCAGTATTTAAATTTTCAAAATTCGTAAAATTGTAATAAAAATTTTCCGAATTTTATCATTTTAACTACCAACTTTTATTGTTAAAATGTTACAAAATACCTGTGTTGGCATCGGTTTCAACAGATATCTAAAAAATATATCTTTCCCTTATTCCAACTTTGTAACTTTATTGTACGAATCATTCATACGATTTAGAATTCTACCGTTGCCCTTGAATTGTTTCCAAACATAATACAAAATGACTTTTGACATTTTAATATCTTTTATGCAATAAAGTTCTTAGGATTTTTATACAACATTTCATTTCATTTTAATTAAAATAAAGTAATTCCAAACAGTCTTAGCTTTGAGTTTTACAAGCTCGTAAATATCATTTTGATGTGTATTTATGTATGTACACTCTCAATGTCACAGTTGAAAATGCAGATGCAAACAATGGCGTCACGTCACACACATTTATGTGACACATTTACCTAAAGGTTGGGCAAGGAATTTAATTATGTGACTTTGAAAAATTTGGGTTCAATTTTAATTTCAATTTTAATTTCTTTGTTTGTATGTGACAACAAATTTAAAACATGATGTGATTCTGGATTTCTTTCATATCTTATTTGGTATTCTTGTGATCATCTTTAGATTGTTAAGGTGTAGTGTATTTTTATTACAAGCACTAGCAAGAGAATCAAATTATTTTTGACAATAATATTATCTTCACCGAATGTGTGTTAAATGTCATCAGGCACACTTAAGAAAATAACTTTGAATATGTGTCCTTTGACTTTAGAAAGTTTGCTGAAACAAATAAATTTGAAAAGTGGAAACTTGAATATTGTATTTAAATTGTATCTACTACCAATCTGAAATTAATAGGGTTCAACAAACCGCATATTGTAGAGATTATAGGAAAATATTTCCAACATGGAGACATACCTAACCCTTGTGTACACTAATAAGTATCTAGAAACCTTTCTTGGTTTTTACTTGCTCATACAGGGTGACTGATGAGTATTGCTATATTAAGAAACTCAAATAACTTTTTTTTCAGTGTATGGAATTAATTTTTCTTTTATTCATGTTAAAGTTCTTTAAATTTTGTTAAATATAGCTTAATGAGTTTTAAAAATAATGGAAATTTAATGCCCCCCTCCCCCTGCTCGGTGATACTTGTGCGGCATCATAGCAAAAAGTTGTTCATTACTGCTTAGAGAGTTGTTCATTACTGCTTGAAGGATTGCTTTAGTTCATTTAAATTTCTTGGTTTTGCTTTGTAGACTTCCTGTGTGCAATAATCCCACAAGAAAAATTTTGGTGCAGTAAGGTCAGAAACCGAACTCGAAGGAGAACGAAAAATAGGAAGACCAAGTCTCCGCTGGAGCGATCAGGTTGACGAATCCCTGCGTACACTTGGTATTGCCATGTGGAGAGATAAGGCAAAAGATCGAACTGGTTGGCGAAACATGTTATCTTCGTTTTGTAAGGTCCCTGACCCGTCGGGGTTGTTCGAGGCTGGATAAGTAAGTAAGTAAGTATAGTTTTCTGCTAAAACCCACGCCTGTAGCACGATCCAGCATGCATTACACATTTTCTAATATCTGCATGGTAGCACCAAGATATTTGGTAGAAAAACGTGGCATATAACGCACAATGCAGTTGAATTGTCGCTGCTTGTGTTGAATGCAGCGTTGCAATACTCACTAGATTCATCTTCCGAATCATAAGCGGAAGGCTCCTGAAAGATATCCTCCTTAGGTTCCACTTCGGTGCAGATGTAATTAGTAGGGAAGACCAACCTGTTTATATTTGCATGAATTGTGATTTTGCCCTCTTTTAAGTTGTCAATGGCATTCAAAATGTTAGCATCCTTTTTTTGGTTCCTCCAAAAGAACCGCCACTTTCGGTGAGGAGAGTAAAATTCCGGATCTTTTTAAATTCTTCTTTGTTGATCGCAAGAACAAAAGTTAAAAAAGTTGCCGTTAGGATGAATTAACCGTCCTAAGGCCGCATTACAACCAACGTAAGATTACTTATCTTTCGCATTCGCTTAGAAATGCTTTGATTGTGTTAGTCAATGCCCTGGTATCATTCCGCAACGTTGTCGAGCTCTTACATTCGTCTTTTATATTTTCCATCGAATTCATCTTCCTAACTAGGGTGCTCAGAATGTTAACGATTTTTTCTTGTATAATTGTTTTTCGTCGATTAAATATAATAATTTGGCGTCGTGTCGCTTCCCGACAACAAATTGGAAACGTTCACCTTCCATCATCACGCTCTAATTACTTTCGTACTGTTTCGATAGCTACACGACAATGACAAAATCAACTTAAAAATGCACCAAATAATATTACCTCTTCAAACATTCGCTCCGCAAATTTACAGCTTAAAATTACAAGCACCCTACTACATTGGGTTGGTCATTCCTTTTCATCCCATAGGTTAGTAACTCATGACTACAACGCAGGGCCTCTGTGGTGTTCCAAACATAAAGACAAACCAGCATGTAACACCCTTATATGAGTTAGGGTGATATTACAGCTATTCCGTTGTGGTAATATTTGAACAAGGTACGATAATTCTTTTCGTAAATGACATTTCGCCCAAAAAATATGTACTACGTCAATGTTTTTGGGCGATATATCATTTTATATTGGGTCTTATGTCATTGTTTTTGGGCATGACATGACATATTTGGGTGATATGTCATTTTCGTATTTGGGCGAAATGACATTGGGCGAAATGACGGTACGCCTGAATTGTGTGCTTAACTGAATTGTCTATTATTCCAACAAAACCCTAAAATTTTGCAATTAGAAAATTGTTCCGGACCCTGTAAGCTTGTAGTATGAGTTTCACGTACATCAAATAAAACCAATGATTATTTTTTGAGTTTTATATTATGATCAGAAAAAAAAACTTATGGCCAGTTTCACAGTTGAAAATGCTCCATTTAAATCGACTTTAAATACCGATATTTGTCATTCAAATGTCATTTGATATGAAAATTTTGTGTAAGCTTTTAAATGACGAGTGTGAAACTCGCCCTTATTCCGTTAGATTTATAAATCTGTTCATTTATAAAATTCAGTTGAACAATTTGCAAGGCAAAAAAAAATTAAAAGTATTTGCATTCCAATGCCAAACAAACAAGGACGAAGTATTCAATGGTATTTCAAATCCTACTAGTTGCACTTCCACCAAATATTTAAACATTTTGTGCTTCTGGGTGAATTGGGTGATTTTTTGGCTGACTGGGTGTACCGTCAGCCCACTAACTTAACGATAGTAGAAAGTGATTCGTTTAAAGCAAAAATTGCCATAATGTTATCAATGTTTTTCTTTGAGATATTGTGAGCAATGAATCCACTGTGCGGACTCAAATTTAACTGATTTAAAAATAATTTGTTTCTAATTTTTCGACCTTTATTTTATTAATTATTCTTGACTAATTACACGCTGCTACAAAACTAAAAAATCGAAGGAACTTGGGGAGAGACCTAGTGTAGGTTGTAGGTCTCACCGAGTACAGCCGGAAAAATTTTTTTTTTTTTGTTGTATACCCCCAAAATCTGATTTTACCGTTAAAAACCCGTTATTTTTGACTTGTCATACAAATCGAAGAAATAGAGCTTTAAAAGAGGAGAAATAGAGCTTTAAAAATATGTAGATATGATGGTACTTTCAATAAAAACATATAGAATTTCAAGTGAGTAAACTTCAAATTTCCAAAAATTTTCTCAATTTTTCAACTTTGATCGTGATGTGTTGCATTATTTCATTCCCAATGGTGCTATATATATATAATATTCTGAAAGTGTGTTTAGTCTCAATTAAACTAAGTTTTATTTCATAACAATCGGAGTAAAATTGCAGAAGTTATGCGAAAGTTTGCTGGTGCCCTTTAATGGAGTTGTTACTCACATAGAGTAAAGTTATATACAGAATTTATGACTCAATTTGAATTTATTCACTATGGACTTTTGATAAACGTCTTGATAAACGTTCGCATAACTTCTGCAATTTTACTCCGATTGTTATGAAATAAAACTTAGTTTAATTGGAACTAAACACACTTTCAGAATATTATATATATATAGCACCATTGGGAATGAAATAATGCAACACATCACGATCAAAGTTGAAAAATTGAGAAAATTTTTGGAAATTTGAAGTTTACTCACTTGAAATTCTATATGTTTTTATTGAAAGTACCATCATATCGACATATTTTTAAAGCTCTATTTCTCCTCTTTCCTAAACAGTTCCATGATCGAAAATCGGTTGAGAAATAACAGCTTAATAAATCGATTTGTATGACAAGTCAAAAATAACGGGTTTTTAACGGTAAAATCAGATTTTGGGGGTATACAACAAAAAAAAAAATTTTTTCCGCCTGTACTCGATGAGGCCTACAACCTACACCATGTCACATCAAAAGTTATTTTTGACTGTAGCACCGTGTAATTAGTCAAGAATTAACTAATTTAAAAATCAAATAATAGGCTTTCAGTTTTTGGCAGCAAATAGTCGATTTTACGCCGCCAAGCTACGTTAATACCGGCCTCATTTTTTGCATAAAAATGGACTATGATTGTATTAGAAAAAAAATGTTGTAGGTGTGATGGCAAATACGATAATTTTCGATATTGGCCTAGGAAGAAATGGGCGTCATCGCGGAGCAAAACGTTGGTCGACTAGAGTGGATCTTCTTAAGGGTTTTCAAGAACATTAAGACTGATATGGTGACCATTCGGCATTTAAGTTAGGACAACATCCTGGCGCAAAATACGTCAAGCTCGTGTTTACGAAAAAACAAGCTGTTGCGAGTGGCGCCGGGTCGATTCATCAAGGCCATCGCGGACTCACTCAGCTACGCCAAGCTCGTGTTTACGAAAAACCAAGCTGTTACGAGTGGCGCCGGATCGATTCATCAAGGCCATCGCGGACTCACTCAGCTACCGCCACCATATGTTCCTCACTGTGGTATACTTGGTTGCGAATTGCCCAATCTTAGTAATTGAGTTTCCAGCTTTCGAACAGCCGATTTTGTGGAGTATAAATTGATCTACGGGCACGAATCTCATTTAGTTCTTCGTTATGATTTGTGGATATCATACAGGCCTGTGTTTCCATGACGAAATATCAAACAATACTGAATAAAAATTCCACGACAGTTTGATAGGCAACCAGAAAAAGTACCTCGAAATTAAGCACCCCATGTATTGTTTTAACAGTGTTAAATATAATTTATTTATAAGTTCTCATCACAAATGTGTTATTGAGAATATTTTTCGAATGCCTACCCGGCAACTCAGCTAGAATCAATCATATAACTATGCTAAAACGTTCCAATGAATTTTTCAGGGACAGAACTGACCCCTTTCCACAACCATTGACAAAATGCTAATTTAGGGCATTACAGGATCCATACAGTCTTCTCGTTTTACTTTAAATCTTCAACTTGTAAATGTTTCATGAATATTTAAGTTCTTTAAAAATATTTCACGACCAGTCCTTGTGTTATTTATCTATCTATTGTCTGAAATAACCAAAAACTTGTATCTCTCATAACGTTGTATACGTTGTTTCATAAAGTCAGTTGACCTAAATGTTAGTTGCGCCTCATAATGTGGTTTGTATAAATTAATTATACTACCAAACATTCATTGAAAAGTTTTTCAAAATTACAATTAACCCCCATTATGGACTTAAGACATTTTAAAAAATTCATTACGACTCCCCTTTTGGTCCTCCATATTTGACCGAGCATAATACTACACAATGCTTGAAGTTTCAAAAACAGCAGAACATAATGATGTAGTTTCCACAACAGCAAAACATCTACTAGGATATGAGACAGTCAACTTCAGCTGTACATGAGGCGCCGCATGGTCGAGACGCTAACAAAACGATGCATCTACTATGCCAAGAGCCATTTGACATATAGTACTGGTCATATTTGATTATGTCTGGTCGGCGCGAACATGTACAAAACATAGTTGCTTAAGGAAGGATTGACAGGCTGGTGGTTAGATGTTTGAAATAGTCGTCTGGTTGGTGGCTTGTTAGCACTGGACTAACTGAAATCACGCAATACTGTTCATGTTATGGACAAAAATCTAATTTGCAATGAACAACAGCAGTTTCGTAATTTAAAATTCAAATTAGAACATGGTGACAACTGCTCGAACAATAGAAATGTCATCAATGTTTAGATAAAATAACTATTGGGAAATAAAAAATAACATAATTTTATAAAATTGCAAGAACAAGGACAATGAGGAGGAGGATGGAAAAAGGAGATAAACTACTTTTTGTTTCCAAAATAAATATGCAATACAGGCGAGTGAAATTGAGAATATCTGTGCAAGAACTTAAGTCAAACGCAGCCCTATATAACTGCACTAAATTATAACAAACATCGGTCGATCGTTAGGATACTCAAATTTTTATGGACGACATAGCGAAATATAGGACAACTCCTTTTAAGTTAAAAATAATTTTATGAGAGGTCGATGGTTCTGTATGGAACTACACTATATCTACATTTTTAAATTCTTAAAGTAATTAAATTTGGTGCATTCGTTCTAAGCAGACAACTTTTGTTTGTAGTTTTGAACCTTATTACAAACAATACACAAAAATGTATACCGATTCATTAATAGCTTACGCAATGCTTGAATACATTGTATATTTCGGCAAATTTCAATGACCTTTACTCGAAAAGGCTGCCATAGAAATAGAGGTCAACGCAATTTTGAGCGGAACACTAATTAATACGTTCTATGGAACCAGTTCCACAACGCATTACCTTATTGCAGAGTTCGTATTTACCCCCCACGTGTAACCTATACACATCGTTGTTGTGAATGTGTAAGGGACGTAGCTACCCACAACGATGGGGAATTACCCATCACGGTTACACATTACCCTCACGGTAATGTTGGGTAGTTACCCACGGCGTTGGGCAATGCACTACCCAGGGTAACCCATCCCCATTTTTGATTGAAAATATAAATAATAACCAATTTTAAGGGCTTCTAAGGGTTTTGCTTAAAGTGGTCCAATTCATATGGAAGAATTATTTTTTTCAAAACTCGCCAAAATAAGAAAATCGCTAAAATAAAAAAGTGGCTATAACTCCAAATATAAAATAATAAAATATTGACCTCCTATGGAGGCTTTAAACAGTGGATATGATAAATTTTTTCAGGTTTTTAAGGGAATTTTTATAAACTGGTCTAATTCTTATGGACGTTTTTTTTCTTAAAAAAACTCGCCAAAATAGGCAAATCGCTAAAATCTCAAGCGGCTATAACTCGGAAACTGCTCGTCAAATCGCAAAAATAATTATTTTTTTTTCTTCGTGGTAGTGTTTAACAGACGGACGTCTTCAATGTGGCATAATTTTTTTTAAATCGCTAAAACTGCACTTGGTTTTATTTTAGTGATTTTCTTACTTTGGCGATTTTTGGCGTAGAATACGTCTTACCTTACGGTATAGGGAGTCATGTCAGATTGTCATTGTTGTAATCTTTATTTCATTGATTATGAGGAAACGGCGAGATAACTTTTTTTCAAAATTTTTTTGTAGGTAAATGAAGATGTTTTCTTTCGTTTGATATACATTTCATATTGGTTGATATCTTCCTAATATTTAAATTTCTCAAATGAAAATTGTTTAAACACATACACTCAAACATATGTGTGGTGTTTGGTTGAGTGTTTGAATTTGTAGCGTGAACACACACTATGCTGATGTTTCAGTGCGGACACAAACCTTCGGCTGTTGTTTTGATTGATGAAATATTGAAATTTCGTATATTTACTTATGTATTTAAGTGAAACAAAATGTTAAATGTGAATTTGAATTTAACATGGATGTTATTGCTTATGTTATTTATCATTTATTGTTATATATGTTTTCTGTCTTATCGGATGGCGTATTCTACGTTAAACTTAATGGCCCTGTCTCTGACACAGCCTGCAGGGACAGTCCGTGGCCGAAGGCCTCGGACAACTGTCTGCTGTTTTTTTTAATAAAATTCTTCCATACGAATAAGAGCAGTTTATGAAAAACACTTTGAAACCTGAAAAAATGTCGTATTTTTTCGAATTGACGCTCCGTTTCCGAGATATAGGCATGAGCGACATTTTTTTTAAAAATTTTAGTTTTAGCGACTTTTTTACAAATAAAGTGATGCCATATTGAAGACATGTATTGGTTAAAGTCTCTTATGAAGGTAAAAATTTTATTATTTTTTTCGATCGGATGCACTGTTTCCGAGTTAGAGCCACTTCTTCATTTTAGCGATTTTCTTACTTTGGCGATTTTTTGAAAAACAATCTTTCTTACGAATTGAACCACTTTATGAAAAACCCTTAGAAGCTATCAAAAATTTGTTATTTTTTCGATTGGACGCTCCATTTTCGAGATATAGAAAGTTTTTATAATCCTATCATAGTTTCAATCAAAAATGAGGATGTGTTAACGTTGGCAATGCATTACCCATCGCAGTGGGTAACTACGCTTTATTTTCGCCTCTACCCTGTGGGTAATGAGTAATAGTTATTGGTAGTGCCCCTTCGTCGCCGGTAGCTGCCCATTGTTTTCCCCAATACCCTGTGGGTAATGGGTAATCATGATGGGTAATTCCCCATGGTCGTGGGGAACTACCCTTTATTTTCTCCATTACCCTGAGCGTAATGGGTAAACGATAGCTACCCATACCCCACGTCAATAATTATGGGTTACCCTGGGTTACCCATTACCCACGAAATACGAACCCTACCCTATTGGGAATATTTGTAAGTTCCGAAAGAAGATTAGAAGCATTGTTATATCGATACATTGCCAATTTGTCGGCATGCACTTAAGCCAGTAGGAAGGCCTCTTCGCGTTTCTGGGGAAAATTTAAAATGTTGTAGTTTTTCTAACATTTTCGCAGTGTTCTCCAACCCCATTTGTGGGATTCTTAATCCTGCCAGGGATAAAGTTCCTCTGTTTCAATGTCCTTCTCGAACATTCTTCATTGATTTGCAGTAGCCCACAAATTTTTATGCAGATGTGCCCACAGAATGGAGCGTCTGACCATACAACACTCGTAAGTCGGCTCAGCTCGAATTTTGCCAACCCCAGGCGATCTGTGACATTCTGCTGAGTTCTGATGTATTCCACAGCTTAGGTTAGGAAGAACGTCCAATGAGGATTGTTGTGATACCACCGGGCATTATTTTCCGGTCCGATCGTTGATCCTGTTAATTGAACTGATAAGGTTACCTATACGTATATTCCAAGATATGGCTGCAAAAGACACATATATTTGTTCCTGGCCAACCAAATACAGCTGCGCAAAACTGTCCAAAGATAATTTCAATTTAACTGTTCAAGATATTCTCTGATACTCAAAATGCCGGGCATAAATATTAAAGATTTTCGACGTTTTCGTCCTCCTCTTCATCCCCACAGCTTCTGCAGTAATCGCGAGCCGAGATTCCAAGTTTAGGCGCGTGTCAGCCTACTCGTATTTCATAGTGTCCAATGATTATAGCTACCAGCGTAGACATTACCTGTCTAGAACTGGATATCTAAGTTAATGTAGGCTTTCGGGCAGAACTTGCGCGGTAAAAAGATGTTGACAATTTAATAAATTTTTTAATTGAAATTAAGCCAATAATAGAATTTGTGTCTTTAAATACTACATTTGTAACACAATTGCAAAAAAAATTGTTGTTGAAAAATAAACTGTGTTACAAACTGATTTGATGTTCTAATTAATTTTTTATTTGAGCCTAAAATTTAATATCACCAATTCATATTAACCCTTTACAATTTTGTTGAAAAATAAACTGTGTCTTTGTCATATTAACAATTTGATTTGTTATACTAATAAAATTTTTTTTTGAGCCTATCATTTATATTACCAATTCATATTAACTCTATAAAATTTTGTGCAATTTTGTCCTAAATATGTGGGCACACATGCTTGGTGATCCTGTAATTTGTGCCTCCACAACATCCACCATTCGCATGTCTCAGTGTTTTGGTTTTAGAGGTAAACTTGCATGCAAACAGGGGAATACCCTCACGGTCCATAGCCAGTGGAAAAGGTAAAGCAGTCACAAAACTAGCCAGCTCATCCGCTCTGAGGTTCACTGGAATGTTCCAGTATCCAGCATCCACCGAACTGCTTGACCATCTAATTTAGAAATGCGCGACTGTTGTGGGTCGCTGTTGAAGTCAGGAACACAGATTGCAGAGATCTTCAAGCAGCCTGAATGCCGGAGTCGATGCTGTCCCAGGCGATTATGACTTCTCGTCCAAGCGAACCCTGCGATTATTTGGTAGCCTTTGTGCAAATCCTAGGCCGAGCTCACTAGAATAAACCCAAACCCCTACTTTTTCATCTAGCTTCGACCTATCACTGTTGAAGCTTAAATACCTTCAATAAACTCGTATGGCGCCTCTTCCCATCTTGCCTGTCTGGGATATAACTCTATAAGTTGTTCTCAAAGGTATAACCATATTGGATGGTGATCCATTGCAAGGAATGTCTTACATGGATTGCAGACGTTTCATTTATTCTCTTTCCCAACAAATTATGTGGGAACAGGTGATAGATAGCTCCCAAAACCCACGGTTACGCGAAGTCAACCCACCATACATACAACAGCTATCTCAGGAATTTTGTCAAATTGTTTTGATAAGTGGCTTTTTCAGTACCGCTCATCAAAGAACAATACCACAGAATAATAATATCTACTGTCGAAGTTAGACCCCCCTTCATCTGCTCTTGGTCCTTTTATACGAACAAAGCGCCACTGTATTTATACTGATCTTATCCATAACTTATGCTGTATCGTTTTGTTGTTTGAATGCCAATATGCCGTATTTTTATCTTATCGCAAATACAGTATACTTGTGTCCAAACACATTGGGTTTACTATTCAATACAACATGTTAGAGACACAATGATAAGTAGCTCATAACATATGTTTTTGTGACCGAACTGCAGCTTTATTTGTTGAAAACTGCTGAAAACAAAAACGTCACAGGCAACATAGAAATATAAAAGCAGCAGATCTTCAATTCATGAAAGCAGTGTTTTCAAACATATGCATGTTTTCTGCAATATATTGTTAGGGCTATTTTCTTCAGCATGAAATAACGGACTTGGAATTATGCTTTCTATCGAGGTCAACATCTAGATATCTTGTAACACAGCTCAGGCAAATTTATACCATACACGAGGGACAGAATAAGGCTGACCAGTTATGTTCTGAGTAAAGTCAGAATCAGTACTTTCCCTTATAACACTGTGATAGTTTTTGACCCGAAAAAAAATTAACTTTGATGAATCCTTTTCGAACTATTAGGGGGGAGTCCCCTGAGTGCGAAAGTACATTTGGAATTGTCAGATTGAGAAATCGGTATATATGGATATAGGTAAGTCTGCGCTATTTAAACAAATTTTACCGGCCATAGGCCTATTTTTTTTTTTGGCCTGAAAGGGCTTAAAAAGCTTATTAAAATAGAAAAAACAAGTGTTTGCGCTCGGTCCGACTTCTTGAGATATGGGAATTTCAAGCTTGAGTATATAATTGGCCATATCTCACACATTTATGGTCCGATCTGGTTCCGGCGAATATTATTACAAAGACCATTAAAAACTCTTTAAATCTGCATATAGATATATTACATTTTATTAACCCATTGGGGACAAATTTAAAAAATACGATTTTTTAACCTCACTTTTTTGCTAAAAATCTGATTTTCTCAAAAAACAGCCCTAGTAAACCTATTTTCTACCTAGACTCAGATTGTAGGCTTTATTTTAAGGTATAACACTTCGCATTAATCCTTCTAAGACCGGAGATATTGGAGTTGGATGATGAAGATTAGCATTATATTTATTTAACGGTTATTTTTAAAAATTTTTCATTTCTTTGAATTAATTAACTTAAAAAAAACGAAAAAAATATATAAAAGTCCAATGTTTTGATTTTGAAGCTTAACTTGAGGCCTATGCTAGGAAAATAAATAAAATTTTGGAAAAAAGTAAAAAAACTTTAATTTTTTCTTGTATTTCAAATTTTGAACATAAATATCTCCGGTCTTAGAAGGGTTAATGCGAAGTATTATACCTTAAAACAAAGCCCGAAGTGTTGCCTACAATCTGAGTCAAGGTAAAAAATATGTTTACTAGGGCTGTTTTTTGAGAAAATCAGATTTTTAGCAAAAAAGTGAGGTTAAGAAATCGTGTTTTTTAAATTTGTCCCCAATGAGTTAAGAAAATGTAATATATTTATATGCAGATTTAAAGATTTTTTAATGCTATTTGTAATGATATTCGCTGGAACCAGATCGGACCATAAATGTGTGAGATATGGCCAATTATATACTCAATCTTTAAAGGCCCATATCTCAAGAAGTTGGACCGAGCGCAAACATTTGTTTTTTCTATTTCAATAAGCTTTTTAAGCCCTTTTAGGCGAAAAAAAAAATTGGCCTATGGCCGGTAAAATTTGTTTAAATAGCGCAGACTTACCTACATATATCCATATATACCGATTTCTCAAAAACTGGAGCCAATCTGATACTTCCAAATGTACTTTCGCACTCAGGGGACTCCCCCCTAATAGTTCGAAAAGGATTCATCGAAGTTAATTTTTTCGACTATCACAGTGTAATCAACCATAAAATCCCCGACAATTTTCTTCCTGAATTCGAGAACTGCCGTCGACAGTTTCAAGTCTCTTAATGAGATGGCTAAACAGTTTACTCTTCAGCTGATGTGTGTACAGGGCACCAGGGACATGCCAGGGAAGTGCAAAGTTGAAATAGAAACCCCACAGCTGCCTGATTATGAGAAGCTGTCACCTATCCCTTCATGGGAGTTACAAATACAATTATAAGTAAGTGAGTGAACTACATAGTAATTGTGTAAACGGTAAAAATCAGTATTTAAAGTGACAAAATTCATAAAATTTCAATATAAAATTTCTGAATTCTGAAACTTTGTTGGAATCGTTACAGGAGCCTTCTGTGAAGTATTTGGCAATGCATGTACCTATAAGGTGACTTTATTTTAACAACACTTCTAACATCATAATATTTAAACAAAACTCCTTCTGTCTGTGGTCTAGACACTGAATGAATACTTTTGTGTAGAACACATTCGGATACTATATGACAGTTTTTAAGGACAAGAAATATATATATGTATATACCGAAATCGGGGGTAGATACATCATACCTGTAATTTACTTTAAGTAGAGTTGGAAAAACTAAAATGTAAATCCTACATATTCCTGGAAATGGAAATTGTAGGTTTGGACTCTAGTTGAATGATATGTAATCTTATTATAACACCGAAGTTTAAAGTGCTAATATATCGATATACGATTTTAACATTTATTGAAAACGCTTCTTCATCTTGTTGTACTTATATAATTCATAGAATAATAAATGCTTTTTCAACATGTCATAGTAACACATACACCAACCACATACATTGATCAAACGCAAACAATGAAACACTAACGGACAATTTAATCAAGAAATTTTTAATTTTTTAAAATTCAAACACAATTTCAAACGTGTGTTACAAAATGTATTAGCCTATAAATAGAAAACCTGTCATTCTTCTTAATTTTTTTTCATGATAAAGATGCAAATATCTAATACAATTTTGAATATAATTTTAAATATTTTAATTTATGCCACTTGGGGATGAATGTGTTATAAGGACTTAGCAGTCTTTGCACATACTTTTTTCTTGATGTACCATAAAGCGGCTAGGGGCACATATACAAAGGTGCAAAGGCGGAATGAATATTGTGAATTTACCATCCAAATATCCTTAACTGTCATTCTCATTTCGCAGCATTTGCTTTAGTTATCATATTGAATTGAAAATTTTGTTTTGTTAAACTGTGTGAATTATCATTGCAGTTGACCTACAACATAAAAAGAATAATTTCAATTTGGTTTAAAAATTAAACATGTACAGCTGATGTCAAAATAATAGGACCACTGTGATTGTTATTTTTAATTATATGTTAAACGAAAAATTAGAAGCAAAATGTATTTCAAAATTAACTTAAATTAGACACAGATAAGTACACAAGACTTGTGTGATAAAAAAATATACTTTGGGGTCACATAAACACAAAAACATTCATTGTTTTATCCAAAAGTCAAAAAATGTGCAGTGAAAATAATAGTACTGCTTATATCTAGATAAAAATAAAAATTTTAAATAATTTAAAATAGGTTTTATTTTGTAAGTTTTTTATTGGAATATGTTTACCAATTAAAACCAATATTTAGTTGGGTTTCCCTTATTTGAAATAACGGCTGAACAACGTCTTCCCATTGACCAAGGTACGCCATCTGTCACTTGGTATCGAATACCAGAACTGTTCCACAGTACTCCACAATTCATTATTGTTGATGGGTTTGACTTCAGACACCCTCTTCTTCACGTCTGCCCATAAATTTTCAATGGGGTTCAAGTCTGGCGATTACGCAGGTCATTCCATTAATGGGATTTTTTAGTCTTCAAACCACTTTTTAGCCTTTCGGCTTGTATGTTTAGGGTCATTGTCCTCCTTCATAACCCAAATTAGTGGCATTTCTTCATATACATACGGAGGCATCACTTGCTCAAGGATTTGAACATATACGGAAGCGTCCATGATGGTATTTATACGATGAATCGGGCAAACGCCATAATAAGAAAGGCATCCCAAGACCATGAGGGAACCTCCACATTTGATTGTCTTTGAGGTATATGTTGGGTTAAACTCTCAATTTGGTGGCCTCCGAAAAGACAATCAAGATACCTTTCCACCGTATAAAACAATTTTGTATTCATCTGTACAAAGAATATTTCGCCACTTTTCAATTGGCCAGTTTAGATGACTTTTTGCAAATTGTAACCTTTTAGTCACATGCCTCTTTATCAAAAGCGGCACTTTTCTTGGGCTGCGAGCTTTTAGGTTATGTTCCCTTAACCTACGGCATATGGTATCAGTGCTTACTGTCAAATTCAATTCTTTTTTTTTTACTTCTGCTGGCGACATAAAGGTATATATTTTGATTTGCCCCAATATTATATAGACCGTAAGTGGCGAAGTGGAAGTTTTACGACTACGTGTTTCAGCTTTGTATTTGTAGGTTATCGGGTTTCCTAATTTGAGTATAAGTTTTGCCCTCGGAAATTAATTTTTTTTTATGAGATCACGTTTCTCATTTGAACAATATTTAGCACGTCCCATTGCAAGCAAAATAAAGCGAAAATTATGTTTTCTTTTTAAATTTTTATTAAATTAAATCACCATTAACCACATTAAACTATTATAAACTAATATTTCAGGTCCGCTTTAATTTTTGATGTGTTAACATCTATAGGCGCGGGTACGGCCTAAATTCACAAAGTGAATACATCCAAACACAATTTGGCCGACTGCGCTCACACAGATTGTCCGACAGCGATCACACGTTAAACTCCTCCGAAACGGTTGGACCGATTTGTATGAAATTTTGTGTGCGTATCGGGTAGGTCTCAGAATCGGCCAACATCTATTTTTCATACCCCTAAATGAGAAGGGTGACTATATAGAACACAGATTTATCCGACTGCGAAACACAGATTGTCAAACTGCGAAAAAGCACACACACTGATGTAGCGGCAGCGAATAGTTGCATTGTGTGGTTGCGAAGCACTCTCCGAGCAAAGAGAATAATGACGAGGTTATACGTATATAAAAATGAGACAGCAAGAGAGCAACGAAAATTGTGTGAACTTGTATAGCGTATGTACGTACGAACATAATCATGTATGTATGTACATGTATGTGACTGTTGCTTTGCATTCTCTTTGTTTTTTGTGGGAATAAAACAAAAAGTATTAATCAAGAAAATAATGACACTTGTCTTTAAATATTAAGCTGTATTAAGTATTAATATTATCTAAATGAAACGTCATCATATGATTGAACGCCTTTTTAAATTCTTTATATTAACTTCACCTGTCTGTATGTATGAATGCCGAAAAAATTTTGGATTGATTGTTAACCCTTTTCCCGTGATCCAATCGAGCTGAAACTTCGCAGGCAAACTAATTGCGACGACAAAAATAAACTGTCATGGGCCGGATTGGATAAAGGGGCGTGGTACCTCCCATACAAATCACAAATCAAAATCCAATATTTCTGCCACTGTTAACGATATTTGAACAAAATTGGCTATTGTGAAAGGGAAGCCAAATAAAATGTGGGTGCGGAGCACTGTCAGAGCAAAGAGAATAGTGACGTATATAAAAATGAGATAGCTGGAGAGCAACGAAAATTTTGTGAACTTGTGTAGCGTATGTACGAACATAACAATATATGTATGTTCATGTGTCTGTTGTGCTCAAACGAAAAGTATTAAGCAAGAAAATAATGACACATGTGCTTACACTGGTTTTAAATAATTGTAAATATTAATATTATTTAAATGTAACGCCATCATATGATTGAACGCTGTTTTTTACTTTCCAATGTAACATTTACGAATGTGTTCATAGAAATCGAACAGGTACCGTGTAGCAAAAAGGTGTTAATACATCGCCCGTGAGTTCGAACACTCATTGGATTTTTTTTATACAATCGCTTCAAATAGTGCTACGCTATCTTATCTTCTTATATTATTTTAAAAATTTACATATTGTAAGAGTATACGAGTACACAATATTAAAATTTAAAATAATCTACCGCATAAGAGAGCAGACATCAGTTAACGGGACTGCGAATTTGTGGAGGAAAATATGATTGCAGAAGAACAATGTCTCAAAACAAAATCAAAACTTTAAGGTGGTGCTATCATTTTGACATAACTATATGCATCATTGGATTACGAGAAATGCTACGATATATGATTGGAAATCGTTTCGAATGTGAAGTTTAGTGGGTTTGATGAATTACAGAAATAGAATTTTTGTCACATTACTGTTATGCAAATATGATTGAAAATTGATTTCCATAATGGCATTGCAGTAATTTCAATATGAAATATTATAATATGTAAAAGGGAAACTTGGAATAAAAATGTTGTTGAAATTATGGGAAATAATTGAATTTTATTGTTTTGTTACAATCGAGAAATACAAAAGATTTGCCTTGTATTGTATAGTAATAAAGTGTTTCGAGCCTCAGGTGAAACAAGGGTCTGGCACTAATAGTCTAACGAACTTCGCATTGATCTATGGCCTCCACATTTTTATATTTCGTAACCCATTTAACCTGCTCGAGACTATTTTTCAGAGAGTGTTCTTACATTCCGTATGCCAATAATAAACCGTTGTGTAAAGCCAAATGTCTTTATCGATAAAAATTTTTTATTCTTGGAATTTGTCAACGTTGCTATTATGATTGATATTTAAGACGGGTGATTCATTAAAGCACCGCACCTGTTCCTACAGCTGGCGACGCCAACAATCTCTAGGCGCGCATACAAGTTGAGTTTCACCAACTATGTTGCGTGTTGATGTTGCAATATTACTTAATATGCATCAGTGTTGGTAGCTCAACCAATCGGCCGCCTCACCTTCGAAAAAGTACGGCTCAATCACGCCGATTGACAAAAAGTCCGCACCACACAGTTGCTCGTCGTGGGTGCATTTGTTTCTCATGGATAGCATGAGGATTTTCTGAGCCCCAAATTCAACAATTTTGGGTATTCACGAAGCCATTTAGATGGAAATACGCTTCATCGGAGAAGATGTTTTTTTTAGAAAAATTGGCATTGACTTCACTTTGCTTTATTACCCATTGAACGAATTGGCTGCGCTTTCTATGGTCTGCTGGTTTGAGCTCCTGAGTGGGCTGAATTTTGTTCAAATGAAGGTGGAGGTGTTTTGTGAAATTTCGCTGCGTAGTGCTTCGTGAAATTTGAAGTTGTTGAAAACGATTTCGAATTGATGTTTTCGGTAATTCGGCGATACTCTCGTTTACAACAGCAATGTTTTCAAGAGATCGACCGGTACGTTGACGCACAGGAGTCTTACTGTTCATAACCGATGCAATTTTTTCAAAAATTTTAGCCACTCTTCGAATGATTGACACATTAGGTGCACTTTCTCGAATTAAAATTCTTCGAAGTTTGCGAACTTATTGCAAATTTTTGTAATAAGTTTTCACAATTATATCGCGTTGTTCCTGCACAAAGCTCTCAATTTGTAAAAATCGGAATAAACATATGTGACAGCTGACAAATGTCAGAGTTGCCAGTTGCAAAAAAAAAATACACTAAATTTAAAAAATCCAATCTCACTGAGACACCCTTTATATGGAAATTTCAGCAGGTGTCACAAAGTTTTTTGGAAGAGAGCGGATCGGCAAGTTGGCAGGGACTCTGACATGTCACTCCTTATTCACTGATGTTGACTTTAGGAAATTTCCAACTGGGAAGTAATGGGAAAATAACAATGCTCAAATGTAGTGGTGTCATACTACGATGATCGTGTTTTCTATGTGACACGTACCAATTGGCTTAAATTTGTCGATGTGGATGGTGAAATTATATATTTGTATGCTGTTCTTCAACCAGGCTCCAACCATATCCAAGACATACTATGTTCTCTTCTTAGTATTAATGTTTATGTGTCCTCACGAAATAGAACTATGAAAAACTTTGGAGTTGTCTCCCCAAAAATTTGCACAAATAGTTTTTTGGGAATCATTTCATATGTTTACATTCATCGACAGAACAAACCCCAAAGTAATGGTATTTAATTTGCTTAAGTGATTCTCTGTTCGTGCATTTTGTAGATACCAACATCCCAGCTCCTTATTGGTATGCACGACTTGCTATTGATATACATGATGTGCGTGATTGCTGTTCATTTGTTCCAAACTAAAAATAAAAGCATCTACTGAACTTAGTTATGCACACTGCTAACAGCATCAGGAACCGGAAATACAAATATATATGGGTCAGTTGTAGAGTTATATTTTACTGCTTTTACGTTCTTTTTTGTTTCAGTTGTTTTACAGCCACCAAGTTCATGGTGTGTCTGGCTCCTTTAGTCCATCACAACCCATATCATTACGACCTTTTCTATTTTCGAGAAATGTTGGACATTTAAATTACATATTTTATTCTTGTCCTAAAATAAGAAAAATCTCCTTTGCTTCATAAAGTGATGACAATGACAATAGAAAACTAAATGCAATTTTTATTAGAAATTTTAAGCTAGTGAATATAAAATAAAGGGCACTTCGTTATGGAACACAACAGTTGAAAAATATGGACAACAGTACAATTATGACAGTATGACAAATTATCATATCTACCAAACTTTAGGAGCATCGAAACAATAGTATAAGATTATAGTTAACTTAGTCGTATTTCTTTAAAAGTGGGAGAGTAGCCGTCGGTGGTGCAATGGTATTGGGTGCGGCTCTTGTGCATGAAAATGTGGGTTAGATCCCTGCTCTGACCACCTTCAATTTCTTTCGACGGCGGTCACCTCGCTTTGTGGCGGCGACACTATCGAGTACTTAGCAATGAAAAAGTTTCTCAAAATACCGCTCGGAAACGGTGTAAAATTGTAGGTGCTAATCAGTGAGTGTAAAACTTGAACGCGAACAGCTCACTGGTTTGTGAGAAGCTCTCAATAATCCCTTCATGGGATGTAACAGGAAATCTTTTAATTATTTATTTTTATTTGGATCTACTTCAGATACAAGATGTGAGAAGGTAATTTACTTTTTGTGAAAAGTTCATTGTAGCCAGTCCGCTGAAAATTTCAAAAACAGCGCAATAATTTAGGCATTCTGTCAAGTATAGCAACATAGCTGCTATAATTTTACTTGTATACCTATCTTGGGGTTGTTGGCAGCCCCAAACCCTACCATCGGATGCAGTGACCTCAACCTCAAAACGTCCACAAACTTTAATACCAATTACACCGTAAGACAAAATTTGATTTTTTTCAAAATGTTGGGATTCTGTTCACGGATTCTGGTAGAAAAGTCAAAAAAAATTATAGGTGTATTGGCGTTTTGCCAGATCTGATCAGAATTTGTTTTTAGGGCGGGTCAAAATTTCCGCCCCTCGGAACTTCCCTGCAGCATATCGACATGCAAAATTGTGTGTTCCTTACTTCTGAGGTACAAAATATGTGTAGAAGTTTTATAGAAAAGATTCAGATAAACATTTTTGTGGAAAAACTTAACCCTCTAGCTGTCACGTATATCCATAATTTTTACTTTTTTTTTTTAAAAACTCGCAAAAAATTGCTCCAAAATGACGGGTTGTTCTACAAAAATTATCGCCATAAAATTTCACTATATGTGTCCGAACACTCCAAAACACAAATCTTAGCCCAAGTGGTAGATAATAAGCAAAAACAAACTGCCTTCTAAGGGTTAATAATGAATTTGGTCATTTTGTTGTTTACATTAAAAGTAGTCCACATAATATAATGAATTTTGTCATATTTCATCTTTTATCCAACATTTGAGCTAAGATTTGTGTTTTGGAGTGTTAGGACACGTATAGTGAAATTTTATGGCGATGATTTTTGTGGAACATTTGGACCACGCCCCCCGTCATTTTGGAGCAGCTTTTTGCGAGTTGGAGGGTTAATTTGTTCCACAAAAATGTTTATCTGAATCTTTTCTATAAAACTTCTGAACATATTTTGTACCTCAGAATTAAGAACACATAATTTTCCATGCCGATATGTTGCAGGAAAGTTCCGAGGGGCGGAAACTTTGACCCGCCCTAAAAAAAATTTTGATCAGATCTCGCAAATAGCCGATACACGTATATTTTTTCAAACCTTTCTAGCAGAATCCGTTGACAGAACCCCATCATTTTGTTTGATGTCGCATAGTGTTAAATCTTCAACCAACTATCGATCGAGATTCGTGGAATACGTTAGACTGCGTGGAATACGTTAGACCAGTGGTTCCCAAACTATTTTGGTCGTGGAACCCCCATATTTTTTTCCACTGATCGCGGAACCCTGAATATATTTTAAACAACGACTTTTCAAAATGTAATGAGATATTAAATGAAACAAGTATTATTTTAAAATTTCAGATTTTATTGAATTAAACAAAACTTAAAAAAAACAATACATCATAGAAATAATTAACAAAAATGCAATATATTAACTAAAATAAATGAAAAAACATTTATGTGAAGACTGCACCTGCTTCTTTGATTCCATGATTCTTTTAAAATTTGGCGTTATGTTTGATAACTGAACCCGCATATCTGGTGCAGCATCAAGAGTGTTTCGATATTTGGTTTTTGTCGCAACATATTTAGAAAACCCAGCTTCACACAAATAAGTGGTTGCAAACGGCAATAAAATTCGAATAGCCTGTTTTGATAAAGTTGGATATTCATCGAACTCATCTGACCAGAAGATTGTTAATGAAACTGTTCTAAATTGTCATTTCCAATTCCGCTAATGTCGCAACGGATGACACACCCGATTTAGATAGGAGTGAAAAATCATTAACTGGTAAATTTTTTAATGTTTTATTCAAATAATCTTCTCCATAAACAATACCCGTTTTTTTTATGTAGGCCTCATATTCACCAGTGTATGTCAAAGTACCGAAGCCAATAATATACCTGGGGTAACCACCTGAGTGAAGGAGGCTTGTCAAAACCAACTGATGAATTTATGGTGCATATGCAGGCGGTTCATAATATTTTTCAAAAAATAAACCAGGATGGCCTTTTTATCACCAAAGCTTTTATAAAAAAACATTTGCAGTAAGCTAATGACATTAAATGCAGTGAAAAAGTCAAAAAAAATTCTATCGTTCTCGAATGTTCTTCCTAATACGAAAATTAAATCAAGAAATAATTGTATTAGCGAACCAAAGAAAAAGAAAATGGAATAAAATATGAAACTAATATTTTTTTGCTTAATCATGGGCAAAAGTGTATTTCATCTGTATGGGTTCTTTTTAATCACTTTCTTAAAAAAGTATTGTTCTGTCTACAAACTACTCTTGCACGAAATGCCTGCAAAAAATATTGAATACCCCGACATTTTACTCTAACAAATATGTACATAAATATTCATATTTATTACAAATTTTAATTATTTTCCTAACAGCCACATCCTATTTTTTCTTAACCTTTCTTTATTTTGAATCAACGTTTTATTTTATTTGCTTTTAACAACAATTTATTTTGAATTTTAATGTTTTTGCTGAATCTCCATACATACTTCACAATTTTCTAAAGCAAATCACAACTGTGACGTACATGCGCAGAGAGAGGACACTTTCTGAGTACGATCCGCGTAATCGTATTATCTTTCATTCATGATACATACAGTATTTTTTCTAAAACCGTTGCTTTGCTGTCAACGTCATGGACTCTATTTTTTGCATCCCAACTACTCTTTGCCGCTTCCCAGAATTGATTTGTATTAGAGAAAATCTTAAAATACCTTTAAAAAAAATTGTTACTGAACAAGCTCAAACTTTGAAGTTTCGAATAAGTTGATTCGTTAAATTTTAGGATTTTTTTGACATCAACGCTAAAATATCGAAAATTTCCAAATTTCAAGAGGGTGGCTCGACCTCAAAAATTGTTTATTTTTCCCTTATTAAGGATCCCAAACTACATCTCTTTCTCAGTGTGAAATTTTCAAATTCAGAAAAAAGAATATTTTCAGTCAACCCTAGTGAGTATATTAAACACCATTCTTATTATTTTTTTTTAATGAAATAAAATTTGTCACGCGGAACCCCTAAATTTTTTCGTGGAACCCCAGGGTTCCGCGGAACACACTTTGGGAACCACTGCGTTAGACTAATAGTAGAATAGTACATATAACACACGAGTATAAATAAATAACTAAATAGTGTCCCATTGCATTACATGAGAGAGACTGAGGACAGCTTCTAGCAAGAGCTTCTAGCAATAAATGGGTTAAGTGCTTTCTACATTTATACCTACTGATTGGGTGTTACAGTTGTATACTGACTCCGAACGGTTTTTTTGAAGACAGCTAGTTACACTTTGAAAAAAAACCGGCCCCAGCAACAAATTGCTGTAACTATGTACATGTTTACAAGCATGGTTTTTATGAATCTGCAGCTTTTTGTTTCTTTGTTTTCTATCACGTTTTTTTTTTCATCGCTTTTTATCAAACAAAGCCACATTTGGGTCACAAAGGCATATATATTTAACATACATATTTATCATTCTGTCTCCAAGGTATAATATTGAATAGCAAACGAAATGTGTTTGGACACAAGTATGCTATATTTGCGACGAGCTACAAATACGTTATATTTGCAGCCAAACAACAAAAAAGGCAGGTTTTTCAGCGTTTACTCGATAGTGTCCCCGTCACTAAGTGAGGTGAACGTCATCGTAGGAAATTGAAGGTGGTCAGGGCAGGAATCGAACTCACACTCTCATATGTATACTAATCACTACACGCTGAAAAATAATAGCCCCTGTAATATATTGCAGGGACCATGTACATGTTTGCAAGCATTGTTTTCGTGAACTGAAGACCTGCTGCATTTGTTTCTTTAGTGTCTGCCACATTTTTGTTTTCAACAGTTTTCAACAAAACAAAACCACATTGGGGTCACGAATAAAAATATAATAACCTATTTATCATTGTGTCCCAAACATGTTATATTGAAACAAACACAATGTGTTTGGGCACAAGTATTATATATTATATATATAGGCTACGAACACATTATATTTGCTTCCAAACAAAAAAAAAAAACAAATTTTTGAGCGTGTACCGACGGCCACCATTTACCAGCTAGTAACTAATTTATATACATCGGCAATGACATGCAACGAACATTGCGAGATTCAATTCAAAAATCTTCTGCATTTCTGTAGTAGAGGCTTTTTCTGCACAAACTGTTCCTGATGAGGACACTGATAAGGACGATTTCAATAGTCAGACTATAAGCTGCTAATCAGTTGATGACACGAAAATATTTCTGGGAGAATTCAATACAGAATTGGCAAACAACAACAACAGTTTACTGGAAGTTATGGGATGATATGGGTTTGGAACTCTGAAGAACACCAATTGTGTCAGCCTAATAGATTTCTAAAGTCGTCGTCACCTGCCTTTTAGAGGAACACAACTCACTCATTCAACAATATACAAGTGCACACGCTAAAAATTTTTCTTTTTTTGTTAATTTGAATTTGATGACAAATTTCATTAATTTCAGTTAATGCATGAGAAATTCATACTACAAGCATATACGGTAAGGAACATTTTTCTAATAGAAATTCTAATTTCCATGTTTGTTGTTTGGATGCAAATATAACGTGTTTGTTGCTTGTCGCAAATATACTATAGTTGTATCCAAACGTATTGTGTTTGCTTTTCAATATTATATGTTGGTGACACAATGATTAATTGGATATAGAATATGGTTTTGTGATCCATACATATGTGGTTTTGTTTGTTGGAAACTGCTGAAAACAAAAACGTGCTAGACAACAAAGGATCAAAAGGCAGCAGATCTTCAATTCATGACAACAATGTTTGCAAACATATACATGTTTCCTGTAATATGTTGCTGGGGCCGTTTTGTAGCGTGTACTTATATAGGACGGTCCAAATGGAAGTATCTTTTTAAAAATTTAATAAAAAGCACTTCACTTAATTTTTCTTGGTATATTATGGCTTTATTATAAATAACAGATATTCCCATTATTTATGAAACACGATTTCAATTGTGTGGCTGGTTTGTCAGTACCTCATCCTCTCAGTCCTATTTTCCAAGACTATGTTGACGGTCTATTAGCCTTAAGGGTGTGGATCGTCTCAAGATTATTCTCATTGCATCGGCCTTTAAAGTCTCCCCAAAATAAAAACTCATAAGGGTTCACATCGTGACTGCGAGGTGGCCAATTGACATCGCCTGGTAGGCTGATAATACGATTACCGGACTTAGTGCGCAAAACATGGATTGTTTGATAAACTGTGTGATATGGTGCGCCGTCCTGCTGAGACCAAAGATTATCCAAGTTCATATCTTTCATTTCAGGGTCAGGCTACGGGAAGTGTGACATAGTGGGTCAGGGATTTTGATGTTTGGTCCATATATCGAAAGATTATGTCAATATATAAAACTTCACCAAAAATAAAAGTAAAATTCCTGAAGTTGTTGTTGTTGTTGCAATTTGAATGTTGCAAATTTCAGAAATTTAATATTTTTCTGAACTATTCAAAATTTTATATCTTGAAAACGACTTGAAATATTTCAATTTTGTTTTTTTTTCAGTTTTTAAGGACAGTTAAGGAAAAAAATAAAAAATCAGAAAATGGTCTACACTCAAACAAATATGTTCGGAAATGCTGTTAAAAGAGAGCAAGAAAAATAATCAGTCATTCATCAGAATTTAGGAAATGTAAATATCTTTCAGAAACAGAAAGAAAATTTTATTGCTCTCAAGTAGTTTCTGAGATACACCATTTTTGGTGGGACGACCTTTACGCGTGAACAGCCAAAATGCAATGTTTACAACTATTTCTCTTTATTGTTGTTCTTTACTTACCCATTAAACTTTGACGCACTGAGCAGTTAAGTGCTTATGTACTGAAAGTATTTTGAAAAATGCAATTTGTTGTTGGAAAATGTTTTGTTACATTTCCCTTAACAATAACTTTATTAATAAAGAAAATAAAAGAAAAATATTCTGTTTAGAAAGATATAAACAAAATTATATTTTTGTGACCTCAGATTTTTCAATTAAATTTATTTTTTTTAGAATATTTATTTTTTGTAACGGTATTTTCAAAAACGGTTTTCCTATCTGAATAAAATTTACAATATTTACAATAAGTCGTTTTCGAGATATAAAATTTTGAATAGTTCAGAAAAATACTAAATTTCTAAAATTTGCAACTTTCAACTTGCATTCGATATATGGACCAAACATCAAAATCCCTGACCTACTATGTCACACTTCTCGTATCCTGACCCTTCATACCATTAAAAAATCCGTAATCTTGGCTCCGCAGCGATTGCCGATGACTAAGCAGTTATTTTAAATATCAAACTTTAAATGTTCGCTATTAGGGGATGCGACAACCGTATCAACAAAGAGGACTTCGATCGCATTTTGATCAAGATTTTCGAAAAAATGTGGTAATGATGCCACCACTCCATAATCCGCATTAAACTGTCACTTTCTGTTGATGCATTGGTTTCTCGACAATGACGTGCGGGTTTTCCAATCCCTAGATGCGGCAATTTTGCTTGTTCACATAGTCGCCGAGGTGAAAATCCGCCTAGTCAGAAAAGGTGACTTTTCGACCAAATTTAACGTCCGATTGGAGCTACTGCAATGCTCAAACTGAGAAGCCGTAACGAAGTGCATGGTCGTTTGTCGTCAATTGCTGAGTCAATTGGAGCTTGTAAGCAAAAAATCTGAGAATTGTGCGCAAAATTCGCATCATGCCGGTGCGTGTAATTTCGAGTTATTGAAATCGATGGCGAGTCAATGTTCCTGGATTAAGTTACACACATTCGGCCACAGAAGCCAGATTATCGTAGGTACGCACATCGGAAACCGTGATTGTTGTCTAATATCAAGCCAGTCTCACGAACTTTTTGCACAAAATTCCGCAATGCATACGAGGTGGGTGTTTCAATTCGAACAAAACTTCTTTTCCTCAGACGCATAGATTGAGTACCACAACACTCACTTTGGAAATAGGTTTGTAATATTTTTCCGACGTTGTCCAAGCGTAAAGCTACTCATTTTGATCCGCGGTGGTATGATACTGACTAATCGTCGGCAGAACAGAAAATATTCATTAGTGTCAAAATGAGATATGATTTAAAGAGATATCTTTATTTGGACTATCCGCTACATGTAAATCACCCGATTGTGAATAATTCAATCAAATTTAACACATATTCACAGGTTGTGAGGAGCTCTTCCCAATCCCCTCATGGAATGTAATGGGAAACCATTTCCTTTCTGTTTGCAGAGAGGTATTCCATAATTTTGTATATTAGGCCCATTGTCAAATACTTGAGTATCATCCAAAATTATTAAATTCCTTTTTAAAAGTCTTTCTAATCTCGTTAGCCAGATGGTTTACTTGGTTAACGTGGTATCACCATCCATAAAGCCAAATTGATGGTCACAGATGAAATTATGGGTCGAGATAAATCTCTTAAGTTTTAATAAATAAAAAACTCTTTCAACGAGTTTTGATATGCACCGTCATAATCTAATAGGTCTTTAAGACGAGTGCAGCAGATGCAACGGTTAGGAGGTATCGGCATTTCAACATTTGTTAAATGTGGTACCGAAACTTGGTCCTTTTTGACGCACCGTTTGGGATATCATGTCATTTTTATATTTTGTTACTACAATTTATGTATCGATCTATTAAATGTGTTGTCAACGACATGCAATATTGTTGCAGTAGCAATATCAAAGGATTCATACTACAAACAATAATACCTTCGAACTTTCCCTTGGGTTTGTCCGTGGACATGGAAAGTTTCTGATAGCCATTAACTTGTGGCCAGAAATGATTCCTTCATTGGGTAGTCCAAGCAGTTCGCTACTTCCACGCAGTATGTTTTAGCAATGGCTTTGTCGGAAACCTCTGTTAGCTAGCTAGAATGAGAAGGCCAAACAAATGAGCCGCCTGATTGGTTATGCGTGCACTGATATGTCTTAGGCTGACTAATGTCACTGAAGCTCAACAAGCTATCGGGCATATTCTTTTGTCATGTAGAAGGCGGATGAGCCAAACATATGAGCCAAAAGAAGAAAAATCCGGGTTCGACATATTGCATCCTGGTCAGCGTCTGAGCCATATTGGGCACCTGCAATAAAATATCCGGGCAGTAGGTAAAATGCAAAGACCCGGTGGAATAGGTATGCCTCCGTCCACCGTTCATAATGGCAGTGAATGTACAACAACGAAAAAGAAAACATAAACCACCCCTATTTGTTGACGAACCTCGCAAACGTTATAAGGACCACCATTTACAGATATGCACTTGGAATTTAAGAACTCTATATATATACTCTATACTATATATGTATACTCTATACTATATATACTCTATCTCTATATCTATAGAGTTTAAGAACTCTATAAGAATACGTATCCAATTAGATAGGATATGGCTGCACAAGAAAAAAAAATTTGACATATCCACAGTTGCCATGAGAAAAAAATATGAATTTGGTTGCGGATTTGTAGTTGCAAAAAGACTGCGACATCTAGTCTCTAGGTTCAATCCCGTGAGTGAACGTACAGTCACAATCCGCATAAAAGCGAAATATTTTTATATTTCCCTAATTTGTGTGCATGCCCAGACAGAAGAGAAAGATGATGATGCCAAAGAAATATTCTTTGAGCTCCTAGAGACATTAAGATTGCACTAGGAGCTTTTAATGCTAAAGTAGGCAGGAAGAATGTGTTTCATCCAACAATTAACAATTTCAGTCTACATACTGACAATTCCGACACCGGTATGAGACTGACAGACTTTGCCGCTGCAAAAAACATGGTAATTAGTGGTACAAGATCCCAGCATAAAGACATCCACAAGGCTACTTGGGTATCCCCTGATCAAAGAACGAAGAACCAAATTGATCACGTGGTAATTGATGGAAGGCACTCATCCAGTGTAATGGACGTACGAGTGACCAGAGGAGCTGACATCGATTCTGATCACTACCTGGTAGCAGCAAAGGTTCGCACAAGATTAAGTAGAGCGAAAATCGTACGAAACCAGACGCAGAGAAAGCTGGACATCGGAAAGCTGCAATTGCCAGAGGTAGCCATAGCCTACTCAAGGAAGCTCTCGCAACTTTTGGCACAGAACCTACACCCTCCCGATGACGATCCTAAAACTCAGTGGAAACCCATTTCCGACTCTATAAAAACTGCCGCAGCAACCGTACTTGGGGTTGAAAAACCGCTTCGCAGCAAACCATGGTATAATGAAAAGCGTCGCATTGCAAATAATAAAAAGAACGTAGCACGCATGGCAATGCTTCAGTCAATAGCAACGCGCGCTGCGACCGAGCGTTTTAGGGCGAAAAGAAAGGAGGTAAACCGTCTCTTTAGGCGTAAGGAACGGCAGTAGAAAAAGCGCGATAGTGAGACAGTTGAGACATACAGAAGGAACAACGAAACCCGAAAATTCTACCAAAAAGTCAAAAAATTTAATTAATGGACATGGTTCAGGGCCCCCCTTCTATAAAGACAAGGACGGAAATCTCATCGCAGATGTGCAAAGCATGTTGTGCATATGGAGAGATCATTTCTGCGCGCTACTGGTATCTGAGATATCAAATGACGATGGGACAATCGATCACAATTTGGACGACGACGTCGATTGTCCCCATCCTAACCAAGACGAGGTCAGAACAGCTATTGCCCGGCTTAAGAACAACAAAGCCGCAGGAGCCGATGGATTACCGACAGAGCTGTTTAAGGCTGGCGGCGATGAGCGGATAAGGTGCATGCATCAGCTCATTAGCAAAATTTGGTTAGATGAATGCATGCCCGGTGATTGGAGTCTCAGTGTACTATGTCCCCTATTTAAAAAAAGGTGACCCAAGTATCTGTGCCAACTACCGTGGAATAAGCCTTTTATCCATAGCATATAAGGTTCTATCAAGTATAATGTGCGAAAGACTAAAACCAATTATCGCTGACCTGATTGGACCATACCAGTGTGGCTTTAGACCTGGAAAATCGACAACTGACCAGATTTTCACGCTACGCCAAATCCTGGAGTAGACCCACGAAAAACAAATCGACACCTATTATCTATTTGTCGATTATAAGGCGGCCTTCAATAGCCCGATACGGGGGAAACTCTACGAAGCAATGTCTGAGCTTGGTATTCCTGCAAAATACATACGTCTTTCCAGGATGACCCTGACGAACACCAAATCCGCAGTGAAAGTTGGTAAGGATCTTACCGAACCTTTCGAAACTACGCGGGGCCTCAGGCAAGGCGACACCCTATCGTGCGATCTCTTTAACATCTTAATGGAGATCATTATGAGAAAAGCTGCAGTCAACATGAATAAAACCATCAGCAGCAAAAGTCACATGCTGCTCGCGTATGCTGATGATATAGATATCATTGGACGCACAGTTAGAGAAGTTACTGCGGTGTTTTCGAGAATTGAGAAGAAGTCAGGAAAAGTGGGTCTTCCGGTAAATGAGAACAATACAAAATTAATGGTTTCAACTAGCAGGGCCTCCACGCGATTAGACCAAAGCGTGAACGTTGATAACCGTTACAATTCGAGGTGGTGGACGAATTTATATATTTATACCTCGGATCTGCCTTAAACAAAAACAACAACGTCAGCCTTGAGATCAAGCGGAAAATTGTGCTTGCGAATAGATGTTATTTTGGGCTCACCAAGCACTTTAGAGATAAAGGCCTCTCTCGAGTAACAAAAGTCGAACTATACCAGAGTCTCATACAACCTGTCTTGCTTTATGGCGCAGAATCCTGAGTCTTATCCCAAGCAGATGGAACATCTGTAGGAGTCTTCGAGACATAAATTCTCCGAAAAATGTAAGGCCCTATAGAGCACAACGGCGAGTATCAAGTAGTGCGAGCGAGCATGAACCACTAGCTCTATGAGCCATTACTCTATGAGCCATATCGCGATATTGACATAGTTAAGCAGATCAAAATAACGCGATTGCGCAGTAGAATGGATGAAGACTAACCAGCACGAAGGGTTTTCGAATCCGACCTCGAAGGAAGACGAAAAATAAGAAGACCAAGACTCCGCCGTGGCCGTCGGTGGTGCATCGGTTAGTGTGCGCCGCTCTTGGACATGAGAACGTCTGTTCGACCCCTGCTCAGACCACTTTACATTTGTTTCGACTACGGCACCTCGCTGAGTGACCTCGCTGAGCTTCTCAAAATACCGTTCGGAAACGGTGTAAAACTGTAGGTCCCAATCAGTGAGTGTAAACCTCGAAACCGCACATCTCACTGATTGTGAGAAGGTCTCCCCAATCCCTTCATTGGATGTTATAGGACACCATGTATGTACATATGTAAGACTCCGCTGGAGGGATCAGGTCGACGAATCCCTAAGTAAACTTGGTATTACCTACTGAAGAGATAAGAGGAAAGATCGAGCTGTTTCGCGAAATATGTTATCTTCGATTTGTTGGGTACCTGACCCCTCGGGGTTGCTGGTGACCGGATAAGTAAGTATTTTCCCTTCACATCAGAATCTATACTTGCCACTAACTAACCGGGATACAGTTGAAAAGCTTTCTGTGCAAATCATTGTACTTATTCATAAACGAATTTGCGAACGTATATGTACATAGTTGTAAAATGGTAACATTAATAGTTGAATACTGGAAATTAATTATTATTCTGTTTTTTCGGATATTCGTCCTACAGAACATTTATATATTTTTCTTCTCTCTTTTTATTCTCATTGAATAAAACGCCTTACTTTTCTTCTCCCTACCTCCTAACATCTTGCTGCAGCATACCATTGTATCGGGTTTTCCAATAAGGACTTGACCACTTTTTTTTCAAATAAAACGCAAACCATTTAAGATATTTCCAAAAGTTTATGATCGACTTGAAATACGATCAAAACGTTTGTGAATAGAACTCGACTTCGTTCATATGGCCACCGCGGGCACGTCGGCAGCGGTCGATTCGTTTGACCCAATTTTCGATGACTCGGTCATACATTTCGGCCGCCGGCCGCTATTTCGTGTTCAATGTTGGCTCTGAATTCTTCCAACGTCGTCGGCTTGTTGGCACATACCAATGGTTTGACGTAGCCCCAAAGAACAAAGTCTAGAGGCGTTAAATCGCACGAACGAGGCGGCCAATTGACTGGTCCATTCTTGAGATAACACACTCACCAAACTTAATCTTCAATAAATTGATTGTAACGTGTGCTGAGTGCCTTGTGGCACCGTCCTGTTGAAACCACATGTCGTCCAAGTCCATGTTTTCCAATTCGGGCCAAAAACCATGGCGCGATAATGATAGCCATTCACAATTACTAGACAATCGTTATTGTCGACGAAAAAATATGGCCCAATGATGCCGCCGGCATTCAAACCGCACCAAACAGTAATTTTTTGTGGATGAAGTGGTGACGCATGAAGCACATATGGATTTTCACCAAACCAATATCGCATATTTTGCTTATTGACGAACCCATTGAGCCAAAAATGAGTTTCGTCACTGAAGATGATTTTGCAATAAAATTCATCATCTTGGCCCATCTTCTCCAGAGCTCAATCTGAGACCGTACGTCCCGTCAAATAGTCCATCGGCTTTAATTCTTGAGTCAGCTTGATCTTTCTTGTATGGATGTAAACCAAGATCTTTATGCAAAATTCGTCATAAAGTGGTATTGGCGATGCCAAGTTCTTGAGAACTCCGCGGAATCGACTGATTTTGGATCGTTTGCAACGGACGCCTAAACGACAGCGATATTTTCGTCACTTCGACCAACCTGTTGTCTCACTGGCACGGCAGCATCACACAATGCATAAAAACTTGTTATTTCTTGTCTACTAGGGCGAGAAAATTGGAGTTAACACTCTTAAAACTGCGGTCACCGACTCCGAATTTCGGTAGTAAATTTTAATAGTTTGCGTACGTTGTTCGTTCGTGTACTTTACCGTGATGAAAATGTTGACTTTACTGAAAAAAGGCAATTAAAAGTTAGATGATCAGTGAAATAGTGCGTTCACATATTAAATTCAAAGTTGTCACGTACCTATTGGAAAACCCTTTATAATGGATTTTTTGATAGCAACTTTCTTTTTGGGCAGCAGCTACAAACACTAAAATTACAAATAGATTATCACTGACTACGATATCTAGAATATATAAATCAGGTCTAGTGACCATGACCACCAACAGTTAAACACCATAATCATGGGTCAATAATCCTAACCAAGACTTAATATCATAGGCACGAGGTCAATAACCTTGAACAGGGCAACTATCCTGAGTTAACGTCAATGATATTCAACAGTGGCTATTGATTTTTAGCAGGACTCAATGACCTTGACTAGGGGTACAATAAGGCGATGGCCAATAATGATATTTCCCTATTAGCGTATTATTTCGGTTTAAAATTTAAATGGCACGTTTTATTGGTACTTAAATATTGAGTAAAACTTGACTCAAAATAATCGAAAAAAATGCTCCCCATTACATTCCTTGAATGGATTAGGGAGAACTTCCCACAGACAGTGAGCTAAGGAATTTCCAGTTTTTTTTTAACTTATTGGGACCTACGGTATTTTGATAAGTTGTTTCTGGGCTAAAACCTCGATAGTGTCGCCATCACTAAGTGAAGTGACTGTCGTCGAAGGAAATGTAGGTGGCCAGAGTAGGGTTTGAATCAGCCACGTTCCCATATACAAGAGCCGAGCACATTAACATTGCACCACCGACGGCCGCTAAATAATTACGGTTGCACAAAGTCGCATATCTGTCTCCGCATCCTTTACAGTTACACAGAAACATTTATTTGCATGCTTGCAAATACTGTAAATGCATTTGTAACAATTGCAAATGTGGAGCAGAAAATGTTGTAAGCAAAATATTTACATCCGTTAGTTCCTGCAAATAATTAAGTACGTACGTACAATTGTAGCAGCATCTAGTACAAGTAGCCAATATTAACCACAACGTAAGATGAAAATCTACCTCAACAGCTTCCCGTTTAACATGCGGCGTACGCTTAGTAGAAATCTTGAATCCGGATGTTAAAAGTCTTTCTTTCTGTTGCTCGTTTGTTTTATGACATCGTTCTTGTTCCGGCACCGGACAATTAAATGTGACACAATAAATCTTGCGACAACATTTCAAATGCCAACAATTGCTGCCTGCACATGTATACGAATATAAAAGCTAATGATTTAAACCATATCACAATACCTGTGTTGCCTAGGGCGGGTTGCTGTACAACAAATAAAGTGTGGCAACCCTATAAAGGAAACAGTGTTAGTAGCCATTATGAATATGGTAGATGACACAAACCACAACTAACAACATAAATGCATCTTGGTTAAATATTTAAAGCAGCATGACAAGAAATTGGCAATATATGATAATTACAATACAGGATTTTAAAATAATAGATTTTAAAATAGAGACACTATTCTCCACGACGATGTCCTGTTCTGTGGATTACTTAAAGTGCTCTGACGATTCGGAAATATCTGTTTATGCGTCTGTTAAAAGACTTGACGCTGGCCACTATTTATGTATTATCCCTTTTCTTATCGGGCATGACTTCAAAAACGTTCGGTCATTACGATTATCTTGCCTTCATTGATTTATTTAAAAATGTACCACAGTATTTTTAAGTTTAACCCGAAACCCACTATATTGAGTAAAAAACTAACAACTACTTCTAGTTATAAGTATTTCGGCAAATAAATATGCATGTCAACAACTAACAATCCGATAAAGAACATGAAATACTTTGTAATGATTGCATAAGGTTTGTGTGGAAACGGTTGTAATTAATACTACGTATAAAAGGGAGACAAGGATAATGACAGTGTGACAGACACGCGGACAGACAAATAAATTAAACACCTTAAAGGTCGCATGTCTAAGAAAACTGTAACTTTTGCTAAAATATTACAATAACTTGTATATGACGGAAGGAAGAAGCAAGCAAAACTTAAGGTGCCATCTAGTAATATTTCTCTCTACTCCCAAGATAATTTTCTAACAAAGATATATTTAGATCTCATTGTACACAAACGTGTCACTCAGATGAATTGTAAATCTTAGCAGGATGGTGGCTACCACTTAACTCTTCTTCTACTTAGTAATTTCTAGATTCGCATGTGACAAAATGCTTGTAGAGACACGGTTACTAATAAAAATACACAGTATGCATGTTGGCATACATTGAGACTCTAGAAATATACAGAAGCACGAAACAGGAAGCCTCCAACAGTTTCCGGTAGTAAAATTCAAAATACAGTAGACGCTAAATTTTCAGAACTAAGATAATTAGTATTGTATTTATACATGCAATGGGTTGGAACAATTTATAGGTGTGGGACTGTTAACAAAGTTTTTGTCATTCTCTTCAATAAAGAGTTAAGTTTATTCTCGCAGAAGTCGGTTGCGTGTTGTAGACTGATAGTGTTCTACTATGGTGAGAGACGAAAGGGTAGAGTAGTTTGTCGCTGTATAACAATTTGTTATCAAACTGAAATAAGTTTCAGTGGAGAATGGTTTAGCGTTTTTCTTACGAGGAACTTATTACATTGTGAACAAATTTAATTTTCGACTGATATGTACCGTATTGTTGGGTTTATTTCATAATTTACGAATTTTCTACATAAGCAATCAAATCCAATAATTTGCATAAAAGTAAAGACAAATAACGCAGGGGTGGATAGTGGGAAACACACACACACATCTCTGGATTGTGTCCTTTGGAGCTAATTAAAGCCGAAACTCAACAGGGATATGACGGATACAATTGAGGATTTAGTTGGAAGTTGGAATATTGCGCTACATTTTATCGATCTTATTGATGAAAGTAATAGGCGATTTATTTGAGTCACATAACTTTAAATTAAAATAAACCAAAGCAAGTTATTTTTAATATCAATTAAACTGGCTGTATTAAATATATAGTTTATAGCTTAAATATGCTTTAAGCCATGTGAGCCAATTTAACATACTTTTTGCAGCATTCACTGCCGTCTTTCGCCATCAGCTCGTCTAATGTTGATTTCCAGGTGTGCAATTATGTCTGGTTTACCAGAAGTGACTTTATATAACCCCAAAGAAAATAATCCAATGTGGTTAAATCACAGGATCTTTGAACCGCCAATTCAAATTCAAACTCAAAATATTTATTAATCCAAAAATACAATTTTATCTTACGAGATATGTTGCATAATTGTGAGCTTTATCATTTGATATTTCAGCAACTGGAACTTAGTATATATGTGACCTGCTCCACGAAAAGGGACCTCTGCGCCGAAAAATTTTTTTTACTTTTTGAGTGATTCTTATAGGATTCTTAAACGCTCTTTCAAATGCCGCAAACCGCAAGTTTCTATGTCTTTTAGTTTTTTTACAAATCACCTGTAAATATGAACATAATTAATGAAATATATGAAAAAATGAACGAAGCGCTTTTTTTAAACGCATTTTTCTCAATAACTTCTTTTCGGCGCAGAGGTCCCTTTTCGTGGAACAAGTCACATATTTACATTTGATAGCATTTTTGTCATTTGTTTTTATATATAATTCGTATCATAATTTAAGGCAAAAAGGATAAAAACCTTATTTAATATTCTTAATGTTAGGATTCAAATATAGTATAAAATATCCTTAGTTGTTAAAATAATTTTATATTTATCAATATTTTGGTTTGGTGCAATTTTTAAAAACTTGTAATAATTTCTCTATACCGTTCACCGTTGACAGTAACATTATGCCCGTCATCGTTTGTGAAGACATAAGGACCAATTAGTCAGCCGCCCCATAAAGCGCACCAAACAGTAATTTTCTGTGGATATTATGGTGTTTGGACAACAGCTTGTGCATTATCTTAACTCCAACAGCGACAATTTTGCTCATTATACCCTCACCCATAGGATGGGGGTATATATCAATTAATACGGAAAAAAATTTAACACATAGAAGGAGCCATATTAGACCCTCAGTATCTTTGGACGAAATTAGTTTTCGGACTTGTTAAGACGATTGAGCCATGTCCGTCTGTCTGTCATACAAAATATGTTCGGCCGGCTGGCTGTTCGGCCAGATACCTCGTAAATCTTTGCCAATGACATTGGTATTTTGTTAGTGATCACTATTTGTCCAAACATAGGTCGGGGTTGAAAATGGGCATTCTAGCCACGCCCCTTCGGGTACCACCCATACAAATCGACACATTTAAAACAAAATAATATTTCTTCTAAAACTTTTTCCGGTAGATGTGATTAGCTTCAACTCAAATATTGGTTAATAACCTGTAAATGTTTTCTTAACTGGAGAAAACTGGCGAGGTTGCCACACCCATTCTGGTACCTCCCATACAAAAGCTTGGTGGTCCTCCGGGTTGTCAATGCTATAAGTTGCGTGAAAAACTTCCAATCTGAATGAAATTAGATTATAGGCTTCGTGCCATCAAACCCCAATCACCGACTAAGACAAGTGTGATTTTGCCACGCCCTACCGAGATAAGTTGTGCGGGCGGCAGGTTGTTCCGCAAGATAACTACCACAAGACTGAACAGGTCTTTATGAAGTTTGGTACTAGGCAACAGTTTGCGGACGACCGATTGAACGATAACTCTCGTAGACTATAAGCGTTCTTAATGAAATTCGCTACTCGACAATGTTGTCATAAAAATTTAATATTAACTACTCTCCACGCCCGTTTTCGTACCTCCCATACAAAAGTTGGGCGGTTTTGTGACTGGCTGACTTGATATCTCCCGTATAACCACAACCGATCTTAACACCAGTACATAAGTTTCAGTCGGGTGAACCGACTTAATCATACCCTCACCCTAAGCCATCCATTGCGTGGGAGTTCTGTTAAAAAAGGCATATACTCAAAAGTGACCATATTCAATAGCAGATTGACGTTACGCTAAATATTATTGAATATCCAAATTAGTTAGGTCCCTCCTAATATTTACATGCGAGGTACAAAAATGGACATGGCAAGTTATTGCCACAATTTTGATCATTACCAAATTTTATTAAGATCGGTTATGATTTATTGGAGATATCGAGTCGGCAAACCGGAAATACGCCCAACTTCTGTATGGGAGCTACGAAACTGGGCGTTGCACAATAGTCAGTTATTAACTACACAGTAGATTTTAGCAAAATGTTGCCTAATACCGAATTTTATTAAGAACGGTTGTAGTTTACGAGACTTACCATGTCGATGAACCGGTCATCCGCCCAACTTTTATATGGGAGGTACCACAATGGGCGTGGCAAAATCGCCCTTGTTTTAATCGGTGATTGGTGTTTGATAACGTGAACACTTATGTCTAATTTCAGTAAGGTCGGAAGAGTTTCACGCGATTTATCGCATTGACAACACTGACGAACACCCTGTTTTGTATGGGAGGTACCAGAATGAACGTGACAATCTCGCCTATTTCCTCCAGTTAAGTAGGCATTTACAGATTATTACCCGGTGTGTGAGTTGAAGGTAACCACATCTACCAGAAGAAAGACTTGAAAGAAATATGATTTTGTGGTAAATGTGTCGATTTGTATGGGAGGTACCAGAAGGGGCGTGGTCAGAACGTCAAACTCAAAATTGGCAAATAATAGTCACTGACAAAATTTCGTTGTAATCTGTAACGATTTACGGCAGTTATCGTGTTGACCATCCAGCCAGCCAGCTAGACAGACAGACAGACGGGCATGGCTCAAACGTCTTCAAAAGTCCTAAAACGAATTTCGTCCAAAGATACTAAGGGTCTAATATGGCTCCTTCTATGTGTTAAATTTTTTTACGTGTTGACCAGCCAGCCAGACAGACAGACGAACATGGCTCAAACGTCTTCACAAGTCCTAAAACGAATTTCGTCCAAAGATACTAAGGGTCTAATATGGCTCCTTCTATGTGCTAAATTTTTTTACGTATTAAACGATATATACCCCCATCCCTATGGGTGAGGGTATAAAAATTTGGTACTGAACAATATTTTGTGCAATACTGTGTTAAAACAGATCAATAACTTCGCCATGCACATTTGTGTACCTCCCATATAAATAGTGGGCGGACAATTGGCTGGTAGTCACGATAACTCCCCATAATCATTTAGGGTCATAATTAGGTTAGGTATTGGATAATATTTAGCGAATCAATATTAAATAGAACTCGTCGCAATGGATGACTTCGGGTGGGGGTATGTTTAAGTAGACCCGACTGAAATTTTTGTACTGGTTTACGTATCAATTCAACCAAAAATGCGCTTCATCGCTGAATAACATTGTATGTGGAAATTAAAATATCAATTTGTGTTTCAGCCCATTGGCCGAATTGGCGGTGCATACGATTTTCGTTTGGCTTTAATTCTTGTACAAGTTAAATATTAATAGTTCGTAAACCCAGATCCTTTCTTAAAATTTTCCATAAAGTGGATGGACAACGATTGGAAAAACCACGGTAATAATATCACAACTTTTAAAGTGTTGTTCCGATAATTTTAAAATGAACCAGACATTTGTAGATGAGGAGTCAGATTTTCAGAATGTGGTATTAAGACGTATCCTGTATTAACACATTTAGTGCTAAAGGGTGTCAAAATTGACCACTTTGGTTCTGTTGAATCTTTCAAAGCCTGGTACTTCTACACTTATTCGCCGATTAAAAAAATCATCCCAAAAATTTTTTTATTTTTGAGAATACAAAATACGAAAAAGCCCTGAGTGGTCGGGAATATCTTTTACCGTTGTTAAGATATTCTCAATCAAATTTGACAATTTTAAATTTTTTCATTCACTTTTTGGTAATAACACGAGCATTTGAAGGAAACAGATATTTATGAGACCGCTTCTGTAAAGAACAGTCAGTAAAAAGTATTAAGTTGTCACAAGGCGTTTGGAAATGCCGACTTGTCAAATTTGGGAATTTTGTTCAAATTTTTGTAATTGTGAAGAAATTTTCGAAAACAGAATACTTTCATTAGGCGAACTGACGGAAGATGCGCAAGAATACAAAAACGGAGATATCAAACAATACAAATTAGTTAATACTTGCAATTCAGATTTAATGCACCATTTATTTCTATCATCGGATACTCAATTAGAACGAAGTGGTTAACGACAATATGCCACAATGTTGATATCGATGACCCCGAAGTGAAATAAATTGAAGATCTTTTATCCGAAGATACTTCAGAATATTTTGTAGAAAATACTTAAGTTAGTAAGTACAATTAACAATTATATGAATATTAAATAAAATGACGACCATTTATATAAAATATACTCAATACGTCGATTTAAGAGGCACGAATGCTTTACTGTTATCCCGAACCATCATTTTATGAAATGAATATAATGGGTGAAAACCCGAAGGGATTGGTACAGGATTTGAAGACGACTTTGCAAAAATTAGGAAAGTTCTACGTATTTTATGATCCCAAACCATAGTTTCATAAAAATTATGATATCAGGTAAAATCATGAAGTACTTGCCAATGCCATAGTGTAGTTGTCATCCTGAACGATGCAATCGGCGCGGTACAGAAACGGAAAAATCAGGTCAAAGTGTTAGGGTTGCGAGTAATAATAGCTTGTTGTAATACCGTGCATAGATATATGTGACTGGCTTCACGAAAAGGGACCTCTGCGCCGAAAAGAAGTTATTGAGAAAAACGCGTTTGAAAAAAGCGCTTCGTTTTTCCGCTACAGAGAACCACCAAAAAAGCGTGTTAGGAGTAAAAAAGAGTAAAATTTTGATATTTTTCTAATTTTGTACCTTTGATATTGAACTTTTTTTAAATTTCAAATATTATAATATATTTATATTTATATTTATTTATATCACATTTTTCCATTTTCTCATTAATTATGTTCATCTTTACCGGTGATTTGTAAAAAAACTAAAAGACATAAAAACTTGCGGTTTGCGGCATTTGAAACAGCGTTTTTTTCCTATAAGAATCACTAAAAAAGTAAAAAAAAAATTTTTCGGCGCTGAGGTCCCTTTTCGTGGAGCAGGTCATATATTACACACCGTTAGAAAGATCAACTCCTCTCCTATAAATAGAAGCAAATATTTCTTCTGTTCAGAAGTGTCGACATTCCAAAACTTTCTTAAACACTTTTGGAAAAAAATACGAAAAAAACTCAAAAATAAATTGTTTTGTAAAATCTTTTAAAATCTTGATTTAAAGTACAGGGTGGGCCAACTAAGACCTACCAATGTAAAATACATATAACTCTTGCAATAATATTTATTTTTATATTTTTCTATATACATATATATTAAATATATTTCATGAAATCAGACATCAGACAAATGTCCACCATTTTGCTCGATACAAACATTGGCTGATTTAAGCGCGTTTTCCATAACACCACGTAATGTTTCTGGTTGCAGGCTCAGTATTTCGTCTCGAATATTCTACTTTAGCTGCCTAATTGTCTTTGGCTTATTGACATACACTTTGTCTTTTAAATATACCCATAAAAAAAAACGTCGGGCGCAGTTAAATCTGTCAAACGTGGCGGTCAAGGGAAATCAGAATGTTTTTAAATCAAAAGTTCGCTCCCTCTTGCTGGAACCACAAATAAGGCTGCTGCTCCCCATTAGCCGCAAAATTTTTCAGTCATTGTTCTGTAAGAAGCCCCGGAAATCGTGTCTGGCGTTCCATCCTCATTTTCGAAAAAATATGGACTGATAATTTTATCGGCCATAATACCACACCAAACAGTGCATATGGATGGATGTAACTGATGCTGGTGTATAGCCCTTGGATTTTAAGGGCCCCACAATCTACAGGTTTGCTTATTGACATAACCATTTAAATGGAAATGTGCATCTTCCGACATCAAAAGATTATTTAAAATATCATTTCGTGGTGCTAATTCTGTAAAACGAATACGAATATTGCAGTCGTTGTTGGTGGTCCTGCGAAAGCAGTGCTTGCACAATTTGAATTTTGTATGGATGCATGTTAAGATTTTACTTTAAAATTCTCCGCAACGTTGTTCGGGAAATGCCCAACTTGCTGGAACGACGACGAGTTGAGGTAGATGGATCATTTGCAACACTTTTTTGCCGCACAGTGTCCACATTGTCTTTAGTACTAATATTTCGATGGTGACCTCATCCAGGACAATCGGCCACTGAACCCCGTTCCTCAAAACGTCTGATCAAATTCCTTATCACGAAGGCTGTGGGAGCAAATCGTCAATTAAAATGTTGACGATATTTTCGCTGCGTCATAACTATTGATCGTTGACAAGAATAAAAAAATTCGGTCATTTTAACTCGTTGTTGTGTACTGTATCTATTCATTATAAGTTTCCAAGAACTCCATTATAACCTGCAAAGAAAACAACACAATTATATTAGAAAACAAAAAAGTTATTCGGGTTTAACATTGGTAGGTCTAATTTGGCCCACCCTGTATATAAGTATAAGTAAAAACTGACTGAATCTTACTAATTTTTTAATATGTTATAGACCAACGCACGGCCACTGAAATTCAATGAAGGTTTTTTTTGCCAAATTTAAAAAAACTTCGAGAATTTCGGCATTTCCAAACTCCTTGAGATAACTTTAAACTTTTTGCAGTGTATTCTTTACTGAACTGTTTCCAATTCAGTGGAGTTCTCAGGAATATTTTTTGTATATATTTGAGAGTAACTTCATGTTAAATTTTGAAAACAAGTCATTTGAATTTATTGAAAAATAGGAAGAAAAAAATTTTCTGTCGAATGTGTGAAAATAAATTTTCTGTTTATGGTCGTCATGCTATGGTGTTTGAGCCCCATATTGACCACAAATATAAATTTCTTTCCCAACTACACTGGCAATCAAAACTTCAACGGTCGCATAGTGGTTCAACTTCACATTTAACGCGAATTTATCCAAATTTTTTACATTTAAGAAGTTTAGTAAATATCGTTTGTATGCAATATTTAGTAACCAAACTATATTACAGTGTGTCATTTAAAGTATTATTTTAGTGGTCTGGTAACACCAAACTGAACGAAGTGCACACGTGTATTTTGTAACCAAAATAGACCGCTACGTTCGTTAACAGATTCCGTTAACTTATTGAAATTTAATTTATTTTTGCCATCGTTCATTGAATTCTGAGTACTTTAATTATTATGTCTGTTGGAAAAAACGGTAAGTACATGTTGTTTATTACCAGGTAGGACCTCACTTAAAATTCATAGTATTTTTGATGAGAAACATAAAAATACATGGGCCTACAAAAAAATGCGGGTGATTGCAGTCTAAAACTTCTATTGTATTAGTTAGTTCATATATTGATATTTCATAATAAAAAGAAAACCGAATCCCCGGGTTACCCTAACATTTTATATTTAATTGTTTGCGAAAATGTTGCTGGAATATAGTACATACTTAGAGTTAGTTCAAGAATGGTTTAAGTCAAAAATTTAACTAGGTTCGAAATTGGTCCACGGCTGTCATTAAGGCGAATTATATTAATATTCAGGTATAAAAACATTATAATCATGCCAATGTTTGCATTTTGATGAATTAAGTGTCAATGTGTTAATTGTATTCAATTCAACGGCAGTAATTCGATTTATATGCCAAATGTTGTGGCAAATGGCACAATGAACTCCGATTAGTAACGGGTCCTCCAAATAACCCGTTTTTTTTTTTGAAAATGTTATAAAAAAAAACTACTGAATATTTATCAAATTTCTTTTTTCATTTCAAAATACAATCCTTCCGGTTAATAACGGAAAATAATTTCATTCAAATGGCTGCCCCTGCTGGCCATGCAGTAGCCTACACGATCGATCCAATTTTTAAGCACATTATCGATTGTGTGCAACTCTATTTCACCAATGGCTTCACGAATATTGTCCTTTAAAGCGTCACGCACACTTTCTGCCACAGCAGCAATATTCTCGGGTGTACGCACTATTTTTGGCTTTTCACGCTTTGGTATATCGATGAGGATGCCAGTTTATTTCACTTTTTTCACAAGATAACGAATATACGGAGCTGACGGTGCTTCTCTTCTTCCAAAATCTGTACGCAATTTTCGCACACATTCTGCAACATTACCATGATTTTCAAAGTAATGCCGCATTATTTCCCAGCGTTGTTCAAGCGTATACACAACCATATTCGTTACGCGGAAGGATAAAACTAAATATCTACCAAATCAGGCATAAGCTAAGTGTTACCATTCACGAAATTAGAACTTGTTGAAAAAATCAATGACCCAGCAAAAGTAAAATGAAGTAGTTCTAGTAAATGTTATTATTTTTGTACATTTCTGCAACACTATGTGCATATTTAATGCAATTTTGACGCTGATCAATAACAACTCCGAAAAATCTACATTTGCATCACATCCATTATGAGTATTATAATGCAATTTTATTAAAGAGCTAAAGGGATAGTGGACAAGTACAAAGATGCCTAAATATATTACTTGTATTTAATTTGTATTTACTTTCTTTCAAATTGATTTTCATTTCCTTTCTTTTTCACCTGTTGACAGAAGCTTTTGGAGTACTAATAAAAGGACAATTAATAAAATACTTAGTTAAACCCTAAAGTTTTTGCTTAAAGTCAGAACTTTTTAATAGCATATCACCTGTTGCCAAGTTTCAAATGACAAGAAAATTAAAAATTTTTGAAATAATAGTTTTGGTTGCTCGTTTGCGGACGAAATATAGCATAAAAATTTTAGCATAAACTGCACTTCCAAACAGTCAAACAAGAAGTAATGCTGCATTGGACAACGCAATATTAAAAGAAGTACTTCTGCACCTAAATTAGCACTACATATTACCAAGGAGTTGTGGTGCAAATTCTACTTCTTGGTATACTCTTTTTTTTGCTGGGGAGTGTTCGAACTCACGGATGATGTGTTAACACCTTTTTGCTACACGGTACCTGTTCGATTTCTATGAACACATTAGTAAATGTTATATTGGAAAATAAAAAACAATATTTTTTTTGTATACACCGGGCAATGCTGAACATCAAATGACTCGCTTTGTTTGGCCATAGCAACAACAACGAAACAACCAAACACACAACATCACACATACTTTGTCCAAAGTAGCTGACGTATACGTGTCACATAACCACATGTTTGCCATAACAACAGCAACGAAACAGCCAAACACACAACATCACACATACTTTGTACGAAGTAGCTGACGTATTAGTGTGTCACCATAACGTCGACTGCACAAGCCGACGACTGCTTGCAAATGAAATTTTGCGTGGCTATGCTTTATAGCTCCGTTCAACAACGCTATAGACACAATTTCGTGTTCCTCACCCCTGCCACACCACTCTTTCATTGCTCTCTTGCTCGCTCATTTTTGTTTAACACGTCATTATTCTCTTTCGCAGTCGCAGAAAATCTGGTTTTAGCAGCAGCATAAAATCTGATATTGATAGATTTAGTCCCTATACGCCGCTATAAATGTAAAAACATCAAAAAACGTTAGATGGCGGACCCTTTACTTTTTTAAGGTTGTTGAGGAAAAAATAGTTATTCACCTTTAGGTATTGAAAAATCAGAAATTTGTCATTAAATTAGCGCTATCTTGTTTGTAAACTAAAATTACGCTGCGAAGTTGTGGAATAGATTAGCTTCTCCAACTGTGTATTATTACCATTGAACGCTTTTGAAGGAAATAAGTTATTTTAGCCCAAACTCAAAATTTTTTCCAACGACGATATTTTTTAAATAGTTAAGATATCCGAACAGTAATCGGTATAAACAAATCTTAGCAGTTATATTAAATAAAATTTGGAAATTTATGTGAAATATACCCGACTGTGCGATTTTCCATGTTTATATACGGCCAGAATCATTGGATCCGTACCTACAATCGGTTTTTTACAAAACTCAGAAATGTTTGCTAGATCAAAAAAAAAATTAATTTTGAAGGATGGAAATCGATTCTGATCCACTGTGGGTCGCTAGAGACTCGCATACAAAAAATTGCTTACCTAAATATAATTAGCCCATCAATACGCATCATTTGAGACCCTCAGTGCACCCTAATTTGCAAAGTGCGGGGCAAATGTTCCTCTTTCGCACACCAAAAACTGGTGTTAACTGAAAATTCGGATTTTGAAGTTATGGTACACATCGAGATTATAGTCTAGATCACTTGAAAACTATTTGATTCTTTTTCTTGTGGCACAGTGTATAATTAACTATTATACGTGTCGTGCAAAACAAAATCAACAAAATCTATTAAAACTTAAAAAGTCATTTATTTCAAAAATAAACAGCAGTACAAAAAAAATATTGGAAAAACGTATATTCGTACATAATTTAAACACATAAAAAAACTGGATTGCATTTCACATTTTTGAAAAAAAAAAATATTCGTTAAGTATGAAATTTGATGTGTGCATAACAAAAGCAACAAATTAATATTTTGTATTAGAAACCTTATTGTTGATCACTGCTGCACATCGACGTTGCATAGATTCAATTAAATTAGCGATAATGGTTTCGGGTATTTGTTCCCACTCAGATTTGAGGGCTTCAAACAAAGAATTTTTATTGGAAAACTTTTGACCGAATATCCTTCTCTTTAATATACCGAAGAGGTTTTCAATAGGGTTTAGGTCCGAGATTGAGCCGGCCAATCTAATATAGTCTTTAACATATTTCGATGTATGTTTAGGATCATTATCGTGTTGAAAAATCTATCGAAGCGGCATATTCCACTCTGCATGCGGAAGCATCTGAGTTTCTAAACTGTTTTTGTAACCAAAACGATCCATAATTCCGTCGATTTTATGGAAAGGACCGACACCACCATACGAAAAGTCCAGACCATAATGCCACCTCCCCTTTGCTTAAAATTTATTTTACAGTTCTTTGGTTCAAGACGACCACAAGGGCGCCGCCGCACCGTACACATCCCATCCGAGTTAATCAGATTGAACTTGGACTCATCGCTGACTAAAACGGTTTTCCACTTTCCAATGGTCTAATTAACGTGGGCTCTTGCAAAATCAAGCCTATAAAGAAGATAACATAACATTTTGCTAAACTTTCACACAAAAAAAATCCAATGAGTGTTCGAACTCACGGCGATGTGTTAACAACTTTTTGTTACACGGTACCTGTACGATTTCTATGAACACATTAGTAAATGTTACATTGGAAAATAAAAAACAGCGTTCAATCAAGTGATGACGTTAAATTTAAATAAAAAATCAATGAGTGTTCGAACTCACGGATGATGTGTTAACACCTTTTTGCTACACGGTACCTGTTCGATTTCTATGAACACATTAGTAAATGTTACATTGGAAAAACTGTTAAGGGAATAGAAAGAGTGGAGAGTGTGAGTGTAAATTGTCATGGTGGAGGGTATATAAGCTTCGGCCCGGCCGAACTTAACACCGTTTCTACTTGTTTTTGTATACACCGGGCAATGCTGAACATCAAATGACTCGCTTTATTTGGCCATATCAACATCAACGAAACAGCCAAACTCACAACATCACACATACTTTTAAGTAGCTGACGTATTAGTGTGTCACCATTACATCGACTGCGCAAGCCCATGCAAATGAAATTTTGCGTGGCTATGCTTTATATCTCCGTTCAACAACAGCAACAGACACATGTACATACATACATTATTATGTTAATACATACGCCATGGACACAATTTCGTTTGCCTCACCCCTACCACAAAACTCTTTCATTGCTCTCTTGCTCGCTCATTTTTGTTTAACACGTCATTATTCTCTTTCGCAGTCGCAGAAAATATGGTTTTAGCAGCAGCATAAAATCTGGTTTTAGCAGATTTTGACTTTGATAGATTTAGTCCCTATACGCCGCTATAGATGTTAACACATCAAAAATATTGAATTCTTTGTTTCCACCTTTTTTGCTTATAACAACTGGTTAGCAATGGTTTTTTGGCTGGTCTGTAACTTTTTAAATTGTTCGCAATTGCTCGTCTACGGACTGTGCATGCATTGATATTTAAATTTAGAGTTTCTGCAACCTCTTGAGATGTAGCAAATGGATTTTTTTTAAACATGGCACATATTAATCTATCGTCTCGAACCGACGTTTTTCGAGGCCGTCCACCTGAGTGTACGGTTACTACGCTATTTGTTGCGTTATACTTTTTTATTAGTCTGCAAATGATTGATCAATTTATCTTAAACTGTATAGCAAGAGATATTTGTGATTTTCCATTTTTATATTCCGAAATTATTTGCGATTTTAGGGCATCACAATACTTTTGTCTTGCAATTTTAAATTGAACAGTTAAAGCCGAAATTTGTGCGAAAACTAATGCAAATGTTGTTCAATTTGTTTTGCTATGTCCCAAAAATAATTCTTTCTTTTGACAAACCGTTAGTTTTTAGGCTTTTTGTTGTTATTTTTTCTTCTTTTGACGATCATAATGATTTTTGTTATTGTAAAGTTACATTGCTTAAATTGTTTACACTTCTTGTTTAGAAGTATTCTCATCACCACAGTGGACACTTTAAAAACGAAACATTAATCCCAGAAAGTAAAATTATAAAAAAAATTAAAAACAACTTAAGTGTAGGTTTTGTTGCTTTTGTTTTGCACAACACTGTATATGATCAGCAGATTATATGTTTGGATGTTACCGTTATTTGTGGAATTATTTAACTTGTTATACATATATACAATTTAATATTATAATTCTGAATTATTGTTGGTTTGTATGAAATTGAAAATAACAATTGAGTTTAAAAAATCTGCAATTTAATACATAGTAACAAAACAAAATTGCTTTAACAAAATTTATAAAAATTAATCTAGTTTACGTTTGTTTCTGCGTTGCATGTAAATGCTATCATCTTTGTTTTCATTTACATTCGAACTTACTTTTCTTTAATCTACTAAGGGTCATTAACAAGTTTTACGGTAAAGGCCCTGCCTTTAACGGCAGTTCTGAAAACTTTGTATTTTAAATATTCACCTCTTACTGTGTTTTGACGCCACTGGAATCGTTTCGTGCCCTTGAAAATATTACTTTCTATTTACATCTGATTAACATATTATCTTGTTTAATGTTGTAAAAAGGGGGGAATGCTGGATCCTTTCATTGCGAGTTATGTTGTTTACTGGTATGAAGATTCCTATCCTATTCTTGTAGCACAATTTTACATTTCGTACTGTTTTACGATTTCAGTGTCTGCATACCCTGAAGCAACGTTGGAAGCATAATATATTTACAAATCGCTAAGTTTTAAAAATCTTTAAAATTATAGCCATGTATAGATATATTAAAGCTTAACTTAAATTTGTGTTCTCTTCACAGATTTTTGACTGATAAATGTTTAGTGTTACTCATTAGTGGATATAGTGTTCTTTAGACCGTGTCACGAAAAAAAATTCCCAAAGTACAGGGCAAATATTAAAGATCAAGGCAATTTAAAAAAACTTTCCGAGCCGGTGTAAAACAGCCAAAATCGTTATTTCATTGTAGTTTTTTTGTTTGTGGCTCGATCGTCACATACAACAAATCGTTGTATAGGCCTCGACGGCAACCACATTTGTCCTGTAGATGTCGCTAGAATACAACATCACATTGTAATGAAGGCCACATTTAATGCAGCTTCTAGAACTACAATTTAAAAATATTTTTTATAGGATTAAATTCCCTTAAAAACCAAGAACATTTTGCTTTGGAAGTGTATAGTTTTATTCAACAACAAAAAAGTTACGTAGGACAAGATGTATTTGCAGTATTAGTATTACAAATATTATTTCATGTTGTTTGCATTGTTAACTCAAGTTATCGCATACTTTTTGGAGCTATCGAAAAAATTTTAAATAAAAATGATTGATATTGCGTACGTTTTAGTGCAAATTATTGCATACTTTTCAGAGCTACCGAAAAAATAGTTTAAATATTTGCCTGGGATAATTAACTTTTAATCTAGTTACCATTGTAAGAGATGCCTGTCGGATGTGATGCCATATAAAATACAAACAAAAAAACTACAAAAAAAAATAATTTTGGCTGTTTTTCACGGGCTCGGAACGGAAGAAAATTTTTTTTGAAATTGTCTCGAGGTGGTCTTTAACATTTGCCCTCGACTTTGGGAATTTTTTGATGTGTTAACATCTACAGCGGCGTATAGGGACTAAATCTATCAAAGTCAGATTTTATGCTGCTGCTAAAACCAGATTTTCTGCGACTGCGAAAGAGAATAATGATGTGGTAAACAAAAATGAGCGAGCAAGAGAGCAATGTAAGAGTGGTGTAGAGTGGTGTATGTATTAACATAATAATGTATGTATGTACATATGTCTGTTGCTGTTGTTGAACGTACATATAAAGCATTGCCACGCAAATGAAATTTGCAAGCCGCCCAAGTAAGTTATCGAGCTGTATATATCGTACTGCACACTATACAATCCAAATATGAATACTCCAATTTGTAGTTCCCTAGATATTGGAAAAGATTCATTCCACTACATTACAAATGATATTTGAACTCTTAAAATTGAACTCTTAAAATTGCTAAAATAGACATATGCTGTTATGCCTTGTGACCACAGATATGGCAGAACAGGTAAAATGAGAGTCTGGTACAGCTGGACTTTATCTTTCGAGAGGAATTTGTTACTAAACTGCTTGCTGAGCCCATAATAGCATATAATTTCAAGCACAATTCTCCCATTTGTCTCCAGACTGACGTTGTTGTTCTTGTTCACGGTGGATCCAAGGTAGACAAGTTCATCAACCACTTCAAAATAGAATGGTATGTCGACGTTCAACTACGCACCAAGTCGAGAGGTATCTCTAGTCGTTCACATCATCAATTGTATGTTGCCCTCATTAACAGCAAGACCCATCTTCGGTGTATGTTTTTCGATTCTTGAAACTACTGCAGTAACCCCTCGCAAATTTCGCCCAATGATGTCTATGTCGTCAGCATACGCCAGCAATGTATTCATGTTAATCGGCTTGTTCGTATTGACTACAGCTTTTCCCAATATTATATCCATTAGGAAGTTAAAGAGATTACATGAAAGTGTGTCGCCTTGTCTCAGTCCTCGCTTGGTACAGAATGGTTGGGTGACATCTTTCCACACCTTCACTGCTGATTTGGTGTTGGTCAGCGTCATTCTACAGAGGCGGATGGATGTGTAAGTAGCGATGTAAGTAGCGACAACCAATCACTCTGCACAATCAATAAATGTCTTCGGTTAGTGACTTGTGTAAATACACACCGCAGTAGCTTAACGGGCTAGACGCTGCTGAAGATGATGCTTCACAAACATCGAAACGATCGTCCAGCGAATGTGAGTTCGAATCCCACCCGCGGCACTTACATTTTTTTAACTAACCGGAGAAAACATGATCTCTTATAGCCTTAAAGGAAATTACAACTTTACTAAACTGAGACTTCAATCGTCAGGCATAGATTCCCACAACCATATACCGCATATAAATTGATGCATGTGGGCTAGTACTTCGCCACACGCTGAAAAATCTGTAGGTTTTTATTATTTGGATGCAAATATAATCTGCGATTAATATAATATATAATATACTTGTGCCCCAAACTCATTGTTTTTGCCATTCATTATTACATGTTTGAGACACAATGATTAATTTGTTACAACATATGTGTTGGCGACCCAAATATATCTGTGTTTGTGATACAAATACAGCTGTGTTTGTTGCACTATTTATCCTCTCTCGTCTATCTTGTAAGTGTGTATCTGCATTTTTGCATTATTCTCTCAGTGAGTGAGTCCTAAATATTCCTGAGTGTGAGTGCAAATTGCAGTTGAAGTTAGTGTTTCTTATTTTGGCTGATCTGTTGCGTATTCAGTCGCCAATGGTTCATTGGACAGAGGATATCAAAAGCGCTTGATCAGTGAAAAAATAATAAACAACCGCTCGGACGGTTAAATGGTTTGTGATGTTGCTTTGGTTTTTGTGTATGTGTTTCGCATATATTTATTTGTGCGACCAAAGTGTGGAGAGAATTTGTTTAATTTTTTTATTAATTAATTATTTTAATTATGATAAATAAAGAAAGAAAGAATAACTCGTTTCTAAATATTATTATGTTTGAGAGAAAATACGCTCATGTTTCCACTTAAGTATATGGAGGTTTAGGGGGAACACGCGAATGCTTCCACATAAGTATATGTATGTTTGGAATAAAGCACGCATATGTTTCCACGTAGAAGCATACATATTTGTCAGTAAACATGCTAATGTTTTCATTTAAATACATCTAAGTTTGGGACTTGCAAAAATATAAATGTTTGAAGTGTGTTCCAAACATAAATGTACATGGTTCCTGCAGAATTTGTTTGGGAGAATATGTTACAGAGGCCGTTTTTTTTTCAGCGTGCACCCGCCTTAAAAAGTTCAGCGGTTACCCCATCCGCACCAGCGGCTTTATTATCCTCCAGCCGGGCGATTGCCGTTCTAAACTCGCTTTGATTGGGGGGGGGGGGGGGGACTTACAGTCGGCACTAATCCTGAACTCCACTAGTTTCAAGAAAAGATCGTTGGAACCTAGAAACGTGGGGAATTATTTCAGACAGATTATAGTCCGTTATTGTGGCATGATAACGGGCGCTATACAAAGTTACATTCCGGATGTCTGATTTTTTTTCCAAATCGTGGCTTTGCCTGGAGAAAATCGCAGCTCGGGAACACCTTCGTATTGTTCATCAGTACGTTCTGGCTTGTTTGTTGACGTAGCCATTACGACAGAACTGGATCTCATTGTTTACTAAAACTGCGGTCGAAGTAGTGGCTCTTCACCAAGCTTTACTGAAATGGTGATGATTTCGAGAGTCCCATGATGAAATACCCTGCAACACAAAGTAAAAATACCACGACAGTTTGGTTTGTAATACCATCCATACTGGCAAATTTAGCTCTTAAGTAATCACCCCTTACATCAATTTTCTCTTGGGCTATCGACTCATTATGTGCCCTGTGAATATTTTACATATGTGTTGGCAAATATTCTGGAAAGGCACTCTGCCCCCTCGTTTGAAAATACGACACAAAAATATAAGACTTTTGTACTGCACAGCAACAAAACTTGTCGTTGCTCACATTGCGCCCTTTCTCATTCTGCTGCTATTATGTGTATAATTCCTGAAAATTCTCCATTATTTATATAGAAAAAAAGTTTTTATATGCGAATAGGGTTTGAAAGGACTCCTTTAATTGCGCGGCATTTGTTTTCGCTTTCTTTCCCTTTCATTTTAAGATTTGTAGACGTAAATTGGCCTTTAAATTATTAGTTTACGTGCGAATATTTTTCACCCTTCATTATGCCATTCGGCTGGCCCATACAAGTCGCGTGACTTTGGGTCATTTTAATCCAAATTGTGTACATTTCTTTGCCAGCACATTTTGAACAAATGGACGGACGAATACATGTAATTTAGAGAAAGTGGCGGTGTCTAGTGTCTAGACATTTCGTTTAGTAATAATTATTTTACCTTTTCAGTTGTTTATAAATAATATCTGTTTAGAGTTTTATATAAATACACTTGAAGGTTGCGAAATATAATAGTGTTGGTTGTAACGGTTGCATATTTTTCGAGGACCTCTACGCTAAGTTTTTGTATCTCATTCTCACCTAGTGCAATTGGCAAATGCAACAGCATACCATAGACCTTTTTCTAACTTCACACCCTGATAAATGGTTTCCTATTACATCCCATGTAGAAATTAGGGAGAGCTTCGTACAACCAGTGAGCTGTGCGCTTTCTAGTTTTATGCTCACTGATTGGGACCTACAGTTTTACAACGGTACTGAACGATGTACCATTTCTGCCTCTTTTTCGCATTATATCTTTCATGTTGCTTGTAAGCACTCACGGAACTAGTTGTTTGCAAACAGGTGGTAGCAACCGTAATTTCGGCAGGTGGTACCGAAATGAATGATTTTATTTTCCGCAAAACCGAAACTCGATTGAAACAACCTCTAATTCGGTTGAAATTACATTTAGTTTTGTTGCGAAAGCCTCTTAATTCGGTTAACCAGCCACGAAGCGATTACATTTGGTGTACGATAAGGCTTTTTTAGATGATCTCAATGCATAGTCTAAGCAGATTAAATATAAACTTTGTTTGTTTTTGGTTAATGTATGATAAATTCATACTACAAACTTACAAGTCATGTACATTTTTCGAATTGAAAAATGGTTGGTTTTTGTTCGAAATCATAGACAATTCAGTTCAACACACACTCACTGGCATGACTAGTTTCGAACTCCGTGACAAGTTCATCATCAGATGCCTAACTACTGTGCCTCACCAATCGTATATATATAAACTCAATTCTGCAATTCACATGTGCGAATTAGTATCGATCGAAGATCCCTAAGTATCAACATCACTGAAAGGCCTATAATTCCAACAACAAGAACAGACAGAATTTTTCCACCATGTTCTTCTTTTCCTCATGCATTCTCGCATTGTTGCAATTCCTTGAGGTGAGTTTTTAATCAATATCGAACAGTCGTATTTTTCCGTGGTATAGCATTTTTTTCAATTCGAAAAATGTACATGAGTGTGAATTTCTCATATATTAACCCAAAACTAACAAAATCGGTCAACAAAATTGAAATTCAAATAGATGTAACTGACACTAGCACGTTCTTCAAAAATGCTATACCATGGAAAAATACAACTCTGTGATATTTATTAAAAACAACACCAACGCCATATTTTTTCCCGCTCTTTTGACATTTCTCTTCAGTAAGGTTTGTCATTTCATCATGGAAAGGTATACGAGCCAACAACGAGTCGAAAATACCGAAATTTGGAGTCAGTGGCCTCAACTTTAAGAGCGCTACGTCAAATTTCATCATCATCAGCGATGAGGCTCATTTCTGGCTGAATGGCTTCGTCAATAAGCAAAATATGCGTTATTGGTCAGACAGCAATCCACACGTAATCCATGAGTCATCATTGCATCCCGAAAAAATTACGGTTTGGTGCGGTTTATGGGCCGGCGGCGTCATTGGGCCGTACTTCTTCCGCGATGATCAAGACCGGCACATTACTGTGAATGCGAATCGCTACCGCTCAATGATAACCGAATATTTTTCGCCCCAATTGGATAATATGGACTTGGAGGACATGTGGTTCCTACAGGACGGCGCCACAAGCCACACAGCGAATGCCACAATCAATTTATTGGAAACCAAGTTTGGTGAACGTGTTATCTCACGAAATGGCCCAGTCGATTGGCCGCCTCGGTCGCGCGATTTGACGCCGTTAGATTATTTCCTGTGGGACTGCGTCAAGTCTATGGCCTATGCCAACAAGCCAGCGACGATTGATGAACTTCGTACGAATATCGAACGTGAAATTGCAGCAGTATCGGCCGATTTATGCTTGAAAACCGTCGAAAATTGGGTTCAGCGTCTGGACTTCTGCTAGCGTGCCCGTGGTGGCCATGCAAAAGAAATCGAGTTCCATACATAATGGCATCGAACGTACTTTCACAGGTATAAAGAATTTCATTGGTATCTAAAACCGGGTTTGTTTTATTTAAAAAAACTTTTGTAGCGCTCTTATTGAAAAACCCGTTACCTGTTAGGTCAGAATGAAGTGCCGGCGTCCCTGGACGTACGAGATTCATATACTTCTATACAGGTGATTCAAAAAAATGGTTCCCATTATATTCCCTGAAGGAATTAGGGAGAGTTACTTACAACTAGTAATCTGCGCGCTTTCTAGTTTTAAACTCACTGTTTGGGACATACAGTTTTATAGTGGTTCCGAACGGTGTTTACAGGAGCTAGGTCATGGCTAAATTCCCGATAATGATGCCGTCAGTAAGCGAGGTTACCGCCGTCTAAAGAAAGAGGCGCGCACACTACCAATGCACTACCGACGACCAAATACAGGGTGGAGTGCGGTAATTTGCTTACTTGGGAATGAAATATAAAAATTATGAACCTTAGAAAAATGTATTTTATATTTTAATTATATTGAACAGTAAGGGAATTTTTAAATTACATGGTTTTAAATAGTGAATCTAGCAAATGTCGACCTACGCTATCCACATACTGCTGCATACGTTTTCTGAAGTTTTCATAAACTCTAACAAGCATGTCGACTGGTATTCTGCCAATGTCAGCTTCAGTATTGTTAATTTGGTCTTCCCAGGCGTTGGGACGGTTGATATACACCGTCGGCTTCAGGTAACTCCAAAGAAAACTCGCATGGGGCTAAGTCTGGTGAGCGTGCCGGCCAGTTCACATTACCCCTCAAAGAGATACACCGTCCAGGAAACATTTGCCTCAAACAATTCATGGTAACCCTCGCTGTGTGTGCAGTGGCACCATCCTGTTGGAACCATGTATCCTCTAATTACATTGCCTCAAATGCCGGCTGAAAAAATCCTGTATCATAGTCAAGTTGCGTTCGTAGTTCACAGTTACGGCTAGACGGTTATCCTGGAAAAAGTAAGAGCCAATGATGTCTACTCGTGATTTGGCGTACCACACAGTGACGCGGTCTGAATCCAGTCGCCTCTGGTGAAGTTCTCTGGGGTTTGTTTAACTCCAGTACCGCATATTTTGTTTGTTTACACGCCCACAATGATCGAGTGCGCATTTGAAAAATACGCTTCAACACAAAATGACCTCTCCTCACGTGTCCAATGCATTATGGCAACTGAAAGGCAGACGAATATAAATCTCCCGTCATCCACTATAAGCCACGCACACTCTCCATTCTCTTCGACCAACAGTGTCGCCACAGCCTGCAGTGTTAGAAAGCAAATTACCGCGCTCCACCCTGAATTTAAAACTTGACGATAAAGAAGGTTTACGAAAAGATTACCTGATCACTGTTGTATGTAATGTTCTGTCCAAAGACGGAATCAATTATTCTCTGATAGACAGGCTGCCATAAAGTCGCTGGAAACTGTTTACTGGCATTCAACAACTGTCCTCGCTAATCACAGACCACTTAATAAGATGGCTGAACAATTTATTATTCACCTGTTTTGGGTGATGGACCACAGGGAATCCCAGTGAACTGCTAATCAGATTAACTTGCTAGACTGGGGACTACATTACATGTTTCAACGGAAGTAGATCATATGGGCCTGCCTCTAGAAACTTGCAAGTTCTTCTGGAGAAATTTTGCCTATATGGTAGCTACCAGAAGTTGGCTCATTTCAGGCTGATATGGATCCGCCTAAATTTGAGTCGCACTAATGCCTTACTGAAAGTTTTCAGAAACTACTTTTGGAGAAGCTGTGTTGACAAAGACGAGGTCGACTAAATAGGACAGCTTGTTTTTCTGTGCCCCGCTCCTTTCAGCAGGCGGCGAAATACACTGAGCTCACATTTCTTTGAGCAGTTACCAAATCTGGCTAAATTTAGCATCTGCAAAGTATGGGACTTGTTAATGCAATCAAACTGGTTCAACGGGAGGGACTAGGAAAATCTCACATTTTTCATTTTGTTCCTGTGGTATCACAGTAGTCTGTAAAGTCTACGTACATGCTAGCTGGAGCCCTAAGATCTAAGTGAGACAGAAATACAGGCTGACACTCTAACCTAACCTTCTTGCTATGTCTCCTGTCGTTACATTTAAGCAATTTTAATAAAAGCGCTTTATCAAACACAAAGGGCATCTTTCAAAGGCACAAGGCGGATTGAAAAAAAATAGCTCTCTACTACACAATGAAAATGTATGGAATTGAGTGGCATTGTGTCTGAAAATATCGTCAAAGAGCCAAAATTGTGTCCGCAGGCGAATCAGATTATATGTCAATCACAATGATATATACGTACAGATTTATTTTAGTTGTACATTTTTTTAATTTTCCTTTTCCAATTGAATCCTTTGCAACAATAAAAATAGCAATAACACTCTTGGGTATCAACTGTGAAAACTGAAATGCAAATGAACAGAATAAAGGAAGTGACGACGTACAGTTTTACAAGTTTTACGAGTATGGAAGACATCTATTTACACGTACCGTAATTTTGTTGTACAACGAATTTTATTGTGCTTTTTAAATGTGTAAATTAATGATAATAGGACGATTCTGAGGATTACATCCACAATACCCTTACAATAAAATCTTCGTTAAATGCCACATGGATATGTCTGTTGCCAATATGATTAACTCCATCAACAAAATACCTGTACTAACTGAAGGTTCCGGCGAATTTTAAACAACCATTATAAATTCAAATTAACATTACAAACAATATTATGTATATTAGGGTGTCCTGTAAATTTATTTTCACGATCCTAATTCAAAAAAAAACAACGAATTTCAGTACACGGTACCTTATATATTATGACATATATATATACAAAATGTACTGGGTACACCCACAGAAAAATTCGGTTGAGATAGCTGAATTAGCCGTAACCGAATTAAGAGGTTGTCACAACCGAATTAGAGGTTGGCACAACCTCATCAGAGGTTGATACAACCCCATTAGAGGTTGACACAACTTCATTAGACGTTGACACAACATCATTAGAGGTTGGCACAACCTCATTAGAAGTTGACTCAACCTCATTAGAGGTTGTCACAACCGAATGAGAGGTTGGCACAACCTCATTAGAGGTTGACTCAACCTCATAAGAGGTTGTCACAGCCGAATTAGAGGTTGACACAACCTCTTGGCACAATCTCTTTAGAGAGATACTGTCATAAATGAATTTTTAAAGTTTTTTTATTATTAAGTGATGATTTATTTTCTTGTATTTCTATAAATGAATTAAAAAGCGAGAAAATAAAGTCATATATTTGGGGTAATCTATAAGTAGAATAATACATTTAATTTACATGCCTCTTCCAACTTTTATTGAAGTCCCGGCCATCATGGGACACCGCACTAATTCTGACGTGTTGTATCGGTTGCTCTAGGTCCAAAGCCGTTTTGTATCCAGACTACCGCATATATATCTGCTGTTGATATCTGCTTAAATAACATCTGCAAAATTAGACGGTTAAATAATATTTCATTATAAAATTTTAAACGTCAAATTTTAAATACATAGAATTATGTTGTGGTAACCGAATTGAAAATGAATTCGGTTGTACCTACAGAATTCATGAGAAATCCGGTTACAGCAACCGAATTGACGCCAAATTCGGTCGTTGCAACCGAATTAAGGCTAGATTCGGTTATTGCCGAATTATATACCAAATTGAACCAAATTCGATAGTTGCAACCGAATTGATGTCAAATTCTGTTACTACAACCGAATTGAGGTTGGTTGAGACCGGATTCGGTTACCCCAACCGAATTAGGTACCAATTTCCAACCGAATTAGGTACCAATTTCGGTTGTTGCATCCGAATTAATTCGAAATTCGGTTTTTTCAACCGAAATTTTAAAAAATTTAGTTGACTGGGCGAATATAATTTGAAGATTTAGTTGTCACAACCGAATCAATTATGAAACGAGGTTGTTTCAACCGAATTTCGGTTGTGGAGATTAAATTCGGCCGCAACAACCTCAATCCGGTCGTAACAACCTCAATCCGGTTGTGGCAACCTCAATTCGGTTGTGGCAACTTCAATTCGGTGGTAACAGCCCAACTTACGGTTGCTACGACCTCTTTTCAAACAGTTAATTCTCTGAGTGTACGTTAGTTTAACTCCCAAACATTAAAAAATCTAAATTTTGCAAAAGAGGAAGGAATCAGTTTGTTACTGAACGCCATATATATTTTGGAGCGCGTCTTCATTTATCACAAAAGTACTATATTTTAAGATTTTTAATTTTAACTTGATAAAATTTTCTCAGATCTTAACTTTATAATAAACCGTATAAAATATTTTCCATTATTGCAAGGTTTTATTATGAAATTTTTTAAAAATATGTTTGCCCACATTTTCATTGACCGATTGATTTGGTTTTGTTGTCATAAATCTAATTACAGTTTTAAAGGTTCTTAAATATAATCGTAAAAAAATAAATATCCTTGTATACTACTTATGTCTCAAGGATACTCAAAAATTCATTATAAAATATGTGATTAGGTTACAGGAATTTTATGTTCAAGGCAGCAGTATTCTCTCCATATAAAAGGAGAATATGAAATTCCAATTCATCTACAATCAAAAAATAACACTTACATACTAACAAGCAAAAGCTGACAAACTACAAAAGGTATGAACAAAAATAAAATGAAGAAAATAATACAAAACAAAAAGTAATCAATCCAACAACCAGCGTCATTGTGCCATATTATACACCGTGTTCCACAGATCAAGGCTACCAATACGCCCATGACAGAAGAGAAGCTGTCCGTTTTCGTATAAGTGTCCTGTTCTATCCAAAGTTAAAAGTCCAGCGGGTGGTGTGTAGTTTCGTAAAATTGGCAATTTGGGGTTCAGAAAATCCTCATGCCATCCAAGAGAAACAAATGCATCCAAAACGAGCAACTGGTGCGGATTTCTGTCAGGCCTCATGATTGGGCATTACTTTTTTGAAGATGAGGTTGAAATTACAGTGACTGTGAATGGCATTCATGTGGATCTGGACGACATGTGGTTTCAGACGACATGTGGTTTCATGCCACACCGCCCATTAAACAATCAATTTATTGTACCAACCATTTCCAGAACAAACTATCTCAAGAAATTCTGATGTCAACTGGCCGCCAAGATCATGCGATTTAACAACACCAACGCCATATTTTTTCCCGCTCTTTTGACATTTCTCTTCAGTAAGGTTTGCCATTTCATCATGGAAAGGTATACGAGCCAACAACGAGTCGAAAATACCGAAATTTGGAGTCAGTGGCCTCAACTTTAAGAGCGCTACGTCAAATTTCATCATCATCAGCGATGAGGCTCATTTCTGGCTGAATGGCTTCGTCAATAAGCAAAATATGCGTTATTGGTCAGACAGCAATCCACACGTAATCCATGAGTCATCATTGCATCCCGAAAAAATTACGGTTTGGTGCGGTTTATGGGCCGGCGGCGTCATTGGGCCGTACTTCTTCCGTGATGATCAAGACCGGCACATTACTCTGAATGCGAATCGCTACCGCTCAATGATAACCAAATATTTTTGGCCCCAATTGGATAATATGGACTTGGAGGACATGTGGTTCCTACGGACGGCGCCACAAGCCACACAGCGAATGCCACAATCAATTTATTGGAAACCAAGTTTGGTGAACGTGTTATCTCACGAAATGGCCCAGTCGATTGGCCGCCTCGGTCGCGCGATTTGACGCCGTTAGATTATTTCCTGTGGGACTGCGTCAAGTCTATGGCCTATGCCAACAAGCCAGCGACGATTGATGAACTTCGTACGAATATCGAACGTGAAATTTCAGCAGTATCGGCCGATTTATGCTTGAAAACCGTCGAAAATTGGGTTCAGCGTCTGGACTTCTGCTAGCGTGCCCGTGGTGGCCATGCAAAAGAAATCGAGTTCCATACATAATGGCATCGAACGTACTTTCACAGGTATAAAGAATTTCATTGGTATCTAAAACCGGGTTTGTTTTATTTAAAAAAACTTTTGTAGCGCTCTTATTGAAAAACCCGTTACCTGTTAGGTCAGAATGAAGTGCCCGCGTCCCTGGACGTACGAGATTCATATACTTCTATACAGGTGATTCAAAAAAATGGTTCCCATTATATTCCCTGAAGGAATTAGGGAGAGTTACTTACAACTAGTAATCTGCGCGCTTTCTAGTTTTAAACTCACTGTTTGGGACATACAGTTTTATAGTGGTTCCGAACGGTGTTTACAGGAGCTAGGTCATGGCTAAATTCCCGATAATGATGCCGTCAGTAAGCGAGGTTACCGCCGTCTAAAGAAAGAGGCGCGCACACTACCAATGCACTACCGACGACCAAATACAGGGTGGAGTGCGGTAATTTGCTTACTTGGGAATGAAATATAAAAATTATGAACCTTAGAAAAATGTATTTTATATTTTAATTATATTGAACAGTAAGGGAATTTTTAAATTACATGGTTTTAAATAGTGAATCTAGCAAATGTCGACCTACGCTATCCACATACTGCTGCATACGTTTTCTGAAGTTTTCATAAACTCTAACAAGCATGTCGACTGGTATTCTGCCAATGTCAGCTTCAGTATTGTTAATTTGGTCTTCCCAGGCGTTGGGACGGTTGATATACACCGTCGGCTTCAGGTAACTCCAAAGAAAACTCGCATGGGGCTAAGTCTGGTGAGCGTGCCGGCCAGTTCACATTACCCCTCAAAGAGATACACCGTCCAGGAAACATTTGCCTCAAACAATTCATGGTAACCCTCGCTGTGTGTGCAGTGGCACCATCCTGTTGGAACCATGTATCCTCTAATTACATTGCCTCAAATGCCGGCTGAAAAAATCCTGTATCATAGTCAAGTTGCGTTCGTAGTTCACAGTTACGGCTAGACGGTTATCCTGGAAAAAGTAAGAGCCAATGATGTCTACTCGTGATTTGGCGTACCACACAGTGACGCGGTCTGAATCCAGTCGCCTCTGGTGAAGTTCTCTGGGGTTTGTTTAACTCCAGTACCGCATATTTTGTTTGTTTACACGCCCACAATGATCGAGTGCGCATTTGAAAAATACGCTTCAACACAAAATGACCTCTCCTCACGTGTCCAATGCATTATGGCAACTGAAAGGCAGACGAATATAAATCTCCCGTCATCCACTATAAGCCACGCACACTCTCCATTCTCTTCGACCAACAGTGTCGCCACAGCCTGCAGTGTTAGAAAGCAAATTACCGCGCTCCACCCTGAATTTAAAACTTGACGATAAAGAAGGTTTACGAAAAGATTACCTGATCACTGTTGTATGTAATGTTCTGTCCAAAGACGGAATCAATTATTCTCTGATAGACAGGCTGCCATAAAGTCGCTGGAAACTGTTTACTGGCATTCAACAACTGTCCTCGCTAATCACAGACCACTTAATAAGATGGCTGAACAATTTATTATTCACCTGTTTTGGGTGATGGACCACAGGGAATCCCAGTGAACTGCTAATCAGATTAACTTGCTAGACTGGGGACTACATTACATGTTTCAACGGAAGTAGATCATATGGGCCTGCCTCTAGAAACTTGCAAGTTCTTCTGGAGAAATTTTGCCTATATGGTAGCTACCAGAAGTTGGCTCATTTCAGGCTGATATGGATCCGCCTAAATTTGAGTCGCACTAATGCCTTACTGAAAGTTTTCAGAAACTACTTTTGGAGAAGCTGTGTTGACAAAGACGAGGTCGACTAAATAGGACAGCTTGTTTTTCTGTGCCCCGCTCCTTTCAGCAGGCGGCGAAATACACTGAGCTCACATTTCTTTGAGCAGTTACCAAATCTGGCTAAATTTAGCATCTGCAAAGTATGGGACTTGTTAATGCAATCAAACTGGTTCAACGGGAGGGACTAGGAAAATCTCACATTTTTCATTTTGTTCCTGTGGTATCACAGTAGTCTGTAAAGTCTACGTACATGCTAGCTGGAGCCCTAAGATCTAAGTGAGACAGAAATACAGGCTGACACTCTAACCTAACCTTCTTGCTATGTCTCCTGTCGTTACATTTAAGCAATTTTAATAAAAGCGCTTTATCAAACACAAAGGGCATCTTTCAAAGGCACAAGGCGGATTGAAAAAAAATAGCTCTCTACTACACAATGAAAATGTATGGAATTGAGTGGCATTGTGTCTGAAAATATCGTCAAAGAGCCAAAATTGTGTCCGCAGGCGAATCAGATTATATGTCAATCACAATGATATATACGTACAGATTTATTTTAGTTGTACATTTTTTTAATTTTCCTTTTCCAATTGAATCCTTTGCAACAATAAAAATAGCAATAACACTCTTGGGTATCAACTGTGAAAACTGAAATGCAAATGAACAGAATAAAGGAAGTGACGACGTACAGTTTTACAAGTTTTACGAGTATGGAAGACATCTATTTACACGTACCGTAATTTTGTTGTACAACGAATTTTATTGTGCTTTTTAAATGTGTAAATTAATGATAATAGGACGATTCTGAGGATTACATCCACAATACCCTTACAATAAAATCTTCGTTAAATGCCACATGGATATGTCTGTTGCCAATATGATTAACTCCATCAACAAAATACCTGTACTAACTGAAGGTTCCGGCGAATTTTAAACAACCATTATAAATTCAAATTAACATTACAAACAATATTATGTATATTAGGGTGTCCTGTAAATTTATTTTCACGATCCTAATTCAAAAAAAAACAACGAATTTCAGTACACGGTACCTTATATATTATGACATATATATATACAAAATGTACTGGGTACACCCACAGAAAAATTCGGTTGAGATAGCTGAATTAGCCGTAACCGAATTAAGAGGTTGTCACAACCGAATTAGAGGTTGGCACAACCTCATCAGAGGTTGATACAACCCCATTAGAGGTTGACACAACTTCATTAGACGTTGACACAACATCATTAGAGGTTGGCACAACCTCATTAGAAGTTGACTCAACCTCATTAGAGGTTGTCACAACCGAATGAGAGGTTGGCACAACCTCATTAGAGGTTGACTCAACCTCATAAGAGGTTGTCACAGCCGAATTAGAGGTTGACACAACCTCTTGGCACAATCTCTTTAGAGAGATACTGTCATAAATGAATTTTTAAAGTTTTTTTATTATTAAGTGATGATTTATTTTCTTGTATTTCTATAAATGAATTAAAAAGCGAGAAAATAAAGTCATATATTTGGGGTAATCTATAAGTAGAATAATACATTTAATTTACATGCCTCTTCCAACTTTTATTGAAGTCCCGGCCATCATGGGACACCGCACTAATTCTGACGTGTTGTATCGGTTGCTCTAGGTCCAAAGCCGTTTTGTATCCAGACTACCGCATATATATCTGCTGTTGATATCTGCTTAAATAACATCTGCAAAATTAGACGGTTAAATAATATTTCATTATAAAATTTTAAACGTCAAATTTTAAATACATAGAATTATGTTGTGGTAACCGAATTGAAAATGAATTCGGTTGTACCTACAGAATTCATGAGAAATCCGGTTACAGCAACCGAATTGACGCCAAATTCGGTCGTTGCAACCGAATTAAGGCTAGATTCGGTTATTGCCGAATTATATACCAAATTGAACCAAATTCGATAGTTGCAACCGAATTGATGTCAAATTCTGTTACTACAACCGAATTGAGGTTGGTTGAGACCGGATTCGGTTACCCCAACCGAATTAGGTACCAATTTCCAACCGAATTAGGTACCAATTTCGGTTGTTGCATCCGAATTAATTCGAAATTCGGTTTTTTCAACCGAAATTTTAAAAAATTTAGTTGACTGGGCGAATATAATTTGAAGATTTAGTTGTCACAACCGAATCAATTATGAAACGAGGTTGTTTCAACCGAATTTCGGTTGTGGAGATTAAATTCGGCCGCAACAACCTCAATCCGGTCGTAACAACCTCAATCCGGTTGTGGCAACCTCAATTCGGTTGTGGCAACTTCAATTCGGTGGTAACAGCCCAACTTACGGTTGCTACGACCTCTTTTCAAACAGTTAATTCTCTGAGTGTACGTTAGTTTAACTCCCAAACATTAAAAAATCTAAATTTTGCAAAAGAGGAAGGAATCAGTTTGTTACTGAACGCCATATATATTTTGGAGCGCGTCTTCATTTATCACAAAAGTACTATATTTTAAGATTTTTAATTTTAACTTGATAAAATTTTCTCAGATCTTAACTTTATAATAAACCGTATAAAATATTTTCCATTATTGCAAGGTTTTATTATGAAATTTTTTAAAAATATGTTTGCCCACATTTTCATTGACCGATTGATTTGGTTTTGTTGTCATAAATCTAATTACAGTTTTAAAGGTTCTTAAATATAATCGTAAAAAAATAAATATCCTTGTATACTACTTATGTCTCAAGGATACTCAAAAATTCATTATAAAATATGTGATTAGGTTACAGGAATTTTATGTTCAAGGCAGCAGTATTCTCTCCATATAAAAGGAGAATATGAAATTCCAATTCATCTACAATCAAAAAATAACACTTACATACTAACAAGCAAAAGCTGACAAACTACAAAAGGTATGAACAAAAATAAAATGAAGAAAATAATACAAAACAAAAAGTAATCAATCCAACAACCAGCGTCATTGTGCCATATTATACACCGTGTTCCACAGATCAAGGCTACCAATACGCCCATGACAGAAGAGAAGCTGTCCGTTTTCGTATAAGTGTCCTGTTCTATCCAAAGTTAAAAGTCCAGCGGGTGGTGTGTAGTTTCGTAAAATTGGCAATTTGGGGTTCAGAAAATCCTCATGCCATCCAAGAGAAACAAATGCATCCAAAACGAGCAACTGGTGCGGATTTCTGTCAGGCCTCATGATTGGGCATTACTTTTTTGAAGATGAGGTTGAAATTACAGTGACTGTGAATGGCATTCATGTGGATCTGGACGACATGTGGTTTCAGACGACATGTGGTTTCATGCCACACCGCCCATTAAACAATCAATTTATTGTAACAACCATTTCCAGAACAAACTATCTCAAGAAATTCTGATGTCAACTGGCCGCCAAGATCATGCGATTTAACACCGTGCATTTACTTTCTTTGGAGCGGTAGTTTAAAACCCCTTTTTTAATGTCTCGATAGTGTCTCCGTCACTAAGCTAGGTGACCGTCGTCGAAAGAAATGTAAGGTGCTCAGAGCAGCGATCGAACCCACGTTCTCATGCACAAGAGTCGCACCACCGATGGCCACTTAATTAGGATAATTTATTTTTTATTTTATTTTATTTTTTGCCTTTTATTTGAGAAGTTTAAGTGGTAAATCTGGCTAATACTAGCGGAGTTTAATATGAAACTACAAACATGTCACATTTGAAGCAATCAATCATCGCCTTTGATGCGACCTTTCCAGTAATACCCCATAACACCAAATAATACATGTCATGGCATTCAGACGTTCAAATTGTTTCTTCCAACAGACTCTTTTGTCCCAACGTAAAGTATGAATTCATATGTTTCTATATACTTTGTACAATACTGCGAGCGAAAATTAATGCTCGAACAAAAACTGATAACGAATCCAATGGTGATGATGATAATATCGTTCTGATGGGTGTGCTTTATGTCAATGATAATGATTGCATTATTCAAATTGATGTTCTAACAGTTTGTGCTCGCAGCAGTTGATGCTGTTCGTAGAGAGGGTGTTATAGGTGTTATAGTGAAGCCAAACAAAATATTAATAAACGTATCAATTTCATATTGTGTTAACAGGATGTGCATGTCTGAGGACATCATTTCGGGTAAGTTGGAAACTTTAATGCCGCAGAAGACAATGTATTTATCTCTAGCCATCATTGATATGTTATTGAACTTATTAGCAAAAAACATCTTGCGCTAGGTACAGCTATATGCTAAAGTTTCCGCAATATAATATATGGTGTTTCCTGTCATGATAAACTAGTGTTTATTAAATATTTGTAAGTTCAAAGGACTTTTTCCTTAAAGATTCTCCTTGGTTTGGCATATTTCTCACAAGTTTATATATCATTCTGCGATATTTTGTAATGAGGAGAAGTAAATTGTGAGAAAAATTATTTGCATATGGCAAGACTTCCATCCTCATTATGCTTGAAGAATTTGTGTCAACCATCGGAAATTTAAGGGAATAGTAATTTTTAGGAATAACGCAAAACTGTAATTTGCATTAGATTAAAATAAATAAATAAATATTTTCCAACTCCATCCTATGAAGAGAAAGGGGAGAGCTTCTCACAATCAGTGAGCCGTGCTCTTTTTCTTTTTACACTCACTGATTTAAATCACATGATAAATTACTAAGAAATGAGTTAGGGTTCATATGCCCGAATAACAAAATCCCGAGAACAAAATCCTGAATATCAAAATCCCGAATTTCAAAATCCCGAATTTCAAAATCCCGAGCTTAAAAATCCCGAATAATTGTACAGTTTTGGTTTTAAAAAGCGCGCGATTTGGATGAAAAGGAGTTTAGCGGAGAAAAAACATTTTATTGGTTACGCAGTCTAGTTTGAAGCTTTTGGAGGAAGCTCAATGTTGGTTGATGGACGGAGCATTCCATGTTGTGCCTGTGATTATGACTCAACTTTTTAGTATTCATGGTTACATTCAGGACCAGATAGCGCCCTTAGTCTTCTGCTTAATGAGTCGCAAGACCGCAGAGGCCTATTCGGAACTTTTCTCCAGTTCTTCAGTCTTCAGTCTATGCACTAAATATAATTTCGGATTTTGAAAAAGCCATCATTAACACTGCAAAAGAATTGTTCCCTTATGCTGAGTGCAACGGATGTCAGTTCCACTTAGGCCAAATAATTTGGCGCAAGATTCAGAAGGAGGGCTTAAGTACTAAGTATGGCAACTCAGTAGAATTTAGCTTGCAAGTTCGGATGATAAGCGCCCTTGCTTTTGTGCCAGGTGCTAAAATACCTGAATATTATGAAGTCTTATACCGCAACTTTGCCGCTAAAGAGGACGGTATGATACCGAGTTTTGGTCGGTCTGTGACATGCTAGAAGAAAACTTCCCACGCACTCAAAACTCGGTCGAGGCTTGGCATAGACGCCTTACAGTTGTTGTCGGCAAAAAACAGTCTGATTGAAAATCTGGCTAAAGAGCTGATTGGTGCTAAATCGGCAATCGAAAAACTTAAATCGGGGAACGTTGAACCCCGCAACAAAAAAAAATTGTACAAAAAACCAAAATTTAAAGGCTGTATTCAATACCCGTCGGTGGTGCAATGGTTAGTGTGCCCGTCTCTTGTACATGAGATCGTGGGTTCGATCCCTGCTCAGACCATCTTTCATTTCTTTCGACGGCGGTCACCTCGCTTAGTGATTGCGACACGAACGAGTACTTAGCCATCAAAAAGCTCTCAAAATACCGTTCGGAACCGGTGTAAGACTGTAGGTCCCAATCAGTGAGTGTAAGAACTAGAAAGCGCACATCTCTCTGATTGTGAGAAGCTCTCCTCAATCCCTTCATGGGATGTTATGGGACACCATTTTTTTTTATTATTCAATAACATTGAATGTCTGGATAAAACAGAATAATTAAAAGCCATAGAAATTAATCTTGCCTTTTAGATATAAATTCATTACACTATGCATCATTTTGCAACCTAAACATTTTGATACGCTTGAGACTCAAACAACTGATTGCTACTGGTGAGTGAAGAAAAACCCTAGTTGGGTTTGGTCTGATTGACTAAGGTTTTTTTTTAATTGACGTTTGAAGTTTTAGGCTTAGAAATGAACTTTTGATAAAGAGAACTCGTGAACTGCCCTACAAAAAACGCTCAAACTGTCGGTGCTTTATTTGCCCATATATTACTTACTTTAACTTTAAATTTAAAAATAAATAAAAACAAAACCCGTAAAAAACGGCGAAAATTTTATTTTTTACATTATAAAATTTTTGATCATGAAGGTGGAATTTTTTGAATAAACGTTTTTTGTAGGGCAGTTCACGAGCTACAATTTTGCCGAAGACACCCAAGAAAAATCTTGAACAGTTTTCCAGATGTAGGCATTACAAAAAGTGTGCTCTTATCAAAAATTCATTTCTAAGCCTAAAACTTCAAACGCCAATTAAAAAAAAAAAACTTAGTCAATCAGACCAAACCCAGCTATGGTGTTTCTTCTCTCATCAGTAGCTTTCAGATTTTTTTGGTCTCAAGCGTATCAAATTTTGAGTGTCTCACGGTGTTATTAATAAAACAAATTGTATTGTTATGATGTTCAATAATTCGGGATATTTCAAAATTCGGGATTTTGTAATTTAGGATTTTAAATTCGGGATTTTGACATTTCGGCCTTTTCAAAAATTCGCGATTTTGTTAATTCGGGATTTTGAAATTCGCGATTTTAGCACTGAAGTTGGAGTTGGTATATTACTTTTCAAACAAAATCTAAAAATTTTCTTCCGATGGAAATTTATATTTGATTTTCTCAATCTCAACATGATTAGCCAAACACTGTTATAATAGGCTGATATAAATGGAAAACTCAAAAATGATTAACCTACATAAAATGTATTTAAGCTACAGTTTCTATTCTAGTTTGAGGAGCTTCCTTGAGTAAGTTGTGGCTACATCTGGTAATTGCAGCTTTCCGATTACTAGCTTTCTCTGCATCTGGTTTCATACGATTTTCGCTCCACTTAATCTTGTGCGACCCTTTGCTGCTACCAGGTAGTGATCAGAATCGATGTTAGCTCCTCTGATCACTCGTTCGTCCATTACACTGGATGAATGCCTTCTACCAATTACCTCGCGATCAATTTAGTTTTTTGTTCTTTGACCAGGAGATACCCAAATAGCCTTGTGGATGTCTTTATGATGGAATCTTGGTGCAATAATGAACATGTTCTTTGTCGCGACACAGTCAATCAGTCTCATACTGCTGTCGGAACTGTCAACATGTAGACAGAAATTGCCAATAGCTGGATGAAACACATTTTCCTTGCCTACTATAGCATTAAAATCTCTTGGTACCGTCTTACTGTCATGGCCAGGGCAGCGGTCATACGTTTCCTCTAGCCGCTCATAGAATATGTCTTTGGAATCCATCATCTTTATCTTCTGTCGGGGAAAGTACACAAATTCGGGAACAGCTGAATACGTTTTTTCGTGAGGACAACAATGATCTGCAGTAAGACCGCCGCAAACTACATTCTAAGTAATTTAACATTGTATTTATATTTCATATTATTGTTAACGCATATATCACTAACTACAACCTACATTCTTCGCTGCTTAAATTTTTACTCAATGTTTCAGTTAACGTCTAAATCATTTGCAAACATTTATTTGTGCAGGAAATGTGTCAAATTTTTCAAAAATATTTTTCTAATTTTCTAAATGTTGCTGGTGTTGATCTCTTGCGTAAACTGTCTCATGGCTGCACTTAACGTGTCACGTTCCACCGAGGTTATGATGGATATGGTCAAAATTCTTTCGAAACAAAGAAATGGTCTAAATGTTTGTCACATAAATGCACAAAGTTTAAAAAACAAAATTGATGAGCTTAGATTAACGTTAGAAAATTCTTTGGTTGACGTTATTTGCATTTCTGAATCCTGGTTCGACGATGCTATTCCTGACAGTCTGGTATCGCTGAATGGATATAAACTATTTAGAGCTGATCGGAAAAAACGCGGTGGAGGGGTAGCAATTTATGTAAAAATGAATATCAATTGTAAGCTTGTAGCTAGAAATGAAGAGAGCAAAAAGATTGAATTCTTGTTCATCGAGATATCTGCAAAGGATCGCAAACTGCTACTTGGAAGTGTTTATAGACCTCATCGTTCTATACCCTTCGACAATTTTATAAGGCAAATTGAAGTTATGACTGCAACTTATAGCGATGTCCTAATTGCAGGTGATTTCAGTAGATCAATGCTTGAAAGAAAATATGTACCCTTTTGGATTAAAAGTCGTCAACAACGTGTTACCCACACATTTCACAACGTCATGTAATATATTATTAGATCTATTTATTGTTAACGATACCTCCAAAATATTACTTTACGACCAAATTTCGGCACCATATTTTTCTAAGCATGACTTGATATTTTTGTCATACAACTTTAAGCCAAAAATTGAAACACAGACCTTAACCCATATCTTCCCACTGCCCCTTTTAAGGTGCATTTACATTTTATGTGTCAAAGCTAAATGTAAACAAGTGTGGGTAGATGTTACAATTTTTTCTCATTCGTGACGTCTCTGCAGTCAATCTAATAGTGGTTTACAGTGATTGTGATCATTCGTTATTTTTTGACGTGACAACGTCTTAAATTAGGTTGCGGCTGGGAGTCACTTATGAAAAAGTGTAACGCCCGGTAACGTTACGATGAGTCACCGAACACAAGTAAACGCAATGTGTTTACTTGTGTGCCAGAAACGATTTGCTTTGCTGGCTTCTAGTGGCTGTTGGTCGGTGGTGTGAGTGTTTTTGTTTTTTGGCACATCATATATATGACGACTGAGCAAGTATGTATGTGCGTATATATGTGCGTGTGTATGAATATTGATTTAGATCAGTCTGCATTGGATAAGGTATTATTTTTTGTTTTTTTTTGTTTTTTGTTTTTTGGCTTTATGATATGTGTAGTGTATGTTTGTGTGTAGAAATTTTCATATGAATTAGGTAGCCAAAACGAAACAGAGAGCTGCGGTCGGCTTTAAAAACGATATGCGAATATGATGAATTGAAATACTTTTTGGTTAGTAAATTATTTTCTTTTGTTTTTAATAAAAGAAATGTTTATTTTTTATAATAAAAGAAATGTTTATATTTTATAATAAAGGATATGTTTATTGTTTATAATGTCACATTTGATAATGTGTTCATAGAAATCGCACAGGTACCTAGATGGTGTTGAAATTACTTCTATTTTCCTAAACCATAAGTTTCAATAAATGTTAAAACATCGCCCGTGAGTTCTAACACTCATTGGGCAAGTGAGTTCATTGCACTCCTATTGTGCAATTTAATTATATTCATATCAATAAATATTCTACCGAGAAAAAGACGTTGTCACGTAAAATCTTCGCCCGTAAAACCGACTTTACAGGCAACAATTTTTTTATAATTATTGGAGTTTTGTGAATTTCAACCAACATGAGTTCCAGGAGAGGGTAAGTGATAACTTTTATATTCATTATTTATAATTTTAGTGAAGCGATGTTTTTAGTAAGCTATTAGTTATATTATCGGGTAATATTATGAACATGGTGATATTTCATTTTTACACGTGAATTTTGTGAGGTTATGTTGAACGCCCCATTTGAGGTGCATTGGGAATAGGAGGCACCATGATGAGGTTATGTTGAACGCCCCATTTGAGGTGCATTGGGAATAGGAGGCATGATGCTAAATGTAAACAAGTGCTAAATGTAAACAAGTGTGATAGTTTGTAGCAATAATTTTATTTGAACGTTGTTTTTATATATTTAGAGCTATAAACTGTGTAATTTTTTGTTACAGATTGAATGTTCATGAAATTATATCTGCCTTGGAAGATGATAACCTTACAATTTCTGCTAACATTTTTATCACGCCACATGAAAATCATGATCTGAGTGATGAAGATAGTGGAAACGAGGATGCAGTAGAGATAAGTAATCTTGCGCGTCGCCAGCTGTTGGCTGAAGCTGAGGTTCGACGTACGGTTCCATCATCAGAAGGATTTCTGGAAACTGTAGAGGGTATTCAGTATATAAATCAGGAAGAAGAGGAAGAACAGCCATCAACATCTCAAGCCGATGAACATCCAGCAAAGAAAGCTAAGAAAATGGCCAATAGGAAATGGAGCCACAAAGATATAACAGCAAAACCTGAAGAAACCACTACTACACCTGAGTTCGTTTTAGACAAAGACAATCCATTAGAGTTCTTTGAGATGTTTTTTGATGACAAAGTATTACAACTACTGCGTGCTAGTATAGAAAAAAATGATATTTCCAAAGGCCACGTAAACTTTAGACTCACCAAGAAGTGAAGAATTTTATAGGAATTTTACTGTTGTCTGGTTACAATAGTGCATCACGGTATAGATTGTATTGGGATCAGAGCATTTATACTCATCATCCTGGAGTTGCTAATCGTTTTGAAGAGCTTCTACGTTTTTTTCATGCATGTGATAATAGCAATCTACCTCCCGATGACAAATTTGGCAAAGTAAGACCTCTTTGGAATATGATGCATGAACGATGGCTAAAGTTCTTCCCCGGAGATAAACATTTATCTATTGATGAGTCAATGGTACCTTATTTTGGTAAACACGGAACCAAACAGCACATTCATGGCAAGCCCATACGTTTTGGGTATAAGATTTGGTCACTTTGCACACGATTGGGTTATCTAATATATGGTGAATCTTATCAAGGGGCAAAAACCGGCAATACCAATCCAAATCTTGGTGTGGGTGGTTCCGTCGTGACTAATTTGATTTCTAAGCTGCCAATTGATGACCACTACAGGTTTTACATTGATAACTTTTTTACGTCTTTACGTTTACTTGATGAAGTGAGTCAGATGGGTCATGATATCACTGGGACTATTCGGGCTAATAGAGTTGATGGTGCGCCGCTGAAAGATGTAAAGGAAATGAAAAATACTGCGAGAGGCTCTTTTCATCAAATTACGGATGTAACATCGAACACGACATTAGTGAGTTACAATGATAATAACATCGTTACTATAGCCTCAACAGAAAGCGGAGTTCATCCAATTGGAAAGGTTAAAAGGTGGTGCAACAATAAAAGGGTTGACGTAGATCAACCACATTGTTACCAACTATATAACAAGTTCATGGGTGGAGTCGACCGCCTTGACCTAAATGTTGGTAAATATAGAATTGGTATAAGGCTAAAGAGATGGTATTGGCAAATGATGATGTTCCCCATAAATGTGTGCGTAAATAACGCATACCAGTTGTACCGACTCTCACCAGCAGGTCAAGCTAGAGATTCTCACGATTTTGTATCATTTACCAGATACATAGTACAAAGTTACCTAATTCTTGGCAAAGCGTCATCTTCTCTTCCAAAACGAATTGGAACTAAATCAGCTACTATAAAAATTTAGACTACGAAGCTTTACGGGAAAATATTAACTATATTGATTGGTGCAGGGTGTACAATATGGTATCAGTCGACGAAAAAGTAGATTTTGTGGAAGGGAACATAATTAAACTTTATGACATTGCTGTACCTTTAAGGACAAGGATACTTGACCCGCAGTCTAGACCGTGGTTTAATTCAAATATAAAAGCCCTAATTAGGAAAAGAGATTTTGCTCACGGTCGCTGGAAGCGTTTTAAGTCAACGGATTTACAGCAAGAGTTTTAAACTGCAAGAAGGGAGGCTAATTGTGCAATTAGAAGGGCTAAATTTGAATATTATGCTAAGTGTTTCAGTAAATCAATTGGTTCTAGGGCAACGTGGAACAATATAAAGAAGATTGGAGTCTGTTGTAAAGAAGTGTCTGATGTATCTGTAGACGTTAATGAACTGAATAGATCATTTGTTAACGCACCTATCGTTTCTGCCACCACAGATTTTTATGAACTCTCAGACACGGAAGATAGCCGTGATGCTTTTGAATTTTCATGCGTAAGTCAAAATGATGTCCTTCTAAGTTTTTCAGCAGTAAGGTCGAATGCTACAGGTTATGATGGTATAAATCCAAAGTTTGTAAGGTTAATTCTCCCACAGATCATTTCGATTATTACACATCTCTTCAATTTTATTATAATGTCAAGCAATTTTCCTGAAAGATGGAGACATTCCAAAATAGTCCCTATTCCTAAATCCAAGACGGAATATAGACCTATTGCAATACTTCCGTACTTATCCAAAGTCTTTGAAAAGGTGTTTCACTACCAGATGTGTTCATATATTGAATCATCAGCATTGCACGCGGAAAATCAGTCTGGCTTCAGGGCAAAACATGGTTGCGTTACCACATTAACGGATGTTGTGGAAGATTTACGACTTAGTATTGATGATAAGCGAGTGAACGTGCTTGTTTTGCTTGACCATTCCAAAGCTTTTGACACTATAGACCACGACATGCTAGGATTTAAACTTGGAAATTTTTTTAATTTCTCTAGGACTTCTGTGAGCTTAATAAAGTCTTACCTTTTTAATCGGAGTCAATCTGTTTGTACGGGGGCATCTGCTTCGCTTCCACCGTTTTTATCTAGAGGCGCTCCCCAGGGGTCAATACTGGGACCCTTGCTATTCTCGTTGTATGTAAATGATCTCCCGCAACACATACATAGTTGTAAGACACATATGTACGCTGACGATGTACAACTGTACACTAGTACACCCAATGAATTATTGGGCGAAGCCGTCAACAGAGTGAATGCTGACCTTCGGTCAATATGGAATTGGGCAAACGCAAACGGGCTTTCGTTGAATCCGTGTAAATCAAAGTGTCTTGTGGTCTACAGTGAGTCATTGAACTGTACGTTTAACGTTAATATAACTATAAACGGACATAAAATTTCCCCTGAATCACTCTGTATATAAAATAAGGCATTTTATTTTTGATGTGTTAACATCTATTGGCGCGGGCAAGAACTAAATTCACAAAGTGAATACATCCAAACACAGTTTGTCTGACTGCAATCACACAGATTGTCCAACTGCGATCACACAGATTGTTTGGCGTTAAACTTCTCCGAAACGGCTTGACCGATTTGTATGAAATTTTGTGTGCATATCGGGTAGGTCTCAGAATCGGCCAACATCTATTTTGCTTACACCTAAATGGTGAGAGTGACCCACACCTATATAGGACACATATTTGTCCGACTGCGAAAGACAGATTCCCAGACTGCGAAAAAAAAACACACTGATGTAGCGGCAGCGAATAGTTGTCTTTTGTGGGTGCGGAACACTCTCAGAGCAAAGAGAATAATGACGTGGTTATACGTATATAAAAACGTATATAATCATACCCTCACCCTAAGTTATCCATTGCGTGGGAGTTCTGTTAAAATCCGCTCATATACGACCATATTCAATAGCAGACTGGCATTGTGCTAAATATTATTGAATAGTTATATGCGAGGTACAAAAATGGGCATGACAAGTTGTTGCCAAAATTTGTATCAGTACCAAATTTTATAAAGATCCGTTATGATTTATTGGGGATATCGAGTCGGCAAACCGCAAATTCGCCCAACTTGTGTATGGGAGGTACGAAACTGGGCGTGGAACAATACTCAGTTATTAATTACATAGTAACTTTTACTCTTGACTAATTATCCAAGCTTAAGGTCACTTCTGATTTTATAAAACTTTTTGTTTTTCTCGTTTCTCTCTCGATATTTCGATTTCCTTTGGAAATCTTCTTCAGGAAAGTTTTTAATATTAATAATAACAAACAAACATCAATACAAATTAAAATGAAATTTTTTGACAAATTGTGAAAAGTAATACTATTCATACATATTATAATACAGTAATGTTCACATAAAGTAGAAATATTAAATCGAACAAAATTCTAAAATATTTTAAGCCCATTTAATCTTCCAATATTAACCTATTTGTCCTCATTAATTAAGATTCTAACATTTTGAGTGAAATTGCGAAAACTGATAAAAACTTGCGAAAATTAGCGAAAAATTACAAAATTTTTAAACAAGCTACAAAATTACCTAATAATCACTAAAACCAAAAGAAATGGCAAAAGCTCTGTTAAAAAACCGTTAAATTCGCGAAAATCCGCAAAACCTTGCCAACCCCAGTATGACAACGATCTCCAACATTTCTTAAAAATCGCCAAAGCTGTAAAGAGTAAGAATGCTCACAAAATCGCTAACCATGCAAACATTGCAAAATTTCAAGATATTGCAAACTTGATAATAAACTCTAAAAATTTCGTAAATAGTTAAAAATAAAACCGCGAGACCGCAAAAATTCGCGACCTTTGTTTTAATTTCCCCTATTATTAATATTTTTATTTTTATTTAATAAACATCTATAATTTTGAGCTAAGTTATCTGTGTCTACTTTAAAATGTATTCTCTTTTCAAATGGAACATTATTAATCTGTAACATTTCTAACATATATCTACGTTTTTTATAATTTTCTGTGTTTAAAATAGATGTATTTTCGAAATCTGGATAGTGATTGAAATCTCTATAGTGAGTTGATAACGCTGTTTTCGTTGTTGAATTAGAATTCCTATACTTTTGGTCATGTCTGTGTCCTGCTATTCTCGTTTTTAATTTTGTCCCTGTTGTTCCTACATATACTTTCTCACATTGTTCAATATCATTACCACCACATGGTATTTTATATACTAAATTTGACCTATCTGATTCTTTTATTCAATCTTTAGTTTTTGTAAATAATCTTCCAACATTATTATTTATCCTAATTGCCATTTTATATTCCCTTTTGTTATATATGTTTTAGTTTTCTATCCTTTCCGAAAACCCAGGTACATAAGTTAATGATTTATAAACTTTTGGTTCTAAAATTTCATCTCCATTGAGTGATTTTCTAATATCGTATTGTCTTAACAATTTGCAAATGAGTTTATTAGGAAAACTATTATCTACTAATATATTGCTAATTATTTCCTTATTTTTCTTATGGAATCTATTATCACTTATTTTTAATACTCTATCTATTAGATTTTTGCCTGTGTTAATAATAATTCTCTTTGGGTGTATTGAAAAATAATTTATAATTCTACCTGAGGAAGTTGGTTTTTGATACCAATCTATTAATAATTCATTTCGCTTCCTTATCACCAATGTGTCCAAATATGAAATTTTAGAATTCTCTTCTTTTTCAATAGTAAATTTGATGCTTTGATCAATAAAATGTCAATCTCATTCTCCTTCACTATACAAAATAAGTCATCAACATATTTTGTTATTATTTTAGGTTTTACTGTCAATTTTTCTAAACATGTATCTAATAATTTTTCCATTACGATATCTGTTATTATTGGAGATGCTGGCGAACCCATAGGAACAGCAGATATCGTAATGGAAAAATTGTTAGATACATGTTTAGAAAAATTGACAGTAAAAACTAAAATAATAACAAAATATGTTGATGACTTATTTTGTATAGTGAAAGGGAATGAGATTGACATTTTATTGACAACTTTAAACTCATTTGATCAAAGCATCAAATTTACTATTGAAAAAGAAGAGAATTCTAAAATTTCATATTTGGACACATTGGTGATAAGGAAGCGAAATGAATTATTAATAGATTGGTATCAAAAACCAACTTCCTCAGGTAGAATTATAAATTATTTTTCAATACACCCAAAGAGAATTATTATTAACACAGGCAAAAATCTAATAGATAGAGTATTAAAAATAAGTGATAATAGATTCCATAAGAAAAATAAGGAAATAATTAGCAATATATTAGTAGATAATAGTTTTCCTAATAAACTCATTTGCAAATTGTTAAGACAATACGATATTAGAAAATCACTCAATGGAGATGAAATTTTAGAACCAAAAGTTTATAAATCATTAACTTATGTACCTGGGTTTTCAGAAAGGATAGAAAACTCAAACATATATAACAAAAGGGAATACAAAATGGCAATTAGGATAAATAATAATGTTGGAAGATTATTTACAAAAGCTAAAGATTGAATAAAAAAATCAGATAGGTCAAATTTAGTATATAAAATACCATGTGGTGGTAATGATATTGAGCAATGTGAGAAAGTATATGTAGGAACAACAGGGACAAAATTAAAAACGAGAATAGCAGGACACAGACATGACCAAAAGTATAGGAATTCTAATTCAACAACGAAAACAGCGTTATCAACTCACTATAGAGATTTCAATCACTATCCAGATTTCGAAAATACATCTATTTTAAACACAGAAAATTATAAAAAACGTAGATATATGTTAGAAATGTTACAGATTAATAATGTTCCATTTGAAAAGAGAATACATTTTAAAGTAGACACAGATAACTTAGCTTAAAATTATAGATGTTTATTAACCCTGCTGTTAGATTAGAAAAAACTTACGAATCTTAGATTGAGGGACCATTTGGTCCATACTGCAATTTTCATCCAAAATAATAATTTTATCTTATTCTTTGTAACTATTTTGGTTCAAAAATTTCTAAAGCAAGTATTTGACATATCAAAAACATCCGCTAACATATCAAAAACATCTTCTAAATATTTGACATGAATTTACATTCGCTTGGTAATGAAAAAACTTACGAATCTTAGATTGAGGGACCATTTGGTCCATACTGGAATTTTCATCCAAAATAATAATTTTATCTTATCCTTTGTAACTATTTTGGTTCAATAATTTCTAAAGCAAGTATTTGACATATCAAAAACATCTTCTAAATATTTGACATGAATTTACATTCGCTTGGTAATGAAAAAATGTACTATTGACCAAATGGTCCTCTAATCTAAGATTCGTCATTTTGTATTTTTCTCAGTCCTGAATAAAGTTAGAAAATTTAATTTTCGCACATAACATTGTTTTATTAAAAGACCCCATTAGCAGAAAAATTTAGTCAGTATATATCACCGTTCCAAAGTTACAAGGGAAAACAGAAAAAATTTGGACCAAATGGTCCTAATCTAACAGCAGGGTTAAATAAAAATAAAAATATTAATAATAGGGGAAATTAAAACAAAGGTCGCGAATTTTTGCGGTCTCGCGGTTTTATTTTTAACTATTTACGAAATTTTTAGAGTTTATTATCAAGTTTGCAATATCTTGAAATTTTGCAATGTTTGCATGGTTAGCGATTTTGTGAGCATTCTTACTCTTTACAGCTTTGGCGATTTTTAAGAAATGTTGAAGATCGTTGTCATACTGGGGTTGGCAAGGTTTTGCGGATTTTCGCGAATTTAACGGTTTTTTAACAGAGCTTTTGCCATTTCTTTTGGTTTTAGTGATTATTAGGTAATTTTGTAGCTTGTTTTTCGCTAATTTTCGCAAGTTTTTATCAGTTTTCGCAATTTAATAAGAAAGTAGATACGTACAACTTCACTAAAAATGTTATAATCTTAATTAATGAGGACAAATAGGTTAATATTGGAAGATTAAATGGTCTTAAAATATTTTAAAATTTTGTTCGATTTAATATTTCTACTTTATGTGAACATTACTGTATTATATTACTGTATCACAATTTGTCAAAAATTTTCATTTTAATTTGTATAGATGTTTGTTTGTTATTATTAATATTAAAAACTATCCTGAAGAAGATTTCCAAAGGAAATCGAAATATCGAGAGAGAAAAGAGAAAAACTAAAAGTTTTATAAAATCAGAAGTGACCTTAAGCTTGGATAATTAGTCAAGAATAATAAAAATGTTCTAGGTAAACTTTCACTATAAGTCACCGAAACTTTCACTATAAGTCACCGAAAGCTGTAGATTAATATCTATAAACAAAGGATTAGTTTAAATTTGGGTACAGTTAAAGTACAAACTTCTTTGAAAAACTAAAAAAAAAATACTTGTTTTAAAAACGTTTCAGCTCACTGGATCTTTATGCTAAACACGAACTATTTTCGGAGTCATCTGAAACCAAACCAAGCTACATTTTGCGGGATGGACAAAACAGACTTTTTTCCCACCATACAATATGAGTCGGCCTAATGTACTTAAATGAAGTACAACTCTGACCTCAATTTTAGTATTTGGAATAATTTGAAGTCCGATTATTGTATAATTTCCCCAAATGCAGTAAAATTTTACATATTTGGAAAAACGAAAAATTGAGGAAACTTATTATATCATTTTGAGTCCATAATTTTTTAAAAGTGTACTCTCATTACGTAAGATTACCTCAAATTTGTAAACTGAGTAAGTTTTTTGCACTAAATTGTGAACTCAAATATGTATAACGACTGATTTGGCAAACTACAACAAATAGTTGTAACCCTATATATTGCGAGATACACTGATTAATTCCGTATAAAGTCAATTTGTACTAATAACGGGTTTTTCAATAAGAGCGCTACAAAAGTTTTTTTTAAATAAAACAAAACCGGTTTTAGATACCAATGAAATTCTTTATTCCTGTGAAAGTACGTTCGATTCCATTATGTAGGGAACTCGATTTCTTTTGCATGGCCACCACGGGCACGCTTGCATAAGTCCAGACGCTGAACCCAATTTTCGACGATTTTCAAGCATAAATCGGCCGATACTGCTGCAATTTCACGTTCGATATTCGTACAAAGTTCATCAATCGTCGCTGGCTTGTTGGCATAGACCATAGACTTGACGTTGCCCCACATGAAATAATCTAACGGCGTCAAATCGCACGACGGGGGCGGCCAATCGACTGGGCCACTTCGTGAGATAACACGTTCACCAAACTTGGTTTCCAATAAATTGATTGTGGCATTCGCCGTGTGGCTTGTGGCGCCGTCCTGTTGGAACCACATGTCATCCAAGTCAATATTATCCAATTGAGGCCAAAAATATTCCATTATCATTAAACGTTAGCGATTCGCATTCACAGTAATGTGCCGGTCTTGATCATCACGGAAGAAGTACGGCCCAAAGACGCCGCCGGCCCATAAACCGCACCAAACCGTAATTTTTTCGGGATGCAATGATGACTTGAATTACGTGTGGATTGCTGTCTGACCAATAACGCATATTTTCCTTTTTTGCGAAGCCATTCAGCCAGAAATGAGCCGACCATAAATTGGACATAGCGCTCTTAAAGTTGAGGCCACTGACTCCAAATTTCGGTAGTAAATTTTAATAATTTCGACTCGTTGTTGGCTCGTATGTCTTTCCATGATGAAATGGCAAACCTTACTGAAGAGAAATGTCAAAAAAGCGGGAAAAAATATGGCGTCGGTTGCTGTCCCTATCGATTTACTTTTGTAGCGTCTCTGTTGAAAAACCCTTTATTTAAAGACCAGCAATTTGTTGAGGAATCATAATGCAATGCTGCATTTGGTCAGTCTTAATCCTTAAGATTTAGGAGTTCTTTTAACTTGTTTTTCCAGTTGTGTAGTATTACTACCCTTAGCTTTCCAATTCTCCTATTTACTTATATGTTCCTTAATATCAAACAACCTGCACCATTTACTTAATAGCCAAAACACCAAAAGTACGTGCACGCAGAAGATTATCCTTAATTAACCGCACTATATACATCACACACTTTAAAAGTTTCTCCAGTTCAGCAGTCAATTAGACCATAGCAAAACAAAATTAGAAAGTATCCTGCAGCGAGTACAAGTCTCAAGTGTACTTAAGGTTGTATCTCTAAAAAAGGTATCCAACAATGTTGAGTGCGACGAAGTCACTCAAGGAAAACTTCTCAAAGTCTTCAGTATCACGATAGCGGAGAAACATACTTACACCTAATTACTGCTGACATGTTGCACTACCGCAGAGACATCCGTTGCGTGAGTGAGTGGTGTTGAATTTAATGAAATTGCAATCCATTTCACCGCTCTACAAAGTCGTTCCCATATGAGAAATGAACAATTAAAAGAAAGAGGAATTGTCTTCAAAACAGACAAAAGTCGATGTTTTGTTATTGTGCTTGTTCATCAAAAGAATAATATATTGTGTTGAATATAAATAGGTAATAGAGAGAACCCCCAATTGAACCCATCAGCAATTGTGAAATATGACGTGGCCAAGGATATATGTATATCTATTAAAATTTCAAAATAATTTTCTCAATACCTTTTCTCAATCTTACTATATAATTGCATTGTCCTTACATATGACTACTATCTCACCAGTCTATTTAGTAGGGTTTACACACAAAGTAAAAGGATGCTGCTTGGTACGGAAGTACTTCGTTCACCCAAAAATATTTCGTGTTCTATTCTCATAGTTGAGAGCAAAAGTAAATGATTTTTCAACAGGCGGATTTTGAAAGTTCATGGGGGGTTGTATTGTTGTATTTGCTGTTAATTTCCCTATTTTAATTTTCACACAATAAAGACAAATCATCATGACAAGTTACGCACGCTGACGGCATCTGTAAAATATTTTCCCAAATATATTCTCCAGGACCCAAGTACATGTTTGGAACACACTTCAATAATTCATATCTTTGCAAATCCCAAACACACTTGTATTTCAATGCAAACAGTAGCATGTTTACTAGCAAACATGTATGCTTTTACGTGGACACATAAGCGTTCTTCATCCCGTCCTTCATCATGTTACCTTTGTCCAGCCGGTAAATATTATGCGTGTTTTTATTACACTGCTTGCTTATGCAATCGTTTGTTTTGTATGAAGCACTTAGCGAGGACTTAGCGTCACGAATCACTTTCGCTTAGTTTATAATTTTTGACATCTTTTACTGTATTCAACTCTTTGCCATATTTTTGAATAATATGGTTTTCGCTAAATATCCGTTTTCTTAGCAACTTAGCAAGCTATTGTGTGTTTTGAAAAAATTAAAAGTTTTGGAAGTTTTGAAAAATTCGACTAAAAAGGCTCACTATCAAATACATTTTCAACTTGTTGAGTTTTCCTACTAGAGATGTGAGCGTGAGTGAATTTTCAATCACAAATGTTCAGGACAATCTATCGACCTTTCGCGAGAAAGAAAAACATATCACGGTCGACCGCGTACGGAAAATCACGATATTTTAGTACCAAACGCTATTTTCCCTTTCCGTTCAATTTTTTTAAATTGATCGTATTTATTGTACTGGTTTGTAGATTTGTATTGCTCATGAGCACATCTCTCTCCCTAAATATGTAAAAACGTTATACCTCGTAAACAAATGGGTAGTCGGTGTTACCGATGGGTAGTGGGTAGAGTATTCCAAAAACCGCCGTTTCCAATAACCTGGGTTTTCGGTTGGTTCGAAAAGCGACGTTTTGTAAAAGCCGGTGCAACCGGTTTTTTTAAAGTTAAAACCCGCTTTAAATCGGTTTCGGTTTATATAACCTACATTTTTTATTATAAACTGTAATCAAGAAACTTTAATTTCTACAGAAAAAACGAATGTAGTAAAATTTTAAAATGTTGTTTGAGATTCCTGAAAAAATTACAGCAGACAGTTGGCCGAGGCCTTCGGCCACGGACTGTCCCTGCAGGCTGTGTCAGAGACACGGCCATTAAGTTTAACGTAGAATACGCCATCCGATAAGACAGAAAACATATATAACAATAAATGATAAATAATATGAGCAAATGAATTTATTGTTATATATGTTTTCTGTCTTATCGGATGGCGTATTCTACGTTAAACTTAATGGCCGTGTCTCTGACACAGCCTGCAGGGACAGTCCGTGGCCGAAGGCCTCGGACAACTGTCTGCTGTAATTTTTATATTTACCAACGGCATTTGATTCAAGTCCGTTTAAAAAAAAAATATTATGCTCAATTTTTTAAAACTTAATTTAATTTATGTATTTTAATTAATATTTTTATTGAAATAAGTTCTGCGAATGTTGAGAGGGCCGCCGTAATATTAAAAAAGGTTTACCTTATCGAGTCGTCGCATTAGCATTCGAGCGTTGTGTGAAAGCTTTACGCTTTACAATTCAAAATTAATGTTACAACAGCTTTATTGAAGCTTTCGCAAAAAAGCTTTATTACGTTAGCTTACTGTTTGTTTCACTTTTTACTAGATACATGTTGCCAAGCAACATTAGCTTGCTGTTCGTTTCACTTTTTACTAGATGCATGTTCCTAAGCAATGTTGAGCAACCAAAAACACTCAACCAAACACCACACATATGTTTGAGTGTATATGTTTAAACAATTTTCATTTGAGAAATTTAAATATTAGGAAGATATCAACCAATATGAAATGTATATCAAACGAAAGATAACATCTTCATTTACCTACAAAAAAAATTTTAAAAAAATTCATCTAGCCGTTTCCTCAAATTCAATGAAATAAAGATTACAACAATAAAAACCTGACATGACTCCTCATACCGTAAGGTAAGACGTATTCTACGTCACAAATGCTCCATATCGTCACATAAAATCCAAAATGACGTAACAACAAAATTCTAAAATTTGCTTTCCGATTGATTACGATATGTTTGACTAAAATACATGACTTGACAAAGTTTTAAACACCTAAGTTCAAAATCAACGATTTTTTTAAAAGGATTAAATAGATGAAGTTTATGATAAATTCTCGTTTTTTCTTTGAACTGTAATTTTTTATAAAATTTCGATGTACATATACTTACAATTGACTAAACTACATATCACCACAACTTTTAGGCATCTACGATCCAAAATGGCAATTTTATTCACGAAATTCCGATTCTATATCTAGCTATTTTTTGCCTCTCCTGTAAAGTGATGAAAATGTTGTTACGTCTTTTTGCATTTTAGGTGACGATATAGAAGTACTAAAAATTTAATATTTATCAGAAAAAGTCTCACCTAACATCACTTTTGCATTGGCAACACTTAAATACTTTTAACTGTCTACAGAGAAATCTTCAAGCATTTCAACATAACATTGTTTTGCAAGTTTTCTACCTTAATTTGTCAGAATTTAACATTATTCCAGGTTTTCTTTCGAAAACTTCCCATATATTTGCATTTCGAAAAAAATTTCTTGATTTGTCAGAATTTCCCATATAGTTGCATTTTGCAAAAGTGAAGTCTTAATTTGTTTGGTATTTTTACTATGGGTTTTTGTTAAATTACCGCTATCCAGGAAATGCGATGGACAGGACATGGCTGCACAAGAAAAAGAAACTGCGATATACACTACAGTTGCCATGAAAAAAAAACATGAATTTGGTTGCGGATTTGTAGCTGGGAAAAGACTGCGACTTCTAGTCTCTAGGTTCAATCCTGTGAGTAAACGTATAGCCACGATCCGTATAAAAGCGAAATATTTTTATATTTCCCTAATTTGTGTGCATGCCCAGACAGCAGATAAAGATGATGATCCCAAAGAAATATTCTATGAGCTCCTAGAGGAAACGTAAGACCGCTGCCCTGGCCATGACGTTAAAATTGTACTAGGAGATTTTAATGCCAAAGTAGGAAGGGAGAATGTGTTTAATCCAACTATTGGCAATTTCAGTCTACATGCTGACAGTTCCGACAACGGTATGAGACTGATTGGCTTTGCCGCGGCAAAAAACAAGGTCAACCAAGGTCACAAGATTCCAGCATAAAGACATCCATAAGGCTACTTCGATATCCGCTGATCAAAGAACAAAGAACCAAAGTGATCACTTGGTAATTGATGGAATGCATTCATCCATTGAAATGGACGTACGAGTGATCAGAGGAGCTAACATCGATTCTGATCACTATCTGGTAGCAGCCAAGGTTCGCACAAGATTAAGTAGGGCGAAAATCGTACGATACCAGACGCAGGGGAAGCTGGAAATCGGAAAGCTGCAATTGCCAGAGGTAGCCACAGCCTACTCGAGGAAACTTTCGCAACTTTTGGCACAGAACCCACCCCCTCCCGATGACGATCCTGATGCGCAGTGGAAACCTATTTCCGACTCTATAAAAACTGCCGCAACAACCGTACTTGGTTTCGCAATAAACCATAGTGATGAAAAGAAAGCTGCACGTATGGCAATGCTTCAGTCAATTGCAACGCCATCTGCAACTGAGCGGTATAGGGAAAAAAGGAAAGGAGGTAAACCATCTCTTTAGGTGTAAGAAACGGCAGTGGATAAAGCGCGAGAGTGAGAAAATTGAGACATACAGAAGGGAGAACGAACCCCGACAATTCTACCAAAAAGTCAAAAACGGAACTAATGGACATGGTTCAGGGCCGCCGTTCTGCAAAGACCTGGGCGGAAATCTCATCGCAGATGTGCAGAGCATGTTGTGAATATGGAGAGATCATTTCTCCGCGCTACTGGTACCTGAGATATCCAATGACGATGGGACAATCGATCACAATATGGACGACGACGTCGATTGCCTCCCTCGTAACCAAGACGAGGTCAGAACAGCTATTGCCCGGCTTAAGAACAACAAAGCCGCAGGAGCCGATGGATTAGCGGCAATGAGCTGATAAGGTGCATGCATCAGCTCATTAGCAAACTTTGGTTAGATGAATTCATGCCCGGCGATTGGAGTCTCATATCTTTGCCAGGCCCAAACACACTTGTATTTCAATGCAAACAGTAGCATGTTTACTAGCAAACATGTATGCTTTTACGTGGACACATAAGCGTTCTTCATCCAGTTCTTCATCCTGGAGTCGGCGATTGGAATCCAATATTTAAAAAACGTGACCCGAGTCTCTGTGCCAACTACTGTGGAATAATCCTTTTATCTATAGCATATAAGGTTCTATCAAGTATAATATATCTATCGCTGACCTGATTGGACCATACCAGTGCGGCTTTAGGCCTGGAAAATCGACAACTGACCAGATTTTTACGCTACGCCAAATCCTGGAGAAGACACACGAAAAAAAAATCGACACCTATCATCTCTTTATAGATTATAAGGCGGCCTTCGATAGTCCGATACGGGATGGACTCTACGAAGCAATGTCTGAGCTTGGTATTCCTGCAAAACTCATACGCCTTTGCAGGATGACATTGACGAACACCAAATCCGCAGTGAAAGTTGGTAAGGATCTTACCGAACTTTTAACCTCTCTTTAACTTCTTAATGGAGATCATTATGACAAAAGCTGCAGTCAACATGGATAAAACCATCAGCAGCAACAGTCATTTGCTGCTCGCGTAAGCTGATGATATAGATATCATTGGGCGCACAATTAGAGAAGTCATTGCAATTTTTTCGAGAATTGAGAAGGAGTCAGCAAAAGTGGGCTGACCGTAAATGAGGACAAGACAAAATTAATGGTTTCAACGAGCAGGGCCTCCACGCGATTAGACCAAAGCGTAAACGTTGATAACCGTTATAACTTTGAGGTAGTGGACGTATTTATATACCTCGGATCTGCCGTAAACAAAAACAACAATGTCAGCCTTGAGATCAAGCAGAGAATTGTGCTTCCGAATAGATGTTATTTTGGGCTAAGGAAGCACTTTAGAGATAAAGCCCTCTCTCGAGTAACACCAATCCAGCTGTACCAGACTCTCATTCAACCTGTCTTGCTTTATGGCGCAGAATCGTGGGTCCTATCGCAAGCAGACTAAACATCTGTAGGAGTCTTCGAGAGTATCGAGTATCGGCGACGCATGAACAGCTCATACAGCTATATCCCGACATTGACATGGTTAAGCGGATCAAAATAACACGATTGCGCTGGCTAGGCCATGTCAGTAGAATGGATGAAGACGAACCAGCTCGGTTTTCGAAACCGAACTCGAAGGAAGACGAAAAATAGGAAGATCAAGACTCCGCTGGAGGGATCAGGTTGACGAATCCCTGCGAACACTTGGAAAAGCAAACTGGAGAAATAAACAAATGATCGAACTGGTTGGCGAAATATGTTATCTTCGTTTTGTAAGGTCCCTGACCCCCCGGGGTTGTCCTAGACCGGATAAGTAAGTAAGTTGTGTTAAGTTCAAATATGTTAATGTAATAAAAAAACCGGTGGAACCGACAAGAATAAACCGGTTCCACCGGTTGTTCGAAATTTTAAATTTTCTGAAAACCGGAGGCCGGAGGATACCCAAAAAAAAACCGGTGGTCCCTTTTTCGGTTTCGGTTTTTGAATACTCCACTAATGGGTTACGCTGGTTAACGCATCCCCATTTTTGATCGAAAATGTGAATAATTTAGGAAAAATGTCTATGCCCCAGAAACGGAGCGTCGAATCGAAAAAATAACGAATTTTTGAGCGGTCTGTAAGGGTTTTTCAGGTTTTTTTTTTTCAAAAAATCGCCAAAATGAGAAATTCGCTAAAAGTATAAAAATGGCTATAACTCGGAAACGGTGCGTCCAATCGCAAAAATAATAATAATGAGTACGGCATCACTTTTTTGTTTAAAAAGATGGCTAAAACTAAAATTTTTCCAACCAAAAATCGCTAAAAAGTCCTTTCGCCAATATCTCCGAAAGGATCGTCCAGTCGCAAAAGTAACTAATTTTTACCGGTTTCTAAGGGTTTTTCATAAAGTGGTCCAATCGTATGGAAGACATTTGTTACAAAAAATAGTGAAAATAAGAAAATCGCTAAAATAAAAAATCCAATGAGTGTTCGAACTCACGGGCGTTGTGTTAACACCTTTTTGCAACACGGTACCTGTTTGATTTCTGTGAACACATTAGTAAATGTTACATTGGAAAATAAAAAACAGCGTTCAATCAAATTATTTAAAGACCAGTGCAAGCACATGTGTCATTATTTTCTTGCTCAATTCTTTTTGTTTTATTCCCACAAAAGTCAAAGAATGCAAAGCAACAGACACTTGTATATACATACATACATTGTTATATTCGTACATATGCTACACAAGTTCACAAAATTTTCCTTGCTCTCTTGCTATCTCATTTTTATATACGTATAATACGCCATTATTCTCTTTGCTCTGAGAGTGCTCCGCACCCACATTTTATTTGACTTCCCTTTCACAATAATAAAAAACCAACCCGTAAAAACATAGTTTTTGACTATAAATTTTTTATATATGACCACGTCCCTTTGTCCAATCCCGCCCATATTTGGAGCAGATCTTAGAATATGTAAACCTAACCAACATACCCAAATTTTTTCATATACGGTTAGCAGGAGCAGTAATAATGGATTTTTAATTTGTGATTTGTATGGGAGGTTTCACGCCCCTTTATCCAATCCCGCCCATATTTTGATGGTTTATTTTTGTCGTCGCCATTAGTTTCCCTGCGATGTTTCAGCTCGATTGGATTACGGGAAAAGCGTTAAAAATCAATCCAAAATTTTTTCGGCATACATATGTACATACATGCATACCGACAAGTGAAGTTAATATAAAGAATTTAAAAAGCCGTTCAATCATATGATGTCGTTTCATTTAAATAATATTAATACTTAATAACACTTAAAAATATTTAAAGACAAGTGTTATTATTTTCTTGCTAAATACTTTTTGTTTTATTCCCACAAAAAACAAAGAGAATGCTAAGCAACAGCCACATGTACAGACAAACATTGTAATGTTCGTACCAGTGTTGCCAGAGACTATCAAAAAAAAACATGACTAAAACTGAAACAAACAAAAATTGAAGTACTGCGGGTACTTTACGCATTATATTCGATAAAAAAAACAACACAATTTCGTAGATACGGACAAGTGTCACAAATAGAATGAGTCATATTAGATCGAAGGTATATATGGACTAAATTCGTTTTGGGACTTTTTAAAACTTGAGTAATGGCCGTCTGTCTTTCTGGCTAGTTGGCCAACACGGTAACTGCCATAAACCTTTTTAACGATCACAATGTAATTTTTCTTTGGCAATTGTTTAACCAAACTTAATTAGGGTTTGCAAATGGGCGTTATGACCACACTCTTTCTGGTACTGTGTATTCGTATTTAGTGTATTCGATTAGCTTCAAATCAGATATTGCTTAGTAATCTGTAAATTTGATCGGCTGCAAAAACAAAAATATGAACCTTTTTTAATGGAACTCGGACCTAAAGGATAACTAAGGGTGAGGTTATGTTTAAGTCAGTTCACCCGACTGAAATTTTTGTACTTGTTTCGAGTTAGGTTTAGCAACCATTATCGTTTCAGTACGTTAATTTTTTTCTTAAATTTCGTTTCTGGAATAGGCTTATAAAACGATATCGGATAATACTAAGTGTATTAAAATGTTAAAAACGTGCGCAAAGTTTATCTCTATTTATATACCATTCTGGTACCTCCCATACAAAACAGGGTGTTCGACCGGGTTGTCAATCCGATAAATCGCGTGAAACACTTCCGACCTTAATGAAATTAGGTATAAGGCTTCACGTTATCAAACGCCAATCACCAAGTAAAACAAGGGTGATTTTCCACGCCCATTGTGGTACCTCCCATACAAAAGTTGGGCGGATGACCGGTTGCTCGACACGATAACTCTCGTAAACTACAACCGACCTTAATAAAATTCGGTACTAGGCAATATTTTGCTAAAAGCTACTGTGTAGGTAATAATTGCCTATTGTGCCACGCCCAGTTTCGTACCTCTCATACGAAAGTTGGGCATGTTTGCGGTTTGCCGTCTCGATATCTCCAATAAATCATAGCCGCTCCTAATAAAATTTGGTACTGATCAAAATTTTGGCAACAACTTGCCATGCCCATTTTTGTGCCTCGCATGTAAATATTAGGAGGGAACCTAACTAATTTGGGTATTCAATAATATTTAGCGCAACGTCAATCTGCTATTGAATATGGTCACTTTTGAGTATGGGCGTTTTCGTTTAACAGAACTCCCACGCAATGGATGACTTAGGGTGAGGGTATGATCAAGTCGCTTCACCCGACTGAAACTTACGTACTGGTTTTATTTTGAGAATACTCATTCTTCTAGCATTCATTTGCAAAAAGTACTACTTTATAGAGTGTAATGAAATCACACTAATGCGTAGACGCATAAATGAATGTCTTGCTGCAAATCTTTAATATGTAAGCGTTGTTTGGGTGTAAGACTTTCCATGGTTAAGTGGCAGTGCTAACCGACCATGGTTGACTTTGACCCATACAGGCATCACAAGGGAACTGCCAAAGATTCACACTCCAAAGACATACGAGCGAACTTCCCGTTAAGCTGAATCTGAAGCTATCCTCGTGCATTCAATCAGAAAAAATAGTATGACCATCGGTGTTGCGCTGGCCCCACTCACTTTTACACGCTGAAAAAAAAAAACAACGGCCTCTCATGCGTATTTCCTCCCAAACAGTATAATACTTAGAAACGAATTATTCTTTGAGTTCAATATATGTATGTAAACGGTCGGCCATCTAGCGTTTTTGTTCCAACTAGTGCTTATTTCGTTAATGGTAACACTTAGCTCATGTCTGATTTGACAGATAATTAGTTTTATCCTTACACTGAACGAATATGGTTGTGTATACGCTTGAAAAACGCTGGGAAATATTGCGACATTACTTTGAAAATCATGGCAATGTTGCAGAATGTGTGCGAAAATAGCGTACGGATTTTGGATGAAGCTCATTTTGATCTTGGCGGGAATGTAAACAAGCAAAAATGTCGCATTTGGGGCACAGAAAACCCGCACGCATACATTGAAAAGCCGATGCACCCAAAACGAGTCACTGTTTGGTGCGGATTTTGGTCAAGAGGCATAATTGGGCCTTTACAGTCAATGGCGATCTTTATCGGGCCATGTTGAACGAATTTTAGTTCACAAAAATTGGAGAGGAGGATATTTGCAACATTTGGTTTCAACAGGACGGCGCTACGTGCCACACAGCCGAAGCTACACTCGATGTTTTGCGCCCTGTTTTTGAAGATCGCATTATCAGCCGCAGAGCTGATATCGTTTGGCCAACTTGGAGCTGCGATTTGACACCGTTGGACTATTATTTGTGGGGTGCCCTCAAAGATAAGTGTTACGCCGACAAGCCAGAGACAATTGACGCTTTAAAGAACAATATTCGTGAAGCCATTGGTGAAATACAGCTGCACACAGTCGATAATGTGCTTAAAAATTGGACAGATCGTGTAGGCTACTGCATGGGCAGCCGAGGCAGTCATGTAAATGAAATTATTTTCCATTATTAACCGGAAGGATTGTATTTTCAAATAAAAAAAGAAATTTGAGAAAATATTCAGTAGTTTTTTTTATATCATTTTCAAAAAAAAAAAGTTATTTGGCGGACCCGTTATATGTATTAATTATTATAATTATTATTACCAATATAAATACGCACTTATTCATAATTAATGCAAACAATTAAAAGATTTAAAACCGGCCTTTTAACATTTACTTGCATTGCATGCATTATTTGTTTTGTTTCATGAAATGAGAATCAGCTGCCCTTTAGGTTATCCATTCTTAGTTGTCTTTCACGTTTTTGTTTTCGGAAGCTTTCAACTATTTGTATTTGTATCACAAACACAGCCATATTTGAGTAGCAAAGACATATAAATACATTATAAAAAATGCAATTTATCGACAAAAAAAAATGCTAAAATTGGAGCGAGAAAAGTCAAAAGTTTCCAAAAATTGTCCAAAAAAGTGCTAAAATGCATTTAGCATGTTTTTTCCAAAAAAAAGTGCAGACGCCAAAAAATCAGAGCTAGAGTTGCACACTGGTTCGTACATACGCTACACAAGTTCACAATTTTCTTTCTATCTCATTTTTATATACGTATGTATAACCAATTCATTATTCTCTTTGCTCTGAGAGTGCTTTGCACCCACACAATACAACTAGACGCAGCCGCTACATCAGTGTGTGTGTTTTTTCGCAGTTTGGCAGTCTATGTTTCGCAGTCGGACAAATCTGTGTTCTATTTACGGCTGAGTCACCCTTATCATTTAAGGGTATGGAAAATAGATGTTGGCCGATTCTCAGACCTGCCCGATATGCACACAAAATTTCATACAAATCGGTCCAGCCGTTTCGGAGGAGTTTAACGTCAAACAATGTGTGATCGCATTCGGACAATCTGTGTGAGCGCCGTCGGACAAATTGTGTTTGGATGCATTCACTTTGTGAATTTCGGCCGTACCCGCGCCTATAGATGTTAACACATCAAAAAAGGCTATAACTCGGAAACGGTGCGGGGTCAATCGTAAAATTAATATCTTTGTTACCTCCATAGGAGCTTCCAATCAATGAATGCTTTTAATACGGCATCTATTTTTTAAAAAAATTCCTATCACATATGTTTGCCTTACCGACTTTTTATCTGAAAGATTTTAGTTTAACAGATTTAAAAAAAGAAAGGCATTCATTGTTTAAGACTCGCCTGGAGATAAAAAAAAAACACTAGATTCATAGTGGCGTCAGATTCAACGATTGTGTTTCAAAGTCTCACTTCACCTCAATTTATGGTAATACTGGTAATATAAAAAATATACATACGATTCAGAATCTAGAGTGGTGAGATATATCAACTGGGCATATTCGTCTAATACATGGACTTCAAGCACCTTTTGATTTCGTATAAGAAATATATGTTAACCATTGTTTTTGTCCAAAGCATATCAAATTCTGGGTATATACGTAGTAAAACGTAAATACATACATACATATGGATACTTACCATATTCTTCGGTGGCTGATATCTATACACTTTATTGTTTTTTCACACGTTTGTTTATCACTTTCTGTTTAAAAGAATAGTTTTACTGTAAAGTCTTCGTGTAAAATTCAAATAAAGGGTCCGCCATCTAACGTTTTTTTTCAACTAGTGCTTATTTCGTGAATGGTAACACTTAGCTCATGTCTGATTTGACAGATAATTAGTTGTATCCTTCCGCTGAACGAATATGATTATGTGTACGCTTGAACAACGCTGGGAAATATGGGAAAAATGGGCCTGCGATCGACTTACAGAAGATGCCTGTTTTGCAAAAAAAAATCATATTTTCAGATGAAGCTCATTTTGATCTTGGCGGGTATGTAAACAAGCAAAATTGTCGCATTTGTGGCACAGAAAACCCGCACGCATACACTGAAAAGCCGATGCCCCCAAACCCGGTCATTGTTTGGTGCGGATTTTGGTCCAGAGGCATAATTGGGTCATTTTTCTTCGAAAATGAACAAGGAGGGGCCGTTACAGTCAATGGCGATCGTTATCGGGCCATGTTGAACGAATTTTTGTTCACAAAAATTGAAGGGGAGGATATTGGCAACATTTGGTTTCAACAGGACGGCGCTACGTGCCACACAACCGAAGCTACAGTCGATGTTTTGCGCCCTGTTTTTGAAGATCGCATTATCAGCCGCAGAGCTGATGTCGTTTGGCCACCTCGGAGCTGCGATTTGACACCGTTGGACTATTATTTGTGGAGTGCCCTCAAAGATAAGTGTTACGCCGACAAGCCATAGACAATTGACGCTTTAAAGGACAATATTCGTGAAGCCATTGGTGAAACACAGCTGCACACAATCGATAATGTGCCAGCCGAGGCAGCCATTTGAATGAAATTATTTTCCATTATTAACCGGAAGGATTGTACTTTCAAATAAAAAAAGAAATTTGAGAAAATATTTAGTAGTTTTTTTTTACAGCATTTTCAAAAAAAAAAGTTATTTGGCTTCTTCTGGAAAATCGAATACATAACTTTATAACATTATATAACTAATATTTGAACACGAATTCTAATATAGTATTATTTTTTATGAATTATATCTTCCATTTCAGATGAATGATGTTTTAGAAATACCAAAATTGGTTAAAACAACTTAAGTTCGGTAGTAGCAACTTGTATTTAGTAAGACCTATTTTGAAAAATATCAATAGCATCGACAAATAATTATTATGTTTGACAATTATGAATTATAATCAAAATATTGACTTTAGCACGAAATTTCCCATGCCTGAATTGATTTCCAACTAATCTTTTCCCTGTGTGTATTTTCGTTGTTTTTGACCCGAGTTATTTTTTTTAAATTGCAATTGCTTTAAGGCGGCTAACTGAGAATGTTTTTATAACTACAGATTTTATATCTACGTCTTTCTTTTGTTCAATGACTTGTAGTGAAATTTTGCATAGAATATGTTTCCATACACACCGTCCCCCTAACATTAAGTTGTTTGGGATATTTTAGCATCCATTCCGAATAAGTAAGAAATTAACCTATGAAAGACATTTTCAGTTTTGACTTATTCCTGGCATTTAGGTTGAGTTTTGAGCTTTGGTATATTCAGGGACTTACAGTAGAATTTTACGAGAAATATTTTTTTTTTCATGTACACTTTACCCCTTACGACCCTCTTTTAGGGAGCTTTTTTACCTATTTCCGCAAAACGGGCTTAACAGATCCGTATACTGAGGTGCTAGAGTGTGAAAATGTTCCACAAAAATATTACACGTAAAATGTTATACAAAATTGCTTAACATTACTTTAGGTACAGGATTTACCTAAAGTATAAGGATCACAAGGTTTTCTATGGCCATTCATCATAATGATGTACAAGAGGGATAAAACTTTAATCCCACTTTTTATTTACCAGAATATGTAAACTTTCAAAACGCCGATAAATGTAAACCTTTTTTTAACCCCTCTACCAGAATCTGTTGTCAGAACCTTTTAATTTCCGAAAAAGTTTAATTTTTGTTCCACAGTGTAATAAATAAACGTCCGATTTTAATTAAATAGAATCAAGTTAACGAATTGATGCCATTGGTTGCAACCGAATTGATTAAGATTTTTTGCTACCGAATTTTTGGGCAAATTCAGTTGTTACGATGGAATTCATATTAAGTTCGGCTGTTGTAACCAAATTTGCTCAAAATTCGATCGTTGCTATCGAAACTATGGAAAGTTTAGTTGCTAGAAAGAATGTAATTAACAATGTAGTTCCCACAGCCCGACTGAATTATAAAATGAGGTTGTTCCAGCCGAATTTCAGATGTGGGAACTAAAATCAGTGGTGACAATTTTAATTCGATGGTGACAACCGCAATTCGGTGGCAACAGTCGAATGTAGGGTTACTATAACCTAATTTCAAACACTTAGTTCTGCGAGGGTAAGAAGATTTGTACTTTGTATGAGCTAGCATATCACGTTTTCATTCATTTTGTTTGGGAACATCGACATCAATTTCCTCTTCCATACAAACGAAGTCGCCAATATGATACAAACGCCATACAAACGAAGTCGTCAATATGAGCGCTACAAAAGTTTTTTTTAAATAAAATAAAATCGGTTTTAGATACCAATGAAATTCTTTATTCTTTATTCGATGCCATTATGTATGGAACTCGATTTCTTTTGCATGGCCACCACGGGCACACTTGCATAAGTCCAGACGCTGAACCCAATTTTCAACGGTTTTCAAGCATAAATCGGCCGATACTGCTGCAATTTCACGTTCGATATTCGTACGCAGTTCATCAATCGTCGCTGGCTTGTTGGCATAGACCATAGACTTGACTTAGCCCCACGGGAAATAATCTAACGGCGTCAAATCGCACGACCGAGGCGGCCAATCGACTGGGCCATTTCGTGAGATAACACGTTCACCAAACTTGGTTTCCAATAAATTGATTGTGGCATTCGCTGTGTGGCTTGTGGCGCCGTCCTGTTGGAACCACATGTTCTCCAAGTCCATATTGTGCAATTGGGGCCAAAAATATTCGGTTAGCATTGAACGGTAGCGATTCGCATTCACAGTAATGTGCCGGTCTTGATCATCACGGAAGAAGTACGGCCCAATGACGCCGCCGGCCCATAAACCGCACCAAACCGTAATTTTTTCGGGAGGCAATTATGACTCATGGATTACGTGTGGATTTCTGTCTGATCAATAACGCATATTTTGCTTATTGACGAAGCCATTCAGCCAGAAATGAGCCTCATTGCTGATTGTTGAGGCCTCTTAAAGTTGAGGCCACTGACTCCAAATTTCGGTAGTAAATTTTAATAATTTCGATTCGTTGTTGGCTCGTATATCTTTCCATGATGAAATGGCAAACCTTACTGAAGAGAAATGTCAAAAGAGCGGGAAAAAATATGGCGTCGTTTGCTGTCCCTATCGATTTACTTTTGTAGCGTCTCTGTTGAAAAACCCGTTACTTGCATTGTAGTTTACTAACCATTCAAATTAAATTAAAAATAATTTCTGTATCTCGGTGTCTTAGTCCTCAGTCCTTTTATGATGATATTAACACAAAACGTAATCTACTGCAAAAACCACAAGGATATGAATACATCTAGTTGAATATGTGGTAAAGTTGCATACAAAGGATGCTACTACGTTTGTTATATCACAATAAATGGGGGAATAAAAACTGAAGAAATATAGGCACATCTGGGAGGGAAAACGAACAATGACGCACAAGACAAAGGAGCAGAAAATTGAATGTTATTCATACAGATAGATATATACGAGCACATATATGGAAGAATACTCATATAAATTGGATTGATGCGACCTATGTATTGGTATGTTTTACATTGGAGTATAAAAGTTAATTCTCATGCTGATCGTAAAAGTTAACAACTGCCGTAATATTTATGACTTTCGTTCTGCTGCAATGAAAAGCTTTTCTGCCAGTTTTGTATTGAAAGGATATGACTTGTCAGATATAGAGCATGTGTAGCTAACAAAGGGAATACTATGCAAACATTGGAAAGGTTTAATTTTTACTTGTGCAATACATAACTCTGTTCGACTTTTCTCTAATATGAGGTATTGATAGAAATCCAATCAACTTATTCTAATCCAATTCAACTCTATTTTAAAAACTTGATTTATATTTGCTAAATACTAACTGCTAAAGAAGTAGTTCAACAACGGATTTTTTTCTTTTTACCTCTTTTGGAGTATTTGATTTTAAGATGCAGTTAGTCACTGCAAAAATATTTTGATCGAAAATATAATGTTTGTGAAATTTGTTCGAATGATTTGTTGAAGCCATCTGTCTGCTTTAAGGTACCCATGATGTCCAAGAAATGTTATGGGGTAATTTCTATGAAATTTTATCTGCTAACATTTTGGTAATACACATGTGCGTTCTGTCTCCACAGGCTAGTAACTCATTTCGGTATTTTCTTAAACAATTGTTAGTACTCAAGTGAGGAACAAAATGAAACTTTTTCGAAAATAACAAGATTCCGACAACGGATTCTGGTAGAGGGGGTACAAGACAATATACGTGTATCGCCGTTTTGTAAGTTTACGTTTGAACTTTTTTTAAGGAGGGTGATATTTTCCCCCTTTTGCACATTCTTCTGATTAATTGGTATGGGAAACCATGTCATACTTACATTTTAGGTATAGGAGGTGTTCAGTAATTTTATGTAAAAGTTTCCAGTAATCATTTTTGTGGAATACTTTTAACTTCTACAGCCTCACTATATGGGTCTTTTTTTGTTCTTTTTGTGCGAAAGGATAAAAAACAACCCTAAAACAGTGGTGTGACGGATTAAAATGTACTACAAAAATATTCTTCATAAAATACTACTATAAGCTTCTTAACACACCAAAGCTCAAAACTCAACTGGAATGCCAAAAATAAGTCGTAACTGAAAATCCATTTAAAAGGTAATTTCGTACTTATACCGAGTTGGCGCTAAAATGTCCCCTAAAACTGCATTCTAGGGGATTTGTTTATATTGAAAAATATTCTTCGTAAAATGTCTCCATAAGTCACTGAACAAAAAAAAGCTGAAGTTTAATATCTATAAACAAAAACAATCACATGAGGTGTCAGGGGACACCCGGTTGGAACTAGGATCCTTTCGCTATATACTTATATTATGTACCAGTTAGTTCCAACACTCCTAAGGTGCCCGTTGAAATTTGCGACAATTTAAATGAGTCTTTAGGAAAATATACTTTTTGTTAAATGATAACATTTTTTTAAGAAAAATTTTTTTTGTATAGAATGTATATTTTTCAAGTATATTTTTAGATCCATAAGAGTTTGAATTTTTTTACAAAGAAGAACTTTTTTGAAGAACAGGTACTTTTAAAAGTAGTGGTACTTATTTTCAGAAAGGCTACTTATTTCAAGAAAAGAAAAGAAAAGATATTATTTTATTTTTAAGAATGGGTACTTTTAAGAAAAGATTTTTTTTTTTGTAAGAAAATTTATTTTTTTTTAAAAGGAGGTATTTTTTCGAAGAAAAGATTTTTGTTAAGAAAGGGAAATTTTTTTTACAATTAGTCCGTTTTGCAAGAATAGATACATTTTTAACCCTGCTGTTAGGTTAGGACAAAAATACGAATGTTAGGACCATTTGGCTCATACTGCAATTTTCATACAAAATATTAATTTAATCGTATTCTTTGTATCTATTTTGATTCAATACTCCCTAAATATTGTTGTTATTATTATCATCTTTTGTTTCGAAAATAATTGCAAAGAAAATTACCTTAGATTCGTTGTTTAATGAATCTTAGCTGAAGAGACCATTTTGTCTGGCCCATACTGCAATTTTCTTACCAAATAACAATATAATCTTATACTTTGTATCTAGTTTGGTTCAATAATTCCCACATACTATTATTATTATAATTAGTATTTTTCTTTTTGAAAATAATTGTAAAGAAAATCAACGAAAATATACTATGAACCAAATGGTCCCTTTACCTGAAGTTTGTAATTTCTTATCTGACTCAGTCCTGTTTTAAGTTAGAAACTTGAATTTTTGCTCATACTATTGTTTTATAAATATCACCAATCAAAATTGACAAGGAAACCAGCCAATATTTGGACCAAATGGGCTTAATCTAACAGCAGGGTTAGGAGCAAGTACTTATTTCAAGAAAGGTTATTTTGTTTCAAAAAAAAGGTAATCTTTAACGAAAATGTTGTGTTTTAAGAAAAGGCAATGTGTTGTTAGAAAATGTACTTTTTTGAGAAGAGGAACTTATTTAAAAAAATACTTTTATGAAGAAAATTTACTTGTTTTAAGTAAAGTTACTTCTTTAAGTTAAGGTATTTCTTTAAGAAAAGGTACTTTGTTTTGAGAATATGAATGGGTATTTTTGTTTAAGAAAATTTACTTTTTTAAGAAAATGCATTTATTTATGAAAATGTTCTTTTTTTAAACTTCTTTCACTTTGGCTTTTCTAAATTTAATTTTTATTGGGTTCAGAACTACAATATATAACGGGTCCGCCAAATAACTTTTTTTTTGAAAATGCTGTAAAAAAAAACTGCTGAATATTTTCTCATATTTCTTTTTTTATTTGAAAGTACAATCCTTCCGGTTAATAATGCAAAATAATTTCATTCAAATGGCTGCCTCGGCTGGCCATGCAGTAGCCTACACGATCGGTCCAATTTTTAAGCACATTATCGATTGTGTGCAGCTGTATTTCACCAATGGCTTCACGAATATTGTCCTTTAAAGCGTCAATTGTCTCTGGCTTGTCGGCGTAACACTTATCTTCTAGGGCAGCCCACAAATAATAGCCCAACGGTGTCAAATCGCAGCTCCGAGATGGCCAAACGACATCAGCTCTGCGGCTGATAATGCGATCTTCAAAAACAGGGCGCAAAACATCGAGTGTAGCTTCGGCTGTGTGGCACATAGCGCCGTCCTGTTGAAACCAAATGTTGCCAATATGCTCCTCTTCAATTTTTGTGAATAAAAATTTGTTCAACATGGCCCGATAACGATCGCCATTGACTGTAACGGCCACTCCTTGCTCATTTTCGAAGAAAAATGGCCCAATTATGCATCTGGACCAAAATCCGCACCAAACAGTGACTCGTTTTGGGTGCATCGGCTTTTCAATGTATGCGTGCGGGTTTTCTGTGCCCCAAATGCGACAATTTTGCTTTATTACATACCCGCCAAGATCAAAATGAGCTTCATCTGAAAAGATAATTTTTTTGGCAAATTCGGTATCTTGTGGAAGTCGATCGCAGGCCCTCTTAGCGAAGCGAATACGCATTGGATGGTCAGTTGACTTCAACTCCTGAACCAATTGGACTTTGTATGGCGTCATACCAAGGTCGTTATGCAAAATTCGTCGCAATGATGTCTCCGAAATGTTCAATTGTTGAGAACGACGGTGAATTGATGTTGATGGCGCTTCACGCACACTTTCTGGCACAGCAGCAATAGTCTCGGGTGTACGCACTATTTTTCGCTTTTCACGCTTTGGTTTATCGATGACGATGCCAGTTTCTTTCACTTTTTTCACAAGATAACGAACCTACGGAGCTGACGGTGCTTCTCTTCTTCCAAAATCCGTACGCAATTTTCGCACACATTCTGCAACATTACCATGATTTTCAAAGTCATGTCGCAATATTTCCCCGCGTTGTTCAAGCGTGTACACAACCATATTCGTTCAGCGGAAGGAAAAAACTAATTATCTGTCAAATCAGACATGAGCTAAGTGTTACCATTCACGAAATAAGCACTAGTTGAAAAAAAAAACGTTAGATGGCGGACCCTTTATAATAAATATGGATTCTATGCTCCACATAGAAAACTTTCCATTAAACCAGAAATTCCCAACATACGTTAGTCTAGACACCAAACAAGGCAAAAGTACCCAATATCTATAGTTGATAATACTGAGTTGTAGCATAATAGCGTAAAAAAAGAGTTGCTTAATTTTTTTTCGTTCCATCGTTCCAAAAAGTACCAATAAAATGGACGAATAAATAAAATCATCCCTGATGAACGTATAAATAAATAAATAAATGGTTTCCCATTACATCCCATGAAGGGACAGGGGAGAGCTTCTCACAAGCACTGAGCTGTGCGCTGTCCACTTTTCACTCACTGATTGGGACCTACAGTTTTACACCGATTCCGAATGGTATTTTGAGAAGCTTTTTCATGGCTATATACTCGATACTGTCGCCGTCACGATGCGAGGTGACCGCCGTCGAAAGAAATTTGAAGGTGATCAGAGCAGGGTTCGAAACCAGGATCTCATGAAGAGACGCGCACACTAACCAACGTATAGCACGACAAAACTGCAGGCAATTGTTGTTGCCTGTAAACGTTGTGTTGTCTTTTTGGGCAACAACAAAAATCATTTCTATTGGGGACCGATTGGTCTCTGGAGATAAAAAGAAGTTGTTTACAAATGTTTCGTTGTGTGTTTTGCTTGCGATATTTTTCGAACCGATGGGTCTCTGTTGGCAAATGTTTTCTTGTGTGTTTTGCTTGCTATATTTTTCGAACACTTGCATAGTGGCAAATTCTCAATTGGTATGAGTTTTCGTTGGCATTTACTTTGATGAATGTCTCAAAAACAGCATTTCAAACAACCACTGATGAAGATGTGTGGCTATATCTGAAATAGCTATCAAATAACCATATCTCTATTTATAGAGATATAGAATGGTCTGGTGGTTGAATAATAAAATACAAAAATTACAGTTCTATCTTAACATACCAATCAATACAAAATGTAAATTGATAAGACTTTATTGTGTGTCTGCGTAAGAGGAAATTCATATGCAAAATGTAACACAAGGTATCACGTGTCATAAGTAAATTCCCAGTTTGAAACTGCTACTAAATATTTGCAGCCTTATTCATAAAAAGTGATGAGATGTTTGAGAGACTATTTATCATCCAGAAAAATTCTCCCAAACCTCGCACAAGGTTTTTTGAATAATGCAGTTAAACTATAAGTAAATTTCGACATTTTTATTCTAAATTAGATGAATATAGGGTGTATCCTTTTCCAAAACTTTAATATTCCAATTTTCTATGGCGTCGTTACTTTTGAAAGTAGTTGGGAATTGTATAAGAATTCAACCGAATACTACCAACTAAACAAACGCTTAGATATGCTGCGTATCTGCTTCCTCTTTCAGCTACTGTATAGTACTAACGAAGCCTTCCCAACAATACTAGCAATTGCAGGTCTGAAACAGAATTGCAGCAAAAACATAACGATGAATGTGTAAATCTCTATATCTTTTCCTATGATTTATTAAAGGAACTCGAACAGCACTGACAACTCGAACGATAACACTTCACCAGCCACAACAACTACACAAAACTCCACTTTTAGGAGCAACTCTCTATACCGGGACATTGCTTGTTCAAAAATGAAATTCCTAAACCCGGAAGTAAGCACTGATTCCATCGTTAGTTTTTCCATGGTATCTCTTTTGCTGTCATTTTTTTCTTGCTACTAAAATTACCATACAACTAAATGTGGCACAATAAATGTTGCAACAATTGCGCCAACATCTGAAATGACGGTAAACACTACCTTTGTGCCTACAGCAGCAGCTGCATTCAAAAAAGTAACGCTTGTTAAACGATTGCCTACTGTTGTCATACACTAATTGTTGCCAGGTTTTTGCCCTCGTTGCAACTGGGTTTCGAAGTGGAATTTGTATAGTGTGACTTTATTTGTGTTTTAACAACTTTTTGCAAAAAACAAAATGGTGTTTGCGTTGCCGATATGTCGTGGTGTTAGTACGCGGGTATGAATAGTAATGTATGTATCGTATGTGTAATAAAACCCAAACAATGTAGAACACACGGTTCACATTTATCCGGAAATCGTTCATACAACGAGCCAGGCATACGTAGATTAAATCTCAAATGTTAAAAATTAATATTTCAGAATTAAAATTTAATATCAATCATACGCTACGTTGGAACACTGATTACTAAAATACTATATTACTCATACGTACGGGGTCAAGAGTACTGTTATCCTGCTACGATAACAGATCTGAAAAAGGCATGCCCATGAATAACACGGCGTAGGCTGACTAAGATCTGATTGGTAGCCTAAGTACCAACTCCCGCCACTGGACGAGGTGAGCGATCTCCAAAGTGTATGAAACATGTTTCCTTATAAAACTAAGAAACAAAGATTCGGAACTAAATTGAAGGTTGAATGATTGGAGGACCTGGCTCATTTATATCAAATGCAATGCAGCGAATTTCAAGCAATTTAAAAATACTGAGAACAAAATTGGAACAAACTAATCCAGTTCGAAATGTGGACAAAAGTTTATAAAATATTGGGAATGGAATATATACTCGCAAATGGTAAGTCCATAAGGGAGTGTAATAATAAACATGTTTCAAAGGCGTTTCAAGTTAGACGTTAGACTAAGTCAAGAGTTTACGGCAGTCGATAAACGACCCACTTTGTCTTTTTTGATTTCATAGGCAACCGAGTTCAAGCGCTAGCCCCACCGCAGAAGCATTTAGTTTGACCCAATAAGATAGATATGATGTATGAAACACTTCTCCCAGATTCCATCTACCCATCAGACTGTGTCGCGTTAAACCTGATACAAGCATTAATGCCTTGGGCCGGATTAGAGACAGAAGGTTTATGGATCATGACCTATCGACTTCTCTCAGATTTATCACAATTATGCTACATAATAGCATCTCCACTTAGGATCGTTCTTGTGGGATGTGCTAACAAATGACTAGAGTTATGGCAAAATGTTAACATTTCTGTGGAAATTTAAAGGAAATTCCCGAAATTGACTGACTCTGACACCCATATGACGGGCATACCGTACAGCTTGACAGTACGTGATCTGCGGTAGCCCTGTGTAGATGTTGAGTGCAGGAATACAGAATACAGCGTCATATTGTCACACAAAACATTGATCGGTACTCGCCAAAATCCTACCAGATACACGCTACATTGGCAAGTAAAGTTACGGGAGTAAAGTAAACTAAAGGCCCCTGGAACATATTGCAGGAACCATGTACACGTTTGCAAACATTGCTTTCGTGAATTGAAGATTTGCTGCCTTTTGTTTCTTTATTGTCGGTCACGTTTTTGTTTTTAGCAGTTTTCAACAAACAAAGCCACATTTGGGTCACAAATACATATATTATATCCTCTTAATCATTGTGTCCCAAACATGTTATATTGAGTAGCAAACACGATATGTTTGGGAAGAAGTTTGCGACAAGCTACAAACACGTTATCTTTGCATCCAAACTACTAAAACAGAGATTTTGTTCAGCGTGTAGACCCAGTAGCTGCCTGCTTATAATGTAGTAACAGTAATTCAGTGCATCAGTGCGAGAGGTGCGCAAATACTCGTGATTCTCATCTCCGCCATTCTGTAGTCAGTAGTGCATAATAGGTGAGACTCCCCACGATGTCCCCATTGAGCATTATCGGTCTCACTATTACTGTGTAGATTATGTGGACAATCCTCTGAGAAAGCCCCTATTTACAACCTATAGTCCTCCTGCAGATATATCGTCACCCCTTTTCACCCCTTCAACTATCTTGCATGTGAAATTAAGCTTGCTGTCCAAAATAGCACTCCGGTATTTGACAGACCCTGCAAGCTTAATTTCAGAACCATAAACATATAAATATATTCCCATTACATCCCATAAAGTGATAGGGGAGAGCTTCTCACAACCCGTGCGCTTTCAAGTTTTCACTCACTGATGGGGACCTACAGTTTTACACCAGTTCCGAACGTTTTTTTGATAAGTTATTCCATTGCCTATTACTCGATAGTGTCGCCGTCACTAAGCAAGATGTCGTCGTCGAAAGAAACTTAAGGTGTTCAGAGCGGAGATCGAACCCACGTTCTCTCGCCCAACAACCGTACACACTAAATGTTACACCACCGACAGCCGCAATTTCAGATTCACGCTACGTGTAAAAACAACCCTCGAGTAAAAAGGTCCGGTCCAGAATTACACGATGTCCATTATCACCAGCTCGTCCGCCCAAAGTCCATAAACTACCCCAGAGAATGCTCTTTAGGGTGCTTGTATACTTGCCCTTATAGCTATTGCTACGCAATCCGCAGAAGCAAACAATTTTGCCACCCATACTTTCGAGCGTATTCCGTTCAGCGCAAGATTCCGTACAAGTGGAGACCGTTCGTTGATATGTGCCTCTGATACCGAACCCAGTAGAAGTCAAAGTGCCCAGTTCAGTTATGTCACGTTCTCATAATGTAGATGTTCACCTTAATGGCAGATATCGCCAATGTCGGGAAAGGCTACCAGCGTATATTTTTTCGCACCCATCGATTTGTTTATGTATCCTACCAGTTCATGCAGTGATGTCTCTGTAGATCTGCCCTTGCAGTACGCATTCTGCCACTAGATAACAATTTTATATCAACACTCGCCTAAAATTGTACGTCTCTACCAGCCGTTCCAAAGTCTTTAATAGGAACGATGACAGGCTTATAGGTCCAGTGTGAGAGGCCTTTCCCGCTTGGGGGAAAAACACCAGGAATATATCTGAATTTTATATTCGTAATATAAGACTTTATGAGCGGTCACCTGATTCAGCAAGTTGCCAACGAAATAGGTGCCAATAAGGAGATTGAGTGAATCAGCGCTGCAGATTGCCCATTCACCGCAAGAATCGTTCAGGAAGTCTATCGTCTTACTGTATAATGGCAGTATTTGCCATAGTCTTGACGCTTCAGATGTATCTTCAACTGATTTAGAGAAGAACATTCACGAGCTACTCCCGGACCGTCGAAACTGATTCTTATATCGCCTTGTCCCAATTTTGTTGTTATACCAATCTTGCTAATATCACGAAGACTTGGCTTTGAGAGATCTCCATTCTATCAGGGAGGCATATTATCGCCCCATTGACTACGATATTATGGAAGATTTACACCATGTCCATTAACGGCTTCAAAAAACCAAATGGATTTGCCAACATTTTGTATGAAAATGTTCGTGGCTTAAATACTAAACTTTCTAGACTCTATGTGGACAGTTTTGGTTTCGTTTATGATATAATAGTTTTTTCCGAAACATGGCTTAGGCCCAATGTACTCGATTCAGAAGTCTTATGTGACAGATTTTCAATAGTCCGAAGAGATCGCGCGGTTAAATCTGGCGGTGGTGTATTAATCGCTGTGCTCAGATCATTGTCTTATGACATTGTGATAACGAACATTAGTGCTATAGAGTTCTTAGCACTCTCTGTAAGGTTGGGCGCTGCCAAACTTTATATAACTTGTTCGTATATTCCACCTTCGTCAGAGTTTGGAATTTATGAGATGCACTTGGAAGCCATCTCTGAAGTGTGTGGGAAGCTTGGTGACAGTGACAGCTTACTGATATTGGGTGATTTCAATTTACCTTTGGTATCATGGTTACCCTTACCTGATACTAAACATCTCACTCCGTTAACTCCTTGCGACTGGACTTCTGATTTCGTTAGACTCATTTCTTCTCTGAATCTTGTTCAGATTAACGATATTGTTAATGCTATGAATAGGACACTTGATCTTGTAATAGTTAATAATTCTGATAATTTTGAAGTTTCCCGCGTTAATCCTCTAAGTTTGCCCGAGGACTCATACCATCCTACAATGTGTATTCGTTTCTATCTCCAGACTGAAAGTTCAATCTATTCAAAATCTACCGGGAAAACATTTTGTTTATCACGTTCTAATTTTGTCTTACTGATTAGTCTCTTTGAATCTGTCGATTGGAGGTCAATATTAGATTGTGAGGTTCGCCAGAGCTTTGATGGGAGCTTAATTAATTTTTATGATGTAATGTGCCGATGTATACGTAAATCTGTGCCAAGGGTATCTGCAGAAGATGAGAATTGCTCACCTCCTTGGTCTTCTAAATATTTAAAGCGGTTAAAAAATGCCAGGAGTAGATTACATAAAAAGTTTAGGGTATCAGGTAGATCTTTTGATTATAGTAAGCACACTATTGTCAGATGTCGTCACGAGGAAGAATCTCGCACGTGTTATCAATCTTACTTATCCAAGGTTGGTAAGAATTTTAGGAACAATCCTAAATGTTTTTTCAACTTTATTAACACCAAGCGTAAGTCCGTATCAAGACCTTCTCGAATTGTGATGCATGATGTCGAATACATAGACTTTGAATCTATTGCCAATTGTTTTGCTGACTTTTTCTCATCTGTTTACTCGGTTAATTCAGTCTCGACTACCTGTGACTATCCTTATGATATTCTGTCATTAGATCCGTTCGGGATTACTTCTATGAGTGATACGTGAGTCCAGGGGAACCTTTCATCACTGAAGCCCACGAACACTTATGGACCTGACGGGATCCCTAATTCTGTGCTAAAATTCTGTTCTACGACATTAGCTACACCATTGACTATACTATTCAATGCATCTTTGAAATTTAGCTACTTTCCAGCGGTCTGGAAAAGTTCGTATATTGCCCCTCTTCATAAGTCGTGTCAAATTATAGAAAATGTGTCAAATTATAGAGGTATTGCGGAACTGAGTGCGATTCCAAAACTTCTTGAGAAACTGGTCACTGACATTATACCTTACAAAGTTTCCTCTATTATTGACTGTAGACAACATTGTTTGCGCAAAGGTCTATCTACAGTTACAAACTTACTTCAATTTTCTTCTCACGTAAATGATGGTTTTATTTCAGGAATGCAAACCGATGTTATTTACACGGATTTTAGTAAAGCTTTCGATAAGGTTAACCATCGCCTCCTACTGAGTAAATTAAGCGCTATCGGGTTTAATAGTAATATTATTGAATGGATTTCATCTTACCTTACGGGTCGCGAACATATGGTAATTTTTGGGGATTCGTTATCTAGACCTATCCAAGTGTATTCCGGCGTTCCTCAGGGAAGTCACCTGGGTCCTACTTTATTTCTCTTGTTTATCAACGATTTGCCTAATTCGTTAGCTGAGTCTAATGTGCTTATGTACGCGGACGATATGAAAATATTTATGTCATATAAAAATACTTCAGACTATATTCTACTTCAAAATGATCTGGATCGGTTTGGGAGTTGGTGCAATCTTAACCTTATGGAGTTAAACTTGGGTAAATGTAAGCATATGGCGTTTTACAGATCACGTATGATTACCTCCCGGTATTCTATAAGTGGTTCTACATTAGAATTGGTCAATTCATTCTTGGATATAGGTTTTTTTACTTGATAGGAAATTGTCTTTCAATAGTCACATTATTGCTACTGTTAATAAGGCTTATGGCGTACTTTCATTCATTAAGCGCTGGGCGAAGGAATTTTCTGATCCATATATCACGAGAAATCTTTTTACATCCCTCGTTAGGCACATATTAGAATATGGATCAGTGGTATGGGATCCACAATATGACTTTTATGTGAATATGATAGAATCGGTACAGAAACAATTCCTTATTTTTGTTTTAGGAACCTGAGATGGGATCCTAACGTCCATCTTCCTCCATATGTCAGTAGATTGTCTTTGAGTAAATTACCTACTCTGGCTAGTAGACGGACTATGCTTAATTCGATTACAATATATAAAATTCTCAGGGGCGATATACGCTCTGAGTATCTTCTTGGTCGTATTTCGATAAATGTTCCTTCGAGAACTTCTAGGAACTACAAACCCCTGTATATTAGTTTTCGACGCTATAATTATGTTTTGAATGAACCGGTTCGGAGAATGTGCACAGATTTTAATGATGTTTATCAGTTTATTGACCTTTCTTTATCACCGGACACGATAAAGTCTTTTATTATAAATCATCTAAATAGCTAGAGTGTAGTATTTTATGTACGAGTATTAATACTGTATTGATAATTTATGGTTTTAGGTTTAAAGATTTATTATTTTTCAATAAGTATATAGTGGTGGAAACTTGTTGAGAGCACTCGCGACCCTGATCGGTTATGCACAGATGAGTCCAATCTAAAATATCTGTTATACAGTCCTGTTTACATAGCGATGAACAATTTTAGGCTGGGTTATATTTCAGTCCAACTGGAATCTAAAGAATTTATGGTCAGATAACGAATTGTCATTATTCCCAGATCATTCATGCAGATCCTCCATTGCAAAGATGACTCTAATACCCCTGCCCTTGAGTTGACGAAAGTCGGCTCATTGCATCTGTTTCGTATAGCAGAGAGAACTTGGTTATCGACAAGGGAGAGGAGAGGATTCATTGCCCTTAAAATACGTTGAGATCCGAAAGAAGATGCCGGGCCTTGTTCCACAATGCCGCGATGTAGACTGGTTCCAAGACCAGTCTAAATTTGTGGCGTTCGATGATCATCCCTGTGAAGTATGCCCACGGGCAGTACTGGATATTGGTCGGAGGGAGGAATCTCCATCCAGGCCCAGGGCACATGCCTGGATTCCAGCCAACCCACCTGACGTGGAGGCTATTGAGTACGTTCTCAAGGCTGGTACTTCTGAACTTTCAAAATACAATTGGTAAATAGGACGACTGGAAGAGGTCGATGATGTCCGTACATACGCAATGTTAATCTCGAACAACGAGTCGCTATCACTTCCTAAAAGATTGAGTGGCGTGGTCTCGTCGGCTTTTGATGAGATAACTTTGAAGATTTGTAACCAGGATCAGGAATACAAGTCTATTGGTACCATGTCGACTGTGAACGAGGAAGTACCTTAAATCGCAGATGAAATCTCGAGAAAAAGGGAACAGGAGCATGGTTCGATGAATGACATGTAGATGATAAGTGGAAATGTACAAGTCCTTGAAGCCCTTAGCAGATCCTGGAACGATTTGCCATTTATCCCACATCAATCTGGCTAATTATATAGATGCCACTGACTAAACCTTATTTTGGTTTCTGACGACGAACAAGATGTGACAGTGGTGGGGAGACCAAGAAATGTTGGGTTTGTTCAGATCAACTAACATCAGGGTAGCCACAGCCCACATCGGGTGAGCGGAGCCTCTTCTTTGAGTATTCCGATGGGGAAGCAGCAGAGAGAGGGAATCTCTTAGTCTATCCGTGACTGTCTGCTGGTTGGCATCACCATTTCTCTTGGAGCTTCCGAGTTGATTTCGAGACATGCCCCTAATCCCTCCAAATAACTGGTAACGATGGACGTGACATGAGTTCGCGCTTCAATTGTGTCCACATTAGTGAATTTTGCCGTATAGATATCCGTTTGTTTGTGTTTTTTGTTGGTTTTCTTTCATCATATTAGTTTTCATCTTATTTCCACGAGAGGAGGGGATTTGAGATCAACCGCACCGTAGCCCCTAGTAGAATTTTCCCGACGGCCTATTACTCACTGAATCGACAAGGTATTTGTGAAGCACTGCTAAACTACAGTCAAAATACCCCTGACTGCAAACTATCTGTATGCACGGTAAAAATCCGGATTAATAGAGTTTGGTTTGAGTAGAATCATTACTGTGTTAAATAGCCCCAACATGGGGAACAGGCACATCCGAAACCAATGCGACTGGCGTACGGACATCGTCTCACAACCAACCCGCAAAGTATTTTCTTGCTGATACTATAGTTTGATTAAATGAATGCGTTCCCCAATACTGTATATTTAGTGACAGGATGAAAGCCAAAGGTGGCCGGCCAACCAATTGAAGTCGTTAGCAGCGGTTTCAAAGGGGAGGTACTTACGCTGCAGCTGGCCTCAGATGTATTTTAAATTTCAATTGATGTTTTTCAAATTTCAATTGATGTATTTCAAATTTCAAATAGAATTTTTAAATTTCAATTGATTTTTTTCAAATTTCAATTGGGAATGGTGTAGTAGGGACGAATTGGACGATAAAGTCACATGGACTACTCAAGCACTAGTAAAGTCTTTCGAAGACAGCTGCCCACATCGTGAAAGGAAATCGGCCCAAGAAATACCCCTGATTTTCAGGGGAAATACGAAATCTTGAGAAGAATATCAGTAGACTTTACAACAGGGCCAGGCGTAAGAAACTACCAGTATACTTGGAGGGCTATAAGAGGAATCTCATTGAATATAACGCAATATTGAGAAAGGCGAGACGCAACTCCTGGAGACTATTCAATGAACGTCAACGACAGGCGAAAAAGCTAGTAGATGACACGGGAAAGGCAATGGAGAAAATGGAACAAATCCTAAGACATCTGATGAATACACACTTCCCAAATGGGAATGCGGAACCCCCAGAGGAACGGCGACAAAGTGAAAATGTAGTTCAGCAGACGCCAATGTAGCACATCAGACGCCAATCATTACGGACCAAAGGGCCAATAAACGTACAAAACTTCTCCCCCACATAAAGCGGGTGGGGTCGGATGGAATGTGTCCGGCTGTCATACAACATGAAGTTGACCAATATCAACCCATTGGGCGGAAATTTTTACCGCATGCTTAAAATTTACCTACACACCAAAAAACTGGCAGGAGGCAAGGATAGTATTTAAATCCAAACCTGAAAACGCAAGCTATACAACGACAAAGGCTTATAGACCGTCTAGCCTTACCTCGTTTCTACTCCAAACCCTGGAGAGAATATTGGATGACATGGTGAAAAGTGGAATACCGGACAGGTCACTTTAAACCGCACTGCATGGGGTAACCTACTACATAGAGAAATCTCTCAATGACAAACTGTATACACTCTCTGTATCAATAGATATTGAGGGAGCGTTCCATAATTTCCGGACCGTAACACTGATCCCATCCATAGATCCATTAAAAGACTGGATCACTCAAATGCTAAGGAATAGATGGATAAACTGCGGGTAACATGATATAAATATTAGGGACAGGGTACAATGTGGAACTCTACATGGAGGGATTATATCACCACTCGTATGGGTCCTCACAATACACAGTCTCTTAAGGAAACTTACACAAGAAAGACTTACACCAGTCTGCTACGCAGACGACGAAATAATACCTCTTAGGGGAAAGAATCCTAATCAATTAAGGGGCTTAAATGTGAAACCGAACCAAACGGAAATAGTTCTTTTCACAAGGCACACGAAATTCTCATAGTTTGAAGAGCCACGATTCCTGGAAAGACATTCAAATATCCGATAAGGTTAAATACTTAGGGGTAATTTTAGATCGGAAACTGAATTAGAAGCACCACATAGAGGACAGGTCCAATAAGGCCTACAGATGTTGGTCGCGATGCAGAAGGTCTATAGGAACCAAATGGCCCCTCAACTCGGAAATAACACACTGGCACTACAGAAGCGAATTAGGACCGTACTAGCATATGCTTCTGTAGTATGGTGGACGACATTTGGGAGGAAATGTACCATCGAAATATTGCAGAGGATTCAAAGAATGTGCTGCATTGGTATTAGCGGTGCAATAAGGACAACCTCGACAAAGGCATTGGATACTATTTTTCGTATCCAGCCAATCGAGATTAGAGTCAAATATGAGACCGCCCATGCGGCAAAACGCCTACAGCAACAGGTGAATGGATCAACAGGGATCTTAAGTAACGACACCAACGGATAATGGGGTCTTTAGTCGGTTACACGTAAGTCACGAGTGAATCCGACCGAAGACCTGATCTACCGATGAAGGTGAACTGTTTGACATTAACGCCTGGCAGAATGGGACCTTGGCACACCTGCCAAATGGGACTCGCTCAACGCTAGGAGAAATAACGGGTCTAGGATTTTTCATTGAAAATTCAGCAACTGATACATCCACGTCTCCCGAATCATTATACGAAGTTTCCAGCGGAAGTTTGGGCGGTTACAAGGTGTATCAAATAGCTTGGCGATAATATAGGGTTTTTCAATAAGAGCGCTACAAAAGAAATTTTTAATAAAACAAAACCGGTTTTAGATACCAATGAAATTCTATATTCCTGTGAAAGTACGTTCGATGCCATTATGTATGGAACTCGATCTCTTTTGCATGGCCGCCACGGGCACGCTTGCAGAAGTCCAGACGCTAAACCCAATTTTCGACGGTTTTCAAGCATAAATCGGCCGACACTGCTGCAATTTCACGTTCGATATTCGTACGAAGTTCATCAATCGTCGCTGGCTTGTTGCCATAGACCATAGACTTGACGTAGCCCCACAGGAAATAATCTAACGGCGTCAAATCGCACGACCGAGGCGGCCAATCGACTGGGCCATTTCGTGAGATAACACGTTCACCAAACTTGGTTTCCAATAAATTTATTGTGGCATTCGCTGTGTGGCTTGTGGCGCCGTCCTGTTGGAACCACATGTCCTCCAAGTCTATATTATCCCATTGGGGCCAAAAATATTCGGTTATCATTGAACGGTAGCGATTCGCATTCAGAGTAATGTGCCGGTCTTGATCATCACGGAAGAAGTACGGCCCAATGACGCCGCCGGCCCATAAACCGCTCCAAACCGTAATTTTTTCGGGATGCAATGATGACTCATGGATTACGTGTAGATTGCTGTCTAACCAATAACGCAAATTTTGCTTATTGACGAAACCATTCAGCCAGAAATGAGCCTCATCGCTGATTGTTTAGGCCTCTTAAAGTTGGCCTCTTAAAGTTGAGGCCACTGACTCCAAATTTCGGTAGTAAATTTTAATAATTTCGATTCGTTGTTGGCTCGTATATCATTCCATGACGAAATGGCAAACCTTACTGAAGAGAAATGTCAAAAGAGCGGGAAACAATATGGCGTCGTTTGCTGTCCCTATCGATTTACTTTTGTAGCGCCTCTGTTAAAAAACCCTTTACAAACCCAACCGAAGCAAATATCTTCACGGATGACCAAATGGCACTCAAGGTAATATCATCGGAAATTGTCAAATCTAGAACGGTCTTTGACTGTTAGAAGGTGGTAAACGATTATTATATGCACGGCAGAGTCAACATCATCAGTGTGCCGGGGCACCCTGGAATATTCTCCAATGAACGAGCGAACCTCCTAGCAACAAAAGCCAGGAAACTCCAAACGGTGAGCCTAGAGAGTGCGATATCCGTTGGGGTGACGAAGGCTGAGTTGGGTAAATTTTCGGAGTCACATAGTCCAGTCGAACCAGGAAACAGTTGGCAGGATGGCAAAGATCCTATAGGAAGACCCAGATGGATCGAGGACAAAAGGTTTGCTGAAACTGGGAAATCCTGAAATGAACAAGATGAATGGGACATTTGGGATTACGGGCCCACCTGTACGTTATTCGACTAGTGAGGATTAGTGAGTGCAGGGAGGACGATGAGACGATGGAGCATTTCATATGCCACTGCCCGACCTTCGCACAGGCTAGATCCAGATACCTTCCGGACAGTATAATACCGGACATGACCAAACTTGTGAGAATGAACGGGAGCAACTTAAGGAATTTCGTGAAAAGCACCGAGTTCTTATGAGAGGTATAGTAAATTAGTAGGGTCAACTGGGAGCGCACAATAGGTCGAATCAGTGGCTTAGGTGTATGTCCACTGACATGGAAAATATTATAGTACTTTTTTTCGAATACTCAACATTGCACCCCGCTTTTCAAACTAACTAAATAAATGACTGGAGATATTTGAGAGCAATAATGCACCTCAAATAAATGAATATGAGCTTTTTAAAGACATGAGTGTAGAGTACAGCTGCAAGATCAATGGTAGTATATTCAAAACACCGGCTTCAAAGAATGCGCCAGACAAATTATATTTGTTTTTTTAAATGAAAATATTATAATTTTTATTTACAGCGAAACAAATGGCTGGGTTGAACATCATAGTTGTTGCTCACTTTGAAATCTTCATGTCCTTATACTTAGTTGGGCCGTAAATACTGTTACTTATATTTTGGGTTATAAAACAAAAACTATTGAACGCTTTTGGACCAAAGTTTTTTTTAATATATTGATTGATATGTATTGTATACAACAAGCTAAGTTTCAGTCAAAATGACCGCCCTTGACCTTCACGCAGGCCTTAAGTCCCATTGGCCAATCATCAATAGCTGCATGCACCTCATCCATTGGAAAATTGGCTAAAGCACGAACCAGAGCTGTCTTAAGAGAATCAATGTTGGGGTATCTTTTGTAGAAGACCATTTCGTCTCAAACGGAATGTAATCCAGAGGGTTCAGGTCAGGACTGCCAGAGAGCCATTGTTTAGAGAATATAAAAGCTGGCAAATTGTTTGGAAGAGAGGTTTGCCTTATTAGCTGGTGCTGAATCTTGTTGGAATGTCCACGGCTGGTTTTGGAGCAGGGAATATTTAAGCAGCTTCACTATTGTTTCCAAAACGGTTTCTTGGTAAACTTTGGCATATGTTTTGACCCCTTGTTCAAAGAAATGCAAGTCAGTTACCCCATCATAAGAGACACTCCACCAAACCTCTACTAAAGTTGGGTGATGACCCTTTTCGACTCATGGGATGAGCTCAGATGCTTTTTTAGATGATCGTAGATAAACCCTATGATTTCGTTTGGTAAAATTTTCCTGTACGGTACAAATTTGTTCATCCATAAAGAAGATTTTTCTTTTCAAGTTATCAGTGTACTTCACTAAAAGACGTTTGGATTTTTCTATAAAATGTTGTTTTTAAATTGCGGTCAATAAATGTTCTATACGCCGCTTGAAAGCTCCAAGTTCCAAGCCTTTTTAATAATTCGACTCCTGGACTTTAGCGTGATTTTCATCTCACTGGCCATGATTTTCTCTTTCTGGAGAGCAATTCGTTGAATTCTTGCTTTGAAGCCATTGATGACTTGTTGTGTGCGAACGGTAGGTGGGCGGCCTGACCGGGTCGGTCTTTTATATCCCCAGTCTCGTCGAACAATTGTATGCACCTGTAGACAAACATGCGACCAATGCCGAGCGGGCGGAACGTTTTGAAAATATCGTTTTTTTTTTCTTTCCACACTTAAAAAGTGCTATAACTGCGATACCTAATCTAACCACTCCATGGTGAAAGTTGACACAATTTCAAATTCCCGTAACCGACTAACGCTATAGAGGTTAACTTTCAAAAACCATGTGATAATAAAAGGGTGTGTTCAATTTTACTATTACTATGTCCCTACTGAGTATTCTATCGTAAGCGTATACTTAAAACTATATTCGTTTTTCAATAACTTACATTATTATTCCATGAAAAATAAATTGAGTGAAATTGCTAATACCTCAGGAATGGTAGAATATCACAAAATCCGGGTTGATTCAATATTATAATATCAGGTATGATAGGTACAATATCACCAATCTTGTACAAACAGTACAAATGATGTCATGTTGTTGTTTGCTTTTTTTTGAGGTTCTGAGAACAGTGTATGACTATTTTCATATTCCGACTGTTGGCTGGGATATTTTTGTTATTGTTTATTATCTCCTTGTAAACTGTCATCATTTAAAATAATTTGTATCCTGCATTCTTGGGAGTAGAAAATCTTAAGAGGAGACATTTTACCGTCCCGAGTTCCTTGTACGTGCTTTTGCATACATTAAAATGTCGTAAAATTAGTAAAAAGAACCCCAACATCATCCGCTTCCGGTTACAATTTGGGTTACTTTTATGCACGTTTCACAAACTTCAACGGCGCCTGGTAATTTATAATGCAAATGGTAGAGCAGAAATTCACATCATTAGATATAAGCAGGTGTGCCTAGTTATTGTTTACTGAAGTGTGTGAATTAGAGACTTTTCTATTATGTAAAAGGATATTCAGTGTAATGAGATGCGGTGCAAAGATACTGTTAAAAAGATACTGTTTTAAAAAGCAACATTGAAAATGTCCTTTAGAAATCTGATCTTTCTTAAAAAGCCTTCAAGAAATGCAATGCATCTTTTACCAAAAATGTGATTCAAAACATATTTGTTCTCCAAAAAATTACTATAGCTTTCTGCAATGTCCAATATTCCATTATCCACTAGGATTTTCCCTTCATTGTGAAAGGAAAACTTTATTGTTGCATTACATAACAGTAGTGGTAGGATTAATATGGAGAACTATAGGGATATACCCAGAGCTGGATTAACAGAACGGCAACATAGGCAGTTGCATAGAGCCCCGCAGGTCTGTGGACTTGTTTTTATGAAAAAAAAAATACATGAGGTGTCAGGGGACACCCGGTTGGAACGAAGTTCCTATCGCTGTATATTATGTACTAGTTAGTTCAAACACGCCTAAGCCGCCCGTTGTAAAATACGATAATTTAAATAGATCTTTAAGAAAAGATACATTTTGTAAAATGATAAACTTTTTTTAAGAAATTTTTATTTATATTCCATGTATTTTTTTTTTGAAGTATATTTTTAGTTCCTTTATTTAATAGTATGTATCATATTTTCCCGCAAAGGTCCTTTTTTAAGAAGAGTTACTCCTTTTATGAAAAGCTAATGTTCTTTGTAAAAATATTTACTATTTTTAAGAAAAGGCCATAAGAGTATGATTTTTTTTACACAGAAGTACTTTTTTAAGAACAGGTACTTTTTAAAGAAGTGATATTCTTTTTAGGAAAAGGTTATTTTTAAAGAAAATGTACTTATTTTCAGAAAAGCTACATACCTGAAGAAAAGAAAAGGTATTATTTTATTTTTAAGAAAGGCAACTTTTAAGAAAAGGAATTTTTGTAAGAAAAGGTATTTGTTTAAGAGGAGGTATTCTTCCGAAGAAAACGTGTTTTTAAGAAATGGGAATTGCTTTAGAATTGCTCCTTTTTTCAAGAAGAGGTACATTCTTAAGAGTATTTACTTTTTTAAGAAAAGGTAATTTTTTAAGAAAATGCAATTTGTTGAAAGAAAATATAAATTTTTAAGAAAAGATATGTAAAGAGTTTTTCAACAGAGACGCTACAAAAGTAAATCGATAGGGACAGCAAACGACGCCATATTTTTCCCCGCCCTTTTGACATTTCTCTTCAGTAAGGTTTGCCATTTCATCATTGAAAGATATTCGAGCCAACAACGAGTCGAAATTATTAAAATTTACTATCGAAATTTTGAGTCAGGGGCCTCAACTTTAAGAGCGCTACGTCCAATTTATGGTCGTCATAATCGTCATACCAGATCAACAATTGAGCGTCTAGTGGAAAAATTTGAATCCACAAGCACAGTACAAAATGTTCCCGTGCCAGTGAGACAAAGAAGTGCCCGTAGTGTCGAGAATATTGCTGCCGCTGAGGCTTCAGTTCAAGAAAGCCCAAATGTGCCTCTCACACGTCGTTCTCAAGCGTTGGGCATCTCTGTGACGTCGTTGTGGCGAATTTCTTCGCCTACATACTTACCAGATCAAATTGACGCAAGAACTGAAGCCGCTTGGCCACCATAAGCGTCGTATGTTCGCGAATTGGGCTGAGCAACAACTTGAAAATGATTCGGATTTTCGTCGGAAAATCATCTTCAGCGATGAGGCTCATTTCTGGCTGAATGGCTTCGTCAATAAGCAAAATATGCGTTCTTGGTCAGACAGCAATCCACACGTAATCCATGAGTCATCACTGCATCCCGAAAAAAATACGGTTTGGTGCGGTTTATGGGCCGGCGGCGTCATTGGGCCGTACTTCTTCCGTTATGACCAATACCGACACATTACTGTGAATGCGAATCGCTACCGTTCAATGATAACCGAATATTTTTGGCCCCAATTGGATAATATGGAGAACATGTGGTTCCAACAGGACGGCGCCACAAGCCACACAGCGAATGCCACAATCAATTTATTGGAAACCAAGTTTGGTGAACGTGTTATCTCACGAAATGGCCCAGTCAATTGGCCGCCTCGGTCGTGCGATTTGACGCCGTTAGATTATTTCCTGTGGGGCTACGTCAAGTCTATGGTCTATACCAACAAGCCAGCGACGATTGATGAACTTCGTACGAATATCGAACGTGAAATTGCAGCAGTATCGGCCGATTTATGCTTGAAAACCGTTGAAAATTGGGTTTAGCATCTGGACTTCTGCAAGCGTGCCCGTGGTGGCCATGCAAAATAAATCGAGTTCCATACATAATGGCATCGAACGTACTTTCACAGGAATAAAGAATTTCATTGGTATCTAAAACCGGGTTTGTTTTATTTAAAAAACTTTTGTATCGCTCTTATTGAAAAACCCTATACTTCTTTAAAAAAATACTTTTTTAAGAAAAGGTACTTTCTGTTAGAAAATTTACTTTTTTCAGCAAAGGTACTTCTTTAGATAAATTATTTTTCTTATTCTTTAAACGATAATATGTGTTAATCAATTATATGTGTTGCATATTTATTTCCAATATTTCGTCTCCACACTCGTCATTGGTCACATTGGTCTCCACATTGATATTAAGCTCGGTTAAAGAATAAGAAGAATTTCACTTGAAGATCGTGGAAAATTTTATATATATAGTATTTTATTTTTAAGAAAATGTACTTTGTTTAAGAATATGAGTGAATATTTACTTCTCATTTCGTTGCTGCAACAATTAATGTTTCGTTCCTGGATCAATTAATTTAAATTGAATTTTGAAGAAACTCGGGCGAAAAATAGTAATAAAAGTAAGTGTATGAAAATTTGACTATTGTTATTTTGTTATAGTATATATTTTGTTATATATTATTTATTATTTTGACTGTTTGCAGCCATCTATAGCTGACGAAACAATTTCGTTGCTGCAACGAATGAGTTCGTAACGGAACGAAAGAAATTTTTATGAAGATCAAGAGAGAAATGGAATGACCAGAGAAAATGAGCGAATATAAAACAGAGCTCAGTTGGGCAAATTGATGAACACGAGTGGTGGGTCACTGACACATTTTAAATCAGTTCTTTCCAAAAACTGGCACTATTAAACGTGTTTCTCCGCCGAAATGACTTAATTAAATTTCTAATGTGCAATGAAACAGGTTCATTGTAACAACGAGAAAAATTCATTGCAGCAATGAAACAAATTCGTTGCTGCACTGAAACATTCATTTCCGCAACAACCACAGCAATGATGAACAGATTTTCGTAGCGGGAGCAACGAAACAAAAGTTGTTGGGGAGACGAACATTTTCAGTCTTTATTTATATAGTTATTTCTTCTTTGGATTATAATTCCTTTCACACTACTGCTTAATAGTAAACAATTTCCAAAGATCTTTTAAATTCATATAATTTTCAATTCAATTCAATATTATAAATGGAATTAATTATATTAAATTCCCTAAGAGCCCTAGCAATTGACTCATTAATACTATAATTTGTGCCATGGCAAGGTACATAAAATATAGGGAGTATTGATAAAAATTAAATCTATTATATAAGAGCAGTGAATAATTCCTCAAATGGTCTTATAAAAAAATATAATACATTGAATATAACGACGCACAGTGGGGCCATTTGAGTTCTTTCGTTGCAAAAATCATATCTTTTGAACCGAATAAGATAATCGAATAACTTAAATAGCATGTGATAGACAAGTGCTTAGCCTATGAAATGAGTGTTTGGAAGGGGTGCTGCGCCTTATAGAAAAACCAATTTTGAGGTAATTAAAAAAAATATTTGTACCAATTTTAGATTTGTTTTCGTTCCTTTTTAAGGTTTTTAAGTTTTAAAATTATTACCCAACAAATTAAAAAAACAATATTTTTAACTAAAATGTAATTTTCTGTAAAATGAAACTATAATTATTGTCTAACTCTATTCGTGACTTCACATGCCGCAGGAATAAAATAAGTGAATCGGAAGATGATGCTAACATGTTGAAGAGGGTCTCGTTTTGCCTCACCCTTGATGCTTTGAACGTGTTCTGCAAACTATATGTTTTACGCAATTTGTTAAGAGACTCCTGCGCTTCTTCATAAAGCTCTCCAACTCTTTGCAGTTTAAAACATGCAAGATCGTTCCCAATCATTTCACGATTTGATTGTTGAAGTGTTTCCGTCGTTTGAGTTTCCGTATCCGTACTTGGGACAGTCCACTTTTAGTCCAACTTGGTTAAAAAAAGCATCCTGTATTTGCTTCTTTCTGAGGTTTTCCTTATCCTTAATCGATGTATTTGTATCGAAGATAATAATAAATAATGCAAAGTGCAAATGCAAGAACAATTGTGTTAGTCAAAGCACACTTTGTTTTCACAGATACACTGAAAAAATAACGGCATAAAAAACTTATAAAAACACAACAAAACATTTGCAAATTTTTGGCTTTATTTTCTTTCTATTGCAAGGTTACCGCACTTTTATTGTAATAACATGTAAATGGGCAATGACATGCAACCAACTTTAATTGAATATCGTAGAGTAATGAGTAATTAATCACCCTAAAGTAATAACTTCCGAAACTAATCGAAACCTTTTTAGTTCTATTCTAACAAAGTTGGAAAACGATCCAAAAATAGTGTTTTCTTATAAACGTGATATTTTGGTAACTAAGCCTTGGAAAACAAACAAAAATATTTTATTTGATTTAAATCCAACGTACCTTTCCATCAACACATAAAACATAATGTTTGGTTCTATAGTTTCGCTGTAACTCAATTATAAAACTCGAAATTTCCTTCACTTTGTGGTTTTTCTTGTACACTGAAGAAAATAAACAACTTCGAGCGGCCATATAAGTCGCACCGTTTATCCGATTTTGAAACGGTTTTCGGATTCTTGATAAAAAGCAAGTTCTCTATCCATTGTTGTTATTCATTTTACCAAAAACCTTTATCAAATTTTTGATTTTCGCCACAGATTCTGGACATAGGCCCCACAGTGTGACGGTTAAATATCGATTGCAAATGAATGAGTTTACAGCTAGATTCATAAGAAGGCGGTGGAGCCACATAGCGAAAGGAAACCAAGGCATATTATACAAACTTTCTTCCTACTCTTACAATTCTGTGATTTTGAACAGAAGACCACGGGCTCCAGAGATTACAAGCACACATATGCATGGAATAAAGTCTTAGGCACATAAATATTTGTGAATTCTTGTGACGAAGCTTTCCATTCAGTGCACTGTTGTAGTTTTTGGCATAAAATTTTTGTATCAACATTCTAACAAATTGTTTCGGTTAGAGGCAAGTCTACTATGTTGATCGGTACCCACGAAATGTCTGTATTAAATCAAATTTTTGAAAAAAAAAAGATTTTTACAGATTCTCAGATATTCCTGCACCTTTTTTGACAAAAAAAAACACATTTTTCAAGATAACTTCCAAAGACTCAACATTTTTTACTCACAATATTGTGAAATGTGATTGTTTGTTTGGTTTGCATATCGTCGCCTTAATTTTGATATGCCGTATATGTAATTTTGACGGTTTTGAGTTAGAAACGGGTTTGGAACGAGAAACATTCAAATTCAATTATACGGTGATCCTTATTCTTCTATCGTCATTGATTTCAGATATATATTGTATATAGTATTCAGGTTTTATACATATAAGCATTTCGTATGTTTTCGACTTCCATGTTATCGAGCTTCCAAAATAAGGATAACGATACCAAACTGATGCAATCATTCGACGCCAGAGTATATTAATATGTTCACAAAAGTTGTTCAGTTTCACCATGGCTACAATTTTGCCAAATATTGTGTGTGAAACATTTGGAGTCCCTTAAAGTTATGCTAAAAAAAATGTTCGGAGAATCTAAAATTTGGTAAGAATGTTTTTTTTTTTAATTTGACGTTCTACAGACATTTCAAGAGTACCAATCAGCTGACTGGCGTCCAACCAAAACAAATTTACTAGTACGTTGATACGTACGACTTCAACAGTGTGATAACCATTATCTTTGAGCATCCAAAAATTGGTTTCCATTTCTTTGGGAGAGTCTCACACTCATCATTTAAAAGCTCAATAAAAATTCATAGAATATTTTCATATTAAATGACATTTAGATGTCAAACAATGGCCATTTAAATGCAGAATGCCTAATTGTGTAACTCAATATTAATCCTTGTTTTGTACAAGAGACACGTACACAATGCAACCTCAATCACATATTTTACATGATGAAGATATAACATTTTAATTTTTCGATGAAATCAGGAAGTTAAATTGTGGTCTAGCATCCGGACATACTTTTTATATTCTGCAATATTGGCTGTTATGAGAAGCTTAAACTAAATTTTTGTTATAACAATCCCAATGAAGTGACCAATATTTTTAACAATTACATCTGTAACAATTTTTATTTATTTAACCTAAATTGCTGTAATAAATTTCCACCACAAAATTCAATGTTTTTTTAATTTTTCATTTTAGTTATGGTTGTTTGCTTGCATGAGTTTTTAGCTTTAGTCTTCTTCTTGTTAGTTGTTTTTGTGGTAGAATTAAAATTTAATGGCAACTAAAACCATTCATTTGCCAACTATTTAATGCAGTTTTATGGCAAAACTCTATAGAATTGAGAACAAAACCCAGATGTTATACCTCGTTTATCATACTTAAAGTGTAATGGGCATGTTAGAAATCGGGGCGGTTTGTTGGGTTGGACAATATGTTGAATGCTACTATTTACCGCTAAAGTAAAATCTTGAATTTTTATATAGTTCATTAGAATTCATAATCATGGAATTTTAAACGGGCAGCTTGTACTTCTACTCTATCTTATGAAAATCATATTTGTAGTATTGGGCAATAAGGAAAATACAAGCCTTGAAGTTCGAGCTATTTTACAAACCAACATAATTACTCAGAAAAAAGTGTGCGCCTGACAGCAGGATACGAATATCGATTTCATAAAATCTACACAGAAATGCTCTGTAATTTCAGGACAATATTTAGCAAATATTTTGCAAAACTTGAAAAATTTCACATACATTAACTAAAAATAAATTATGTCGGTTAAACATGATACACCAAACATGTCCTTTAAACAACACAAAATTTCTAGCCTTTCACTTATGCAAATAAATGAAATTCAAAGTGGCATTTAAAATATTGGACATGTACGAGAATTTTGTTTTTATAACATTCGTTTTAACATAACAAATTGCGTCATTTTTTGCCAATTAGTCTGTACAATTTTTGTATTTTTTTTTCAACCAATTCCTATGACTCGGTTAAAGCGGAACTGGCTGTCTACTGTCTAGACAATGTATTCAAAACAAATGGCTGCATACTATATGCACCAACTCATGTGGAGAGACTGACATCAATTGAATTTTCACTTCAAGTAAGGAAACTTTTGCACTTTTATGCCACGTATTCATTTATGCATTAAACGGATAAATTTTGTCAGATTAAACGAAACTGGATTCTTTGTTATGTGAAGTCGACGTCACTCAATAAATTGAATCGTGGTAGAGTTTTAGTCGTCCAATTCATTCCACAAATTAATTACAATTAAATAGTTTTTATACTAAAATCAACTGGCCATCAAATGCAATTCCTGAGTCGACAAAATGACCGCTGGGAATAAAACAGCATAATTTTATGCAAATGATTCATCGGGTGATTCGATAAGACCGCAGATTTTCTTTTATAAATAAAAGATACCAACATTTTTCAAAATTATTTTTTTAATATGAATTTTGTGACAGTTTTGTTTGTTTTAGTTACTATACGAAAAATTCATACAAGCTAACAAGGTCAGGAAAATTTTTCTAATTGAGAAATAGTTGGTTTTAGTTGGAATAATAGACAATTCTGTCAAGCACACTCACTGGCATTACAAGTTTCGAAATCCGTGACAAGTTCATCATCAGATGTCTAACTACTTCGGCTGAATTGAAACCATCGGATGCAAATATAACGTGTTTTTGGAGCTTATCGCAATTATAATATATTTGTGTCCAAACACATTGTGTTTTCCATTCAAAATTACATGATTGGGGCACAATATGAGATAATACATGTGTTTGCGACCCAAATATATCTGTGGTTGTGATACAAATGCAGCTGTGTTTGTTGCACTGTTTATGCTCTCTCGAAAGTAAGAGAATAAAAGAGGAACAACGAGAGAGTGTATCTTGTAAGTGTGTATATGTATTTTTGAATTATTCTCTCAGTCAATGATTCATAAATATTCCTGAATGTGCGTGCAAATTGTTGTCAGTGTTTCGTACTTTGGCTGATGTTTTGCGTTTTGGTTCCATGTATTCAGTCGTCAAATGATCATCGGACAGAGGATATCAAAAGCGCTTGATCAGTGAAAAAATAATAAACAACGATTCGAACGGTTAAATGGTTTGGATGTTGCTTTGGCTTTTGTGTATGTGCTTCGTATATGTATGTGTATGTGCCCTATCAAAGTGAGAAATGACTTTCAGGAAAGAAATTGGAAAGGGCAACAACGTGAAGCCCTTTCGTCTATCCGAATCGGAACGACGGACCATTTATGAAATATAATACTTATAATTAATACACGATTGGCATGCGTGAACTAGATTGGTATAAAAGTATATTGTTTGTGACCCAACGAATAGTGATAACCAACGGATAGTTGAAACCTTCCAAAACCAAAAACGTGAGAGACAACAAAGAAAGCAGAAGCAAAAGAGCAGCAGATTCTCATTTCACGAAAAAGAGAAATAATAATGCATTCAATAATGCAAATGAATGTGAAAAGGGCCGTTTTAAATCTTTTAATTTTTTATATTAATTATTTATTTATATTGATAAAACTAATAATAATAAATAATGCAAATATATTGAAATCAGAGAATAATTCGTTACTAAGTATTATTATATTTGGAAGGAAATACGCATATGTTTCCACGTAAGTATATGAAGGTTTGGGGGAAACACGCGAATGCTCCTACATAAGTATATGAATGTTTGGGATGAAGAACGCATATGTGTCCACGTAAAAGCATACATGTTTGCCAGTAAACATGCTACTGTTTGCATTTACATCCAAGTGAGTTTCGGATTTGCAAACATATTAATGTTTGAAATGTGGTCCAAACATATACATGGTTCCTGCAGAATATGTTTGGGAGAATATGTTAGAGATTTCGTTCTTTTTCAGCTTGTATAAACCCAATTATGAAATGTACATATACGAATTAGTGTCGGTAAAACATACTTAACTAGCAACACACACTGAAGGGTCCATAATTCCAACACAAGAAGATACATCCTCTTCTCCACCATGTTCGTCTTTCCCTCTTGCAATATTTTTTTCATTTCATCACGTTTTTGGGTCATTACATCTATGTATGAAACACAATATCCAAATGTCCACCCAACAACATTTGCATTCCGTACACGCTGAAAAATCTGTATTTTTTCTTGTTTGGATGCAAATACAACGTGTGTTTGGAGCGTGTCACAAATATAGTACACTTATGTCCAACAATATTGTGTTTGCTATTCAATATTACATGTTTGAGACACAATGACTAATATGTTATAATATATGTATTTGTGGTCCCAATACCGCTATGTTTGTGATACTTACATTTTTTGCCGGTTTACTCTGTCGTAAGCAAAATAATAATAAAAGGGACAAAGAGGGATTGTTCTCAGCCTATGTTAATGTTATTGTAAGTGTACAACTATATTTTTGCTTTATTCTTTCAGTCCGTGATTCATAAATATACTCGAGTGAGTGTGTAAGTGAATTAAGTGTTTCTTATGTTAGCTGACCTGTTGCGTTTTTGTTTCATGCATTCAGTCGTCAATCGTTGGTTTGGGACCTTTGGGAAAAAAGAATGCATATGGTTCCACGTAAAAGTGTGCATACTTGCAAGTAAACTTACTAAAGTTTGCATTTAAATATAAGTGAGTTTAGGACTCTCAAATACGAGAATATTTGGAGTGCTTTCCAAACACAAATATGGTTCCTGCAGAAAGTGTTTGGGAGAATATGTTCTTCAGCCCTGGAGTCGTCTCGGGTTATTGGCATAGACCATACGTCTCCCGTAGCCCAAGTCTAATGCTGTCAAATCGCAAGATGTCGGCGGTCATTTGACCTCGTTGTTTCATCAGATACCGCATCCTGGGTACTTCGTTCGCAATAGGGCAATTGTTTTATATGCTGTCTGTCAAAAGGCTGTTACTTACTAACTTAGGGGGCCTCAGACAACTCATAGGGGTCAAGGCCCCTGCAAAATGGGATGTTCCTCTAACCGGCTCGATCTTCAGATTTTCTCATCCAGTTGACAATACCAAGCTCTCTAAGAAAATATTCCACATGATCTTTCCAGCGAACTCTTGTTCGTCCTATTATTTTTCGATATCCTTTCAGTACTACTACGAATATCTTTCGCACTGGTTCATTCTGGTCCATTCTACTGGCACAAATCAAGCCAACTTAAACGCACTATTTGCATACGCATAACTAAATCGATGTGGGGATACAGACGATATATTATTTATTTACGCCGCCGTTTTCTATTACAGGACCATATGTATATTATGCGGAGCATTTATCTTTTGAAGACTCCCACTAATGTTTAATAATAATGCGATATGACCCAGAATTCTGCGCCAGGGAGAAAGACATACAACCTCTCTGATATAGTGGGATCATCGCTTCTCGAGAGAGGGTCGTATCTCTGAAGTGCTTGCTTAACCTGAAATAACACATGTTTGCCAGAACAATTCTCCGTTTGATTTCCAGGCTGACATTATTGCTGCTGTTCGTCCACTACCTTGAAATTGCAACGGTTATTAACGTTCACCCTTTCAACCAATCGGGTGGATGGTCTGCTTAAAAAACCATTTATTTGTCTTGTCCTCGTTTACAGTCAAACACACTTTTCCTGACGCCTTCTCAATTCTTGAAAATACTGCAGTAACTTCTTGCAGATTTCGCCCAGTGATGTCTAAATCATCAGCACACGCAAGCAGCTTTGCTACTGATCGTTTTTTTGGATGGTGTCAATTAATATGTTAAAAAAATCGCATGATAAGGTGTCGCCCTGCCTGAGGCCTCGCCTCGTACTGAATGGTTCGGTGAAATCTTTACCAATCTTTACTGAGGATGTCGTGTTGGTCAGTGTCATTCTAAAAACGAGTGTCAGCTTAGCAGGAATCCCTAGCTCCGACATAGCTGGGTATAGTTTCCCCGTATCGAGCTATCGAAGGCAGCCTTCTAATCTACAAATAGGTGGTGTGTGCCGATTTATTGTGTGAGGGGTTTCTCCTGGATTTGTCGTAATGTCAATATTTGGTCGATAGTTGACATTCCAGGCCTAAAGCCACAGTGATAAGGCCTGCTCAGGTCTGCAAACCCATTTTAGTGTTTCGAACATTACGAAATTTGTATGCAATTGAGAAATGGGTTTTTTATTCCACTTGCCAATTCATATCTGCCAGCCTTGGTCCTTCAGCACCAGCGACTTTGTCGTTCTTAAGCTGGGAAATTGCAGTTCTAAATTCGCTTTGGCTAGAAGGGGCAGTCGACGCCATCGTCCTGTATTTGTCCAACACCCTCATCTATATTGAAGTCTCCTGGGACAAGTAAAGCAGAGAAGTGATCTCAGCATACTAATGGCACATCTGTGGCAAGATTTCCGTCCTTAGCACTACACAAGGGGGGCCTTGATTAATTTCCGTTGGTTTCGCTTTGCACTATTCGGTCGAATTTACGGGACTCAACCCTCCTCCTGTATAATGCACAACCGTTTTTCCTCTTAAACAAACGGGTTTCATCTTCATCGTACCCTGATTTATCTATCAACGGTTTTTCGTATCACAGTACGGTTTCTGCAGCAGTTTTCATAGAGTAAGAAAAGTACTTGCACTGCGCCTTCAGGACCATGAGGCAGAGGTGCGTTCTGCGCCAGTATCTGAGTGAACTTCTCTGCATAGGCCATGGCTATCTCTCTTAGCCTACCGTGGTTTTGATTTGTATCTACAACCAGGATCATTATGTGGTAGCCGCTTGGCCGATTGTGTTGGCTCATCTGTCTTCAAAGAACAAAATAATAGTTCGCAGAGCTTCAGCGTCGCGTATTTAGCCAGCGACGCATCATTTATCGTATAATCAATCACGCTGCTCATTCGCCTTCTCACTCTAGCTAATTTACGGAGGGTTCCGTTAAAGCCATTGCCCGGGACATACTTTTACGAGCATACACCGTCCTATTGAAACCACATATTGTCCAAGTCCATATCGTTTATTTCAGGCCATAACAAGATTGTATCATGACACGGTACGATTCACCGTAAAAGCGTTACCGGCACCTTTTTCGAAAAAGTACGGTCCGTTGAATCCGTCAGTCCAAAAACCACACCAAACAGTGGCTCGTTGTGAGAATATAAAATTTGCTTGAATGACATGTGGATTTTCAGTTCACTAAATGCAGCAGTTTGGCTGTTTTAACAAATCGGCATTAAATATTTATACCCCATAAGGAGGGGGGTATATATCATTTAATACGGAAAAAAATTTAACGCATAGACGCCATATTAGACCCTCAGTATCTTTGGACGAAATTCGTTTTGGGACTTTTTAAGACGATTGATATATGTCCGTCTGTCTGTCTGTCTGTCTGGCTTTATCGATCACAGCGAAATTTTGTCAGTGCCTATTATTTGCCCATGGTTAGTTTGGGATTGAAAATGGGCGTTTTGGCCACGCCCCTTCTGGTACCTCCCATGTAAATCGACACATTTAGTACAAAATCATGTTTCTTCTAAACCCCATTTTCTGGTTGCATGTCATAATGTCAATTGACATAATGTCCTTGGACATAATGTCACTTAAAAAGTGCCATAAAGCCCATGGACATTATAACACTTTTAAAAGTGCCATAATGTCCAAAACTATGATGATATTAAGTCCATGGATATTATGACACTTTCCAAAAATATTACTTACGCGAATGTCCTTTCGGTTTCCAAACCAGTTCAACGTCCACCAAATGATCCATTACCCGTCATTCTCAATGCTACGACCTGTGAGTCCGAATCATCTTTCACCAGCATTGCTATTTTGTATGAGCCTGTTGATGAACGCCATTTAGTGACTCAAGCTGAGCTGAATGATTTAATTCGGGATTTACATTTAACGAAGGAAAACGCAGAATTACTAGCTTCACTCATGCAGCAGTGGAAACATTTTGCAGTTGGGACAAAAGTAACAATCTATAGAGATAGAAGCTTGGAATTGGCTGCATATTTTGAAAAGAAACACTCTATTCTATACTGGACTGGTGTTAATGGTTTATTTCAAAAAATTAACCAGCCATATGACAAAACTGATTGGAGATTATTTATTGATGGCTCTAAGTACAGTTTAAAGGCTCTTCTTTTGCATAATGGGAATAATAAACCATCCATATCAATTGCTGATGTCATTAATACAAAGGAAAATTACGAATCAGTGACTGAAATTTTGACATTTCTCAAATTCAAGGACAATAAATGGAAGATCTGTGGTGACCTTAAGGTGTGTGATTTAATTTTCTTTATATATACAGTATAGACCATCGTAAATAACTGTTAATTAATCAGTTTCAGGTCATTGGTTTGTCGACTGGTATGCAAGGAGGTTTAACAAAATATTGTGGCCAAAAAGAACTGAGTATACACTAGGGAAAAAAACATTTCAAATAGACCATTAATTGATCCAAATGACATTCTTCTTCCGACGCTGCACATAAAATTGGACCTTTTTCAGAACTTTGTCAAGGCTCTGGACAATAATGGTGCAGCATTTAAATATTTATTAGCGGTTTTTCCTAAAATTGTATATGCTAAAATCGGTGGTGCAATGGTTAATGTGCGCGCCTCTTGTACATGAGATCCTGGGTTCGAACCCTGCTCTGACCACCTTAAAATTTCTTTCGGCGGCGGTCACCTCGCATAGTGACGGCGACACTATCGAGTATATAGCCATGAAAAAGCTTCTCAAAATACCGTTCGGAATCGGTGTAAAACTGTAGGTCCCAATCAGTGAGTGAAAACAGGAAAGCGCACAGCTCAGTGATTGTGAGAAGCTCTTCCCTATCCCTTCATGGGATGTAATGGGAAACCATTTATTTATTTTATAAATCAAAGAACGCATAGTTGTCGGCCCTCGGATCAGGAAGTTACTGAATGATGACAATTTTTCACAATGTTTATTGGAGAAAGAATATGCAGCCTGGAAATCTTTCAAGAGCATCGTGGACAGTTTTCTTGGAAACAACAAGAAAACTACAGACAAATTGTTGGTGAGTTATTAACAAATGATCAGGAATTAGCTGCACAAATGTCACTCAAAATGCATTTCCTTCATTCGCATTTAGATTTTTTTCCACAAAACCTAGGTGCGGTGAGCGACGAACAAGGGGAGCGTGCTCACCAATATTTAATGAGAATTGCAAGAAATTATCAAGGATTTTGGGACAAAAGCATGCTGGGGAACTATTGCTTGGCTTTAATTCGTGAAACCGAACCAACAAAATACAAGCGACGTTCAAAAAACACCATTTACTTTTTAAAATTCATTAATTTTTAAATAAAAAATATGTAAAAAACGAATAAAAACAATTTTTTTTTCTCGAAAACCAGCCCACCAAATTACCCTAGGAAAGATATTTGGTTGCTCCAGTCAAAAACCTTTTAGACCAGTGTATTGCGCAATGCCACTATTTGCGCAATGCCATTGTCTGACACATTTGCCAATATTCAATAGAACTCGGTCGCAATGGAAGACTTCGGGTGAGGGTATGTTTAAGTCGTTTCACCCGACTGAAATTTCTGTACTGGTATAAAAGGGGCGTTGCACACACCATTTCCACCCTGTCTGAAATTCATACTGTACCAACAACATATTACCAAAACTCATCTTCATACCTTTGATAGTTCATGAGATACAACCATTTTAAATTTCAGGTTGTATGGGCGGTGCCACGCGCTTTATCCAATCACTTAAAAATATAGCCAAGGACTACTGTCAGCAGGTCATCAGTACCTCATTGTAAAATTTTCATAGCAATTGGCATATTCGAAAAGGCGTCAGAGCGAATTTTGAAAAGGGGTCGTGGCACCATCCACTTCCACCATGGCTGTAATTAAAATTGTACGAACAACTTCTATACTAAATGTCATCTTCATACCTATGATAGTTCATGATATATAGCCATTTTATATTTAAAGTTGTATGGGCGGTGCCACGCCCCTTTCTCCAATCAATACCAAGTATAGACAAGCACTATCAGCAGATTATCAGTAAATCGTTGGGAAATATTCGTAATAATTGGTTTATTAGAAAAACCGCCAGAGCGATTTTTGAAAAGGTTGCGTGGCACCGCCCACTTACCCACTGGCTATAATTCTAACTGTACTAACAACTTATATACCACATATCATATTCATACCTCATAGTTTCATTAGATCATGAGATACAGCCGTATAAAGTTTCAAGTTGTTTGCCACGCCCACTCAACCGATCCCACCCATTTTTTTTTTTGGATCACGAATTTTTCTGCCTAATGCATCCCCACAAATAAAAAAAATAGGGTCCAATGGGGGACCACGCCCACATGATATATCAAAAATTTTCACCACCGACCACGCAACTACATAGTGTCGAAATTTCAAAAGGATCAGTCCAACCTTTTCGAGTCTATACGGTGCAAACCTACAAACAAACACAATCTCATTGTTATATACATATTGTCATTTGTATGGGACGTACTACACCCCTTTGTCTAATTAAATTGTTTTGTCTTTGCAAAATATCTCCTAAAATTTTCGAATTGAACACAAAAAATCAGCCAAATCCCTTCAGCCATTCTCACGTGATGCTATTACACATATGAACCGTTTCATTTTTATATATAAAAAATAAATAAATGGTTTCCCATTACATCCCATGAAGGGACAGGGGAGAGCTTCTCACAATCACTGAGCTGTGCGCTTTCCAATTTTCACTCACTAATTGGGACCTACAGTTTTACACCGATTTCGAACGGTATTTTGAGAAGCTTTTTCATGGCTAAATACTCGATAGTGTCGCCGTCCTTATGCGAAAGAAATTTTAAGGTGATCTGAGCAGGGATCGAACCCAGGATCTCATATAAAAGAGGTGTGCACACTACCATTGCATCACCGACGGTAGTACATATATATGGATGATATATAAGAAGATAGATATTGGGTACAAGAGCTCATTAAAGAAGCCCATTAAACAAGAAATTTCCCATCATATGTGAGTCTAATCTTTTCTATTTCAAAAGCAGCATTCCAACCAACCGCTAATGAAGATCTGTTGCTAGATCTGAAAAAGCTATACGGTTTGCCAGGAATCACAAGGATGCATTTGCAAAACATCTTCCTTTTTTAAAAAAACTATATATCTATTTGGACAGATATAGATAGTCTTGAGCTTGAATAATGAAATAAAAGGTTGTTTAATTTTTTTTCATTTAGCCCCCATGCCGCAACGTGCGATAAGGAACTTCGTTCCAAAAATTACAGATTATGACATACTACAAATGGCCGAAACGTCACTTAGAAATCATATCACTCAAATTGGAAAACCCTTTACAGTAGACACATTCACAAAAAATAGTTTGTTTTGTCCAACCCTCAAAATTTAAAGTCAAACAAGAATTTTATTGAAAACACGAGTTTGTTAATTGAAATCAATTTAATTTTTTTTTCTGTGTAGGGTAATGGACAAAAATGTACCATGTACAGAAACCTCAATTCATGTACAGAGCACGAATTGTTGACAATATTATGAATTTAAACAGCAATTGTGAAATTTGGCATGACCATGCACACATTTCAAACCTTGAAAATCTGACACAACCCATTGTTATTCCTTTCAAATGTACCTACATATCACTACCATATTAAAGTTCTATTTTACGAAGATAACAATAACATGAATTCTTGTTATATTCACTATTTTTGAAAGGAAACATTTCCTTAGATTCAAATCAAAAGAAAACTTTACAATAGACATATTCCAAATGACTTAACTGATAATCATATACGTTCATATAAGGTATTGTAGTTAATTCTCTCTACACAAAATATATTAAAAGAGATTTCTCTATGTCTCTTAATCGTAACTCCTTTGTGCTGTTATTAACACAAAACTTAATCTATTGCAAAAACCACAAGGATATAAAGACATCAACCTGGATATGTTGCACATAATGGATGCTACTATAAAGACTAAATTATTTGTCATTACAAAATAATTGAAAGATAAAATCTAAAGAAGAATAAACAAAACTAAGTGGCAAAGCAAAACATGAAGACAAAGGAGCAGAAAATTCTATGCAATTCATACAGATGTACACATTTCTAATACAAGAATGCAATTTAAGGCAATTGAATTGTTTCGAGCTTTGTTTTACATGAGAGTATAATAGTTCATTCTCTTCGGACTTATGCAAGTTAATCACAGCCGTAACATTTATGACTTCCGTTCTAATGCAATAAAGGTCCTTTTTGGCATCATGACATGTCGGTTGTATATTTATTGAGGACAACTGTAAGGCATGTGCTGCTAAGAAACAGAAATCTATGGTTTCTGCAATAACGAAGTACATTGGTAGATTCTCAAGCTAATTGAAATTTTAATAATAACACGCAGTTACAGTGAAACTATATTTCTCAATTTAGACCTGCACCGGAACTCCGTAACTTTTTAGCGACAAAAACCGGTAGTTAAATTGACAAAATTCGAAAAATTTCTATTGAGATTTTATTAATTTTGACAATTGAACTACTGATATTTGTTATTAAAAAGTTACGGAATTCCGGTGCCAGTTGAGTAATTCACTTTTCAATTTTCAGAATTTTCAAAACACACCTCCAAATCTGAAGTTATGGGCTAAAAATATTTTTCACCACTTTCACGGACTAAAATATTTTTAACTAAATCAGTTTTCGACCGATTTCAAATTTTTGAACGGCTTTAGAAAGATGTATAGTTAGGCATTTGAAATATATACATACTGAAAAATCTGAATTTTGTTATTGTTTGGCTGCAAATATAAAGTGTATTTGAAGCTTGTCGCAAATATAATATATTTGTGTCCTAACATATTGCGTTTGCTATTCAATATTACTTGTTTGAGACACAATAATTAATATGTGTTAATACTTTACTTACTTTTATTGACTATTTTACAACCTCGTGAGGTCAGAAGTCTTACACATATTAATTAAATAAACAAATTATGTTAATATGTTACAATATATGTGTTTGCGACTCAAATATGTCCGTGTTTGTGATGCAGATACAGTTATGTCTGTTGCACTGTTTATGCTCTCTCGAGATCAATAGAATAAAATAGGAACAACGAGAGAGTCTATCTTGTAAGAGTGTATTGTATTTTCGTATTATGAAGTTAGTGTCTTATTTTGGCTGATGTATAGTGTTATAGTTTCATGTATTCAGCCATCAATGGTTCACCGGAAAGAGGACATCAAAAGAGCTTGATCAGAGAAAAACGAATAAACGAAGGATTGGACGGTTAAATTGTTTCTGATGTTGCTTTGGTTTTTGTGCATGTGTTTCTTAAGCCCCCCATTCACGTACAGTTTTAACTGTCAGTTATAACTGTACGTGTGTAGCCAGTCTTATAACTGTGAACTGAGATGTACACACACGTGCAGTTAAGTACTTCAGTTTTTAACATGGATTCGAACGAGCAGGACGGTTTGGCCGCTCTCGGTGTACTTTTTGTAATTTTACAAAAAAGAAAAAATTAACAGCGTAAACAATGGTGCAAGAAGTGGTTACTAAAACGAAATTTATCTTCCCACATTAGTTTATTAACAGAATTAAGTGAAGAACCATTAGATTTCCTCAATTATTTGCGCATGACTCAATCAGTGTACCAAAAACTGCTTTCGTTGGTTTCCCCTTTGATTATGAAGGAAGATACAGTCATGAGAAGAGCAATTTCTCCACACGAAAGATTAACTGGTACGTTGAGATTTCTAGCAACAGGACTGTCCTATGAGTGCCTAAAATTCTCAACAAGAATATCTCCCCAAGCGCTTGGAAAAATTATCCCAGAAACATGTAACGCCTTGTACAAAGTTTTGCGGAAGTATATTGAGGTATGTACATATTTTATAATTTTAAATAAATAAAAGGAAATAGAACATTATTCTATTAGCAATCTGCTTTTATTTTTCAATGCAAATCAAAGTTGATTTTTTTTGTTTCATATATCATTTTGTTTATACATCATTATATTGAGAAAAAAAGAGGATGCTGTGGTGTCGTGAGAATAGAAGGCTTGTCCATTTCCGCTGTTATAAATTTCACTGAATGAATTAGGTATCTCCGTTGACGATGTAGTACTTTGGGTAATATTATTAGGGCTCTCACTTGTTGATACACTTTGAAAACCCATTTCAGCCTCATATAGTATGTCATTTATTTTTCTTTCTGCAATGAGGACCACGCGTTTTTCTAGGCCTTTTAACCTCTCAGCAACACTTTGTCCCATCAGATCAAAACGGCCAACTTCATTCCTAGGTTTTTTGAAGTGGTCACGCAATGTAGTCAGCACTTCTGCTGACAGGTCATCATTTATCTTTCTTTTTTTTGTTATAACCAGACCTTGATTTTGGTGTTTCTTTTGCTGGAGTATCCTCATATGTTGATGTAGAGGCTTCTTCATCCTCATTCACATCTCCTAATGGAAGTAAATTGTCAGTCGTTCCCTTAAAAAATAAAAAAAAAATTTTAAAAAAAGTTAATATTAATTGTTCTGTCATTGTTTCAGTTTCCCAGCTCAGAAGATATATGGAAGGAGATTGCGACTATGTTTGGTGAAAGATGGGATTTCCCACACTGCATCCGTGCCATGGATGGGATGGGAAACACATTCATATAATTCCCCCTGAAAACTCTGGATCTTATTATTACAATTACAAAGGAAAACACAGTATGGTTCTTCTAGCAATAGTTGACGCAAAATATCGATTCTTACTGGTGGATTTTGGAACAAATGGACGGATTTCCGATGGCGGTGTTCTTCAGAACACATGTTTCTTTGAAAAGCTTGTGAAGGACAATTTACATATTCCTCAGCCTGACGATGTTACTGAGAATTTCAAGAATGTTCCGTATGTCTTCGTTGCGGACGATGCCGTCCCTCTCAGAACGGATATTTGAAGCCATTTAGACAAGGACTACTAGATTCAGCCGAAAAAGAAGTTTATAACTACCGATTATCTCGAGCAAGGCACATTGTCGAAAACGTTTTTGGGATAGTTGCAGCACGGTTTCGTATCTTTCAGTCCCCAATTCATTTACAACCATCGAATGTGGAGAAGGTAGTAATGGCTACTTGTGCTTTGCATAACTTTTTGATTGAACATCAATCTAGTACTTACGCCCCTGCACAGTGTAGGTATCAAGAAAAGAGTCATGACGGGTCTATTATTTCGTCGAGGAAATACTTGTAATGACGCAAAAGAAATCAGGAATAAGTTCATGAACTACTTCATGAATGATGGCAAAGTCCCATGGCAAAGCAATCGCATTTTAAAAAGCAAATAAATACATACTCAAGATGAATACATATTAAAGATAAATACATACATACTATACATTAATTATATCGTGTTTTTCTTACCTCGTCATTATTACTGTCCAGATTTGATTTTGACGTTCTTGGGGTGTCTTCATCATGTATGTATATCTTGTTTGTGTTCCATTGCATAGCTGAAACCTTCTCAAAACAAACGCGTGAGGGACAACAAAGAAAATAGCAGCAGAGTCTTACTTCATGAAAAGAAAACCAAGTAATGCATTCAATGCAAGTAAACGTAAAATGGGGCATTTTAAATATTTAAAATGTTTGTATTAATTATTTATAAATGTGGATTTATATTGATAAAATTAATTATGATAAATAATACATATATATTGAAATCAAAGAATAACTCGATTCTAAATATTATTATGTTTGGGGGGAAATACGCATATGTTTCCACGTAAGTATATGTAGGTTTGGGTTAAACAGGCGAATGCTTCCTCGTAAGTATGTGGATGTTTGGGATGAAAAACATACGTGTAAATGTAAAAGTATAAATGTTTGCCAGTAAATATAATACTGTTTACATGTAACAACAAGTGAGTTTGGGACTTGCAAATATATGAATGTTCCAAGCACATACATGGTGCCTGCAGAATATGTTTGGGAGAATATGTTAGTGAGGCCGTTATTTTTCAGCGTGCATGCATGTTTATTCTTTTAATAAACCCCTTGGTGAATATTACCCAAAATATTTGAAATGTTACATTTGTTAATTTTTCCAAACTTGGCGCCTTTATTTTGTAATATTTTATCTGAACCCTATTTTTTCTTATTTTGATTTAGGTACGTTTAGTTTTGAGTAAAACAAGTCCTTGGTTTTTAGAGTGGGATACAAATTTTTACAGTTACAAATTATTTTATAAACAAAATTTTATGTGCGAAAAATACATACGTACCATGGCTGAAATATTAGAGGTACCTATGTATACGAGGGCGGTCCCAGAACTAGCCGACCTAACAAAGAAGACATAAAACATTGGATTTTTAGCGATATTCAATAGCTTCGATACCCTGTTTATAGTAAGAGCTGTCAAATGCCTTAAAATAACCATCAACCACAGACTCCACCTCTTCATAATTGGCAAATCTTTTACCACCGAACAATTTTTTCAAATTTGGAAATATGAAATAGTCCGAGGGATCTAAATCTGACTATATAAGGTGTGCGATGAAGCAGTTCTAAATTTAGTTAATTAATTTTGGCCATCGCAATAGTGGATGTGCCAACTAGAGTATTGTCTACTGACACTATCTATACGTCAGATCGGCCAGTTTTGGGACAGTTCTCGTATTTCGCACATACTGGGAAAAATTACAATTTTGTTTAAAAAAGATATTGTAACTTTAACAATTTGTTCCGATTCTAAATAACAAGGACTTGTTTTGCTCACAAACAAACGTACTTTCAAGTGATAACCAGAAAAATTAAAAAAAATCAATGAGTGTTCGAACTCACGGGCGATGTGTTAACACTTTTTTGTTACACGGTACCTTTTCGATTTCTATGAACACATTAGTAAATTTTACATTCTAAAATAATAAAAAAAAGATTAGTTTTTGTGCTGAAGGCTCTTTTGCTATGCACTTTCCTTTTTCTTACATCTGGTTTAACATTAGATGTAATATTGTTAAAATAAATAAAGAAATATTTAGCTCACTGAAATAATTGTCTGTGCTTTTTCATAAACAGAGCGACGAAAACAAGTATTAAATAGTATAGAGACCTTATTGCACGCTTTTTCCGCTCTCATATAGAGAGTTTGAGTAAAAGAGCATAAACGAGTCCTATTCTCTCTATAGAATATTTCAATATAAATGCACCATGTTGACAATGATATTACATAAAACAATACAAAAAGCATAAACAATTCAAAAGGCATCAATATTTCTATTCTATACTACTCGTATACTATACAATGCTCTTTGTCGATGACGACCTGCTGGTTTGAATTCTGGCATACAACTGAATAAAAACCAATATTTAACTCATTGAGATAATTGTTTTTTTTTTGTCATAAACAGAGCGACGACAAAAAGTACTGAATAGTATAGAGAACTTGTTGCACTCTCTTTCCGGACTCATGTAGAGTGTTTGAGTAAAAGAGCATAAACGAGTCTTATTCTCTTTATAGAATATTTCAATATAATTGCATAATATTGCTACACAAGACAATACAAAAAGCTTAAATGTTTCAAAAAGGCAATCAATGTTTTCAAAATTTTGAACGGAACAAGTTATGACAAAAAGAGATAGATTGATTTTGAATCATTCGCCACATGTCGCCAGTGCTTTTGAGTCATACTATTCGTTCCCTGAGTTCTCTTTACTATTCAATACTCTATGGCGACGACGCTTTGTTCGTTGCCGCTACATCAATACCATCATACTTATTTTCAGACAGAGAATATTATTGTACAACAAATACGTATGTGATGCTAACGCGGTGTGCTGTTTGCATGTGTTCACTTTGATAGATTGCCCTACCCGTGCCTAACACATCAAAAAATTATTATTATTTTTAGCTCCGCTTTACTCCTATAATTTAGTGACTAAACGAAAAAGACTAATACGTTTGCAGATCAGGCAGTGGGCCGATAATATGTGCAAAGACAAGTGGAGACTTACTTCAACTTGCAAACAAGCCAGGGTCCTCTGGCCACAGGTGGACAGGAAGAGGACTTGATAGGAAAACTTACGAGACTTTGTCTTGTAGTAAAACACGCCCTAAGATTGGTACATAGACACTCCACTCTCTGTAGATGCTGCATGGAAGAGGACGAGCAAACGACGAAACACCTTCTCTTGGATTGCCCTGCTCTGGCAGGACTGAGAAGTAGGATATTCGGAACACGTTTAGTTAGCACCGTAGCGCTACAGGATATTCCTGTAGGTCTTATAGATAAATTCAATGAAAGGGCAAATTGGCTAGACGACTAGTCAATAGTTGCTATAGAGGAAACTGCAGGTATCACAATGGGCTTCTTTAGCCTAAGTGTGCTAGACCGCGTGCTGTCTTGCACCCTTTTCAACCAACCAACCAACCAACCAATACGTTCTGATTGGTGTATTCAAAAAACGGGTTTTAAAATTACTGGTTTTCGGTATCGTCCAATGTTTTAAAATTAGCGAAACAGTTTTCCGGTTAAATCGAGGAGTAGGAACCGGTTAATAGTCGGTTTAGTTTTTCATAACGAAGCGGAAAACTATACACTGAAAGAAAAACGCTTCGTCACATGGATGAACGATTTTCGTTAATGATTTTACGTTGCAGCACTGAAAAGACTTGTAAGTCCGACAATTTTGTCGTCTCACTGCAATGAAAAATAACATACATGATTTTTTTTGACAATTTTTCATTTCGTTGCTGCAACAACTTATTTTTTGTTTCTGCAACAATTTTTCTTAGATTGAAGTTTGTAGAAAAGGGGTTACAAATTAAAAAATAGTAAGAGCAATTTTGAGAAAAATCAGAAACAGCATACAAATCGACTAAAGGTATTGTAATTCTAAATTTTCATATATTTATTCGGACAAAATCGGACACATCATTTTCCAGTGATGATGACACATACATACAAAAGACCATTTTTAAGATTCACAGTGGTCTTTCTGAGATATTTAGAGTGAATAGAAATGTTGATTTTGTATTAATATGTTTACCAAAGTTGTTCAATCTTACCATGGCTACAAAAATGTTGAGTCCCTTGAAGTTATGCTGAAAAAAGTGAAAAATTGGTTAAAACGATTTTTTCAAAAATTTCACTTAAAACAGACATTTCATGGGTACCAATCAACTTGCCTAACTTTACTGGAACGGTGATACAATAATTTTAGGCCAAAAACTACAACAGTGTAATCTGCGGTCTTATTGAAACACCTTATATTAGGAACATGGTACATATTAACATAGAAGTATAAACTAGACTAGTTATTGATCCCATTATTTACATTTTTTTTACACTAAAGCCAAGTAGTATAAAAATGAATTGAAGAATGTCTTTAATATGTGTATTATATATTCAACTTCCAAATCATTTATGGCACAAAATAATTGGGGACTGTCGTACTTCAAGTAATTAATAGCGACTCCTATTCTATTTATTAGTCACTGGTTGGCATCAATCAAAGTCTTCCACAACTACAACAAATGTGTTTTCGCTTGGAGTCTTGCGTCATACTGATTAGCATTATTTAATAAAAGCTTTGAAACTTCCAGAGGGGAAACGTGACAGATTTTTACTGCCATCGACAGTTTCAGAGAAGAAAATGTCGATAATGAAAAACAATTAAATGATTTAATAATCAGCCACATAAAGATGGTAAGGAAAATTTCTTTATTATTGTATTTTAAGATTGCTTTCTCGTCAATTATAATGAAAGTTTTAATGATATCGTTCAATTTCGAGATAAAGGACATCTATGTGCCCATCATTAATCAAATAGCCCATCACAAACAGAAAATATCAATTAATTTCTATTGATTATTATGTGTTTGCGCTGGTATTGAAGAAGTCATTATTGGTTTTAGAGAACTTTTAAAGACAAACCCCGTAAATGTTCATCAATTATCCATTTGAGGCATAAACGTTTTTGGACTTACAGGATATCCAGACAGTTAATGTAGGAGTTTGATAGTGGATCAAATTACAAGTATGTGTGCTTGAGCTGCTAATGCAAATTATATGGAAATTTGTATTTGCGTTTTATTAAATTTGTAATTAAGTTTAAATATTTGCCGAGTTTTGGTTAAACTTGATAATTATAACTTCACATGCACAAAATAAAGGAGAATTACTAACCATTTAAATTTTCCAAATAAACAAGAATAGATTATATAAATTAGTTAGTTTAATTTTAATTGATAGTTTCAAAATGATTTCTGTAACTAATCATACAGTTTAGGTAAATACAAAAATAAAACAAATACAAGTCATACCTCCGGTTAACTTATTTAAAGGCACTACAAACTCCATATACAGCAGCCTGTATTTTTTGCAATTTGTAACCGATTGAAAAATTTTAAAATGACAACATGATATATAAAAAAAATCATGACAATAGTGGTTTCCTAACTAAAGAACATTTTTGAGCAATTTATAAAAAACAGCCCAAAAATGTGCTATTTTTTTCGTTCACTTGAATAAAGGCACTTTAACTAATTTTAATGAAAAACAGTTTTTCTTGTTTTTTTAATTTATTATACTTTATTTAAGAACTATTAGTAAAGGGTACAACCCCCTTTGGTTTTAATAACTTGAAATATACGACTTTTCATTGAGAGATAAATGAATTAGTGACTGCTTATCATCAAATTGTTTACCTCCTTCATAGACCTTACGAGATAACCAACCCCAGAGATTTTCGATAACGTTTAGATCTGGCGAATAGGGTGGACAGTCAAGAATATTAACATTTCGGCTTGCAATGAACTCCTTTACTACTCTGGCGTTGTTTACAAGGGCATTCCTATTGCAATATCCAAGATATGGAAGCAAATAGTTCACTGAACTGCGGAAAAGCCGATTCCAATAACGTTATATAGCATGCACCAGTCATTTTCTCGGCTCTCTTCTCGGCACTCCCTCGGCTGTGATGTCGGTTCAAAAAACACTTTTCTTTGTGCAGATCATGGAAATAATAGTTGTAGCCATCAGGCCCATCCAAATTAAACTTCTTCTCACCCGTAAATACAACGGTTCTTCAGTCATTTACATGACCTCTTGGCTGCACATCTCATACCATGTAGTCTCTTGCGAATTGAAGCCACTTTTCCTTGCGAGGCGCATTAAGTTGAGGTCTTTTTTTTGTAGGTTCAGGTATTTAAGATACTCACCGCTCTTAATTACTCTGCGCACTGATGACTTCGTCGCTTCCACTCCAGCTTGAGCTCTTATTTTTGGCAAGGATAAGGCAGAATTAGAAGCAATTCTGATGATTTTTCTTTTCTCATACGTAGATAAAGACAACGAAACCCTTCCTTTAAAAATTTTTCCATACCCCTCGGGGTCCTTGATGTAATTGTCGACAACTGTTGGGCTCTGTCCAACGTTTATAGCTATTGCGCGGTTATAATATCCTTCAGAACGATACACATCGATTTTAGTTTTTCCGATAGATTTAAAAATTTTTTTGCCATTTTGACCCGTAAAATGATTAAGATATAATAAACAAACGCTCCCTACAAAAAATCATCGCTTGCTTTAAAAATAATGCAAAAATAATAAAGTGCCTGTTTTCAAGTGAACCAAAAAATAGAACACATTTTGGGACTTTTTTTTATAAATTGCTCAAAAAAAGTTCTTTAGTTAAGAAACCACTATTGTCGTGATTTTTATATCTCAAGATGTCTAGCTTCCATTTCCATTTTAGAATTCTGCAATCGGTTCCAAATTGCAAATAATACAGGCTGTTGAATATGAAATTTTTAGTGCCTTTAAATAAGTGAACCGGAGTGTAACTTCAAGAATACTTACAGAATACACTCAGAGAAAAATTAGATTGAGACAACCAAACTAGCCGTAACCGTAATTAGAGGCTGCCACAACGTCGTTGGGGGTTGACACAACCTCACTAGAGGATGTCACAACCTCACAGACCTTTAGAGGTTGTCAGTAGGCTTTTGTCGAACTCGTTCACTAGTTCTCGAACTCGTTCATTTAAGGTGCCCGGTCGTAACAATAACGAACATACTCGCCGCATTCAACATGTGCATTATGCTCATGAGGGTGATGTCTGATCACCCTAAATGAACTAGGTAGTACATGAACGACCCAACTCTAGTTGTCAGAACTTCATTAGAGGTTATCAGAAGCTCATTAGAGGTTGCCAAAGCCTCATAGACGGTTGACACAACATGATTAGAGGTTGACACAACCAACCTCATTGGAGGTTGACATAACCCCATTGCAGGTTGACAGAACCTCGGTGGAGGTTGACACAACCTTATTGGAGGTTGGTACAACCTCTTTGGAGGCTTATAAAACGCTTTGGAGGTTGATGCAACCTCATAAGAGGTTGACACAACCGAATTAGAGGTTGTTTCAATCGAATTGGAGGGTGTTTCAATCGAATTTAGATAAAGTCACAAATGAATTTTAAATTTTTTTTTAATTATTAACTACTGACTTATTTTCCTGATTTTTTAAAAAATAAATACAAAATTAGAAAAGAAAGTCATTTATATAGGGTAATCTTTACGGTAACGTATTTGTTATACATGCAACTACCGACCTTTTGAAGTTCCCGACATCGTGAGCCACCACGATCTTTCTCCATCTCTTTTTCATATTTTCATTGACGATCTCCTGAGTCAGACTATGAATCCAATCTACTATTCTGTGGATGACAGTAATCTCTGTTCTTCTTATTCAAACGACCATAGGCCAAGTCTTCAAGAGATTAAAGTCAAACGCCGGACTATGAATGAAACACTCGACCGGGATTCGGTGTCCATTATTGAATGGGGTCGAATTAATAGATTTTAATGCGGTTAACACCCAGTGTTGTTTGAAGTCGCATAAACGGATGGCTGACCCAGTTGTGTCGTCATTGTATATGGACGGTGTGGATATTGATGAATCAGATGCCCTTGATGTTCTGGGCATGAAAATATAATGTGATGTCCGTTGTGCAAAACATGTATTTGAAGTGTCGAAGATGCGTTCCAGTGTCTAGGCTTTTTAAAGCGGTACAAGAAATACTTCACTCCAACTGATATTACTCCGTCAACTTATGCCAGACGTGAGGATATTTAGCCGAAGTACGCGGCTTTCCAGGAACTCTCATACGTTTTTTATCGAGTGGCTGGTTGACCGCGCTCCACACTATAGATTTAATGTGTTCTTCAACCGTACAGTCAATAACGTGGAATACACTTCCGGCTAGTGGCAAATGCCAATAGACACTACTCCCTCTTTCCACCCTCCACTCCCACAATTTTCCTTCGCCAACACAATGCACTACATTTGTAGGGGGCATCTTCTTTGATTTAAAAAAATTAAATTAAAAAAATAAAAACACTAACTGAAATATTGGGAATATCTAATAAATTTTGAGAAACATTCAAATCCGCCGGCATTTTTTTCTGAAATGTCAACAATCAATATCATAATAAAAAAACTATAAAAATATTTAAAAGATTCAAATTGATTTGCATACTAATCTGAGTCGTTTTAAGGTCTATATTTATCAGTTGATGGCGTCAGGATTCTCTTCGATGTCCTCATATTTGACTTTTGTCCTCTTAAGATCGAAATATTTCCACATTTCAATAGTTTCCTCACATTCTCCGATGAAAGACAAATACGTTGAGACTAAGGACATGCCCTTCGTGGTTGTGAAAGCAACAAGATTCCTTCATAAAGCCATCCACAAAAGAAATAGAGTCGGAAATGGGTTTCCACTGCAATTCAGGATAGTCATCGGGAGGTGGGTTAGGTGCCAAAGGTTGCGAGAGCTTCCTTTAGTAGGCTGGGGGGTACCACTAGTAACTGCACCTTACCGATGTCTAGCTTTCTCTGGGTCTGGTTTCGTCCGATTTTATCTGTACTTAATCTTGTGCGAGCCTTTGCTGCTACCAGGTAGTGATCAGAATCGATGTTAGCACCCCCGATCACTTGTACGTCCATGAGTGCTTCCATCAATTACAACGTGCTCAGTTTGGTTCTTCGTTCTTTGATCAGGGGATACCCAATTAGCCTTGTGGTTGTCTTTATGCTGGAATCTTGTACCACTAACGACCGTATTTTTCCCGCGGCAAATGTAATCAGTTTCATACCGTTGTCGGAACTGTCAGCATGTAGAATGAAATTGCCAATAATTGGATGAAACACATTCTTCCTGCGTACTTTAGGATTAAAATCTCCTAGTACAATCTTAATGTCATGGCCAGGGAAGCGGTATTCTTTCGTTATCTTTCTCTTCTGTCGGGGCATCCACATAAACTACGGAAATAGACAAATATTTCGCTTTTATGCGGATTGTGGCTGTACGTTGTTTCACAGAATTGAACCTAGAGACTAGATGTTGCAGTCTTTTGCCAACTACAAATCCGCAACCAAATTCATGTTTTTTCTGATGGCAACTGTAGTGTATGTCGCAGTTTTTTTCCTTGTGCAGCCATGTTATGTCCACCGCATTTCCTGGATAGCGGTTATGCCAACATTTTACCTACTGCCAGGATATATATTGTATATCAAACGCTGACTAGTATGCAATATGTCGAACATGGATTTTCTTCTTTTGGTTTCTATCCGCCGTTAGCCCATACGTTTGGCTCATCTGCCTTCTAAGGACAAAAGAATATGCCCGATAGCTTAAAGAGTTTCAGTGACATCAGTCACCTACTAAACCTGAGACGCATAAGTCGTTGCATAGCCAATCAGGCGGCTCATCGGAAAGCCTTGACTTCAGCCGCTAGAAAAAGAAATATTCTACCGCCACCCGGGAACCACCACGTGGAGGAAAGTATCATAGATAAAAAGCTGTGCATCTGTATTAATAGGAATACAGAATGGTCTTGAGCTTGAATTTATAAAATCAAATAGTTAAACTAAATCTTTAAACCTTTAAATGTGGCCGTCGGTGGTGCAATGGCTAGTGTGCAAGGCTATTGTGCATGAGAAAGTGGGTTCGATGCCAGCTTCTCAAACTACCGGCCGGAACCGGTGCAAAATTTTAGGTCTCAATCAGTAAGTATAAAAATTTAGAAAGCGTGCAAACTTGTGAGGTTTTGAGAAGCTCTTCCCAATCCCTTCATGGGATGTAATGGGAAACGAATTTTTTTTAATCTTTAACTAAATAATATATTGTTTCTAAATTTAATATTAACTGGCTTAAAGTATTTTAATTTGTGTTATATCATTTTATATCTTCTTCTTTAACGTCTTCATTTATTTATTAAAAACCCCCTGTTTTGGGCCAAACCCCCGAATTTTGATCAAAAACTGTTGGTCAGGTTATTCAAATTGCATGTATCACACGTGACATTCAAAAATATCTTCTTTGCTTTTTGCATTTTGTCAGATTTGTCATGAGTACCAATTAGTTTGGTGGCTGTTTACTCATTTTTACACTTTTTAATTTTTTTTTTTTTGAGAATTTCAACGTTATTATAATTAAATCATACTAAATGCATCCGTACTGTGCCCAACATTTATTCCCCAACATTTATTCCCTTAGGCACATGTTGTTTATTCACATCTCCACAACATCAAACAAAACACAACAAGTTTGATAGCAACAAAATACTAACACGTGCCACAACACTCACATGTACCACACGCAACACACAATCCAACAATTACTGTCCACAACACCATTTTACATCTCTCAACATTTGGATACTATTTGCAAAGCAACATATCACCAGCAACTATGTTGCTGCGACAATGTGACTGTGTTGCAAGTGTGTGTAAGTTGGTGGTGGTTTGTTCTCATGTTACTGGTGCTGTGACGAAACTTATGGAAATCAGTTTGGTTGTGCTCGTCGTGCGGTTTAGACGTAAATGCGGTTCAAGCATTTTATACGCGGATACGCCGTCGGATTGAGTTTACGTTTTGGTAACTTTAAGTGAATAACTAACTGTGAGTGAATGTAATTCAGTTAAAATGGCACTCACTGTACAAGCGTTTGTTTGACGAATGCAAATGGAATAAACCAGTATTTTTGTTGAAGAAGTTTCAGATTGGCCGATGGTGCGAGAGTGTGTGTGTTAAATAAATTGGTGGTGGCAAAAACAAACACAAATGCAATATAAAGCAAAAAAAAAAGAGAATAATAACAAGATAAAGTGATAAATACCCGGTGTGTTACGAAGGCTGGAAGGAATAGGGAATGTGTAAATGGAGGAAAATAGAGTCTTATTGTTTGATGGTAGTAGTGAAGTGGATACACTACTAGACACACACATACTGGGTTAGCTAAACCTGGTTAATAACATCTGTGTTGCAATAAGAAAACAAACAGGCAGACGCACAAACGAAGTTATCAACTTGGAATTATTCAAGTTGTTTAGCTTGAAGGAGCAGAATGAGAGGTTAAAAGAGAGGAAATTACGAAGAAGTGGCAAATTCAGTTACCGGTTTTTGTTGTCTTCTTAATATGGTTTTGGCCTAAGTTTGTTAACAACAATATTTGCTTGTTTGTTGTTTGTGTTTCTTTGTTGCGGCGTGTGAGTTTTGTTTGAGACTTTTTGATTTTCTTTGTGTCTCGTTTTCTATAATATGAAGAGGTTTATATGGCGGCGTCTGCTGTTAAGCCAAACTTTTGTTGGCTGCTGCTGTTGATTTTGTTGCAGAGCGTCAACAATTGTTGTCATTCAACATTTATCGCATGAGGCGCGTAACGTATTTGTGCTGTGTACAGTAGGGATGATGTTGCTTTGCATTGCAACTTTTGATCATTTTCTTTGTATGTGAAAATCTTGTGGTTTTTATCATAAATCTGTGGAAGAGGGGCATGAGTTGTTATCTTTTTGTAAAAGGAGTGATGTGCCGTCATGTTCGTCGTCTTCATTTCAATATAAATGCATTGAGGCGTTTGTAAACATGACGAAGCAAGTGGCAGGGAATGCAGGTTATGCCATTTGAATGGATTATTTTGAAATCAAGATAAGTGCAGCTGCGAAAAACTGTCCAGGAATTGACCAAACTATGAATATGAATTTTAAAACTTAGGGATATTTGCAGGTTAGGCGTTAGTTTTCTATTCAGTGATTAGACGACTTTATATACAAATTCCGATTTTTATACAAAACATTTTCTTTGACGAAATATTAAAATTTTGGTGGGAACATCTGCGTTTTCTAGAAAGTTCGTCATATCTAGAAAGTCCTCTACACAATTATTAGGAGTGTTCTACAACTGGGAGCTTTCTCTTCAATTGTATTCTATATTTGGGTGCAACAGCCCGCAACATTGAAAGGTAGAACGTTTTTCCACACCCAACTTAGAGGATTTAAAACAAATGGTATGAGAAAGGGAATGCAACCAAGATAATAGACAGTAAAGAAGTTGATGGTGAAAGATAAATTGATCTTGCACAGTTTCTGAATTATCCCAAAAATTCCATTTGATGATAGATTGCTCATGAGCATAAGTTTATAGAATGAACCATATGGGAGTTACAGGAAGTTTGCTGAAAAGGGTGCATTTTAGGAAAACTTTAAAAATTTCATTAAAATGTAAACATTTAAATTAAAACAGCAGTATAAAATATGTCTACATAAATTTGAAATGAACATAAAACTACCAAAAGAGTAAAGAGACCAACACTAGTAGTAGCAATTGCAGTTCAACCAGTTTTACTTGCACCACTAAAGCTAATCCTCAGTCGAAAGTTTATTTTCTGGCACTTTTGCAATTTTAACTGTCGCCGATAGTTGCTGCAACTACTTGTGCAACATTCAACCAGCCAACACTAACAGTTTTTCCAACATAATCATAATAATCGTGCAATGTATCGCAAGAAAAGTGCAAATACAACTCAACACAAAATAATATACCCGACACCAGTCTCAAATCTCAATTTTTCGTAGTTGTACTAAATGTTGTTGGTCATAGTTAAAAATCAACTTACTATGGCCTAAGAAATTAGTTTGAAATTTTAATTTACAAAATTTGCAGTGAAATTAAATACTTGTCAAAACGTTTAATCGAAAAAAGTCGAAAAATCGAAATCAAAAAAGTGAGAAAAGAAAATACATATAGAAATTTAAGATTAAAATATTTATAAATTTAAAAAATTCATAAAATTCGAAAAAGTGATAATTTTTAACCATAATATCAACAAAAAGAAGAATATCTATAAAAGCTCTTTAGTGAGCGAGAAATTTGTGGTCTTGGAAAAAATATTGAAAAAAGTTGTCTAAATGAGATATTGTTCATTTCACGTCTCAAGTAAGAGCAAAAGGTGTTGTAGTATGTTGATCTGAAAAAATAATTACAAAAATAATTAAATGATAATTTAGTGATCTATAAAGATATTACCTAAAACGTGTGTTTGTGCATATAACAAAAGGATAACCAAATACCAGTTCTGGAAAACAATTATATTTTTGTGGATTAGCCGTTAATTACTCAGTGTGGTAAGTTTTAAAGTACTAAATCTTTGAAAACTTTTATATTGATAAACACAAGATACAATTTGTCGGAACTTAAACCACTTAAAGAAAAAAATTGTTTGTACGTTTAGAGCAAACATATTGCTTTTTACAGCAAAAGTTGCTACTTTTCCCGCAACAAAGATTTTTTATCGTAACAGTACATTTTGTTGTTGCAAACGAACTTCAATTTATCCCAAAAATTTAAATGGTTTATATGTAGTTAATGTATGAGAAATACAAACTACAAGCTTACAAGGTCAAGAAATATTTTTCTAATTGTAAAATGGGTGGCTTGTGTTGGAATAATAGACAATTCATCTAACCACATTCACTGGGATGACTAGTTTCGAACTCCGTGACAAGATCCTTATCGGATACCTAATTTATGTGCCTGAATTGATACCATCGGTTGATCATCAATCGTATATACAAACGCAATTCTGCAATTCACATGTACGAATTAGTATCGATCGAAGATCCCTAAGTATCAGCATCACTGAAATGCCTATAATTCCAACAACAATAACAGGCACCACGTTCCACGTTCTTCTTTTCCTCATGCGTTCTCGCATTGTTGCATTGTTTTGAGGTGCATTCTAATCTGTATCACAAAGTCGTATTTTTCCGTGGTATAGCATTTTTGATGACCGGGCTAGTGTCAGTTACGTATATTTGAATTTGAAATTTATGTGACCGATTTTTGTTAGTTTTTGGTTAATGTATGAGAAATTCATACTATAGGCTTACAAGTCATAAACATTTTTGTAATTGAAAAGTGGTTGGTTTTTGTTGGAAACTGTTCATGACTTGTTAGCTTGTAGTATGAATTTCTCATACATTAACCAAAAAGTAAAAAAAATTATCGTATTTACCAAAGGGTATTAGGCCTGTTGGAATTAACTACACTGAAGGAATAACGCTTCGTCCTATGTATGAAACATTTTCGTTAATGTTTTTACGTTGCTACAATGAAAAGTCTCGTATATCCGACAATTTGGTAGTCGCTGCAACGAAAAATTTCATATATGATTTCTTTGACAATTTTTCATTTCGTTGCTGCAACAAGTTAATTTCGTTCCTGAAACTGGGTTAATCATTAAAAAAAATTAACTACTCTCTCTTCTCGCTACTTCTTTTCACTACCTCAATTTTCCTTCGACAACTCAATGCACTGCATTTATAGGGGACACCCCTGAGTGGTGGTTTGATAAAAAAAATAATAAATAAAAAAGAGAAAGTGCATGAAATTTAAACTACTGAATTTCGTTTCTCTGAAGCAACTTCATTGCTGTAATGAAACAAATTCATTGCAGCAACGAAACAAATTCGTTGGAATAATGAATCAAATTGATTGCAGCAACAACCACACTTTCATTGCAGTGACGAACAATTTGCAGTTGATGAACACATTTTCGTATCGGGAATGAAACTGTGCGTTAGCTCACTTTCGATGACAAAAGTTGTTGGGGTGATGAACATTTACATCCCTGTGACGATGCTTTTCCGTTCAGTGTAGTACATAATATGTAGCGATATATATATAGTGTCGGGCGCAAACACAAAAAACTTGTCTTATCCCAATAAGTACATCGGATCTCGAAACGATAACGGAACCTACCTCAAACCCAAATCGACGCGATCTCGAAACGAGAACGGGTCCGATGTGTAAACCATATCAAAACCAGTATCGAAATCATTTCGTTTTAAAATTTGTACCGGAAAATGAAAACGGAAACAAAATCAACATCATGTTTTTTATATGGTACAGGGTGACTCGCATACACCAAAAACTTGTCTTATCCCAATAAGCACATCAGATCCAAAATTGCCATCATATCGGATACGACATCTCTGATTTGATATCGAGACCGAGTCAGTTGTCGATTCGAAATCGGATACTAGAGCGGATGCAAATAATCACCCTTCCGATCAAGATACGTGAATTGAGTCCGATCTCGAAATGAATATATGAAATGACGTCGGAAACGATCTCGAACTGAGAACGAAACCTACCTCAAAACTAAATCGACGCGATCTCAAAACGAGAACAGATCCGATGTGTAAACCATATCAAAACCCGTATCTAAATTATTTTGTATTAAAATTTGTACCTGGTAATGAATACGGAAATAAAATCAACATCAAGGTTTGGAACGAAGTTCCTTATCGTATGTTAGGGGATGGGGCTAAATAAAAAAAAAATTATACATTTGTTTTAACACTATTATGCTATAACCCACTATTATCAACTACATTGCTTACTTCTGCTTTGGTTTGTGTCTAGACTAACGGCTTGTGTCATAGAGAAAGAAATTAACTAGATGCCTCACAAATGTTGGGAAATTTCTTTTTTAATGGGAAGTTTTCTAGGTGGAGCCTGTAACCAATTTTTAGTATATATTGTAGTTTTGAACCCAATAAAAAGTAAATTCAGAAAAGTCAAAGTGAAAGAAGTTTAAAAAAGAAAATTTTCTTAAATAATTGAATTTTCTTAAAAAAGTAAGTTTTCTCCAAAAAAATAATACCTATTCATATTCATAAACAAAACACATTTGCTTAACAAAATTTCTTATCTTAAAGAATTACATTGCTTAAAAAAGTAAATTTTCTGAAAAAAGTACCATTTCTCCAAAAACGGATTTTTTATAAATAAGTACCTTTTCTTAAAAAAGTAAATTTTCTTACAACAAATTGCCTTTTCTTAAAAAACTACCTTTGCTTTTACTGAGTACCTTTGTTGTGAAACAAAATAACTTTTCTTGAGATAAGAACCTACTCTTAAAAATTTACCTATTCTTGAAAAACGTCCAGTTCTTAAAAAAAAAACTTTTCTTTAAAAAAAACTACCTTCTCTTAAAAACAAAACATTTTCTTCCAAAAATTCGTTTTCTTAAACGAACCTTTTCTTAAAAATAAAATAATGCCATTTCGTCTCTTTTCTTGCGATAAGTATCCTTTCTGAAAAAAAGTACATTTTCCTAAAAAAGTATATTTTCTAACAAAAAGTACCACTTCTTTCAAAAGTACTTCTTTGTAGCCTTTTAATCCAGAAAGTACTTCTTCTGAAAAATAGTACCTTTTCTAAAAAAAATCTAATGAGTGTTCGAACTCACGGGCTATGTGTTAACACCTTTTTGTTACACGGTACCTATTCGATTTCTATGAACACATTAGTAAATGTTACATTGTAAAATAAAAATCAGCGTTTAATCATATGATGACGTTGCATTTAAATAATATTAATACTTAAAATTATTTAATACTTAATACTTTTTGTTTTATTCCCACAAAAACAAAGAGAATGGAAAGCAACAGACACATGAACATACATACATTGTTATGTTCGTACATACGCTACACAAGTTCACACAATTTTCGTTGCTCTCTTGCTATCTCATTCTTATATACGTATAATACGTATTTATTCTCTTTCTCCGCACTCACACAAGTCAACTATTCGCGGACATATCAATGGTGGGTCTCTCTTATGATTTAGGGGTATGAAAAATAGATGTTGGCCGATTCTGAGACCTACCCGATATGCACAAAAAAATTCATACAAATCGGTCCAGCCGTTTCGGAGGAGTTTAACGCCACACAATCTGTGATCGCAGTTGGACAAACTGTGTTTGAATGTGTTTCCTACCCGCGCCTATAGATGTTAACACATCAAATAGTAATTTCGTTTGGTTTTTGTTGCACGATTCGCGAGCCACCCGTATAAATGAAATTATCGAAAGATCAATATTTTGTACCACTTACGTCTAATGATATTTTGGGTGGCCTCAAGCAACCCAGAGGCTTCAAAGTCTTTACAAAACGGGGATAACAAGTTTCATCGACCGGCTCGATCTTCAGTTTTTCTCCACCAGTTGGTAACACCAAAGTCTCGCAGGCAATATTCCAACTGATCGTTCCAGCAAAGACCTGGCCGTCACGTCCTTCGAGTACGTCTTCGAATATCTTTCACACAGGTGAATCCTGATCCATTCTACGGTCGATGTCGGGATGCAATTTATAAAGCTCGTCGATACATCTGTGGTCGACACTCGCCATTTTATATTATTGCACAAAATATTTTTCATGACATTTTGCTCTTCCATCAACAGGCGATACGACACAGGATTCTGCGCCATAAAGCCAGGCAGGGTGTATGATAGGGTGGATCTGATATAGGTGGATCTTCGTTTCTCGAGAAAAGGTCGTATTTTTCAAGTATTTACATTCCCCGAACTACCATCTGTTTGCAAGCAAAATTCTCCATTTGATTTCTAGGCTGAAGTTATTGCTTCTGACCACGGCAGATCCGAGGAAAATAAATTCGCACACTACCTCGAAATTATAACATTTATCAACATTCAATCTTTGATGCAATCGGGTGGATGTTTTGCTAATCGAAACCATTAATTTTGTCGTGTCCTCGTTTACTGCAAAACACACTTTTGCTGATTCCTTCTCAATTCTCGAAACTACTGCAGTAACTTCTCGCAGATTTAGCCCATTGATTTCTAAATCATCCGCATAGATGAGTAACATGTGGCTTTTGCTACTAATAGCTTTTCGGATTTACTGCAGCTTTTCTCACCATGATCTCAAGTAATATGTTGAAGAGATCGCACGATATAGTGTCGCCTTGCCTGAGGCCTCGCCTCGTACCAAATAGTTCCGTGAGATCTTTACCGATCTTTACTGAGTGTTTCGTGTCGGTCAGTGGCATTCTACAAATGCGTGTCAGCTTAGCAGGAATCTCAAGCTCCGACATAGCTTGGTTTAGTTTTCCGCATGTCGGGCTATCGAACGCAGTCTTCTAATCTAGAAAGAGGTGGTAGGTGTCGATTTGTTGTTCGAGAGTTTTCTCCAGGATTAGAGAGGTCGATAATTGACTTTTCAGGCCTAACGCGACACCTATAAGGTCCGATCTGTTTCGGTCTGCCACAAACGACTTTAGTCTTGCACACATTACTCTCGAGAGGACCTCGGGTCACGTTTTTTGAAACACGACACAGTATGGTAATGCCCCAATCATCGGGCATGCATTCGACTAGCCAGATTTTGCATATGAGCTGATGCAATCACCTTTCCAAATCATAGCCGCCTGCCTTAACATTTTCCGTGCAACATTACCTATATTAACGAAGTCCAAAACTGGACAATAGGTTATCAAACGTCGGGCTACTAATGAATATACATGATTATGCCGTAGCCATTTTAGTGTATCAAATACAAATATTGGGCTGATGATTTATAAAAGATATTTCTATACACAATAAAACTACATATAACGTATTAGAATTTAAAATTTATTACATTTTTCGAATGTCCGTGAAGATAAATTCCAAATTTAGCTAGTAACGACAAAAAAAACATTCGTTTATACAACTCTGTTAACGGTTAAAATACATCTGCTAATGCAGTCAAAAGAGATATATATCAATAGGAGCGATTTTTAAACGATCGGAACATTATAAATACAAGAAAATTAAATATTACACTAATAACATTACAAAGTGTTATTAAAAAATTTTCGCGCCCAAACAAAAACAACTTTTGTAAGAGGGCTATTGTCCTCCCATAAAGATGTATGCATCTCGGAAACATTTAGAAAGATTATTTCGAAGCAAGGAAGTCTCCCATGCTCTCACATACCTCGTTGGAAAGTCTTTCAAAATACTTTCAGAATCTGCAATCAGAAGGTATAGAAAGTCATTCAAAGAATGCAAGTAACGACGGGTGATCCAAGTAGACATACTTTTTTCAATAGCCTTTTTTGACACATCACGTGTGAGTCGTGTTATGCTGTCATGTTATTTTTGTTTAATATTGTCTGACATTTCATCATGGAAAGACTTACGCCTGAACTTCGTTCAACTTTATTACGAAAATTCACGTTTTGTGAGGAATGTATTCCGTGCACTTCGCTCAACTTATAGTCAACATAATCGGCATAGTGGGAGTACTATTCGCAACACCATCACCCATCTTGAGACCCAGCATTCATTATTGGATAATATTCGACCGAATAGACCACGTCCAGCACGCAGTGAAGAAAATATAGCGGCTGTAGCTGAGAGTGTACACGAAGACCGTGGAGAGGCGATTCGGCGCCGTTCGCAGCAACTTGGACTGACGTATGGAACAACTTGGCGCATTTTACGTCGGGATCTTAAATTGAAAGCGTACAAAATACAGCTTGTGCAAGAACTGAAGCCGCCCGACCTTCCCAAGCGACATCGCTTCGCTCTATAGGCTCTTGAAAAGTTCCAAGAAGATCCAACGTTTTCGAGCCACATTTTGTTCAGCCATTTCTGGCTCAATGGGTATGTAAACAAGCAAAATTGCCACATTTGGGACGAAGAGCAACCTGAAGAGATACAACAGCTGCCATTTCATCCAGAAAAAACAACAGGTTGTGGGCCGGTGGAATCATCGGTCCATATTTCTTAAAAAATGATGCCGGTGAGAACGTAACCGTCAATGGCGACCGTTATCGTGCCATGATAACCGACTATTTGATGCATGAAATTGAGGCGACATTTGGTTTCAACAAGACGGCATCACTTCCCACACATCGCATCAATCAATGGATTTATTCAGATAACACTTCGGTGAGCAGATAATTTCACTTTTTGGGGCGGTCGCTTGGCCACCAAGATCGTGTGATATCACACCGTTAAACTTTTTCCTGTGGGGATATGTAAAGTCTAAAGTTTGTGCGGACAAACCCGCTTCGATTCAGGCCTTGGATCAAAACTACACGCGTGTCATTCGCCAATTACCACTCGAAATGCTCGAAAGAGTCATCGAAAATTGGACTCAACGGATGGACCATCTGAGACGAAGCCGCGGTCAACATTTGATAGACATAATCCTCAAAAAATAAATGCCAAAGAATGTTCTTTCAAATGATAATAAACATTCCCCATTCGATTTGAATTTTCTGTGTTTTTTTCTTTAAAAAAGTAGGGAACCTCGACATGGATCACGCTTTATTTCAATTTGGTTTCCGACACCAAACAAATATTTTCACCCATTGTGCGAAAACAAGAAATTCTCCCGTGTTCTCACAAACCTCGTTGGAAAGGCCTTTAAAAACGCTTTCAGAATCTGTAATCAGACTGTGCAAACAGTACTTCGAAGGATGCAAATGTTTCAAATTTCAATATATTCGCCTATTATGCAAAAACACGGAATTCTTCCATGTTCTCACATACCTCGCTGGAAAGGTCTTTCTGTTTATTTCCAGATACCTAAAAATATTTTTGCATACTTGCATTCTTCGAAGAAGGATTGGGGAGAGCTTCTCACAACCAATGAGCTGTGCGCGTTCTAGTTTTACACTCACTAATTGGGACCAACACTTTTACAGCGGCTCCGGACTGTACATTTGAAAAGCTTTTTCATGGCTAAACACTGAGCACTGTCGCCTTCACCAAGCAAGGTGACCGCCGTCGAAAGAAATTTTAGATGGTCTGAGAGGAATATCATTGCACCACCGACGGCCCGCCTACAATATTGTGCTGTCAAATTGACCCCGAATTTCTGTGTTTTCAAACTGTCCTAAAATTTCCTCAAAATCGTCTCGACCTATATTTTTACATGATTTTGTGATATTTCTAAAACACTCATTATTCATTAAAGAAAAACACTAACGGATTGGTTCCAGCACAACAAGAATATGCTTGATTTATTCAATGTTTTCGAATAATGCTTACTAAAAGTATGGGTTCAATTGATCTTGGAGGTATAGTAATTTGTTCAATAAATAACACGTTACGTACAAAAGCTGCATAAAAAATGTTAAATGTGGAGCAACGTTTTGAAAGCCTTTCAAAACTTGACTCCATATTCAATACAATAATTCAAATCTGAAGTGATTAAGTCATATATCCATCACCACAAGCAATTGTATAAAAGTTGTTACCTCGTAAGCCATTTGCTATCATTCCCTCTACTATAGGATAAGGGTATATTCACTTTATGATTGCGTTTGAAATAATCACCTTGAATAATCATAAGGCTCTATGATGATCGAGATAATAATAATCATTAGGCTCTTGAATAATCATAAGGCTCTCTGAGGATCGAGGTATGTACGCGCACGGAAAAAAACGTTCCCAGCAAAACATATTGCAGGAAATATATATATACACGCAAAGAAAACACTCGTTCCTCCCAAACGAAATCTCAAATAACTAAAGTTCGTTTGGGGACTGTAGTTGGGAGAATATAACTTCTGTTAAGCCATACATGTCATATCGATTGGGAGAACCAAAAAATGTTTGCAGCAAACGAGTTATGAAAAATACAAGCTGAAAAAAATGTTTGCGAGAAAAGAAAAACTGTTCCGCCAACTGTTCCCTCGGTTACAGCAACCGAGTTGAAGTTTATCCTAACTAAAAAAAACGTTTTAGAGAACTGAAAAACGTTTGCATTAAACGAGTTATGAAAATTTAGAGCTGAAAAAACGTTTACGAGAAACAAAAAACGGTTCCACCAACTAACTGTTCTTTCGGTTACAGCAAGCGAGTTGTAATTAAAACTTTTATTTATTGCTTCCATAAGCTCGTTTTTGTTTAAATTTCCATCTTTTACAAGTTTGTATTAAAAAAGTAGGCATTTTTTTTTCACTCTCTATTTACACGTCTATCTCGCCTTGCATTCAAATAACAACCAAAAGCGCAGCAAACTACAACGCGTCAATTGTCCATCCAAGATATATTGACAAGGTAGAAGCATTGGAGTGTGTGATCACTTTTATGTGTATGCGCGAGTGTGTATGCACAACGAGTGGATATGACTGTTTATACAGTCGACAGAATGCAAGAAATTTACGTTCTTCGTAATCTGTTCTCTCATCATTTTTTGAGAAACTTTACTTTTTTTAATTTATTTAATAAAATTTTCATTTTTCAAACTTCTTTCACTCTTTCGGTTTCTAAATTTAATTTTTATTGTGTTCAAAAGTACAATATAAACGAAATATTGGTTACATGCTTCACCTATAAAACTTCCCATTAAACAAGAAATTTCCCAACCTATGTGAGACATCTAGTTAGTCTAGACACAAACCAAAGCAAAAGTAAACAATATAGTTGATACTAGTGGGATATAGCATAATAGTGTTAAAACCAAAGATGTTTAATTTAATTAAATTTAATTTAATCCCGCAACATGCGATAAGGAACTTTTGGAAATTTAATTAAAATAAAATTTATACATAAACAAATTTGTCTATTATTTTTTTCGAGTTTAGAGACCGAAACATTAGTCGCGGATTCAGGAAAAAATTGATATTAAACATTGTTCCTAATAATAATTTTTAAATGAATTATTGGTAGAGGGTATATACGATTCGGCATGATCGAACTTACCGCCGTTTTAACTTGTCTTATTTTCTGTGATTCAATTGTCTGTTGTACTTCAATACACTCAGTTTTGTGAAACTGACAAATAATTCAACATATTATATCATTTCTTATCTCTGTCTTTCGGGCAAAAAATAAATGTGCGTAGGTTAATGATCAATCAACAGAATATGTTGGAAAAAATATTATTTAATACAATATGCATAAACTGTAGCTCCTGTTGGTAGCCAGCTTGGCAATTCCAATGTTTTTAAATCAATTCCATCAAGAAATTCAACTTATGCTACATAAAGCGACTATTTGACAATTAGAACGTTACATTTGGATAATAAAACATAATTGGCTAACATCACAGGTGCAGAACAGGACAAGAATCAAACATATCCAGTCATATAATACTAGTTATGCACACTTCAGTATATAATCCCAAATATTTACACAAACCACAGAGCAGTTAGAAGATAAAAACCACCTGTGGTGCAAGTAATGAACAACAAGACGACATCAGCAGCGGCGTCAGCAGAATGTTATAAAATACATGACAGGCGCAAGTGCAACTGTTAACACACACTCCACAGGACAGACGAACACGGAACTCACACAGCCAAACAATGTGGATTATTAATGGTTTTGCAGCTGCTCTCGCTGCATATGCGGTGGCATGGACGTGCAGCAGAAGCTGTATGCAACATGCATACAAATTCAGGTTTTGTTTTGTGTGTACACGTATTACTATACTGCAAGACCTCCCCTCGTACACGGCCAACAAGTGACCATCAACGGCAGCCACACATACGAGTATCTAAAGTACAACTAAGGTTGAGGTAGAACCAAATGTTATTATGGTCACAATTGAAGAAAACTGGTTTTACTGGAATTTCACATTAAAGAATTTCTTTGAATGTAATGTAAGACTTGAAGAGTATGTTATTCTAGACCTGATCCCATATGGTAGAAACAAAATAAAATGAACAAAAAAGACAACATATTCAAATAAGGGGGTTTTGCCTGAATTTACAGAGTTAAAGTAAAGGGGTAATAATGTAGCAGATATTTTGTGCAAGGAGAATATTTGAAGTGTTGTAAGATATCCATAAGATTACTGGGATTAGGCGATCAATCGTGGCCAAACAACTAACGAAATTACTCATAATTTTATTATTTCAATTATCAAGCAACTCGAATATTTTGAGCCGATTAATCGATTATTCGTGGGTATATGTACATTAGACCAATTCACATTGTATGTTGGGGGAAAAGTATTTTTTGTCCACCCCCAAAATATATCTTGGTTTATTTTATGATGATTTCCAAAATATTTCGTGTCTAGCATTAAGATCCCGTGAGCAGGACCATTTTTACAAATCGTCAGCTGAGTGCTATTAAGCTCCATACGCCATCAATTTAGTTTCAAGAAAAACAGCATTAAAGTTTAGAGTTGAAAAAAAAAAACTACGCGATAGAATGTTCTAAAATTTTAAATCGGAATAACTGTTTACGTAAAGAGTGTAAATATCAATTTTTGTAAACTTAGAAGACGTTTTGTAAAAGCTACTGGCTTTTTTCTGAAATTGAAATAGAACAATGTTGCTCCATATACACTTTTATGAATCAATTTTTGCACGTGGAGCATATTTTTGTGGATATGGCCCTATAAAGCACTCAATTCAAGATAACTAATGGATATTAAATTTGGAAAATACATCAATATCCTAATCAAAAAAAAAAACCTGTAGACAAATTTTAATGGTTCATAACGATTTCATTTATTCAAAAAAAAAATTTAAATCATAAAACAATTAAAGCACTTTCATATTAATATACTAACGTAGGAAATCAATTAGATAATATTTAGGGGAAAATATTCAGTTTCTAGAAAATTGAAACTAAATACTTTAATTCAAAAGAGTATCGAAATAAGCTGGGTCTGCTTTAGGTAAGAACGACATTAAATCGTTAATATCTTGCTTCTTATTTTTGTCCACATCTTTACTAGACATTATGGTTAAATTTTTTTCAAAAATATTATTTGGTGTTTTCAGAAATTTTTTAGTTGCAGTTTTTATAATCCAACATGCATTAAATTCAATGTCAGTTACTGTAGTTTTATATTTGAGAACAAATTCAGCGTTGTTTTCATATACAATAATTTTCACTTTGTTAAAAGGTATAGTTGTGTAGTTGAGTTTTTCAGCAATTGTAGAATAAACTTTAAAATCATTGGGAATCATTTGCAGAACTTTTAATTTAGTTTTTTCATAAGTCATATTGATCAGTAGTTTCATCAAATGTAATGGGCTGTGAATTTCAACATGTTTTAAGTGTCTATCAATTACACCATGCACTGAATCGACTTCTTGAATTAAAGAATGTCCTAGTACTGAAAATGTTTGATGTATTGTCTGAATATTGTTATTTTGCATACAAATTTTCAGCGCAGTAGAATTAATTTTATTTTTATTCTGTGGTACACACGAGTCGCTCCATAGTGTATATCTCTTTATTACCGGGTTATCTTCTTGAACTTTATTTAAGATTTTGATTTGACCGCTGGCTATATCGAGTCCCGTGCGGCCGCTGTTAATTTCTGTCCACAATGCGCAGTATGTAACTTTAGTTTTTTGTGGTATTAATACTGTTGCAGTCATATTATATACATTTAGTTTTCTTTTGTAATAGAACATTGATGCGTTTCCTTTTGGCAGGTTAAAAACACTCTGCATGTCATAGCATATGACGCAATGCTGTTGATCGAAGTTGTTTCTGTCCATATCCTTTTCTGCCTTTGCTGCATTTTTTTCGAGTACATGAGCTTTGTGGTCACTTTCTTCATTTTCTGAAGGTTTTTCAATATTTTTAAATATGGCACATTTATTACGTTGATTTTTCTTTAGTCTATGAAACGAAATATTGTATTCATTGTTAAATATTTCTCGGTACATATGAATTTTAACAGGTTCAAGCGTGTCTGCCTTGTACAATAAAAACATTTTATTTGAATATAGTTCTGCTTCGTCATACGTTTTCGCAGAAATAGCTCGACAATAATGAGACTGGACTCTGGGGAAACTCTTAATGTGTTTTTTAACTGTGTCTATTTTTTCAAGTGGTATTTTATATTTAACATGACACCCTCTTTTAATCGAAAGCGGTGTTGCTGTTACATTGTGTGATATCGTGAAGCAGTGGTAAATTATTTTTTGGTTTATATTCAGTGTATTCATGAAAAACATCCTGCATACTCGATGTACTTGATCTTTAACTTGAAAGTAAAACATATATGAATATTGTTTTGTCTCTGAATCATTCACTCTTCTATGCTTCACAGGATTCCGCTTTACAAACTTGAAATAAAAATTTATTTTTTCGTCATCAGACAATGCCTAAAACATATTGAAAATGTTTCTTCTATTTTCTTCTGTAAAATGTTCTATGCAAAGATAAAAGCATTATGCTTACATGGAGGTTTCATAACCTTTGCAGATACCATATTTAAGTTCGTATTCATATATGATTCACCAGCCTGCCTTTTAATTTTATTTATGTTGTGTTTCCAATTTTCGGGTTTGCGCTGCCTTTTTCTTGAAAGTGGGGGGTATTTTCATTTTCTGTAAAGAAAATTTAGTATTAAAGTTCGATGTAAAAAATAACAAATGCTTGCTTACCAGATACGCTATATTCAGATGGAAGACTTTTTTCATTGGAAGCATTTATAGGTTTATGTGGTATTGCTACTTTATTAACACCATCCGGCTTATCTGTTTAAGAGTTTCAATATGACGGATTAAATTTATCATTTAAAAATTATAAAATAGTACTTACCATTATTTGATATGAAGGACGCAGAGCTACTTCCACCTTCATATTCTTCGTTAGGCTTAAAAACAGCATCATCACTTTCTTCAGCTGATAATATTGCCAAACAACTTTAAAAACATTTCAACATGTTAAAAATTTAAAATAATTAATTAACAAGCTAACTCACCAGAAAAGTCCCAATCATCGGATAATGTTCAATCTAATGTATTCATATTTTGGGCTGTTGCTTGTCGAGGGGGCCTCCTCTATTTATTGGTATATATAAATAGTTAAATATACAAGACAATTGAAACAATCTTTACTTTTCAGTAGTAAAATTAACTCTGAATTTATTTGTTAGTTTTTTTAAAAACTAGGTGACAATAGTTTGAATTTTTATAATTGGTAAATTGAGAATGGTAATTTGTATATTGGCCTTGGCTGTTCCTTAACTAAATATATATAATAATATATTAAATATAAGAAATATCGAATGTTTATTCCGTTCACGTGAACTAAATAACAGGGATTGAAATTGCTTGACAAAGAGCAAATGAGAATCTTAAACAACTGTAAACAAAGCAACAAATGTTTATCCTTCTCATTTGCTCTTTGCTTTTAGTTGGTTGGTAATAGCACGTAAGGTCAGTTAAGCTTTGTTGACACGGTTGTCAATATTGTATTGACAATTTGAATCAAGCCATTCAATGCATTTATCCCATATTTTCTTAACAGTAGTGCTCCATATCCAAAATTTTTGGATATGGGTCAATACAGCACTGAGTGGTCCATAACAAAGTGGATTATAGAGCATCATTGACACTGAGTATCTAAGCAACGAAGTGAGATAGCGAAATACTGAAGACAGCGTGCGAAAGAGCAACATTTCAAACCACTGATTCTAATCTTAGCTTAAAAAATGTGAAAATGGCGTAAGGAGCTTAATAGCACTCAGCTGACGAAATGGTATATTGTTTTAAATATGTCAAGCAATTTTGTACCCAGTTGGAAATTTTGCCTTGAAGACATTCACCCTTATTATGCATGCCGTAGTCACATCGAATGTTTATCGTTTTTTAAAGACGGCAATACCGATGTCGAAATTCGACTCTGTCGTAGATCTATTATGTGTGTGAAGATAAATTCGAATTTAACTAGCAGAGACACAAACCAATTATGTTAACAGAGGTCTGTAATTACATTAACAGAACTATGTAAGATAGCTAAATTTTGGAAAGGTTAAATTTTGGTTACCGATTTTCTCGCGATGAGACAAATATATATAACCAAAAGTTATACATTTTATAGCAAAGACTTATTAAAGGACATATTAGGACTTCAAACAAAGTTATTCTTTGCCAGGGCGAAAAATATGAGGGTTTCTTACATAGAAAATCTTGGGAAGATATTTTCATTATTTAATACCCTCATTTCCGAAAAAACCTCCAGAATATCAAATTCGACGAAGAATTTAAGAAATTGGGGTTTCGGACGAAAAAGATGCGTCAATAGTGACCACCAGGGAAAAGTTTTGTGATTGGAACTAGTATCATATTAAAGCTACCGACATTTACTTTTGTTATTTAATACCCTCATTTCCGAAAAAACCTCCAAAATATCAAATTCGACGAAGAATTTAAGAAATTGGTGTTTCGGACGGACAAGACGCGTCCATGGTGGCCACCAGGAAAAAGTTTAGTCAAATTAAAGCTATTGACATCTATTTTCATTATTTAATACCCTGATTTCCGAAAAAACCTCCAGAATATCAAATTCGACGAAGAATTTAAGAAATTGGGGTTTCGGACGAAAAAGATGCGTCAATAGTGACCACCAGGGAAAAGTTTTGTGATTGGAACTAGTATCATATTAAAGCTACCGACATCTACTTTTGTTATTTAATACCCTCATTTCCGAAAAAACCTCCAAAATATCAAATTCGACGAAGAATTTAAGAAATTGGTGTTTCGGACGGACAAGATGCGTCCATGGTGGCCACCAGGAAAAAGTTTAGTGATTGGGACTAGTATCAGATTAAAGCTATTGACATCTATTTTCATTATTTAATACCCTCATTTCCTAAAAAACCTCCAAAATATCAAATTCGTCGAAGAATTTAAGAAATTGGTGTTTCGGAAGGCCAAGATGCGTCCATGGTCGGAAATGAGGGTATTAAATAATGAAAATAGATGTCAATAGCTTTAATTTGATACTAGTCCCAATCACTAAACTTTTTCCTGGTGGCCATCATGGACGCACTCTTCCCAGTTAGACGCTATGGCCCCAAAATCTTCCCAAGATTTTCTATGTAAGATACCCTCATATTTTTCACCCTGGCAAAGAATGACTTTGTTTGAAGTCCTAATATGTCCTTTAATAAGTCTTTGGTATAAAATGTATAACTTTTGGTTATATATATTTGTCTAATCGCGAGAAAATCGGTAATTTCTATAACCTTTCCAAAATTTAGCTATCTTACAGAGCTCTCTGTTAATGTAATTACAGACCTCTGTTAACATAATTGGATTGTGTCTCTGCTAGTTAAATTTGAATTTATCTTCACACACATAGATCTATTACAATTTTGGTATTGTGTATGTCGTTTATGACTGTGAAATTCGAGGAAAACAGTCGTAGTGGATTTTACTGGTGACAACGTCGGAAATTATAAAAAAAATCGGAAAAGAGCGCAAAATTTGAAAACAAAAATGGATAATATCAAAATGTAAGTTCAATTACTAGCTTTAAATACATTGTGAATGGACTGACAATGTATGTAAGACTCGCCTATTGATTCGTCAGCACTATGTCATGACTAATGCTGAATATCAATCGAGGGCGTCTACATCATTTGTCAACTGCGAGTCATGTGTGAGAAAATTTTTCAAAAACTTCAACTGAAAAATTTATATTCCTTCCCAGTTGGAATTTGCCTATAGACATCACCAGTTACAAAGAAGTGACATGTCAGAGTCACTTCTGACTTTCCGATCCGTTCTCATACAAAAACGTCATGACACACCCTGAAATTTACATATATTTGGTCAAAAGTCAGCAGGAATTTTCCCCAGTTTGTCACTAGTGCTGATCACCTTATGACCTTATGACTTCAACTGAAAAAGTTGTATTTCTTTATAGTTATGAAATACATGCCGTACATTTTCAGAAATTATTCCAAAATATCTGAAATATGTTTTGTTGAAACGATCGGAAAGTCAGAAGTGACTCTGACATGTCACTTCTTTGTCACTGGTGATGTCTATAGGAAATTTCCAACTGGGTACTTTAACTAAAGGAAATGTTTACAATACAAGTATTGTATTTTGGTGAACGCTGCTTCCAATCGCAATAATAATAAATTGTTTGCCTTAACCACTGGTCTTTAACGCGGCATCCCTTAAAAAAATGCGTTCAGACAAAAAGTTTATTATTTGTGCGATTGGACGCACCGTTTAGGAGATACAACCATTTTTTTGTTTTGCCGATGTTCTTATTTCGCCAATTTTCTGAAAAAATAATTCTTCCATACAAATTTTACATCTTTATGAAAACCCCTTAGAAACACCCAGAAATGAGTTAAATTTCGATTCCGTACAAAAAAATAACCTACGTCCTTACTTAGTTGGCCTCAAACAACCCAGCGGTGTCAAGGACCTTACAAAATGAGGATAACATGTTTCTCTAACCGACATGATCTTCAGCTTTTCTCCTCCAGTCGGTAACACCAAGCTCTCGCAGGCCATTATCCAGAGAGGTCATGGCCGTCCTATTTTTCGATGTTCTTTGAGTACGTCTTCCAATGCCTTTCGCACTGGTTCATTCTACTGACACGGCCTAGCCAGCGTAAACGCGCTATTTTGATATGCATATCTACATCGATGTCGAGATACAGATTACACAGCTCATGGCTCATAAGTCGTCGATACTAGCCGTTCTCTATTATAAGACCATATATTTTTCGGAGCATTTTTCTCTCGAAGACACCCAGTGATGTTTCATCAGCTTGCGATATGACCCAGGAAACAAGACGCAAACCACTGTGATTAACAGAACTATATTATTGCGTAAACAGAAGAGCTCTGTTAAAGGTGTGAACACAGAACATAGACGACTAAACTCGAAATTTGGAGGATTGGAATGAATTTTTTTTTGTATCAAACCAGGAAGGTGAAGAAAAATTGTGGTAGTGGAGGGAGTAGTGTCTGTTGAAATTTGCCTTGAAACTTTGTATGTCACAATTGGTGGGAAATACACTACCCGGAAGTTTATTCCACGTACACACGTGCTGTATGACTAAAGAACGAATTTCTCTATAGAGTGTAACAGCCACTCGATAAAAAATGGATGGGTGTTAGTAAATATCCGCATACTTTGACGAAATATCCTCACGTCTGGCATAAGTTGACGGATGTCCGAGGAACAAATAGCGTGGAAATACCGATAGATTAGCGACACGCAACCCGCATTTCGACGATGCGCAATGAAGGCAATAGAGTTGGATACCCTACTGTCCCCTATCAACACCGTCGTTCTCCTCTGGACAGGGTCGAGAAGCCCCAAAAATGTGCTAGGAACACCTGCCCATATCAGCACCTGCCAATATGTGTATATATTGAGAAGATCAGATGGAGTGAAGTATTTCTTGCACCGCTTTAAAAAGCCTAGACACTTGAATGCATCATTCGACACTACAAATACATGTTTTGCCTAACATTGTATTTTCATGCCCAGAACATCAGAGCGTCTAATTCATCAATATCCACACCGTCCATAGACAATGACGACACACCTGGGCCAGCAATCCGCTTACGCGACAACAAGCAACACTGGGTTTTACCCGCATGAAAATCTACTCTATTCATTCGACCCCATTCGAAAATGGACATCAGTTCCCGGTCGAGAGTTTCATTCATCGTTCGCCATTTGACTTCAATCCCTTGAAGACTTGGCCTACGGTCGAATCAGTGAGAATGACAGAGATTACTGTCATCCGCAAAAGAGTAGATTGGATTCAGAGTCTGACCCAGGAGATCGTTAATGAAAATAATAAAAAGAGAAGGGGAAAGAGGAAGAACAGAGCCCTGTGGTACACCTACAGTCAATTTATGCTTGTCGGATGAAACCCCATCAACAACAACTCGTATAGTGCGATCTCTGAAAAAGCTCGATAGAAATCGAGTTAAGTTATCACAGACACCAAAAACTGCGATTTTTGACTAACGTGCATCGTGCCAAACTCTGTCAAGGGCCTTGGAAATATCAAGAGCCACTACGATACTCTCAGCAAGCCGGTGGATGGATCGACTCTACTGTTCCGAAAGGAATGCCATCAGGTCTCCAGTAGATCTCATTCTATGGAAACCATACTGCCGATCATTAAGAAGGTCATTGGACTCAATATATTTCACAAGATGGTGGTTAACCATGCTCTCCATAAGCTTCGAGAGCGCAGAACAAATTGCAATTGGGCGGTAATTTGCAGGGTTACTTGCATCCCCTATTTTTATGGATTGGCTGGACATTAGCAAACTTCCAACGCGCCGGGAAGACTCTCGCATGGTATGCAAGGTTGAAAAGGTTGCGGGGTAGACGCGCCAGCATTCGAAGAGCACCTACTCAAGTACAGTGCAGATATGCCGGATGCCAATTGTAATTAAATAATATTGTGGTCAAGCAAAGTGTTCTCTCTGCGGATCAACAGTATACTGGGAGAGAGTCCACGGGGTGTTCTTCCCGCATTTAGAAGCCACATATTTCAGAGCAGTTTTGAAATCTCGCAACTTGGGATTTTCCAATTTATACCCAAGTTTGTAATTTGGCCAACTGTGGCAAGGGTTTCTCTGTCAGTCAAATAGAGTACATGAAACAGTTCTTGCGATGTACCTTTCGAATTGACCATCGCCATTCTTCAGGGTATTTTTAGAGTATAGTAAATTAAATATGAAAGTTGCATTCGAGTAGGTTTGAACCACAGAGAATATTTTGTTTGGTCGCAGTTGGCCAAAATCAGTTTGAATTCGAATTTACGAAAATGACGAAGAAGACGAGGTAGCTAGGAGTTTGAATGAAACAAGACTAATAATTCTGTGTAAATATATTCCAAAATTAATTTTCTTTAGAGTGTATAAATATATAAATTTATTGAATATTTACTGTCTATGTTAATGATTTGTTGTTTGAATTTAATTCGGCTGCGTTTACCTTATTCAGTGAATCGACTCTCCAAAGAAACAGGAAACCATCTGAAAAATCAGAATCACATTTATAACTATTGGGTTTCTTTTAGGGGGTATATGAGAACCGTATTTTCTTCTAGAAATTTCATTTCCTTTGTGACCATTGATTCCTTTAAACTATAAATTTACAAGAAAATCCCCCTTCCACAAGTTCTTCACATAAAACAATACCCTTACGTTTAACATTTCCCATAAGATTTGTTTACATCCAAGAGAAGCCTCAATCGACCCCAATAAAGGCATTTCATTACACTAGTCTGCATTTGCTTATACTATACTTTTTTATTCTTGTCCCTTTTCATTACTCTACAATTTAGTTCAGTTGTTTCTTGTATTGTTCTTTAATACTACTCAGTTGTATGCAGTAGGAGTGAAGAACGATTTATATGGGATTAACCTTAAAACAAAATAGAGATATTTCCTCATTGCCTCCAAATAAAGCAACTTCAGTTGATTTCTTTGCTTTTGTGTCATTCGCTTTTTATGGTCTTTGTGCTATCGGTATTTGATAGTTACGAGGAAGTTGTACGACACAATACAACAAGATGCCATCCCGCCAAATGTATGTTCATTTGCTAAGGCCTTAACTATTGCCAGGTAGAGAATGAGCTGCTAACCAACAGGAACTTAAGGCACTCGAAAAAATATGTTAATAAACACAGCAAAAAAGACTGGTGAAAGGGGACAGCAAACGGGCTAGACGCTGCTGAAGACGATGTTTCACATACATCGAAATGATGGTCCAGCAAATGTGAGCTTGAATGCCACCGCAGCATTTACATTTGTTTACTAACCGGAAAAAACATGATCTGTCAGCCTAAAAGAAATTACAACTTTCTAGAAATAACTCGGATCAAAGACAACTAAAATTGAAATTATGTTTGCTAGTTCTGCAAATATAAGTTTTTTGTTTTAGCAGACATATGTTTGTCATTTCAGCACACAATTTGTCCAAATTTTTATATCAACACTGCAAAGAGTTTGTTCTTATGGCAGCACCTTTGTCAGAAGAACAAGCAAATTATCTGTTGATAAGAAGCAAACATTGCCTTCTGTTAATAACAAACTTTATTTTTGAGTGTACAGTTTTGTTTTGGTTTTCATACTCGTATATTTTCTTATTCAGTGTACTACTACAACGAAGGGGTCATAAAGTCGTTTCGTTTAACATTTCTGTCAGTGAGAAATATTTTATGCAAGAAATATAAATAGAATTGGAAATGCACAAAATAACGCCACACTACTTTTAAAAAATAATCGAAAAAGTTTATTTAGTTTAAAAACAATTTATTACGAATTTGAAATGAATCATCAATTTTGGTAAAATATTGAAAATAGGATTGGAATGGGAAATATACCGGTTGCATTAATAAATAATCCTTTGGAAAATACATCCCCGATAAAACTGTGAACGACATTTTATAAATGTGTAAATATTTGTTTAATATGAAACGTTGGATGTTAAACTATAGAAACACAGAAAAGAACAAACTTGGGCACCAGATTATTTTAACTCTTGTTTCGGAGTATCGAAAATTCTCCGTTTTGTTTTAATAGTTTGTTCGATAAGACAGGTTCCCATGGTCATGTAAGTTAGTATACGCCAACACTGATTTTGTACTGCTCAGAGATTATGACATCATTGTATAATTAGATTTTGTAAAACAATACATCGGTTTAGTTTGAGCTTTTAAGAACCATAGACCAGAGATTAAGATTTTGAACATTAAACTAATTTATAACAGACTCACTGATAACAGTATGCGTGTACAGCTTCAGTAGCCCAGTGTGCCATATGATCCGTTTCTTCTGACAGTTTGTACGAAACGGACAATCGTTACGGATTCATAATGAATCCGTCTGCGTGTGAAATTCCTCTCGAAAACGGGAATAGTTTTTTATACTTTTTCGGATCCGTCTCGAACTCGCAACAGGCTTCATATTCGAATGCGTTTCGGGTACGTTGTTTGTAAATAAAACGAACTCGAGACGGATCCGCATTTATCACTTTTTGTGGATTCGAAACTGATTCTTTAAATATATTTAATGTTAAAATAGGTAATGAACTATATTTTCTACCTCGAATCCACTGAAGTTTTTCACTTATACGAGGTTGAATTTTATGTTTCGGGATTAGACAACAAAAACAAATATTATTCATCGAAAATCTCACTTTATTGTTTTTCAAAATATTCCCCATGAAGATTTATACACTTTTGCATGCGTTTGAACCAATTGTCGAAACACTTTTGCCACTCTGATTGAGGTATCTCCAAAACATGCATTCTGAATGCAGCAACCGCTTCTTCAGGTGTCGAATTATTCATCACCTGTCACGATGTCATAGACGTGTTTCGAAGCACCGCGATCGTATTTTTGAAGCATTTCTTTCGACCAAACGACACGAGCGTTTTTTTGAGCGATTGACAAATTGTGTGGGATCCAACGCGAACAAATTTTGTTGACAGTCAAATGTTTATGCAATATTGAGTGTATGCTGGTCCCACTAATGCCTAAGATTGTCTCAATCTCACGATAGGTCACATGACGATCTTGCAAAATCTGGTCGCGCACAGCATCAATGGTTTTCGGAACAACAGCTGATTTTGGACGACCTTCACGAAATTCGTCTTGGAGTGAACTACGACCACGATTGAATGCACCATACCATTGATAAACACTGATCCTTGATGGAGCTTCGTCGTCAAAAATTGAATTAAGTTCATCCATGCACTGTTGCTGAGTTAATCCACGTCGAAAGTTGTAAAAAATAATCGCACGAAAATGTTCACGATTTAATTCCATTTTTGGGCCGAGATGAATCTTTAAGTTACTGTAAACAACAACAAAAGCGCTCGTATGTCAAAACGTTCTGAGTACGCATCACCTCAAAAATGTCCAACCTTGCGATAGAGCTGTCAGTTGCCAGATTGCAACACTAGGGTTGCCAAATCCCGAAACATATTTAATTTTAATTTAATATTAATTTTTGCAAATAAAAAAATTCCTTGTCAGCTAAATTTAAATCGTTTTAGCATTTTTGGAAGCTTTTGTGTTTAATCAACTGAAATATGAATCTGCGACATTAAATATTTCACTGATTCGCTTTTTACTTTTTTACGAAACCATAACGGTAGAAACGGATCCGCTAAATCACAATGTTTTTACGGACTCGTAATGAGTTCGAGACGGATCCGTGAAATATCAATTTCACTGATTCCCTTTTTTAAGTTTTTACGGACTCGTGACGGGATCGAAACGAATTCGCCAAATTGATATGCTTTTTTATGTTTATACGGCCTCGTAGCAGATTCGACACTGGTCTAAAACTCATATTTCGCTTTTTTATGATTTTACAGACCCACAACGGGTTCAAAACGGATCCAAATCCGATTGTGTGCACAGAGGGAGCACACGGTTTTGAACCCAATAAGCGTCGATACTATCCAAGTAATGTACTTCAAAATTCTTCTCAAAGAACTGCGTTTTGTAAGCCGTTCAAATCATTAAGCTTCGATTAGCACACCCACACAACAATTCGGTTGAGACAAGCGAATTAGCCGTAATCATATTTTGAGGTTGTCACATCCATACTTAAGATTATAAGAACCGAATTTGAGATTGTCATAACCGATATATAGAGGTTATCATGACCGCATTAACCGTTGTACCTACCGCAGTAGAAGTTGTCATAACCGCATTAGAGGTTGTCACAACCGTATGAGTCACAACCTTTGTAACAATCGTTGTAACAAACACATTAGATGTTGTAACAACCGCATTAGAGGCTGTCACAACTGCATTGGAGGTTCAACCGAAGTAGAGGTTGCTACAACCAAATTAAGGGTTGTCACAACCGAAATAAGGGTTGTGACTACCAAATTAAGTGTTGCCGTAACCGAAATTAGATGGCGTCACCATCGACTTTAGAGATCATCACAACCTAATCAAAAGTCTTTCATTAGTATCCTCGATTTGGGCTCAATGTCATTTCTAGAATTATATATGTTGAACTAAAATATATTTCTCGCTGTTAAGCCATTCAGGATTTATGCCACTAATACTGAAAGCTCGTAATGTTTTTTACACGATTTGTCATGTCTATATTCTTTTATTAATTTAATACGCCAAAATCCTTGATTATTTCACTACACTTCTGTTTCTAGTACACTAAGAGATACCTGTTAACGTATCAACAGCGTTCTGCTAACCAAAGTGGTTTGTGTCTTTGCTAGTTAAATTCGAAATTATATTCACGCACATCCTTCGTAAACTAGTCAAACTCGTGTGCGCGGCTCTTGTACATGAGAATGTGGCTTCGATCCCTGCCCAGTCTACCTACCTTACATTTCTTTGAAAGAAAATGCTTCTCAACATACCGTTCGAAACCGTTATAAAACTGTAAGATACAATCAGTGCGCGTAGATCTAGAAAGCGCACAGCTCACACGTTGTGACAAACTCTCCCAATTCCTCATGGTATGTAATCCACACTTTTGGTGGAATTTTGTGACATTTTTTAGAAAGGGACTAAAGGACATATAAACACTAAAAAGAAACTTCTTGAGCAATATACATGTTTGTTTGACAATATATTTTTAGAACATAGTGTGATCAAAATAAACCATTTCAGATTTAAAGTTCAAGATTTAAATTTTTAAAAAATTACTAAAAGATCATGTAAATTCAAGATGAAGGATTCTCGTCTGCGATATCCTCTAGTAACATATATTCCACAATGAATTGGTGGAAAGTTTGGATATTTTTTCAGATGTTTTGGTGCAGTTTTCTTGACCTTGTTTCAAAACAAGACGTCTGAAAATAAAGATAGGGAATTTTGGTATATGATGGTCATTTTAGTGTTAAATTTTTGGTACTTTTTCAATAAAGGACGAAAAGAACCCTTTAAACTTTGAAATAGAGCATATGAATATTCTACGAAAATAATCCCTGTCAAATTTTAACATGGATCGCTCACATGAATTCGCTCAAGTCAATATTTATACTCGATTTATAAATATATTTCCGACAGTATCGGATAAGAAAATTCAAACTTAACAGTGTGTTTGTCTATACTCATCTAGTGTGATCATTTGGCGCTGGAATCGTTCACCCCCAAAGCAAAAACCTAAATTTTAGTGTTATCTATTTAATGATTAGTTTCACGCGTTTTTCACGCGAGTTGTACGCATTTTTCCAAATTATTATCTCCAAATTAAAATCAACATTTCTTTTTATAAAACAAAAATAACATCCAACTGACATAACAACATATAACTTAGTTGAATAAACCGAATTGGAAATGAGTTCGATCGTAGTAAAAGACTACAATATATTTTCCGTTATTGTAACCGAATTAACGCAAAATTCTGCAACCGAATTTAAGTCCAAAAGAAATTCGGTTGCAGTAACAGATTTTTTTATTAATTCGTTTCTTGCAACCGAACTGATGACAAATTCGGTTATTGGAAACAAACTAATGTAAAAATGCTGTCGATACAAGGTAAACTATTTGAAATTTTGTTGTTGCAACCGAATGAATCACAGAACAGATTGTTGCAACCGAATATCAGTCATTGCGACTAATTTCAATTGTCTCAATCTGACTTCGTTCACGACAACCATATTTCTCTTTTCAAACATAAATTTCTGTGAGTGTAGTATAGTCAGAGATGGCGATAATAGAGGTGAATTAAGAAAAGAAAAATTATCAACAATGTTTGTTAATTGCTATTGTTTAATCATATTCCATCATAACTATACAGCCGGTATAATAAATTATACATATTTTCAATATATTTTATACATAAAATATAAAAATCAAAAAAAATCAAGCTTGTTTGTGTAGTCTTCATGTCTGTCGTCACATAAATCCATCAACAAAAGTGCGACGATGTCTGCATGATAAGATAGATGGACAGAGAGACATTCAGCCTGTCTTGTGGACGAATGAATAAGAGACAACAAGACAGACTGACTAGTCGATGGATGAATGTACCCCCGGTACGTGCTCAAGTGTGTGATGTGTATCACAACGATCATTGACTTAGGTTAGTTAGCTTAGCTTAAGTTAACTATCAACAACGCGACCAACATCTTCGTCTTACCCTACACAGAAACTTCAACTCCCGACTGACTCTCATTAAAATTGCTATTGTTCAGCTAACGAAGGCGGGCGGAGGTGGAACCAGTATACAGGGCTATAGGCTTGCATGTGATTTCTTTTGTTTAGCATGAGAGTTTGGAAACAGAAAAAAACAATGGCAAAGAAACTATAAACAAATAAAACAAACAATTGTCTTTGTTGAGATGTATATGATGTTGAAATTCTCTCACTTAATTTGGTTACCTGACCGTAAATCTTGACCATCAAAAGACAGTAAAAATATGTTGTTGTCCACCAGACACAGCACAGTGGAAGAATTCTAAAAGAAACTAGAAATTAATGTGGAATTTTGGAATAGCTTATGGGATATAAATTGCTTACACTGAGAAAAAAAATCCGATGAGTGTTCGAACTCACGGGCGATGTGTTAACACCTTTTTGCTACACGGTACCTGTTCGATTTCTATGAACACATTCGTAAATGTTACATTGGAAAATAAAAAACAGCGTTCAATCATATGATGACGTTACAGTTAAATAATATTAATACTTAAAATTATTTAAAGACCCAGTGCAAGCACATGTGCCATTGTTTTCTTGCTTAATACTTTTTGTTTTATTCCCACAAAAGTCAAAGAATGCAAAGCAACAGACACTTGTACATAGATACATACATTGTTATATTCGTACGATATAACCGAAGATCAACATAAAATACTTTTTTAATATTACTCCAAATTAATACTCCAAATTAAAACACTTCAATCTCGGCTCGCCGATATCGGATCGCCTTAATTTTTGGCCTAAACTCTTGGTCGAAACCCGCACTAGCCTTTTAATCCAAAAATTAATAAAATCGGCTATGAATTTCTGGAGAAAATCGCGTGGGAAAATAATATGAAAATCGCCCAATAATCACTTTCAATACCGACTGCCAAGCAACGAACAAACAAACGATGATAAGACAAAACCGAAGATCAACATAAAACACTTTTTTAATATTACTCCAAATTAATACTCCAAATTAAAACACTTAAATCTCGGCTCGCCGATATCGGATCGCCTTAATTTTTGGCCTAAACTCTTCGTCAAAACCCGCACTAGCTTTTTAATCCAAAAATTAATAAAATCGGCTATGAATTTCCGGAGAAAATCGCGTGGGAAAATTATATGAAAATCGCCCAATAATCACTTTCAATACCGACTGCCAAGCAACGAACACACAAACGATGATTTACTCTTCCAAACCTAACACTTGCGTATGTATTAAATTTATAGTTTACTGCCCTAGAGGCGCGCGTATAGATGTTAACACATCAAAAAAAACATTGAAATCACTTATAAATTTACACATAAAGCGTTTTTCAGTAAGAGCGCTACAAAAGTATTTTTAAATAAAACAAAACCGGTTTTAGATACCAATAAAATTCTTTATTCCTGTGAAAGTACGTTCGATGCCATTATGTATGCAACTCGATTTCTTTTGAATGGCCACCACGGGCACGCTTGCAGAAGTCCAGACGCTGAACCCAATTTTCGACGGTTTGCAAGCATAAATCGGCCGATACTGCTGCAATTTCACGTTCGATATTCGTACGAAGTTCATCAATCATCGCTGGCTCGTTGGCATAGACCATAGACTTGACGTAGCCCCACAGGAAATAATCTAACAGCGTCAAATCGCACGACCGAGGCGGCCAATCGACTGGGCCATTTCGTGAGATAACACGTTCACCAAACTTGGTTTCCAATAAATTGATTGTGACATTCGCCTTGTGGCTTGTGGCGCCATCCTGTTGGAACCACATGTCCTCCAAGTCCATATTATCCAATTGGGGCCAAAAATATTCGGTTATCATTGAACGGTAGCGATTCGCATTCACAGTAATGTGCCGGTCGTCACCATCACGGAAGAAGTACGTCCCAATTCAGCCGCCGGCCCATAAACCGCACCAAACCGCAATTTTTTCGGGATGCAATGATGACTCATGGATTACGTGTGGATTGCTGTCTGACCAATAACGCATATTTTGCTTATTGACGAAGCCATTCAGCCAGAAATGAGCCTCATCGCTGACGACCACAAATTGGACGTAGCGCTCTTAAAGTTGAGGCCACTGACTCCAAATTTCGGTAGTAAATTTTAATCATTTCGACTCGTTGTTGGCTCGTATATCTTTCCATGATGAAATGGCAAACCTTACTGAAGAAAAATGTCAAAAGAGGGGGAAAAAATATGGCGCCGTTTGCTGTCCCTATCGATTTACTTTTGTAGCGTCTCTGTTGAAAAACCCGTTATTTTTAAAAAATTTAATTTTATTTTGAAACCTCCACTAATAAGACTTTTCCGAGTATTTTAATTTTGAACTCTTACTATTCTATAAATACACTGTGATAGTTGTTGTCAAAAGACGCCGAAGACAAGACCAGAGGGACCAGTTTTAACCTAATTCGGGCACAAGGAATCCAATTTTTTTTTAATTTTGACTAATAGAGTGGATTTTTTTTATTATTCGTCGATTTTGACTCACTTTGACAGCCACTAACTTCTATTTAGTTGGTTGTACCGCTAAACCTTCTTCAGCAAAGTTATTCGAAACGTATTGGGCCGCAATATTAGGGAACAAAACTTACACCTAAACCCGGGATTTTGGGGGTGTTTGATTCAGAACATCGGAAGAAAAGTAATTTTCCGACTTTCTTGGAATTTTCTGTTCACAAATTGCCAGAAATCAGATTCTTTCGCCAAATAAGAGAAAGCCTGTCGCTATATAACTATATTTATGTACTCGTATTCATTTTCATTATCGAGTTCCATTTAATTTTTATTTTTTGTACACTGAAAAAATTTACTGGGTACAAACCATTTTCTTTAATTGGGGTTTGAACCAAAGAAAAAATAAAAAGCTTCAATATAAGTTCAATACTTGAAAAAAAAGTACTCTCGCCGACTTTTTTGTGGGTTACGTCGTAAACAGGACAACGAACAAAAAAGTACGCGTACTGTTGAAAACAATACAACTGGCAAATATACATATATTTTGTATGAAACCGTAATTGTAACTGAAAAAACTAATGATTCCTCGTACCTGAATTAGGGTAAAATCGTCCTCTCCCGCCCTGTCTCATTTTTCGACTTATTAATGACTTCCTACGATAATATTGGTATAAAAGGGATAATACTTTTATAAAAAATTAATAATCAAGAGTATATTTAGTTTAATCGGTTTCACATAAAGCACGTTTCCTTTTTTAAACTCCCATTATATTGCTAACGTTGCGAAATAAAATATACTACAGTGTTTTGGATATTCTTCGGCGGAACCCATGGGTGTATTGGCTATTACAATCGTGTGGTTAATACGTCTTCGGCATCTTGTTCAAGGATTGGGACGTTTACGCTTTTATTTTGCAACTTACTCATGACGCTGAAAAATGTGTCTTCTGTTATTGTTTGGAAGCAAATAGAACGTGTTTCCATCTTATCGCAAATATACTATACTTCTGTCCAAACACATTTTGTTTGCTATTCAATATTACATATTTAGGACACAATGATTAATAGGTTATAATACATGTATTTTTGGCCCAAATGTGGCGTTATTTGTTGTAAACTTCTGAAAAAAACGTGACACACCATAACAACACAAAAAACAGAAGATCTTCTATTCACGAAATCAATGCTTGCCCACATGTACATGGTTCCTGCAATATGTTGCGGGGCCATTATTTTTCAGAGTGTAGCTATGATTCCACTTCAAAATTGCAGATTTATTTCCAGCTTTTTTTAATATTTATTCCACTGTGCGATAGAATTTCATTACCTCGGGCTACGATCTTGATTATTGTTAGCATTAGAGACCTTTGTGTCTGAAAAGTGGTTTCATGTTTTTGTTCATAGAGATACGAAAATCTTTTGGTAGAAAAACATTATAGGAGTGAACTTTCTTAAAACTGAATGTAGAGATATAATTCAATAGAAAGACTAGTCGATAAGGATGATACGTATAACACAGACATTTTGCCACAATATTCCATGAAGAACAAGTGAAAGTGTTAAATTCGGCTGTGCCGAATCTTTGATACCCTCCATCTTAGTGTTAACTAGCAAAATATTAAATTTTAAAAAGGATCTTTTTTTAAAAAAGAAAATGTACTTTTTTAAAAAAAATAAAAATAAGTTACTTGTTCACAAATGCAATTACTTGTTCACAAATGCAGGATGCTCACAAATGCTCACAATGCTCACAAATGCATTGCTCACAATTCTCAAATGCTCACATTGAAAATGTACTTAAGAAACTGTACTTTGAAATGTACTTTGAAATGTACTTAATGTACTTAATGTACTTTGAAATGTACTTTGAAATGTACTTAAGAAATGTACTTAAGAGGAAATGTACTTAAGAAATGTACTTAAGAAAGAAATGTACTTAAGAAGAAATGTACTTAAGAAATGTACTTAAGAAAGAAATGTACTTAAGAAATGTACTTAAGAAATGTACTTAAGAAATGTACTTACTGAAATGTACTTAAGAAATGTACTTTGAAATTTACTTAACGTACTTAATGTACTTTGAAATGTACTTAAGAAATGTACTTTCTTTTAAGAAAATTTACTTTTTCAAAAAAAAAATAAAAATAAGTTACTTGTTCACAAGTAAAATAAAAAAGCTTTTTTTAAAAATAAAAAAGCATTTTTTGAAGAACTGTTAAAAAAAAACAAGCCGGGATGAGAGTTGAACCAACAACCCTCAGACTCCAACGCGCAACCCTTTACCCATCAGGCCACAGCGACCTTATCAAGTCTGACAAAATTCATATAAATGTATGAACACATGAAAGTACATCTAAACATTCTAAAGTACTTACCTATTATAAAGAACAACAAAGATTTTCAACATGGAAATTCACCACACGGCAAAAGGAGTAGTTTCGTATAAAACCATAAAAATTAATGTGAAAATTTTATGAGTTTTTTTACGTTTCCAATCATAAAATTTTTTCCAATAGACCAATTTCGCTGATTTTCAATACCAAACTGCTCAGGAATACGTGGAACATTCTGGCCAAAAACTAAACCGCGTTATCGCCGATTGAAGTCGTGAGAATGTTTTCAACAGACGGACAGACGGACATGGCTATATCGACTCCGGTTGTTATAAGGATCAAGAATATATTTACTTTATGGGGTCGCAAAGCCTTATTTCTATATGTTACAATCAGAATGACAAACTGATATATACCCTCTATCACTTACAGTGGAGGGTATAAAAAGGTTAGACCTCCTCAAATTCATTGGGTTTTGCCCCTTCTAACTTATTCACAATTGAAATTTAAACAACTACAAATTTAATTTTGAGAAATATCAATTCCAATTCTTCTATTTGAATTTTAAAATAAATCAATTAAAATATAAAGCACATTAACTGAAATTCAAAACACATCAAATTAAAATTAAAAGACATTAATATAAACTGGTTATACCTAGCTAATGAAATAACTTTGCGACAAAATTATATTTCTTTGCTGCAAATGACATTCAAATGACTCTTTTTTCTCTGCATGCACACACAAAGAATTTGCAAATAATTTACAGCAACTGCCTTGAATCATAACCCAGCTGGAAATTTCTTGAAGACGTCTTTAGGGACTAAAAATCTACGCTGACTTCATGATATGGACACCTACTAACATTTTCATACATTTGGTACAAAGTCTGCAGGAATCATCATGACCTGTAGACAAGACGTCCTCAAGTCACAATACATCAACAGTCCAGTTGGCCAAGACGTCTTCAAATTAGTGATATTGTGTCATCATCTTATTACATCACTTGAAATTTAAAACACATCAACTGAGATTTAATTCACATTAAATTAAAATTAAAATACATTAATTAAAACTTAAATGTCATTAGTTAAAATTTAGAATGTACCAACTGAAAATCAAAAAACCAATAGGGTTTGGGAGATGTTGACAGTTGATGGGCATTATGTGTTTCAACTTCCTAATATTTCCTATTCCTCTATTGATGTATTAACAATTTCACTTGATGACTTTTGAATTTCAATTGATGTTTTTTAAATTCAAAGTCTAACAAATATAGATTGATCCATTTTAAACTTCAATGTCTATATTTTAAATTTCAAATGGAAATTTTGATTTTCACTTTTCGCGAAAACGTCCACAACAATATTTTACCATAACCATCAATTTTCACAACATTTCTTTCTTATGCAGGCTTTCATCGAAAGCGATTGCATAGATGTTGTAGTTTCAAACAAAGAAACAACGATTCCGGTTTGTTTTTGTTTACTTGTAACTGAAAATGGAATATCCCTCCACTCAATGAAGGTGGTTAGGCTGAAAGTTGCAAAGGCTTTAAGAATCATATGACCATTCTCAACTTCTTTCTTACTCCATTCCATTCTCATATTATCGGCTGTAAAAGCGTTGAAACCAACTTTGTCAGAATCAAATATGGCACAATGAGTCAAAACTGTATGCAGCTTCAAGTTTAGCTGATTATCCATGGAAATTCCGAAATAGCTACATTTGATTCATGAAATTTGTACCTAACTTTTCATACCAGATTTGTAAAAGTTGATACATTATTAACCAAAATCATATTTCCTGTTGAAAGAGGTTGTCACAAACCGACTTTAGAGGTTGTCATAACCGAGTTTAGAGATTGTCACAATCGAGTTTTGAGGTTGTCACAAATGTCATTAGGGTTTTCACAACCGACTTTATTGGTTGTCACAATTAACTTCAGAGGTTTGTTATAACGAATTTGGTTGTTGCCAAAAAGAACTTTAAAAGTTGCCACGACCGACTTTGGTGGATGTCACAACCGCACTTGGTGGTTATCACCACCGACTTTAATGGTTGTCACAATGGTCTTTGGTCGTTATCACAACCGTATTTGGTGGTTATCACACCCGCATTTGGTGGTTGTCACAACCGCATTTGGTAGTTGTCAAAACTGCATTTGGTGGTTGTCACAACTGGATTTGGTGTTTATCACCACCGACTTTAATGGTTGTCACAACGGTCTTTGGTGGTTATCACAACCGTATTTAGTGGATGTCAAAACCGCATTTGGTGGTTGGCTCGACCGGATTTGGTGGTTGTGAAAACCGGATTTGGTGGTTATCACAACCAACTTTAGTGGTTGTCCCAACCGTATTTGGTGGTTACCACCACCGACTTTTCAAGTTGTCACAACCTTCTTTGATGGTTATCACAACCTTCTTTGGCGGTTATCAGAACCGCATTTGATGGTTGTCACAACCACATTTTGAGGTTATCAATATATACTACAGTGGTTGTCACAAACCGACTACAGTGGCTATTACAACCGACTTCAGTGGTTGTCACAACCGACTACAGTGGTTTTACAACCGTCTTCAGTTGTTTTTACAACCAGCTTTACAGGTTATCACAACCTACTTTAGTAGATATTACCACCGACTTTAATGGTTGTCACAACCGTCTTTTGTGGTTATCACAACCGCATTTGGTGGTTGTACCACATTTGCTGGTTGTCGCAACCGCACTTAGAGGTTGTCACGTTCAGTGATTGTCACAACCGACTTCAGTGATTGTCACAACCGATTTCAGTGGTTTTCACAACCGACTTCAGTGGTTGCCACAACCGCATTTGGTGGTTGTCATATTTAACTTCAGTGGTTGTCCCACCCGGCTTTGCAGGTTCTGACAACCGACTTTAGTATATGCCACAACCGACGTTAGAGGTTATCACAACCGACTTTAGAGGGTGTCATATTCGACTTTAGAAGTTGTCATAACCGGCTTTACTTGTTGTCGCAACCGACTATAGAGGTGATCAGAACCGACTTCATTTTTCGTGATAACAGATGTTAGATGTTGCCACAACTGACTTTATACATTGTCACAATCGACTTTAATGGCGATTTCGTTTCCTGGAAAAATTCAACATTTTTGTGACCTTTGCCCTAAAAGTGCCCTTTTTGTTAGTTTGTAAAAAAGTCCAACCCTATTTCAAAGTTTTGTGGTCTTTTCTGGAGACTTTTGCACTCGACACGTGCATAAATTTTGAATTTTCTGCCCTCTCAGCCAGTCACGGGGGAGAATTTTGCCCGTGTTTTTTGCATGTGTTCTTAGTTCTTGCTAAGCCATTTTTTCTAACTTTTGTGTAGGGCGCTAATCTACTTTACGCGGCTTCAGTTAAAATCCCATAACTTCTAAAAAGAAGTGGTCGAAATTTTATTTTAGCGCGAATAACAAAAAATTCCAATAGTTTTGTTACTTTGTCGACCACTTTGTACGACGAGTCGCTTAAAATTACTTAATATCGCTTAGGTATCCATATACACTGGGCGAATATGTAAGATAAATGAGGTAAATAAAAACCTTAAAAAACAAAAGGTTAAATACAGTTGTGAGAAAATGCGATATAGTTATGTTCATTTCTCACCCCAAACAAAGGCAACCCTGTGAAGGGGGATGGCAATATTTTTTACATGTCGCCCCAGACGATCAAGAAGTAGACGACCAGAAGTGGTGCGCAATTTGGCAACCCTCGTAAAACAGAACCAAAAGGTCCACACGATTCACACAAACGCATATCTCTCTAGCGTCATAACTTGTTTATTTCATACTTTTTACATACTTTATGTAATTTTACTTAAATATGGATGGAATTTGTATAGCTATATTCAATAACAATGTCAAAAAACCGCTCGTGCATTGAAATAGTCAATGAAGAGAGTAAGAAACAGAGCCGAGAGTCCTAACGCTTCACCCGTTCTGTTTATTTGCATTTGAGTCAAGAGAAATTTTGACTGTCTACTCCAGTACATGGTTTTTGATGTCGCCTCATACAAGGGCAATATTATTTTTCGAAATGTTTGGGGCAAAATATATTTCGTTGACAACACGTTTTTTATGTGGCGGATTCGTTTGAACTTTTTCAGTCAACACTGGATATGCCTAGGTAACGAAATATTTTTGGGCTAGAGGTATTTATCTTTGCTGCAAATACAATCCACATGTATTTTTTTTATCTGCATGCACAGACAAGGAACTTGCGAATGATTTACTATAATTGCCACGAATCATAACCCAGTTGGGAATTTCCTACAGATATCTTTACTGAGTAAGAGTCCCTGCTGACTTCATGAAATTAATACCTCCTGATATTTTCATACATTTGATAACAAGTCTGCAGGAATCATTCGCAGGTTGTCAATGTTGCGCTGACATTATGACATATAGGCAAGACGTCACAAATCATCTGTGGGTCAGTTGGCCTAGCCGACACCAAATGTGGTGATATTATGTCATATTCTATGTACTTATATATTTGAGGTTATCATTACCTATATTAGAGGTCGTCACAACTGACGTTAATTGTTGTCATAACCAACGTTAGTTCTTGTCACAACCGACGTTAGTTCTTGTGACAACCGGCGGTACTTGTTGTCATAACCGACAGTAGTTGTTATCGCAACCGACGCTAGTTGTTGTCAGAACCGACTGAAGTGGTTGCCGTATCCAACTTTGGAGGATGACGTAAGAGACTTTCAATTCAAATTTCCACTGCATAATTTACAAAATAAAATCTAAATTTAGAATTTAATTTACAAACCTATTTATTTTATAAGCAGGATACACAATTTATATAAATTTTACATATTTATTTTTTTCTCACGTTAGACTTATATCCCTTTTCATAATTATACTTTCAGAATTGTGAATCAATCCAATAATGATGAAATAGAAATCAAATAAAAATCTATCAACAATAAAAAAGCAACATATTTTGGTGTACTTGGATATCTTTATCAAATTGTCAATCCTGATCCTAAAAAGGTAAGTTCAGATACAATTCCCTTTCAAATTTGTACTTTAGAAATATTTCGAAACATTGTAAAATTATATCCTGCCACTATGAATCAATGGTTCCTATATGTTAACTACTTTCTGATTAGAACTATTACCATTTCATACCCTCAGTAGCAAACACACGAACTGTCAGTTTCAATGATTTGCTAGGTGGTTTCTGGACTGTGGCCCAACAGATTTAAAATCAAAATCGTGGAAATAACTTTACTCAATATCCACCACATTCTATTACATCAAACAACTCCTAAAGTGAGAAGACCGAAAATTAATTCATACCAAACATTTGTGATTGTATGTCAAAGGATATAAACTGAAATATATATGGGGCATTCGTTTATTTTGTTTCGAATCTGACAGCCAAATCAATATCATAGAGTAAAATGCAATGTTTTAATCCTACCAGGTTAGAGTTTTTTCATGGGTGTGAAGGTTCAAGCTATATTGACTCTTTGGGAGGGGAAAAGTTCATCAAAAGTTATTGGTCTCTTCGACAAAACTTCACGGTAAGATCCAAACTTTAATTTCCTGCTGAGTCGGTGTGCGAAAAAAAGGGTCCATCCTAGCCTCTTTAATAAACAAGTAGGAGATAATTATTCTAAAATCGGAAAATATATAAAGGTGTTTCAAGTATTTAATGAAAAAAAATTGTTTGACTTAAAAGCTTCAGGCGTTCTTATCGGGTTCACAGTATAGAATACTCTTCAACATTTAAAAATGTTCACAACGAGGGGAAATATTCGGACGTGTTGTACATCTACATCTACTATTTTATCAAAAAGCGACAAAGAATGTCCCATATATAACAATTTCGTCAATGGTGCGAGTAATTGATGCCTGGAACTGAGTACATAACGTCCTTTTATTGATACATTAAAACCTAAATCCTACCACTTTATCGTTAACAAATTACAAATTTTGGGCAAAAAAGTATTTTAATGCATAATGTTTGTGTTTTGCCCGCACATTGAATATTTTCACAAAATTAAGCAAGAAAAAATGCATGAACATGAATAGAGATTTTGGGTAAAGGACGAACTTCATCAGGTTCATTTGTATATAAAATCATTTTTACACTCACACTAATGTAGTTTACATGTTCGGATTGTCTATGTTTACATAAGTGTCCAAGCAAAATTTGTTTTTCTGAGTGTCATAGTTTCAAACTGATATTAAATACAAATCATTTGCGTTTAAGTCATGGCAGTTGCTGTAAATCATTCGGAATTTACCTGAGGGTGTACGCAGAGTAAAAAACGTTTGTATGTAGTTTGCCACAAAGAAAACTGTTTTCCCCGAAAAACTACTTCCTTTACTACCTACACGTTGAGTTTTGTTTTGTTGTTTTGAAGAAAATATAAATATATATAATAATTGTACAAATTTAGTCTACTTGTGTCTAAACACATTGTGTTTGCTATATTATGTAACATGTTTGGGACACAATGACCCAAATATGGGTTTTTTTGTTGGAAACTGCTGAAAACACAACATGTACATGCTTGCAAACATCATGGAACCCCAAAAGTTGTTGACCACAAAAGTTGTGGTCGTTTGCCGTAAAATTCATTTGTATTGTTGGAAACGAACTTCATTTCAAACAACAATTTTTGTAACAATTTTTATAAAATTCGGGAAATATAGAACATTTTTGTGAACATATGGAAGACGAACAACTGTAAACATACATTCGCATACACTACAAAGTGATCTCTCTCTCTCTTGAATTGTATATCTCTGGATTCATGAAAATCAAATATACAAATCAACGTGTAGAAATTTGAATTGAAATAAAATAATGAGATTAAATAATTTCAAACCGAAAATTTACTTTGCCAGTATTCTGGAAGTCAAATTTCGACCACTTTTTCAAACAATAGGTACCCTATTTTGGCAATGGCTCACACAATGTTGTCTTCAGTGTCCAGATTGTTTACAAAAATCAATGAATTCACGTAACCCCAGAGAAAATAGTAAGAGGCGTTTAATCGCATGAACTTGGTGGCCAATTGACTGAATCACTTCGAGAAATAAAGCGTTCATCAAATGTTTTCTGTAATAAGTCGATTCTTTGACCCGCTGTGTGCCATGTGCCGCTGTCCTCTGGGAAAAACGTGTCTTCCGTCAACATTCCATTCAATTGGGGCACTACCTATTCGGGAACCATGGCTCAATTCAGCTCGCCATTGACGGTAACATTCTCGCCGTTCTCATGTTGAAAGAAGAAAGAACTAACAATTCCACTGGCCCATAAAGCACCCCAAACAGTGAGTCTTTGTGACTGTACTGGAGCCTTGCAAATCTCAAGTTTATTCTCTTCTGTCCGACTGCGGCAATTTTTCTTATTGCCATGTCCATGGAGCCAAAATTTATGGCGAGCGTAAAAAATAGTCGTAGCACACGGCAACATTCCCGAACTGAACCATGACTTTTGAAAACAATTTCCGCAATTTGCAAGCGGTGTTCTGTCGTTAGTCTATTCATGATAAAATGGAATACCAAACTGATCTCAACTGATAATAGCTATGTCAGATCTGTCCTATATGTCAGCGTTAAATCATTATCGGAAAATGGAACCTCTAAAAAAACATCAGTTATTTAGTTGTTGTCCATCTTTGCGCATTCAGTACCTGTGATAGCTTCTTAGATATACGCTTGGTTTAACGATCATGATGCTCGGCTTTACTCTGTTCCAGAGGAAGTGTAACCACTAAAATAAAATTAAATCTAATTCAAATATAAATCCGAAATGTATCCCATTCAGAACAATTTTTTAAAATTTTTTATCATGGGTAAAAAAATTATAATAATTTTGGGGTAAATAAACGATCATTAATGACCATAGAAGCGAATTTTATGATTAACTTCTTTTTGGTGCAACGTTTCAACTTTTGTTGACAACGCTGGGTGTATATGTATCAGATGAAAGTAATTTTTTAGCGGCAAAAAACAAATACAAAATAATACCAAATATATTTATATACACGCGGCTTTGAGCCTGACCCTATCGAAAGCTCCCATTTTCTAAACGGGTGATAGCACGTTATTGTATCTTATACAATGAAAAATGTTCTTCTCCTGAATAAAAACCCCAACCGAATTTTAAAAGATTATTTGTCCAATGTATTCTATGAAGCGCCACCAAGAGAGAGCTTCCCCCAATCTGTGAGCTGCAATCTTTCTACTTTCAATTTCACTGATTAGGCCACACAGTTTACTCGAGTTTCGAGCGGTTTCTTTGCCAAGTTTTTCTAGGCTAATTGCTCGATAGTGTTGCCATCACTAAGCGAGGTGACCGTCGTTGGTACAAATGTAAGATAGTCAGATTAGCTACGAACCCACGCTTTCATGTACAAGAACAGCCCACACATGCTAAAAAAAAACGGTCTCTGTAACATAGCCTCCCAAACATATTCTGCAGGAACCATGTAAAGGGTGTCCCAACAAGAGCGCAATTTTTTTTGATGCAGCAATTGAATTGTTTCTCTGGCTGTATGACATGTGGCGCCGTCTTGTTGGAACCACATGCCCTCCACATTCATTTCTTCAATTCGAGGCAAGAAAAAACTGGTTATCATTTCACGATACCGAACACCATTGATTGTTTGCGCTTGACCTGCCTCATTTTCACAAAAAAAGGTCCAATGATTCCTCCAGCCCAAAAACCATGATTCTCGTGAATCACTCGAGGATTTTTCACACCCCAAATGCGACAATTCTGGCTATTGACGAAGCCATCAAAATGGAAATGGGCCTCGTCACTGAAGATGATTTTAGCGGCAAAATCAGCATTTTTTTTGGTAAAACAATTTCACAATGAGAATGCGTTGTTCATTCGTGTAGCGCTCCATTTTTACTAACCTCGTACCTTCTACTAGCAAACAATAACAATTGTTCAAATGTCAAACAATGACACTTCGAATGTTGCCAGATTTAAAAATTGCGTTCTTGTTGGGACACCCTTTATATGTTTGGAACAAATTCCAAATAATTATGTGTTTTCAAGTCGTAAACTCACTTATATTTAAATGCAACTATTAACATGTTAAATTGCAAAGAGGCATACTTTTGTGTGGAATCAATTCGTGTGTTTCCTCCTGAACCACCGATTGGCGACTTAATGCATGAAAGCAAAAAGTCAATATAAACACTCAGTTCATTTGAAAACGGCTTCAGGAATATTTATGAATCACTGACTGAAAGAATAATGCAAAAATACAGTTATACACTTGCGATAACATTAACTTAGGCTGAAAACAATCTTTCTCTTTCCGCCTTTTAGCATTTTGCTCTCGACAGAGCATAGCGACAAAAAAAGTAAACTGTGCACCAAACACAGCTGTAGTTGAATCAAAAACAAAACTATATTTGGATGACAAACTCGCATATTATAACATACTAATCATTGTGTTTCAAACATGTAATATTGAATAGCAAACACAATGTGTTTGGGCACAAGTATAACATATTTGTGACAATCTAAAAACAAACCTTATACTATTTGCATCGAAACAAGAAATAAATATGTATAGATTTTTCAGCGTGCACTAACTATAGCACTACCGACAACCGACACCCAATGCGACGTAGTACCTGCTCTGAATTGCTGTCTCTCAGACGGTGGCCTATCTAAATCTGAACAACCCTCCATAAGAAATTTTCCTTATAATTTTTTAGTTTATAGACTTTAGGTAATAGACAATACAATAAGTCAAACATTCAATTCACTATATGTTAAAAACTATAAGGGCGAGTTTCACACTCGTCATTTAAAAGCTCAATTCAAAAGCTTATTGAAATTTTTCATATTAAATGACAAGCATCGGGCATTTAAAGTACATTTCAATGGAGAATTTTCAACTATGAAACTGACCATAAAGGTAATTAAATAATTACACCCGGCTGTCAACGTATTGCAGGAAACATGTATATGTTAGCAAGCATTGTTTTCATGAATTGAATATCTGCCGCTATTTTGTTACTTTGTTGTATGTCATGTTTTTGTTTTCAGCAGTTTCAACAATCAGAGCCACATTCGGGCCACAAAAACAAATATACTTTATTTGCGGCAAGCTATGAACAAGTTATATTTGCATCCAAACAATGAAAGATTGTAAATTTTTCAGCGTGTAAGTATAGATATTGGGCCATCACGACTTCCTTTAATGTTGTACAATTCGCAAGCCTTTTGACAATGACAATATTCAACAAACTGATTATTAGCTGTGATTTGCTTTTCCGCTGTTAATACAAGTATGGGAATTTTATTCCACACTTTCGACAACATGACAAATGGCAATACCCTTTTATACACTTGCAAAGTCTTGTCCTCGTATATCCATATCGTTTGTCATTGTTTGTGTGGTGTTAACGTTTGATTAAATTCACATTTTAAATATTCGGTTCAATGGTTTGTTGAGATTTCCCATCAGTTTCAATCAATCGATTTTAATGCATCGTATATCCTTTGTCAACATCACCCTCATCTGCAGTCTCTCTCTATGATGCTTTAACGTGACATATAATTGAAAGAGAAAGACACCAAAACCATTACAACTAAACTTAAATGGGATTATACCTATCTATGAGATGAATGCTGATAGTTTACACGACTTCAGTCAATGATGAATTTCAAGGATCATATGGAAACATGCGAGGGATATGACAGAAGTAAAACATGTGAACGACGAATTGGACACACGTCTCCCATCTGAACTTTTCGTTATATTGGTCATATTCGTATAAATTTTGTATTTCAAAATATTTTTTTAGCACACCAATTACATGTCGCTTATGGTGGTATGAATCGACACTGGTCACTACTTCTCCTTACACCCGTGTAAATACAAAATATCACATGCCGTGCCACGGTACACGCGTTTGGAACGAAGTTCCTTTCGCTTTATATTATATACTAGTTAGTTCCAACACGCCTAAGGCGCCCGTTGAAAAACACTATAATTCAAATGGATCTTTAAAAAAAGATACTTTATGTTAAATAGTAAACCTTTTTTAAGAATTTTTTTTATAGAATGTTTTTTTTTAAAGTATATTTTTAGGTCCATTTTGTAAGAATATGTATTATATTTTCCCCGTAAAGTTAATTTTTTAAAGAAATTTACTTCTTTTATTTAAATCTAATGTTTTTTAAGAAATGGTACTATTTTTAAGAAGAAGTACTTTTCTTAAGAAAAACCATGTGTCTAAATTTTTTTAACAAAAAGTACTATCTTAAGAACAGGTACTTTTTAAAGAAGTGGTACTCTTTTTAGGAAAAGGTTATTTTTTTAAGAAAATTCACTTATTTTCAGAAATGCTACTTATCTCAAGAAAATAAAAGAAAATGTATAACTTTATTTTTAAGGAAATGTAATTTTAAGAAAATAAATTTTTGTAAGAAAAGTTTTTTTTAAGAAATGGGATTTCTTATCATTCTTTATCTCAAGAAAAGTTATTTTATTTCACACACAAGGTGCTCTTTAAAGAAATAGGTAGTTCTTTAAGAAAATGCGATTTGTTGTAAGAAATTATACTTTTTATGAAAAGGTATTATTTAAAAAAAAATTGGTGCTATCGATTTGAAGTACTCACCGGGATAAGTATCACTGCCGAATTAGTCACCCCGACATCTTCCAACTAGGTCAAAGAGGCGCACGTCAAGAACGGCTATAGTCACTACTTTTGTGGAAACCTTCTCATGCGGATTAGTAGACACTCTGTAAAATATAGTTAAGAAAGTTACGCGTATGTCGACGAAGTGGCAAGTTACCAGCTCCCTAAGGGTAACCTAAGTACCGAGCTGGTGTTTTTTACAAAACCCCACCACGGCACATATTACATTGAGTGGGTCTGAAATTAAGCTTACGGAGTCCGTCAAATAACTTACGATGTTTTGGAGTTTCACACCTTACCTTATATGTTGAATGTGCGAAATGCTAAGGTTGAACACTAGGGTGTCCCAAACAATTTTTTTTTTCGATTTTCATGGTTGCTCAAGCTTGATTGGAACGCTTAGTGGGTATAATATTTTTGAGATTTTTTTCAAATTTTTCGGAAGAGGTTATAAATTTTTACTAAGCAAATTTATCCAAAATTTACGAAAAAATGTAATACGTGGTACCATATTGAGGAAACTTATTGCCAAAACTGATGGTTTATGCAAATACAATAAAGATTTGGACTTTTAGCTTCAAAACTGTTGACTTACAAACCAAGAAATTCGTGGTAATTGACCGAGTTTTAAGTAAAATTTAAAAACGCAAGGAATGCCAGAGTTTTGGGGGAAATTCGACTTGCGTGACCTCTAAACCACTTCCAAAAAATCTGAAAAAATTCTCAAAAATACTTTACCCCATAGGCTTTCAAATAAAGCTTGAGCAAAAAAAAAATGTTATTGATGGGACACCCTATTGGACACTATACTTGAAAAAGGGTTATTGGCTGCAAATTGTTAGTTTCACGTCAGATTGTTAACTGGGTCTACACAACGTTGGGAACACCGATAATGGGGTATCTGATGCACATTTGTTGCCGTTAGATATGAGGGGGAACTAGATTGCTTTTACAACTGTCATTGAGTTATGGCACATGTCACAATGGAGCGAGATCGGAATCAATCACAGAGCAGTGTTCTTCGGAAATATCACACTCATGTGCCTGAAAGGGGTTTCTGGGACAACAGGGTTCTTGGTGTAGAGGGATATGTAAAACTATACACGGATGATTTGAAACTAACAAAACAGGTAGGGTGTTGGGTATATTCTGGTAAAATTTGTTTGTCTCTCTACAGAGACTCATTGTAAAGTTTGTCGGTAGAAAATCTTGGCGAAATTACCAGTTGATAATCCTCCATCAACAGCATTGTTTGAGAGCCAACGTATTCTCTAACACTCAGGCAGCTATTAAGCGTCTGTAATTACTATTCCTGTACACAACATCGGTTCAAGACTGCCACAGATCTCTTAACGACAATGCTCAGCAGTACGATATTCATCTTATATCTGATCGTCAGGGTAAATGTATATTCTTGTATGTGCAGATGCATAAATTCGAATATAACTTCCAGAGCTCTGCTGGCAGAGCAATTGACATCGGTCTGTTAAATAGTTAACAGACCTATGTTAAACCGCTTTTATATATGGATTATATACAAAAATCGTTAAGTTTTACTAATCTAAAAGGGATTTTAAAGCTATAATTATTAAATTATATAGAAAACATAATAAACTTATTATGCCAGGAGCTTTATGAAAGTTGTATGACCGCAATATATAATATTTCAGAGCATAAGCAAATATATGTTATCAAACGAATTTTAGATCGCTGACGCGATCTCGAGCGGGTTGCGTCAATGGGACTACATGCTGAAAAAAACGTCGTCTGTAACATATTCTCCCACATATACTCTGCAGGACCCATGAATATGTTTGGAATATACTTCAAACGTTTATATGTTTGCAAGTCACAAACTCACTTGTATTGAAATGCTAACATTAGAATGTTTAGTGACAAATATGTATGGATTTACCTGGAAACATATGCGTGCTTCATCCCAAACATCCATATATTTACGCGGAAGCATTCGCATTTGCCCCGAAACATCCATATATTTACGCGTAAGCATTCGCATACTTATACGGAAACATATGCGTATTTCCTTTCAAACATAATAATTTCAAGAAACGAATTATACTTTGATTTCATTATATGTAGGTGTATTATTTATTATAACCAATTTGATCAATATAAATCCGCATTTATAAAAAAATAATACAAAAACTAAGATTTAAATGTACAAATTACTTGCATTGAATGCAATATTTGTATTTGTCATGAACTCAGAATCTGCTACTCTTTTGCTTCTCCTTCCTTTGTTGTCTCTCACGATTTTGTCTTCAGAAGATTTCAACTATGCATTTGTTATCACTATGCGTTGGTACACGAACAATATACTTATCTACAAATCTAGTTCATGCAGGACAAGCGTGTATTAATTAATTGTGTTTTTGTTATTATTTTTCACAAATGGTCCGCAGTTCCAATTTTCTTAATAAAGGCTCGGATATAAAAAGGGTTTCACGTTGTTGCCCTTTCCAGTTTCGTTCCTCAAAATCGTTGCTCATTTTGGTAGCACACATAAATACATTCAAAACATCACAACCATCACAAACCATTTAACCTTCCCAGCGTTTCTTTATTATTTTTTCACTGATCAAGCGCTTTTAAAATCCTCTATCCGATGACCAACTGACTACTGAATATTTGAAACTAAACCGCAATACATCAGCCAAACTAAGAAACACTGACTTCATCTGCAATTCGCACTTTCAGAAATATTTATGAATCACTGACCGAGAGAATAATTCAAAAATACAGATACACACTTACAAGATATACACTTTAATTCTCTTGTTCTCGAGAGAGTATCACAGTGCAATAAAAGCAGCTGTATTTGTATCACAAATACAGTGCAATAAACGCAGCTGTATTTGTATCACAAACACAGATATTTTTGGGTCGCAAACACATATATTATAATATATTAATCATTGCGTCTCAAACATGTAATATTGAATAGCAAACACAATGTGTTTGGACACAAGTATATTATATTTGCGACAAGCCCCAAACACACGTTATATTTGCATCCAAACATAGTGTTACAATTTTCGACGCAATTTCCAAAAACAATTTTCAGAATATCATATTCTCTTGCGAATATAACTTTTTCATATGGAGGATGGAATTAGTGAATCCATGGGGGCCAAACGGGGAAGATGGCGTCAATGGGACTAGTATCATGTAATAGGTATTGGTGTCATGTTTAATAATATCAGACCCGTATTTTCCAAAATGCTTCCAGAATATCATATACTTCGGCGAATAAAGGAATAGAGGACGAATTAAGTGCGTCCATGGTGGCCTAACGGGGAGGGTAGTGTCAATGGGACTAGTACAAAATAATAGGCATTGTTACCTAAATTAATAATTTCAGACCCAGATTTTCCAAAAATTTTTCAGAAGATCTTATTCAACGACGAATATGATTTTTTCATATGGAGGAAGAAATAAGTGCGTCCATGGGGGCCAACCGGGATGGATGCGTCACTGGGACTAGTGTCAAAAATAGGTATTCTAGTTTCTAGTTTAATAATTTCAGACCTACATTTTCCAAAAAACTTTCAGAAAATCATATTCTTCGACGAATATAAATGTTTCATATGGAGGAAGTACTACGTGCGTCCATGGTGGCCGAACAGGGAAGGTTGCGTCAATGAGACTAGTATTTAATAATAGTTATTGGTGTCCAGCTTAATAACTGTAGACCCGCATGTCGCAAAAAACCTTCAGAATATCGTATTCTTCGACGAATATATCATTTCATATGTAGGACGGACTATCGCTCTATTTATAGTATCACTTTGGTTTATAAATTGTACAATCTGCTATAATTTATTCCAACCGCTAAATTTGGTTGTCAAAGGCGTTAGAGTCCTAGGGAGTTTAGAGTATTCCCTGCCCATTATTTACACTGAATGAACATAAAACTTACATCTCCTTATTAATTATGATGACCTTAATTTGGAGGGAGTTTATTCTTATAGTCAATTGCTTTAATTACAGCTACATATTACAGTATATTTTATCTACATAGTAATTAATACAATTTTTCACACATAAAAGTGTCTGAATTCGAATCGAATGCCAGTAAGTGGGAAACATAAATTCACTCTGCTCGAAAATGGAAATGAAACTCCATCAATTTTATAAAACAAACGGAAAAAATATGAAATTTAAGATTACAACTTAATGATTAAGTGGTTTTTAATTTAATCAACATTTTTACAGAGAGAAATTATTGTAGAGAAAATAAAATGAAATTATAAATCAATATGCCACAGTGGGACGAAATAATGTTCATTTATTGAAAATTATGAAGCTGATGGTTAGGTAATATTTCACAATTTTGAGTGTCTCATCGATGTATACTCTATTGATTGTTCTCGGGAAACTCAATTTAAGTGGTAAGGATTTTGTCAGTGGTAACTCTAGGTATGCAAGAGTAATAAACAAGTTAATGAACGCATTCAGAATCATTACAAGACAACAAACTGAATCTGGCAAAGCCTTGTTATCCGAAGAAAGTAATGAAAAATTGGACAGAGTATTTGCATGAGCCTCTGTGCAATGTGTAGAGTCGCAACAACATAAGCTATAACCACAACAAAATGACATACAAACATAGGGATCAAAACTGTATTACTTACGCTTGACTGTATTTCGTACATGTAACGGGATTACAGATAACACTTGATCAATACGATAGTTTGAACTTCTACACACTGAAACATGTCCCGTTTCATGAATACGCTGAAAAATCTGTATTTTTTTTTTTGTTGCTTGGATGCAAATATAACGTGTTTGTAGGCAATCGTGAATATAGTATACTTATGCCTAGATATATTGTGTTCATTTTCAGCGTGAAATGGCATTGCTCTCGGGACATATGGCATGCGGCACCGCTATATTGAAATCAGATATCGTTGACATTCATATTACACAAATTACGAACAATAAAACTAGGTTCTCATGTCGCGACAGTGCGTTATTTACTCCTATTGCACGACCAGCCCCATTTTCGAAGAAAAATGGTTTGATAATTATCCTGCCCAAAACTCACACCACACAGTGAAATGTTGTAGGTGCATATATTTCTTAACATTCTCTCGTGTATTTTCTGAACCCCAAATGTGGCAATTTCGATGACTTACGAAGCAAACAATAATAACGAGCCTCATCGCTGAAGATGGTTGTCCAATATTCCTTAAATTTTTTGATGTGTTAACATCTATAGCGGCGCATAGGGACTAAATCTATCAAACTCAACTCATGCAAACAACACACAGACAGGTTTTCTGCGGCTGCTAAAACCAGATTTTATGCTGCTGCTAAAACCAGATTTTATGCTGCTGCTAAAACCAGATTTTCTGCGACTGCGAAAGAGAATAATGACGTGTTAAACAAAAATGAGCGAGCAAGAGAGCAATGAAAGAGTGGTGTGGCAGGGGTGAGGCAAACGAAATTGTGTCTATAGCGTATGGATTAACATAATAATGTATGTATGTGTCTGTTGCTGGTGTTGAACGGAGATATAAAGCATAGCCACGCAAAATTTCATTTGCAAGCCCATGGGCTTGCGCAGTCGACGTTATGGTGACACACTAATACGTCAGCTACTTCGTACAAAGTATGTGTGATGTTGTGTGTTTGGCTGTTTCGTTGCTGTTGATATGGCAAACATGTGGTTATGTGACACACGTATACGTCAGCTATTTCGGACAAAGTATGTGTGATGTTGTGTGTTTGGTTGTTTCGTTGTTGTTGCTATGACCAAACAAAGCGAGTCATTTGATGTTCAGCATTGCCCAGTGTATACAAAAACAAGTAGAAACGGTGTTAAGTTCCGCCGGGCCGAATCCTATATACCCTCCACCATGACAATTTACACTCAAACTCTCCACTCTTTACATTCCCTTAACAGTTTTTCTTTTAAGTACCCCCCCCCCCCCCTGCACCAACTACCCACACAAACACTCCACGATACAGCAAGCACAAATAAATCACCAACATATCAGTAGTAGTAGTAGTAGTTGTTGTTGTTGTTGGTGTTGTTCTTTTTATTTCTATTTATAATTGTTTTCTCACACTTTTCGATCTTTGCATTATCTTAACAGTGTTTCTTTTAGGTACACCCCGACCCCTCACACAAGTACTCATCGACTCCACAAGCAATGGAGTATATTTTAATATGTGTGGTTGTGATTTTTTCCAATGTAACATTTACTAATGTGTTCATAAAAATCGAACAGGTACCGTATAACAAAAAGGTGTTCGAACACTCATTGCTTGTTTTTTAAATTAATTTTAAAATTTCCACCTCAGTCTGTTTTCTAAAATGTTCTATTATGCAGAACAACTGAGTTACAAACGACACTTGAACTAACATAATTTTTTTAATTCCATAGTGAGAGCTTTTAAATTTCAAATTTTTGCCAAATAACTACTGCTCATGGAAATGACAAAATCAAACGAAACAGAATAGACACAATATGTGTTCGTCTGCTTCGAGGACGACAGTGAAAAAAACAAAATTCGTAGCCGACAGCAACAGTTATTCGGAATAAAATGACTAACAACTACGGTAGTCAGAGCAATTGTGTTGATAGTTTATGCAATAGCAAATGTGGTAGTCCTTTGCATTTGCAAACCTATTAGTCAAAGCAAGTATGCTGATAGTGTTAAAGGAAACGTTGGTCATTTGGCTGTGAATTGGCCAGCTGTGAATTTGGAATCAAAAAATTGAAATCAAAATTGGAATAAAAATCCCATGAAGAGACAGACTAGGTAGACTTTCTCATAATCGGCGTGCTTATAAGTTATACACTCACTTATTCCAATCTACCTACAATTAAATAGGCAGAAATACCTATTAATACAAATAGCAACTCAGATCAAATTCGTTTCGAATGGGTAAAATTTGATAAAAGTGAATCTGTCTCGAGACCAATATATTTCATTCGATATATTCGAATGTGAAGTCCGTTGCGAGTTTGAGACGGATCCGAAAAAATAGAGAAAACAATTCGGGTTTTCCAGAGGAATTCGAACTCAAAACGAATCCGCTTCGAATCCGCAAAAATTTATGAAAGCGGATCTGTCTCGAATCCATTTGATTTACAAAAAGCGAATCCGAAACGGATTCGCAAATGAACTCTGTTACGAGTTGGAAAGAGATCAAAAACGTTTCGCGATTTCAAGAGGAATTTCATACGAAAACGACACGGGTACATACGTGTTGAATTCGTTGAGGATTCATATGACACACTGGGTAGGTTCCCATATACATGGTTCCTGAGATATGTTGTTGGAACCGCATTTTTTCAGTGTGCACACAAGCGGCCCACACTAACCATTGCCCAAAATGCAATATTTTTATTTTTCAGAGCATTATTTAACTGGATTGTTATGGAACCATTTTAATAACATGCCTACAAATTTGTATTTTTTCCGAATTGCAAATCGCAAATATACTACACTTGTGTCTATATCTAATATGTATCTATGTGTTTGTGGTCCAAATAAAGTTATGTTTGTGGTACAAATACAGGTGCGTTTGGTTCACTCTTTAAATCAGTTTTCCGTTTTGCAAATCGCAAATATAGTATACTTGTGTCTATATCTAATATATATGTATGTGTTTGTGGTCCAAATAATGTTATGTTTGTGGTGCAAATACAGGTGCGTTTGGTTCACTCTTTAAATAAATTTTCTTGTCGGTGTGCTTTGTCGAGAGCAAATAATAAAAGAGGGACAAAGATAGATTGTCGACAGCCTAAGATAATATTATTCCAAGTGCACAGCTGTATTTTTGCATTATTCTTTCAGTCAGTGATTCGTAAATGTTCCTAGATGCGTATGTAAATGAACGAAGGGTTTTTAATGTTGACTGATCAGTTGCTTTTTAGTTTCGGGCCTTCACTCATCATTTGGTCGTTCAGGTTCGTACGCGAATGCTTCAAGAATCTTGGAGATGACACACGCATATAATTCCTCGTAAAAGTGTGAATCTTCCCAAGTAGTAAAAAAAATAAATGGTTTCCCATGAAGGAATTGGGGAGAGCTTCTCACAGCCGGTGAGCTGTGGGCTTTCTAGTTGTTAATACTCACTGATTGGCAACTACAGTTTTTACACCAATTTTGTACGGTATTTTGAGAAGCTTGTTTCATGGCTAAATACTCGATAGTGTCGCCGTCAGTAAATATGATAATGATTGCAGATGAATATAAGTCGGCTGAGGACTTGCAAATATATGCGTATTTGGATTGTGTTCCAAACATGTACATAGTTCCTGCAGAATGTGTTTGAGAGAATATGTTACAGAGACAGTTTTTTATATTGTACATATTGGTAATGCACGCGAAAATCGTTGAATCGTAATCCATAGTAATGTGTTCATTTATGCTACAGTAGCTTTCTTTCATATCATTGACGGTCAAATTATGTCCTTAGTGAACGCTGACAAATTTGTATTTTTTAGTTGTTTCGATGGAAATATAATGTTGTAACGGGTTTTTTAACAGAGACGCTACAAAAGTAAATCGATAGGGACAGCAAACGACGCCATATTTTTTCCCGCTCTTTTGACATTTCCCTTCAGTAAGGTTTGCCATTTCATCATGGAAAGATATACGACCCAACAACGAGTCGAAATTATTAAAATTTACTACCGAAGTTTGGAGTCAGTGGCCTCAACTTTAAGAGCGCTACGTCCAATTTGTGGTCGTCAGCGACGAGGCTCATTTCTGGCTGAACGGCTTCGTCAATAAGCAAAATATGCGTTATTGGTCAGACAGCAATCAACACGTAATCCATGAGTCATCATTGCATCCCGAAAAAATTACGGTTTGGTGCGGTTTATGGGCAGGCGGCGTCATTTGGCCGTACTTCTTCCGTGATGATTAAGACCGGCACATTACTCTGAATGCGAATAGCTAACGTTCAATGATAACCGAATATTTTTGGCCCCAATTGGATAATATGGACTTGGAGGACATGTGGTTCCAACAAGACGGCGCCACAAGCCACACAGCGAATGCCACAATCAATTTATTGGAAACCTAGTTTGGTGAATGTGTTATCTCACTAAATGGCCCAGCGGTTTGGCCGCCTCGGTCGTGCGATTTGACGCCGTTAGATTATTTCCTGGGGGGGTACGTCAAGTCTATGGTCTATGCCAACAAGCCAGCGACGATTGATGAACTTCGTACGAATATCGAACGTGAAATTGCAGCAGTATCGGCCGATTTATGCCTGAAAACCGTCGAAAATTGGGTTCAGCGTCTGGACTTCTGCAAGCGTGCCCGAGGTTGCCATGCAAAAGAAATCGAGTTCCATACATAATGGCATCGAGCGTACTTTCAAAGGAATAAAGAATTTCATTGGTATCTAAAACCGGTTTTCAAAAATGTAGTTGTTTTAGATCCTCGTTATATTTGAAGTTGTAATTTCATTTAAGGGTGTAAGAGATCATGTTTTCTCCTGTTAGTGAACAAAAAATCATTGAGTGTTCGAACTCACGAATGACGTGTTAACACCTTTTTGCTACACGGTACCTGTTCGATTTCTATGAACGCATTAGTAAATGTTACATTGGAAAATAAAAAATAATATTTTAGTGAATTAAATTGTATTTCTTTATTTTTATAATTTATAAATGTTAAGTTTTCAACACAGATAAAATTGGTCTGTGATAGCTGAAATATGAGACATAAACTTTAGATTCTATCCTATCTAAATATCCTCAAAGTGTGAGAAAACAATTATAAATAGAAATAAAAACAACAACACCAACAACAACAACAAGTACTAGTACTACTACTGATATGTTGGTGATTTATTTGTGCTTGCTGTGTCGTGGAGTGTTTGTGTGGGTGGTGGGTGTAGCGGGGGGGGGTACCTAAAAGAAAAATTGTCAAGGGAATGCAAAGAGTGGAGAGTGTGAGTGTAAATTGTCATGGTGGAGGGTATATAAGCTTCGGCCCGGCCGAACTTAACACCGCTTCTACCTGTTTTTGTATACACCGGGCAATGCTGAACATCAAATGACTCGCTTTGTTTGGCCATAGCAACAACAGAGAAACAACCAAATACACAACATCACACATACTTTGTCCGAAGTATCTGGCGTATACGTGTGTCACATAACCACATGTTTGCCATATCAACAGCAACGAAACAGCCAAACACACAACATCACACATACTTTGTACGAAGTAGTAGTGTGTCACCATAACGTTAACTGCGCAAGCCCAAGGGCTTGCAAATGAAATTTTGCGTTGCTATGCTTTATAGCTCCGTTCAATAACAGCAACAGACACATGTACATACATACATTATTATGTTAATACATACGCTATAGACACAATTTCGTTTGCCTCACCCCTGCCACACCACTCTTTCATTGCTCTCTTGCTCGCTCATTTTTGTTTAACACGTCATTATTCTCTTTCGCAGTCGCAGAAAATCTGGTTTTAGCAGCAACATAAAATTTGGTTTTAGCAGCAGCATAAAATCTGGTTTTAGCAGCCGCAGAAAACCTGTCTGTGTGTTGTTTGCATGTGTTGACTTTGATAGATTTAGTCCCTATACGCCGCTATAGATGTTAACACATCAAAAATGTAAATGCCGCGGTTTGTTTTATTTAAACTTTTGTAGCGCTCTCATTGAAAAACCCTTACATACGATACTAATGTCCAAACACATTATATTTGCTATTCAATATTACATATTGGATACATTGTTAAAGTATATGTTCTAGTGACCCAAATATGGTTGGTTACAGACAACAAATACGAGTATACAAAAAAGCAGCAGATCTTCAATTCAGGAAAACAGTGCTTGCCAACATATACATGCTTGTTGTAATATATTACTGGGGCCATTTTTTGTAAGCGTACAATCATGTCAGTCACATCAATGAACCTTATTTTTGCTATCAAAAAATGTTTTTCGACTATCACAGTCATTAGTCATTCTCCTCCGTATAAACGTTATTGTAGGTTCCGTAGTCGTAGTCGTATCAAACTAACACATTTGTTGCTCCTTCATTTCAAAATCAACGACCTATTTTAAGAACGATAATCCATCAGCAATTTCAAACCTTGAGACATGCTCATCCGTATCGCAATTTACTTGAACATTCCTAGTATTCCTAGCAAATCGGTAAAGTCCTGCAAATATTCGCCGCAGTCAAGAACTTCAGACTCTACGAACCTGCAATTCATATAGTTGAATCAAATTATTACGCTAATTGTAAAATTGTTTTAGACTGTATAATACAATCGTACAACCAATCTCTATTACCTTGCTTCAACTTTGTAATGCACCAGCGTCATTCACTTACTGTTCCAAATGGAGGCACTCCACGTGTCTGGGAAACAAGCGGATCTTCTAGAAATTGTTACGAGAGTTTCTTAAATTTTTTAGCAAAGTAAAGGCATTGGTATCGAATCAACGTCTATTCAATAGTCAAACACTCATTCGGGCCTATCGCAAGACAGTGTCAAAACGGATGAAATAAATTATGTGTGTAGTAGTTTGAATGTCTAATGGTAAAGAATGGGATGAATTTAAATACCCACTTGTCATAAGTGCGACACAGACAAGAGAGACGACGCGGCGGGTTAAGGAAACATAAGCAGATTATTATAATTATAGTAAAATTTAATTTGCAAATATAATATTCTTGGAGGGAAGCAGTCAAATATTCACAAACGTCACAATATTTTGCGGTTAAAATTTGTATAATAATAATAAAAGTAATAATAATAATGGAGCGGGAACCATATTCCACACATATGTATGATAGTTTGCAAAAATATTATAATTATTCAAATTCATCAGGGATGATTTTTATTTATTCGGTCTTTTTCATTGGTACTTTTTAATTTTATTAGTTAAGCTCGAGGCCATTCTATATCTTTATTAATAGAAATATACTTAGTTTTCTAAAGGAAGGAGTTTTGCAAATGTATTCCTATGATTCCTTGCAAACCGTATAGCTATATCTGTGGCTAGATCTGAAACAGCTATACGGCTTGCCAGGAATCATAGGAATACATTTGGAAAAATCCTTTTTGAAAACTATTTTTCTATTAATAGAGATATAGAATGGCCCCGAGCTTAAGTAATAAAATTAAAAAGTATTATAATTATGTGTAACCATATTATAATTATGTGTAACCATAACAAAAAATTTATTTATTGGGCCGGTATCACATAGTTTACCTGACATTGGCAACCTTCAGGTTTTAAATCAAATCTCAAGAGAAATGAAACAATAAAATAATATTGCATATTTAATCGACTTAAATATATGGTTTTCTTCTGCCATTAAAGAGTCACAATAGCTTTACATCGCCACTAATGTAAGCCCGTTTACATTCCTTCTTTCATACTCCTTATAGACTCCACTCTGTGAATACAACGCTATACAAGGCTTACCTGTTGCATTTATATCTATCATATCATCGCACATTTGTATGCGTGAACTTTGCTTATTTAATTAATGCACATTCTGTTTAACAATAATGACTACAAGTGTGGATTACATACATGTAAATATTTTAATTCCAACATCGACATCGTTAGGATGATCATCATCAACATAATTCATTACAAATTATGAATGGTTTTTGCTGGTGAACTTTATGCATTTTCATAATGTATTATCCTCGGCGTCAGAGTGAGTGCGCGAGTCTAAGTGCCTGTGTGCTTTTTAATTTATAAATTAAAAATAGTATTTGTGTTTTGGAGTATTTCACTCTGCTTAATTAGATTAACAGATAAAGAATTTAAATTTGTTCACTTAAAAACGCAAATTAATTGTGTAATTTGAATTCATAACTAAAGTGCAACTTGAAAGCTGATGAATGGAATATCTGGGGAAATTTAACACAGTTATGTGGGTCATATTTCCAATAGTAATTTAATGAATTTTTTTTGACTATAAACGGAAATGTAATATAATTTAAATACAAAAAGTTTCGAGTTACAAGTAGTATTTTTATTCAGGCAATCAACAACAAAATTGTGTCATCCAGAAACAGTAATTGTAAATAAGTTTCTTAATAACTACACGTTGCAAAATAACGGCCTCTCTAACATATTCTCCCAAACGTATTCTGCAGGAACCATGTGTATGTTTGAAACACACTTCAAAAACGCATACGTTTGCAAGTCCCAAACCCTCTTGTATTTAAATGTAAACAGTATCGGAACGGCGAACCATTATTCTTTGATTTCAATATATATATATTTTTGGAATAGAATTCATGAGGAAAAGAAGAACATAGTGGAAAAATTCTGTCTGTTCTCATTGGTGGAATTATAGGCCTTTCAGTGATGTTGATACTTAAGGATCTTCGATCGATCCTAATTCGCACATGTGAATTGCATAATTGAGTTTGTACATATACGATTCATGATCAACCTATGGTATCAATTCAGGCACAGTAGTTAGACATCTGATGATGAACTTGTCACGGAGTTCGAAACTAGTCATGCCAGTGAGTGTGTGTTGAACTGAATTGTCTATTATTTCCAACAAAAAAACCAACCATTTCTCAATTAGAAAAATGTTCATGACTTGTAAGCTTGTAGTATGAATTTCTCATTTATTAACCAATAATTAATTTTATCAATATAAATACATACATTCACTTGCATTGAATGCATTATTTGTTTTTCATGTAATGAAAATCTGCTGTTATTTTATTTCTCCTTCCTTGTTGTCTCTCACGTTTTTGTTTTCAGAAGGTTTCAACTATGCGTTGGTTATCACTTTGAGTTGGTATACAAACAATATATTTATCATTCATTCCATGAGAAAACGCCACAAATCTGACCGAAGGTCTTCCGATTTTCTTCAAAATTTTGCACGGAGAGACTCTATGGAGCCAAATATACATTTGCGTTTTTAGATTTTTAAAATTGTTAAAGATCGCGATTTTATTAGCGGTTATCATTTTTCAAAAAGTTAAAAAAATGGAAAAAGTAGTAAACTTTGAAGAGCCACATTTCCATAAGTGGACCGAATTTTTCAAAGATTTAAAAAGTTTCTGAAAGCTGTTTTTGTCTATTTTATGATTTGCAGTTTAAAAGTTACCACTATAAAAAAAATAATTTTATGCAAATGCAGTTTTAAAGTGCATTTTGCAGTGCGTTTACCCCCTTCGATTTTCAAAAAAAAAATCATTTTTGTAAAATTTAGAATAGTATTTATTAAATAAATGTACTCTTTTTCTGGGACAAAGAATTTTTCTATTTTTAATGATTTTTCATCTCGCTCCAACTAATAGTTTGATTCGATCTTTGCTACTTTTGCTTGTCACAGAATTGTACACACATATGTACAAATGTGTACATAAGTGTGCATACACGCTGAACACAATACATGATGAAATAGGGAAGAAGTATTTCATCATCCAATTCTAGTAGCATGTAGTTTCCTAGGAATAAGTATTTGGCATCAAAAAGTAAGCCTACTTACAAAAAAATCAAAAGAAAAACTATTTTTTTTCTGTACATTAGAATTTTTGTGCAAAGTGCATCCAAAAATAGCATTTATATTACAAGTAATTGCATTCGCATTATTCTCAATCAGCATTATTTTAGAAAAACACACTTTAAATGACAATAATACCTTACAGTAACTTTTTAAATAATAGTAATGCGACAAAAACTGTTTAAAATATAGCAATTCAAAGTTACATACCAAATAAATTTCTTTCATATTTTGCACAAACATTTTCAAAATCCTAAAAAAAATTAAATTTTATTTTTTTTTATATGAAAAATCAAGTAAGTCTTTTTTTAAAAAATCATTACAAATAGTAAGCTGCCTTGTCCCAAAAAAAGATTACTTGTCTTTTTTATAAAAAATTCCGAATTTTGCAATGATGTTAAATTTTTAAAATCATAGGGGGGAAAAGAAGTGGAAAATGCATTCAAAAAGTGCAGTTGCTATAAAAATGCATTTCTGAAATCAAGCCCTCATTTTTAGAGTACGGATTCTACAAATAGACAACCGTATCATTCAGAAACTTTTTAAATTTTTGAAATAGTCCATCTACTTAAAAAAATATAGCTCTCCAAACTTCACAACTTTTTTCATTTTTTTAGGTTTTTCAATAATGAAAAACGCGAATAAAATCGCGAGTTTTTTAAATTTCAAATATCTGATAATGGGATTCTCTTAATGGCTCCATAGGGTCTCTCTGTTGTCAATATAAACAAAATCGGAGGATGTGAATTCAGAAAATTACTTATTTTCAACTTTCTTTCCTGGAACGAATGTTATATATAAATCTAGTTCACGCCAGCCGAGCGTGGATTAATTACTTGTGTTTTTTCATTTATTTATTTCGCAAATGGTCCGCCGTTCCGATTTTCCCAGTAAAGGATCGAACAGACAAAGGGCTTCACGCTGTTTTCCTTTACAGTGTGTTTCCTAAAAATCGTTACTCACTTTGGAAGCATACATAGAAATATACGAATCGAATGCCCTCCAAGCCTTCGTTAATTCTTCTTCACTGATCAATCGCTATTGATTTCCTCTGTCCGATGAACCATTGACGACGGCATACGTGAAACTAAAACGCAATACATTAGGCAAAATAAATTGACTTCAGCTTTAATTTACACGCACAGTCAGGAATATTTGTGAATCACTGATGGAGAGCTCAATGCACAAAAACAGATACACACTTACAAGATAGACTCTCTCGTTGTCCTTTCTCTATTCTCTTACTCTCGAGAGAGCATAAACAGTGCAACAAAACACAGTTGTATTTGAATCACAAACCCATATATATTTGGGTCGCAACCGCATACATTATATCATATTAATCATTGTGTCTCAAAAATGTAATAGTTAATAGCAACACAATGTGTTTGGACACAAGTATATTATAGTTGCGACAAGCTCTAAACACACTTTAGTTGCGTCAAGCTCTAAACACATCCAAACAACAACAGAAAGATTGATTTTTCTGCGTGTATAATTAATAAACTGGTTTAGCGCTCGTTTATAGCAAAAATATATATTTTTCCCTCAAAAATATGTAATTTGCTACTTAGTCTCATACAAGGAGTAGACCGCAAAACTTAATAATTTTTCAGCAAATGATAAATCGTTGTGGCAACAGTCGTACTCATTGCTGTAAATATACTTTAATGTGCACCAAAAACTTTCATAATTAAAATTTTTGGCGACTAAAGAAACCCCCTTTATTGTGAACGAAAGTAACGGGCGTAGTTTTAGCTGCATGAGAACTATCGATAACTATGGGTTCACAGCTGAGAATGTCATACTGTGTTGACATTTGTGTTCAGTAAGATTTGGCAAGTCATGATGAATCGTTTGCTTCCAAATTGTGGAAATTTATTTTGAAAAAAATAAATCTGTTCGCGAAGTTCAGAGATTTCGTAAATTTTACGGTCAACATAATCGGCCTAGTGAGCACGCAATTCGTGCATCTATTGATCGCTTGGGGCAAAGACAATCCTCAAGCCGTTGACGAATCATCATTACATCCATTAAAATCGCCCGTTTGGTGCGGTTTATACGCTGGCGACATCATCGGCATTATTTCCAAAAATTAATCACCTAAACATCAACGAAACTTGGTTCCAACAAGACGGCACAACTTGCCATACAGAGCGCTTAATCAACATTGAAAATTAATTTGGTGACAACCTCATTTCCAGAAGTGGTTCTGTTCACTGGCCCCTCGTTCGTGCGATTTAACGCACTATGACTATGAAATAGTCGCTAACAAATGTATTGGAAGAGCTACATGTGTAATTTAATTATAAACCAAATAACCGGTTGCCCCGATTTTTGCCAAAATTTAAAACCGATAACCGGTTTTTTGAAAAACTGATTTGTCGCACAAACCGAAAACCGGTTTTTAAAAAATGCGCGGTTTTTTTGGGACTCTAATTGGTAGCCAATATTCAAGCCATATCATTGATGTCAGTTTTGTTGGAAAAAGTAGCCAAAAATTTGACTGATCGAATGACCATGTAACGCGAAGACGTGCCGGACATATGCCGGAAATCATATTTAAACCAATAAATAAATGCAGTCGGGTAAACCGTCTAAAACATATCCTCGCCCTAAGTCATCCATTGTGTCCGAGTTCTGTTAAAAATCTCCGCTCTTGTGACCGTATTCAATATTCTAATATTCTGTGATACCCAATTTAGTTAGGAATTTTTCTGACTACCAAACAATTACACAGTAGCTCTTGCCAAAATATTGATCAGTAACTATTGATCTGTACCAAAATTATCTGAAAAGTAGTAACAGTTATCATGTGTACACTACGTATAATAAATAGAGAACTGTTGAAAATTGTACACAAAGGCTGAAATTCCGGTCCCAGCAACATATTGCAGGAACCATGTACATGTTTGTAAGCATTGTTGCCAATTTAAGATCTGCTGCCTTTTTGTTTATTTTCTGTTTTCTGTTGTTCTGCCTTTTGGTTTCAGCAGATTTCAACAACCAAAGCCAAAAGCATATATTATAAAACTCCAGCATGTAATATTGGATATAACACACAAGTATACTATATTTGCAACTAGCTACAAAAAAGTTACATTTGCACCCAAACAACAAACAAAAGAGCGATTGTTCAGCGAGTAGCTTTGTTGTAATTTCAACTCCTACAAAACACTTCTCTCTCAATTGTGTTAAAAACAAATTTTTGACAGAAATCAACAAAAACTTAAAAAAAAAATTACATGAGATGTACAGGGTGTTTCAAAAGTGACCACCCTATTGGAAGATACTCTTATTTTTGCAAATGGCCGCCAATGTCAAATCTGTTTTGACATTTGTGGACTAGACAGATGTAGAATATAAGTAAACAAGCCATGGAGCGATACACTCCCCAAGAACGCGGAATAATCGTGTCTATTTTTTTGCGTAACAATTCGTCTGTGGTGTTGGTGCAGCGCGAATACCGTCGCCGATTCCCCGGCCGTCCGACACCGACTGCGCAAACACTGCGCCGTTTGGCCACTAAACTTGAAGTGTATGGGACCACACGAGACGTTGCCAAGAGTGGCCGACCCCGGAACGCCCGTTCTGGCGAGAATATCGCCGCTGTTGCCGAGGATGTCAAGTTGTCGCCGGAAACATCGACCAGAGCAATTAGCTATCAGCCGGTCGTCCCTATTAGACCTGCGCATGTTCAACATACAAAGGCCAGTCCGTGCATCAGCTGCTGCCTGTCGACCGGCAAACGCGTGTAACCTACGTCCAAGCCATCCTCAATCTCGTGGACAAAGTGGACGATTTTTCCACCAAAATCATAATGAGCGATGAGGCTCATTTCCACCTCACCGGGTGCGTGAACAAGCAAAACTATCGCTTCTGGGGCACCGAAAATTCACGAGTGATGCGCGGGGAGCCGTTACACCCACTCAAAGTGACTGCATGGTGCGCTGTTCACGCTGGAGCAGTCATCGGGTCATTTTTTTTCGAGACCGCCGCTGGTCAAACGACAACAGTGGACGGTGCGGCTATAGGGCCATGTTAACCGAGTTTTTTCTGCCGCCATTCGACGAATTAGGACTGGAGGACATGTGGTTCCACCAGGACGGAGCAACGGCACACACTGCGTGAGCCACCACCGATATTCTGAAGGCGGCGTTCCCGGGTCGCCTCATCTATAGTTTTGGCGCTTTGCACTGGCCCGCAAGATCGGCCGATTTAACCGTTCCAGACTTTTTTTGTGGGGGTTTTTGAAGCCCCGTGTTTGCGTGAATAAGCCCGAGACTCTGGAAGCCCTCAAGGTCAACATTCGACACGAGTGGGAGAATCTGTCGCCCGAAGTTCTCGCCGAAGTGAAGAAAAATTCCATAAAACGAACCCGTACGGTAATCAATTGTGACGGCGCCCACTTGACCGATATCATCTTCGCAACTTAATAAATAAAATTCTAAAGGTTCAAATAAACATAATCAAAAAACAGAATTTAGAAAAAAAAATGAGTGCCAAACAACATCGGATGACTTCTTTTGAAACACCTTGTAATAGTTAGTTCCAACACGCCTAAGGCGCCTGTTGAAAAATTCTATAATCTAGATGGATCTTTAAGAAAATATACTTTTTGTAAAATGATAAACTGTTTTTAAAAATTTTCTTTATTGAATATATTTTTTTCAAAAAAGTATATTTTTAGGTCCTTTTTGTAAGAATATGTATTATATTTTCCCGAAAAAGCCCTTTATTTAATGAGAGGTACTTCTGTTATTAACAGCTAATGCTTTTTTAAGAAAAGGTACCATTTGTAATATGAAGTATTTTCTGCAAGAAAAAGCCTAAGAGTATGAATTTTTTTACAAAGTACTTTTTTCTAAGAACATGTACTTGTTAAAGAAGTGGTACTCTTTTTAGGAAAAGTTATTTTTTTAAGAAAATTTACTTATTTTCAGAAATTCCACTTATCTTAAGAAAAGAAAAGGTATTATTTTATTTTTAAGAAAAGGTACTTTGAAGAAAAGGAATATTTGTAAGAAAACGTATTTTTTTTTTTGGAGAAAAGGTTTTTTTAAAGAATTGGGAATTTTTTTAGAATTGGTCCTTTTATCAAGAACAGGTCTCAAGAAAAGTTATTTAGTTTTGCATTACTGGTACTCTTTAAAGAAAAGGTAGTTTTCTAAGAAAGGGCAATTTGTTGTAAGATAATGTACTTTCTTAAGAAAGAGTACTTTTTGTAAGAAAATTCACTTTTTCAGAAAAGGTACTTCTTTAAGACGACGTATTTTTTTAAAAAAAGGTACTCTATTTAAGGATATGAGTAGGTATTTTTTTTTGAGATAATTTACTTATTTTAAGAAAACCCACTTATTTAACCCTGCTGTTAGATTAGGACCATTTGGTCCAAATTTTTTCTGTTTTCCCTTGTAACTTTGGAACGGTGATATATACTGACTAAATTTTTCTGCTAATGGGGTCTTTTAATAAAACAATGTTATGTGCGAAAATTAAATTTTCTAACTTTATTCAGGACTGAGAAAAATACAAAATGACGAATCTTAGATTAGAGGACCATTTGGTCAATAGTACATTTTTTCATTACCAAGCGAATGTAAATTCATGTCAAATATTTAGAAGATGTTTTTGATATGTCAAATACTTGCTTTAGAAATTATTGAACCAAAATAGTTACAAAGGATAAGATAAAATTATTATTTTGGATGAAAATTCCAGTATGGACCAAATGGTCCCTCAATCTAAGATTCGTAAGTTTTTTCATTACCAAGCGAATGTAAATTCATGTCAAATATTTAGAAGATGTTTTTGATATGTTAGCGGATGTTTTTGATATGTCAAATACTTGCTTTAGAAATTTTTGAACCAAAATAGTTACAAAGAATAAGATAAAATTATTATTTTGGATGAAAATTGCAGTATGGACCAAATGGTCCCTCAATCTAAGATTCGTAAGTTTTTTCTAATCTAACAGCAGGGTTAAGAAAATTTTATTGTGGTTAAACTTCTTTCACTTTTGCTTTTCTAAATTTACTTTTTATTCGGTTCAAAACTAAAATATGTAATAAACAGGCTCCACAAATTTCTCCCCATATGTTAGTCTAGACACAAACCAAACCAAAAATGAGAGTGTAAGAGTAAGTATGCTGCCAAAGTAATTCCATGCTCAGGGTTGTAATTCATGGATTTTACAGTTTTGCACTTTGGCTTTTCTAAATTTGCTTTTTATCGGGTTCAAAACTACAATATGTAATAAACAGGCTCCACCTAAAAAACTTCCCGTTAAACCAAACCAAACCAAAAGTACCCAATATAGTTGATAATAATGGGTTGTAATAAAATAGTTAAAAAAAAGATGTTTAAAATTTTTTCATTTAGCCCCCATCCCGCAACGTGCGATAAGGAACTTCGTTCCAATAATAAATTTTTCAAATAGCACCACGAAGTACTTTATTTCGTCAAAATCGAAAACAAATTCTTTATCATTTTAGGGAAGCAGAAATTCTACAGGGCATATCAGCTGTTTAACAGCGCAAAATTATTGCAGATTTGAGGCAGCTAAAACAAACACGCAAAGCCACTTCAATGGCAAAAGGCAGGCTTTGTTTTCAGCTTGTGTGGCTAAAGAAAATCCTTTCACCAATAAATTATGGGTTAAAATGATAACGTATTTGAGCAGACATATTTCCGATTTAGCACAATGTTTAACTACACGTAAAGGTTAAGTAAATATTTTCGTTAATCTAAATTATTAATAAATCCCACCATGAAACACCCTCTCCTTTGCCTCGTGTGTGTCGCTCAGTGCGACTATCACAATAAACATCAATTTCAATATTTTGCCATTTACCCACACTATTAATCATTATCTTCATTAAAACTCATACATTTACCAATTCATTGGCTTCCTCCATTATACTCTCTGCGGCACACGAAATGATTTCAATGTAATTTGGGATGAAACAAAATCATTGTAGCTTTCGCTTTAGCTTATGCTACATCTTCAGTGTCTGTTGCAGACACGTGCAGCGTCAAGGGAAACCAACCCCCCGCCACAAATTCAAAAAATCAACCCTTAGCATACAACTTGGATTCCCCCTTGATTCACACGTACATTTTCTAATAGAATTTCATTACTGTAAATCACTCGAAAATAGAATCTTTTCAAAGGACATTAAGGGATAGAAATCGTTTCATACTCGTGTATCCTCCAAATGTGATTTCTACTCGAATTCACAGAAAAATCTACGGGTGTATGGAACTTTTTCTGCAAATGATGAATTTTTGTAGTAAAATAAACCCATTATTTATTATAAGGATCTGGGAGGGAGAGATTGATGCCATGGAGAGAGAGTAAGCTGGAGATTTGATACAAAAACAGTTGGAAGCCACTGGCACATGTGTGTTTGTATGACACGGGAGTGCCAAACAGAGACGAAAGAGAACATTATTTAGGGTTTTATTTTGCAATAAGTTGAAGCGCAATACGTTATAATGTTGGAAAGTGGTTTAATAAGTGACAAAACGAAATCCGGGTTAATCATTAATAATGTGGAAAGAATTTTATTTATTACATAGAATTTTTGATACTAAATCTTGCAGTACACTCAGAAAAAAGATTTCCTAAATTTCCAGTCAAAACTCACTTGTCCATTTGCACATAAAATTTTGAAATTTAAGTAAATCTGAGATAACTTTACTTAATCAGAGTACACGTGAGCAGACTATGGAGCCAAAATAATACAACAAATTTCTTAACTTGTCTAAGATAAATTTCCTCCAAATGAGTATTTCCAAATTTAGTAAAATTGAGAAAAATTGTATCTACTGAATTCAAGAACACTCGTATTAAAATGTTGTTCACCATGTAGATTTTAAATTTAAAATGGACTAATAACACTGTGCCAGTCGAAAAAAAACAGAAGTGGACTCAACGGATTTACACCAATTCGGGTCCTACGAATCGAACTGCATCGTTAGTTTTTTGCCCTAAAATGATGATTTGATACAAAAATTTTCATACACAATTTTAATGTTTTAAGCAAAAAATTATTATATTTTCTTCATAAATTTATTTATATGTAACTGCGAAACTTGCTTATCTTGGGAAATAGTATAGGTATAAATTAAAGGTATTGTAGTTGTTAAGTTTTCTAAATTTATTTAAATAAAATCGTATAAGGCGTTCTCCAGTAATGGTGACATTTGTATAAACGTGTCTCAAAAATTAGCTCTATTTCGCAGCCCCTAAGTAAGAAATTAAAAAAAAAACCTGTGTGAAACCAACATTATAGCGCAAAAAAAACTAATGATGCAGTTAGATTCGTAGACCCCGAATTAGTGTAAATCCGTTGAGCACGCATGTGTTTTCCAAAATTTATTTCAATAACTTGCACAGTGTAATTATTCCAAGTATTAACATAGTGTTCATAGATGAAAAAATGAACACTATATTAAAGCTTGTGAAATAACGGTATCTGTAACATATCCTCCCAAACACATTCAGCAGGAAATACGTATATATTTGGAACACGCTCCAAACACTCATATGTTTGCAAGTTCCAAACTCACTTGTATGTAAATGCAAGCATTAGAGTGTTCACTGGCAAACATGTACGCTTTTCTGTGTAAACACATGCGTGCTTTATCCTAAACATCCATACACATATGAGGATGCATTCACGTTTTTACACCCAAACATTCATATACTTATGTAGAAGCATGTGCGTAGTTCTTCCCAAACATGATACTATTTAGAAATATATTATGTTCTGGTTTCATTATAAATATATTAATTATTATAACTAAAATTACAATATAAATACACTTTTATATCCAATTAATTAACAAATCAAAAGCTGCTGCTCTTTTGTTTATCCTTCTTTGTTGTCTCTAATGTTTATTACGTTTTAGGAGGTTCCAACGCTACCAAACGCTACAACACTTTAAAACACAATTAGCACTATGCGTTGTTACACAAACACTATACTTACTTATATGTGACCCTGATCATGAAAAGCCACCTAGTGTGTCAAATTTAATGAATTCACTCTCTTTTTGTATTTGTATATAAAAACCTTAAATTTTCTCAAAAAACATCGGAAAGTAATGTAAAACAAACATTAAACAATGAAATAAGAACGCGCACACTATGAAAATGCAACACAGAGGGAGAAATTTGAATTGCGTTTTACTCAAAAAATTGCTTTGACACAGTACGTGGGTTTTAACTTGCAGGGTCACATATACAAAGCCAGTTTATTCAAGCGCGGTTTAAATGCTTTCGTTTTCTTTATTAAGTTTCAAAAATGGTCCGCCGCTCCGATTTTCGTAGTGAAGGCTTGGGCAGACAAAAAATGGGTTTCAAATTGTTCACCTTTTCAGTTTCTTCCCTCAAAATTGTTTATGACTTTGGTAACACACACACTCATAGACGAAAGCCATATACAGAAACCAAAGCAGCATTACAATTCATTTAACAATCCGAGCCCTTATTTATTATTTGTTACTGATCACAAATATTCTCTACTAAGCTCCGACCAAGCGCATTCGATATACTCTATGCGATGAAACATTGACAGCTGAATGCAAGAAACTAAAACGCAGTACATCAGCCAAAATAATAAACACTCACTTCATCTACAATATACACACAAACAAAGGAATATTTTCGGATCATTGACTCACAGAATAATGGAAAAATACAGTTACACTCTTACATGTAAGACTGTGAATAATCTCTATTTGTTCCTATTTTATTCTCTTGCTCTTGGAACAAACACAGCTGTATTTGTATCATAAACACATTTATATTTGGATCTCAAACATATATATTATAACGTTTTAGTCTGTGTAATTCCTACATGTGATATTGAATAGCAAATACAAAAACCAAACAACAAAAAGATAGATTTTTTATAGTTTAATAGACATTCTGTCCGATTGACGACTGAATGCATGAAACTAAAACGCAACAGACGTAAGAAATACTTACTTCGTCTGAATTTCTATGAATCACTGACTGAAAGAATATTGAAAAAAATACAGTTACACACTTACAAGTAAAATTGTGAATGATCTCTATTTGTCCCCCTTCTATTCTCTTCCTCTCAATATACAGCAAATAGTGAAATAAACACAGCAGCTATATTTGTATCCCAAACACAGGTATCTTTGGGCCACAAATATATATATTATAACATATTAACAATTGTGACTCCAACATGTAATATTGAATAGCAAACACAATGTGTTTGGTCACAAGTATACTTTACTTGCTATAACCTCAAAACACACGATATATTTGCATCCAAACAACATCAAAATGACTGGTTATTCAGCGTGTGTAAGTACACATACAACAAAAGTATTAAACAGGACAGATGTCTACATATATTAATTAATGAAATAAATAAACAAATTAAACTAATTTCAACATATTTCTCCAACTGTTTCCACCCTTCGCCTTTCCATGTCAGTTGGTAACACCAAGGCTACGGAGGGATTTTTCAGCCTGGTATTTCCATCGGAGTCTTGGTCGTCCTCGTTTCTTGCTTCGTCTGCGGTTTTTGATAAATAAGTGTTTGATAAATAAGTTCCGCTCTTGCAGCGGTTTCCCACGAATAGGAGATGTGCTTCCACTGCGCTTCTGGGTTCACAGGAGGGGGTCTCTGCTCTAGCAGGAGAGTGAGCTTCAGCTTAACTTGAGGCTAATTTAACTAAAACAGTAACTGCATTCGAGAAAATAGTTGACTTATGTGAATAACATATTAAAATTTTTTAAATATAATGTTCCTTCTTTTGTGGAAACATGTCCTTATTAAAGGCAACAATTGTAGATCCATGATTTTCCGTGTGTCGTGATCTTATGCCCGCTGAAAAAACGAGTTCTCTGTAACATATTTTCCCAAACACATTCTAGACGAACTATGTATATGGTTGAAACACACGTCAAATATTCCCGCTGAAAAAAGCTTCCTCTGTAACATATTTTCCCAAAAACATTCTTGACGAACTATGTATATGGTTGGAACACACGTCAAATATTCATACAATTGCCAGTTCCAAACACACTAATATTTAAATGCAGACATTAGCATGTTTACTTGCAAACATGCCTGCTTTTATGTAAAACAATAAACTAGTTTCAAGTCAAATATCCATAGACAGACTTACGTGGAAGCATTCGTGTGTTTCTCCTCAAACCTGCGTATACTTACGTGCAAGTATGTGCATATTACCTGCCAAATATTGGTTACTTACGGGGAAACATATGTCTGTTTCATTCTAAACATTAGAATATTTAGATGCACCAAACTCATCAGTTTTTGTTAAATTTCTTTAATTTGACTTTCGCAAATGGGTTCAACCGCATGTCAAAGTGTATTGATCTTCATGGAGAATATTTTGGAAAACAATAACACCAATTTTAACAATCAACATTTGTGTTTTCATTATTAGGCCAGAAATATGTGTAAATAGCAACCCCAGCAATACCTCTATAAAATTAGCCTATTAATATAATAACCAAAGAGTAATTATTAACCTAGAGGTACCATCTGTCTGACATGACGTTTCGTTTCACACTCTTCGTGGTGAGGTCGGTGCGATAAAGGGATATTCGACGTAAATTGAATTACACCAGGTGGAGTTGCAAGAACTGTTGTGTTAAATTTGTCATGTGGTTTTGGTTGAAAACTGTAAAATTTGAACGTATTTTGTCTTTTAGAACGAAGTTCCTTATCGCACGTTGCGGGATGAGGGCTAAATGAAAAAACGTAAACAACTTTTTTTCAACTACTTTATTACAACCCATTATTATCAACTATATTGGGTACTTTTGGTTTGGTTTAATGGGAAGTTTTCTAGGTGGAGCCTGTTTATTACAAATTGTAGTTTTCAGCCCAATAAAAAGTAAATTTAGGAAATCCAAAGTGCAAGACTGGCAAATCCATGAAATACAACCCTGAGCATGAAATTACATTTGGCAATACACTTACCCTTACACTCGTGCTTTTGGTTTGGTTTGTGTCTAAACTAACAAATAAGGCGATATTTCTTGTTTAATGGGAAATTTTCTAGGTGGAGCCTGTTTATTACATATTGTAGGTTTGAACCGAGTAAAAAGATAATTTAGAAAAAGCAAAAGTAAAAGAAGTTTAAAAAATAATATTTTCTTAAATAAGTGCGTTTTCTGGAAAAAAAGGAAATTTTCTCACAAAAAACCTGTTCATATTCTTTAACTGAGTATCTTTTAAAAAAAAAAAACAAACCTTATCTTAAACAAGTACCTTTGCTTAAAAAATTAAATTCACTTACAAAAAGCACCTTTTTTAAAAAAAAGTAATTTTTTAAAATAAGTACCTCTTCTTAAAGAAGTTCATTATCTTATAACAAATTGTCTTTTCTTAAAAAACTACCTTTCTTTTAAGAGTACCTTTTTTGTAAACCAAAATAACTTTCCTTGAGATAAGTACCTACTCTTAAAATTGTACATGTTCTTTGTTAAAAGAAAGGACCTTCTCGGGAAAATAGGGCCAAAAGGGTACAAAAGGGACCTAAAATTATACTTTTTTTTTAAAAAAAAAAAAAAAGTTTATCAATTTACAAACAGTATCTTTTCTTAAAGATCCGTTTAAATTACAGTATTTACAGTAACTAGTACAGCAACTAGTACATAAGATATAGCGAAAGGAACTTCGTTCCAACCGGGTGTCCCCTGACATTTCATGTAATTTTTTGTTTTCTTTTATTGTTAGTAAACACACAAACAGAAATGCCGTTGTTGCTATCTGTTGTCATTAAATCGTAATGTCGTAAAATGACTGAGAGAAGTGTTTACTCTAGGTGGTGATAATAACATAGATCTCCTTTGTACAGCAATTTTTTTCTCAAATTTGTATTAATGTTCACATATATTTATCGCATCATAGTGATGCCAAATACCTCAACGGTTTAAATCAATATGTATAAGCATCATTGTCACCTAATTACCTAGTTACCCCCCTTCTGGCCAATGACTCTTGATGGGATATTATTTGCCTACTCCATCATTATAAAGTCAATATACAAACACTGCTACGGTGATAGATATGCTACGGGTAAAATTGAGCCATGACTCTAAGTCCCTACACAACACACATAGATGATCCTGGGGCTCATTACTCGAAACGGCAACAACGGTTGCCATCAGTGATGCTGTGCTCCTGTTTGTCAACATGAGCAACAAAAAATAATGAATATCATGCAAACTAATTAGGTTATGTGTCTACCACCAACAGAGACTCGACACTTTGTTTATATGGTATATTAAATTTTTAGTCGCAGGCAAAGCTATTGACGCTGTGGGCGGTTAGGGGTCGTTCTACGAAACTGCTTTAGCTGTTCCATGTTCCATTGACTACAAACCAAAACTTTTTCTTTAATGTGTAAATCTAAGTGTCATTTGCAGAAATTATCTCAACTTGTTGGTTTAAAATATTATTTTTATGGACATTTTTAGTTCCAGTTTGCCAGTTGTACTTTTTCATTCATGTATTCCTTTGCCTTGTTCGTGTTTGTCCACAGCACATTCCCAGCAAAAAGTTATGGGTTTTGTGGAAGGGGAAAAACATAGACCGAAGAATAATTTAATAACGATTTTAATTTCTTTTGTTTTGTGTTCCATGCTAGCTATATTTCTTTTAGAACGTGACAGAAATAGAGGGACATAAAACGGTGGTAAAAATATTCATTCATTTATTGGTCAAGAAATAATAGTAAACTGGGATTGTGAAGATTTTATTATGGTGGTCATGTAAAAGGCTGACAAAAGCATAAAATCGTTGTATTTTATGGCTGTATGTACTGAAAGGCTAAGTTAAAGACGGCAATTAACGTTCTGTTCTTAAGCCCAAATTTCGCCAAACTTTTTCCACAATACCATTGAGCCTTGGGAAACAATTTCTTTGAGCCAAACAAACAGAAGCTATGCTATGAAGAGTCGGTGGAAAAATTGTTAGTGTGCGAGACTCTTGTACTCGAGAATGGGAGTTCGTTCCCTGATCTGACTAACTTATATTTCTTTCTATGTCACACAGTGATTCAGGGTCGATTTCGAAGCCCAAAATTCAATACCTTTGATAAAAAAAATATATTTTAATTGTGTAAAAACCCGGTTGTAGGTAAGGAGTCAAGGATTATACTGAACTATTGTCATTGAAAGAGCGTTTTCACACTACCCGACACGACGCCGGCACGACACCGACAACGACAACAGTGGGTGCCCAAACTCATACATTTATATGGGCATGCCGACACGACGGTTTTATGTCGTTGCCGCCGACGACATCCCGGCGAGAAGCAAACATTCCACTCATGTCGTCGACGACATTTTTAAATGTTTATGAACAGTGCAGACAGTTTTGTTACTGCGCGAAATTTTTTAAGTGTATTTTTTTTTTAAATAATAAATACATAAAATAATAAATAAAATAAAATAATAAATAAATAAATAAAATAAAATAAAATAATAAATAAAAAAATATTTCTTCGATCGACAAACAACAACTGCACGTCGGTACCGTGTCGTGTCGTGTAATGTGTATGTGCCGTGCTGGTGTCGTATCGGTGTCGTATGTCGGTTAATCTGAAAACGCCCAAACCCGGTCAAATATAAGTAGGTACATTCCAAAATTATTCCAAATTTGACTACTTTTCTTACTTTACGATTAAAAGAAAACCAAATATTCAACATTTTTTTCCAATGTGTTTGATATATCTTGATGTAGTGGTTCACCATGAGCACAAAATTTTCGCACGTTGATGAATTGGAGCTAAAGGAAAAAAAATTAAACAACTTTTGCTTTAACACTATTATACTAATACCCACTATTATCAACAATATTGTTTACTTTTGACACAAATCACATATGTTGGGAAATTTCTTGTTTAATGGGAAGTTTTCTAGGTGGAGCCTGTAACCAATATTTAGCAGTTTTTAACCTAATAAAAAGTAAATTAAAAAAGCCAAAGTGAAAGAAGATTAAATAAGAAAACTTTCTTAAATGAGTTCCTTTTCTTAAAAAAAACAAAATTTTCTCAAAAAAAAACCTATTCATATTCTTAAACAAAGTACCTTTTCTTAAAAAAATTCCTTATCTTAAAGAAGTACATTTGCTTAAAAAAAGTACATTTTCTTACAAAAAGTACATTCTCTTAAAAAAACTAAAAAAAAACATTCTCTTAAAAAAACTAAATTAAAAAAGTACATTTTCTTACAACAAATTGCCTTTCCTTAAAAAAACTACTACCTATTTTTAGACAGTATCTTTTTTGTGAAACAAAACAACTTTTCTTATATTTGAACAAAAAATCCCATTTTTTAAAAAAAAACTTTTCTTCACAAAATACCTTCCCTTAAAAGAAATACCTTTTCTTAGAAAAATTCTTGTCTTTAAAAGTACCTTGTCCTAAAAATAAAGTATTACCTTTTCTTTTATTTTCTTGAGTTAAGTATCCCTTCTGAACATGAGTACATTTTCTTAAAAAATCTGTTGGCTTTTTATTTATTTGCTGCCTCTTTGCCTTTTGTTTTCAAGAGGTTTCAACAAACAAAGCTACATTTGGGTCACAAAAACATACATTACTATTAATCACTGTGCCTTAAACATTAATATTGACTAGCAAATACAATGTGTTTAGACACAATTATATTATATTTGCATCCAAATAACAACAAAATACAGAGTTTTCAGCGTGTATAAGTATAGACTAGAAAAAATGATAAAATAAAAAATTAGGTTGGTGTGTTTTTGTTTCTATAACAAAATGTGACTTTATTGAATCAACCTGTGTATTTAAAATATGTTTGTATTAAAAGTATGTAATGGCTCTAAAAGTGTATGACTACAGTTTCAGAGAATCAATAAAAGAAATCATATTTTTTAATTTAAAAAAATTTATAACGAAAAGCTTAAAAAAAATCACAGGAGTTGTCAGGGGGACACCCGGATGGAAAGATGTTCGTTCCCTATATACTATGTACTAGTTAGTTCCAAAACGCCTAGGGCGCTCGTTGAAAAATACTATAATTTAAATGGATGTAGAAGAAAAGATACTTTTCTAAAATGATATACTGTTCTAAAGAAATTTTTTTTTATAGAATTTAAAAAAAACCGGATATTTGTAGGTCCTTTTTGTAAGAATGTGTATTATATTTTCCCGAAAAGGTCCTTTTTTCAAGACAGGTACTTCTTTATTAAAAGCTAATGTTTATTTACTATTTTTTAAGAAGAAGTTATTTCTGTAAGAAAAGCCATAAGAGTATGATTTGTTTTCACAAAGAAGTACTTTTTTAAGAAAACTTAGTTTTTAAAGAAGTGGTACTCTTTTTAGGAAAAAATTATTTTTTTTTTAAAAATTAAACTACTTTCAGAAAGGCTACCTATCTCAAGAAAAGAACAGAAAAGGTACTGTTTTATTTTTAAGAATAGGTACTTTTTAAAAAAAAGAGTTTTTGTTAAAAAAAATAATTTTTTTTAACAGAAGGTATTTTTTTGAAGAAAATGTTTTTTAAGAAATGGAAATTTTTTTAGAATTGGTCTTTTTTAAGAATATGTACATTTTTAAGAGTATGTACTTATTTCAAGAAAAGTTTCACAAAAAAGGTACTCTTTAAAGAAAAGGTAGTTTTTTAAGAAAAGTCCGTTTATTGTAAGAACATTTACTTTTTTACGAAAAGTTACTTATTGTAAGAAAAATATTTTTTTTAAGAAAGGAACTTTTTTATGAAAACTTGACTTTTTTAAGCAAAAGTACTCCTTTAAGATGGGGTAACTTTTTAAGAAAAGGTACTTTGTTTAAGAATTTGAATAGGTATTTTTTTTTTGAGGAAACTTACTTGTTTTTAGAAAAGGCATTTATTTAAGAAAATTTTATTTTTTTAAACTTCCTTCACTTTAGCTTTTCTAAATTTACTTTTTATTGGCCTCAAAACTACAAAATATACCAAATATTGGTTAAAGGCTCCACATAGAAAACACCCTATTAAACTACAAATTTACCAACACATGTTACTCTAGACTCAAACCAAATCAAATCTGCCCAATATAGTTGGTAAAACTGGGTTGTAGCATAATAGTGTTAAAAAAAGTTGGTTAATTATACCCTCACCCATAGGGATGGGGGTATATATCATTTAATACGTAAGAAAATGTAACACATAGAAGGAACCATATTAGACCCTTAGTATCTTTGGACGCAATTCGTTTTAGGACTTTTTAAGACGTCTGTCTGTCTGTCTGTCTGGCTGGCTGGTGGTCAACACGATAACTGCCGTAACTCTTTACAGATCACGATGAAATTTTGTCAGTGACTATTATTTGCCAATATTGAGTTTGGCATTGAAAATGGGCGTTGTGACCACGCCCCTTCTGGTACCTCCCATACAAATCGACACATTTAGCACAAAATCATATTTCGTTCAAAGCTTTCTTCTGGTAGATGTGATTAGCTTCAACTCTCCCATCGGTTAATAATCTATAAATGCCAAGTTAACTGAAGGAAATGGGCGAGATTGTCATGCCCATTCTGATACCTTCCATACAAAAAAGGGTGTTCGACCGGGTTGTCAATCCGATAAATCGCGTGAAACACGTCCGATCATACTGAAATTAGGTATAAGGCTTCACGTTATCAAACGCCAATTACCAAGTAAAACAAGGGTGATTTTGCCACGCCCATTGTGGTACCTCCCATACAAAAGTTGTTTGGTCGTCTGGTTGTTCGGCACGAGAAGTCCCGCAAAACAGAACCAATGTTTATGAAAGATTGAACTAGTCAATATTTAGTCAAATAAAACTCTCCTATAGAAAATGAGCTGTTTTGCCACGCCCATTCTGGTACATCCCATATAAAAGCTGGGCGGATGACCGGTTGATCGACACGATAACTATCGTAAACTACAACCGATCTTAATAAAATTCGGTACTACGCAATATTTTGCTAAAAGCTACTGTGTAGGTAATAATTGCCTGTTGTGCCACGCCAAGTTTCGTACCTCCCATAGAAAAGTTGGGCGTATTTTCGGTTTGCCGACTCGATATCTACCGATCTTAATAAAATTTGGTATTGATAAAAAATTTTGGCAACAACTGGCCAAGCCCATTTTTGTAGCTCGCGTATAAATATTCGGAGGGAAACTATGTAATTTGGGTATTCAATAATATTTAGCGCAATATCAATCTGTTATTGAATATGGTCACTTTTGAGTATGGACGTTTTTTTAACAGAACTCCCATGCAATGGATGACTTAGGGTGAGGGTATGATTAAGTCGGTTCACCCGACTGAAACTTATGTACTGGTTTTTTTCAATTTAGCCCCCATCCCGCAACGTGCGGTAAGGAACGTAGTTCCAATATTTAAGTCGGAAAGCGAACAAATGACATTGGCCAAAGATACAAACAATAAATTAAATAATAATTTAGTTATCAAAGTGTTGAATTGACACTTTATGAATAAAGATAAATATAACTACTATATAGTAACCCCGATAATACATTCGTATGTTACTTTTATTGTTATTAAGTGTATAATGTCTTTTGATATATTGCCAATAGTGCAACAGAAAATTTATTAATCACAAAGAATATCATAAAATGAATAATAAACTACAGACTACAGAAACTCTACAAATAGTAATAAAAACAAAAACAACTAAAACATATACTTATGTTTCTGGAAAGGACATACCCATGTTAATTTAATGGAATTGTACGGATTAAGAGGTCCGGCCATCGCCAGGGCCAACGTGCGAAATGTGGAGCAATAAGGATGAGACAAAGAAGTTGTTGACAGGCGAAGTGAAATTATAATAAGAAAACAACACCAGGAATGTTCCCGGAAGAAACTAATGGTACAGACAACAACGGAAATTTCCCCCAACAACGAACAACATTTTCGCAGGAGCAAAAAATTAAAAGAACGCAATAACTCACATATAATGCAATAATAAAAGGACATAGTGATGTCATGGTAACAGGACAAAAATAACTATCAAGCACTTCCCCCAACTCATACTACTTAAGATAATTTGACACTTAATATACACACACCGATACTGCAATCCCTACCACTTCAGTGTGAGACAGTGCAGAGAAACAGAAAAGGATGAGTTCATGAGGGTGGTATAGTAGCAAGGATATGGCGCTTCGGAAGAAACTTTAATTATGTGTTTATAGGTTATTGATACCAATGAGGCGATACAAAGTATTCGAACTACTCAAATGGTCAAAGTATTATCGCACACAGTCATGAAGGTACTTATGAGGAAACACAAGGAAGACTCAATAATTACAACTAAAATAAAAATGGAAGGGTGTTGCCAGTTACAGTAACCAAATCGCAGGAGAGATACACCAGAGCTGTGAATATGTCACAAGCATTGGCTTTACAGGTTTTTATCACGATGCGTTCCTATTCATGCCATTTTCAAGTAATAAATTAATTTATTTCTAACCGAGAAATGTTACTAAAAGTTATAAGAAACCCTATTGAAATAATAAATTTTTGGAAATTGTAGTTCAAAAAATGTTGGTTGTTGTTTGGATGCAAATGTAACGTGTTTGAAGCTTGTCGTAAATATACTATACTTGTGCCCAAACACATTGTGTTTGCTACTCAATATAACATGTTTGAGACACAATGATTAGCAGGTTATAATATATGTTTTGGAGACCCAAATGTGACTTTGTTTGTTGAAAATCGCTAAAAACTAAGACGATACAAACAAAAAAGAAATAAAAGGGCAGCAGATGTTCAATTCATGAAAATAATGCTGTACATCTTTCTTGCAATATGTTTCTGGGGCCGATATTTTTCAGCGTGTATTTATAAAACTTTATTTAAAAAAGTACCTTCTGACAGGTTATTAGTATGGTCAAGAGATGATGTCGAAAATGGCGGGAATGTGAATGTGACTGAAATGGCAAGGCATACACTGTAGAATTTTCGTTTGTAGCAAATGCTAGTACATGCTGAAATATCTGTCGTTTTTTGTTATTTGGATGCAAATATAACGTGTGTTTGGAGCTCGTAGCAAATATAATATACTTGTGTCCAAACACATTGTGTTTGCTGTTCAATATTATATGGTTGAGGCGAAATGATTAATATGTTATAATATAGGTGTTTGCGACCCAAATATATACGCGTTTGTGATACAAATACAGCTGGCTTGTTGCACTGTTTATGCTCTCTCGGGAGCAAGATAATAAGAGGGACATAACGAGACAGCCTATCTCGTGAGTGTGTATAGGTATTTTTGCATTATTCTCTTAGTTAGTCATTCATAAATATTCCTGAATTTGCGTGCAAATTGCAGATGAAGCTTCATGTATTCAGTCGTCAATGGTTCATCGGACAGAGGATATCAAAAGTGCTTTCTCAGTGAAAAAAGAATAAACCTACGCTCGTACGGTTAAATGGTTTGCGATGTTACTTTGGTTTTTGCATATGTGTTCCGTATATAGTATGTATGTGTGCTACCAAAGTGAGAAACGATTTTGAGGAAAGAAACGGGAAAGGACAACAACGTGAAGCCCTTTTTCTGTCCGAGCCTTCTGAAAACAGAAACGTGAGAGACAACAAAGAAAGCTGAAGCAAAAGAGAAGTAGTTTCTCATTTCATGAAAAACCAAAACAAATAATGCATTCAATGCAAGAAACTGTAAAAAGGCCAGTTTAAATTCTTTTAATTTTTTGTATTATAAATGTGGATTTATATTGATAAAATTAATTATAATAAATAATACGAATATATTAAATGCATAGAATAATTTTTCTGTAAATATTATTATGTTTGGGAAGAAGTACGCACATATTTGAACGTAAGTATATGGAGGTTTGGGGGAAAGACGCAAATGCTTCCAGGCATGTTTGTATTTAAATACAAGTGTGTTTGAGACTTGCAAACATGTGAATGTTCCAACCCTATACATGGTTCCTGCAGAATATGATTGAGAGAATATATTACAGAGGCCGTTTTTTTTTTAGCGTGTACAAGCTAAAAAAATTGTCGGACGCAAATATAACATGTTCGTAGCTTGTCGCAAATATAGTATACTTATGTCGAAACACATTGTCGTTGCTATTCAATATTATATGTTGGATAGGTTATAAGACTACTTTTTTGTGTACCAAATGTGGAATTGTTTGTTGAAAACTGCTGAAAGCAAAAACGTGGCAGACAACAAAAAAACAAAGAAGCAGCTGATCTTCTATTCATGAAAACAATCTTCTAAACATATACATGGTTCCTTCAATATGTTGCAGGGCCGTTATTTTCGGCGTGTAGGTTGCATAACTAGGAGTTGCATGTGTCGAGTCCTAACTGTATGAATACAATACTTTCGCATACATATAACGATATCTTATTTGACAAAAAACGCTCATTACGTTAATTAAAACAAGTGGCAACGTATTATTAATAATGTGTATGTGTGTATTGTTTTCCCTTATGTATTACATTTCTATACTGGTGCATACATGTAGAATGTATTTGTATGCTGATGTATGTAAGTATGTGTTATTCGCAATGTTGAGTATTAATTACCAATTAGCGAATTTATATGTTTTCGTTAAAGAAACGCATTTAATTAACATCATATGGTATACGATAATGTGCTATAATATATTGTTTGTTACGTACATTAGGGTGGCAAAGGGCGCAGGGTTAATTTGCCCAAAACGTTTTCGTCCAAATCACGAATTTCATGAAGCCCAAAAATCGCTGTATGATAGTTATGTTTTAAAATTTGTCGTGATATGACGATTGTTTGGGTGTAGTGATATTTATTTACAGAATTTTACATTTATTTACAGAAACATAAAAATATAATTCTGGTCCAGCGACAGAATCGAATTGATCAGTTCTGATTCTGTAATACCCTCAGTGATAAACTCAAATCAGTTCCGAGGGCAACATCAATTGGTAATTATCTTACCGATGATAGTAAAAACAACACGCTGAAAACTAACGGCCGCTCCAATATATTTTCCAAAACTATTCTGCAAGAATCATGTATATGCTTGGAACATATTCCAACCATTCGTATGTTTGCAAGTCCCAAACTTACTTGTATTTAAATGCAAACAGTATCATGTTTACTGACAAACGTGCTTGCTTTTACGTGGAAACATATGCGTTCTTAATCCCAAACATCCATAGACTTACGTGGAAGCATTCGCGTGTTTCCTCCAAACCTACATATACTTACGTGAAAACATATGTGAATTTCCTCCCAAATATAATAATATTTAAAAACGTAATTATATACGTAAATATATACGTTTTATTTATTAAAGGGTCCGCCATCTAACTTTTTTTTTTCAACTAGTGCTTATTTCGTGAATGGTAACACTGAGCTCATGTCTGATTTAACAGATACTTAGTTGTATCCTTCCGCTGAACGAATAAGGTTGTGTATGCGCTTGAACAGCTGACCATCCAATGCGTTTTCGCTTCGCTAAGTGGGCCTGCGATCGACTTACAGAAGATACCGATTTTGCCAAAAAAATCATCTTTTCAGATGAAGCTCATTTTGAGCTTGGCGGGTGTTTACATACCCGCAAAATTGTCGCATTTGGGGCACAGAAAACGCATACATTGAAAAGGCGATGCACCCAAAACAAGTCACTGTTTGGTTTGGACTTTGGTCCAGAGGCATAATTGGGCCATTTTTCTTCGAAAATGAGCAAGGAGTGGCCGCTACAGTCAATGGCGATCGTTATCCGGCCATGTTGAACGAATTTTTGTTCACAAAAACATAAGAGAAGGATATTGGCAACATTTGGTTTCAACAGGACGGCGCTACGTGCCACACAGCCGAAGCTACACTCGATGTTTTGCGCCCTGTTTTTGAAGATCGCATTATCAGCCGTAGAGCTGATGTCGTATTGCCACCTCGGAGCTGCGATTTGACACCGTTGGACTATTATTTGTTGGGTACCCTCAAAGATAAGTGTTACGCCGACAAGCCAGAGACAATTGACGCTTTAAAGGACAATATTCGTGAAGCCATTGGTGAAATACAGCTGCACACAATCGATAATGTGCCTAAAAATTGGACCGATCGTGTAGGCTACTGCATGGCCAGCCGAGGCAGCCATTTGAATGAAATTATTTTCCGTTATTAACCGGAAGGATTGCTCCTTCAAATAAAAAAAGAAATTTGAGAAAATATTCAGTAATTTTTTTTTATAGCATTTTCAAAAAAAAAAAGTTGTTTGGCGGACCCGTTATAATTAATTTAATGAATATAAATCCACATTATAAATAATTCATACAAAACAATTATAGATTTAAAACTTTCCTTTTAAGATTTACTTGCAGTGAATTAATCATTTGTTGTTTTTCATGGTCTTTATGCTGATCTTATGATTCTCCTTTCTTTGGTGTCTCTCACGGTTTTGCTTTCAGAAGGTTTCAACTATGCGTTGGTTATCACTATGCCTTGGTACACAAACAATATACCTATATACAAATCTAGTTCAAGCAAGCCAAGCGTGTATTAATTACTTGTGCTTTTATTATATTTCACAAATGGTGTGACGTTCCGATTTGGCCAGTAAAGGCTCGGGCAGACAAGAGGCTTCACGTTGTTGCCCTTGCCAGTTTCTTTCCTCAAAATCGTTTCTCACTTTGGTAGCACACACACGAAACCCATACACAAACACCAAAGCAACAACACAAACCATTTAACGGTCTGATCCTTTGTTTATTCTCTTTCAGTCATCAAGCGCTTTTAATATCCTCTCTCCGATGACCCATTGACTACTGAAACTAAAATGCAATACATCAGCCAAAATAAGAACCACTGACTATATCTGCAATTGAGACGCACATTCAGGCATATTTATGAATCACTGACTGAGAGAATAATGCAAAATACAGATGCGCACTTAAAACATAGATTCCCTCGTTGTCCCTCTTTTATTCTCTTGCTCTCGAGAGAGCATAAACAGTGCAACAAACATATCTGTATTAGTATCACAAACCCAGATATATTTGGCTCTCAAACACATATATTATAACATATAAATCATTGTGTCTCAACCATATAATATTGAATAGCAAACACAATGTGTTTCCACACAAGTATATTTGCGTCAAGCTCCAAACACAGGTTATATATGTGTATCCAAACAACAAAAAACGACAGATTTTTCAACTTGCATAGAATCTCTCAGAACAAACGCTGTTGAGTATGTGTGTCAAAACTGGCATAACTATTCAGAATCATAAGGATGATCTCCAATCTACTGACAGGTTTCATAAAATATGTGATAATATTTTATAGGTGCCATTACAAAATTTAATAAATTTGACTTTATTGTATTTACGAAAAGATTTCATGTTTCATAGATGTTACGAACAAATTTCACAGAAATCATTTCACAGCATATATTGAATGTTTTCTTATATCCTATCACATATTTCTTTAGCTGAAAATTTTCGAAGGCATTCATAGAATCTATGAAGAGGTTTATAATATTTACGAAGAAAATTATATCATTGTACTCCAATTATAAAAAACTAGTCATGAAGTAATAGGGATATTGACTGGCTTATGTATAGGAATTACTCCGCTACAAAATAGTTTCAGTCAGCTCTCCTACATTAAAGGGAAAACTTTGTAAAGTGTATTGCATGATGTTGTTGTATATACTGAACACAATTTGGGTTTACTGTAGCAGGCTTTTTGGAGCAGGCCCTTTAACAATGTAACGTGTAGCGCTATTATGAAATCTATAAAGGGTTTATGTCTGCTCTCCTTTTCGGTCGACTGGATTAACCATATGCTTGGCACCCGTATTATCAATTCTATCTTGGGTGTAAGGATGTTCCGAAAGCTAGCCATGCATGGCATACCGGAAGGAGGTGTACTCTACGTCTCGTTATGATCATTGGTTCTTAAACATTTGTTAAAAAACATTCCCCATTACATTCCATGAAGGGATCGGGGACAGCTTCTCACAACCAGTGAGGTTTTTAATTTTGCACTCACTGAGTTGGATCTACAGTTTTATACCAGTTCCGAACGGTATTTGGATAAGTTTTTCACAGCTAACTACTCGATAGTGTCGCCATCACTAACCCATATGGTAGTCGTCGAAGGAAATGTAAGGTGGTCAGAGCAGGATTCGAACCCATGTTGTCATGCACAAGAGCCGCGCACACTGGTCCTTGCACCACCGACGGCCATACAAAAGTTAAATATATGTTAAACTTTAAACAAAAAGTCGTAGGCCTACACAGATGATGTTGTTGTTGTGGTCGCAAGGAAGTCACTGTACACTTTCACTGATTTAATGTATGTTGGTTTAGGAAACTTCGACCTGGGCTACAGGCTGTGATTTGGACTTAAGCCACGCTGAATTCGGATCTAGTCCTGTTTACTCTTTGATGGAAGACGGAGTGGTTTGAGATTACCAAGCTAGGCGGTGTAGTGATATCAGTATCATCAGACGCTAAGTAAAATATATTTATCCTTGACCGGAAGTTAAACAGGAAACTAGATATGGAGGAACCAGGTCTTCATCCCATTTGTCAAAATTCTATAGGCACAATCTGAGGATTTGACCGTTAACTGATTATATACGGCAATACTTAGTTCAATCTATGCCTATGGATACTTGGTTTGGCGAAATGCCTGGGATTGGCGAATTTAATTGAAACTTCTGAGTAAGGCCCGTGTATCGCCAGGAGAAGCACCCTCAAGTAACTTTGAACATAATTCTTCGGCTCAATACACTGGCCCCTTCCGCAAAATGGTGCGCATCCAGTAGAGCACTTCGTCTAGTTTAGGTCAGGTTGGAATCGCAGCCTGCATGTCAGGCTCACTAGGACTTTGTGGTCCATTATGACACCACTGGGCAAATGGAAAATGGCGAGATTTTCACAGTCTCTTCCGTTGAATCAGTTTGATTGCTTCAAAAAACACAAGGGTGTCGCATGCTAACATCAGCCAAAATTGCTAAGCCCCCCAAAAAATGTGAGCCTAGTGTAGCTTCCCGCGTTCTTGAAAGAGCGAAGCAAAGACACAAGATGTTTTATTGACTTCGTCTACTTTACACATCTCCACAGGTTCTGCAAAAGTTATATCTCAAAACTTTCAGTCTCTCTGCATGTCGTCAGTCATGACAAAGATGATAAGTGAGACTTCCGTCCTCGCTAACGATGGTTACTGTGTTTCAACACTAGGTGGAGCTATACCAGCATGGAATGTTAGTGACCACATATTGTTAGTTATCGTAAGGGCACAATTCCTCAAGAAGGGCGTGCAAACTGGTAGAGGCATATATTCCAGATCCCCTGGATCGTGTAAGGTAGACTCCAGTTTGAGAAGTTCATCTGCTTTGCAGTTCCCTGGTTAGTCCCAGTGGCTCGGCACCCAAATATGGTGAATTGTAACTGTGCAGCCATCTCATTAAAAGATCTGCGACATTCGAAGGCAGTTCTCGAATCCAGGGCGACAGATTCCATGGACTTTATGGCAGTTTGGTGATCAGAGGAAATATTTATTCCAACCTTAGTCAGAACATTATTTCTCAGCCATTTCGCTACTTGCCTAATAACTAAGATTTCTGTCTGATAGGCACTAAAGTAATCGGGCAGTCATTTCGCAATCGACAAACCTTGCTCTACCGAAGAGACATCAAAGTATACGCTATCGTCTTTTGAACCATCAGGATTGAAATCCTCAGGATTGAAATTCACGTCACCCAGGGACGTCAGCATTCTATTCTGATCTGTCGGGTATTAGAGTGTGGTACTTCTTATCTTGATGGCAGCTTGATTATTGGCCAAAGTGTAACCAACAATCCCGGAAAGTGATGGCCAAATCCAATAACTGTACATCAACGGAATCTCCTAACTACGTTATAAGTAGCAACCTCAACTACAGTATGGTCCGGAAATAATAACACTGCCTAGTAGGGATTGGATCGATGGTAAATTTTAATTTAACTAGTGTCTTCGACATGGATGTTGGCTTCTTTGCTGAGAATATTAAGAATATTAAGTCTTGTAGTGTCTTCCAAGCCAAACTTTTACCCATCAAGAATTCAGTAGAACAGCTACTTGAGTTGGGATCCTCTGCATTAAGAAATTTTATCATCTTCGTTAACAGTATAGCGACAATTAGTGATGTGCGCTTCCGCGTATTTGAATAACCAGTTATATCAAGTCCAGTTCCGAGAAGAACCGGGTATTTGGACCGGTTCCGGTTCTCATCAAATTGCTGTCCCAAAGAGGCTTAAGTGCGTAAGTTATCATAATTATAAGAATATAAAGTTTGATAAAAAAAAATACACAGTTTCATACCCTCCTCCAAAGTTTAACCGTCTTGGATCCCTTGGAACCGAGTCCTGTTATTCTGGAACCGTTTTACGGCACTTTTCAAACAGTTTTCAAAGTCTTTTAGAATCCTTTTTTCTGTATTCTTGAACTGCTTTCGGTTCCTTTGAAGACGGTTTTCGGTTCGTTATGAACCGTTTACTGTTCTTTAAGAACAATTTTTGGTTGAAACCATTTTCGGTTCTTTTGGAACCGTAGTCCGGTTCTTGTAAGCGCCTATCCCGTCGGATCTTTAGGGGCAAATAATACAATCAAATCAAACTCATACAAATTTAAACTGGTTAAGGTATGAAAACGAGTTCTGAAGATGATGGCTCGCCAATAATTAAGACTTTACTGAGTTCCTGGACATATCGATAAAACAGGGAAGGAGTCACCTACCTCTCTTTCCAGAATAGTTTGCGTCAGTACTAGTCGTTAGTAGTAAGACTGATAGACCACAGATTTCTTACCAGTATGGTCTGACTGATGTGTGGGCTCAGCCTGATGGTAGGCTCTCAATACAGTCAGATTAGCGAGGGCCTACCTCAAGATTCCAAGAGATTTATTGTCTATGCTTCATTCGAAAATCGGCCAACCGCTAGTAACACAATTGAGAAAAGCTGATCTCCATATATTCATTGGATTAACCGTGTAATGTGAGAAGCCTAATCAGTAAATGGAATAATGATAGGACTGATTAGTGTCGTTTTCCCTCAAGAAGAATTGGCTGAAATATGCAACGTCTACTACCATTTGCCAGTCAAACTGATTCCATTTCCAATCTGCCAGCGACATGCTCTTCAATGTCAATTCAAATTTTTAACCCGAAAAGCAAACGAAACAAATTTGTTATTACTTTGTTAGATGTTTTGACATGTAAACATTCAGTTTTTTACTTTCACATCCTTTGTACTTATCGTCCTTCGGCCTTCTTGCAACTTTTTGCAAAATCCTTTCTCAGACAGTTCAATGTGTTTGTTTGTTTGACTTTGAATGTTGAGATGTTAGGAGTGAAAAGTTTTTCCATTTACTGTAAAACGAAATTGTCAAGCGTGACTGACTGATGCGAGTCTGATGGGAGAGATTCCCTAAACAAAGAGATAAAGTGGAGGACAATAAATTAGAACATGCATCAACATTCACAGTCTTTCGGAAAGGACTCGTCAGAAGTAAGGTGGGCTAATTTCATTTGCTACGCTATTTTTCATCACGGTAGCATCGGGAGGAAAAAAGTCCTTGGCATTGATAGAAAGAAGGGAGTATATGATTCGATTACGAGTATTTAGCTGCTTCTTTACATGCGGATATTTGGAAATCTAGGAATTTCGATTTGTTGTTTTTCCTAAAGTTACGAGTGTGTGCCAGCATCTTTGTTCGCTTAGCCAGAGGAGGATGTGTAAATAAATTGGTGGGTTTAAAAATAGATATCTTAAGTTGTATGTTCCTTAACTTCTCCTATATGTTAGACATGCTTCGGGAGTTTTTAAACAAAAAAAATATTTCTGCTACCTCGAGCTACAATCGGGATGCAGTGTGACATTATTGGTATGTACTAATGTTTGAAAGAGATAGCGAAATACAATAGAGAAAATATATAGAAAAGAAGGCCGAAGATGTAGAGAAGAAACGATTGTATTGGATTACAATTCCAATGTGTTTCCAACAGTTTATTTATTGCCGTAATATGGTTAAGTGATTTGATTAATGGTTCCCAGGTATTGAACTTGGTTTGTAGCAAATTTGTCAAATATGTTCTTAATCCTAATGCGTTCAGCTGGGCAGTGAATTCAGCTGCAAAAAACGCTCCATATCCTAACTTTTGTGATTTTAAAAAATTTCTTTATATTCTCACGCTTTTGAAGTGACGCTTTTCTAAAGATATCAAGCAGGGGAAATTGAAGAGGAATTACCGAACTAGGCCTGTAAATATGATTTCCGACGCAATCAGTTGACATTATTCTTCTACCAGAAAAACAAACAGGCCTTCCATACTCCTTATTTTTGGTTGTTAAAAAATATGTACAAACTTGGTAAGAAGGCCTGGAAATAGGCCTTCTTTAAGTATTTTATAATATTAAATTGAAGCAACCTCATTTCATATTTAATTCGGTTGTAGGAACTCAATTATAATCGTTTTATAAACTAAATTTTCTAAAATTTCGGTTGCAGCAAACGAATTTTAATTTTCAGGTATAGCAACAGAATTTGACATCAGTTCCGTGGCATGTACAGAAATTTACAGAATTTCGCAATAGCCCAACTCGGCCTTAAATCGGTTGCAACGAGCGAACCTAGCGTCAATTCGGTTGCGGTAGCCGAATTCCGCATGAATTCTTTTGGGACAACTGAACTAATTTTCAATTCGATTACCACAATATAATTATATATATTTCAAACCTGATGTTTAAAATTGTAAAGGCAAATATTATATTTAAAAAAAATCAATGGGTGTTTTGAACTCACGGGCGATGTGTTAACACCTTTTTGTTACGTTCGAAATTTATGCACACATTAGAAAATGTTACATTGGAAAATAAAAAAAGAATAGAGTTTTGAGCTGAAGGCTCATTTTCTATTGAACTTTCGTTTTTCTTACATGTGCTTTAACATTACATGTAACGTTGTTAAACTAAATAAGTCAGTATTTAGCTCACTGAAATAATTCTTTTTGTTTTGTCATAAACAGGGCGGCGACAAAAAGTATGGAATAGTATAGGGAACATATTGCACTCCTTTGCCGCTCTCATGTCGAGAGTCTGAGTAAAAGAGCATAAACAAGTCTTATTCTCTTTATAGAATATTTCAATATAATTGAACGATTTCGGCAAGATTATTACATACGGGTTGAATTTTATGTTTCGGGATTAGAGAACAAAAACAAATTTTAATCATCGAAAATCACTTTATTGTCTTTCAAAATATTCCCCATGAAGATTTATACACTTTTGTCTGCGTTTGAACCAATTGTCGAAACATTTTTGCCACTCTGAATGAGGTATGTCCAAAACATGCATTCTGAATGCAGCAACCGCTTCTTCAGGTGTCGTAAAACGTTGAACTCTCAGTTTGTTTTTTACGTACGGGAATAAAAAGAACTCATTCGGTGCCAAGTCAGGACTATACGGCGGATGACCCATCAAATCGATGTTTTGGGTGCTCAAAAATGCAGTTGTTTAAGCCGATGTGTGAGAGCTCGCATTGTCGTGGTGAAGAGTGATCCGTCTTCGGCGGTTGGTTTTCCTGATTTCTTGGAAGACAACTGGCAACCAAGTGGTTGTGTACCACTCAGAATTCACTGTTCTGCGTTGTTCTAGTGGTACGGTTGGGATATGTCCGGGTTTTCCGAAAAAAACAGGCGACCATTTGCTTGGAAGTGCTTCGGGCGCGAACAATTTTTGTTGGATTTGGCTCACTTTGAAACACCCATACAGTTGACTGCTGTTTACTTTCGGGCTCATACGCGTAAATCCAGGATTCATCACCTGTCACGATGTCATAGACGTGTTTCGAAGCACCGCGATCGTATTTTTGGAGCATTTCTTTCCACCAATCGACACGAGCCTTTTTTTGAGCAATTGACAAATTGTGTGGGATCCAGCGCGAACCCATTTTGTTGACAGTCAAATGTTCATGCAATACTGAATGTATGTTGGTCCCACTAATGGCTAAGGTTGTCACTTCTAATTCGGCTGTGACAACCTCTAATTCGGTGGAGACAACATATGATTCAGCTATATGTCCTCTAGTATGGTTGCGATAGCCGCTAAACTCGATTACGACTTTCTGCGAGTGCAGGTCTGCTGACCGACGGACTAGTGGAAGTTAAACTGGAAGCTCATACACATGGTTACATTCCATTTGAAAGCAGACCATCTACTATATAAAGGAAAAATGAATGCATGTATGCAAGCACATCCAATATGTGAGGCTATTCTGTGGGTAGACCTACAAGTGAAAGTTAGAATGGATGTTCATAGGCATTCACCAATTCCTTCTTTAAGCAGGAATGTTAGCAGGCCAGCTATTGGAAGACAGAATCGATGATAATAGGCATCAACACTTCTATTCCTTAAGAAGGTCTGTCAACAGGTACTATGGACTGTAATCGTCGTGCATACTTCCCTTCGTAAAGCAGAACTTTTGGCAGGCACACTACACCCCCTCCAACTGTAGTTCAAAAAATATTAATTGAAATTTAGAAAAGATCAATTTAATTCACGAACTTCTAATTCAAATTCAAAAAATATCAATTGACATATCGAATTTTCCTTTGAAAATCAGAAAACATCATTTGAAAATCAGAACTCTTCAATTGAAATTCAGAAAACATCACTTGAAGTTCTGAAAGTAACAATTCAAATTCAGAACATATCAATTAAAATTCAGAAATTGGCAATTGATATTCAGAAAATACAAATCAAAATTCAGAAAATATCAGTCTAAATTCAGAAAACACCAAATTATATTCAGAAAATACCAGTTGATATTCAGATATATGTAAATATCGAGATGAACACTCAGAAAAATGTCAGTTGATATTTTCTGACTTTCAATTAATATTTTCCGAATTTAATTTGCTGTTTTCCGAATTTTAACTGATATTTTTCGAATTACAAATGACCTGTTTTCGGAAAATTTTCCGAATTTTAATTTGAGTTTACTTAATTTCAATTGATTTTCTCTGAACTTTAATTAATATTTTCTTATTTTCAAACAGAAACTCTAAACTTGTGTTGGTATTTCCTGAATTTCAATTAGAACTTATGAGATACATTTGACCCGAATTGCAATTGATGTTTTCTGCATTACAGTTGAAAACGGCGTAGTGGAAGGTAGAGTGGATGCTTCTAGACATGCACGCCTCCCTTTCATAAGAAATTAAATTGAAGCAAGACTTTGTTCGAATAGCGTTGTAATGAGTTAACCAGGGCAATGTGTTAACCTAGGCAATGTTTTACCCTGGGAAATTTAGGCGATTTGAAATTGTTTGTCACGTGTTCCTATATTCCGCCATCTTCATGCTTTGAGGTATATCAAGTGCATATTGACGCTATTGCAAAAGTTATTGCGTTAGCCAGTAGAAAGGACCGTATTTTAGTATTGGGTGACTTTAACTTGCCGTCTGTGACATGGGTGTCTTTACCCGATACTAATTCTCTGACTCCATTGACACCATATGATTGGTCATCTGATTTTGTTACGCATATTTCCGAACTTGGGTTGATTCAATTGAACGACATTCCCAATTCTATGAATCGAGTCCTTGATCTAGTTTTAGTGGATGATTCTAACAACTTTGATATTTCTCGAATTGATCCGTTAATTTCTCCTGAGGATAGTTACCATCCAACGCTGGGAATTAATTATACATATGATACCATGCAGGTTGGTTGCAATTGCTCTTCGTCCTATGTTGGCCTATGCTTTTCGCGTGCGAACTTTATACTTTTGAATAATCTTATCTTTGATACCGACTGGCATAGTATATGTCAGTGTGATAATTCTTTTGAATTTGAAATCGCCCTGGATGATTTCTATAATATTATTAATGGCTATATTTCTAAGTCTGTACCCAAGAGGCCAATAAGGGGTAATACTGGTCCCCCATGGTCCTCAAGGGCTCTAAATAGTCTCAAGAATGTAAGGAATAGATGTTCGAACAAGTATAAAAAATCTGGACTGCTAGCAGACTATGCTAGGTATATTGTTGCTGGGAGTAGATACAACTCTAAATCTCGTGAGAGTTACAGATTATATTTGGATAGGTTGAAGGCTAATTTTAAACGGAACCCCAAATCATTCTTTAGATTTGTTAACTTGAAGCGTAATTCGTCTTCCACGCCTTGTAGGATCAAAATGAACGGTATTGAATATTCAGATGAAGAGTCTATTGCTAATTGTTTCGCCGATTTTTTCGCATCTATTTATTCCACCCGAGCCTATGATGTTTCCAAATCATACCCGTACACTGTCCGCTCTACCATTCCGTTTGATGCACCTGTCGTAAATTCTTCGTGGTTGCTAGATAACTTAATCAGCTTGAAAGCCTCGAATAAAGCTGGTCCTGATGGTATCCCGGACTCTATGTTGAAATACTGCTCGAATTCTCTCAGCTTACCGTTGACTCTCTTATTTAACGCTTCGTTGAAGTTCGGCCATTTTCCTGCAAAGTGGAAGAGCTCTTATATAATCCCTCTCCACAAATCTGGTAGTTTAGTAAATGTTGCAAATTATAGGGGAATTGCAAAATTGAGTGGCATTCCTAAACTTTTTGAGAAGTTAGTCACAGAGGTAATTTCTCATCAGGTTTCCTCTATTTTAGATCCATGTCAACATGGCTTTCGGAAGGGTCGTTCCACCGTGACTAATTTGCTTCAGTTTTCCTCTTCTATTATTGATGGCTTTATTAATGGAGATCAAACTGATGTGATTTTTACCGATTTTAGTAAGGCTTTTGATAAAGTTAACCACAATTTGTTATTATATAAATTAGGGGCAATGGGTTTTAATTGTAACATGCTGAATTGGATTAGTTCTTATTTAATGAACAGAGAACAGATGGTATCATTTGGTCGATCATTCTCAAGATCTATTTTTGTGTCATCTGGGGTGCCTCAGCGCAGTCATCTTGGGCCGGTTCTATTTTTGTTATTCATTAACGACTTACCCGCCTCCATAATGCACTCTAAATTGTTAATGTACGCTGATGACGTGAAGATCTATTTTTCTTACAAGGATCCTTGTCAATATACTTTACTTCAGAGGGATTTGTCTACTTTCCAGACGTGGTGCGAGACCAATTTGATGGAGCTTAATTTTACGAAATGTAAGCATATGCTGTTCTCTAGGTCATCATTATTTTCGGCAAAATACATTTTAGGTGGCAATGTTCTTGAATCGGTGGATTCATTTGTTGATCTTGGTGTTCTCTTGGACAGAAAATTGAATTTCAACTCCCACATAATTACGATGGTGAACAAGGCTTATGGCGTTCTGAACTTTATTAAACGTTGGGCAAAGGAATTTTCAGATCCCTACGTTACGAAAAATCTTTTTACTTCACTAGTCCGCCCTATTCTCGAATATGGATCAGTTGTTTGGGACCCCCAGTACAATTTGTATGTTAATATGATTGAATCGGTCCAGAAACAGTTTCTCATTTTTTGTCTGAGAAATCTTCAATGGAACCCGAACCATAATCTTCCTTCGTATAGCAGTAGACTAGCATTGATCAGATTGCCGACTCTTAGTAGTAGACGTACCATGATAAACTCTATTACAGTTTTGAAGATAATTGATGGATGTATATGTTCTGAATTTCTGTTATCTAAGATTTTCATAAATGTCCCATTGAGACCCACGAGGTACTATAAACTCGTAAACATCGAGTTTCAGCGTTCGAATTATGCGTCCTTTGATCCAGTTAGGAGAATGTGTCGTGACTTTAATGAGCTATATCAGTTTATTGATTTCACAGGTAGTTGGGAAACGACAAAGTCTAGCATAATTTGTCATTTGAACCGATTGCATTAGTGCTGTATATTCGTTGACGTACATATGTAAATTTAATTTACTTTATCCTTACTATCTGGTCTGATTTATGATTTGGTTTTCGTTTTGCTCGTAATTATTATATATTGAAGTATCTTATGTTAATATCTCGTGATGTGCTTTTATACTTATTTATGTTAGTGTAATACCAACTGGTGAAGAATTTCTGTAGTTGGTTGTAACGTGTGAACTTATAATCCTTGCTCTCCCGTTATAGACCGGTCTATAATGTGTACGCTGTCCTCACGTTATGGGGACGTGGCCCTCTCGGTCGGTAGGGGCGGGTAAGAGTGGCGGCGATGGGTTCGCTCGATTTAAAAAACAAAAAAAAAAAAGGTGTCAGTAGACAATCGGTTGGAACGAAGTTCCTTTCGCTCTATATTATGTACTAGTTAGTTCCAATACGCCTAAAGCGGCCGTTGAAGATTACGATAATTTAAATGGATCTTTAAGATAATATACCTTTTTTAAAATGATAAACCTTTTTTAGAACATTTTTTTTATAGAATGTATTTTTTTAAGTAGATTTTTAGATCCTCTATATATATATATTGTATTATATTTTCCCGAAAGGGTCCATTTTTAAAGAGAGGCACTTCTTTTATTAAAACCTAATGTTATTTCTAAGAAAAGGTACTATTTTTACGAAGAAGTACTTTCTGTAAAAAATGTCATAAGGGTGTGAAGTTTTTTTTATAAAGAAGTAAATTTTTTTAAGAACAGGTACTGTTTAAAGAATTGGTACGGTGTTTAGGAAAAGGTTATTATTCACGAAAATGTACTTATTTTAAGGAAGGCTACTTATCTCAAGAAAAGAAAAGAAAATGTATTATATTATTTTTTGAAAAGGAATTTTTGTAAGAAAATGTATTTTTTTAAGAGAAGGCATTTTGTTGAAGAAAATGTTTGTTTTAAGAAATGGGAATTTTTTAGAATTGGTCCTTTTTCAAGAATAGCTACAAGAAAAGATATTTTGTTTCACAAAAAGGTACTCTTTAAAGAAAAGGTAGTTTTTTAAAAAAATGCAATTTGTTGTAAGAAAATTTACGTTTTTAAGAAAAGGTACTTATTTAAAAAAAAACCCAACCTTTTTAAGAAAAAATACTTTTGTAAGACAATTTACTTTTTTTAAGCAAAGGTACTTCTTTAAGATAAGGTATTTTTTTTAAGAAAAGGTACATTGTTTAAGAATATGAATAGGTATTTTTTTGAGAAAATTTCCTATTTTTAGAAAAGGTTCTTATTTAAGAAATTATCTTTTTTTAAACTTTTTCACTTTGGCTTTTTAATATACTAGATAGTGTACGCCGTCACTATGCGAGGTGACCGCCACCGAAAGAATTTTAAGGTGGTCAGAGCAGGGTTCGAACCCAAGATCTCATGCACAAGAGCCGCACACACTAACCATTGAACCACCGACGGCTTTGAATAACTGCCCATTGTTTTCCCCATTCTCTATGGGTAACATATTTTTACCCATTCCCCACAGTTATGTGCAAGGGTAGTTAAATACGAAAGAAGATAGACTGTTGTATTTATTATACCTAATTTTCCACATATTCACAATTTTTCATTGAAATTCTAGCATATGCGGGAGTGGGTAGCAACCAACCGTCATTATAAGTAATGAGGTCAAGTGTTCGGCTCCTTAGGCCGAAGATTTTCGAAACATTAACATTATTAGTATTAAAATTAGTAAAAACTTTAACTTGTTTAGAAAATTTTGTTAGACTGAAGTATAATTTACGAACATTACAAATATGCAAATGTTTCGTATGCGATACAGAAATATATTTTTATTTTTGCTGGAGTCCTTCTAAAATTACACTTTTGCAGGTCGTCCTGTACGCCTTCCTTTGCAATATTCTGAGGATACCCTCCTTTCGCAAAGCCTAAAAGAGAATCATTTCTAGAGGATCTGTCAGGAAAAGACCAATTTGCGTGCCAACGTTTCTATGGCGCCCTATGTTATTTTGAATTGAGGGTTGCATTTGTAGAGTGAGCCTTCTGCCTGTGTCTCCACAGGCCTGCTAGAGGACATTCAATGTCACTCTTCTTGGTTATGTTTACGACAAAGATAAACTCTAGAGCTTTAACCAAAATGTGAGCTGGCATTTTAACACAAAATTTTGTATATTCCCTTAACTCTTATAATGATCCTTCAGTCATCAGTTTGCGTCAAAATAACCTTTACCTTGCTGACATTACTTACATTTTGCAATGATTAACAAGATGTTGCCTTTACCCTTTACTCGATGTAACATTTATTTTACCGGGGGGGTTGTTAAGTCAAGTGATATGAAATGACAAGAAAAACATGTTGCCGTGATACATGTGTACTTCCCTCACCTAGGACATAATCCTCTTCCAACTTACCAGGAAAAACATCAGTTATTCACTTCACTTCAGTGCCATTATTATCTCTATGTGGATAACGAAACGAAAGGCAACCAGCCAACCACATGAATCAACGATGACACAGGATAACAAATAAAGATTGAAGAAACCAGAATTTCTTTGACAAGAGGTGGCTGAGGCGAATGTAAAAATTTAATTAAATTTGTCAAATTCATGATAATTAAATTCTTTGCAATGAACACCATCCATCTCACACACACTCAATTGTACCGCCCGACATGTTATCAAAGAGTTCGTTGTAACTGACTTTGTTTATGATGTCTGTTAAAATGTCACGTCAAATTATTTTCATTCTTACCTTTACTAGAAAATATTTCACTTTGGCCTTTACGTGTCGCCAATTTTAATTAAATTAAAATGTAATATAATAAAAAAAATTTAAACTTTGGAATTTGAAAATTGAAGTTGAAACATTAAATATTTTATTCGTTTTCGCAGCTAAACATTTGTGCGGGTTGAGAAAGTAGTAATTCCATATGGGTTAACTCTTCCTTAATCGTCGAAAACCAAAATTTATATTATTCACAATATTTCCAATAATAATGGTCCAAAATATTAGGTCATAAACAACAAAACTGTGGACAGGATAAATATCTAATTGTTACCCCCTTCTTACGGAAAATATCCGAATATTCCCTGACAAAGGGCTCAAGGGCTATTAAAATATAGTGCGACTTGGCATAGATAACACGGCTTAATGTGAGCGCGAATAAAATAGGAATACGTGTACATTCGACGATGTCGTGTAACTAATACACGGTGGCAAGACTATAAAGTTGCCCAACAGAGCCCAATACTTCGAAATAATCCTCGATCGGGAACTGCTTAGGAAATGCGACACAAATAGCAGAGTAGAAACGGCTCACCAATGTTGGTATATTTACAGACTCTGCACTCTGGTGGACAGCAAGGGGAAAGAGTCTTAAACTGGAAAGAGTTCAAGGAACATGCTGCCTGGTATCAGCAAATGCACTAAGAAATACATCCATCAGGGCAGTGGAGATAATACTTTAAACTAACCCTATTTAGGACAAATTACGTACGAGGCGGTCTTGGCGACAAAACGACTGCAAGTAATTTGAAAATGGACCACAACTCAATTCACTAGCACCGAATGAAAAAGCTGACGGGATTCTTACCAACGAAACAGAGAACCGACAGCGTACCAGAGAAAATTGTAACAGCAATCTCCTATAGAACTATAAAATAGAGCACAGTGGTTCATAACCGATTACTATCGGTCAAACTTCAATATCGTTTGAACTGGTAAATATTTTTAAGTTCTGTAAAACAATGATTTTAGTACAGGGATTTTGCCTCAAAGAGGATGCTTGTAAACATTAAAGGATATCGGAAATATATCAGGCAGTTTGAATTATTGCTAGTTGATTTATAACAAATACAGGGTGGAGCGTGGTAATTTGCTTCTTTGGGAATGAAATAAAAAAATTATGAACCTTAGACAAATTTATTATATATTTTAATTATATTCAACAGTAGGGGAATTTTACATGGTTTTGATTACATGGTTTTAAATAGTGTATTTGTCAAATGTCGACCTTCGCTATCCACACACTGCGGCATACGTTTTCTGAAGTTTTCATGAACTCTAACAAGCATGTCGTCTGGTGAAGTTCTCTGGGCTTTGTTTCACTCCAGTTCCGCATATTTTGTCCGTTTACACACCCACTGAGGTGGAAATGTGCCTCATCACAATGTAAACGAAATCGTACACGAATCATAACCGAAACGCACGGTGCACTGCAATAATCGAGTGCGCATTTAAAAAATACGCTTCAACACAAAATGACCTTTCCTCACGTGTCCAATGCATGATGACAACTTAAAGGCAGAGACGAATACAAATCTCCCGTCAGCCATTATAAGCCACGCACACTTTCCACTCTCTTCGACCAACAGTGCCGCCACAGCCTGCAGTGCAAAAAATCACATTTCCGCGCTCCACCCTGTATATGCAATCTTTAAGAGGACTTTAAGCTCAAATAACCCATAGGGGTCACGGGCCTTACAAAATGTGGATAATATATTTGCCCAACCGGCTCGATCTTCAGTTTTTCTCCTGCAGTTGGTAACCACATGCCCTCGCAGGCAATATTCCACTTACTCCTCCAGGGAAGTCTTGGTTGTCATATTTATGGATGTCTTTTGGGTACATCTACCTTTCGCACTGCTTCATTCTGATCCATTCTATTGACATGGCCTAGCCAGCGTACATCCCTTATACTGATTTGCATAACTACATCGATGTCGGGATTCAAATTATACAGCTCGTAGTTCACCCATAGTTGATACTCGCCGTTTTCTATTATAGGACCACATATTTTTCGCAGCATTTTACTCTCGAAGACTCACAGAGATTAAATCGCCATGCGATATGATCTAGGATTCTGTGCCATAATACAGGATACGTTGTATGAGAGTCTGATAGAATTGGATACTCGTTTCGCGAGAGTGGGACTTATCTCCGAAGCTCTTGTTTAGCCTGAATTAACAACTATTTGCAATACCAATACCCCTTTTGATTGTTAGGCTGACGTCATTGCTTTGGTTCGTGGCAGATCCGAGTTATACCGTGTGGATTGAATTCATCAACTACCTCGAAATTACAACGGTTATCACCATTTAGTCTTTCATCTAACCGGGTGGGTGTTCTGCTTGTCGAAACCATTAATTTTATCTTGTCCTCGTTTACTTCAAAACCCACTTTTGCTGATTCCTTCTCAAGTCTCGCAAATACTGCAGTAACTTCTCGCAGATGTCTCCCAATGATGTTTGAATCTTCCGACAGAGCTTGGTACAGTTTTCGACGTATCGCCCTATCGAAGGCAGCCTTATAATGGACAAAGATGTGGTAGGTGTTCATTTGCTTTTCGTGGGTATCCCGGATCGGTAGTAATGTGAATATCTGGTCGATAATTAACTTTCCTTCAACCACCGTAGCCGTCAGTGGTGCAATGGTTAGTGTGCGCGACTCTTGTACGTGAGAGCGTTGGTTCGATTTCTGCTCTTACTACCTAACATTATTTTCACCTCACCTCACTTAGTGACGGCGACACAATCGAGTAATTAGCCATGAAAAATCTTCTCAAAATACCTTTCGGAACAGGTGTAAACCTGTAGGTCCCAATTAGTGAGAGTAAAACTATAAAGCGCACAGCTCACTGATTGTGAGAAGCTCTCCCCTATATTGTCATGGGATGTAATGGAAAACAATGTATTTTATTTATCAGTTGACTTTTCTGGCCCAAAGCTACACTGATAGGTTCCGATCAAGTGTACGCACATTTCGCTGGAACAGACGACCTTGTATGCGATGGATAGAAGACGCATTCCAGGATAGTTCGTACATATACCCGGATCGCCTTTTTTAAAAACCGGACTCAGTATGCTCCATCTTCAACTCAGATATTAAGGAAAAATTAGATTTATTTTACTGAGCTAGAACAACTATTCGACATTGCCGTTAACCCTTTGACGACCACCAACAAGTATGTTTGCTATAAGGATTTTAGCATAGTTGTCCACGTAGGAGAGAGAGCAAATTTATCATTTGGTAATTTAGGGAAAAAACTTTCTAAAATACTGGTCCGAACCGGTGTACAATTTTAGGTCCTAATCAGTAAAAGTAAAACTTGAAACCTCACAGATCACTGGTTGTGAGAAGCTCTCCCCAATCCCTTCATGGGGTGTAATGGAAATCATTGTTGTTGTGATTTCTGCATGCAAAGAAAAAACTCATTCCTCCCAAACGAAATCGCAGATAACTGAAGTTCGTTTTGGGGGTTGTAGTTGGGAGAATATAACTTCTGTTAAGCCATACATATCATTTCGTTTGGGAGAACTGAAAAATGTTTGCAGCAAACGAGTTATGAAAAATTGAAGCTGCAAAAACGTTTGCTAGAAACGAAAAACGGTTCCGCCAACTGTTCCCTCGGTTACAGCAACCGAGTTGTAGTTGATCCTAACTAAAAAAACTTTTGCGAGAACTGAAAAACGTTTGCAGTAAACGAGTTATGAAAAATTAAAGCTGAAAAAAAGTTTTCGAGAAACGGAAAACGGTTCCACCAACTGTTGCCTCGGTTGTAGCAACCAAGTTGTAATTAAAACTTTTATCTATGGCTTCCATAAGCTCTTTTTTGTATAAATTTCCAACTTTTATGATTTTGGTTTTACCCATACAGTTTGTTTTAAAAACAGTTGGCATTTTGGTCTATTTTTTCACTCTATACCTACACGTCTGTCTCGCTTTACATTCAAATAACAACTAAAACCGCAGCAAACTACAACGCCTCAATTGCCCATCCAAGATACATATATCGACAAGGTAGAAGCATTAGAGTGTGTGATCACTTTAATGTGTATGCGTGAGTGTGTATACCAAAAGAGTGGATAAGATTGTATACACAGTCGACAGAATGAGAGAAATTTACTTTCCTCATAATACGGGCTCTCATTAGAAAAATGGCTAATTTCAGTCATCGCAAACGAATTTTAAATTTTCGTTAAATGTTATTTTGTACGCGTTTGAGGCAAACGAGAAGTCGTTTGCAACTACATGATACACCTTTGTGATACATCAGTTTGTTTTTGGAGAACTACATGAACGGTTGCGATTAATAAATTAATAAAAATCAATCAAAGTATTGTTGCGGCAACCGAGCAATAAACGTTTTTTTTTCTTTGCATGTGGAAGACGGTAGGGAGAACAATAGTTTAGTAGTCGTCAGTTCTCTAACTGATTCGATTTTACCCCTCTGAGCCATCAATGTGGGTCAAAAAATAGTCTTACTACCAAGAGATGCTAAGGGTAGAAAAAAAGTTTGCACTATGGGGAAACTTCAGGTAAATTTTGAGTCCATTACTTACCTTATAAAAAATATAAAGTCGAATTTCAATGAAATTATGTTTGGGGGAAAATGTGTGTCTTTCATCTAAAATGGGATAAAATGTACCAAAAAAGATTGTTGGTTCCATTTACTGCGGCGTAGCTATTATTAGGTCGTAGATTACGAAAATAATAAACAAAATTTTCATCGCTTCGACCGAAACTGTATACTCGCCAATAGGTTAACGGCTGGAGAGCTTGTCTGTTATATACATACTAGATCATGTAACGGGTTTTTCAATAAGAGCGCTACAAAAGTTTTTTTAAATAAAACAAACCCGGTTTTAGATACCAATGAAATTCTTTATTCCTGTGAAAGTACGTTCGATGCCCTTATGCATGTGACTCGATTTCTTTTGCATGGCCAATACGGGCACGCTTGCAGAAGCCCAGACGCTGAACCCAATTTTCGACGGTTTTCAAGCATAAATCGGCCGATACTGCTGCAATTTCACGTTCGATATTCGTACAAAGTTCATCAATCATCGCTGGCTTGTTGGCATAGACCATTGACTTGACGTAGCCCCACAGGAAATAATCTAACGGCGTCAAATCGCACGATCGAGGCGGCCAATCGACTAAGCCATGTCGTGGGATAACACGTTAACCAAACTTGGTTTCCAATAAATTGATTGTGGCATACGCTGTGTAGCTTGTGGCGCCGTCCTGTTGGAACCACATGTCCTCCAAATCCATATTATCCAATTGGGGCCAAAAATATTCGGTTATCATTGAACGGTAGCGATTCGCATTCACAGTAATGTGCCGGTGTTGATCATCACAGAAGAAGAACGGCCCAATGACGCCGCCGGCCCATAAACCGCACCACACCGTAATTTTTTCGGGATGCAATGATGACTCATGGATTACATGTGGATTGCTGTCAGACCAATAACGCATATTTTGCTTATTGACGAAGCCATTCAGCCAGAAATGAGCCTCATCGCTGAAGATGATTTTCCGATGAAAATCCGAATCATTTTCAAGTTGTTGCTGAGCCCAATTCACGAACATACGACGCTTATGGTGATCAAGCGGCTTCAGCTCTTGCGTCAATTTGATCTTGTAAGGATGTAGGCCAAGATCTTTTCGCAAAATTCGCCACAACGACGTCACAGAGATGCCCAACGCTTGAGAATGACGTGTGAGAGACACATTTGGGCTTTCTTGAACTGAAGCTTCCGCGGCAGCAATATTCTCGACACTACGGGCACTTCTTTGTCTCACTGGCACGGGAACATTTTGTACTGTGCCTGTGGATTAAAATTGTTCAACGAGACGCTCAATTGTTAATCTGGTAGGACGATTATGATGACCATAAATTGGACGTAGCGCTCTTAAAGATGAGGGCACTGACTCCAAATTTCGGTAGTAAATTTTAATAATTTCGACTCGTTGTTGGCTTGTATATCTTTCCATGATGAAGTGGTAAACCTTACTGAAGAGAAATGTCAAAAGTGCGGGAAAAAATATGGCGTCGTTTGCTGTCCCTATCGATTTACTTTTGCAGCGTCTCTGTTGAAATACCCGTTACTACTTAAAGGGTATCGATAATCTCAAATTTCCGATCACTAACAATTGACATCAAAAAATATTTATTTATTTATTATAATATTTATACATTTATAATATTTTCATTACAATTTGTGACAGAAATTTTATTAAATTTTTATATTTCCTTTATTTTCAGGTAATATTTAACACTAGAAAATACCAATTGGTAAATAATATTTTCGTTGGCTCCTTCCTACCTTAGTCGCAGAATCCACTCAAGGTAAATCTCATATAAATAGTGTTTAAACAAATCTTACAAAAACGTTTCTTCGCTCTGTTTTAATTTGTTAAACTATACATAGGGACTATTTCTATTTCTATTATAAAATATATATTGTCGTTTCAAAATATCAAACAAATTAAATCCTATATCCTTAAGTTCCTATTTAGCATATTTATACTATTCGAAATAACAATGAATTTAAGGCTATCCCTATCGACTGTGATCCAATTTGGTTTTACATTTAACGCAGTACAATCTAAATTTCATGCATATCCTTTTGGGTTTCACTCGAAGCGTAAATAATCACAAACAATTTTAAATTTGTTATCCGTTGTTAACAAATTTAAGTTCATTCGTAACATGTTTCTAGTAATTTCAAACACTACCTACGTACATAGATACGAAATGTTTATAAACATCGCAACGGAATCAAAGTTATAGCAACGTAAAAACAGGAATAGTCGATTACCTCCCATGAACGGATTGGGGAGAGCTTCTCTCAAACAGTGAGTTGTGGTTTTTGCACTTTAACACTCACTGATTGCAACCTACAGTTTTACCCCGGTTCCGAACTGCATTTTGAGAAGCAGGAATACATGAAATAAACGCAAGTTTATTTAAGTATAACGTTTTATGGAAAGTTACTGAAATCCGGATCGATAAACTTTTCTGTGACCGAAGTCTAGTGGGTGTAACACGTAGCGTTACACAAAACTGCAAAATGTGTACACATGTGCACAAAGTACAAACAGGGTAAGTACAAAAGTGTACGCGGAATTAAAAAACGCGTACTCAAAAGTAAATATATTTCCATTACATAACCTGAAGGAGCAGGGCAGACTTCTAACAATCAGTGAGCTGTGCACTTTCTAGTTCTTACACTTTGGAGCTCTTTTACGCCAGTTCGAAACTGTGTTTGGAGAATCTATGTCATTAGTACAGCAATCGCTCTGGCATCAATTTTCTTAACTTCGCAACATTTGTTGATTTTAAGCAGAAATCAAGTAAATTTGATTACGTTTAGACAACCGACAAATCGGGTATTTTTTAATATTTGTCTGAGAATCCGATAAAAATTATTGATTTTGTTTATGCCACACTGTTTTGTCTCACACTACGCATGAATAGTACGTTTGTTTGCAGCCATTTCAGTCAGGACGAATAGCCGAGTTATTTATTTTTTCTCATTACTTAGGTATTTCGCTTTTCTCAAATATATATTTGTTATACTTTTATGTCCACTTATATTCTTGGAGTACAATTATGCTGCATTCGATTGTGCGAAATATCAGACAGAACAAAATGTATATTGTTGTAGGCTTTATGTGTATGTTGTCGTAGTAGCACTACCTCGTCAATGGGCCTGGACTTTCAATCAAATCCGGGAAAAAAGTGATTGTACATTTGATTCGAAATAAAGAAAATACATTCCAGTGCGGACATATGAAAGATATATATATTTTTCACAAAAGGACAAAAAGTGTACACAAAATTATAAAGTGTGTTCATAAAAGTTAAAAAAGTGTACACAGAAGTACAAAAAGACTACACAACAGTACAAAAACTATAAACAAATTTAAAAAATCACATGAGGTCTCAGGGTACAACCGGTTGGAACAAAGTCCCTTAGGCTATATATTATGTACTAGTTAGCTCCAGCACGCCTAAGGCTCCCGTTGAAAAATATGATAATTTAAATGGATCTTTAAGAAAAGATACTTTTTGTAAAATGATAAACTTTTTATAAGAAACAACTTTTTTTTATAGAATATATTTTTTTCAAAGTATATTTTTCGGTCCTTTCTTAAGAATGCGTATTATATTTTCCCGAAACGTCCTTTTTTAAAGAAAGGTACTTCTTTTATTAAAAGCTTATGTTTTTGATGTGTTAACATCTATAGCGGCGTATAGGGACTAAATCTATCAAAGTCAACACATGCAAACAACACACAGACAGGTTTTCTGCTGCTGCTAAAATCAGATTTTATGCTGCTGCTAAAACCAGATTTTATGCTGCTGCTACAACCAGATTTTATGCTGCTGCTAAAACCAGATTTTCTGCGACTGCGAAAGAGAATAATGACGTGTTCAACAAAAATGAGCGAGCAAGAGAGCAATGAAAGAGTGTTGTGGCAGGGGTGAGGCAAACGAAATTGTGTCTATAGCGTATGTATTAACATAATAATGTATGTATGTTAATGTGTCTGTTGCTGTTGTTGAACGGAGATATAAAGCATAGCCACGCAAAATTTCATTTTGCAAGGCTTGCGCAGTCGACGTTATGGTGACACACTAATGCGTCAGCTACTTCGTACAAAGTATGTGTGATGTTGTGTGTTTGGCTGTTTCGTTGCTGTTGATATGGCAAACATGTGGTTATGTGACACACGTATACGTCAGCTACTTCGGACAAAGTATGTGTGATGTTTTGTATTTGGTTTTTAAATGAAACGTCATCATATGATTGAACGCCTTTTTAAATTCTTTATATTAACTTCACCTGTCTGTATGCATGAATGCCGAAACAATTTTGGATTGATTTTTAACCCTTTTCCCGTTATCTAATCGAGCTGAAACTTCGCAGGCAAACTAATGGTAACGACAATAATAAACTTTCAAAATATGGGCGGGATTGGATAAAGGGGGGTGGTACCTCCCATACAAATCACAAATTAAAAACCCATTTTTTCTGCTCCTGTTAGCGGTATTTGAACAAAATTGGGTATGTTGGTTAGGTTTACATATTCTAAGATGTGCTGCAAATATGGGCGGGATTGGACCAAGGGGCTTGGTCATATATAAAGAATTTATAGTCAAAAACTATGTTTTTTAAGGGTTGGTTTTTTATTATTGTTAAAGGTAAGTCAAATAAAATGTGGGTGCGGAGCACTTTCAGAGCAAAGAGAATAATAACGTGGTTATACGTATATAAAAATGAGATAGCAAGAGAGCAATGAAAATTTTGTGAACTTGTGTAGCGTATATACGAATATAACAATGTATGTATGTATACACAAGTGTCTGTTGCTTTGCATTCTTTGGTTTTTGTGGGAATAACGCCATCATATGATTGAACGCTGTTTTTTATTTTCCAATGTATCATTTACTAATGTGTCCGTTCATAGAAATCGAACAGGTACCGTGTAGCAAAAAAGTGTTAACACATCGCCCGTGAGTTCGACCACTCATTGGATTTTTTTTAAGAAAATATGCTGTGTATAAGAAGAAGTACTTTCTGTAAGAACTTTTTTACAAAGAAGTACTTTTTTAAGAACAGGTTCGTTTTAAAGAAGTGGTACACTTTTTAGGAAGAGGTTTTCTTTCAATAAAATTTACTTATTTTCAGAAAGAAAGGTTGAAGAAAAGGTTTTTTTAAAAATTGAGAATTTTTTTTTTTTTGAATTGGTCCTTTTTCGGGAATAGGTAAATTTTTAAGAGTAGGTACTTATCTCAAGAAAAATTATTTTGTTTCACAAAAAGGTAGAATTTAAAGAAAATTTAGTGTTTTAAGAAAAAGCAACTTGTTGTAAGAAAACTAGCTTTTCTAAAAAAAGGTACTTATTTAAAAAAAATACATTTTTTTAAGAAAAGGTAGTTTTTGTAAGAAGAGGTACCTGTTTAAAAATTTGAGTAGGTATTTTTTTGAGAAAATTTACTTGTTTTATAAAAAGGCACTCATTTAAGAAAATGTTCTTTTTTAACTTCTTTCACTTTGGCTTTTCTAAATTTAGTTTTTATTAGGTGCAAAAACTACAATATATACTAAACATTGGTTACAGGCTCCACCTAGAAAACCTCCTATTAAATAAGAAATTTCCCAACATATGTGAGACATCTAGTTAATTTCTTTCTCTATGATCCAACACTTTAGTCTCGACAGGAAGCAAAGCAATGGTAAACAATATAGTTGATAATAGTGGGATAATAATGTTACAGCAAAAGTTGTTTAATTGTTTTTCATTTAGCCCCTACCCTCAACGTGCGATAACTAACTTCGTTCCAAAAATAAACACAAAAATACCAAAAATGTTCATAAATGCACATACATCCACAAGAAGAAGAAACAGTGCAGCAAAAATAGGCACACACATAAAAAGTGTACCCAAAATTATGTAAAGTGAGCACGAGGTACAAGAAGAACAAAAATGGTGCAAACCCCGATTTTTGTTTAATGCTTAATTTTCTTAACAATTTTGCTTTTCAAATTCCTTTTTTTGCCTCCCCCTTTGCCAACAGCGGTTTTTTCGTTCTCCAAATATAATAGTGTAAATCGAATGCAGAATAAAGGTACGATTTCATTATAATGAAATAGAGTGTTCCTTGTTGCAAAGTTTTCCGTTTGGCCCAGTCTTTTAAGACACGCTTTACGTGCATAAACAATCACTCACTGTACAAGACGAACGGCAAAGGGTTAATTACGATAACAGTGAAGAAAACGGTAGACAAACACAACTAGAAGAAATAAATTGTCATCTACGAAGACGTCAACACGAATGTACACAACTTTTTTAAACATCCATATAACCACTTCAGGACATACAAGCAAATATTCATAGTCATCGGGCAAAATGCGAAATGCAAATATAATTTGAATTAAATACATGAAGTTACACTTGTGTCGCCTGTATTCATGTCACACTGAGTTTTATATTATTTATAACTATAATAATATTTTATAGATACAAGAATATAAAACTGGATTTTTATCAGTTTACATCACAAATACTCCTTTTTTTGCGCATTTGCGAAATCCCGGTGATTGACTGACACAGTTTTTCACCGGTTCTGAACGGGAGTTCTCTGTAAAGTACGATATAAATTTAATTTATAATTCATTTTATTAATATAACAACTTTCGCTGTCCATTGTAAATTTGCTCTGTTCCAAGCAACATTTCCACGTTACTACTCATGTTCCTATAACATATGTTGCAGCAACATTTATTCTGACTGAACAATGTAAACATTTTAACATTGTCCCTAAACATTGACTTGGGTATGTTTCTTTCGACATTTTACGATTAATATTTAATTCATGCAAAAGTTTATCGCTCTTTTTACTATATCCCAGCTACAGACGTAGTAAAAACGATTGACATTTCAGCCCCACGATTAGGGTAGGTTGTTATGGCTGCATGACGAAGCGCCAGCCAGACTTGCAGTTGAAACTATCAGCCGTTGGCAGGTTCTGGTATTAACTCTCATTCACTAAGGGTTGTTTTTTCAATTCCATTTTTGGTTTGCATTTTGTTGCTTGTAATTTTATTTTCCTTTTGTTCTTTTGCTTTACTCTTTGCCAAGCGAACATCACTTGAACTACGCCAACACCAACCGCCACCACTTTATGTTGTGTGTGGCGACAACATGACAATGATTGCAAAGAAACCCCGGTTATACAGGATAAACAGCAACAATAACAGAGAGTTAGCTGAGGTGAGAGAGGATGTCTAGTAAAATTCAACACATTCGCTAATAAGAATATGTTTACAGTGGGCCCATGAAAAGGAAAGTTCTAAATTTTCCCTGTTTAAAAGAAAAACAGTAATATTTCGGACAGCGTAGATTGTAAACCATATGTTGCTGGCGTATGCTGACGATATAGACATCATTGGGCGAAATTTGCGAGACGTTACTGCAGTATTTTCAAGAATCGAAAAAGAGTCAGCGAAGGTAGATCTTGCTGTTAATGAGGGCAAGACAAAATTTATGGTGACTAGATAAACCTCTCGACTTGGTCCGCACTTGAACGTTGACAACCGATTAAATTTTGAAGTGGTAGATGAATTTGTCTACCTTGGATCTGCTGTGAACAAGAACAACAACATCAACCTGGAGATAAATAGGGGAATTGTGCTTGCAAATATATGCTATTTTGGGCTCAGCAAGCAGTTCAGGAACAAAGCCATCTCTCGACGGACAAAAATCCAGCTACATCAGACTCTCATTTTACCTGTCTTGACATACTATGGCACCGAAACTTGGATCATATGGCAAGCGGATGAAAAACACCTGGGAGTTTTCGAAAGAAAAATTCTCCGTAAAATGTATGGTCTGTTAGAGAAAACGGCGAGTACCGACGTTGCTGGAACGCAGAGCTATATAGCCTATATTCTGACGTGGACATAGCTAGGCGAATCAAACTAGGCCAATTGCGTTGGCTGGGCCATGTTATCAGGATGACTGAAGATGAGCCACCGCGAAAGGTTTTCGATAACGTACCCGATGGAAGCAGGAAAAGAGGACGACCAAGACTCCGCTGGAAAGACCAGGCAGAAGAATCCCTCCGTATCCTACCAACTGGCGAGAAAAGGCGAAGGATAGAGCCAGTTGGAAGAATATGTTGAAATTTGTTTAATTTGTTTGTTTAATTAATATGTGTATGACGTCTGACCTCATGAGGTTGGAAAATAGTCAATAAAAGTAAAGTAAGTATTTTCTTTGCTAAAGACGTCAATTACAAATTGTTGAGCCATTTATCAAGGCAGTTTCAGTAAATTGTATTAGCAGCGATTATCATTTCAAAGCAATAACTTAACCCTTTTACGACCATAGATTTTCTGCAGAATCGATTTAAATTTTCTGATTATTTTTGTGATCTATCACATAATAACAATTTCGCCGCAAAAAAAATGGGACCAACAATATTATTAGGTATTTTTTTATATCAGCTAAAAGGCACACATATTTGTCAAACATATGTTCGGTCCATGTAAGCGCCTTGTAATGTAAATTTTATTATTTTAAGGTATGGACGCAAAGCACACCTTAGGCTTCCCCCACATGCTTCCCTTTTTCGACCCGTGACATCCCTCTGTAATAAGACCACTTTTTTACCCACTTGATGGCTCATCGGGGTTAAATCGAATCAATTTGAGAATTTATGCCTACTAAACTATTGTTGCCCATACCGTCTGGTATAAGTAAATTTTAATTTGCGGGACCGGTACAAACCACTCGACAGAATCGGTTCTTCAAATTCGCGGAACCGCACATCACTAGTGGTTAATACCTCTTATACAGGTTAACAATGTTTTATTTTTGGGATTGGATGCACCATTTCCGAGTTATAGCCATATTTCCATTACAACGATATTCTTCGTCTCTGAGGTCCTGGGGAGAGTGAGAGTTGTTTAGACAAGATTTACATCCAGCAGGCAACAACTGATGGGCTATTCTATCTCTGAGGTCCTGGCGAGAGTGAGAGTTGTTTAGATCAGATTTACATCCAGCAGGCAATAGCTGATGGGCTCTTTGCACTTTGTTAGGGAACATCTTACGATAAACGTGAAAGTCGTTTGGTCGACTTTGACGGCTCATCCTAGACATCTTCAGACACAGCGGAACAAACTCTAAGAGGCCTTGCGGCACTCCTTTTGTCATATGTCGAGTCTGTTCAAGGCGAGCGGCTCGAAGCCTTAGTGCTTAACCAGTTGGCCTACGTACTTACTTCTCTTTACCTATGTGGCCTTAAACACATTAGCGGTCAAGGACGTTACAAACGGAGGATAACATGTTTTTCCAATCAGCTCGATCTTAAGATTTGCTTTAGTTGGTAACACCAAGGTCTCGCAGGCATTAATCCACCTGGTCTTTCCAGCGAAGTCTTGGTCGTCCTACGTTTCGATGTCCTTCGGGTACGTCTTCAAGTATACTTCGCACTGGTGCAATCTTTTCCATTCTACTGGCATGGCCTAGCCAGCGTAAACGCGCTATTTTGATACGCTTAACTAAAAAAAAATAATGGTTTCCTATTACATCCCATAAAGGAACGGGGGGAGCTTCTTACAATCACTGCGCTGTGCGCTTTTCAGTTTTCACTCACCGATTTACACCGATTCCGAACGGTATTTTGAGAAGCGTTTTCATGGCTAAATACTCGATAGTGTCGCTGTCACTATGCGAGGTGACCGCTGCCGAAAGAAATTTTAAGGTGGTCTGAGTATTGCACCACCGACGCTTAACTAGGACGATGACAAGGTCATACGTCGTTTCTATTATAGGATCAAATAGTTTTCGGGGCATTATGTCTCGAAGACAGTGATGTTTCAACAGAATACGGATATGAGAGTCTGATATAGTTGGATCTTCGTTTCGCGAGAAAGGGTCTATTTCTAAAGTAATTGCTTAGCCCGAAATAGCACCTGTTTGCAAGCACAATTCTCCCTTTGATTTCTAGGCCGCCGATATTGCTTTTGTTCAGTGCAGATCCGAGGTAGGTAAACTCATCCACTACCTGAAAATTATAATGGTCACACTTTCCTCCAATCGCGTGGATGCTTTCCTTGCCGAAACCATTAATTTGGTATTGTCCTCGTTTAATGCCAAACCCACTTTTACTGATTCCTTCTCAGTTCTTAAAAATACTGCAGTAACTTCTCGCAGATTTCGCCAAATGTTGTCTAAATCATCAGCAGACGCGAGGAGTATGTGACTTTTGCTTCTGATCATTTCATTCGTGTTGACTGCAGTTTTCCCACGATGATTTCAATTAATATGTTGAAGAGATCGCATGATTGTATGTCGCCCTTTCTGAGGCCTCGCCTGATACTAAATGGTTCGGCGGGATCTTTAAAAATCTTTACTGAGGACTTCGTGTTGGTCAGTTTCATTCCACAAAGTTTAGAAGAAACACCAAGTTCCGACTTAGCTTAGTATACTTTTCCCCTTATCGGGCTATCGATGGCAGCCTTATAAGTTGGCGCACAACTGCCGCAAAATCTACTCCAGAATTCACGTTGCGCCCAACCATGGATAAATTTTTCCATTAAAGAAATATTGCTTTCCTACTTACACGTGCTGATGCAGAAGTTTTTGCAAGTTCTATTTATATATCGAACTATTCTAATTGTAGTTGTCTCGTTCTGTTTTTGGTTTGGACCTACCATATGTTTCAAATTTAGTTGTTTTAGATCCTCGTTATGTTGAAAGTTGTAATTTCCTTTAAGGCTGTAAGACATCATGTTTTCTCCGGTTAGTGAAAAAAATGTAAATGCCGCGGGTGGGATTCGAACTCATATTCGCTGGACGATCGTTTCGATGTTTGTGAAGCATCATCTTCAGCAGCGTCTAGCCCGTTAAGCCACTGCGGTGTGTATTTACACAAGTCACTAACCGAAGACATTTATTGATTGTGTGCAGAGTGATTGTTGTCGCTACTTACACATTGTAAGTAGGTAGGGCCAAACCAAAACAGAACGAGACAACTACTATTAGAATAGTTCGTTCTATAAATATAACTTTCAAAAACTTCTGCATCAGTGCGTGTAAGTAGGAAATTAATGTGTAAGTAGCGACAACCAATTACTCTGCACAATCAATAAATGTCTTCGGTTAGTGACTTGTGTAAATACACACCGCAGTGGCTTAACGCGCTAGACGCTGCTGAAGATGATGCATCGAAACGATCGTCCAGCGAATGTGAGTTCGAATCCCATCCGCGGCACTTACATTTTTTTCACTAACCGGAGAAAACATGATCTCTTACAGCCTTAAAGGAAATTACAACTTTAAACATAACGAGGATCTAAAACAACTAAATTTAAATTTGTATTTATTTAAAGAAATTTTTATGTGGAAATTCTTGAAATTTTGTAAGTATTTAGAAAAGAAAGGAAGTAAAACCAGCTGCTCTTATAACACTACCTCTTAAATTAACCATGTTTGCGCGTATTGTCATTAATATACATGTCCAGTGAAGTACATTTCTTTTTCATTCCCATTTTCTGTTCACGTTGAAATGATTTGTGGCATGATAATAAAATTATCGAGGTAAATTTACCCGATCTTCGGTACAAAAAATGTATGCGAAGTCACATGATAACAGTGTGATTTGTCTATTACTTATACACTGTGCAACACCTATTTTCGGTGTGGACGATTCTTGTGCCAAATTATCACACTAGGTGAATATAGTCAAACCCCAAAAATTTAGACCGCTGTGTAGCTACACTTTTTTTATGGGCGTGGCAAGTTAGAATTTTCTTATCCGATACTGTCCGAGAAAATTTAAAAATCGAGTATAAATATTGAACTGAGCGAATTCTTGTGATTACAAAATTTATCATCGATTATTTTCGTAGACCATTTGAATGTTTTCAATTTCAAAGTTTAAAAAAAGATTACCAAAAATGTACACCAAAATGGGCAGCTAGGGATTCAGAATATTTTACTAAATTTATTGCTAATTAAATTCCATTACGGGTCGTCAAAGACCAAAATTCTCTATCTTTATTTTCGGACGGCCTGTTTGTGCTTTTTTGAAACAAAGGCAAGAAACCTTCAATAAAATGACTGGCAAAATATCCAAAGAGAAACTTCTTGAGTAGTGTATTCAAAACCGAAACCGGTTAACCAAATTCCGGTCGGTTAACCGTATGTCGGTTTTCTAAAAATTGTCATTTCCGTAGAACCTGTTTCACCGGTTAGTCAAATTGATTAACTGGTTTTTCGGTTTTCACACAACTGATATAACACCGCAGAATTACACACCTAAAGCCTTTTTCATAGCTCATTACGATTACTGGCAAAACACAAAAAACTTTGCCAACGAATTATTCATCGATAATTTGCTAACCGTCGGTGGTGCAATGGGTAGTGTGCGCGCCTCTTGTACAGGTGATCCTGGGTTCGATCCCTGCTCCAACCACCTTAAAATTTCTTTCGACGACGGTCACCTCGCTTAGTGACGGCGACACTATCGAGTATATAGCCATGAAAAAGCTTCTCAAAATACCGTTCGGAATCGGTGTAAAACTGTAGGTCCCAATCAGTGAGTGAAAACTGGAAAGCGCACAGCTCAGTGATTGTGAGAAGTTCTCCCCGGTCCCTTCATGGGATGTAATGGGAAACCATTTATTTATTTATTTAATTTGCTAAAATTGGTTGTCCAATGGCATTAGATCTAAGTTCTGGATCTAATGACAACATGTTAGCTGAAATGCATAAAAACCACTATTCACTCTCAAACAAGAAGCACACAACGTCCACAGGAATATTTGCACAACGATGATTTTACCTAATTGAGTAAATCGAATGTGTATGAGAAGGGATGGGACATGTAAAATTTGGAACTTGAACCTCCCGGTATTTCGAAGCAGATGACCCATTTCAAATCTATGAAATGACAAATTATTTTTTAAAGCCTAGACATTTTCAAAATGGGTCGCTTTACGCTCTAAAATATATTGGGAAATATTAAAAACTTTCTTACAAAGTTCTGAGTCTTCAACTCAAACTGCCAGAAATCAACGAAATAAATTCGACTGAAATAGAGGGCCGTCAACACATCAACAAAACTACTCGTGTAAGTGCTCGTGCCGTGAGTTCAGTGGAAATTATTGCCGCTTTAGCTGAAAGTGTGTTTGAACAGCCGTCAATATCAACTCGCCACCATTCGCAGAACTGAACATTTCTCGCACTTCGTTTCGCAAAATTTTGAGCGTTTTACTGAAAAATCGGTCTCCCAATGAAGCTTATTTTCACCTCAGGCATTACGTTACCAAACAAAATTGTCGCATTTGGGGCTCGGAATATCCACGCGTCGTCGAGGAGAATCCGATAAATCCACGGATTTTGGCCAGGCGGCATCATAGGCCCAATTTACTTCGAAAATCGTGTCATTCTAATGATTTTTTCCCCCAAAAGTTGAAAATAGGGCGACGTGTACGCACTGTTTTCGCAACTGCATAATCAGCCGAAACCTGGAAGTCCATTGGCGATTTGAACCCGTTAGACTATTATCTCTGGAGAGCCGTAAAATATAAGTGTCATGCAAATAATCCAGAGTCTTTTGAGGCCTTAAAACGCGAAACAAATTGAATAGATAACCCGCAAAATCATAATTTTGAAAAAAATGTCTATTAGTATTTTTTTTTTTTAAAGCGAAAATAAATTTCAAATTTAGTTTCCCATGACGGAATAGGCTCACACACTTTGATTGGAACCTGCAGCTTTACACCGGTTCTGAACGGTGTCTTGTCAAGCAATTTCATGGCTATTTACTCGATAGTCGATATCAAAATTCAAAGAGACGAATTAAAAATAAACGATATTTATAAAATGCATAGTTGTCCATTTTGTCATAAAAACCGAAACCCATTTTTACACCTCGGTTTAACCGAAACCGGTTTCGCCAAAATCGGAATATTGGAAGAAACCGAAAACCGAAATTTTTGAAACCCATGTTTTTTTAATAATAAAATAGTGTGTTCAAAATAAACCATTTCCGGTTTAAATTTTAAGATTACAAGATTTACATTTTTTTAAAAAAGAACTTAAAGGACACATGCAAATTCAAGGTGAAGTATTCTGCTTTGTGAAATCGTCTAGTGAAATCTATTCTACAAAAAATTGATAGGTCATTTTGATATTTTGCTGGCCATTTTGGTGCAGTTTCCTTGACCTTGTGTCAAAAAAGGACAAACAGGACGTTTGGTACTAATGTATTAAATTACGTATATGCCATGGCCTTGATTAATTTCAGCTATGGCTTTGATCAGATTGTTTACCTATTTCAAGAAAAAAAAATAAAACTGTATATATCAGCAGTCATCATAATAATTAGTCCTATAGTCGATGCTTTCTAATTTAACGAGTGGGCAATTTAAACTTTCCGCATCTCCCGGCATAACCGCTCCTGAATTCTTCCTATGACGGTATTTGAAGACCAAAGTTTATGAGAAAAAATCAGGGACCGTGAAGCCTTGAAAGGCAATATTCGCTAGTAAAAGCCCGAAACATTTACGCGATATCATAATCCACAAGTGATCAGAACAAATTTCCACGCTTCAAAATAACCGAAAAGTCATTTCACAGCAACTAATTTGTGATTGTTTTAATTGTTTTTTTTCAATTTTTATAATCATTTGCTTTTACAACTACATATTTACAATTTTCGAGCTACTATTCTCGTGAATATTGAAAGCAACAATTGAAATTTATAATATTTAAAACTACATTATATACAGACATACATCATTGATTTGTTCAAAGGGAAAATAGGAAAACCTTTATATGAAATGTGTTTGTTTTAAACACCACCGTTACTCCATTAAAAATGTACCAGAATTATTCGCATTATGTTTACACACAATCAGTTTTTTATACCCACTGTACAGTAAAAGTTAAGGAGACCAGAAAACATTTACGTTTTCATACTCCAAGTGTAGACGGTTTATTTAACTGCACAGCAATTTCATAAACAAAGGGAGAATAATAACAAAATCGTACAAACACACATATACTCTCACCTCTATCAATACAATATATAAGTATATACATATATATTTTTCCTGACGAGGGAACACATGAATTCTCCCTGTTGTCGCTGTTATCCTTTTGCCTGGCTTTGTGTTCATTATAAAGCAGAAACCCGGCACGAGACACATCGAAACATGTTGGTTCGTTAATAAGGGATGGATTTTTGCGTTGTATGACGCTGCACCACCACCGCCACCACCTCCCTGATATGGGGGATGATCCTTGTTGTTTCCCATCTGCTGTTAGCAGTCTATACAAGGTTTACACAAACATCTTTGTGTATTACCAACATTATGCGAAAGAGTTCATTTCAACATTTTTACTCGTTGGTTGTAAAAGTGTGGAAATGTGGAAATGTGAGTGTGTTTACTCGTACAGCAAAAGTTGTTCCTTTACCAACACGACAAGTATTATAATGACTCATAACGTCCTTACAACATACACACACATACATAAGTGTACTTGAAAATTTCTGGAAACTGACGTATTACTACTTACTACGTCGTAGAGTAGCTCTACTCCTATTCCTCTTGGATATCCATAGCTCTTTTGTTGTGTGCCTCGTTTAACCCCGTCATTTACATTGTTATGAAGAATAACATAAACATGCTTATGCATGTTCATTGTGAATCCTGATATATTTTTAGGTTTCCTCAACTACTACAAGCACTAATGATTTCCCAAATATGTACATTTTTATGATCCTTGTTGGAGTTTGGGAAGAAGTTTGTACGACTATTTGGGTGTATTGCAAGTAAATAAGGGGAAACGTATATGTTCATTGCACATATTTAGATGAACATTAGTGTACACAATTTTAACGTTTGCATGTAGACTTTTGGCAACGATATATTTTTCATTTTATTGAAAAAATTAACAGATATTTTTTAATGCAGTTCCTACACTGTGAACATTTTCCTGTAAAATATTTGAATTTTTCATGAAAAATATGCGATTTTCATAGATAATACAATATGACAGTAAAACAACATTTTCAGTAGGCCTAACGAATAGTTTTATTATGATTGCCGGTGATGCTATCGCCAGCCTACTCTGATCTTGTATATTCTATACCCAACTGGCCAACTTTAACTACATTTATCACTGATCACCCCTCTAACTGGCAGAAAATTGAGAGCCGCCTCGCAAGTATGGCCAAATTATGAAATGAATCGTACACTAAACTTGCTATAGACAAGGTATCTATACGCTAGTAGCTCTAATCACTGGGCACTGTTAAATAGGCAGATATGCCTCTAATCTTGGAATAAATAAAATAAATAAATGGTTTCCCGTTACATCCCACGAGGGGATTACGGAGAGCTTCTCACAATCAATGAGATTTTCGCGATATAGTTTTACACTCACTGATTGGCACCTACAGTTTTACACCGGTTCCGAACGGTATTTTGAGGAGCTTTCTCATGGCTAAATACTCGATAGTGTCGCCGTCACTAAGCGAGGTGACCGCCGTGGAAAGAAATTTAAGGTGGTCAGAGTAGGGATCGAACCCACGTCCTCATGCACAAGAACCGCGAACACTACCATTGCGCCACCGACGGCCACAATCTAGGAATATCGACACATAATTATGGTTGAAAATGGGATGACGAAGAATAAGATGAGATTGTTGAACACCTCATGTGCTACCGCACGATCTTTTTGGAAGGCAATATCTAGGAAGTTGGACTTAACAGACATTATCGGATTTAATCTCAATGATATTAGGACCGTGTGTGTGAAGATAAATTCGAATTTAACTAGCAGAGCAACAAACTAATTATGTTAACAGAGCTCTGTGATTACATTAACAGAGAGCTCTGTAAGATAGCTATATTTTGGAAAGGTTATAGAAACTACCGAGTTTTCGCGACCAGACAAATATATGTAACCAAAAGTTATACATTGCAAGGACTTACAAAAGGATATATCGGAACTTACACCAAAGTTATTTTTTGCCAGGATGCAGAATATTAGGTTTTCTTTTATAGAAAATCTTGGAAAGATTTTGGGGCTATAGCTCTTAATTGGGAAGAGTTTGGTGATTGGGGCTTGTACAAAATTAAAGCTATTGACATCTATTTTCATCATTTAATACCCTCATTCCCGAAAAAATCTCCCGAATATCTAAATCGACGAAGAATTTATGAAATTGGTGTTTCGGACGAAAAAGATTCGTTCATGGTGGCCACCAGGAAAAAGTTTACTGATTGGGACTAGTATCAGATTAAAGCTATTGACATCTATTTTTTTTATCTGATACCCTCATTCCTGAAAAAAACCTCCAGAATGTCAAATTCGACGAAGAATTTTGAATTTATGAATTGGGGAATATGAATATGAAATTTGTCCTGGTGCCACTAGGAAAAAGTTTAGTGATTGAGACTAGTATCAAATTAAAGCTAATGACATATATTTGCATTATTCGGTACCCCATTCACGAAAACAAACCTCGCGAAATCCTCCCGAATCGCTATGCCCACAAAATCTTTCGAAAATTTTCTATATAAGAAAACCTCATGTTTTTCATACTGGCAAGGAATAACTTCGTTGGTTATCTTGTTCTTGCAATAAAGTGTATAACTTTTTTTTATATACATTTGTCTGATCGCCAAAAAATCGGCAATTTCTATAGCCTTTCCAAAATTTATCTATCATGCATAGTTCTGTTTATGTAATTACAGAGCTCTGCTAACATAATTGGTTTATGTCCCTGCTAGTTAAATTCAACAAAATTCAAGTTAAATTCACACACATATTAGTACCTTGCTGCAGATTACTCACTCTAGATCTCTTCTTTAATCTCTATCACTACACCCGTACCAGGTAAATTTACAGGTTCAAATATGAGGATGGAATATGTAGTCCCGTGGTAGAACGATGATCCTCATTCGACTAATTGTTTCAATAGTGACAGGCATTTCTACCTAACCTGGATAAATGCCGGATAATAAGCTACTAAAATCAACTAAGGTAAAATGTCGTCGGTGGTGCAACTGTTATTGAACGCGGCTCTTGTACATGAGAAAGTGGGTTCGATCCCTGCTAAGACCACCTTACATTTCTTTCGACTACGGTCACCTTGCATAGCGACGGCGACACCATCGAGTACTGTGCCATGAAAAGGCTTCTAAAAATACCGTTCGGAACCGGTGTTAAACTGTAGGTTCCAATCAAGTGTAAAACTAGAAAGCGTACATCTCACTGATTGTGGTGGCTCTCCTTAATTTGTTCATGGGATGTTATGGGACAAGTTTTTTTTTTTTTTTTGATGTGTTAACATCTATAGGCACGGGTAGGGCAATCTATCAACTTGAACACATGCAACCAACACACAGCGTTAGCATCACATACGTGGTTGTTGTACAACAATAGTCTCTGCCTCAAAATTAGTATGATGGTATTGATATAGCGGCAGCGACAAACAAGCAGGTCGTCGTCGGCAAAGACTATTGAATAGTATAGAGAACTCATGAAACGAATTGTATGACTTAAAAGCACTGGCGACATTTGGCAAATGATTCAGAACGTATTATTCTCGTTTTGTCATAACTTGGTCTACTACTTCCACTCACAGATTCTTGGGGAGTCCAGAACCCAGCAACAGCTTTACTTCACAAGACTTAATCAGCTCCAACGATTTCCTATCGGCAGCAACGGTGCATAACTCCCCCCAAATATGGGTATAATCTGCAACGTTTTATATGCCCATCTGTTTTGTGACCACATCAATAAGTAGAAACGGGACGAAGTGGGAGAGAGCATTTGATACAACCTTTAATCTACGCGCTGAACAGAATAGCCTCTGTAACATATTCTGCCAAACATATTCTGCAGGAATCATGTATATGTTTGGAACACACTTCAAACGTTCATATGTTTTGCAAGTCCCAAACTCACCTGTATTTTAATGCAAACAGTAGTATGTTTACTGGCAAACATGTATGCTTTTACGTGGCCACACATGCGGTCTTCATCCCAAACATTCATCTACTTACATGGAAGCATTCGCGTGGTTTGATCTAGCAAGAGCACATCAGGAAAAAAGAAGTAAACTGTGCACCAAACACAGCTGTATTTGTTTCACAAACAAAACTATATTTGGAAGACAAACGCATATATTGTAACACATTAAGCACTGTGTCTTAAACATGTAATATTGTATAGCAAGCACAATGTGTTTGGACACAAGTATACCATATTTGCGGCAAGCTACAAACGCAGCTTATATTTGCAGCTTATATTTCCATTTCGGCGTGTAATCCAGCAGCAGGTCATAACTTGCCAACACCATTGGTGGGTTTTTTGACTAAATCTACAGTTCATGATCTTAACTCTCTCTGACCTAAACAATCCACAAAAGCGTAACTCTGTTCTGTCCATATTGTCATCAACCGTGATGTCGTCAATTACTCGCTGAAAACGATCCGTCCCAGTAACAGATTGCACGAAACATGTATATGTTTGCAAGCATTGTTTTCAAGAATTGAACACCTGCAGCTTTTTGGTTTCCTTGTTGCCTGTCACGTTTTTCTTTTCAGCAGTTTTCAACAAACAAAACCAAATATTATAACCTATTAATCAATGTGTCTCGAACATGTAATATTGAGTAGCAAACACAATTTGTTCGGACACAAGTATACTATATTTACGACAAGCTACAAACACGTTATATTTGCACCCAGACAATTAAAAAAGACAAACTGTGCAGCGTGTAGAACTGTAGGTCGATATTGAAAAATGATTTCCCGGAATTAAAAACTCAATTGATTTTATGTAAGTTTTCGATTTAAGTAGTACCTATCAGGTTATTAATTTTTGGTTCGATAATTGGTATTCAAAGTAACAAAATTGAATACATCAAAGGTTTTCAAAAATTGTTTGATTATGTTTTATGTTGAGTCCCACTGTACCCGTTCCCGTATCACATGTTGTGATATTTGTTTATGTTCACATTTCTTCCACTCAAAATTCATTCCTGGTTAGACTGTAAATTTAAGCTAGACCTGTTCATTATGGCCACCGTCCTTTACCGCCTTTTATGTGGTAGAAATTCCTTAACTTTTGACTCTTAGAAAGTAACTCACCGTTCATTAATAAACTCGCTCTTCTGTGCTCTGTCACTCTCTACTTCAAATGCTTTAAACTTATATGGGTGCTACGGTTGGCGTCGTTGGGAACTAACACATGCTTATTAAACAGGATGCACACAGCACCGACTACATGAACATTGTGTATAAGTAGGAATACTTACCTATATGAATGTTGCGTCCGTGTACTTGAGTTTGTGAGTTACCTGACTATAGTAGGTGTCTAGAAGGATGATGACAAACATGCATGAAGACTCTTAAGAAGAGTGAGTTTATTTTATTTTATTTTTTCCAGACATTCATTATGTTATGCCTATCAGCGATGACGGCACCGACAGCATCTACCACCACAAGGATAAGGATGAACAAGCAACGTTCATAAACCATAACATTTTCATAAGGACTTCGACTTCAATGAAATGTCGTCATAGTCATCCTTGTTGATGTTATTTTGCTGTTGTACAAGAGTCATTCTTGTGTAGCTCATATGAGATTCATAAAGAGTTAAGCTCAGGGATGAGAAAAAGGACACCAACACTAACAATAACTTGAAAAAGGATATAGAACAATTAACACTGTTTTTACTCTTAACAGAAAGGAAACAGAAATAAAGTGCAATTTGTGGGAGTTTGTGAATTTCCGTAATAATTTTCTTACAATCCCACATGAATTAAAAAGAGTCATTAAAAGTGAGAACTTACACAAAACGCAGGTGTAGAATCATGATTAAAAGAGAGTTTAGGAAACGACGTCTTTCTAGGGAAATTATCAAAATGGGCTGGAGATTTGTGACGTGATTTTCACTTAAATTTAGAAGGTTTTAAACTGTGTCTATCAATAAAACCAGTATAGGATATGTAAGGATCATTTTCACAAATATAGTAGTGTCTGACATAGAAGTTAAGGAACAAAACGTTGATTTTGTACATTTCTTAGAATCATCTAGTGATACGAGATTCTGGATAAAGTTTCAAAAAAGGATATCAGCAAGAAAACGCCAATGAAATGTCGAAAACAAATTCATAAATCGCTGATAACTTAGAATAGAACTAAGTCCTCACTGTTCGCCGTTCCTGCTATGGAATGCCTTGATCCCTCTAAAACATGTATTGGAAATTTATTTTTATAAATTTGGCATTATATACAAGTAACAAATTCGGCAGCATAGTACTCTGCTTCATTATACATAAATGCCACATTTCTAAAAGGACTTCCCACATTATTTCCACTATTTCCGTTTCCTCTGTTTCATCCAATTTAGTAAAATAATAAATTATTTATTTCTTTTGTATTAAATTCCCATTGCAGGATTGTAGTTTTTTTTTGGTTGCATCTAAAATTTATACAACTGCATTTTTTTCTTGTCCATTTATAATTAGTTTTTGTCATTTGATCACTTTCATGCCAACTGCCCATCCACCAAGCAGTTGGTCGACCAACTATCACTATTCAACCAACACAAATCCCTGCGAGGCAACAGTTTTCCGCCCGTAACAAAAACTTGCAATAAGGACGAGTAATAGCAACTACCTAACCAAATGCCTGTGGTAAGGATATGAAGGAAACGTTTAGTTGGTTTGGCAAAACAAACATTGGACATTTCAAGCAAAATCTAGTCTGTCGTTGGTAGGTCGTCTCGACCATATGGCGCCTCGTCTAGCGTTCTAAAGTTTAGAATTGTCTGCGAGTGTCCTTGTTGCCATTGTAGCAGTTGCTGTTATTGTTGTTGTTTTTGTTGCTGTAACATTGCATAAAATTTTGGTCGTGTGTAAGACAGCAGCGACTATGGAACGCCACAAGAAAAACAGCACATTATTCATTACAAGCCAAACGTTAAGTTGAATGTAATTTAGAAAAATAAACTTAGAAAGCAAATTTCAGCTGATGTTATCATTTAAGGAGTTTATGAAACTCAAATTATTAAAGATAACAACTGCTTCAAGAATAGCATATTGAACTATTTAGTATAGTAGCTTCTTAGCAGTGTGGAAGGGCTGTTAGTGTTGAGAAAAAAATTGTGCATTTTAAGAGGGATATCCTTGAAGTCATGAATGAGTATGGGAGAATAGTAAACGGAGTGAACTTAAATACAATCTGTCTGCTGTAAATGAAATGATCTCAGCACAGATTATAACCTTCATCTGTGAATGAGCAAACACAATGTGTTTGGACACAAGTGTACTATATTTGAGGCAAGCTACAAACACATTATATTTGCATCCCAACAACAAAAAACGACAAATTTGTTAATTATCAATCCCGTCAGAGAATCCAAACCCATGCGAATCATCCAACTTTGCCAAAATTACATAATCTGTGAACCCTTCAAAGAATAAATGGCATAAGACCCAGAATGCAGAATAGATGCACTCATTTAAAACTTTAGCTGAAACACACTTTTTTGCAACAAATGATTTAGATTCATTTGAACCATTAATTTATTATTATTTTTAGTTAAAATGCGTCCACCTCACTAGTTTTTCACTATTAATATTTTTCTCGGTCTCGGTCTTTTAAACATTTGCTAAATAGAAATGGAAGTACCACTAAAGTATGAGGATCATTGCCTTTTATTTGAGTACCCAAACTAAGTGCTTGGAGGTTTCCGACCCTCAAAAGAGAATAATTAAGGTAATTTTGGTACCCAGATGGTAATAAAGGCACCATTAAATTTGTGACAACAACACCTTTCATTTCAGTAACCACACTTGCCTGATTTTAGCCGGAACCGCTTTAGCCAGATCCGGTACAGTTTTTAGGACCCTGCTAGTCCCATATATCCGACAAACAATAAAAATATATTTTCGTGTTCTCTACTTTTTCTTAATTTCGTTTGTTTTTAATCAAGCCTCGTCAGTAGGCCGGCAATTCATTATTATATACTCGTACAATGTATTGCTGAATTTTTAATGGACTGTTTTTTTTCTGACTAAAATTTATAAAAATAAAAGTTATAAAAAAAATTTAAATGCATTTTTTGAAATTTTTGTGGAATATTTTGACCATTTTTCGTGCATGTTTTAGAAGCATATGATTGAACAATAATAGCATGAAAATCCCATCCATAGTCATTGCAAAACAAGTTGCTCTGAAACATATGATAATGTCAGCAGTTTCTAAAAAGTTTTGCTGGGTTATTCAACGATTCTACATAACGTAAACTTTGAAATTTTTAATCAAAACTATTCATTCCATCCATGAAGAGTTTCTTTTTTTTGGAACATTTTTAAGAAACCATTCCAAAAATTCCAAAAAATATTATTACACTTTTTCAAAATACTATGAAATTTACTAAAAGCTTCATTGGATTAATGATGAATGCTGCATAACTATTACGAAGGCAAATATGTTTTTCAGTGTACTCCGCACTTTATTAATTCTACGCAAACAGTTGCACCACTGGCGTCTCCAAATCATCATAAAATCATTAAAAAAAAATACAGCAGACAGTTGTCCGAGGCCTTCGGCCACGGACTGTCCCTGCAGGCTGTGTCAGAGACACGGCCATTAAGTTTAACGTAGAATACGCCATCCGATAAGACAGAAAACATATATGTATAACAATAAATTCATTTGCTTATATTATTTATCATTTATTGTTATATATGTTTTCTGTCTTATCGGATGGCGTATTCTACGTTAAACTTAATGGCCGTGTCTCTGACACAGCCTGCAGGGACAGTCCGTGGCCAAAGGCCTCGGACAACTGTCTGCTGTAATTTTTATATTTACCAACGGCATTTGATTCAAGTCCGTTTAAAAAAAAAATATTATGTTAAATTTTTTTAAACTTAATTTAATTTATGTATTTTAATTAATATTTTTATTGAAATAAGTTCTGCGAATGTTGAGAGGGCCGCCCTAATATTAAAAAAGGTTTACCTTATCGAGTCTTCGCATTAGCATTCGAGCGTTGTGTGAAAGCTTTACGCTTTACAATTCAAAATTAATGTTACAACAGCTTTATTGAAGCTTTCGCAAAAAAGCTTTATTACGTTAGCTTACTGTTTGTTTCACTTTTTACTAGATACATGTTGCCAAGCAACATTAGCTTGCTGTTCGTTTCACTTTTTACTAGATACATGTTCCTAAGCAATGTTGAGCAACCAAAAACACTCAACCAAACACCACACATATGTTTGAGTGTATGTGTTTAAACAATTTTCATTTGAGAAATTCAAATACTAGAAATATATCAACCAATACGAAATGTATATCAAACGAAAGATAACATCTTCATTTACCTACAAAAAAATTTTAAAAAAATTCATCTAGCCGTTTCCTCAAATTCAATGAAATAAAGATTACAACAATAAAAACCTGACATGACTCCTCATACCGTAAGGTAAGACGTATTCTACGTCAAAAATATTTTGCAACTCGCGAAAATGGGGTTTCGATTACGCACATAATGGAAGCAGAAAAAGAGAACGACCAAGACTCTGCTGGAAAGAATAGGCAAAAGAATCCCTCCGTATCCTTGGCGTTACCAAATGGCGAGAAAAGGCGAAGGATAGAGCCAGTTGGAAGGAAATGTTGAAATTTGTTTCATTTGTTTGTTTAATTAATATATGTAAGACGTCTGACCTCACGAGGTTGTAAAATAGTCAATAAATCCTTTCTTAAGTCCTGGCGGGTCACTGTCAAGGAAAGGTTTGTGCAAAGATTTCTTAAAAGACGTCAAGATTTACTATAATCTATACGACACAGTCTCCTTCAATAAGCCTACAATTCCAATTATTATAATTTTGTTGGTGATGTCCTTTATGGAAGAGGATCTAAAGCTAAACACAACCTAAACAAACACCATTCAACAACAAATCTTTTTTGATACATAATTCTATCATTCAGTCCTGGCAGGCACTTCCAGACAAGGGATTTCAATGTCCCACCCATTTTAATAATTCCACCTGTCCTCAAATGGTTTGGTTTCATTTTGCCTGTCAGACCGAACTTTTATTACATCCTGTACAATAAATTTGACAGCCGTAAATTTGCTGTAAAACATTATTCTTAAAGATATGTATAATTTACCTCGACTAGTAAACGTATTTTATGAAAAAACGTTTCTATTTAAATTTTTTTGGGGTCGTTTTCCAAGAAATTTACCCTTTTCAGTCAATGAAATCCATAACTTGTCTGGCTTGTTACGCCGAAAAAGTATAAGTATGTTCCCCTTTAAATTCGAAAAATTTGGCAATATGCCGAAAAAAAGTTGCATATGGTCGGGCGTCGTCTGCCCTGCCATTGTGGTGGAAAGCGTAGCGTGTATTTCAAATTAAAGCCTGTACTTTGACACTCACTTTCGTTAACAATTTGCTATTCCCCAAAGTATTATGGACCCCGTCTCCTTAATGTTGAAGGATGAAGGTGGCGGCAGGACGAAAGAAACAACAACATAACAACATACCATAATTTATTTTTAATGCAATTCCATATCCTTTTCAGTCGATTGTATGTGTACATATAATCTTATACATACATATGCAAGTGGGGAGGATACATATTTGTGTTTGTGTTCGTATTTGTATTTGCCAAATTTGCCCTTATGAAATGTACAAATTTTCGCTTGGATCTCACCACCACTGCAATGGCAACCATCTACTCCAGCTAAACTCAAATACTAATACGGAAATGCAGGAAAGCGAAACTGTCTGCGTGAGCACAAATTTATGTTCGACTTAAACTCCCCAATTTTTCGGAGCAGCGGTAACTGCAATTCTGTTTGCTAAAGTAAATATTATCAAAGAGTATACTTACACATATACACACACCCACCTACACATTTGAACATGGGTTAGTGCACCAATTTGGGGGTGTTATGAGCACTAACATAATCAAATTTGTGTTTGTGTGATAAGTGCAAGGATATCCAGGAATACTCGTAGTTTAAATTCAATATGGCTGCTTTCTTAGTTCTCTTGAACTTTGAAATTTGTATTTGCCCCATCGTTGCCACCAACAGCATTATTGATTTGCCCCCTGGAGAGATTTTTGTATTGCTACCGATTCAAGCGAAATACGTAGTACAAATACTGTGAATTGAAATGAAGACGCTGGATTTGAGGCGTTATGGCAGGATATTTTTTTGCGATTTTTGAAGAATAACTCAATTTGAAAGGAAACAACAAATATCAATCAAACAGAGAGAAAAAAATATTATAATACGAACCATTAACTTGCTGATGGCGGACGCGCAGTTAGACGCTGCAAATGCTTAGTTGCTTGCCATGGATAATTCTTTCCTGAAATTTTAAATTCAAAAGTGAAATATTTCCATTGGACAGAAGCGAATTGAAACTGGATGCCCTCAAGTCTGTAAGGTAGCCGATAATTAAAACACGTCCGACTGTTTCTATGATCAATACTGGAATCCGTCACCGTTTATTCAACAAACTTCGTCTAGTCTCGAGTAACATTCTTAAAACTAGTGCAGTTAAATACAATGGGTGCAAAAGGGACAAGTATGTATGTCTTAAGTTAAGGTACATATATAGAAGATATTCATGAACACAAGAAATAGGAAATATATAAAGAAAAGGAATAACTGTGACTTAAACATGTACGTACATATGTGGCCCTGTATGTATAAATAAGTACAGCATAGAGGAATGTGAATACAGGGAAGCATGCCTGGCAATGGCCTACAAGTCTAAATTAGAAGATAATTTGATTAAAATCATAACCGTGAACTTAGTTTCCTAGGGCATCCCATGCATGGATTAGGCACTTTCAGGACCTTCTCACGCGGAAAAAATCGGTCACTGTAACATTATGCTGGAACTATGTATATGTTTGGAATATACATATGTATACTTAAGTGTAAGCATTGTTTTCAAGGATTGAAGATTGTTGTTTCTTTGTTGTCTGTCATGTTTATGCTTTCCACAGTTTTCAACAAACAATGCCACGTTTGAATCACAACACCATATATTATAAAATATTAAGCACGAAATAATGAATACCAAACACAATATGTTTGGACACAAGTATAGTATATTTTCGATAAGCTGCAAACACATTATATTTGCATCCAAACAACAACAAAAGAATCCAAACGTTTTGTATTGAGGAGCTTCTTTATACCTAATGACTCGATTGTGTAACCATCACTCAACGAGCAGGCGCTAATGGTACTCAGAACTGGGATTGAACTATTGCACCCAAACCAGTACAAAACCACTCAATGGCATATTTTTACTTTATGCTGAATTCTGCCACGATTGAATGGCAGGTCACTGTCAGGCAAGTGTCTCTGTAAAGGTACCCTTTAAAGCGATCACGATTTGCTATGGCGGAATGCAATTAGGCCCCACGAAAATATTTCCCAAATTGAAAATGACATTGGACCCCAAAAATTATACGCAAACCAACAACACTAAATTGTATGGTTTTTTTTTGGGTCCTATTTTCCTTTTTCATTGGGAGTTATTTTCATTATGAAATTAGTCCCCACATGTTTGTTCTACAATTAGCCCAATTATATTTTTGGGGCTTATTTTCACATTTTGGGTCATTATCTGCTTTTGAATGCATTTTAGATTTACGGTGAAAATTTTTGGGGCTTACTTTCATACGGGCCCACTTGTATCGAACGGAAATAGAGGATTGCTGTTTATGCAAACCGGAACTTCCATTGGAAAGTTTAAAATTTTTTATCATAAACACTTATAGAAAATTTTCACTTACGAGCACCATTTTTTATTTACAATGTGTTGAAAAATGGGCTCTCATTACATTTGGCCGTGAATAAGATTTTTCTCGTTGGATCCCATATAATTTGACGAATGCTCAAATAAAGGCTCGAGTAGACTGAATCAAAGAAATGTTGTAAAAATACAACCGCAGTAACTCAAATAAAGTGTATAACATCGTCACAGGAGACGAATTATGCATCTATGCATGTGACCCCTAAACAAAACAGCAAACGACCGTATGGGTCTCTCAAGACGAACCACATCCCACAAAATATGTTCGTGGAAGAAGCACTTGGAAGCAAATGATTCGGTATAACCGGTCATGTGGCTACAGTGCCTTTAGTGGAACATAGGACGGTCAATTCTGAGTGGCAATGGTAGTGTGCGTGGCTCTTGTACATGAGGACGTGGGTTCGATCCCTACTCTGACCACCTAAAATTTCTTTCGAGGGCGGTCACCTCGCTTAGTGACGGCGACACTATCGAGTATTTAGACATGAAAAAGCTTCTCAAAATACCGTTTGGAACCGGTGTAAAACTGTAGGTCCCAATCAGTGAGTATAAAACTGGAACGCGCACAGCTCACTGGATGTGAGAAGCTCTCCCTAATCCCTTCATGGGATGTAACGGCAAACCATTTATTTTTATACCACCATCTGTTTGCCAACAGTGTTCAAATAATTGAGCAGAAACAACAAGAGAAGACGGATCATTTTGCATTAGGACAATGCGAGGTCTCCATATATCAGCTGAAACAATGGTCCATTTTAGCACACATCATGTCGAATTGATGGGTCATTCGTCGTACAGCCCTGATTTGGTCAAAGTTTTTTGACTCCCAAAGCAACTGTTGAAGCGTTTAAATCCACGTTTTGAAGGTTTCTCAATCGGAGTGGAAAAATTGCCTCGAAAATTGGTTTAAGCACATGCACAAGTGTATTTATCTTCACAAAACCATTCCTAACGCTTAATGATTGTTTTTAATTGCTGGACCAACCGAAATATTAATAACATACGTGGTTGTTGTACAACAATAGTGTCTGCCTGAAAATAAGTATGATGGTATTAATGTAGCGGCAGCGAACAAACAAGCTGGTCGTCATCGCAAAAGAGTATTTAATATTATAGTGAACTGATGGACCGAATTGTATGACTCAAAAGCACTGGCAACATCTGGCGAATGATTCAAAACGTATTACTCTCTTCTTGTCATAACATGGTCCATTTATAATTTTGATGTGAAACATTGATGCCATTTGAAGCATTAATGTTTTCTGTATTGTTTTATGTAATAACATTGTCGAAATGATGCATTTATATTGAAATATTCTATAAAGAAAATAAGACTCGCTTATGCTTATGCTCTTTTACTCCTTACACGAGAACGGAAAAAGAGTGCAATAAGTTCTCTATACTATTCAATACTTTTTGTCGTCGCCCTGTTTCCTACAAAGTAAACACTATTATTTCAGTGAGCTAAATATTGCTTTATTTATTTTAACAATATTACATCTAATGTTAAAGCAGCTGTAGGAAAAAAGAAAGTGCAATAGCAAAATGGCCTTCAGCACAAGAACTATTATTTTTTCTATTTTCCAATGTAATATTTACTAAAGTGTTCATAGGAATCGAACAGGTAACGCTAACCAAAAAGGTGTTAACACATCGGCCGTGAGTTCGAACACTCATTGATTTTTTTTTGTTCACCAGCACTCAGGTGATGTTGACGTTTAAACTTGTTGATATCTTAAGTAATATGGACTATAGTCGCCGGAGATTCACAAGATGTGATTTATCTACCTACATATGTATAAGTATAATCAAACCAAAATTGGAAACAAATTTGGAAAAAATTGAGTCTGCAGCGCTTCAATAGCAAATAACATTTTAACTTGAAGTAAATAACAAACCAACTTATTGAATTCAGTGTTTGAAACCAAATAAAATGAAAAATGGAATTTTAATCCTCTCTTTCAAGAGAGAATTATTGACTCATCTGGCGTTTCTTTTCACACTCTTCGTGTTGCGGTCGGTATGATAGAGAGATGTTTGATTAAAAAGTGACTTATACCAGGTGGAATTACAAGAACTTCTGACTTGATTTTCCATGTCGATTTGGAGAAAAACTGTAAAATTTATGTGTGTTTTACACTTCTTTATTGACTGTTATCGGTTTAGCATACATTTGCGTTGTATTTAACACAATAATTTTAACACACAAAACGAAATACAATTGTTGTTATTTTGTTAGTACTTTTGAACCATTGCCTCTGCCTGGTATTACTGAAGTAATCCTTTTCAACATCCAACGTTCATATCACACCAAGCCAAATGTCATAAATGTGCTGAGAGAACTGTTAAAGCTACTATAAGTATTAGCCTATGGATTTTGTTTTAGTTAATGTATGAGAAATTCATACTACAATTTTATCTATCATGTAGAGAGTCTGAGTAAAAGAATATATCCGAGTATTATTCTCTTTATAGAATATTTCAATATAAATGCACCATTTCAACAATGGACCACGTTATGACAAAAAGAGAGTAATTCGTTTTGAATTATTCGCCAGATGTCGGCAGAACTTTTGAGTCATACAATTCCTTCTATGAGTTCTCTATACTATTCAATACTCTTTGGCTACGACGACCTGCTTGTTTGTTCATCGTAATTATTTTCAGGCAGAGACTATTGTTGTACAACAACCACGTACGTGATGCTAACGCTGTTTGCATGTGTTCAAGCTGATAGATTGCCCTACCCGTACCTATAGATGTTAACACATCAAAAACTTGGTATCTAATATAACTTATGTTGTTTGCATTTGCATCACAAGTGCAAGACAACATGACTGGAACTATAAAATAAATACATAGATAAATAGCTTCCCATTACATCCCATGAAGCGATAGGGCAGAGCTTCTCATAATCAGTACTCTGTGCGCTTTAAAGTTGTACACTCACTGATTGGGATCTACAATTTTATACCAGTTCCGAACGGTGTTTTGGGAAGCTTTTCCCATAGCTAAGTACTCGATAGTGTCGCAGTCACTAAGCGAGGTGGCCGTCGTCGAAAGAAATGTAAGGTCAGAGCAGGGATCGAAGGCACGTTCTCATATACAAGAGTCGGGCACACTAACCATTGCACCACTGACTGACTGAAACTATGTCTTAATGGATATTACACCCCAACCCCAAAAATGAGAATAGGCCAAAATTCTACACAGAGAACAAGAACAGGAAATTTTGGGGCCTTTTACTGGCATGTATTTTCACACTTTCAATAAACCATAATCAAATTGGGCTCATCAATATTTTTGGGGCCTATTTACAGTTTGAGTGGCCGTCGGTGGTGCAATAGGTAGTGTGCGCGCCTCTTGTACATGAGATGCTGGGTTCGATCCCTGCTCTGACCACTTTAAAAGAAACTATCGACACTATCGAGTATTTAGCATGAAAAAGCTTCTCAAAAATACCGCTCGGAATCGGTGTAAAAACTGTAGGTCCCAATCAGTGAGTGAAAAAGCGCACAGCTCACTGGTTGTGAGAAGCTCTCCCCAATCCCTTCATGGGATGTAATGGGAAAGCGTTTTTTTTTATTTACAGTTTGAACAGTTTGGGGCGTAATTTCCTGGGGCCTATTTCCGTAATGTAATTAGGCCCAAGAGGTAAAGATTTACCATTTTTTATACACCACCCTCGCATTAAATACGCTAACATTACCAATTATTAACAATCTATTGGTGATATACTTTATGAAAGACAATCTAAAGCCAAAGATAACCTAAACAAACATCATTCAGTATCGAACATATTTTGATACTCAATTCTCTCCTTCACTGCTCGCAGGTCACTCCCAGGTATACATCGCTGTAAAGGACTTCTTAAAACTCGTCAAGGTTTATTATAATGCATATATGCAGCCATCGCTTTTAATACGCTAACAATTCAAATTGTTTACTTGCTTACTTATCCGGTCTCGAACAACCCCTGGGGGTCAAGGACCTACAAAACGAAGATAACATATTTCGCCAACCAGTTAATTTCCAATTATTACTATACTCTTTGTGGTGTCCTTTATGAAAGAGAATCTAAAGCCAAAGTCAACCTAAACAAACAGCATCTAATATCATTTAATTTTTGGATACTCTATTCACTCCTTCAGTGCTGACACCTCACTGATAGCCTGTAGTATATGTAAAGGATTTCATTAAACTCATCAAGATTTGCTATAATTAACACACCGCCCTCGCTTTTAATACGCTTACATTTTCCATTATTACTCGTACCATTTTGTTGGTAATATCCTTTATGAAAGAGAATGTAAAGCCAAACACAATCAACAAACATCCCCTTGTGATGCCAGTGGGGGCTGATGATGTTGATGCTTTTGCCTCTCGCTATTTTATACGCGTCCGAGTATTCGTATTTGCGTATGTCCGCCCACAATTTCATTCGGTTTCATTTAATTCAGTTCCATTCCAGACGGATTCTTCGTTCTTGTCTGACAATCACTTTGAGGGCTTTGTGTGGAAGATGCCTCTGATTGTCATGATGTGAAGTGAATTTTCGTGGTTATCAGCCAATGTTGAATGATACTGAGACAGATGTTGCAGCAGCTGAGTCTGAAACTGATGCTAAAACTCCAACTGAATCTCAAATTGACAATAATGATGCTGATGGTGGCTTCAAGTCGATGACGATGATGATGATGACATTGTTAAAATTGATGTGCTGGATGTTTGCTGTCGCTGAAGTCGGAATGGGGGGTTTGCCATGATATGCGGTGTCAATAATGAGAAATTTATGGCGTAAACAAAATATATCAGATGATAAAATATGCTGTCGATGCTAACAAGGAGGAAAAGTTCTTGAAAATATTGCGCCTGTTTCCGGTTTTGGCTACGCCAGGATGTTTGTAATCATGTTTATGGATGATTAGAGCAAAGACCATTTATAACACAGAGAGATTTGGCAAGTAATGCTATCGCTTTGAATCTATCTCACCGATAGAAACGTGACTTTTCAATATTTCAAATCACTAGGATTTATTGATTTAATGTTGTTGCCGGTTTTACCAATTTATTCGAGCTCTTTTCCAGTCTCGAAGGTACGATACGTTACAACATATTATGAATTAGTACTTCATTATGCTTGTACAAATTGCAACTGTAGACGAAAACAAAAACGAGGCCTGAGATAAATTAATTTCGTTCGCTGATTTATAATTGCGGCAGACAAACATCTGTCAAATCACAAACACCATTTGCTTTTGGTGAGATTTAAACAAAATATTTTACGAAAACACATAAACGTTAACAACAAATGATAAATGGTAACACCAATGCGAAAAACAATTGTGTTACTCCCAAACAAAATCTCAGGTAAATGCACATCGTTTGGGGATTTTTAAATTCGGCAAACGAACATTTATTGTATGATACAAATCGTTTCCTTTGTGATAAATAAATAAAATCGTTTACGAGAAACAAAAAACGTTTACATCAAACGATATATGGTAACTACAAAGTCTTTTATAGACCTAAACCAACCTAAAATGTAAATAATTTTTGATTTTAATGTTAATTTTATTAGTCGGATAATTTTTGACAACCAATCTTTTGGAAATTGCGTGATCAACAATAGCATATATAAAACTGCTCATATCTCCTAGTCGTTGCGTTAAAAACGTACAAAGATTGGTATATTTAGCATGTCTTTTTTGCCAGCCCTAAACAGCTTGTGCAATGGTTAGTGTGCGCGACTCTTGTACATGAGATCCTGGGTTCAAACCCGGCTCTGACCACCTTCAAATTTTCTTTCGGCGGCGGCCAACTCGCATAGTGACGGCGACACTATCGGGTATCTAGCCATGAAAAAGCTTCTCAAATTACCGTTCGGAATCGGTGCAAAACTGTAGGTCCCAATCAGTGAGTGAAAACTGGAAAGCGCACAGCTCAGTGATTGTGAGAAGTTCTCCCCAGACCCTTCATGGGATGTAATGGGAAACCATTTATTTATTTAAACAACTTGTTAGACAATTTAGCAACGAAATTCGTTTTTATTATATACGGGGCATTCCACGTCAAATCCGACAGTTTTAGTATTTTTTTTTTTTTGATTTACTATATTTTTTACTATGTTGATGTTCCTTCTCAACAGCTCACCTCAATAAATTACAGACATATCGAATTTTAAAAATAACATTATAAGGAAACTGTCTTCAAATAAATACTAATAACTTTGTCAATATTAGTCGATATAAAAAAAAATTTTGTTTTATATTTTTGTTTTGGATTTTTTTGTCTACTATCCAATAAAAAATAGAAAAAAATTGTGCACAGTGGGGTTGGATGCGATTTTCGGGATGTTTTTTATTTTAAATTAATTTTTATTCACGTTTTTCGAATTTTTTTATATTAAAGATCGATGTGGTAGTGGGATTCGAATAAATATTATTTTTTCTGATTTTTTAAAGTTTAGTAAGAAAATATTTCTCGCTTTAAACCGGAAGCAACTGCAACCGGGAGCAACTACAACATTGGGAGGTCAGAAATACCCGTCGAATCTGAGAACAGAAAATAGATTAAAAGCATATTGTCATACGAAAATAGATTATGGTTCACTGTGTTTCGTATGTTTTTTTTTTTTTTTTTGACAGAGGTGTCAAACCAAAACAGAACCAGACAACTACAATTAGAATAGTTCGTTCTATAAATAGAACTTTCAAAACTTCTGCATCAGCGCGTGTAAGTAGGAAAGTAGTGTGTAAGTAGCGACAACAATCACTCTGCACACAATCAATAAATGTCTTCTGTTAGTGACTTGTGTAAATACACACCGCAGTGGATTAACGTGCTAGATGCTGCTGAAGATGATGCTTCACAAACATCGAAACGATCGTCCAGCGAATGTGAGTTCGAATCCCATCCGCGGCATTTAAATTTTTTTCACTACCCGGAGAAAACATGATCTCTTACAGCCTTAAAGTAAATTACAACGTCAGTTAATATCATTTTCAGAAAACACCAGAAGTCAGCTGTTTATTGTCGTTAGGAACAAGTAAGTAAATCAACACAATTGATACCGACAAACCCCCTTTTTCTTAGCCTTGCGGATGTGCACTTTGCAGTGCAAAACAAATTTCATTCTGTATAAGGAATCGATGTTCGAATCCTGTGCAGTGTGGACTAGCCACTGATCTCCCCCCCAATTTGACGATCATACTGATTGTCAATTTAATCTTTAAGCCCTCGAGGTAAGTTTTTAGATGCGACTCCTCAAATGAGTCAGAAAGCAATACAATTACCGTCGCAAATGGAGCTTGTGACCTGGAGGTATAGGTGTAAAAGTTATACCCCTCTCTTTGAACATTTTCTTAAACCCCTCATTATCTCCCAAAGACATGGTGCGTACATGTAAATCAGCACACGTCCCATCAACCCAAAATTAAAATTGCCATGCTGCAACAGGTCTTGAATTTTGCCTGCTACATCACGAGCACTACTGTTATACAAATAAAGATCCGGTATACACTTATTTTTCGAATTTTTGTAATACTATTTTTACGGCTGCCCCCTCTCTTCACAGTACTCATCCTTCTGATGGTCTTGGCGTCAGTTGTCTCCATGGCATCACCTTTCTCTGCATGAGTCTTGTCTCTCATTTCCTCCATGGCCTCAGCCATCTTCTGTGCCGGCATTGCACTGGACCCAACTTCATCTTCGAACTGCTTGCTTGGTAATTTTAAACCACTCAAACTTTGAATATAAGCTTTCCACTGAGTTGTTCTAGTTTTTGATACATACATATATGTCGGAAAACCTCTTGAGAAGATTCACTAATTGGCGATTTTTATAATTTGTACAAGTTACAAAAATAAGCATCCTTCTGGAGTGCCCTAGTATACGCATCTTTTACTATGTCTAATTTTTTGACTCCATTTTTGTGACGTCGAATATTGGCATTAAAATATTCGAAAATTCGAACTTCTTACAATTCAGTTACCTAAATTTAAAACCCCTCAGAACTGTCATTAGTAAGTTTCTGCCCATTTTTCACCGTGGATGCTTTTGTGGGGAAAAGACCAGCATTCAGTGAATCTTCCTCAGAAATAGAGTAAATCTCTGAGTTCTTTATTTAACTAGTAGAATGACGAACATGGCGGAATGTTGGAATAATTGACTTTCAAATTGAGTTGACACTGAGGGATTTTCGATCGATAGAATACGCATATGTTAATTTCATATAAAGTCAGTGTACATACGATTGAAGATCAACTAATGGTACCCCACTATCGCGAAATGTATTATCGATGTCTAAAGAAGAAGAAGAATGATGTCACATAAAATCCCATGAAGGTTGAGGAGAGCTTCCCACAATCAATGAGATTTTCGCTTTCTAGTTTTTTACGCTAACTGATTGGTACGTACAGTTTTACGCCTGCTCCGAACGGTATTTTGTGAAGCTTTTTCATGGTTAAGTACTCGATAATGTCGCCATCACGAAGCGAGGTGACCGTCGCCGAAAGAAATTTAAGGTGGTCAGGCCAGGGATCGAACCCACGTCCTCATGTACAAGAGTAGCGCATACTAACCATAGCACCACCGACGGTCACTAGCCCACTAGGTCACTAGTATAAAATCCTGCGAGAACTCACAGTTCCGCCAGGTTTTCCTTGCAAGAAGTTTGAAATAGCTCTGGAAATAGCTCTTCCTGCCACAAGTGTGTTGACAAAATATCATTCTGGATTATTTGCGGCAACATAATTTTCAAAACCGAATCTGGTTGAAATTTTAAAAATTTAAACTAGTCTTAGATTTACGTACAGTATTGGCCAAAACTTTAGCACCCCTAGGTAATTTTTTTCATATGATAATTTTTTTTATGAAGACAACGTTATTAATTTATTTTGTTAGTTCTTTGTTTTTACTTATATATCTTTATTATTGATAAACAAAAACTTAAGGAATTCAGAAATTTGTAAATTAAAAGTTAAAATCCAAAAACTAGTTTACGTTGCAAATCTATGTGGACAGAACTAAACCACATCCTTTCTCAGTTTAAAAGAAAAATATTGAAATTAATATTTCGTTGCGAATCCTTTATTCTGGACGACACACGCACACCTTTTAGGCACAGAGGATATTAAATTATAAGTTATATCCGGTTATACCGTTTCAAGGGCTATTTTTACGGCTTCGAAAAGATCTTCCTTTGTTTTGCAATTTTCTCGTTTAATTTTCTAGTTAACGATCTCCGACAGGTTCTCAATTAGCACCCATTGCTCTGGACTGGAACCAATCATTAACCATTTTTGCTGTATATTTTGGATCGTTATTAAGCCGGAAATTCCATTGGAGTGGCATCTCTTCATCAACATATGGCAACATCACGTCCTTTATTACGTCGAGGTACCTGAAACGATCCTTTATACTTGAAACTTTCCAAAATTCTATCGATCTTATGAATTGCTCAAATTCATTGTCCTGAGATGCAATCCCAGACCATTATGTTGTATCGCCCATACTTTATAGCGCCCTTGCCTCCATTTCGCCACGGCCCATCTCAACTGGAGTGTCCAAAAGTGAAAGACTCTGCTTATTCTAACGAATCGAAGAATAATTTGAAGGATTCAGATGGCATAAGGCTGGGAGGTAGATCAAATGGAGAAAGGTTGAATCCTATATATTGCAAAGGTACTGTAATGCTCGAAGGAGGCAACACAATGCTCAGGGATTGGGCCAATTCATAACATCGATGGAATTTTGGATCGTTTCACATATGGCATATGCTGAGGAAGAGATGTCATTTCAATGAAGGTTCCAGCATGATAACGATCCAAAACATGCACCAAAAGTGGTTAAGAATTGGATCCAGAGCAATGGATTAGAAGTTCTTCGTTGGCCTGCCCAATCGCTCGATATTAACTCAATTAAGAACTTGTGGGAGATCGTTAATACGAACATCAAACGAGAAAATTTCAAAACAAAGGAAGATCTTTTCGAAGCCATAAAAATAGCCTGGGAAATTGTATCGTCGGATATAACTTATAATTTAATATCCTCTATGTCTAAAAGATGTGCATGTGTTGTCCAAAATAAAGGACTCGCAACGAAATTTTAATTTCAATATTTTTGTTTTAAACTTGGAAAGGATGTGCTTTAGTTTTGTCCACTTAGATTTGCGACGTAAAATGTTTTTTGGATTTTAATTTTTTATTTATAACTTTCCGAATTCCTTAAGTTATTGTTTGTCAAAAACTAAAATATAAATAAATAAAAAAAAAACAACGAAATAAATTAATAACTTTGTCTTTGACAAATAATCATTTGAAAAAATGTCCTAGGGGGGTGCTTAGGTATTGGCCAATACTGTATATATTGGTGGTAGAATGGTAGCGTAAATGGCTCATGGTACATACATGATAAAGTTAATTCGGGCCCTGCTCTGATCGTCTTATACTCCATTCGACGGCGTTCACCTCGCTTAGTGAGGGCGACACTATCAAGTATTTAACCATGAAAAAGCTTTTCAAAATACCGTTTGGATCTGATGTACCATTGTAGGTCCTAATCAATGAGTGTAAAACTAGGAAGCACACAGACCACTGGTTGTTAGGAGCTCTTCGCAATCCCTTCAGGGGATGCATTAAGAAACAATTTTTTTTTATATCAATGGGTATCACGAAACCTTTTTGTACACATTAATTAATATTTCCAAAAAGAAATATAATCTTTTGACGTTATCGCAAATCCTTTTAACATAAAAAATTTAACTCATTCCTTTAAAAGTGTTTTAACAGTTTTTTTGTTTGTTTTATATGCGGAGAAACAAATACATGTATATGTGTTCATTAGGGGATGTTGAAATATTTACATACATTCACATTCACCACCATCACGGATTTAAAATCCCCAAAACAACGAACACCTTCTCTCAACAGCTGCCTCGTTGTAGTGGTAGTTATATCTGCCATTAGACTGTGCACTTTGTTACAACCCCTTGTCCTTTGTTTGACAGGACTCCTGAGTGCCCACGGCCAGGAAAGTGGTGCCAGGTTCGTTGTTTATATGTGCTCTTTTCAAATATACGATTTTATTTCTATTTAATTATGGTAGCATTTTTGGTTCCTAACATTCCTTCTACAATCGTCCACAGTATTTTGTTTATATTTTTTTTTGTGCAGTCGTTGTTTTCGTCGGGTGGATGTTATTCCTAAATAAACCAGGATACGTGTTACAGTTGCTATTGATGGAAGGTGGAAATGCTCATAAATTTTATTATGTTAGTCTTTTTGCAGCTTTTGCTTTATTGGTTCCAATGACTCACAAATGTTTGATGGTATGGAAAATGGTGAAAGTGTCTACAAAGGCAGCTGCTTGTACCTTAACTAACTGAAACGAAATGAATTTTGAAATGAATAGTTGTTCCTGTCTGTAACCAAGTAGCCCCACATTACTCGAAACGGATTTGTACCAAAGTGTGATACTAAATAGTAATAATTTTTAGTGGTTCCTTTTTTTTTGTAGTCTGTTTGTTGATAAGGGAGGTTCGTCTATTATCCTTTCATAGTCATTGTTGTTGCTGACATTTGGAAAGATGTAGAAAAGGTGACGTAGATTTAGCTTAATGCTTATACTACGGACGTGTTGTAGATGAGTCACTTAATGAGAATTTTATTAGGAAAATATCGTCATAATTATTGTAATTTATTATCACTCGTTTTCTCTCTGTCTACAAAGAACAAATATATAAACCCATATGTTCATCCATGGTAAGGTAATGTCAAGCGGAAGAGGCTAATTCTGTAAATGATTACAGGAAGTGAATAAATTAACCCCGAGAAAGGGAAGGGGAGTGCAAAAATAAAAAGTCAACGGTTGGAGATTACGTTTACTCTAAATTAACTAAGAGATGTAGTCACATTGGAATTTTCGTATAAATTATTTCGTATACTACGGATGTCTGAGCATTTCTTTGTTAATGTCATAAAATATTTTAATATTGAAAAAGGCGTGAATTTATAAGTATAAAGTGTGAGTCAATTATAGCAATATTTTCAAAAATATAACCAAATTAAAAAACTAAATTTTATCTGGTAACTTTTGTTATCACACAAAGAACCATTCTATATGTTTCTTCTTCTATATGTCTTTCAAAAGTTGACCGTAACTGCGATTAACATGGTCCATTTTGGAGTGGTAATTTTCGAGCCTTTCGAGTCGTAATTCGGAGTATGAACTTCTCATATATTACCACACAAGTAAATAAAAATCTGTCATGAAATTTAAATTCGATTGCGAATAATGTTTGACTCCATTTCCTCTACACGCTGAAAAATAACGGCCTCTGTAACATATTTTCCCAAACATATTCCTCAGGAAACATGTATATGTTTGGAGCACACTTCAAACATTCATATGTTTGTAAGTGGAAGTGTTGGTCATCAGCCAGAAGAGTTAGGCGAAAACTCTCCTAGCTTAGAAAAAGTTCGCTCAATAGTGAGCAGAAAGAATCTGATATGGGCCATTAGATGCTTTAAGCCCTATAAATCAGCCGGACCTGACGGGACAATTTCCGCGCAACTACAGGAGCCACTATACCTATCTTGTAGATGGTTGGAGGCAATATTCAAGGGCTGCCTAGCATTTGGAAGCAAACCAAAGTGGTTTTCATCCCGAAAGCGGGCCAATGCTCTCATGTTAAACCAAAGGATTTTAGACCAATCAGTCTATCATTCTTTGTTCTTAAGACATTTGAAAGGTTACTGGAGGACATTCACGTTCGAAGTAATTTTCCACAGAATCTACTATCGAGTTCTCAGCATGCCTATATCAAGGACAGGTCAACTGATACGGCTCTCCACTCTTTAGTCAGCATAATAGAAAACACTCTTGAGAATAAGGTCTTCGCTCTTATGACTTTTCTGGACATTGAGGGAGCCTTCAATAACATTCAACCTTCGGCGATTCTCAGGTCGTTACAGAATCTAGGAGTCGACAGCTTAGTGACACGCCTAATTGAGAAGCTTCTGGTGGGTAGATCCGTCAAATCTGAATGGAGTGGTGTTACAATTGCTAGGAACATTAACAAGGGGACACAGCAGGGGGGAGTTCTGTCTACACTATTATGGTTAACTTCTGTCAATAAAGTGCTTCTTGAATTGGATAGAGTCGAATGTCAGGTCTTTGCCTATGCCGATGATATTGCTATCATCTGTACGGGTAGTGACCTCAATTTGCTTAGGTTTCGTACAACCAGCCTACTTAGTCTGATTTCGAACGGGACCGCTAACACCGGACTATCACTTAACCCACTTAAAACGGAGCTTATCTTGTTCTCTCGTAAATATAAAATACCCGCATTTAAACTGCCGTCAGTTAATGGGGTGCTATTACAATTGACGGAAAAGGTCAAGAATCTAGGAATAATTCTCGGCAGAAAACTGTCTTGGAAACCGAATGTGGAGGAGAGGGTGAAAATGCGTTTGTTGCTCTTTACTACTGTAAAGGGGCGACAGTAAACCGCTGGGGACTGTCTCCTAAGATCATCATATGGATTTATACGGCAGTAGTCAGACCAATACTTCTCTATGGCATCGTAGTTTGGTGGAGGTCCCTTCAAAATAAGCATATTCTGAATTCCTTGATGAAAATTCAAATATCAGCACTGATTAGCGTTAGTGGGGCAATAGGCACGACGTCAGGAACTGCACTTAGTGATATCCTGAACATCTGTACTCCTGATATCATGGCCGAATCGGCAGCCGCTACATCCCTGGTGAGAATCAGGGATTGTGGCGTTTTGATATCGGGGCATTCCGGACACACTGAATTACTACACCGGATCAACTCTCGAGAGAGCATAGACAGTGCAACAAACACAGCTGTATTTGTATCATGAACATAAATATATGTGGGCCGTAAACACATATATTATACCATATTAATCGTTGTCTCCCAAACATGTAATATTAAATAGCAAACACAATGTGTTTGGACACAAGTATATTATATTTGCTACAAGCTCCAAACACACTTTATATTTGTATCCAAACAACAAAAAATACAGTTTTTTCAGCGTGTATCTATGCAGAATTTGGACTATTCGTAACCCCAAAATAAAATGTCTAGAAGTGTGATAACGCATGATCTTGGCGGCCAATTCAGTGATCCGAATGGTGATATTAGCGGTCCTCCGAAATATTCTTGCAACAATCATGGTGCAAGGGTTGCAATCCACAATAAAGCAACTTTCTTGGACACCAAGGGCGTGGAAATCTCGGGCTTTAATTTCAGGAAGAATATAGTTCGTTAGCATGGTGCGTATCACATTCCGGCTGATCTTATTATTGAAGCAATATAGATTAATGACCCCACCAGCCCAATAACCATGTCAAACTGTTGATTGATCTGAATATAATAGCAGCTCTTAAGCCAGTTCGGGTTGATCTTCATCCCAAATACTGCCATTTAGGCCAAATATGGGCATCATCGGTGAACAAAATTTTGGTCGAACACAGTGGATCTTCTTCTAACTTACACCTGAATAATTTGAAGACGGTGTGCAGTGTTAACTGTTTTCATGATGAAAAGCCCGACAATACCGAACAAAACTACTAGGATATTTTAGAATTTGATCTGTCATGAAATTGCATCTGGCATAAGTACCTCTAAGTACCACAAGTACATGACTTTCACGCCAACTAGAGACACCTCGCAGAATGGGACCCTGCTGGCACACATGCCAAATAGGACTCGCTGCTATACGTATGGATCAAAGCTAGGGAAAAGAACGGGTCTCGGATTTTTCATTGGAAATCCGGCAACAGGCGATTACGGAGTATATCAAATGGCTCGGCGGTAATAGAAACCCAGCCGAGGCAAATATCATCACGGATAGCCCAATGACAATCAAGGCAATATCATCGGAAATTGTGAAATCTAGAACGGTGCTTGGCTGTTAGAAGGTGATAAACGATTATACTCTGCACGGTAGACTCAACATCATCGGAGTGCCGGGGAACAGTGAAATATTCGGCCACGAACGAGTGAAGGGCCTAGCAACGAAACCCAGGAAACTCCATACGGTGAGCCTAGAAGGCGCGAAATCTTTTGGGGTGATGAAAGCTGAGTTGTGTAAATGGGAGGCAAAACCTTCTCATAGTTCTTATAAGAACTAGTGACGTCGGGTATACTGTTCTCAACTTAGAAATGAACATCGTTTTTTACACGCTAAAAAATCGGTCTTTTTTTTCTGTTGTTTGGATGCAAATAAGCATGTTTGTACCTTATCGCAAATACAGCATACTTGTGTGCAAACAAATTGTGGTTGTTAGTCAATATTTCATGTTTGAGACACAACGATTAATAGGTTATAATGTATGTTGTTGTGACCTAAATGTGGCGTTGTTTGTTGAAAGCTGCTGAAAACAAAAAACGTGACAGAAATCAAAGAAAACAAAAGCAACAGATCTTTAATTCATGAAAACAATGCTTGCAAACATATACATGTTTCCTGCAATTTGTTGACAGGGCCGTTTTTTTCAGAGTGTATGTGTGCACGGATACTACCTAAAATGAGAGTCAACTAATTATTTCATAAGCTAAATGAAAATTGTGAGGTTACGTGTAAATCAGTCAACATCGAGTCTCGTTTGTTATCGTGTCATTTGGATAGAGATGGCGAGTGTCGTGCAAGTGTACTCTTTGAGGGTAGGTATGAAAAACTTGTATATCATGATTTCATATTTAGCATCATAAATTATTTATTTTTTTATTTATTTATTTATTTATGTATATGGATTACAATCCTTACAGACTAGCTTAACTAAGAGTAATATAAATCCAAAATATTTTTAAAACTCTTAAGTGAAAACGAAAAATCAATTGACCAATTCATATTAATAGTATTATATATAGTATATAGGGTCAAAAGAAGAGTTATTATTACTATGAACAGATATATTAAAATATTCATTATTTCTAAGACACCGTAAGGGAGTATTAATATTTATACGGCTAAGAAGCGGAGGACAGTCTACAAATCCACAAATTAGGTTGTATAAAAACAATACAGAACACTTGGATCTGCGACTAGATAGGGTTTCCAAGTGAAATAATTTGCATCTAGCTTCATAAGATGGAAATGGACTATGGAAATTTACTTCAAACACTGCGAATTTAATATGAATATGAATGATAAATTTTATAATAAACTAAATGCTCCAAGAGTTTAGATACGTTAGATAATTTAGGTATCGGTCTATAATTGCTAATGTCATTTTGTGCTCCTGATTTATGACTAGGCATTATAGTGGAAATTTTCCATTGGTCTAAGAACGTACGAGTTTTATGGGAATTATTAAAAATCAATTTTAGGCGGACTGCAAATAGATAAACTACATTTCCTAAGAAACAACGAAGGAGGTCCATCTATATCAGGTTTAGGTGAATCCTAGAGATCAGATAAGGCAGAGAGTATATCAGATTCATCAAACTGAAAGAAAGCTAAATCCCAGAATCAAATAACCATCTTTTTCGTTATCAGGAGCCATTTCAGAGATATTATGCATATCAGAAATTTATAGGATTTGACTGCTATTTGGTGGTATGTAGGACACCATGACAAACAATCTATTCAATCCTTCCAAGCGTGCACAAATTTGATCAAGCAACGTGTAACTATTAGGCAACACTAAAGACGTAGACGTCAAAAACTTCTTTACAGCAACCAAAACACCTCCTCCACGGGAACAGCAAGTTTTCACAGAATCCCTGTCCTTTCGGAAAACAGCGTACTTTTTATTATCAAAAAACTCTCCATCATGGAAATCAATATTAAGCCAGGTTTCAGCAAAAACAATGATATCGTAATCACAATGCGATGTCTCCAAACAAATAGATCTATGCTTAGTTCTGATGCCAGCCATATTTTGATAATAAATTTTAAGCTTATATGAATCATTATCAACTAGGATTGAGTTCTTGCAGGATGAGAGTTGGGAAAATTTCGAAATGGACGAACTTTAACGGTAGTAGGCCAAAGAGAGGGTTTAAACAGGTAAAATACCCAGCTTAAAATTGACACATTAACGTCCTTCTTTACTAATCTAAAGCAAGCCATATGAGCCTTACTGATGTCGGTATGCTTCTCAACATAGGCCATGATTTGATCCTCCGTAATATTTGATTTCAAGCAGAACAAATGTATCCACTTCTTCTTCACAATAACTTCAAGTTCAACATCATCATTCTCTCCAATAATAATAGGTCTTTGGCGATTTTTATGGGATGTTACTCGCGTCCAATCTGACGTTATCACGTACTACTCAACTGTCAGTCAGATTACAGAATCCTTCGAAAATTGTAAAGTCAGCAAAAAATACGACCACAAAATGAAAAATGTAGTACATACATACATACATATATACACGCTCAACACTATCGGTCCTAGCAACATATTGCAGGAACTATGTACATATTTAGAAGCACTGTTTTCGTGAATTAAACATCTGGTGCTTTTTTCTACAATATTGTCTGTCACGTTTTTGTTTTTAACAGTTTCAACAAATAAATCCACATTTGGGTCACAACTGCATATATTATAACCTATTAATCATTGCGTTGTAAACACGTCATATTGAATACCAAACACAATGTGTTTGAACACAAGCATACTATATTTGCGACACAAGCTACAAACACGTTATAAAAAAAAGAAAAATTTGTCAGTGTTTAGTTAAACTTTATGGATTTTCAAGTCTCGCCGATTTATTTGTGAGTACAAAAAATGTTTTTTTTTGTCACACACTATTATATACATTACTCTGTGAATTTGGTCCAAGTACTAAATTACCTTAATTTCCTACCACGAATCAATCTTAAAATTTCAAAGTTTACTATATCTGATATTTAACATTCTATATATGTATAACCTAATTTTAAATCATTTCAATCCCTTATCAAAACATGGAACGTATTCAGAAAGTATAGTCACTTTCTTTCAATGTTTATCAAAATACCCCATGTCACTTACTCTCTTCTTCTTTCGTCTGTAATTGAATCATTTGTTTAAAGTGGCATATGTAGAAATTTAGCAAAATTCTGGAAATTTCCAGGCTCTTGTTCACTATTTTATTGAAAATTATCACCAAATCAGACAAGAATGGCTGTCATTTTCGAAAATCATGCATTGTGCTGGCAATGTAGGGGTTGCAGTAGAACGAATAAAGGGGAAAAAGCAGAACCCCCAATCAAATGCTTTACACAAAAACACCCACACAATTATAAGTATATGGTCTACATATATTTATAGATGTATATCTTTCTATATGAACATATGTACGCATAAGTCCATAAGGACGAGCAGTGAGTTTGAAATGCTACTACTCATCCCCAAATTTCCAATAATCATACGTTCAATTTAAGGACGTAATTATAACAAGTGAGTGGTTGGCATGTAATTGTACAATTTTCATATTGGTTTGAGTGCTATTCCAAATGAGGAGGGTTCCTGTGACGAGTGTTCGTCCTTTCATCCATTTTGCCTTAGAACATTGTGCCAAGGAATACTTTGCAGTATAAGCAAATTTTCTGGGAAGCCATTGAACTGCGTCCCATTTATTGTTAGTCATTAAACAGCTCTATTATGTTGTCGTCACGATTTATGTACAATGTATAATAACAATGATTTTGACATAGAAGTGCATTTACCCCAACCTGCAATTACTACAAGGACATATTGAGCAAAGGATTCCTTTGATAAGAACAATATTTTTGTACTCTGTAATATAAAATGTGGAGGGTATAACAGATTCATTTTCGACTTCATGCGATATATCTTAGACAAATTACTCGCCCTGAAAAGTAGTATATACTCACCCCACGAAAACATAACCGAATTAGCGGTAACCAAATTTTGAGGTTGGTTGTTGTTGTTAAATTTTGAGGTTGCTTCAACCAAATTTTAGTTGTGGCGCCTAAATTCAGTCGTGAGACCCTCAGTTCGGTTGTGGCAGCTGCAATTCGGTGGCAATAGCCGAATTTATGGTTGCTAGCACATCTTTTCAAACAACTAGTTCCGTGAGTGCTGTCAGTTGTTTGGGACTTTTTCAATTTTTAGACACACATAGTAGCACCTACCCGTAATCATTCAATTCAATTCAATTTTATTTCATTTAAAGCTCCTTTGTAAACAGTTTCAGATAACTTAGAACTATTTCGTGCCTTTTGTGCTGGCATAAGTTCGTGTATATTTCAAGCAGGTATAGTTACTTTACTATAGTTAGTTACTTAGCTATAGATAGTTTATTATTATTCCATTTAGGCACGTATAGGCACTGACAAATCTGTCGTGTATTATTGTTTGGATGCAAATATAACGTGTTTGCAGCTTGCCGCAAATATAGCATACGTGCGGCCAAACACATAATGTTTGCTATTCAATATTACATTTTTGAGACACAATAAGTAATAGGTAATAATATGTGTTTTTGTGACCAAAAAGCCGCAGACAACAAATAGAAAATAGCAGCAAGCCATGCTTGCAAGGATAGTCAAACATATACATGTTTCCTGTAGTGTGATAAAACTCAATTACACTGTTAGTTTATTAAATACCAGATTGTAAACCAAACACAAGATTGTTGCTTATACAGGGTGGCGCCGAATGAGCTATATGGTTTAAATGGTTTATAACTTTTTTATTTATGCGATTATTATGTTTTTTTTTTTTAAATACAGTATATTTTTTGGGGAATTTTTTGCAATTAGTTTTGAAAAATTATATCCTGTAAGTGATGTCCATTTTCTGCTGCGCACACACGTGCTCTTTTTAGCATATTCTCCATAACTTTTCGCAGAATTTCGGGTGTAATGGCCATGATTTCATTTCGAATATTGGTTTTTAATTGGAGAATGGTTCTTGGTTTGTTAACGTACACACTTTCTTTCAAATATCCCCAAAAAAAACTGTCAGGAGGTTTTCCACAGCTGGCCTAATAAAATTGTCCAACATCGTCCAATATGCAGCACGGTTGATAGAGATTGAGACACCACTTTAATTTTCAAAAAAATATGAGCCAATTATCCTTTAGGAGGATACACGGCACCAAACAGTACACTTAAGTGGGTGTAATTCTCGCTGATGCACTGCTCTTGGATTTTCCGTAGTCCAAGCCCTGCGGTTTTGCTTGTTGACATACCCATTTAACAGGAACTGGGCTTCATCGCTTATTGCCAAATTGTGAATAAAATCAGGATTTTCCTCCGTCTTTCAATTCAATTATATGTGCACGTTGTTCGATCGTGTAATGATTCATAATTAATTCCCCAAGTCTTCTTCACAAATTTCTGAAAAAAAAGAATTAAAAAATAATAATTAAAAAAGTTATAAAGAATTCAAACCATATAGCTCATTCGGCGCCACCCTGTAGCAAAGGAGTTTGAAACTGCACTCGGAGAAATTTCGATTTAGAAAATTAAATTTAAATTAGGGGTTGTCACAACCGAAATATATCTTACAAAAACGACCAAAAAATATCCTTTTAAAAAAAAAATTGTATGTTAAGATGTTGTTTGCAAATGTTTTCTTGTGTGTTTTACTTGCGATATTTTTCGAACAATTGCATAGTGGAAAATTCTCAATTCAGGTGGGTTTTCCTTTGCATTTAGTTTGATACATTTTTCGAAAGCAGCATTCCTAAAAAAAGCTGATGAAGATCTGTGGCGAGATCTGAAATAGCAATACGGTTTGAAGGAATCATGAAGATCCATTTGCAAAACATCTGAGTTTTCAAAATCCTACATATCTATTTATATAGTTAAGCGGATCAAGATAACGCGATTGCGCTGGCTAGGCCATGTCAGTAGAATGGATAAAGACGAACCAGCGCGAAGGGTTTTCGAAACCGAACTCGAAGGAAGACGGAAAATAGGAAGACCAAGACTCCGCTGGAGGTACCAGGGTGACGAATCCCTGCGTACACTTGGTATTGCCAACTGGAGAAATAAAGCAAATGATCGAACTGGTTGGCGAAATATGTTGTCTTCGTTTTGTAAGGTCCCTGACCCCCCGGGGTTGTCCGAGACCGGATAAATAAGTATATACATATCTATTTATAGAGCTAGGTCTTGAGCTTGAACAATAAAATAAAAAAAAAAATTCTTAAAGATAATTTTGCTTTTAATAAGAGAAGTACATCTCTTTAAAAAATTACCTTTTCGGTAAAATATAATACATATTCTTACAAAAAGGACTTAAATATATATTTTTTATTTTTAAAAATACATTTTATAAAAAAAAAAATCTTAGAAAAAGTCCATCATTTTTCAAAAATTATATTTTCTTAAAGATCCATTTAAATTATCATATTTTTCAACGGGCGCCTTAGGCATGTTGGCACTAACTAGTACATAATTTATAGCGAAAGGAACTTGACACCTCATGTGATTTTTTTATTTATTTATTATTTTTAATATTATTATTATTATTATTTTATTTTTATCGGAACTGATAAAACCACATATGAGGAGTCGCAAGTAAAATATTGACTTTTGTAATTTTTAACGAAATGTTTTTTGATGTCTTTGCATGAATTTTGTAAGTGCGATTGGAAAAATCTTATTTGGATAATTTTTCTTCTCTTCTCATAGACTAGCTATTAGAACTAGAGATAGGCAAATACCGTTGGTGGTGCAATGGTTAGTGTGCGCACCTATTGTACAGGAGATCCTGCGTTCGATACTTGCTCCGACCACCTTAAAATTTCTTTCGACGACGGTCACCTCGCTTAGTGACGGCGACACTATCGAGTACTTAGCCATGAAAAAGCTTCTCAAACTACCATTCGGAACCGGTGTAAAACTGTAGGTCCTAATCAGTGAGTATAAAAACTATAAAGCCCATAGCTCACTGGTTGTGCGAAGCTCTCCCCAATTCCTTCATGGGATGTAATGGGAAACCATTTTTTTTAGGCAACTGCCGTAATTTCATCGTACAATCGTATGAAAAAAAATCTTGGATTTCCAAACATTTTGAAATAATCAATGTTCTACATATGAAAACATGGTGCATTTATTAGTTTTAAAATTAAAAAAAAAATATCAAAAATAGCCAGTCTTCTCGAAAAGATATTAAAAACAATTCGAGATCAGTTAGCTACACTGAACGGAAAAGCATCGTCACACAGATGAAAATGTTCATCACCCCAACAACTTTTGTCATCGAAAGAGAGGTAACGTAACGTTTCATTCCCGCCATGAAAATTGTGTTCATCAACTGCAAATTGTTCGTTACTGTGGTGAAAGTATGGTTGTTCCTGCAGTGAATTTGCTTCATTATTGCAACGAATTTGTTTCATTGCTGCAATGAATTTGTTTCATTGTTGCAATGAATAGGTATAGTTTTTGCAAGGAATTTGCTTCACCGCAGCAATGAATTTGTTCATTGCTGCTATGAATTTGTTTCATTGGTGCAACGAATTTGAGTCATTGTTGTAGTGAATATGTTTCATTACTACAATGATTTCGTTTCATTGCTGCAATGAACGTTTTGAAGTGTGTTTGAAATTATTTATTGACAATTGTACATAAATATACTGTAATTTTTCGAAAATCTATTTGCTAAATAGATTATACTCATTCCATGTTGAAACACTCGTCTGGAGGAGATTGTGGTAGTCGAGGGGTTGAGTGTTATTGTGACCGTCACATAGAACCATATCATGGTTTTGTTAAATCATGGAATTTTTGTTGTGTTGAGGGTTTTGATATTTAATTGTAGCGCCAAATTTCCCCGTCTTAAGCCAGTTATCGCTCTGTAAGTATTTTTTGCAATTGTTCTTTTTTTATTTTAACAAAATTTGTTAAAATTTCTATTGCATTCATTTGATTGTGCGTTTAATTGTCAATTTTTATGTTCGTCGTACTTGAAACAATTTGTTTCTTTGACTTCTTCGTTTTCATTGACTTCGACTGCCCGCGCAAATGTATGTATATCTTTCCTTTTTTTTCTGAATCCAAACACCAACACAACGAGACAGGCGCGACCGAATTGTGATTAAAACACAAAAACACGAACATATTGTTGAGACGCGCATACACACACACAAGTTCAGTTACATATTTCAGGGTAGTTTTTCTGCTATCGAAGCGTCACTTTCTTTGCTGTCGTGTTGTTCCTTGAATTCTGTTTATTTATCTATTTGATTTATAGATTCCCAAGTTACATAAACGATCACAGCAAACACTTAAATTCAGACAATTTAGTTTTACAATAAAAGATTATTACTAAGTATAACTAATAAGCCTGTTTTACCAAATTTATTTAAATTATTCCGGCGGAGAAATATGTCTAGCACTGTCGATTCTCTTGCTGGCCTCTTTTCTACGCTCGCTCATTTTTTAGACTGCTTCTCTCTCTATACCATCATTAAAAAATAGTTTCGTTACCATAACTAAATTGTTTCCTCAACTAAAAATGTTAACAAACCTCCAAAATAAATAAATAATAAATATAAACTATAGAAGTAAGAGATAAACCAAATATCAGTAGTTTAAATAATATGCCTTTACTGCTTTTTTACTGTTTCACCCATTAAATGAAATTGTTGCAGGAACAACAAGTAAGTTGTTGCACCAACGAAATGGAAAATTGTCAAAGAAGACAAGTATGAAATTTTTTGTTGCAGCGAATACCAATTTGTCGGATATACGACACTTTTCACTATAACAACGTAAAAATATTAACGAAAATCTTTCATCCATGCGACAAAGCGTTTTTCTTTTAGTGTAAATACTTTAATGGGTTTGGCTCACTTATAGTCTACTTTCCCATTGGAGTTTAAGCAAACTATGAAAATGTTCAAGCTTCAACAGGTCATGAAAATCTTCGAGCTCAGTTTTCAACACGCTTTAAGGGCTTTGGCCCCCAGATAGCCTACTTTCATTTCCCATTGGTGTCATTTCCGATGCAATTTCTTGTTGCACAGTAGTACATAATCGATGCTGAACCAAAATTTATTTTGTTTGTACGATTTCCACTGACACTCTTTGTTGAATCCAAATTATATTAAATACAATCAACCATTTATCGCATTTAACCTCGAAAAACATAATTGCATTTACATATAGAATGATATAGTGGATTTGAATTTATGGATTTATCAAATATTATGGTAAATAATAATATTGAATAAAATTAATTTGTCGTTCAATTTAAATAGGCTGACTCGTAAATAAAATTAAAACCAACACGATGCAAATTGCAAAAATACCAACAAGAAACAACACAATTTATGTAGAAAAGTTTTGCTGTTAAAAATGAACGCGAGAATCTGAAAAAATTACGATTATTGGTTTAAAAGTATTTACTGGTATAGAGTTCAATATGCAAATACGACGTATACACAAAAAGAAAATGCCAGCTCTCAAGGAACCTGATGTAAGAAGGAATTCCAAATAGAAAATATTTAGATTTTCTTTTGTGTTGTTTTATGGCGTTTTTCTTGGCCTTTCTTTTATTCTTGTTTTTATTTGATTTCCATTCATTTCAGTTGGCTTTTAAACTTAACGTTGCAAGGAAGGGAGAAAACTTGTATTCGCCACAAACAATGAAAACGAAAGACGCAATAAAGAGAACTACAAACAACAACGACGAAGAAAAACAATGAAAATGTGTAATACAAACAGCAGTAACACACATGCATGTGTTTGTGTATTTATACCCAAGACCCGACACCTAGCTGGAAAGGTCACCAACCTCTGATGATGGGTGACGATACCGGTCGACAGGGGAAAATAAATGAATTGCATACCTAATGAAATCGACATGAATCACAGGGGGGTTCTTACACATACACATTGATATACGCTTAAACAAAATATATAAAATTATGTACAGAACAAAAATTGGAAGGCAATATATCTCCCATTATTCGATCCGATTGCTATAAAGCATATTTAGTACATGTAAACAGATCTAGTCTTTAAAACTACTTCCAAAGAATATATTCCGAAGGCCTCCCAGCTTTCCGAAATTTTTTAATTACTACACTTTGCTCAGAAGACATATAATCAATGAGTTGAAATTAGAAACTTCAATTTTAATACAAAGTTTACCAATTTTAGACGAAATTTTCTACATAAATTGTATCAGATTACAAGTTTTTTAATATAGAATGTGGCCGCCGGTGGAGCAATGGTTCTCAAAATACCGTTCTGAATCGGTGTAAAACTGTAGGTCCCAATCAGTGAGTGAAAACTGGAAAGCGCACAGCTCAGTGGTTGTGAGAAGTTCTCCCCGGTCTCTTCATGGGATGTAATGGGAAACCATTTATTTATTTATTTAATGGGTAACTTAATTTTATTGTACCATTTTGTACACTAACTAACACAATCTTTATTCCCAATTGATTTTTGGATGTATTGTCATATATATGATGAAACTACATGTCGACACAAAATCGGAACATCCTGCTATAAAGTACACCTAACTTGACTACTACACCCTGAAAAAAAACGGCCTCTGTAACATATTCTCCCAAACATATTCTGCAGGACCCGTGTGTATGTTTGGAACACACTTCAAATATTTATATGTTTGCAAGTCCCAAACCCATGTGTATTTAAATGCAAACATTATCATGTTTACTGACAAATATGTATGCTTTTACGTGGAAACATATGAGTTCTTCATCTGAAATATCCATATACTTAAGTGGAAGCATTCGCGTGTTTCCCCCAATCCTCCATATGCTTACGTGGAAACATGTGCGTTTTTCCTCCCAAGCATAATAATATTTAGTATCGAATTTTTCTTTCTTTCTTTATTTATTATAATTAATTTTATCGATATAAATCCACATTTATAAATAATACAAAAACTTTAAAAGATTTACAGCCAAAGTCACGATGTCGAACCATAAAGTTCGCTTTCTTTCTATGCGACAAACAGCTGATTTGGGAGTCACTAACAAGCGAACGAAAACATATACAATTCACTACAAAATCGGACCCCACTTACGCCCTCTCCTACAAAATCCAAGCGAACGAAGTCAGTCACTCACTTTCGCGTCAAAATGTGAGTCACTATCTTTCGACTTGTCGTTCGCATGGTTTTACGTGTGTTTGTGTGGTTGTTGTTCAAAGCAATAACATAAAGTTGAGGTTCGCCATTTAATTTCGGAGCGAGAGAGAAGAGTACGAAGAACCAGTATCTGGAGGTGCCGCAAAGTTGGCGTTTTTGTGCTGAAATGGAAATATATTTTAATATCAAATTTATTGTAATGACATTATTTTCTGTCCATTGTGATTCTTCCATTGAATTCTATTTAAATTGTTTTTGTTTCAACGTTTTATTTGATTTCCAGATATGCGCCAACCAAAAGACAAGTGACTGGTTTTGACATTTTCGTTCGCATAGATGACAGCGAAAATAGTTAGTGGTTTCCGATTATTCAAACACACAATCACACAATAACATTTAAAGCCTGTGATAAGAACTAAAGTGAGTGACTGGCTTTCGTTCGCTTAGGTTTTCTTTCGAGACCGTGACTTTGGCAGTTAAAATGACCCTTTTTACATTTACTTGCATTGAATGCATTATTTTTTTTTTTTTTTGATGAAATGGGAATCTGCTGCTCTTCCTTTGCTGTTTCTCACGTATTTGTTTTCGGAAGGTCTCAACTACGCGTTGGTACACAAACAATATACTTATATGCAAATATAGTTCATGCAAATCAAGCGTGTATTAATTACTTGTGTTTTTTTATTATATTTCACATATAGTTCGCCGTTCCGATTTTCTCAGTAAAGGCTCCTACAGAAAAAGAGCTTTCCCCAAAATCGTTTCTCACTTTGGTAGGAAACACATACACACAAAAGGAAGCAACATCACAAACCATTTAACCGCCCGAGCCTTCGCTTATTCTTTTTTCACTGATCAAGCGCTTTTAAAATCTTCTGTCCGATGACCAACTGACGACTGAATACATGAAGCTAAACCGCAATACATCAGCCAAAATAATAAACACTTCATCTGAAATTTACACGCACATTCGGGAATATTTCTGAATCACTAACTGATAGAATAACGCAAAAATACCGATACACACAAGATAGACTCTCTCGTTGTCCCAATTTTATTTTCTTGCTCTAGAGTGAGCATAGACAGTGCAGCAAAAACAACTGTATTTGTATCACAAACATAAATATATTTGGGTCGCAAACACATATATTAGAACATATTAATCATTGTGTCTCAAACATGTAATATTGAATTGCAAACACACTGTGTTTGGAAACAAGTATATTATATTTGCGACACGCTCCAAACACACTTTACATTTGTACCCAAACAACTTTTTCAGCGTGTATTAACATAACAAATTAATACAGAATTTAAATTATGATTGATCGTTTATCTAATATAATTTTCCACTCAAAAATTGGGCCTTACTATAATAAACACACACAACACAAAATTCAAGTAGTGTCTGTTAATAAAATTATAAAATTATGGAAACCGTCAAAATTTCAATACTTCGAATTATGTTGTCATTATTTACACACGAGACCAAGATTATTATCATGTTCTCATGGCTAGAATACCTATGTATGTTTGAAACTGGAGCAACTCCGTTTTCGGGCAATCGACGGAAAGTGTTAACATTCTCACACAGTCTATCATATAGAAGTATAGCGTGTGCAGCTTTTGCTGCACGTCCACTCCGATGAACAGAGTTTTTTTTTATGTGTTAACATCTTCATGTGTTAGCAATCTATCAAAGTGAACACATGCAAACAACACACATCGTTGGCGTGACATACGTGGTTGTTTTACAACAATAGTCTCTGCCTGCAAATAAGTATGATGGTATTGATGTAGTGGCAAGGAACAAATAAGCAGGTCGTCGATGCCAAATAGTATTGAATAGTATAGAGAACTCATGGAACGACTTGTATGACTCAAAAGCACTTGTGAGATCTGGCGAATGATTCAAATCATATTCCTCTCTGTTGGTCATAACTTGGTTCATTCATACCTTTGATGTGAAACATTGATGCCTTTTGAAACATTTATGCTCTTTGTATTGTTTTATGTAATAACATTGTCGAAATGGTGCATTTATTTTGAAATATTTTATAATGAGAATAAGACTCGTTTATGCTCTTTTGTGCAATAAGTTCTCTATACTATTCAATACTTTTTGTCGTCTCTCTGTTTGTGCTTTTGTAAATATTTTGACTCCACACTCATGTCTTTTAAAATTGTTTGCAAAAACTTTTCACACAGTAATCAGGTGAAAACAATTTGACGTACGAAGTTGTAAATTAAATGGAAGACATCAGGAGGATAATGCACATGGAATGACAAAATTGGCATTCCACTTCTTTTATAAAGACAATAAACGCCAGTTTCTCTTATATTTACCCAATATGGCACAAATGATACGAATAAATTTTTATATTGCGTACACTGTACAAAAACAATTCATTTATTTCGACGGAAGTTTGTAATGGGCATTATTTCATTAAATGCACATAACACAATTACACACTCCAACGTGTGCATGCCTAGGGGCAGCCTATATACTTGCATAAATTACACTTTTAATTTCAAAGTATCCCATTAAAAATATGTGCGTAAATACGTCTATGTGTGATTAAATATTTCTGTGTTTGTATGTATAAAATGTTAATTTATTGTTACTATTATGGCCCTCGGTAAAATTCGAAAACGTAAAATAGAAACAAAAATGAAAACGAAAACTGTAACGACAGTATTTCAAGGAGGAGGATAATTGAGATTTAAGGATGAATGGGAGGTCTTAGTCACGACTGACACAAGAGATAATAAAAATGTCAATAAAATAAAACGACGAGAGAAACATTAATCTTAGCATATGGCCACAAACGGAGTAATTATGAGAACAATTGTGTTATCTAAATGAGCCGAAGGAATGGCCAGAGACACTAGTGGCCTGGCAAGTGGTGCTCTACAAACATATACTGGTTGTCCTATAGTGTGAATCCAGAACCTTCCAAAAACATAACTCTTTGATTTGGGGATACAATATTTGTAGCTCAATTCATTGAAAATGTTATTCATTTTATTGTTTTGTTTTTTTTTGTAATTAGATGTCATGTTAAGCTAAAAACTGTTATAAAAAAGATTTCCGAAAATTGTCTGAAAACACCTAAATCTTATCCACCGGAAATTTGGAACTCCAAACAACCCAGCAAACAAAGCAATATTGCAAGCACGCAAGCGAAACGTCCATGCAATACAAAAGCAATACCTCCAGAAGAACATTGCGTAATATTGCCAGACAATCATCAGAGAGATAAAAGAGAGATATTGTCGAAAATATTACAATACAGTGTATATTGTCGGATAATCATTATAGAGATAAAAATTACATGAGGTGTGAGGGGACACCCGGTTCGAACGAAGTTCCAATCGCTATGTATTATTGACTAGTTAGTTCCAACACGCCTAAGGCGCCCGTTGAAAAATAAAATAATTTAAACGGATCTTTAAGAAAATATACTTTGTGTAAAATAATAAACTTTTTTTAAGGAAATTTTTTCTTTATAGAGTGTATTTTTTTAAAAAAAAAGAGGTATATTTTTTGGCCCCTTTTGTAAGAATATCTATTATTTTGTACTATTGTACTATTATTAAGAGGACGAAACAGCCATAAGAGTTCGATTTTTTTTACAAAACAGTACTTTTTTTAAGAACAGTTACCTTTTAAAGGTGTGATACTCTGTTTAGGAAAAGCTTATTTATTTAAGACATGCTACTTACCTCAAGAAAAGAATAGGTATTATATTAATTTTAAGAATATCTACTTTTAAGAAAATGAATTTTTCTAATAAAAAATATATTTTAAAGTTTTTTTAAAAAATTGGAAATTTTTTTAGAATTGGTTGTTGTTTCAAGAATAGGTACATTTTTAAGAGTAGGTACTTATCTCAAGAAAAGTTAGTTTGTTTCACAAAATATGTACTCTTTAAGGAACAGGTATCTTTTTTAAGAAAACGCAATTTGTTTTAAGAACATTTACTCTTTTAAGTAAAGGTAATTATTTTAAAAAAAATTACTTTTTCTAAGAAAAAGTGCTTTTTGTGAGAAAATGTACTTTTTTAAGCAAATGTACTTCTTTAAGATCAGGTATTTTTTTTTAGAAAAGGTTCTTTGTATTTTTTTTTGAGAAAATTTCCTTTTTCTAAGAAAAGGCACGTATTTAAGAACATTTTCTTTTTTAAACTTCTTTCCCTTCGGTTTTTCTAATTTTAGTCTAGACACATTAGTCTAGACAGAAACCAAAGCAAAAGTACCCAATATAGTTGATAATGCTGGGATGTAGCATAATAGTGTTAAAAAAAGTTGTTTACTTTTTTTTCATTTGGCCCCCCTCAAGGAAAATGGGCGTTCTGCCCATGGCCCTTGTGGTACCGTATCTACACATTTGGTACAAAACCATGTTTATTCTAAGTCGTTTTTCTGGTAGATGTGATTAGCTTCAACTCAAACATTGGTTAATAATCTGTAAATGTCTGCTTAACTGGAGAAAATGGGCGAGGTTGCCACACCCATTCTGGTACCTCCCATACCGTAAGTCCCGTGAAACACTTCCGATCTTAATCAAAGTAGATATTAGGCTTCACGTCATCAAACGCCAGTCTCTTTTTAAGGCGAGGGTGCCTCCCATACAAAAGATGAGAAAAATAGGGATTTTCTAGAAATCCGCTGTACGGTGCTGTAGGAAAGGTTCAATTGCTGTGAACGACGAAGAATTGAGGTTGTCGCGGCCTAGTCCACACTTTGTTCCACAGCAGCAATATTGTCGGCCGCATGACCTTTACGAAGACGCACGACTGTTGTTACGTTCTGAACCGGAAACAGTTTCCTCAAATAGTTGCACCAAGCGGCTGATTGTTGACTCAGATGACCGGTTATATTGACCAAAAAACTCGCAACGCGCTAAATACACTACCATTTGTAGAAATATCAGTTCCTTAAAAAGATTGGTTAATTTTAACGCCTTGCTCCTCAACTGAGTGTCGCTCCATGACTAAGTTTGCCAAAGCCTGCAGTACCAATTCTCTGAAAAAGTAAAATAAAATACATTGACGTATCATAAGCAAATGCTTTCAAAGATTTGTAATACAATTGAATCACTCTGTAGTTGTTTTGCACTAATCATCCTTTTGGAGTAATTGTTAATGTTTATGAAATATGAGGAAAACATTCTAAATGCAATTACTTCGTCTCATTTCGTTGTTTGGATGTAACCATATCATGTTTGTAGCTTGTCGAAAATATAGAATACTTGTGTCTAAAAACATTGGGTTGGTTATTCAATGTTACTTCTTGGAGCCAACGTGATTACCAGGGTATATGTCTTTGTGGGCCAAATGTGAATTTGTTTGTTGAAAACTGCTGGACATACAAATGTCGGTCTTCAATTCATGAAAACAGTATTTGCAAACGTATACACGATTCCTGCAGTATGTTGCTGGGCCGTTATTTTCAACGTGTTCTAACTCACATATGATGTTCTAAGAATTTTCTAAAAATCCCATTTATGTTTTAATTTTTACTTTAATTCCATCATCTTTTCGTGAAACCAAAATAATGCAAATCATTTACATATTCTAACTGGAGCAGTTTTCAGATTTGGAGCATTATTTAAGGAAGGCTAGAAATTAATGATCTTTATAAAGAAAAGTCAATTGAAGTTTTTAAATATCTCAGTTCCATTAAGTTGAATTTATGATCAATAAAATAATACATTTGGTTGTTATTAATGCGAGCATCTTTTCAGCTCCGTAACAGCCAAATACTTACATTGTTCAAAGATTTCTAGCAGAGCGAGAAAAACATACCACATGTTTACTGTTCAGTATTACCCAGCTACAATTTGTGCAACATACAAAAGAAAAAAAAACTGTAAAAATAAATAATGAAAATATTTTGTATTAAATTTCAAACTTTAATCTTCAAACTATAAATTTTTAATTAAAATTCATTTTTAGTACAAAATAACCCAACCCTTGTTATGATTGAAACCCATAGATAATTAAGTTTGAAAGCTAAAAACAAACAGCAATCAAAATCTATGACTATAACGTTTAAACAGTCATGCAAAACTTCATATTTTTTACCATTATGATATATAGAATTTTGTTTTGTGTATAATCTGTATCTAACCAATTTGTAATCAATTACATGATTCCTAATCAACCCTTTTTTATTTATAAAAACCATTTAGATTTTATTATAAACTTCATTTACAAATTGTTAGGATTATGATCCTCCATATCAATTGGGTTCCTTAAATTCTATACATAAATTACGAACTGAATCGTAACTGAGAGAAAGACGCAGCAAATTATATTCGTTCGCCTAAGTACGGATTTATGGTTTATCTTCATATTTAGTATCTCGTTTCCACATTTCTTATTATTATGGAATTTGCCCATAAGCACATATTCATCGATATTTAGAATGTTCTCCTGTTAAAAACCATTTCATTCAATAGACCTCTAAATCTTGAGGGGCCATAAAATTGTACAAAATTGAATACAATGAAAAATATTTCATCCTATTCCTTCCTTCATGTTCAATCCATATTCTATTCAATGTCCATATGTTTACACTTTCATTTGGTCGAAGAGACAAATACAATAATGAACGTCCTTAAATACGGCAGCACCGGTAGTGTAAAAAACGGAAACCCTTATAATCTATAGTGCAAATCTTTTATCTGTTCAAATCCAGAAACACAAATTCTACCGGATGCTAAAGCAAAATGCAAAGGGTTATGGAATGGAAATGTCACTGTACATAACGACAGTCAAAATATGAGTGAGCAACCAAACTCGTGTACTCCAAACGGTTCAAAAGAATCGGGTTTGACAAGTAGATACTATAACCGGTTTCAAGATCTGGATTCAAGGTCCATATTTAGGAACTGGTTCCACGTATAATTATTTAAAACCGATTTCAATGAAATCAACTAGTTAAAAAAGGAACCGGTTTTCACTTAAGAACAATGTGACAAAATTTAAAAAAACACATGAGGTGTCAGGGGACACACGGTTGGAATGAAGTTCCTGACGCTATATATTATGTACTAGATAGCTCCATCACGCCTTAGGTACCCGTTGAAAAATACGATAATATAAATGGATCTTTAAGAAAATATACTATTTGTAAAATGATAATCTTTTTTTAAAATTTTTTTTTATAGAATGTATATATTTAAAAAAAAGGATAATTTTAGGTTCGAGAGTTACTTCTTTTATTAAAAGCTAATGTTTTTTTTAAGAAAATTTACTATTTTTAAGAAGAAGTACTTTCTGCAAGAAAAAGCCTAAGAGTATGAATTTTTTTTACAAAGGAGTACTTTTTTAAAAAACAGGTACTTTTTAAAGAAGTGGTACCCTTTTTAGGAAAAGGTTATTTTTTTTAAGAAAATGTAGTTATTTGTAGAAATAGTACTTATCACAAGAAAAAGGAAAGGTATTATTTTATTTTTAAGAAAAGATACTTTTAAGAAAAGGAATTTTATTAAAATAAATAAATTGTTTTTAAGAGAATGAAGTTTTTTGGAGAACGGGGTTTTTTAAGAAATGGGAAGTTTCTTTGGAATTGGTCCATTTTTCAAGAATATGTATATTTTTAAGAGTAGGTACTTATCTCAAGGAAAGTCATTTTATTTCACAAAAAACGTACTCTTTAAAGAAAAGGTCGTTTTTTAAGAAAATGCAAGTTGTTTTAAGAAAATTTACTTTGTTAAGAAAATTTAAAAAAAAATAAATAAATGGTTTCCCATTACACCTCCTGAAGGGACAGGGGAGAACTTCTCAAGAAAAGAAAAGAAAATTTACTTATTTAAAAAAAATATTTTTTTTCAGAAAAGGCACTTTTGCAAGAAAATGTTATTTTTCTAAGCAAAGGTACTTCTTTAAGATAAGGTATTTTTTTAAAAAAAGGTACTTTGTTTAAGAATACGAATAGGTATTTTTGTTTTGAGACAATTTACTGTTTTTAAGAAAAGGCACTTATTTAGGAAAATTTTCCTTTTAAACTTCTTTCACTTCGGTTTTTCTAAATTTACTTTTTATTGGGTTCAAAATTACAATATATACTAAATACTGGTTACAGGCACCACCTGGAAAACTTCCCAATAAACAACAAATTTCCCAACATATGTGAGGCATCTAGTTAGTCTAGACACAAACCAAAGCAAAAGTAAATAGTATTAAAACTATTTAAGTAATAGTATTAAAACAAAAGTTGGTTAATTTTTTTTTTTCATTTAGCCCCATCCCGCAAAGTGCGATAAGGAACTTCGTTTCAAAAACATCTTCGTTTCAAACATTTATTCTTTAAAATCGAAAAATTGTAAAAGTAGTCAACTTTGCAGTATTCTCTAAACTCAACCCAATTATCCTATCTTCAATTTTGGAATCTTCAAATAATCCTTGACTCCTTAAAACTGTTTAGTAGATCGAAAGATATTTAATCTTGATCGATGAAAAATGATTCTGAACCACTGTGCGTCGTTTGGCAAGGGCAACGATCATTTGGTCTTTACCAACACGATATATTGGAAATAACGGTTATTTATCCACACCGATGGGTAATTTTCCATTTCTTTTACTCATTACCAACAAGGTATGAAGAAAATTATAGACAATTACCCACGACGATGGGGGATTACCCATCACGATTATCCTTTAAACGTTGGTAATGTGTAAGCGGTCTTTATGCAGTACCCTCGGCAATGGGTAATGGAATACCCAGGGTAGCCAAAACCTAATTTTGATCGTAACTATGAAAAATTTAGAAGAAATTGTATGAATCTCAAAACGAGAATCCAATCGAAAAAATAACCAATTTGTTTTCACAAAACCTTTAAATTATGATAATCGTTAAAATAAAAATATGGCAATAACTTTGAATATTACTTCCATTGACACAACCTTCTCCCATTGCTCACCAAGGGTGCACTTAGTCCGTACTGCATATGGAAAAGTTACATTCGTCGATAGCTTGTTAACAGCACTCTGTTGCTTGCTCTGTTGGCAAAGATTTGAAAGTCATATTCGTATTTATCTCCATCCATTATATGAACAAAATTCATAAAAGAATATGACATTCAGAAAATTTTTTGTGGAATCTGGGTTTGAAATTGCTAAACTATACACTAAAACCTATTACACTATGCTTTGGGGTTGGACGATTCCTGCGCCAAATGATCATACTAGGTGAGTATAATCAAGTTCCTACAATTTTGAAGGCTGTGTAGCTACAACTTTTTATATGGGCGTGGCAAGGTTGAATTTTCTTATCCGATACTGTCCGAAATTAATTAAAATACCGAGAATAGAATATAAAATTGAGCGAATTCTTATGATAAATTTCTTCAGTGAAATTTGGCAAGGATTATTTTGGTAGAATTTTCAAATGCTCAATTTCAAAGTTTCAAGGGTCCTTTTCGTACGTTGTTCAAAACGTACCAAAAATGTACACTAAAATGTACAGCTATGGATAAAGAATTTTTCACGAATTTATTCCTTATTAAATTTCATTATGGGTCGTCATAGACCAAAATTCTCTATTTTTATTTTCAGACGTCCTTTTTGACCTTTTTTGAAACAAAGTCGAGAAAACTGCACCAAAATGTATGCCAAAATATCCAAATGTTCTACTAGTTTATAGTGGAATTGATTTTACTAGAGGATTTCGCAGACGAGAATCCCTTTTTGAAAATTTAAATCTTGAAATCCTAAAATTTAAATCTTAAATCACCTAGAAAGAAATTATATTCGACGAAGAATACGATGTTCTCAATGTTCTCAACCCGCTCCAGATCGCGTCGGCGATCTTGACTCCTTTTCAAAGCATATACTGGGTGGGCCAAAAGTCACCATGGATTTTTAAAATTTAATAACTTGTGCATTAATATATCGTTTTAATTTTTTCTTTTCAGATTATAAAACGTGCTAAACCAAAAATGTTTTCACTAAATATGGAAAATAAGGTCACTTGAATGACCCGTAATGATGGGCTATTTTTAGAGCATTTTCCATAATATCTTTCAAAATTTGTGGCTATAGCGTTCGAACTTCTGCATCAATGTTGGCCTTGAGTTCAAGGAATATCTCGGGCTTATTCACGTATACTCGCTCCTTCAAATAACCCCAAAGAAAATAGTCGGGTGCCGACAAATCTGGCGAACGCGCTGGCCAATTAATTTCCGAACTTTTGCGAACAATTCGCTCTCCTAAAATTTGCTTTAAAAGTGTCATTGTGTCTCGGCAGTGTGGTCAATGGCTCCATCCTGCCGGAACCACATCTCAGGTCTGTTTTCAAGAGCAGGATGTAAAAAATGCTCTATCATAAATCTATACCGCTCTCTGGTTCTGGTTACTGCACTTCCATCTTCATTTTCGGAGAAGTAAGGCCCAATGATATTTTCAGATGTAATGCCACACCATACTATACAACTAATGAGGTGCAACTGAAGTTGCTGAATGGCTCTTGGATTTTCAGAATCCGAGAACCCACAGTTCTGCTTATTAACCAAGCCATGCAAATGTAAATCAGCTTCATCACTCATATTGAGATTTTCAGTAAAGTAAATTTCACTTCTGGACAACTGTTGAAATTTAACTGCAAAATTAGATGTTGCCCATGATCTACGGATTTTAATTCTTGCACTAGTTGCGTCTTCTATGGGAATAACATTAACTTTTTTTGATGTGTTAACATATAGAGGCACGAGTAGGGCAATCTATCAAAGTGAACACATACAAGCAACACATAGAGTTAGCATCACATACGTGGTTGTTGTACAACAATAGTCTCTGCCTGAAAATAACTATGATGGTATTGAAGTAGCGGCAGCGAACAAACAAGCAGGTCGTCATCGCTAAAGAGTATTGAATAGCATAGAGAACTCATGGATCGAATTATATGACTCAAAAGCACTGGCGACATCTGGCGAATGATTCAAAACGTATTACTCTCTTTTTGTCATAATTTGGTCCATTCATAATTTAGATGTGAAACATTGATGCCTTGATGTATTTTTTTATGTAATAACATTGTCGAAATGGTGGATTTATATTGAAATATTGTATAAAGAGAATACGACTCGTTGTGCTCTTTTACTCAGACTCTCTACATGGGAAAGGAAAAAGCAGAAGCAAGAAAAAGAAAGTGCAATAGTAAAAGAGCCCTTAGCATAAAAACTATTCTTTTTTTATTTTCCAATATAACATTTACTAATGTGTTCAAAGAAATTGAACAGGCACAGTGTAACAAAAAGGTATTAACACATCGCCCGTGAGTTCGAACACTCATTGTTTTTTTTAAATGCTCCTTAGCGACGTACGAGACATTCCTAGCTGAGCAGAACGCCTTCTGTTAGATGTTTCTTGTGTTTCGTTAAGACTTTGCTCTACACGTTCAATATTTTACACAGTGACTATTGAACGTGGTCTACCGGTTCGAGGCAAATCTCTTACAGTTTCATGTTGGTGGTGATGATGAACTAAGTGTCGAATCATTGCTTCAGAGGACGAAATTCTGACGCTAAAATGTCGACAATCAGCTCCTTGCGTTAAAATAAGAGATCATTGATTTAGACAACAAAATCCTATTATTCTGGTTCTTTGTTCAGTTAAGAATCTCTCCATTATTTATTTTCCAGCTATTCTTTATAAGTATATAATCTAAAAATAAAAATAAAGTTATTAAATATTTAGACAGCATTGTGACTCTTGGCCCAGCCTGTATTTTCGTATGTTGTGAAATATTATATATTGCAGTCACACAGCTTTCACAAAACTCCTCTCATCAGCACACGCAAAGAAAAACTTGTTCCTCCCAAACGAAATCTCAGATAACTGAGGTTCTTCTTCTTTTAATCCATTCATGTCAATTCGTTTGGGAGAACCCAAAAATGTTTGCAGCAAACAAGTTATCAAAAAAATAAGCTTCAAAAACGTTTGCCAGAAACGAAAAACGGTTCCGACAACTGTTGTTTCGGTTACAGCAACCGAGTTGTAGTTGCTCCCAACTAAAAAAAAAAGTTTGCGAGAACTGAAAAATGTTGGCAGTAAACGAGTTATGAAACATTAGAGTTGGAAAAACGTGTGCGAGAAACGAAAAATGGTTCCACCAACTGTTCTTTCGGTTATAGCAACCGAGTTTCAATTAAAATTTTTTGTTTAAATTTCCAACTTTTATGATTTTTGTTTTACCCATAAAGTTTGTTTTAAAAAAAGTTGGCATTCTGTCTGTCTCGCCTTGCATTCTAATATCAACTAAAGGCGCAGCAAAGTACAACGCATCAATTGTCCATCCAAGATATATTGGAACGGTAGAAGCATTAGAGTATGTGATCTCTTTTATAGGTATGCGTGGGTCGGGTTGCCAAACGAGTGGATAACAATGTGTATACAGTCGACAGAATGGGAGAATGAGAGAAATTTACGTTCTTCGTAATCTGTCCTCTCACTAGAAAACTGGCTAATTTCAGTTCTCGCAAACGTTTTTTCAATTTGCGGCAAATGTAACTGTGTACGCGTTAGATGCAAACGAGAACTCGTTTGCAACAACATAATACACATTTGCGATATATGAGTTTATTTGGGAGAACTACATGAACGGTTGCGATTAATAAATTAATAAAAATCAATCAAAATATTGTTGCGGCAACCGAGCAATAAACGTTTTGTTTTCTATGCGTGCAGCTTATTATGTTTTCTACTTAATTAAGATTTGTACAAATTAATGATTCTGTATATAATCCATACATAATAACTGTTTAACATAGGTCTGTCAACTAGTTAACAGACCACTGTCAATTGCTCTACCTGCAGAGCTCTGGAAGTTATATGCGAATTTATCTTAACATATATTAGTTGTGCACATGTAACTTCATAGTTTTGTTACCAACTAAGTATTAAAAAATTTATGACCCAATTTTTAGAAATATTTCAACATTTAAAATGCTCCTGTATACGATTTGAATTCAATATAACATATTATTTTGTACAAATACCACAACTTGTTACAACCCAAACCACAGTCAATGTCGGATAACCGATCCGAACCGATGTTGTTTCCTTAAAACTGCTTCAGAAACAATTTACCAATGTGTGTAGATTTCCTAGGAAATCCTGTTTCTCTTTATGCAGTATAATCACTTGCAAGACCACTAAAGATTATGGTCACTCTTCGGGGTCACTAAGATAATATAAAATACAATCGTCCTTCTTATTGCTTCCTTTGTTAGGATTAATGTTCTATCTACTCTTTGCTCCATATGGTAAGATTAATGTTCCTCTCGTTGCTTCATATTATTAAGATTTTTATTGGCACTTGTGTAATTTATGGCTAAAACCTCCCAAGCATCCTTAAATCTCAATTATCCTCTTCCATGTAATAACATCGTAACAGTTTCGATCTGTTTTTTGCTTCCCAGTTTTATTGGGGCCATAATAATAACAATAAATTAACATTTTGACCATACAGACTCGTATAAATTTCCTTCATACCAAGATGTATATAAGTAGATATTTTTAATGGGATATTTTGTATTTAAAATTGTGCCATTACACGAGTATATGGACCGCATCTATACATTAATGTGTCATGGTGTTATGTGCATTTAATGAAATAATGTCCATTACAGACTTCTGCATTAAAAAGTTAATTATTTTGGAAGTAGACACGACGACGTATACAATTAATTTGTGATTTCAATTTCATAGCGTGCGAAAGAAAGGGAAATGTAACAGCAACCGGTTGAAGTTTCTATAAAATAACATATTAAGTATATCATATCCTGCTGACACCAACTGCATTTTGAAAGAATTTAAATTAATTTTCGAGAAATTTTGCATGGAAGTGAATAATTTCGATATTTATGTCAAACTCTTGCTTTATGAGTGTGTACTGTTGGTCATTTCCGGGCAAGTTGATATTTCGATTCATTCAACTCTACAATTTTTGTACCTTGTGTACTTATACACTTTGCATGTACATATTTTTTGTTCTTTTATCTACAGATCTTGTGCCATCGTATACAGATCTTGTGACATCGTATACACCATTTGTCCTTTTGTGTACTTCATCAGCGGTCTTTTGGGCAAAAACACAAATTATGCTTAATGGGAGCCGATGGTTCTCTGGAGATGGAAAGTAGTTTTTTTCATCTGTTTTTTTGTGTGTTTTGCTTTTCGAACTCTTGTATAGTTGGAAATTCTCAATCAGAATGAGTTTTCATTTGCATTTAGATTGATGAATTTTTCCATAACATCATTCGAAACAACCGCTGATGAAGATCAGTGGCTACATCTCAAATACCTATACGGTTTTTCAGGAATCGTAGGAATACATTTGCAAAATTCCTTTTTGAAAACAATGTCTCTATTAATAGATAAAGGGTCCGCCATCTAACATTTTTTTTTCAACTAGTGCTTATTTCGTGAATGGTAATACTTAGCTCATGTCTGATTTGACAGATAATTAGTTTTATCCTTCCGCTGAACGAACACGGTTGTGTATACGTTGAAGCCAACTGACCATCCAATGCTTTTTCGCTTCGCTAAGTGGGCCTGCGATCGACTTACAGAAGATGCCGATTTTGCCAAAAAAAACCATATTTTCAGATGAAGCTCATTTTGATCTTGGCGGGTATGTAAACAAGCAAAATTGTCGCATTTGGGGCACAGAAAACCCGCACGCATACATTGAAAAGCCGATGCACCCAAAACGAGTCACTGTTTGGTGCGGATTTTGGTCCCATTTTTCCCATTTGGGCCATTTTTCTTCGAAAATGAGCAAGGAGTGGCCGTTACTGTCAATGGCGATCGTTATCGGGCCATGTTGAACGAATTTTTGTTCACAAAAATTGAAGAGGAGGATATTGGCAGCATTTGGTTTCAACAGGACGGCGCTCGATGTTTTGCGCCCTGTTTTTGAAGATCGCAGTATCAGCCGCAGAGCTGATGTCGTTTGGCCACCTCGGAGCTGAGATTTGACACCGTTGGACTATTATTTGTGGGGTGCCCTCAAAAATAAGTGTTACGCCGACAAGCCAGAGACAATTGACGCTTTAAAGGACAATATTCGTGAAGCCATTGGTGAAATACAGCTGCACACAATCGATAATGTGCTTAAAAATTGGACCGATCGTGTAGGCTACTGCATGGCCAGCCGAGGCAGCCATTTGAATGAAATTATTTTCCATTATTAACCGGAAGGATTGTACTTTCAAATAAAAAAAGAAATTTGAGAAAATATTCAGTAGTTTTTTTTTTTATAGCATTTTCAAAAAAAAAAAAGTTATTTGGCGGACCCATTATAAAGAACATACTTTTTATTTTTTGTATACTTTTTTTAACACTATCATGCTTTTCTTTAACAACTTTTTTGAACACTATTATGCTACAACCCAGTATTATCAACTATATTGGGTACTTTTTGCTTTGGTTTGTTTCTAGACCACCAACATATGTTGGGAAATTCCTTGTTTAATGGGAAGTTTTCTAGGTAGAGCCGGCAATCAATATTTAGTATATATTGTAGTTTTGAACCTAATAAAAAGCAAATTTGGAATAGCCAAAGTGAACGAAGTTTAAAAAACAAAATTTTCTTAAATAAGGGCCTCTTCTTAAAAAAATAGTAAATTTTCTCAAAAAAATCCAAAGTACCTTTTCTTAAAAAATACTTTATCTTAAAGAAGTACGTTTGCTTAAAAAAAGTACATTTTCTTACAAAAAATAAATTTTCTTAAATAAAAGTAATTTTTTTTAAATAAGTACCATTTCTTAAAAAAATCAATGAGTGTTCGAACTCACGAACGATGTGTTAACACATTTTTGTTACGCGGTACCTGTTCGATTTCTATGAATACATTAGTAAATCTTACATTGGAAAATAAAAACAGAATAGTTTTTGTGCTAAAGGCTCTTTTGCTATTGCATTTTTTTTCTTACATCTGCTTTAACATTAGATGTAATATTGTTAAAATAAATAAAGCAATATTTACCTCTCTGAAATAATTGTTTTTGTTTTGTTATAAACGGAGCGACGACCAAAAGTGTTAATAGTATGATGGTACAAACAAATGGTAGAAGCACTAGCCCAGCTGATTTGAACTTTTTTCTGGAGTGAGTTTTTCTCTTAAGTCAAAGTTTGTTTGAATACAACCATCTACAATTGCTGTTTTTGAAAAGTTTTCTCCGTAAAAATCACATAGAAACATTTAAATTTGCATACTTAAACACTTTCTAAATATCAAATAAAACACACGTCTTTTTTAAATGGCACTTTTTCCAATTTTGTATACATTTTCATTATTTTTCAATCAGCTGAGTTGACACAATGCAGGCACAGCAAACTGCCTATTGTTTTTGGCTTGCTGTATTTATTGTCGTACTATATCTTCCATTATATTTCTACCATGAATAGTATAGAGAACTTATTGCACTTTTTTCCGCTCTTATGTAGAGAGTATGAGTAGAAGAGCATAAACGAGTCTTATTTTCTTACAGAATATTTCAATATAAATGCACGATTTGGATAATATTATTACATAAAACAATACGCTAGACGCTGCTGAAGATGATGCTTCACAAACATCGAAACGATCGTCCAGCGAATGTTAGTTCACTAAACGGAGAGAATATGATCTCTTAGCCTAAAGGAAATTACAACTTTAAAAATAACGAGGATCTAGGACAACTTAATTCAAAAAGCATAAATGTTCATCAATGTCTCTCTTCTGCACTATACTATTTAATAGACTTTGGCAACGACGCCCAGCTTGTTTGTTCGTTGTTGGTAAATACATACCATTATAATTATTTTCAGGCAGAGACAGTTGTTGTACAACAACCACGTATGTGATGCTAACACTATGTGTTGTTTGCATGTGTTCACTTTTATAAATTGCCTTACCCGTGCCTATATATGTTAACACATCAAAAAGTACATTTTTCTGCAACAAATTGCCTTTTCTTACAAAAATTCCTTTTCTTACGTACCTCTTCTGATAATACCGTTCCTTTTCTTCAGATTTAAGAGAGAGATTTTTCTGAAAATAAGTAACTTTTCGTAAAAAAATAACGTTTTCCTAAAAAGAACCTGTGTTAAAAAAAGTACTTCTTTGAAAAAAAAAAATATTACATTTTAATAAAAGAAGTACCTCTCTTTACAAAAGGACCTTCTCAGGAAAATATAATAAAGGGTTTTTCAATAAGAATGCTACAAAAGTTTTTTTAAATAAAACAAAACCGGTTTCAGATACCAATGAAACTCTTTATTCCTGTAAAAGTACGTTCGATGCCATTACGTATGGAACTCGATTTCTTTTGCATGGCCACCACGGGAACGCTTGCAGAAGTCCAGACGCTGAACCCAATTTTCAACGGTTTTCAAGCATAAATCGGCCGATATTGCTGCAGTTTCACGTTCGATATTCGTACGAAGTTCATCAATCGTCGCTGGCTTGTTGCCATAGACCATAGACTTGACGTAGCCCCACAGGAAATAATCTAACGGCGTCAAATCGCACGACCGAGGCGACCAATAGACTGGGCCATTTCGTGAGATAACACGTTCACCAAACTTGGTTTCCAATAAATTGATTGTGGCTTGTGGCGCCGTCCTGTTGGAACCATATATCCTCCAAGTCCATATTATCCAATTGGGGCCAAAAATATTCGGTTATTATTGAATGGTAGCGATTCGCATTCACAGTAATGTGCCGGTCTTGATCATGACGGAAGAAGTACGGCCCAATGATGCCGCCGGCCCATAAACCGCACCAAACCGTAATTTTTTCGGGATGCAATGATGACTCATGGATTACGTGTGGATTACTGTCTGACCAATAACGCATATTTTGCTTATTGTCGAAGCCATTCAGCCAGAAATGAGCCTCATCGCTGAAGATGATTTTCCGATGAAAATCCGAATCATTTTCAAGTTGTTGCTCAGCCCAATTGACGAACATACGACGCTTATGGTGGTAAAGCGGCTTCAGTTCTTGCGTCAATTTGATCTTGTAAGGATGTAGGCCAAGATCTTTTCGCAAAATTCGCCACAATGACGTCACAGAGATTCCCAACACTTGAGAACGACGTGTGAGAGATACATTTGGGCTTTCTTGAACTGAAGCCTCAGCGGCAGTAATATTCTCGACACTATGAGCACTTCTTTGTCTCACTGGCACGGGAACATTTTGTACTGTGCCCGTGGATTCAAATTTTTCCACTAGACGCTCAATTGTTGATCTGGTAGGACGATTATGACGACCATAAATTGGACGTAGCGCTATTAAAGTTGAGGTCACTGACTCCAAATTTCGGTAGTAAATTTTAATAATTTCGTAAAAAAAATTAAAAATTTCATGGCTCGTATATCTTTCCAGGATGAAATGGCAAACCTTACTGAAGAGAAATGTCAAAAGAGTGGGAAAAAATATGGCGTCGCTTGCTGTCCTTATCGATTTACTTTTGTAGCGTCTCTGTTGCAAAACCCGTTACATATTCTTACAAAAAGAACCTAAAATTGTACTCTTTTTTTTTTAAATACACACATTTAAAATACATTATCGTATTTTTCGACGGGAGCCTGAGGCGTGCTGGAACTAGCTATTATATAATATATAGCGAAAGGAACTTCGTTCCAGCCGGGTGCCCCCTGATACCTCATGTAATTTTTGATTTGTTAACATCTATAGGGGCGGGTAGGGACTAAACCAATGATGCCTAAATTTTGAATTTCCATAACACGGAAAACGCACTAAAACGCCAACACACGTATGGTATAAGATTCTTCATGTGATTTCGATCGGGGCTGGTCGGAGCTTGGTTTATTTACATTTTTTCACTGCAAATCGAATCACTTGCTGGTCAGCATTTGTAAGAGAAGGGTCGCGCTACGTAACTGTTTAAAAATATATCAAATTGAACTTCGGTTTATTCTGCTTCACACACAAGCGCAACATGTTTTAATACGTGTGTGGGCATCACTGGCCTAAACTCACAAAGTGAACACATCCAAACACAGTTTGCCCAACTGCGATCACAGATTGTTTGGCGTTAAACTCCTCCGAAACGGCTTGAACGATTTGTATGAAATTTTGTGTGCATATCGGGCAGATCTCACAATCGGCCAAAATCTATTTTTCATACCCCTAAATATTAAGAGTGACCCACCCCTATATAGAACACAAATTTGTTCGACTGCGAAACACAGATGGACAAACCGAGAAAAAACACACACTGACGTAGCGGCAGCGAATAGTTTTCTTGTGTGGGTGCGGAGCACTCTCAGAGCAAAGAGAATAATGACGTGGTTCTACGTATATGAAGATGAGATAGCAAGAGAGCAACGAAAATTGTGTGAACTTGTGTAGCGTATGTACGAATATAACAATGTATGTATGTGTGAACATGTGCCTGTTGCTTTGCATTCTCTTTGCTTTGTTTTTTTTGAGAATAAAACAAACAGATTTAAGCAAGAAAATAATGACATGTGCTTGCAGTGGTCTTTAAATAATTTGAAGTATTAATATTATTTAAATGTAACTTCATCATATGATTGAACGCTGTTTTTTATTTTCCAATGTAACATTCACTAATGTGTTCATAGAAATCGAACAGGTACCGTGTAACAAAAAGGTGTTAACACATCGCCCGTGAGTTCAAACAATCATTGGATTTTTTTTCAAACTGTCAATTTTGATATATTTTGTAGAAAAATTTACGAAAATTCTGGAAATGTAAAAGAAAACAATTGTTTTACAATGATGGTCTCCCATTTTGGATTGGGGACAGCTTCTCACAATCAGTGAGCTGTGCTCTTTCTAATTTTACACTCATTGATAGGGACCCACAGTTTTACTCTGATTCCGAACGATATTTTCAAAAGCTAAGCGATCTGACCGCTGTTGAAATAAATGTAAGGCGGTCAGAGTATGAATTGAACCCACGTTTTCATACGCAAGATGTGCATACACTACCATTGCACCGCCGACGACCATAAAAGAAAATAAAAAAAAATTATTGAAAGAGAATTGGGGAAATTAAGTAGAATTTGTGAATCGTTAAAGAAAATTCGTCCTTGCTGTCGAATTTTCAATTGTTTACTGTAAAAATTCCGTAATGAAAAAGTTCGCAAAATGCATCCGTAGAAGAAAATTTCTCTATCACAATATTAAAAATTATCAAAATAAAAAAAATATTTAAAAATAATAAACCAATGACACGACACGTCTTTTGAAGCTCATACTGACCAGGAAATTTAATTTATTTATTTTGTCCACTAATACTCTAGGAATGTAACTTTACCTGTTTGAAGGGTGGGAAAGGACAAAAGGTCCATCGAATCAAAAGTTTAAAATTTAAATTTTACTCAGTACGCCCCAATTTACATTGATTGCTTTACAGTGTGATCGTAGTGAGTGTAAAAATTAGAATAAACACAGTCCTGCCTTGTGAGATGCTGTCCTCCACTCCCTAATGGTATATACTACAACACAAGGACAATAAATAGACATTCAGGAGCTTAAACCTTTAGGTTTTCAGCAAGTTGTTCCTTAAGTTTTAGTGAAATCGGATTTTGAAAAAATCCTTACGTAGCTGAAATTGACAAAAGTATGTTGAAAAGGTTAACAAGTTTTTCTGTTTCTTTTTTGTGGGGGGATTCATCAAAGTTTATGAAATCGTATAAAATGTGTTTCTGGTCTAACTAAAGTTTTTTGTTTGCTACATGTTGTATATTTCCATTTTTATTTATTAAAATTGTTGTATGAACAGTTACACAAATTCCCGGCAACCCTTTTGTTCAAATTTCTTAAAACCCCTTCAAATTGTATTTTTAATCTTCTCTTACAACTTCTGAGCATAGAGACTTTCAATAGAGATTCGTTTCTTTGATAATTAAATTCAACCAAATTCTAAGAATAAATTAGGATCCCTTGTTGAAACCACTCAAAAAGAAGACTACAAATTGTTTTCGATTATTTGAAGGAGTATTTACGATGCTGCTATTGAATATCTAGTTTCCCTAATGCACCACCTCTTTCTCATTGTGGAAATTGCCCCTAAGCCCATATATTTATATATTTTGCTTGATAGAAAATCCTTCTTTCAATAGACCAAACCCGAAATGTAATAAATGTGGCCATAAAATTGTATAAAATTGAATACAATTTAAAATATCCCATCCTTTTCTTTAACTTTTGGTCCTTAGTGTGTTCCATGTTACACACATGTATACATTATGTTCACACATGTTCACACTTTCATATGTATGAGTTGATATAAGAATAAGTTTGGCAAAAAGGTCCTTAAATCGGAGGGCTAGCGAGAGAAGAGGGAAATCCTCATAATCTTTAGTTCAGATCTTTTATCTATTTAAATCCAGACGGGTCACACATAAGCAGCCGGATGCTGAAGCAAAACAAGAAGTCGTGTGAAAGAAACTACATGTGTATGCATCTTTTTCTATACAAATATAGATTTAAAAAAAAACGAGGAACAAAGTAGAAGTTTTCAATTATTTGTTTAATATTGGAACTACACTGAACTGAAAAATATCATCACAGAGATAAAAATGTTCATCACCCCAACAACTTTTGTCATCGAAAGTGAGCTAACGTACAGTTTCATTCCCGGTATCAAAATATGTTCATCAACTGCAAATTGTTCGTTACTGTGGTAAACGTATGGTTGTTGCTGCAATGAATTTGCTTCATTATTGCCACGAATTTGTTTCGTTACTGGCAATGAATTTGTTTCATTGTGCAACAAATAAGTATCGTTCTTGCCATGAATTTAGGTCATTGCTGCAATGAATTTGTTTCATTACAGCAATGAAATTGCTTCATTGCTGCAATGAATTTGCTTCATTGCTACAATAAATTTGCTTCATTACTGCTATGAATTTGTTCATTGCTGCAATGAATGCTTTGAAGTGTGAATCATTTATTGACAATTGTATATAAATACACTGTTAGTATTACATCGCAAGTGTTTTGATAAAAAATTTTTGAATTTTTGTTTCGAAAATGGTTCCAATTATATAAATATATTAAATCCATTCCATGTTGAAACACTCATCTGGAGAATATTGTGGTAGTCGAGGGGTTGAGTGTTATTGCGGCCGTCGAATTCAGGTTCTGCAATTACAAACAAATAAGAGGAATTTATTATTATAATTTCTATTTCAGATACATATGTACATATCTATATCTGTACTTACCATGAACATAAGATCTACTCTTTTAACATATAAGCGCATCATTGTTTTTTAAATCATGCAATTGTTGTTGTGTTGAGGGTACTGGCATTCCATTGTAGTGCCAAATCTCCCCGTTATTAAGCCAGTGGTCGCTCTGCCCGCATTTTCTTCTACTGATGTTTTATTTAGTTTAACCAAGTTTGTTAAAATCTCGATTGGATTCATTTGATTGTTCGTTAAATTGCTATATTTTATGTTCGACATACAAGAAACACTTTTTTTCTTTGACTTCTTCGCTTTCATTGACTTCGACTGCCCGCAAAATGTATGTGTGGCTTTTGATTTTTTCTGAATCCAAATACCAATCCAACGAAACACAAACATTTTGTTGCGTTTTGTACAGTCACGCGCATACAAACACACAAATGTTCAGTTACAGATTTCGGGGTAGTGTATCTGCTTTCGCTGCGTCATCTTTTTTGCTGTTGTGTTACTCCTTGCACTCTGTTTCTTTATCTCTGTGATTTATAAACACTCAATTTACACAAACGATCACAGCAAATACCTAAATTCAGAAAATTTATTTTTCAAAATAAAAGATTATTGCTAAGTATAACTAATTAGTCTTTTTAACAAATTTTTTTAAATTATTCCGGCGGAGATATTTGTATGTCTACCACTATCGGCTGTTGCAAAGAAACTGATTTAAGATGTGTACGTGACCCATCACTCACGCTCACCATTTTCACTTGCTGGCCTTTTTTTACGCCTGCTTATTTTTTCTACTGCTATTCTCCCTTCACCTTCATAAAAACTAGTTTCGTTGCAATAACGAAATTGTTTCTTCAACTAAAAATGTTGGCTAATTTCCAAAATAAATAAATAATAAATATAAACTATGAAAGTAAGAGATAAACCAAATATCAGAAGTTCAAATATCATATCTTTACTGTTTTTGTAATGTTTAACCCATTTTTCTACAAAATTCAAATTAAATAAAATTGTTGCAGGAACGAAAAGTAAGTTGTTGCCGCAACGAAGTGGACATATCATATCATATGAAATTTTTCGTTGCACTTTTCACTATGCGAACGTAGAAACATTAACGAAAATGTTTCATCTATGCGACGAAGCGTTTTTCTTTCAGTCTAGTTTAAAGCTTTTCAATAAAATTAAATTAATATATATTGCAGCAAACAAAATTAATCTTTTCATTGAGAAAACAGAATAATAATATTCAAAACTGTTGTATTGTTCGTGAATATTGAATATTATCTTAAGCATCCCCAAAAGATCGAAGTTTCAATAAATTCGTAATTGCAATAAAAAATACAACATATTGTATACCATGTATTTGTTTGCACGTATTGTTTACATGAATGGAAGATTTGCTGCTTTTTTGTTTCTTTATTGTCTGACACGTTTTTGTTTTCAGCAGTTTTCAACAAACAAAGATATATTTGGGTCACAAAAACATATATTGTAACACATTAATCATAGCATATATTGAATAGCAAAAACAAGGTGTTTGCACATAAGTATACTATATTTGCGATCAGTTACAAACACATTATATTTGCATCCCAACAACAACAAAAATACAGATATTTCAGCGTCTAGTGATAATGTGAACAACACGATCACTGGTCTAGACCGAAAAGGCCGTGATGAGAAGAGTCACAAACTTCGAAACAATTGTGCGACAATGTGAGATTATATCCTTATTCTGACTGACTAAATTTTTTCTAATTCCATAAAACCCCTGATCTGTATAGCTCAAAGGACATCGAAAATATTCTTCATTGACCTTTCTGGATAGTGCCACCTTAGGAATCAATGCGAAGGAACATTTTCCGGAGCACTTATACGATCTACAGAACCAGTTCTAGAACATGGAATATATCTTGATAAACCATATGCAGACAAACAGTAAGGCTCTCGACGCGCGAACTTGCAAAACCTTAATTCATAGCAAGCTTCTTAATTCAAAAACCATAATTCATGTAAAGATAACAACATACGCATCTTTTGCCATGAAAATCTTTGGTCGTCATTTTTGGGACGCAGAATATTAACTTACAAATGTCAGAAATATCAACTTCTTAAATAACCACCCACCGAAACAGACGATTGTGAAAAGTCAGTAGAATATTTGTGAGTCAATAGACAGAACTACGTTTTACCCCCATTAAAATCGACGCAATTGGAAATAGAAATAAAATAAAAAAAGCAAAATTTTAGGTTGACTGTTTCGTTCATATTATCACCTCTTCTCGCAAATCTGCGCAGGTGATAAATTGGGTCGGAAGATCGACCCAAGACATCGTTGGAGAAATAACAAACACGATTTTAAAGAAAGTTAAATCATTGAAACATTAAAATTAACATTAGGGCTGTTTTTTTCATTCCAATATCCTATTGCCACTTATGGCTTTCCAAAAAAAATTATCCACACTTAAAACTACGAAATGTGGCAACATTTTCTGTAATGGGTGAAAAAAATGCGATACGGCAAGGTAGTCAGTACCAACAAATACATGGTAGCAGCAGATGTTGATGTAGTTGTAGACAGCAATAACAGACATTTTACTTTTGTTCTGTCGCTTCAGTTTCCAAATGCTACACGAATATATAAGAATCCAAAAAAGTATTAAAATATGATTTTGACAAATGAAACGAAAAATTACAGTAGTTTAAAATTACCTGTTTAAACTACTATACCTGACAGATAATTCTACCATGATTAATATGTATACAATTTACCGCGCGTTGTTGTGAACAATTTAATTCGAATTTTGTTTTCAATCGGATACAAAAATCCATCCTTCAAATTAAATAAATACATAATAAAATAATATATTAAACTAGCTGACCCGGCAGACTTCGTCCTGCTTTCAAAAGTATTTATAACATCAGATGGTAAACAATGAATAATATCTCGACGTGGGCGCCATCTATTTTATCAACACCTTTACTTTTGCCTAAGAATTAAATGTTGCGAATGTGAAACATATCGGTTCATAAATAACCGAAATCGACATCAGCGCCACCTACTTTGCAGCGCCACCTATCTATAGAAATTATGGAATTTTTTTGACTGCGTACCATTCGGAGTCAACAGTGAACAAAATAAAAAAAGGCTCAGCCAAATCCGTCACTCCGTTCTTTAGTTATGCTGTCACAAACACACGCTAACTCATTTTTATATAAATTAGATATAAAATAAAATAAAAATATACGTAGTCTTCCATTAAATAAAATAATTTGAATGAACTTTCCATGTGTAAGCCATTTTGCAAATTTCTCTTTTTCAGTCTCTCCTTCTTTATAACATTATTATTCACAAGAAATGATAACAATATTTATCGAAGTTAACTTTTTGATGCCATTTCTTGAAATTGCACATGTGACAATATTGTCATTGCTCAAGTCGGAATTTAAGTGGGGAATTGAAATGACGCTTAACATCGCTTAGCTGCCCCGTACAAATTAAGCTCTAATTAACTTTAGCGGGTAAAAAACACATTTTTTATTTTATGAAATCCTAAGTATTACAACCCGTATACAGCGATTTCAGAAAAAAATTTAAATAAAATATGAAATATTAAAATAAAATACATTTAATATCATATGTGGCCGTCGGTGGTGCAATGGTTAGTGTGCGCGGCTCTTGTACATTAGATCCTGGGTTCGAACCCGGCTCTGACCACCTTCAAAAAAAAAAAATTCTTTCGGCGGCGTTCACCTCGCATAGTGACGGCGACACTATCGAGTATCTAGCCATGAAAAATCTTCTCAAATTACCGTTCGGAATCGGTGTAAAACTGTAGGTCCCCATCAGTGAGTGAAAACTGGAAAGCGCACAGCTCAGTGATTGTGAGAAGTTCTCCCCAGTCCCTTCATGGGATGTAATGGGAAACCATTTATTTTTATTTATTTATTTAATATCATAGATTTTCATAATTTTATTAAATTTTAAAACTTCCAAGACGCCTCTCGTTATTATGTGGTGGTTTTATGTTCTAAACTTATATACAAATTAAAACAGTGATTGAATAGAAGTAGCCTGGCATCCCAAACGATATCTTATCTAAAATTGTACACAAACAAGTGAGTACTCTTAAATTATTTAATGATGTGGCAAATTGTAAAGTGAACAACACAGTTTGCATCATCATGATAAAGATGCTCGACATCATCATTCATCAACATCATTCATGAGCAGTCAATGTTAATAGCAGCAACACGCACAAGACATTCGATAGACAGTTATCCTGTGACAAGGACAACTATTGACACAGTGAACACAATTTCTAATCATAGAATTTTATATTACATTGTTAGGGTCCGCATCGCTTTATTTCCCCATGAAATAAAACAATTTTGTCCAAATATTATTTGGGGCAAAGGTGGCATTTTTTCAAAGAGTGTCAGGTGTTAACACGTGAGGGTACATTCACAATGGGGCTACAAACCTCTGGGTTTAGTATCACCTGGTTAATTTTTGATGACCTTAGTTGATAAAGTTCCAGAAATTCAAATAATTTCATAATTCTTTGAAATCCTTTGTCATTGTGGTCATTTCTCTTGGCATGTTCGGAAGCAGTAAACTTGTAACTTATATTAGGTATAAAACTACCCACTTAGTTGTATCCAAACGGCAGTATAGGGCACATATTTAATTGGAACTTTTGTATCGTAGGACCTTTCAATTATGGTCGGATACGGAAAATAATTACAAAGCAACAACTTTACGGAATGTGGTATGTCGTGCTACTGTGCGTAATAAAATTGAAGCTCTCCTTTTTCTTAGTTAGATGCCGGTGAGACTTTATATCTTAAAAGGATTCTATGATGTCGCATATAATTTTCTTGACAATTTGAGCAAACTCGGCAGTCGGGTTTTTTAACAACTTGCTAATTTCAATGATCTGTATGAGGTCAGAAATATTTTTTTAAGTGAAAAATGGTTAGTTTTGTTGGAATAACAGACCTTTCAGGAAAGCAAACTTACAGGCATCACAAGTTTCGAATTCCGTGGCAAGTTCATTTTCAGATACCCAACTAATGTGCCTGAACTACCTATTATGGTGGGTACTATGCTGACTTTCCACGGTGAAAATCCACATAAAAAATGGTCGTGAATGTCTAGCAACATTTTTCCACCAGACAGTACTATGTTATTTTTAGGAGGAAAAGTTTTGTTTTTTACAACACTGGTTTCTTTTGAACAATTACAGCGGCAAATTGCATGGTCGGATAAGTACGGTAAACTCGTTAGAACAGTTTATTTGAACTTTTTTTCTTGCTTAAGAACGGTATTCAGTTTTTATGAAACTTTCATTGCCTTATGAAGTACGTGTATAAAAAATAACGAAAATTTCATGAACAGGAAATTCCGCTCAGTTTTCATTTGCTAGGTACTCAGCACTCTGCGAAAATTTCGTAAGCAAAATTAATTACAGGGTTGCTAAGCCAAAGTTATTTCGTACGAAAACAATTGTCTGATAATTGTTTGGGACCGAAATTTTGACATTTCGATTATTTTAGTAAACAAAGTTATACCACATGCGTTAAAAATAGGATGGAGTTCAATTATGAATTACTAATGAAATTTTTGCACGATAAATCAGAGATATGTGGTAACTCTCTGTAACAAAATTTTCCGTATAGAGATAAATGACAAAATTTCGCAAGAACTGAATACGGGGCTTTAGGTGTTTCTGTTATGTCAAATCTGCATGTATCTTGTTTTTCTACTTTTTACTGTAGATACACACATGTAGAAAATTTGACCGATAAGGAATACCAAACAAACTCAAAATGCTTGTTTTTGTTGCCTAAAATTTCAACAATGTCAGCAAAACTACAGTAGACTGTTCATGCTTGTAATTACCTGGAAAGTTGGCTAACCCCAAAACAGTTGGTGTTATAATTGGCACCACAGGTAGAACACATAGGTAAGAACCTTGGTAGAGCACGTAAACCAAGGGGTACAGATGAGACAACTGATCACGTTAGTACTTGGAGAACTTATAGAGAAAATGATTTCAAAGAGAAACGGTGATAGGTGACTGGGGTGCGTTATGTGATTTTCATACTTTTGCAGCCGCGTGTCAACCCAAACCTACAATACACATCAACTTGAAGTATATTTTGACAATTAATGCCATGTAATGACGTGTTAGAGTAAAATTACTTATGTAGATTCCAATTAACACGAAAATTTTTAAAATTAACGATTTCTCTCATTCTTCACATGTTTTCCAAGTCTTTCACGGACTTTGTTAGTATATAAAACAGCTGTTGCAAACTCTTGTTAATATTACTCGGTGACAAAATAACAAACAGATGTCAAAACGTTAAAAAAAATTTTGTGTTGATTTATGTGTTGAAAAGGGACAAAGAACATGTATTTCTGTGTTGGAAACAGTCAAAAAACCTAGTCCACTTTCTTTTCAACTTCACAACACTAGTAGTGTTTTAACGAGGAAAAAATGGTTGGGCTTATTTTTTCCTCGTGAAAAACATATTACCCACCTTTAGCAAGGACAGTTCTCCGCTTGATCTCATGGCTAACGTTATTTTTTTTTTGTTTACAACAGGTCCGAGTTAAATAATTCGTTCACTACATTAAAGTTGCAACGATGATAAACGTTCACGCTCTGTTGAAAACGAGTGGAGGGTCTGCTCGATGAAACCTATATATTAGCATAGGGAGGCTTTTACCGTCCAAACCGATGATTTTTGGCCGCCATTTCGGTTTGGTTGACATTTGTCAGTTTTTATTTGACACTTGTAACGTTACATTTGAGCATGTTGAAGTTATTAAAACATTTTGTCTGAATAATCGTTCAAAAACTCCTCGAATTTTGCGGGGTTTTTTTTTTTTTGGTTTAAATAATATGCCGAGCAAGTCAACCATTCAGCATATTGTAAAGAATTTTGAAACTTTGTATATCCTGTGAGATAAAGTGAAGTCTGACCAAACTCGTAGCATAAGTACGGCACAAAATATTGCTGCAGTAAGACAGAATGTTTATGAAAGCCCACGCACGTCAGTTAGACACCGTGGGCAAGAATTTCAAATGTCATCGCCAACTTTGTTCAAAATACTCAAAAAGGGTTTACATTTATACCCGCATAAAATTCAAGTGGCTCAATAACTAATGGGAAATGGCCATATGCGCAGATGAGATTGGTGTGAAAAGGTGCAAAAAAAAACATCGGTCCGGAATATAAAAAGCAGACTGTATTGTCCTTTCCTATCAAACCCACTCCTGCTTATTCTTTCTCGATTCTCGAAAATATCGCGGTAACAATCCGCCCAATATTATCTACTTCATATCATCAGCAAACGCGAGCAGTGTATGGCTTTTGCTGCTTATGGGTTTATTCGCGTTAACTGCAGCTTTTCCCATTATGATGCCCATTTGTTGTTGTGATGCTCATTTGATGCCCATAGTTTTTATGATGCCCATTTGATGCCCATAGTTGTTGACGAGTGCCTGAAAGGCTGTCGTCTTGTGTAGGGCCGAGCCAGGTATGAAATGGTTCTGTAAGATATTTGTAAGCTATCAGTGAGGATTTGGTGTCCATAAGTTTTACTGTGCAGGGGCGTATCAGCTTAGCAGGGATACCAATCCCATTTATGCCTTCAGAAAGTTTTCTTCATATTCAAGGCATTCAACGCAGTCATATAATGTTGACGCAGTTGAGATTTTGACGTGATTTCCGTGAGTTTTGCCCAGGATTTCACAAAATATGTATGTCTGGTCAGATGTGGATTTCTCAGATCTAAAGCTACATTAATAAGATCCGAGCAAAGTCTGCAGCAATTGGTGTTAGTCGTTAGCATATTACACTTGAGTGCAATGAAAAAAAATAAAAATGACACGTACTAAAATTATTAGCAGTTCTACTATACTCGGGTCACCTTTTTTAACTATAGATTAAAGTCAACTGAGACTTCAACTATCGGGCATGCACTTGTTTAGTCATCAGGAGTCCAATCGACGCAATCGTAGTATATTTGTTTAACTCCCTTATCTGCATTGGATCCTTCTAAACCTATTGCATTTTATTGTTCTGAAGAGTAGTGTAACAAACTGATCTCTCCATATTGCCAACATACTCTTTATATCTTCGAATAAATTTGGGTCCTTATAAAGAGAGTCCTTTAAAGAGTGGGGGCCAATAATTAAATGCCCGTTACTGCGACTTTTGACTTCTTGGAAGAATTTTCGGGCATCATTCATTCTTTTAAGTTTTAAGTTTGTCCACTATAATGCTTTCTCTGGTGCCGATTTTTTGTTAAAATGTTCATAGTGCCTCTCCCGTTGCGACTGACACAAGCATTGCCATACGTACAGCATTTTTTCATCAGTTGCCATACGAAATTCTTTATCGTATCAGTGTTTGTCTTGAGGTGGGTTTTCATAATCAATCACGGTGTTTATGGGTTACACCGGTTTATTGGATTCTGCGTTACAGAATCATCGACAGTGACCGCGTTCTATTTCTAATTGAAATTTGAAAAAAAATCAGTTGCAATTTAAAAATTCTATTTGGAATTTTAAGTACATTAATTAAAATTTGAAACACATGAATTGAAATTTAAAAGACTGCAATTGAAATTTAAAACACATCAATTGAAATTTGGAAAGCATCAATTGAAATTTGAAATACATCAATTGTAATGTAAAACACATCAATTGGAGTTTAAAAGACATCAATTGAATTTTTAAATTAAATTGATGTCTTTCAAATTTCAACTGATGTCTTTCAAATTTCAACTGATGGGTTTAAAATTTCAATTGAAGTATTCCAAATTTCAATTGATGTGTTTTAAATTTCAATTGATGTGTTTTAAATTTCAATTGGTGTCTTTCTAATAGCAATTGATGTCATTCAAATTTCAATTGATGTTTTTTGAATTTCAATTCATGTCTTTCAAATTTCAAAGAGAATTTGTAAATTTCAACTGATGTATTTAAAATTTCAAGTATAATTTTAAAATTTCAATTGATATGTTTCAAAATTAAATTAATACTTTTCAAATGTCAATTGGAAATGGTGTAGTAATTGTGTGACGTTATTTGAAATGACCGTTGGTGGTGCAATGGTTTGTATTCGGGGCTTTTGGACATAAAAACAAGGTTCGATTCCTATTCTTACCACCTTATATTTCTATCGACGACGGTCTGCTCGCTTAGTGATGGCGACACTAACGAGTACTGGGCCATGATAAAAGCTTCTCAAAAGCCTTTCGGAATCAAGGTAAAACTCTAAGTCCCAATCAGATAGTGTAAAACTGAAAAGCGCGCAGTTCACTAATTGTGAGAAGCTTTTCCCAGTCCTTTTTATAAAATAATAATAAAATCAGACTTGTCCTAATCGGTTATTGCCGCTTGATGTCGTGAAGCCTACCTACCTAATTTCATTAAGGTCGCAAGTGTTTGTAAAGGAGGTACCAGAATGGGCGTGGCAACTTCACCCATTTTCTCCAGTTCCATTTACAGAAGACATTTACGGATTATAACCAATGTTTGAGTTGAAGCTAATCGCATCTCCCAGAAAAATGTTTTAGAAGAAACATGATTTTTTACTAAATGTGTCGATTAGTATGGGACGTAACAGAAGGGGCGTGGCCGTTTTGGCCATTTTCAATTCCAACCTAAGTTTGGACAAATAGTAATCCCTGACAAAAGTTCATTGTGATCATTGCGCCAGCCAGACAGAGAAACAGACGGAAATGGCTCAATCGTCTTAAAAAGACCCAAATACGAATTTCGTCCAAATATATTGAGGGTCTAATATGGCTCCTTCTATGCGCAACATTTTTCCCGTATTAAATGATGAGTGAGGGTATAATACGAGTGAGGGTATAAAAACGACAATCGAGGTTCGGGAAATTTTTCATATTTAGTTATGTTTTTCATTAGAAAAAACGACAACAAATTTTGAAAAATTTTGTCATTGTGAAAAAACGCCCAAAAAAGAAAAATTTCCGAAAAAAAAGGAGAAATATGATCCAATATTTTTGGGATGTTTCGTAGAAAATTGCGCCGGAATTTATAAGGGACACTTTTGATTCATTATCATTTTTTTATGATTTGTACTACACCCGTCTTTATATTGGAAACTCGTACCATATACAATTTTGTTCTTTGCCGTGATGAAATTTATCCGCAACATTCCTTTGTCGGAAGTGCTAGCATGTTAACTGCGTTAACTGCTGGTCGGTGGAATGCGACTTTCCGTGCCTGGCTTGAGATTTAAATAAATTCTTAATGTAATGTCAACGGCAGCTGTCATAGGTTTCTTCTAGATCCTTATAAAATATGTGCTTGGTCTCATCGTCTTTAAGATCCGTAGAGAAATGCAATAAAATTAACGAAACGTGGAAATATTTCGTGTTTATGAGGATATTGACTATACGTTTACTCACCGGGCTAAACCTAAAGACTAGATGTATTAACCTTTTGCCAACTTCACATTCGCAGCCAAATCCATGTATTTTCATGGAAGCTGTAGAAGATGAATCAATTACTACTTGTAGTACAACCATGTCCTGAGTATCGCATTTCTTGAACAACAGTTATGTCAGCCCTAAAACTCCCGAGGACATCTACCACTTGGACGCATGTTCTTACATTCCAAGTGTATATCCTTAAATCATGGCACATATAGCGTTTGCTGGAGGAGTTAACAAATTATAACAGTCCTGGAAAATTAAAACACTTACTGCCTTATTCATAAAAAGTTAGGAGAGGTTTGAGAGACTATTTATCATACAAAACACGGCTCTCAAATATCTCCACAACTTTATATGAATAAGGCAGTTATTCACTAAACTCATTTTATTAAACCGATAACATACATGCAAAAGTATGTGTTGTAAAATATAGTAGATTTTCTTATTAATTTATTTCTGTTGGTCTCATCTGCACATTCTGGCCCAGGTTTTCCATGCTAATAAATTAGGATACAGAGTTTTCTGGAATTTCAAACCCTAAATATTGCCAGTACACGATTTCAGCAACCCAGTTAACATTTAGAGCCTGAAAAGTATTGAAAGGGAGACTTGAGATCTTAACTTTACTTTAAAAAGAATTATGTTTTAAGGTTTGTGAGCAGAATATATATTTTATTCATAGAGTTATAAGTAAGAGTAATCATTTGCGACCTAGTTGAGATTTCACAGAGTTCCAGTTGCTATAGTAAGTTACTCATTGGTTGGTTATAAAATGAATAGAAATAAAAGAGAACGCTTAGTTTCATTCATTGAAACCAACACGCTGGACAAAACCGGCTCTGTAACATATACTGCCAAACATATTCCGCAGGAACCATGTATATGTTTGGAACACACTTCAAACATGTATATGTTTGCAAGTCCCAAACTCACTTGTATTTAAATGCAAACAGTAGCATGATTACTGGCAAACATGTATGCTTTTACGTGGATACATATACGTTCTTCATCCCAAACATCCTTATAGTTACGTGGAAGCATTCGCGTGTCTCATCCAAACGTCCATATAACGGGACCGCCAAATAACTTTTTTTTTTTGAAAATGCTATGAAAAAAAAAAACTACTGAATATTTTCTCAAATTTCTTTTTTTATTAGAAAATACAATACTTTCGGTTAATAATGGAAAATAGTTTCATTCAAATGGCTGCCTCGGCTGGCCATGCAGTAGCCTACACGATCGGTCCAATTTTTAAGCACATTATCGATTGTGTGCAGATGTATTTCACCAATGGCTTCGCGAATATTGTCCTTTATAGCGTCAATTGTCTATGGCTTGTCGGCGTAACACTTATCTTTGAGGACACCCCACAAATAATAGTCCAACGGTGTCACATCGCAGCTACAAGGTGGCCAAATTACATCAGCTCTGCGGCTGATAATGCGATCTTCAAAAACAGGGCGCAAAACATCGAGTGTAGCTTCGGCTGTGTGGCACGTAGCGCCGTCCTGTAGAAACCAAATGTTGCCAATATCCCCCTCTTCAATTTTTGTGAACAAAAATTCGTTCAACATGGCCCGATAACGATCGCCATTGACTGTAACGGCCACTCCTTGCTCATTTTCGAAGAAAAATGGCTCAATTATGCCTCTGGACCAAAATCCGCACCAAACAGTGACTCGTTTTTGTGTGCATCGGCTTTTCAATGTATGCGTGCGGGTTTTCTGTGCCCCAAATGCGACAATTTTGCTTGTTTACGTACCCGCCAAGATCAAAATGAGCTTCATCTGAAAAGATGATGTTTTTTGGCAAAATCGGCATCTTCTGTAAGTCGATCGCAGGCCCACTTAGCGAAGCGAAATCGCATTGTCCCAGCGTTGTTCAAGCGTATACACTACCATGTTCGTTCAGCGGAAGGACAAAACTAATTATCTGTCAAATCAGACATGAGCTAAGTGTTACCATTCTCGAAATAAGCACTAGTTGAAAAAAAACGTTAGATGACGGACCCTTTACTTACGTGGAAACATATGCGTACTTCCTCCCAAACATATTAATATGTAGAACCGAATTATTCTTTGATTTCAATATATATATGTATTATTTATTATAATTAATGTTGTCAATATAAATCCACATTTTAAAATAATTAATACAAAAAATTAAAAGATTTAAAAATGCTCTTTTTAGATTTACTTGCACTAAATGCATTATCTGTTTTTTTCATGAAATGAGAATCTGCTGCTATTTTTCTTTTCCTTTATATGTTAACAGAAGGTTCTACCTATGGGTTGGTTGTCGTTATGCATTGCTACACAAACAATATAGATTTATCTAAATATAGTTCAAGCAAGCCAAGCGTGAATTAATTTCTTCTGTCTTCTTTCATTATATTTCACAAATGGTCCGCCGTTCCGATTTTCTCAGTAAAGGCTCGTTAAGACACATGGCGTCACATTGTTCCCCTTTCCAGTTTCTTAAATCGTTACTCACTTTAGTGGCACACACATATATATAAAGTCCGAAATCCATACATAAAAACCAAAACAACTTCACAATTTATTTTGCCGTCCGAACCAGTGTTTATTCCTTTTACACTAATCAAGTGATTCTCTTCGACGAACCATTCTCGACTGTATACATGAAATCAAAACACAATACATCATCCAAAATAACAAACACTGACTTCATCACATCACTTACTGAGAGAATAATACAAAAATAGAATAATGCATGATACACACTTACAAGCTAGACTCTCTCGTAATTTACTCTCTTGCTCTCGAGAGCATATACAGTGCAACAAACACAGCTATGTTTGTATCAAAAACCCAGACATATTTGGGTCGCAAACACATATTTTATAACATATTAATCATTGTGTCTAAAACACGTAATAATATTGACATGTAATAATAATATGTAATATTGAATAGCAAATACAATGTGTTTGGACACAAGTATATTATATTTGCGACAAGCTCCAAACACTCGTTATATTTGCATCTAAACAAGAAAAATCTACAGATTTTTCAGTGCGTACATACTACATAATTTAGTTGTCATTAGTAGCAATCAGGCACTGTTGAAACTGAGTCTGTTTCATGGATTGATTTTTTGTATGTCATGATTTGTCATTTTTTTCATTGTATTCAGTAATGTTTACCATTTAATCATGAAGAGAACTGAAGCCATTGGACTACCGTAGACGTCATGAATTTGCTGATTTTGTCTTGGTATAACTTGTGTAGCCGTCGGTGGTGCAATGGTTAGTGTGCGCGGCTCTTGTACATGAGATCCTGGGTTCAAACCCTGCTCTGACCACCTTCAAATTTCTTTCGGCGGCGGTCACCTCGCATAGTGACGGCGACACTATCGAGTATATAGCCATGAAAAAGCTTCTAAAAATACCGTTCGGAATCGGTGTAAAACAGTAGGTCCCAATCAGTGAGTGAAAACTGGAAAGCGCACAGCTCAGTGGTTGTGAGAAGTTCTCCCCGGTCCCTTCATGGGATGTAATGGGAAACCATTTATTTTGTTATAACTTGTAAACGGTATTGATTTTTTTTAGGAACATCATCTTCTCCGATGAGGTTTACTTTCATCTGAGTGGTGCGGTAAATAAACAAAACTGTCAATTACATTCACCTAAATTGACAGTTTAGTGCGGATTTTGGTCTGATGGAATCATCGGTCCTTACTTCTTTCGAAATGAAGCTGGCAACACCGTTACTGTGTATGGAGAGCGGTGTAGATCGATGATAACCCAACTTTTTATGGGCGAAATTCGAAAAAGTTGATCTTGACAACATCTGGTTCCACCAAGATGGGGCCACGTGCCACACAGCACGTTCAGCAACCGAATTATAGCGAGAAAAGTATGGAGATTCGATTATTTCAAGAAATTGTGACATTGAATGGCCTCCAAGAAGTTTGTGATTTAACACCTCTAGACTATTTCATGTGGTGTTATTTGAAGTCATTGGTCTTTGGTAATAAAAAATATTGAATGTGCTGTTCGTGACATACGACTTGATTTAGTGGATAAAGTGCTCGATAATTGAGTTCATCGAATTCGTTTCTGCAAAAGAAGAAGTTCCGCAACGAAGTTCCGTATCGTACGTTGCGGGATGGGTGCTAAATGAAAAAAAAATAAACAACTTTTTTTTAACACTATTATGCTACAAACCAGTATTATCAACTATATTGGGTACTCTTGGTTTGGTTTGTGTCTGGACTAACATCTGTTGGGAAATATCTTGTTTAATGGGAAGTTTTCTAGGTGGAGCCTGTTACCAATATTTGGTATATATTGTAGTTTTCAATCCAATAAAATGTAAATTTACATTTTAAAATCCAAAGTGAAAGAGTTTAAAAAATAATATTTTCTTAAATAAGTGAATCTTTTTACAAAATTTTAATTTTTTCAAACATTCTACAAAATACCATTTCTTAAAAAAATACCTTATCTCCAAGAAGTATCTTTACTGAAAAAAGTAAATTTTCTTACAAAAAGTAAATTTCTTAACAAAAAGTATTTTTTTTTTAAATAAGTACGTTTTCTTAAAAAAAGTACACTTTCTTACAACAAATTGCCTCTTCTTAAAAAACTACCTTTTCTTTAATGAGTATCGTGTTTGTGAAACAAAATATCTCTTCTTGAGATAAGGACCTACTCTTAAAAATGTACGTATTCTTGAAGAAATTACCAATTCTAAAAAAATTTACATTTCTTAAAAAAAAGTTTTCTTCAAAAAACAAATACTTTCTCTTAAACAAAAACTTTTTCTTACAAAAATTAAAAAAAAAACATGGTTTCCCATTAGATTCCATGAAGGAATTGGGGGGAGCTTCTCACAGCCAGAGAGCTGTGCGCTTTCTAGTTTTAAACTCACTGATTGGGACCTTCAGTTTTACAACGGTATTTTGAGAAGCTTTTTCATGGCTAAGTACTCGATAGTGTCGCCGTCACTGTGCGATGTGACCGCCGCCGAAAGAAATTTAAGGTGGTCAGAGCCGGGATCGAACCCAGGATCTCATGTACAAGAGGCGCGCACACTAACCATTGTTCCACCGAAGGCCACTCTTACAAAAATTGCCGTTATTAAAAATATGTAATACCTTTACTTTTCTTGAGATATAAGAGAGAGATTTTTCTGTAGATAAGTACATTTTCTTTAAAAAAAATAACAAGCCTGTGTTAGATAACACGGGCGCATAGGTCAGACGTAGAATACGTTAGTCATTTTGCAATTAAAATATATGAATTAAATATAATTTTTGATAAATGATTTAAATCTATCTAATATATACGCATACAGCTGATAGCTAGTTATTAAGTTTTTGTAACATAAGTGCACAATAGATTAGCTGCTTTCCAACTACTTCCCAATGTATCCACAGAAATGTGTTTAGGAAAAACGCCATTGATATAGTGAGCGTATACATCGCCAATCCTTTGTATTAATGTACATACACACACATTTACACGCTGCTCGCAGAAGTAAACAAACGACAGCAAAGATCTGTAAACTTTCAAGCACACGCTCGCTTCACGTCCACGCTCCCCTCCCTTCATCTTATGTTCCCCTCCAAACGAACTAATAACCGACCGATCCAACAAAACGAAATGTACACACACACACATTTACACGTTGCTCGATAAAGAAACAAAGCACAGCAAAGCCAAAATCATTTGATTTCACAACAACAACAAAAACAACAGCGGCATTTACAAACCAACAACAACAGCGGCATGTACAAAAAAAGTCTAAAATATCATGCTCTTAAATATTTATTTCCTTAACTACATAAAACTTTTATATATAGACATATAATTTTTTTAATGTAATTCGAAACAAAACATATTACCAAAACTGAGTAACGTATAAAAATTGCTAAAATATGTTTTAATATTTAAGTAAAAGTGGGTGAAAGTTGACAAACATTTTCTCAAAATTTTGTGCTCCAGATCAACACCCCTACCTTACCGTATAACGTATTCTACGTTAAAACCGTTTTCCTAAAAAGAGTACCACTTCTTTAGAAAGTACTAGTTCTTAAAAAGAGTACTTCTTTGTAAAAAAAGATCATACTATTATGGCTCCTTCTTACAGAAAGTACCTATTCTTAAAAATAGTATATTTTCTTAAAAATACATTAGCTTTTAATAAAAGAAATACCTCTCTTTAAAAAATGCCTTTTCGGAAAATATAATACATATTCTTACATAAAAAAAAAACAAAAAATATACTGTTTTTAAAAAAAATACATTCTGTAAAAAAAATTCTTAAAAATGGTTTATCATTTTACAAAAAGTATCTTTGGTGCCGTCGGTGATGCGATGGGTAGTGTACGCACCTCTTGTACTGAAGATCCTGGATTCGATCCCTGCTCTGATCCATGGGAAACCTTTTATTTATTTATCTTTTCTTAAATATCTATTTAAATTATCGTTTATTTCAACGGGCGCCTTAGGCGTGTTGCAACTAACTAGTACATAATATATAGCGAAAGGAACGTCGTTGCAACCGGGTGTCCCCTGTCATCTCATGTAAATTTTTTAAAGAAATCATATCACTCAAATCGGAAAACCCTTTATGTGTTGCTACTACAATGAACAAATTGGGGACTGGAATGTCTGCGCATAAGTGGGTCCGAAAAGCTCACCATGGGCCCATGCGTCCGGAGATGCCAGTCTCGCTCCACTGTACTTTAACCAGAGACTGAACCCGACTTTGACGAAGTGGGAATTCTGATTGACGGTAAAAATTACTCGCGACGTCTCTTTCAAGAAATAAATAAATGGTTTCCCGCTACATCCCCCGAGGGGATTAGGGAGAGCTTCTCTTAACCAGTGAGCTGTACGCGTTCTAGTTTTACACTCACTGATTGGGACCTACAGTTTTACACCGGTTCCGAACGGTATTTTGAGAAGTTTTTCATGGCTAAATACTCGATAGTATCGCCGTCACTAAGCGAGGTGAAATTTACGGTGGTCGGAGTAGGGATCGAACCAACGTCCCCATGCACAAGAGTCGCACGCACTACCATTGCACCACCGACGGCCACAAGAAATACTGCATGTAATTAGCGTGAGCGAAGTCTTGGACGTGCTCAGTGTTATCTCGGAATGTTTGTTCTTGTTCTTGTTTAAACTGTTCACTAATGTCTACGAATACTCTGAGTTTGTTCTTGCTTTATTAGATCCTTGATCCTTGAAGATCCTTTGTTAAGATTCTTTAGGAACATCCAAATTGTATATGTGACAGCGCATAGAGAAAGGCACCTAAGGGTAAAAAAATCAATTTTCACTTTTTTTTTTTTGATGTGGGCAACATCTGGGCATCGAATGAGACCGTGCCCATGCCCCAAAAGTGTTCCCTCGCAGAGATATGCGCGTTTTATGAAAGTGAAGTCGACGTTTTAACACGTATTTACACGTACTTAAATCTTTAAAATGGCTCTCCTGAACAAAACCCGTTTTTACCCTTAGGTCCCTTTCTATTTTGCGCGTCACATATGTTATTTTATATTTTTAGGCCGTTACTTTCGAACAGCTTCAATCTGAAATGAATCCTTTTATAATTTTAACTTCCAAACTTTTTCAAATTCTCATACTCTAAGTTGTATTCGACTATAATCTATAAACGTTCATATATTTGTTCACTGGGTTATGCAAGTATCTGCTTTGATTTCCCAATCGAGAGCAAACACTTGGTTGCGTATACTTAATTTTATTTGCAGTTGTGTGTGGAGAATTAATTACTTCGACCTTTCGGAGCAATGTTAAGCGAATACACCGACACACGCGCACGCATACATATGTAGATGTCAGCGCACTTGTGCGTAAGTTCTCATTCATTCTTATGGTAGAATATTTATTATGTTAAACTCAAGGATTTATGTATGTTGATGTCGTGTTCTGATACATCTCAAAGGAACAAATGGTGTCAATATGGTCATACATCATGTTTGTAAAAATACGCAGATGCTGGAATAATAATAGGATATACAAACATAAATACACACACACACACACAACTTGATAGATTATAATTTCATTATCTACTTACATCCACACACTTGAACTTTCCTCTGCACAACAATAATTTTGTGGTAAATGTCTATTGATCACTTCAACACAATCACATTTTATAGCAGGACAACCCCCAAATATGTTGACCATATTCACAGGACCAAAGTGAAGTAAGGACACGTACCCACACACATTCATTTCACAAACACACACATGTCGCATTTCGAGTTCAATCGATAAGAACCAAGATTAATTAGCTTTGTGCGAATTGTCCTTTCAGAACGCAATGGGTTTAATTTTGACATAATCGTAATTGCATGCATTGGGACATATGATGCAATTTGATTTGGTCAATTCGCGGAATATAAATAGAGTTCCATTAGAGCTTGAGTTTGTATTATAGATAGGGTTTGCTACCCTATTTTCATTACTTTCCATTTCCAAAAAATGTGATCTTTCAAAAACATTCATGATTTCCAATAGATTTCTGTAATATGTTTTCTTTTTAATTTCAGATTAAACAAAAGATTTAGTCCGGTTTCGATAAATGTCAGATTGTCACAAGAACGAAAAATCAGGTAAGCCTCTACACAAAATTAAGAAATAAGAATTGAGATTTTGGGTAAAATCTTCAACTTAACAAACTAACTTTTTTTTGCCTCTACCGGGATTTTCTATATTTTGAGTTATGGCTTTTTTGTGGTTAGGGTGCGATATCTCAGTTTTTCACTAACTAAAGCCCCACAATGGAATCGTCGCATTTCCGGACCTAAGAGATTCATGAACTGGTATACAGAAGGTTCGAAACATGACGACAAATTAGGCTTTGATGTCTTTTATAAGGTCCGAATACTGACGACGAATTTGAGGAAACGGCAAGCTGAATTTTTTTAAAATTTTTTTTGTAGGTAAATGAAGATGTTATCTTTCGTTTGATATACATTTCATATTGGTTGATATATTTCTAGTATTTGAATTTCTCAAATGAAAATTGTTTAAACACATACACTCAAACATATGTGTGGTGTTTGGTTGAGTGTTTTTGGTTGCTCAACATTGCTTAGGAACATGTATCTAGTAAAAAGTGAAACGAACAGCAAGCTAATGTTGCTTGGCAACATGTATCTAGTAAAAAGTGAAACAAACAGTAAGCTAACGTAATAAAGCTTTTTTGCGAAAGCTTCAATAAAGCTGTTGTAACATTAATTTTGAATTGTAAAGCGTAAAGCTTTCACACAACGCTCGAATGCTAATGCGAAGACTCAATAAGGTAAACCTTTTTTAATATTAGGGCGGCCCTCTCAACATTCGCAGAACTTATTTCAATAAAAATATTAATTAAAATACATAAATTAAATTAAGTTTAAAAAAATTGAACATAATATTTTTTTTTTAAACGGACTTGAATCAAATGCCGTTGGTAAATATAAAAATTACAGCAGACAGTTGTCCGAGGCCTTCGGCCACGGATTGTCCCTGCAAGCTGTGTCAGAGACACGGCCATTAAGTTTAACGTAGAATACGCCATCCGATAAGACAGAAAACATATATAACAATAAATTCATTTGCTTATATTATTTATCGTTTATTGTTATATATGTTTTCTGTCTTATCGGATGGCGTATTCTACGTTAAACTTAATGGCCGTGTCTCTGACACAGCCTGCAGGGACAGTCCGTGGCCGAAGGCCTCGGACAACTGTCTGCTGTATTTTTTATTCCGCCTAACTATGTCAATGTCGGGATAAAGTTCATATACCTCATGTTTCATGCGTCACCGAAACTCGCCGTTGTGCACTATAGGGCCATAAATCTTTCGTAGTATTTTTCTCTCGAAGAGTCCTACAGATGTTTCGTCTGCTTGCGATAGGACCCATGATTCTGCATCATAAAGCAAGACAGGTTGAATGAGAATCTGGTACAGCTGGACTTTTGTTATTCGAGAGAGGGTTTTATCTCTAAAAGCCCAAAATGACATCTATTCGCAGTCATAGTTATCCGCTTGATCTCAAGGCTGACGTTGTTGTTTTTGTTTACGGCAGATCCGAGGTATATAAATTCGTACACCACCTCGAAGTTATAACGGTTAATATCGTTTTCGCTTTGGTCTAACCGCGTGGAGGCCCTGTTCGTTAAAAGCATTAATCACTTGAAACCATTAACCACTTTTCCTGACTCTTTCTCAATTGTTGGAAACACCGCAGTATCTTCTCTAATTGTGCGCCCAATGTTATCGATATCATCAGCATATGCGAGCAGCATGTGACTTTTGCTGCTGATGGTTTTATTCATCCTTTTCTCATAATGGTCTCAGACATTGCTTCGTAGAGTTTCTCCCGTATCGTGCAATCGAAGGCCTCTTTATAATCGACAAATAGGTGGAAGGTGTCGATTTGGTTTTCGTGGGTCTTCTAAAGGATTTGACGAAACGTGAAAATCTGGTCAGTTGTCGATTTTCCAGTCCTAAAGCCTTAGTGGTGCAATGCTAGTGTGTGCGGCTACTGGGCATGAGAACGTGGGGTCGATCCCTGCTCTGAATACCTTAAAGTTCTCTCGACGAAAGTCACCTCGCTTAGTGTCGGCGACACTATCGAGTATCTACCCATGAAAAAGTTTCTCAAAATACCGTTCGGAACCGCTGTAAAATTGTAGGTCCCAATCAGTGAGTGTAAAGCTAGAACGCGAACAGCTCACTGGTTGGTGAAAAGCTCTCCCTAATCCCTTCATGGGATGTAACGGGAAACTATTTATTTATTTTTAAAGCCACATTAGGATTGTCCAATCAGGTCTGCATAATTGGTATATGCTATGGATAAAAGGCTTATTCCACGGTACTTGTAACACAGACTCGGGTCACCTTTTTGAAATATGGGACACAGTACACTGTGACTCCAATCGCCGGGCATGCATTCATCTAACCAAATTTTATTAATGAGCTGATGCATGCACCTTATCAGCTCATCGCCGCCAGCCTTAAACAGCTCCGCCGGCAATCCATCGGCTCCTGCGACTTTGTTGTTCGTAAGCCGGTCAATAGCTGTTCTGACCTCGTCTTGGTTAAGATGTAGGCAATCGACGTCGTCGTCGAAATTGCGATCGGTTGTCCCATCGTCATTGGATATCTCAGGTATGGAGAAATGATCTCTCCATATTCCCAACATGCCCAGCACATCTGCGATGAGATTTCCATCCTTGTCTTTACAGAAAGGGGCCCTGAACCATGTCCACTAGTCCCGCTTTTGACTTTTTGGTAGAATTTTCGGGCTTCGTTCTTCCTTCTATATGTCTCAATTTCCCCACTCCCGCGCTTTATCTACTGCCGTTTCTCACGCCTAAAGAAACGTTTTACCTCCTTTCTTTTCTCCCTAAACTGCTCAGTTGCAGCTCACGTTGCAATTGACTGAAGTATTGCCATGCGTGCAGTGTTCTTTTCATAATTTGCAGTGCGGCACGTACCATGGTTTGTTGTGAAGCGGTTTTTCAAAACCAAATACGGTTGTTACGGCAGTTTTAATAGAGGCGGAAATGGGTTTCCACAGCGCTTCAGGATCAGAAAGATAATCTCTGTGACCATAAAATTCATCCACGGGAGTTATTGAGGTGGAGATTATTAGTATTTAGTTATAACAACTTTATAATAATGATTAAATATGTAGGATAGTAGACATCCTCCTGCTGGCTAGTGCTAAACACGTTCAGAGAAGATATTTTAATGCATTCTCATTGTTATAGCGTCTGCAGATTCACTTGCCCTAGTTTTTAGTCTCGCTGCATGTGTATCAATTAAACAGTGTCTTCTAAAAATAAAAATATCGGCTAGATCTGTATAGATTTGCTCCCATCCATTTCTCCTTCATCATAATATAGGAGCGCTCTCAATGACATTTTTACAGGACGCTAGGGGCATATCAACCCAACCCACTCCAAATTCTGAGGAGCCTGAAGTGCAGTCCCTACACGCTGAAAAACAACGGCTACTCTAACATATTCTCCCAAACATATTCTGCAGGAACCATGTATATGTTTGGAACACACTTCAAACATTCATATGTTTGCAAGTCCAAAACTCACTTGTATTTAAATATAAACAGTATCATGTTTACTGGCAAACACGTATACTTTTACGTGGAGACATGCTGTTTTCATTCCAAACATCCATATACTTACGTGGAAGTATTCGCCTGTTTTCCCCAAACCTACATATACTTACGTGGAAACATATACCTACTTCCTCCCCAACGTAATAATATTTCGAAACGAATTATTCTTTGATTTCAATATATGTATATGTGATATTTATTATAAATAATTTTATTAATATAAATCAACATTTATAAATAATTAATACAAACAAATAAAAAATTTAAAATGTCCATTTTACGTTCACTTGCATTGAATGCAGTATTTGTCTTTTTTCATGAAATGGGAATCTGCTGCTCTTTTGCTTTTCCTATGTTGTCTCCCACGTTTTTGTTTTCAGAAGGTTTCAACTATGCGTTTGTTATCAATATGCGTTGGTACACAAACACCATGCAAACATATCACAACCACAGACATATTTGGGTCGCAAACACATATATTATAAAATATTAATCAGTGTGTCTCAAAAATGTAATATTGAATAGCAAACAGAAAGTGGTTGGACACAACTATATTATATATCCGACAAGCTCCAAACACACTTTATATTTGGATCCAAATAACAAAAATTACAGATTTTTCAGCGTCTAGTCTATCCAGTTCATCCGCTCTACAGTACCCCGAAATGTCCCTGTACCCTGGAATCCACAAGAGGTGAATATCGTACTGCCATTTCGTTAAAACATCTTCGGCAGTTTTGAGCAGATGTTAAATTTAGGAGGGTTATTTCCAGGAACTTGTATTGACTGTCAGGGTATACATTGGCCGTAATGTATGTTTGACTATTATCCCTCAGCCAGTAAGTCACTGCTCTAATAGTGAAAATGTTCTCCTACTACACACAACAATGATCAGATAGCCTAGTGTAGACCCGTAGTCTACTTGGTAATTAATTTTCGCCACATTCGTGTACAACTTCATGTATAAAAGAGACTCCTTTACTCCAGGATTGCTTCTTCTGTTGCGATTGTGGTATTTAATATCGATTACAATATGCAGCAAAATGTAGGTTCCTGCTTTGGGGGTAAGGACGTGGCAAGTTTGAAGTTTCTTATTCGATACTGTCCATAATAAATTTATAAATCGAGCATAAATATAGAATTGAGTGAATTCTTGTGGTAACTTGTCTTCAAATTTTGTCAATAAATTTTTCATAAATACATCAGTTCTTCTACATTTTAAAACGAGATTTATGTCAGTTTTATTTTTTACTGAGCGGAATTTTGTGACATTTTTCGAAAAAGGAATAAGGGACATGTAAACAATACAGAGAAACTTCTTGAGCATATATTTATAGAACTTTTCATTTCAGTTTTTAAAAAAGGACTAAAAGGACATATGCAAATTCAAGATGAAGGATTGTCGTCTGCGAAATTCTCTAGTGCAATGTATTCCACTATAAACTGTTAGAACATTTGGCTATTCGGCCGGTCATTTTGGTGCAGTTTCCTTGACCTTGTTCCAAAAAAGGACACAAAGGACATCTTAAAATAAGGATGATCTTTGACAGCCCATAATGGAATTTAATGAGGAATAAATTCGTTAAACATTCTGAATCCGTAATTTTACTGTACATTTTTGGTACTTTTTGAACAAAGGACGAAAAGGACCCTATAAACTTTCCAATAGCGCATTCAAATATTCTATGAAAATAATCCTTGTTAAATTTCACTGAAGACATGTTATCACCGGAATTCGCTCAAGGAACGAAGTTCCTTTCGCTTTATATTATGTACTAATTAGCTATATAGTATGTACTAGCCTATTGGAAAATACTGTAATTTAAATGGATCTTTAGGAAAAGATACTTTTTGTAAAATGATAAACTTTTTTTAAGAAATTTTTCATTTACTCAATGTGTTTTTTTAAAAAAAAAGTATATTTTTAGATCCCTTTTATAAGAATATGTATTATATTTTCATGAAAAGGTCCCTTCTTTAGTGAGAGGCACTTCTTTAAAAGCTAATGTTTTTTTTAAGAAAAGCTAAAATTTTTAATAAGACGTGCTTTCTGTAAGAAAAAGCCTAAAAGTATGTATTTTGATGTGTTAACATCTATAGCGGCGTATAGGGACTGAATCTATCAAAGTCAGATTTTATGCTGCTGCTAAAACCAGATTTTATGCTGCTGCTAAAACCAGATTTTCTGCGACTGCGAAAGAGAATAATGACGTGTTAAACAGAAATGAGCGAGCAAGAGACCAATGAAAGAGTGGTGTGGCAGGGGTGAGGCAAACGAAATTGTGTCTATAGCGTATGTATTAACATAATAATGTATGTATGTACATGTGTCTGTTGCTCTTGTTGAACGGAGATATAAAGCATAGCCATGCAAAATTTCATTGCTTGCGCAGTCGACGTATGGTGACACACTAATACGTCAGCTACTTCGTACAAAGTATGTGTGATGTTGTGTGTTTGGCTGTTTCGTTGTTGTTGCTATGGCCAAACAAAGCGAGTCATTTGATGTTCAGTATTGCCCGGTGTATGCAAGAAAACTATTTTTTTTATTTTCCAATGTAACATTTACTAATGTGTTCGTAGAAATCGAACATGTACCGTGTAGCAAAAGGGTGTTAATACATCATCCGTGAGTTCGAACACTCATTGATTTTTTTTTTTACAAAGAAGTACTTTTTTTTAAGAACAGGTACTTTTTAAAGAAGTGGTACTCTTTTTACAAAAAGGTTATTTTTTTAAGAAAGTACTTATTTTCAGAAAAGTTACTTATCTCAAGAAAAGAAAAGGAAAGGAATTACTTTTTTTAAGAAAAGGTAGTTTTAAGACATAGAATTTTTGTAAGAAAAGGTATTAATTTTAAGAGAAGGTATATAGAAAAACTTTTTTTCCTAAGGGACATGTATAATTTTAAGAGTAGGTACTTATCTCAAGAAAAGTTATTATGCTTTACAAGAAAGATGCTCTTTAAACAAAATTTAGTTTTCTGAGAAAAGACAATTTTGTTGTAAGATAATGTACTTTTTTAAGAAAATGTACTTATTTAAAAAAATTACTTTATTTAAGAAAAGGTACTTTTTGTAAGAAAATTTACTCTTTTAAGCAAAGGTACTTCTTTAAGATAAGGTATTTTTTTAAGAAAATGTAGATTGTTTAAGAATATCAATAGGTATTTTTTTGAGAAATTTTACTTTTTTAAGAAAACACACTTAAAAAAATGTTCTTTTTTTAAACTTCTTTCACTTTCTATACTTGTTTTTATTAGGTTCAAAACTACAATATGTAATAAACAGGCTCCACCTAGAAAATTTCCCTTTAAAAAAAATATCCTCCGATATGTTAGTCTAGGCACAAACCAAACCAAAAGAACGAATGTAAGAGTGTAAGAGTAAGTGTGCTGCCAAATGTAATTCCATGCTCAGGGTTGTATTTCATGGATTTGCCAATCTTGCACTTTGGCTTCTCTAAATTTACTTTTTATTGGGTTTAAAACTACAATATGTAATAAAGAGGCTCCATCTAGAAAACTTCCCTTTAAACCAAACCAAACCAAAAGTACCCAATATAGTTGATATTAATGGATTGTAATAAAGTAGTTAAAAAATAGTTGTTTAAAATTTTTTCATTTGGCCCCCATCCCGCAAGTTGCGACAAGGAACTTCGTTCCAAAAACACCCCTAAAACAGGGTTGTAGCGAGTGAAGCTGTGCTACAAAAATTTTCCACAGTGTTATAAATCGTAACAACTTTCCTTCAGTTAATGGATTTTGTTTGTGATTTACCAAGCTTTCAGTAGACAAACCGACAAGCGTTTATCGATTTAAAACTATAGCACGGATTATGTTCATTCAAATCTCTTTCGAATTTTCAAAAGTGAATCTAATAATTAAATTCTATCAATATTTAGTCGGACCTTAAATTATAATTGATATTGTATTTGGAATTGTATTAAAAATCAAATATTTATAAATATTTTACATTACATCCTATGAATAAACAGGAGCGAACTTCTCACACCCACTGAGCTATTTGCTTCCAAGTTGTAGACTCATTGATTGATTAAGTTACCAACAACCTTTTCCCGTTTCTATATAAAAGAATTTTGGCTGGAATTTAATGGCTTTTATAAATCCTTGAATTAAATCAATTAAAATGTCAATTTATGCAATGTAAAAGTTTGTACGAGATTTCAAACTTTTGGGCAAATTAAATTCGATTACTTTAAAATTTTCGCAACAATCAACACACGTGTATAACATTTTACTTCGGTATGTGACTATAGCGGTGTGACTATATGTGTTTATTCTACACCCACACATCCACAGCAAATATATATATCTGTATGTACACGCACTGAAAATTAAATTTTTTGATTGAAAAAAAAAAACTTGCGCTGCTTGTAATTGAGTAATAAAATTAATTGTATAAAAATTTCGCTTATTCCATTAAGTATTTTATGGCGTTAAAAAAAAAACTTTATCAGCACATATAATAATAAAATGTCACCCTGTTTTAATGAATACACAAACACGTCCAGAATACTTACGAGTGCTAGTGTATGTGAGTGTAAATACTGTTTGATTTTTATTAAATTGCTTCACTCCTCATGTGCAGTGATTCGTTGCTAATGCAGACTGATTTTTATTTAAATAAATTAAAATTTATTTTAATTAGTTCAAGATTTTAACACTGAACGGATTTACCAAATCCTGAGTTTTTGTGTGCAAATATTTTTTGAACAACTTGGTTGGATACGAGTATATTGGAAATTGTGTGTGCACTGTTTACTGGTTTACTGAAGCAGCATTTGAAACAAGTGCTGCATTTCGAGTGAATACATTTTATACCTTAAATTTATTTTTAATTGAGCTCATTGGAATTTGTTCTTTTTCCCATCTTCGGGAATGGAAAAAAACGTAGCATCGCAGTTGACGTCGACAGTCCATGGATTTTAATTTAATTCGATTTTATGTATCCGGTTTGAAAGGTTTTTGCAATTGCTGAATATGTCCCTTCATGATGAAGGAAATATTAAAGAAAGGAAAAAAAAACAATTTTAACAAAAAATTAAACAGGACGTCCTGCGTCAATTGAAAGGGGATTAAAGATATTTAAAGTAAAAAATGTCAACTTTTGAGAAACGACAACATAATCGTAACTACATTTTAAATATTGTAATCAATAAATTTAAAATTGTACACACTAATTTATTTGCAACATATATTTATTATCGCGGCCAATTTATATATTTCACACAATCTCTTATAAAATTCCTTATGATGGGAATACACGATACTTCAAATTGATGCGATTGTTTATATGATGTAGTAAAAATACAGTTGTATGCTTGATCAATCAAAGAAAATATCAAAATGATTTTAGTATTTTGCTATGATTGACGTTGGTGATGTATAGTGTAAAGAGCCACATCCACGACTTTTATAGAATTTCACAAAAGGTTATCAAGAATGAAGGTTTGCTTCCCCTTTCAACAGAAAACAACATGTACAACAAACAAGTCTTAAAACAAACAAAACTTAAAAAAACTATGAAAGTTTATTTTACTCCATATCCTACAAATAAATAACGCAAATTTGTGTGAATGAAACATCGGGGTAATTCCACACATTATCAGCTTGAAAGAAATGAAAACATTTGATAATAGCTTTGATGTTCCGGAAATGGTTCAGAAATTATTATGGCACGATGGTGCTTAAAAATATGGATTTAGATGTAAGAACTTCACAACATAACAACAGCAAAAACAATTGAAGCGGTTGTAAAGGAATTACTTGTTCCTTAATTCCAAAGACCCATAATATGCATATGAGCCACTTCCATAGAATCAGTTCCATACCAGTATAAAATTCGAGCAAAATATGTGCTTCTCAATAAACACAATTTATTTGCAATGAGTTGACATTCTATTCAAAAACGATGTACAAGTAGACAGTCAAAATATATCTTCACTCAAATTCCAACAAACAAAACGAGTGAAACTCCAGCCATTCTCTGCTCTTACACTCTTCATTGAATATTTCAATATACGAGGAGGTTTTTGATAGTTTTATTGTATATAACTATAGAAATTCCAACCATGTTGAAGTAAAATTACATAAACTATGCAAAACATATGAAATAATCAAGATATGAGGCGAGAGAGAAATGCGTTTGAGTGAAATATTGGCACTTTTTGGTTCTCTTTCACCAGGGTTGCCAAACTGCGCACATCATCTGGTTGTCTAACTCTTGATCGTCTTTGTTCTATTTATTACAAAGACGATCAAGAATTAGACAACCAGAATATGAGAGCAATTTGGAAACCCTGGTAATAGAGAACCAAAAAGTGCCAGATATTTACTCAAACGAATTTCTCTCTCGTCTCATATCTTGATTATTTCATACTTTTTGCATAGTTTATGGAATTTTATTTAAACATGATTGGAATTTGTATAGTTATATACAATAACACTATCAAAAAGCTGCTTGTGTATTGAAGTATTCAATGAAGAGAGTAACAGAGGGGCCAGAGAAGTGCTAGGGTTTCACTCGATTTATTTGTTGGCATTTGAGTGAAGAGAAATTTTGACTGTCTATTTGTACATCGTTTTTGTTTATTATACAATGGGGATTTTTTTGGAGGCGAAGATCTTTAGTTGCCGACACTGTTTTCTGTGACAACCGATTTGACAGTTCTCGGTTGTTTTGAATGAGAAATATTGACAAACCCAGCAAAGGTTTTAAGGACAACGATTTTCGCATATGCACTTGAAATGCCGTCGGTGGTGCATTGGTTAGTATGCGCGGCTCTAGTGCTTGAGAACATGAGTTCGATCGCTGTTCAGACCACTTTACATTTCTTTCGACGACGGTCATCTCGCTTAGTGATGGCGCCACTATCAAGTACTTAGCCATGAAAAAGCTTCCCAAAATACCGTTCGGACCCGGTGTAAAATTATAGGTCAAAATAAGTGAGTGTAAAACCAGAACGTGCACAGCTTACTGGTTTGCGAGAGGCTCTTCCTAATCCCTCCATGGGATGCAAAGGAAACCATTTATTTATTTACACTCCGGTTCACTTATTTAAAGGCACTAAAAATTCCATATTCAGCAGCCTGTATCTTTTGCAATTTGCAACCGATTGCAGAATTATAAAATGGAAATGGAAGCTCGACATCTTGAGATGTAACAACATGAGAATATAATAAAAATCATGACAATAAGGTTTTCTTAACTAAGGAACATTTTTAGAGCAATTTATAAAAAAAAAAGTCAAAAAATGTGCTATTGTTATCTTTTTCACTTGAATAAAGGCACTTTAAATAATTTTAATGAAAAACTGGTTTTCTTATTTTTATTTATATATATTTTTTTAATTTATTTTACTTTATTTAAGAACTATTAGTAATGGGTACAACCCCCTTTGTTTTTAATAACTTCAAATATATATGGGTTTTCATTGAGAGATAAAGAGAATTTATGCAATCCAACGAAATTTGATTCCAAGCATCCTTAATGGCCTGAGTTGGTGACTGCTTGCCATCAAGTTGTCTACCTCCTTCATAGACCTTACGAGATAACCAACTCCAGACATTTTCGATAGTGTTTAGATCTGATGAATTGGGTGGCCAGTCAAGAATATTAACATTTTGGCTTGAAATGAACTCCTTTACTACTCTGGCGTTGTGTATAGGACCATTATCCTGTTGCACTATCCAATATATGGGACCAACTAGTTTACTGAACTTCGGAATAGCCGATTCCAATGACGTTTTATAGTTTACACCAGTAATTTTTGCACTTTTAAATTCAAGATCGATGGTGCCATAGAACGTAATAGCACCCCACACCATAACGCCGCCCTCTCGGCTGTGATGTCGGTTCAAAAAACGCTTTTCTTTGCGCAGATCATGGATCAATAATAGTTGTAGCCATCAAACCCATCTAAATTAAATTTCTTCTCATCCGTAAATATACCCGTTCTCCAGTCATTTAAATGACCTCTTGGCTGTACATCCCATACCATGTAGTCTCTTGCGAATTGAAGCCGCATGTCCTTACGAGGAGCATTAAGTGGCGGCCTTTTTTTTGTAATTTCAGGTATTTAAGATACTCACAGCTCCTAATTACTCTGTGTACTAATGACTTCGTCGCTTCCACTCCAGCTTGAGCTCTTATTTTTGACAAGGATAAGGCAGAATTAGAAGCAATTCTGATGATTTTGCTTTTCTTATACGCAGTTACAGACAATGAAACCCTTCCTTTAAATTTTTTTCAATACCCCTCGGGGTCCTTGATGTAATTGGCGACAAATGTTGGGCTCGGTAAAATTTTTTAGCTATTGCGCGTTTAGAATATCCTACAGAAGGGTGAACATCGATTTTAGCTTTTTCCGATAGATTTAAAATTTTTTGTTTTGCCATTTTGACTCGTAAAATGGTTAAGATGTAATATATTGTAATAAACAAACGATAGCTGCAAAAAATAATAAAAAAAAAATTGTGTCCCATAACATCCCATGAAGGGATTGGGGAGAGCTTCTCACAATCAGTGAGATGTGCGCTTTCTAGTTTTACACTCACTGATTGGGACCTACAGTTTTACACCGGCTCCGAACGGTTTTTTGAGAAACATTTTCATGGCTAAGTACTCAATAGTGTCGCCATCACTAAGCGAGGGGACCGCAGTCGAAAGAAATGTAACGTGGTCTGAGCAGGGATCGAACCCACGTTCTCATGTACAAGAGCCGCGCACACTAACCATTGCACCACCGACGGCCACGCAAAAAATTATCGCTGACTTTAAAAATAATAAAGTGCCTTTATTCAAGTGAACCGAAAAAAATAGCACATTTTTGGACTTTTTTATAAATTGTTCAAAAAAAGATCTTTAGTCATGATTTTTTGTATATCTCAAGATGTCTAGCTTCCATTTCCATTTCAAAATTCTGCAATCGGTTTCAAATTGCAAAAGAAACAGGCTGCTGAATATGGAATTTTTAGTGCCTTTAAATAAGTGAACCCGAGTGTATTTTACATTCATATAATCCCTGAAAATGTTCATATTCGTGTATTTATTTTTAAATATTTTTGAAATTCATTCAATTTATGACATACAATTCAAATCGTTGATACGTTAATTCTCTCAATAAATTAAATGTCATAGGTATGGTTGCAAGTAGGTATTGAATGGTGGAAAGCATTGGTTCAATAATACCAGTTAAAGGCCATAGTATACAACATCCAACAAAGAAAAACGAAACTTGTGTTAAATACAATATACCAAAGATAAACGTCAAATGCACATTTAAATTTCACGAAAACGAAATGAAAAAGTTTAGTAAACAGTTCTTGGTTAATTTTTGTTAAAATTTCTCTCATTTCCATAAACATACGACGAAGAGTTTGAAATGAAACGTCAGATGAGAGAATTAATGTGTCTATACTTAATTCGTCTATGATTCAAATATACAATTTTCAGTTTTATGTTTTCTGAATAACTTGAAATTCTAACGCATTAGTGTATGAACACAATCGTGTTGATAACGTAGGCGTTGAAAATTTTTCCACGTATTCTTATGGAAGAAGTACAAGAGCTAGCGCTTGACGTCGCTTCTGGCGTAGACGACAACAATTACAATTCTTTTTATTTCCTTGGCGTCAAGAAAGCAGATTGTTGCCAGCTTAATGCAAAAATTACTATTTGTTGAACAATTTTTTCTATATTTCTGACAATTAAAATAAAATTATTTTGTAAATTGTAAATTTTTAATTTATATTTTTTAGGGTAAAAAAGAACTAGCACTTTTTGTCCTTCGGGCCTGTAAAAAATAATAATTTCAAAATAATTGCTGAGATTGGTGTGTGTATATTAGTGACCAAAAATTAAAAAGTGAACAAGGGTGCCAAATTTTGACGCCAAGTGATTGTGTTTATCGACAGCGTATTTAGACTTGACGCTAACGTTATCGCTCCAATTGTGGTTAAACGAGTATACTAACTCGCGGTTGAGAAAAAATAAAGACTTCTTCTATCGATAGAAAGAGTCAGTCATGACCTAATGCTAACAATTCAATAGGACTGTTATACATAGATTGCCAGCCCGTCCACAATTTACGTTTTTTTTACATTTTACGCGAGCCGTTCAAAACCAGACATATAGAAAGCTGTGCATCGGATAGCTGCAATTACCAGAGATAGCGATAGCCTACGAACATAACCTTACTCAGCTACTGGCACCGAACGCTTCAGTCAGTTACAACGTGAGCCGTGATACCGTGGTATACGGAGAGAGAGGAATTCCGTTTGTTTAGGAAGAAAAAACGGTGGTGGAAAGAACTCGAGAGTGAGAAAATTGAATCGCACAGAATGAAGAATGTGGCCCGTAAATACTACAGGAAGTAATATAAGGCCAAATGGCTAAGGGTCCTCTGTTATAGAGATAAGGATGGGAATCATGTCACAGGTATGCAGAATATGTTGGGCATACAGAGAGATCACTTCTCTGCTTTACATATCCCTGTAGACTTCAATATATATGAGGCTGTTGAGCAAATTCTGGACGATGGCGTTGAATGCAATCCTCCTAACCAGGTATTATTTCGGGCTAAACAAGCACTTCTGAGATAGAATGAAGATCTTCGAGAAATGAAGGTCCAACTAAAGTGTACGCCAAATAACTTTTTTTTTGAAAATGCTATAAAAAACACGGCTATGCGAATAATCGCCCAAGTGAAAATCGTCCAAAACGAAAAATGAACAATGACCCAAAATTTTTGGGTGTTTTTTCATTAAGAAAAAAGACCCAAAAAAGAGGTAAATCGCCCAAAAATTTAAGACCATTCGCCCAAAAATATAAATCCAATTTATGAATAAACGCCCACTATTTTGTGGTGAAATCGCCCAAGACTGTAGCGAACAACCGCCCAATTAAGTAAAAGCGCGATCATTCATCATGAACAAACACCCAAAAAATCCAAAATACCAAAATGCCCATACATGATGAACAATCGCCCAATTTTTTCCCATATTTTTTGGGCGATTGTTCATGTTTGGTTTTTGGGCGATTTTCACTTGGGCGATTATTCGCATGGCCAAAAAAAAAACTACTGAATATTTTCTCAAATTTCTTTTTTTATTTGCAAGTACAATCCTTCCGGTTAATAATGGAAAATAATTTCATTGAAATGGCTGCCTCGACTGGCATGCAGTAGCTTACACGATCGGTCCAATTTTTAAGCACATTATCGATTGTGTGCAGCTGTAGTTCACCAATGGCTTCACGAATATTGTCCTTTAAAGCGTCAATTGTCTCTGGCTTGTCGGCGTAACACTTATCTTTCACGGCCCCCCACAAATTATAGTCCAACGGTGTCAAATCGCTGCTCCCAGGACTTTGTATGGCGTCATACCAAGATATTTATGCAAAATTCGTCTCAATGATGTCTCCGAAATGTTCAATTGTTGAGAACGACGGTGAATTGATGTTGATGGCGCTTCACGCACACTTTCTGCCACAGCAGCAATATTCGCGGGTGTACGCACTACTTTTGGCTTTTCACGCTTTGGTTTATCGATGCAGATGCCAGTTTCTTTCACTTTTTTCACAAGATAACGAACATACGGAGCTGACGGTGCTTCTCTTCTTCCAAAATCCGTACGCAATTTTCGCACACATTCTGCAACATTACCATGATTTTCAAAGTAATGTCGTAATATTTCCCAGCGTTGTTCAAGCATATACACAACCATATTCGTTCAGCGGAAGGATAAAACTAATTATCAGTCAAATCAAACAAACATGAGCTAAGTGTTACCATTCACTTAATAAGCACTAGTTGAAAAAAAAAACGTTAGATGGCGGACCCGTTATATCCGACACTCATAAACCTATCTTGCTTTATGGCACAGAATCCTGAGTCATATCGCATGCTGATGAAACAACACTTAATTTAGATATTGTTTTTAAAAAGGAAGTTTTGTAAAATGCGCCCTCATGCATCCTAGGAAACCCTATAGCTATTTGAGTTCAATATACAAATTTTCTTGAGCGGTTGTTTGGAAAAATGCTAATGGAAAATTAACCAAACAAAATGCAAAAACAAACTTAATACAATTAGGAATTTCCCTCTATGCAAGTGTTGGAAAAACATCGCGAGCAAAACGCACAAGAAGACAATTGCAAAAACCTCTACCCATCCCCAGAGGAATATCGGTTCCCATTAGACAAGATTTTTTTTGTTGCCTAAAAGACTGGATGCATTTTGGAAAACTTCATTTTAAAAAACTATATCTCTATTAATACTTTAGAGATATAGAATGATCTTGAGCTTGAATAATAAAAACAAATATAATTTTGTTTACATAAACAGAGGAACAGGGGAAAATAATTCCGAAAATATATATATTTCGTTTCAAAATCTAAATTAAATTAAAATGTATTTTAGATGTTAGTTTTATTACAAATTCAAAAATTCCAGCTTTCGGGCTAAAATTTCGTTTAACCCACATTACGTGCGAGATCCCATCACCGAAATATGATTAGTCTTTCAGAAGCCTGATGATGGCATATTAATATCATCAGCTAGATTTTCATAACTGTTCACAAAGGACTTTAAATTTAAAAGAGTGCATATTTTTTCTGGAATGACTCGTACAATATATCTATACCAACATCAACACCAACACCCGCTACTAATGGAAACTTATAAAACAATGAACAAAAATTGTGTCAACATTCGATAAATAAAACGAATAAGTTCGCAATGAGACGCAAAAGAAAGACTTCACTATTGATAAAAAATATTAATTTGCATTGAATCCCCAGAATTTATTTTATGTGAGATGCAATTTTTCGATTCCGAATTGCAAAAAAATATGCAAATACATATCGAAATTCACACAAATCTGGTACATAAACACAACTGCAACATAAGTCTGTCGAATGTCAACACACGTGACGGTATCTATAGTTTGGTATGTTGTGTGCTCGTACTGACAGTGTGACACTCACGAAAAACCTTTCATCCATTCTGTTATACAGTGTTACCAGCCGATCAAATTGCATAAATTTTGATAAAGAATTGCATCAAGTATGTAAAAAAGAAAACTGGTTTCCCAGTACATCCCATGAAGGTATTCGGAGAACCTTCTCACAACCAGTTAACTGGAATGATCACAGAATGGAATGTGCTTGATGACAAATCGATTTCTTACCATAAATATAAATATCGGATTCCAGTTGAACACGCTGCAAAATACCGGCCTCTCTAACATATTCTCCCAAACATATTCTGCAGGAACCACATATATGTTTGGACCACAATTCAAACATTCATTTGTTTGCAAATCCCAAACTTACTTGTACTTAAATGCAAACAGTATCTTTGATTTCAATACATATGTATTATTTATTATAATTAATTTTATAAATATAATTCCACATTTATAAATAATTAATACAAAAAATTAAAAGATTTTAAACGGCCCATTTTACATTTTCTTTCATGGAATGCATTATTTTTTTTGTCCTCATGAAATGAAAATCTGCTGTTCTTTTGCCTCTACTTCCTTGTTTCCCTGTTGTCTCTCACGTTTTTGTTTTCAGAAGGTTTCAACTATGTGTTGGTTATCACTATGCGTTGGCACACATTTGTACTTTATATAAAGTACAAATATAGTTCATACAAGCCAAGCGCGGATTAAGTACTTTTGTTTGTTTTTATCATACTTCTTCCACAAGTGTTCCGCCATTCCGATTTTCTCAGTAAAAGCTCGGACAAACATCACAAACCATTTAACCCTCCGAGCCTTCTTACATTCTTTTTTCACTGATCAAGCGCTTTTGGTATCCTCTGTCCGATGGACCATTGATCACTGACTGAGAGAATAATGAAAAAATACTCTACCGTTGCCTCATTTATTTTCTTCCTCTCTCGAAAGCATAAACAGTGCAACAAATACAGCTGTCACACACACAGATATATTTCGGTCGCAAAGACATATATTATAACATATTAATCGTTATAGCAAATATATTATACTTGTGTCTAAACACATTGTGTTTGGTATTCAATAGTACATGATGGAGATACAATGATCAATAGATTATAATATATATTTTTGTGAGCAAAATATACCTTTTTTTGTTGAAAACTGCTGAAACCAAAAACTTGACAGGCAACATAGAAACAAAAAAGCAGCAGGTCTTCAATTAATGAAACCAATGCTTGCAAACATATACATGTTTCCTGCAGTATGTTGCTGGGGTGGCTTTTTTCAGCATGTAGTCGACAGGGTAACGAGGGCTCTCACAAAATCGAGACAACTCTCTACTTCAAAATTTAGTCCAAGCAAAAAGGAGAATACGTCCTGGTGGTAAGAGAACTTTCGAACATCAATTAGTCATATTGGAAACTATTTAATAGGGCATAAAAAAATGGTTTCCCATTACATCCCATGAAGGGACTGGGGAGAACTTCTCACAATCACCGAGCTGTGCACTTTCCATTTTCCACTCACTGATTGGGACCTACAGTTTTACACCGATTCCGAACGGTAAATTGAGAAGCTTTTTCGTGGCTAGATACTCGATAGTGTCGCCGTCACTATGCGAGGTGACCGCCGCCGAAAGAAAATTTGAAGGATGTCATGTACAAGGGCCGCGCACACTAACCATTGCACCACCGACGGTTAATAGGGCATACACCCTGAAAAATACCGGCCCCAGCAACATATTGCAGGAACTATGTACATGCTTGCAAGCATTGTGTTCGTGAATTGAAGATCTGCTGCTTTTTTTTTCTTTAGTGTCTGTCACGATTTTGTTTTCAGCAGTTTTCAACCAACAAAGCTACCTTTGGTCTCAAAACTATATATTATAATCTATTGATCGTTGTGTCACCAATATGTAATATTGAATAGCTAACACAATGTGTTTGAACACAAGTGTAATACATTTGCGATATCGATTAATGTGTTATAATATATATGTTATTAATTATTGTGTCCCAAATATGTCATATTGAATAGCAAACACAATGTGTTTGGGGACAAGTATATTATATTTGCGACAAGCTACAAAACGTTATATTTGCACCTAAACAACAAAAAACGAAAAAAAAATCAACGTGTAGTGTTCGAGGGACCAGGAGGACTGGGAGAGGTCCAAAATGGAGCTTAGCCGTTATAAAAATATGTTCAGAGTGGCGAAGAGAAACTTTTCGATTATCTTCCGTAAATCCACAAAATATGTATCCTCACTAATAAACTGTCGTCAGCCAACACGAAGATAGAGTACATGATGAACTGTTCAGGAGAGTGGATAATCGTTCGAGCCGGTATTCGTTCAATCTCCTTATGAGTATCCATTTTCCTGGCAACTCGATATCTGAGGAGGCCAATGTAAGTACACAGATTTCCCATAGATCAGAAATTGTCAGGAATATTGTTATTTAATCTGGTGCGGTGGTTAGGCACACCTCTAAAATAAGTTGTTTCTCCAAGTCTGTGGAACCTTGGAGTAAATACTTTTGAGGATGGCGTGGCAACAGAGTTAAGTGACAAGTATACCATTGCCCTAAGGACCTTCTCCAGGGTAGCTTCCGGATTTTGTGACAAATGGATTGTTGAATCTGGACTGGGTCTATACCCGCCCCAGACTAAGCTAGATCATTTTACCGACAGGTGGCCGTCGGTGGTGCAATGGTTAGTGTGCGCGGCTCTTGTACATGAGATCCTGGGTTCGAACCCGGCTCTGACCACCTTCAAATTTTCTTTCGGCGGCGGTCACCTCGCATAGTGACGGCGACACTATCGAGTATCTAGCCATGAAAAAGCTTCTCAAATTACCGTTCGGAATCGGTGTAAAACTGTAGGTCCCAATCAGTGAGTGAAAACTGGAAAGCGCACAGTTCAGTGATTGTGAGAAGTTCTCCCCAGTCCCTTCATGGGATGTAATGGGAAACCATTTATTTTTTATTTTAAAAAAGAACTACCTTGGAATATATCAGTCAGAGTGTGCTAAATACGCGGATAATATTTTGGCAGGAAGCTTAATATAAACCCCAAGATACTAAAAACAGCCAAAAAAATAGACGACATACCTGCAACCAAGTCCCGGGGGACAATATTTCTGTCCTCAACATCTACCCAGGACTACCGCAAGATATTCACCGGTAGATTTCATATAACTTAAGATCGGGTAAGCTGGCAAGCCTGAGAACTAGATTCTATCTGAATGTCCCTTACTACATGTAAACATATCTCGCAACGAAGCTCCTATGTGGTGATAAAGGATAGGTGGATAAGGGGCTCAGATTGTGTAAACAAATGAAAAATCTAGCCAACATTGGATAGGAGAAGTTCCACAAATCTTCTGCCTCTATCCATGATGGAACACTGTCTGATTGCAAGGCATTCGAAAATACTGAAGGTCATGGAAAATGAGTTTTGCAGAAGTTGTTATGAAGAGGAATTTGAAGAACCTACTGAGGAACGGCTCAGCGCTTTCTACTACTACTACTTCTTTAGGGACCTGGGAGAATTATCTCATTTAGGTGTTAACGGAATCTTGAGCGTCTTGGAGAAATCTGAATGATTGTCCTGTGAAGCTAAATCTCGTTTGAGCGTGGAATCAGAATGCACTAAAAACTATACTGTAATCGTTCAGCAAATGCCAACAACACCTAACCGAAACTGGCAAATGGATGCATAGATTGGTTCATGTGCACTATACGGGTCGCTCAGTTACATTGAGCAAAAGAATTGTGACTTTCCGTTAGTAAAATTGATGTGCATACAAATTAAGAGGCTTGACTTCGGTCGCTCGTTTTTAATTAATAACTGTGTTCATCTTCGTGACGATGATACCCAAAGGGCAACGAAATATTGAAGAATAGAATTATTTAAAAAAAAAACGACCAAATGCTCGAACATTTTAATTTAGAATACAATACGAAAGGTCGGATAAATCATAATTTTTGTTTTTTAATATTAAGAGTTATCTAACACTGGTTTCTTCTATATCGCACCAGGCGTATTAGAAGTGTGTTCACCCTATCATTTCCGAAATTTTGTAGATTGCAACCACTGTGCATCGCAACCAAACAAAGTCATACGCCTTAACAAAAAGTATCAGCCAAAAATCGAAATATAATTTATTCTGTTTCAGTATCATTGCATCTTTGTTGTTGTATGTTCATTGAGTGTGCATATTAATAAATATGTATACACATTTTTACGGTTTACATTGATTTTTCCCGGAACTCGAACAAAAAGTGGTAAGAAGAGATTCAGGAAATGCACACATATGACGAGTATCAATAAGAGGATCAACGTTTTGCTGACAAATTAATTTTCTTTTCAAAAGATTAGTAACAACAAACAACTTCGTAGTACAGAAGTTTTTCCTTGGAGTTAATGCCATATTTTACTGTGTCTTAGCGACAAATTTAAAAGAGATACAAGGATTTGCATTTTAAGCGGCACCAAAAAAATTCAGCTACGTTTTGCATTTTGGTGAAGTTTGACAACTTTGTGACCTAAAATGGATATTCACATAAATTACATGGCAGACAACGCATATTATGACAAAAATTCTCCAATACTTCGCATAATTCTTTCATATTTGTATTTCCGTATAGACAACAGTTACTTATACCACCTCATTTTGAAATTATCGTCAACTTCCTCATCATCATCATCATTACTTCCAGATGTCGTGTATAAAACTAACAAGCTGTTCTTGCTTTCGATGACTGAGTATTTTTCATTTTCATTTTGCTTTCTGCCCGAACACCTCTGAATTTTTAGCATTTCAAGCTGATTTTTTTTCCCCATAATTTACCTTTAGCTTCTTAATAGGCTATAACTGAAGTTGTGTGATGTGAAAAAAGGGGACGTATAGGTGTATCTTTACATATGTATGTGTTAATACACTGAACACATATTCGCATAAATTACCAAACAATTATTGCGATTTATGCTTGAAATCATTTTCCCACACATCTGTTTCTTGTGTTACCTTTTGTGTTGCATGTTTGCAAATACAGTGCACTGCCATGAAATTGTGAATGATAATGAAATCAAATATGACACAGGTTCACGTAACCGGACTTCCAAAAATATTACTCAAAGTAAATCAACAGTTTGTTCGTCATAATGTGCACGATTATGAATTTTTAAAAACAAAAACAAAAATTCATTTCAAAAACATATCTATTTATAGTGAACATACATGGGGTTTTTGATGTGTTAACATCTATACGCGCGCCTCTAGGGCAGTAAACTATAAATTTAATACATACGCAAGTGTTAGGTTTGTAAGAGTAAACCATCGTTTGTTTGTTCGTTGCTTGGCAGTCGGTATTGAAAGTGATTATTGGGCGATTTTCATATAATTTTCCCACGCGATTTTCTCCAGAAATTCATAGCCGATTTTATTAATTTTTGGATTAAAAAGCTAGTGCGGGTTTCGACGAAGAGTTTAGGCCAAAAATTAAGTCGATCCGATATCGGCGAGCCGAGATTGAAGTGTCTTAATTTGGAGTAATATTAAAAAAGTATTTTTGATGCTCTTCGGTTATATCGTACGAATATAACAATGTATGTATGTATGTACAAGTGTCTGTTGCTTTGCATTCTTTGACTTTTGTGGGAATAAAACAAAAAGTATTGAGCAAGAAAATAATGACACATGTGCTTGCACTGGGTCTTTAAATAATTTTAAGTATTAATATTATTTAACTGTAACGTCATCATATGATTGAACGCTGTTTTTTATTTTCCAATGTAACATTTACGAATGTGTTCATAGAAATCGAACAGGTACCGTGTAGCAAAAAGGTGTTAACACATCCCCCGTGAGTTCGAACACTCATTGGATTTTTTTTAGTTTGCATTGGATTTTAATTTGGATTACTTTATCCAATACAAATGCCAAAGAATTACCATTGTTCGCAATGACAATTAAAAAATTTTGAATTTGCAGTTACTCTGGCAATGCAATTGCAGATTGTAGAATCGCATGCCAATTCTAATGAAATATGGGAATGCTTTTAATTGTTTTGAGTTTAGTTGACTGCTTCCAATTCTGTTTTTAAAGTATTTTGTATTTAATGGTTTGTGAATTCGATAGGTATTGCCTCATAGTACTTTCAAATTCATAAACCTGTTCTGTACAAAATAGTTGAAAACCAAAACAGCCAGATATGAAGGAAATGCTATGAAAATATTCATAATTGTCAAAAGTGTTTAATTTTTTTTCAGTTCGCATTTGTAGATGTAATTCACATCAAACCACAAATTATTATAACTACATAGTTACAAATATTACTAATTATTGTAACGACGATCCTTATCGTAAATTGCGGGATGGGGGCTAAATGATAAAAAATTAAACAACTTTTGATGTCTTAACATCTATAGGCACGGGTAGGGACTTAACTCACAAAGCGAATACATCCAAACCCAATTTTTCCGAATGCGATAACACAGACTGTTTGGCGTTAAACTCCTCCGAAACGGCTCGACCGATTTGTATGAAATTTTGTGTGCCTATCGGGTAGGACTCAGAAACATCTATTTTTCATACCCCCAAATGGTAAGGGTGGTGGCCGTCGGTGGTGCAATGGTAGTGTGCGCGCCTCTTGTACATGAGATCCTGGGTTCGATCCCTGCTCTAACCACCTTCAAATTTCTTTCGGCGGCGGTCACCTCGCATAGTGACGGCAACACTATCGAGTATTCAGCCATGAAAAAGCTTCTCAAAATACCGATCGGAATCGGTGTAAATCAGTGAGTGAAAAACTGGAAAGCCCACAGCTCAGTGATTGTGAGAAGCTCTCCCCTGTCCCTTCATGGGATGTAATGGGAAACCATTTTTTTTTTTAATGATAAGGGTGACCCACCCCTATATACAACACAGATTTGTCCGACTGCAAAACACAGATTGTCAAACTGCGAAAATAACACACACTGATGTAGCGGCAGGGAATAGTTGTCTTGTGTGGGTGCGGAGCACTCTCAGAACAAAGTGAATAATGACGTATTATACGTATATAAGAATAAGATAGCAAGAGACCAACGAAAATTGTGTGAACTTGTGTAGCGTATGTACGAACATAACAATGTATGCATATACATGTGTCTGTTGCTTTGCATTGTCTTTGTTTTTTTGTGGGAATAAAACAAAAAGTATTAAGCAAGAAAACAATGGCACATGTGCTTGCAATGGTCTTTAAATAATTTTAAGTATAAATATTATTTAAATGTAACGTCACCATATGATTGAACGCTATTTTTTATTTTCCAATGTAACATTTACTAATGCTTTCATAGAAATGGCACAGGTAGCATGTCACAAAAAGGTGTTAACACATCACCCGTGAGTTCGAAGACTCATTGGATTTTTTTAACACTATTATGCTACCGTCGGTGGTGCAAGTGTGCGCGGCTCAGACCACCTTACATTTCTTACGACGACGGTCATCTCGCTTTGTTATGCCGACACTACCCAGTACTTAGCCATGAAAATGCTTCTCAAAAATACCGTTCGGAACCGGTGTAAAACTGTAGGCCCCGGTCAGTGAGTGTGAAACTAGAAAGCGCACATCTCACTGATTGTGAGAAGCTCTCCCCAATCACTTCACGGGATGTTATGGGACACCATTTTTTTATGCTACCACCCAGTATTGTCAAGTATATTGGGTACTTTTGCTTTGGTTGGTGTCTAGACTATCATATGTTGGGAAATTTCTTGTTTAATGGGAAGTTTTGTAGGTGGAGCCTATAACTAATATTTAGTATATATTGTAGTTTTGAACCCAATAAAATGTAAATTTAGAAAAGACGATTTGAAAGAAGTTGGAAAAATAATATTTTCTGAAAAAAGTGCCTTTTCTTAAAAAAAGTAAATTTCGTCAAAAAAACCTTTTCTTACAAAAAATACTTTATTTAAGAAGAAGTAACGTTGCTTAAAAAAGTAAATTTTCTTACAAAAACTACTTTTCTTAAAAAAAAAGTATTTTTTAAAATAAGTACCTTCTTCCATTACCACTTCGTCTTTAAAAAGTACCGGTTCTTAAAAAATTACTTCTTTGTAAAAAAAATCATACTCTTATGGATTTTTCTTACAGAAAGTGCTTCTTCTTAAAGGTAGTACCTCTTCTTAAAAAAACACAATGTTTTAATAAAACAATTACCTATCTTTAAAAAATTACCATTTCGGGAAAATATGATACATATTCTTACAAAAAGGACCTAAAAATATATTTTCCTTTAAAAACAAAGTCTAAAAAAATATCTTAAAAAAGTTTTTCATTATCAAGTATCTTTACTTCAAACTCCATTTAAATTATCCTATTTTTCAGCGGCCGCCTTAGGCGTGTTGGAACTAACTAGTATTTATATAATATATAGCGAATTAAAGGTTGCTACAACATCTTTTAAAACAATTAGATCTCTGGGTAAATAGTCGATACCATTCGTGAGCCAAAAACTTCCAACAAAGTCTTGGAAAATTTGACTAACAAGATGAGCTACTGCGAAGCCAGCAGCGGCAGCCACAACACATGAAATCCATAATTAATTGGAATATTTGTTATTTCTAATAAGGCCATAATATACCAAAAGAAATTAAGTTTAGTTAATTTTATTTAGTTCTTAAAGTGATACTTGTATTTGGACCACCCTTTACATTAGGATGCTCAAAAGATCGAAACACTTATTGTCGACCATATTAAGATGTTGAAAAGGTCGAGGCACATGTTGTCGACTTGTTTGTTACTAATGAATATTTGGAGTCATTTCTCGGGAGAATTGGAGTCAGGGAGAGTGTAGGATATTGAAGAGACAGTTTTGAAAAATAATCCTTCTAAGAAATAATTTCAGATCGAATCGTATATAATAAAGATCAGTGCAGTAATTTACAAGTTTATTTCACTGGTTGTGAGAAACTCTCCCCAATTCCTTCACGGGATGTAATGGAAAACCTTTTAATTTTTATTCTTTGTGATTTTGGTTGCCATTTCGTCAAATTTCTCTAGTTAGGAATGCCAGACCATTTTAGATATAGCTTTTTGATTGTGTTTGTCATATTGTGAATTCAATACAGATTTTACCAATGAATATTTGGAGTAATTTCACAGGTAACTTGCACGCATGGTAATGCTTCAGTCAATTGCAACGCGAGCTGCGACTGAGCGGTATAGGGAGAAAGGAAAGGAGGTAAACCGCCTTTTTAGGCGTAAGAAACGGCAGTGGAGAAAACGCGAGAGTGAGAAAATTGAGACATACAGAAGGAAGAACGAAGCTCGAAAATTCTACCAAAAAGTCAAAAACGGATCTAATATACATGGTTCAGGGCCCCCTTCTGTAAAGACAAGGACGGAAATCTCATCGCAGATGTTGGGAATATGGAGAGATCATTTCTCTGCACTAGTGGTATCTGAGATATCCAATGACGAGAAAATCGATCTAAATTTGGACGACGACGTCGATTGCCCCCTCCTAACCAAGACGAGGTCAGAACAGCTATTACCCGACTTAAGAACAACAAAGCCGCAGGGGCCGATTTATTACCGGCGGAGCTGTTTAAGGCTGGCGGCGATGAGCTGATAAGGTGCATGCACCAGATCATTAGCAAAATTTGGTTAGATGAATGCATGCCCGGCGATTGGAGTCTCAGTGTACTATGTCCCATATCTAAAAATAGGTGACCCGAGTATCGGTGACAACTACCATGGAATAAGCCTTTTATCCATAGCATATAAGGTTTTATCAAGTATAATGTGCGAAAGACTAAAACCAATTACTACTGATCTTATTAGGCCATACCAGTGTGGCTTTAGGCCTGGAAAATCGGAAACATACCAGATTTTCACGCTACGCCAAATACTGGAGAAGACACACCAAAAACAAATCGACACCTATCATCTCTTTATCGATTATAAAGCGGCTTTCGATAGTCCGATACGGGAGAAACTCTATGAAGCAATCTCTGAGCTTGGTATTCCTGCAAAACTCATACGCCTTTGCAGGATGACCTTGACGAACAGCAAATCCGCAGTGAAAAATGGTAAGGATCTTTCCGAACCTTTCCAAACTAAGCGAGGCCTCAGACAAGGCGACACCCTATCGTGCGATCTCTTTAACATCTTAATGGAGATCATTATGAGAAAGCTTCAGTCAACATGAATAAAACCATCAGCAGAAAAAGTCACATGCTGCTCGCGTATGCTGATGATATTGATATCATTGGACGCACAGTTAGAGAAGTTACTGCAGTGTTTTCGAGAATTGAGGAGGCAGGAAAAGTGGGTCTGACTGTAAATGAGGACAAGACAAAATTAATGGTTTCAACGAGGTGGTAGACGAACTTAGAAACCTCGGATCTGCGGTAAACAAAAACAACAGCGTCAGCCTTGGGATCAAGCAGAGAACTGTGGTTGCGAATGGATGTTATTTTGGACTAATTAAGCACTTTAGAGATAAAGCCCTCTCCCGAGTAACAAAAGTCCAACTATACCAGACTCTCATACTACCTGTTTTGCTTTATGGCGCAGAATCCTGGGTGTTACCCCAAGCAGACGAAACATCATCTTCGAGAGAAAAATACTCAGAGAAATGTATGGCCCTATAGCGCACACCGGCGAGTATCGGCGACGCATGAACCATGATCTGTATGAGCAATATCCCGACATTGACATAGTTAAGCGGATCAAAATAACGCGATTGCGCTGGCTAGGCCATGTCAGTAGAATGGATGAAGACGAACGAGCACGAAGGGGTTTCGAAACCGAACTCGAAGGAAGACGAAAAATAGGAAGTCCAAGACTCCGCTGGAGGGATCAGGTTGACGTATCCCTGCGTACACTTGGTATTACCAACTGTAGAGATAAGGCAAAAGGTCGAACTGTAAGGTCCCTGACCCCCCGGGGTTGTTAGTGACCGGATAAGTAAGTAAGTAAGTAAGTAGGATGTTGAAGAGATGTTTTGCCATATTTTTAGTTTCACAAAGGATAATTTATTCCAAACACTGGATGTTAAGGATATTTTCTATGCAATTCAAGATGTTGATGGTGTTTAAAATAGTCTTGTTGGAAAATGTATATGACTATACTCGACTATACTGTGGAATTAGCTATCTCACTTTTAAGAGGTAACATCAACAACTCATGTTCTTCCCATGAAAGTTGAGTCGGTCTAATGCATATAGTTGCTGTTCATCTCTTCCTATATCCAGCAATTTGTACTTGACATGTAAATTACACTTATTTACATTTCAAAAATATCTCGCAAAAAATCTTCTTATAGTATGTTTAGCTAAAAGGAATTGAACAATTTTTCTTTTGCTTTGAAGTAGTACAGAGGGGAACGAAATAAATTGGAAAAAAAATTTAAATAAAATAAGTGTTTATCTACCTTTCTACTTCAACGAGATTCGTGCAATGTTGTTATTTCGTTTATGCCAACACGCACTCATGCAAATTACATTACTTGAACATTTCGATTCCCAAATAAATGAGGTTTTTAGCAAAGGAAGAACCCAGACAAATGAAGCCAATACTTAGAGCCACAGCATCCGATAATCACTAAAGTGCTTTGTGGTATTGTTGAACTCAAGTTTAGTTTTCAATCAAATATTCGCAAAATAATATTAATTAAAGCAATTGAAATTCTTTGGAAAAATAATAATAATAACACAGCAATCATTGAATTCATCTATACTTATATTATATTACAATAAAATCCCCTCAATATTGAAATTTGTAAATAATTGAAAACCAAAATAATCCAAGTACAAAGTTAAGTTGCAACAATCAGTTGTATTCTGCTAGATAAATTAAACATTTACATTTACACTGAGAGAAAATTTAATATAAATCTAAATGAAATTGAATGTATTGACAATGTATTTGATTAAATAAATAAATCCGCCATGGGAAAAAATCTGTTCTATTTCCTATCGAGAATCATTGAGAGGAAAGTATAACAATCAATGTTTAGTAGTAAATCGTTTGATATTGAATCTCGTTTCATTCACAGAATCCAACAATTCATCGATAATTCTGATAACTTCGTGTTTTCAAGCGTCAATCATTCCTTTTGCCAAATGAACATCAGCGCTAACTTTGCCCCCCATAATTTTGCACAAATCCCGAAATGATGCGGATAAAATGAAAATCGAAACAATTTTAAATTTTCCCACATAACAACTTTTTAGCCTTGGATATGTGGCTTTTTCAAAGATTTTTTTCAGTGTTTTATCTATTTTCAAAAGTCTGCATTTGCATAAAATCATTTGCTTAACGACCATTTACAATTTCCCACAATCGTTGTTACTTATTTGTAAATAAATAGAAAAATGTTTTGGTTGAAACAAATTTTAGGCGACCAGCTAAATGCAAATGGGAAAATGAATACGAGGGTGCCAGTAAAATGCAATCAATATGTCGGGAAAATTCTAAAAAAAATTGTATCTTCTAGTTTAAAGGGAACTTCAAGAATTACCTACCGCATAATGGTAATGGGGTTTCAAAAGACCACAGCGATTTCGAATATAAACTGGAAACTGTTGAAATTGTATCAAATATCTTCCTCAAAATACACTCTGAAAAACGGACTCCGTAACATTTTCTCCCAAACATATTCTGCAGGATCCATGTATATGATTGGAACACATTCCAAACATTCATATGTTTGAAAGTTCCAAACTCATTTGTATTTAAATTCAGACATTATAATGTTTATTGGCAAACATGTGTTCTGTTACGTGTAAACATATGCGTGCTTCATCCTAAACATCCACTTACTTACGTGGAAGCATTGGCGTGTGTCTTCCCATACCTCCATATACTTACGTGGAAACATGTGTGTATTTCCTTCCAAACTTATATTATTTTTTTCTTCAACAAATAAAAATTATTTCCTTCTCATTTAATTCTTGTCTCTCACGGTTCTGTTTTCAGGGTGTTTCAACTTCGCCAAATGCCAAGTTATTGCACCTAAAACTGCACTTCATCTGCAATTTCAATACTTACTTACTTACTTATCGTGACCGGATGACAACCCCGGGGAGTCAGGGACCTTACGAAACGAACATAACATATTTCGCCAACCTGTTCGATCTTTTGCCTTATCTCTCCAGTTGGAAATGCCAAGTGTACGCAAGGATTCGTCAACCTGATCCATCCAGCGGAGTCTTGGTCTTACTATTTTTCGTCTTTCTTCGAGTTCGGTTTCGAAAACACTTCGTGCTGGTTCGTCTTCATTCAATACACATTCAGGAATATGTATAAATCACTGACTGAAAGAATAATGCAAAAAAAAAATTAGAAACGTACAAGTACGATAATACTGCGAATAATCTCTCTTTGTCCCTCTTTTATTCACCTGCTCTCGAGAGAGAATAAACAATGCAAAAACAAATCTGTGTTTGTATCATAAACACAGATCTATTTCAATCATGCAGTTACACACATACAAGTTTGAATGTGTCTAATCTCACCTTGTACCTTTTTTATTATCCTGCTCTCAGTAGAGATTAATAGTGCAACATATACAGCTGTATTTGTATCCCAAACACAGCTATACTTAGGTCACAAACACACATATTATAGCATATTAATCATTGCGTCTCCAACATGTAGTATTGAATAGCAAAGACTATGTGTTTGAACACAAGTATACTATACTTGCGAGAAGCGCAAAACACACGATATATAAAACAGACAGATTTTTCAGCGTGTAGATATTTAACAGTAACATGTAATGCGATGAAATTACTCGTACGCCCAAATGTCAGGAAAAAAAATTGTCAGGTCACTCCTACCGAGAATCAAGCCTAGGATCATGGACATGCTAGTCGTATGTACTACCATCATGCTCCGGCATCATGTAGAAGTAAATGGTGGTTAAATTTGAAGGGCTGATGTTGATTTTGAATAAAACACAAATTATTTAGGAAATTATTGTCATTTCTTTTAATTATGAAACTATGATATGGTTCAATTATGTATGGAACAAAATATCGGCCAAATGGCCGCCGCGACCTCGGCGGCACACCTCCATCCGATGGTCTAAATTTTCGATGACGCTGAGGCATAATGTGCCGTTAATGTTCTGCATTATATCATCCTTTAGCTCTTGAATTGTTGCTGGCTAATCGACGTACACCTTTTCTTTCAAAGGAAGAAGTCCAACGGTGTCAAATCACATGATCTTGGGGGCCAATTGATATCGCCACCACGTGAGATAGCACGACCATTGAATTTGTCCCGCAAAAGTGCCATTGTTTCGTAAACTGTGTGGCAAGGGGCACCGTCGTGTTGAAACCACATATCGTCCACATCAATATCTTCCAATTCGGGCCATAAACAGTTCGTTATCATCTCGTTATCATTGTTTGGCACGATGACGAGTTGAGGTGGACGGCACTTCAGCCACACTATCGGGAACAGCAGCAATATTTTCTGCAGTACGAGCTGTACGAGCATGCAGTGGTGCTTTCACATCTCCTACAGACCCGGTTTACCCAAATTTTTGCACTATTTTTCCGGTTGTACGCACATTTGGACGATTAAATTGACCGAAAAAATCACGAAGTGTACGATATGCATTTTGAGTTGAACGCCCATTTCCATAATAAACCTGAATAACTTTAACGCGTTGCTCGATTGTGTATCTTTCCATGGTTCAAATTGAGTTAGTCTGAAATTGAGAAATGTCAAATGAAATGCAGAAAAAAACTTGACGTTAAGGTGTGGTTCACATTCCAGAACGGCCCTTAACATTTAACCACCCGATACTAGCGCTGAATCACGCATATAGCGGCGCACATACAGATCACCGATGTCGTTTACATTCAACAGAGACCATAGATGGCAAATATTGGTGACAGAGGGTAAAGCCACGTATTCAATTCTTGAGAAGTTTTCGAATGAAATTTGTCATTTATCTGTGCACGGAAACTTCTGCTGCAGAGTGTTCCCATCTATCTCTGATTTACCTTGTAAACATTTCATGAATAATTCCTCTTCTTACTCAATTTTCCGTTTAAAGTATATGGTGTTACATTTACAGCCCAAGCAAAAATTTTCCTACGAAGCAGCTTTGGCATAACAACCTCGTAACTGATTTTGGGAATTGAGAAGCTTTCGGTTGACGAAATTTTCGATATTTTTCGAGCATGTACTTCTAACGGGAAAGGAAATTTGCAAGGAGCAACATATTGCAGAAACCATGTGTATGTTTGTAAACATTGTTTTCATGAATTGAAGATCTGCTCCTTTTTTGTTTATGTGCTCTCTTTCACGTTTTTGTTTTCAACAAAAAAACCCACATTTGGGCACAAAAAAGTATGTTATAGCCTAATAATCATTGTGTATCCAACGTTTAATATTGAAGACCAAACACACTGTATTTGGGCACAAGTATACTATATTTGTGACAAGCTACATGCACGGTATATTTACATCCTTGCAACAACAAAAGACAGATTTGTCAGCGTGAATCACTAAGATACACAGGAACTGATAATATAAATATGTATGTGAAATAGTATTCCTATACAACAAGTGGCATATTAGTACCACCATAATCCTATCTGCTCCACAAAAAGTACAGTCAGCCAACACTGACCATCCCTACGCCAAATTAGAGCAAAATATGTATGTGCTTCAAAGTGGAAAGATTTACATGTAAACTGTACAATTCTAATTTTGTTTATGGTAACTACTGTAAAGTATAAGTACTTTACTCTTGGTCGAAGTAGTTGTTGGGTTATCACTCCAAAACGAAGTTTATAGCCGAGATTAATAAAATGTTAATAAAAAATAGGCTTGCACATCCTTTCTTACGAAGAGTTTTACCCTTTATTCCTACTGATGCTCAACCCACTGCAGGCTTGCTCATCTGTTTCGATTAAGGCTTTGTTCGTATGTATGGTTGTCCTTCTATTGCTACGAAAAAATTACCGGACAACCTGATGTTCTAAGCCAAGTAACCTTTACCGCCCCTGCAGCCCAAACCAGCTTAGCGTCAATTATTACCGAACGTCAAGATTCGTGTAGGTGTACATCTCCTATTCACCGTACCTGACACCCAAACCTGCTTACCGGAAGTCAACACTCGTATATGAGCACGAGTTACTGAACACTTAAAAATTTTGTATTTTCCCTCTGTTTGGATGCAAATATAATGTGTGTTTTGAGTCGCATATATAATTTATAAATAAATAATTGGTTTTCCATTACATTGGAATTTGGGCGAGCTTCTCACAATCAGTGAGATGTGCGCTTTCTAGTTTTATACTCACTGATTGGGACCTACAGTGTAACACCGGTTCTGAACGGTGTTTTGAGAAGCTGTTTCATTGCTTAATACTCGATAGTGTCGCCGTCACTATGCAAGGTGACCGCCGCCGAAAGAAATTTAAGGTGGCCAGAGCAGGGATCGACCCCAGGAGCTCATGTACAAGAGGGGCGCACACTAACCATTGCACCATCGACCGAAATATAATTTACTTGTGTCTAAACACATTGTGTTTGCTATTCCACAATGATTAATATGTTATAAAACATGTGTTTGCGATCCAAATACAGCTTTGTTTGTGATACAAATATAGGAGTATTTGGTACACTGTTTTCTTCCGTTTTTTGTTGTCGCTATGCGCTCTGAGAGCCAAAGATAGATTTTTTTTAGCCTAAGTTGATGTTATTGCAAGTATATAACTGTATTTTTGCATTATTCTTTCAGGCAGTGATTCAAAAATATTGTTGCATGAGTGTGTAAACTAAGTGAGTGTCTCTTATGTTGACTGATCTGTTCCTTTTTAGTATCATGTATGCAGTCATTCGTTTGGGAGGAAGCACACTAATGCTTCAACGTAAGTAAATATATGGATGTATAGGATGAAACACGCATATGGTTCCACGTAAAAGTATAAATCTTTCCAAGTAAACATGATAGTGATTGCATTTAAAAATATAAGTGATCTTAAGACTTGCAAATTAATGAATATTTGGCGTGTGTTCCAAACAGAATGTGTTTGGGAGAATGTGTTTAAGGGAATATGTTACAGAGGCCGTTATTTTCATCGAGTGTGCACCGCACCTGCCACTCGAACTTTAACGCCTCCGTTTATCGCCTAATGCTAGCGCTTGTAAGAAGGCCGACCTCCTGTTTACATCCCGACACAAAGAAGACCGTTTTCCCTACTGCTTTCTCAAAGAAATATTTTCGACATCTTGATCAAATCGAAATATACAATAAAAAAAATGATTTACCATTACTTTATTAAGGTATTCGGCAGATCTTCTCACGACCACTGATCTGTGCGTTTTCTAGTTGTATACTCACTGATTGGAACCCACAGTTTAACACCGGGTCCGAACGAGGTTTTTAGAAGCTTTTTCATGGCTAAATAATCGATAGCGTCGCCATCACTAAGCCAGGTGACCGTTGTCGAAAAAATGTAAGGTGGTCAGAGCAGGGATCGAAACCACGTTCGGTTACGGTTACACGAAATATATACGCTCAGAAAATTCCGTTGTTACGTAGGCGTAACGGAATTTATAGGTTGTCACGAACGATTTTAGAGGTTATCACAAAGAACTATTTCAACTAAAATAGTTAGAAATTCCGTTCTCACAAAATAATCAATTATGAGACGAGGTTGGTTCAAAGGGATTTCAGTTGCTTACCGGAAGTCAACACTCGTATATGAGCACGAGTTACTGAACACTTAAAAATTTTGTATTTTCCCTCTGTTTGGATGCAAATATAATGTGTGTTTTGAGTCGCATATATAATTTATAAATAAATAATTGGTTTTCCATTACATTGGAATTTGGGCGAGCTTCTCACAATCAGTGAGATGTGCGCTTTCTAGTTTTATACTCACTGATTGGGACCTACAGTGTAACACCGGTTCTGAACGGTGTTTTGAGAAGCTGTTTCATTGCTTAATACTCGATAGTGTCGCCGTCACTATGCAAGGTGACCGCCGCCGAAAGAAATTTAAGGTGGCCAGAGCAGGGATCGACCCCAGGAGCTCATGTACAAGAGGGGCGCACACTAACCATTGCACCATCGACCGAAATATAATTTACTTGTGTCTAAACACATTGTGTTTGCTATTCCACAATGATTAATATGTTATAAAACATGTGTTTGCGATCCAAATACAGCTTTGTTTGTGATACAAATATAGGAGTATTTGGTACACTGTTTTCTTCCGTTTTTTGTTGTCGCTATGCGCTCTGAGAGCCAAAGATAGATTTTTTTTAGCCTAAGTTGATGTTATTGCAAGTATATAACTGTATTTTTGCATTATTCTTTCAGGCAGTGATTCAAAAATATTGTTGCATGAGTGTGTAAACTAAGTGAGTGTCTCTTATGTTGACTGATCTGTTCCTTTTTAGTATCATGTATGCAGTCATTCGTTTGGGAGGAAGCACACTAATGCTTCAACGTAAGTAAATATATGGATGTATAGGATGAAACACGCATATGGTTCCACGTAAAAGTATAAATCTTTCCAAGTAAACATGATAGTGATTGCATTTAAAAATATAAGTGATCTTAAGACTTGCAAATTAATGAATATTTGGCGTGTGTTCCAAACAGAATGTGTTTGGGAGAATGTGTTTAAGGGAATATGTTACAGAGGCCGTTATTTTCATCGAGTGTGCACCGCACCTGCCACTCGAACTTTAACGCCTCCGTTTATCGCCTAATGCTAGCGCTTGTAAGAAGGCCGACCTCCTGTTTACATCCCGACACAAAGAAGACCGTTTTCCCTACTGCTTTCTCAAAGAAATATTTTCGACATCTTGATCAAATCGAAATATACAATAAAAAAAATGATTTACCATTACTTTATTAAGGTATTCGGCAGATCTTCTCACGACCACTGATCTGTGCGTTTTCTAGTTGTATACTCACTGATTGGAACCCACAGTTTAACACCGGGTCCGAACGAGGTTTTTAGAAGCTTTTTCATGGCTAAATAATCGATAGCGTCGCCATCACTAAGCCAGGTGACCGTTGTCGAAAAAATGTAAGGTGGTCAGAGCAGGGATCGAAACCACGTTCGGTTACGGTTACACGAAATATATACGCTCAGAAAATTCCGTTGTTACGTAGGCGTAACGGAATTTATAGGTTGTCACGAACGATTTTAGAGGTTATCACAAAGAACTATTTCAACTAAAATAGTTAGAAATTCCGTTCTCACAAAATAATCAATTATGAGACGAGGTTGGTTCAAAGGGATTTCAGTTGTATCGACTGTATTTAGTACAAATATCCTCGATTCGGTTGTGGTATCCGCAATTTGGGGGCAGCATTTATCCATTTTTCCATGACCTATTTCTGGGCGTACACCTAAACCAAGATTTCAACCTGGTGTGCGATCTTCGAAGTCACGGGGGTATTCAGTATTTTGTCGTAGCAAGTATATACTACAGTCAAATCTAATCAGTGTTCTCCATTCCTTACTTAGTCTCACGAAAATTGGGCAATGACAGAGAATATCCTTTTGGACGTCATAGATTCGTGTGTGTTAGCTCGTTCATTTCGACTTCACTTCTAGTGTTCAGTTTAAATAGCCATGTGTGTTCTCCACCCGAAGTGGCGTGTAGTCTGAGTTGGAGTTTAGGAGATGGAGCTGAGAAAATTTGCCCGTTGCCGCAGTATAAATGTGTGTCGTTTTTCCGACCCCATGTTAATAAAATTTCTCAAATTTGAGAAGTATCAATATGGACGCAGTTGATGGAATACAATACTACCGCGAAGATTAGTGCTAGCACGGACATTTGTCAGCTTAGAACGCCAGACTCCGCTCAATAGTACTATCTGCCAGCGATGTGAGAAAGGAGATATACATCCGATATAGAAATTTTTAAACTAGCAGCTTTTGTTTATATCCATTTTAGTTTTCAAATCATCACGGTTCGGAAATCTTGTCGTTTCAAGGCGAATGAAACTTTTTCAAAACTTTTCAGTACAAATTTTGGTTTTTCTATTTCGAAAGTGCTGTCAATTAGGAACAAATATAGGGTCAGGCGAAAGACAATTTGGACTTAGAGTAACGCAAAGCTGAGTCGAATATGAGAGAGTGATTTTTGTTGCGTAAGTTTTTCATTAGAGAAACAGGCTGTAAGTCTGATATTGACGTTACTATAATGAGTGAAATTTAAGACGAGTGATTCATTAAACCACAGAATTGATATATTTTGTTTTAGCAAATAAGGGAAATATATATAAGTCTCATATAGTGATATTAGACGCGTCATTTGGTTTGCTATGTTGTCAATAGGTTCCGAGAAAATGCAATAAAATTTGGGAAAAAATCCCTCTTCTAGAGAGTTTCCAGGCCATTTCATTTACAACTCGCTGAATGCCTAAGTATTCATATGATCCCTGGACAACCAATGGGAGAGAACTTTTTTAACGAAGTTCCTTATCGCACGTTGCGGGATTTTAAACAACTTCATTACAACCCATTATTATTAACTTTATTGGATACTTTGGTTTGGTTTGGTTTGGTTTAAAGGGAAGTTTTCTAGGTGGAGCCTGTGTATTGCATATAATAAAATAATAATCCAATCCAATAAATAAATCCAATAAAAAATAAATTTAGAAAAGCCAAAGTGCAAGACTGGCAAATCCATGAAATACAACCCTGAGTATGGAATTACATTTGGCAGCACACTTACTCTTACACTCGTACTTTTGGGTTGGTTTGTGTCTAGACTAACATATTTTTGTTTAATAGGAAATTTTCTAGATGGAGGCTGTTTATTACATTTTGTAATTTTGAACCGAATAAAAACTAAATTTAGAAAAGCCAAAGTGAAAGAAGTTGAAAAAAATAACATTTTCTTACGTAAGTGAGTTTTCTTAACAAAAGCCAATTTTCTCAAAAAAAATACCTATTGATATTCATAAACCATTTACCTTTTCTTAAAAAAAGGAATTTTTTTGAAATAAGTAATTTTCTTAAAAAAGTACAATATCTTACAACAAGTTGCATTTTCTTAAAAACTACCTTTTCTTTAAAGAGTACCTCTTTTGTAAAACAAAATAACTTTTCTTGAGATAAGTACCTACTCTTAAAAAATACCTTTTCTTAAAAATAAAATAACACCTGTTCTTCTGTTTTCGCGAGATAAGTAGCCTTTCTGAAAATAAATAAATTTTCTTAAAAAAATAACCTTTTCATAAAAAGAAAAGTATCTGTTCTTCAAAAAAGTACTTCTCCGTAGAAAAATGCATACTCTTAGGCTTTTTCTTACAGAAAGCACTTCTTATTAAAAATGGTAGATTTTCTTAAAAAAGAACATTAGCTTTTAATAAAAGAAGCCTCTCATAATAAAAGAACCTCTCATTAAAGAAAGGACCTTTTCGGGAAAATATAATACATATTCTTACAAAAGGGACCTACAAATATACTTTAGTTAAAGAACTACATTCATTAAATACAAAATTTCTTTAAAAAAGTTTTACCTTTGACAAACAGTATATTTTCTTCAAGATACATTTAAATTATCGTATTTTTGAACGGGTGTCTTAGGCGTGTGGAACTAACTAGTACATAATATATAGCGAAAGGAACTTCGTTCCAACCGGTGTTCCTTGACCCCTCATGTATTTTTTTTATATTGGCCTTGAATCTGAGTAACGCTTGTGGTCGCATTAATCGCCCCTTGGCTATCAGTAGACATATTCACACCCGTATGTCTACTATTGTTCCGTAGTCACATTTAATATTATATTATATTAAGCTTGCAAGGCAGTACTATGGTAAAAAAAAAAATATCCTTCCGGTAGTGTCTTATTGGTGTTCGTCTGCTGTTAAAATGTGGAACGTTTTCCGAAAGAAACTGCAGATTAAATTTTGTTAACACCTAATATAGACTTCAATGGATTTCGACCTTAAGCAAAAGCAACAGAACTGGCACGAATTTGCTTAAATCTAAACATAATGAGTCATTGATTCCCAACATCTGCTTAACACCCTCGTAACTATATTTGCATTGCGGATGAACCAAATAACAAACAAATTGGAAATTTTGCATACAAATGCATTTTATATGTATGACATGAGATTAGTCCAATTTCAACGATTCCATGTCCATCACATCATGGATTTCAAAGAACTTTGATATTAAATTGATTATTTACAAAATTTATTGCGAATGTCATTCAATGACATCAATAAATAATTTATGTATTATAAATACAAATAAATTTGTATGGCAGATTTCATGTAAACTGTCCAGTTCAAAAGAAAAATAAAAATACTTTGTCTAATCTTTTGGCAAATACATATAAAAATTGAACAAATATTGGGGTCGAAATTTGGCATTTTTATTAAACAGTCATTTAAACAAAAATATTTTCCACGTTTCTTTATGTGCGTGAACATTAATTAGAATGCAATCAGCAAAAGCGCAACCCACTTTAATTAACAGAATTCTGTTATTGACTAAACCGAGCTCTGTTGAAGGTATAAAAACAGAAACACAAGTGAATAAGCCTAAACCTTACACGCTGAAAAATCAGTCTTTTTTGTTGTTTGGATGCAAATATAAAGTATGTTTGGAGCTTGTCTCAAATATAACATATTTGTGTCCAAACATATCGTGTTTACTATTCAATTCAAAAACTAAATTGTCCGAGCTTTTGGTCGTATTTTTAATTAACTTTATTCTTCGATATTTCGCTACCCTTTGGGAAGCATCGTGTTTATCTTCCTGACGATGCTACGACGAGAACTACAGAAACGAGGTACAGTACGTCACAGAAAGTTCTCGCAAAACAAATATTGCAGACACAGTCACATGTGAGAAGCGAGTTTTTGCACCGATTCGTAGCATTTTTGTTTCAATTCACATGCTTCATGTGGAAAGTTTTTCGAGTCGAGAATTACAGAAACGAGGTACAGTAAGCTATTTATATGATTGAATTCTTGTGAAATTTACGGATAAAGGTGAAAACGAAATATACTATACTGGTCCATTTGTTTGGAAAAAAAACATTTGAAATTTATGAATTGTTTGTTTTTTGATTCTCAGAATTAAAAATATGAAACTAATAAACAGTAGAGTATTTATGATTGATTTCTCTTGAAACTCACACACAATGGGTGAAAACCAAATTATCGTGTTGTATCAGGAAACGGAAGCAGGTAGATATTCCACACTTGTCAATGTCACCCATGCAGAAATCCCCTTCAGGGAGATTTTGAATAAAATTTTTCCCATGTATTTTAGTAAAAACAAAGTAACAAATATTATAAGGGCTCATTTCAGCACTTTTTCTCATTCAACAAGTGTTTACGAAAGCAAAAAGAACAATTTCATCTGCAATTTAATCAAAATGGAATTTAATCAAATAGTCATATAGTGCCCAAAGTTGGAAAGAAGGAGGGAATATTTCATATATTTTTTCAATATTTTGATGAAGTGGATACAATTGGTGAAGGTTTCACGCCTGTGAAGATTTTCACAGTGACAAGTAATTGCTTTAGCACTATTTTGAATTGGTCACATCCACGAAAAGGACACTTGAATTTTGCTGAGCCGGTTATCTGGGCAAAAGACCCAAACGGGCGTGATAAAACCATGTGCTACGCATGCATTAATTATACTATTGGAACTAACAAGAGGAACTTTAAGACAAAAGCATATGTTGCAGTTGTTGTTTCCTCGCTTCCAGTGCACCTAAACCTCCGAGTCCAGACATTATCGAAAGTGTTTTCTCCTTGCCATCCAATTTGCAAGCTGCCGATTATGCGCCTAATTTAGAAGATGTAGAAGAACGAAAATCGGTAACACAACACGAAATTGACTGCAAGTCGGAAATATCGCAACGGAATTCAGAAAGCTGTAATCGAGGGCGATTTAGGAAAAAATAGTGTACAGCCAGTCGAAGCAAAGAAATTGGTGAAATCAATGCTCAATTACTTTCATAACATCAATGCATCTATGACATAGAATTTACATATTCTGCATCACCACTTTGATGAGATCTTCTACCACACAAGGAGAGCGATTCCATCAGGTCACCATGCCAATGGAAAAATTATAAAAAAATTGTGTCCCATAACATTCCATGAAGGGATTGTGGAGAGCTTTTCACAATCAGTGAGATGTGCGCTGCCTAGTTGCTACACTCACTGATTGGGACCAACAGTTTTACCCCGGTTCCGAACGGTATTTTGAGAAGATTTTCCATGGCTAAGTATTCGATATTGTCGTCGAAAGAAATGTAAGGTGGTCTGAAAAAATTATACAACTGGAAAAAGGTGGATGCATTGCTTGATAAAGTATCCCAATATGAAGATGAGGATGCCGGCACCGAAATCGCGGGGGACTATACATTTAAAGGACACACCGAAAGAGATGTGCAATTGAATGTGCTAGCAAGCTCAGATGATTGTTTGATTCAAATAATGGACCTGAATAACCAACCAAAGAAACCAAGAGCATAAACTTCACAGGCTGCACCGACAGCATCAACTTTAATGGACACTGATTAATTTATGTTTCTTTGCCTTTTGCTACACTTCTCGAATTTTCACTGTAAAATATAGCTGGAAAATTAATAATTCTTTTGTTTTGATGGAAATAAACTTGAGACCAGAAATCTTTGTGGATGGTTTACGAGATATGAGTTAAGAATTTTAGTTTCCATGTGAGAAACTGATGTAAGTCTACCGTTTGGCGGTGAAAAAAGGTAGAAAACAATTTTGAATTTTTCCACATTTTTGCAATTTTGAGGCACTAGATGCAGATGACGCAAAATCCTGGGTCTTATCGCAAGCAGACGAAACATGTGTAGGAGTTCCTGAGAGAAAAATACTCCGAAAAATGTATGGCCCTATAAGGTAAGTGCCTTGACCCCCGGGGTTGTTCGAGACCTGATAACTAAGTAAGATGCAGTTTATTGAGTTTAATTTGGTTTACACTTTTGTTTTCCTAGTCTGGGGCTACAATTGTGCCGAAGACTGCAAAACAAAATTCCAATTAGTTTCCGAGATATAGCAGCTTGAAAAATTGCATGTTCTTCGGAAAATTTATGTTTTAGCCAAAATATACATAAGGCCATAAATCCGAACAGCTGCCAAACTAGCAAAACCAAACAAGGGTTTTGTTAGTTTCGATAATTACTTCGATAAATTTGACACGAGAAAAAGTTTGCACTCGATGACTTCAAAAATGTTGCATAGTGTTGTTTTCCTTCCATTTAACTTAAGACGCCCTAATATATTATTATAATATTGTATACCCAGATAGGCCTAATGATAGCGTGTTGGGAGAAATAATTAATATATTGTTGCCCAAAATGTTGCTGTTTGTATTAAATAAAAGCTAAAGTCATTAAGACGTCAATTATCTTTGACTTTGAGTTGGAAGATCATTAGAAAGGAGGCGGTTTAATGTCAGATTTTTCATTGGCTTTTGTTTGCCCTCTTGAATTTTCGACTCACTTCTGCTTTAGTTTGCAGTTTTATCTCCTCTACTTGATACAAATTTATGTTGAATTTGTTACTTTAATTTTCAAGAGCAAACCATAATTATATGATAACGATACCAACACAACATTTAACCAAAGAAGCGGTTTCAACTCGCTCCCCTTTTTATTTAATTAAACATAATTTGAGGAGAGTTAAAGCTCCACCACAGGGGCTTAGACGTTCATATACTTAACTTTAATTTCGTTTAATATGCCAAACTCTACTGTAGCGGTTTAAGAGAGAACTGAAAAGTCTTCGCTGTTAAAAGTCTTTGGTTTACCAGTTACGTTTTATGATTTGCTTAGAAGTTCGCTGTTTAAACAGACCATGAAACGCAAGTTTCGTTTTTAAATTCCATAAATTATGTTAAATTTTTTTGCATTTTTAACTGAACACTAAATTTTAGGAAAGTGAAAATATTCAACCAATTTCCTTAGAATAAATGCTAATTGTTATGCAAATTTCGGCATTTCAGGCTAATGAATAAATATTCATTATATTGTTGGAAATTTAAAGCTGAAGTTTGAAGCAAGCGTAGACAGACTTCAAAATTGTGATAGCGATAAAAGATGATAGTGCTAAATTTGTTCGCTTTTTAACATACAAAGGGCGAATTATCTGACAATTCTTCTAGAAAAGTTACACCTTCCGATGATCCTGATAAAAAAAAGTTTCAACTGATTGCCCTTAATTTCAAATGAAGAATAAAATGTCTCCCTAAAGTAAACATCTTGATGTAATGTCATATCAAACTAAAGCAAAAGAGCGCATTACATGTGGTGATGATACAGTCAGTTGCAACGGAAGCAGACCACACAGATAAAGATACCATGAGAGGGCACACACGCTGAATAATCTGTAGTTTTTTGTTGTTTGGATGCAACTATGGATCAGCGCCCCCTTCTGTAAAGACAAGGACCGAAATCTCGTCGCAGGTGTGCAGAGCATGTTGGGAATATGGAGAGAGCATTTTTCCGCGCTACTAGTACCTGAGATATCCAATGACGATAGGACAATCGATCACAATATGGACGACGAAATGGATTGCACCCCTCCTAACCAAGACGAGGTCAGAACAGCTATTGGCCGGCTTAAGAACAACAAAGCCGCAGGAGCCGATGGATTACGGGCGGAGCTATTTATGGCAGGCGCCGCTGAGCTGGTAAGCCGCATGCATCAGCGCATTAGCAAAATTTGGTTAGATGAATGCATGCCCGGCGATTGGAGTCTCAGTGTACTATGTCCCATATTTAAAAAGGTGACCCGAGTATCGGTGACAACTACCATGGAATAAGCCTTTTACCCGTAGCGTATAAGGCTCTATAAAGTATAATGTGCTAAAGACTAAAACCAATTATCGCTGTGTACCATACCAGTGTGGCTTTAGGCCTGGAAAATCGACAACAGACCAGATTTTCACGCTACGCCAAATACTGGAGAAGACACACCAAAAACAAATCGACACCTATCATCTTTTATCGATTATAAAGCGGCCTTCGATAGTCCGATACGGTAGAAACTCTATGAAGCAATGTCTGAGCTTGGTATTCCTGCAAAACTCATATGCCTTTGCAGGATGACGTTGACGAACACCAAATCCGCAGTGAAAGATGGTAAGGATCTTACTGAACCTTTCCAAACTAAGTGAGGCCTCAGGCAAGGCGACACCCTATCGCGCGATCTCTTTAACATCTTAATGGAGATCATTATGAGAAAAGCTGCAGTCAACATGAATAAAACCATCAGCAGCAAAAGTCACATGCTGCTCGCGTATGCTGATGATATTGATATCATTGGGCGCACAGATAGAGAACTTACTGCGGTTTTTTCGAGAACTGAGAGGGAGTCAGCAAAAGTGGGTCTGTCGGTAAATGAGGACAAGACAAAATTAATGGTTTCAACGAACAGGGCCTCCACGCGATTAGACCAAAGCGTCAACGTTGATAATCGTTATAATTTCGAGGTGGTAGTCGAATTTATATACCTCGAATCTGCCGTAAACAAAAACAACAAGGTCAGCCTTGCAAGCTAAGCTAAGAAAGCACTTTAGAGATAAAGCCCTCTCTCGAGTAACAAAAGTCCAGCTGTACCAGACTCTCATTCAACCTCTCTGGCTTTATGGAGCACAATCCTGGGTCCTATCCCAAGCAGACGAAACATCTGTAGGAGTCTTCGAGAGAAAAATACTCGCAAAAATTTATGGCCCTATAGTGCACAACGGCGAGTATCAGCGACGCATGAATCATGAGCTGTATGAGCTTTATCCTGACATTGACATAGTTAAGCGGATCAAGATAACGAGCTTTCGCGCTGGCAAGGCCATGTCAGTAGAATGGATGAAGTCGAAACAGCACGAAGGGTTTTCGAAACCGAACTCGAAGAAAGATGAAAAATAGGAAGACCAAGACTCCGCTGGAGGGATCAGGTTGACGAATCCCTGCGTACACTTGGTATTGCCAACTGTTGAAATAAAGCAAAAGATCGAACTGGTTGGCGAAATATGTTATCTTCGTTTTGTAAAGTCCCTGACCCCCCGGGGTTGTCCGAGACCGGATAAGTAAGTAAGTAGGATGCAAATATATCACGTGAAATATAGTATACTTGTGCCCAAACGCATTGTGGTTGCTATTTAATATTACATCTTTGAGACACAATGATTAATATGTTATAACATATGTGTTTGCGACCCAAATATATTTGTGTTTGTGACATAAATACAGCCGTTTTTGTTGCACTGCTTATGCTCTCACGAGAGCAAGAGAATAGTATGTATATCTTGTAAGTGTTCATCTCTATGTTTACATTATTCTCTCAGTGAGCGCTTCATAAATATTCCTGAATGTGCGTGCATATTGCAGATGAAGTCAGTGGTTATTATTTTGGCTGATGTATTGCATTATTGATCAATGAAAAAAGACTAAACAAATACTCGGACGGTTAAATGGTTTGTGATGTTTTAAAGGGCCGTTTGACCATTTGTCGTGGAGTAGCATTCTGCACAGGCTGCAGGAGGTCGGTAGTTAGGACAAGAGATTGTGGACCAGCTACAAGTCTGCGTGGTAGGTGCTAGCGATACAGTCTCCAGAGATGGTCCGTTTATATGGAACCTCATGATGGACTCCCTGTTGGTGATTCTTTGCGGTGGATACAATCTGTGTGTGTACGTGAATGGCGTCCTTATCTTCAACGAAAGGACAGTCTCGTGCTGATCTAGAGAGAAGGGTGAGGGGGTCATGTGTGTAGTGAGCGAAATGTAGGAGTGGGCCTGGCGTTTGACAGGACAGTGACACTATTGCTCAAGAGCAAATTGTTTTTGTCTGACCTCTTAGTGATTAGGTGTCGTGATGAGAGCATCCGATTCGTACTTAAGGTGAAGTACCTCGGTATTGTGGTCGGTGAATAGCTGAATTTTATGCAGCATATGCCTTACGTCAAGGGGAAGCTTACGGCAGTGATCGGCATGGTGAGGCTCATCCTCAGGGGTGATTGGGTCCTAAGCAGGAGTGCTGACCGTACCATATACGGTGGTTTGTTCGATCCTTGCGCAACATATTGAGCACCGGTATGGTGCGGTACAGCCAGGTCTGTGGTCGGCAGGGAGAAAGTTCTCTCTTGCCAAAGGATAGCGATGCTTGCGTGTCTGTCGGTCTGACGTACCCTCTCGACGGAGGCTCTGCAGGTACTGTTGGGCGTGCCTCCCCTTGACTTGGAGCTCGTGAGTCGTACTATGCAGCATAAAGTCCGGAAGGGTTTGCCTTTTGTTGAAGGCGACTGGTTGCCTGCGAATGATGTGGTAGACGGTGATGTACGATGGATAAAGTTGCTCCTTGAGGAGCATCTGATATCCGCGTGGCAGAGAAGATGGACTGACAGTGATAAAGGTAGGGCGACGCACGCATTTATTCGGGACATGACTTTTGTACAAGACAGACTAGACTTTGGCCTCGGCTTTAGTTTGGGATACTTACTAACGGAACATGGCTCTCTTAATGCATTCTTGCATAAGAAATGCCTGACGGAGACTGCGGACTGTGACTGTGTGAATGGTCCGCAGGACTGGAGACATGTACTGACGGACTGTCAGTTGTATATCGACATTAGGGACGTGGACGCTGTGGGGATTACGTACACTGGGATGAACTTGAACATTAGTAGGACGTTGACGGGTTGACGTACGTTGGACAGGATTAGAGTGTTTGCTCGTGTTGTGTTTGGCAGAAGGAGGGAGAGAATGTGATGTGTATGTTTGAATGAGAATATGTGTGTTTGTGTTTGCGTGCATGTATAAGATATGTGTGTGTGTTTGTAGTTATAATTATTTTAGGTTTGTTTTGTGGGTTCACTGGTTCCCGAACCATTTGGTGTTCGACTGGTAGTAGTTTCGTCTGACCCGAGACCTAATTCTGGTACCACGGGAGTCTGGTGCCCATGGAGCTTTTGCTACCATTCTGACTGAGGTGAGGCCCTTTGGGGAGCTACATGGTGACTGTGATTTATACTCAAATCGCGGGGAGAGGTTTCACTCGATGTGGAATTGCATTGTAACCGGGTGCCGTGACCCACAGGTCGGAAGGAATTTTAGATAGGCTCCACTGCTAATCAAGGGAGGGCAACATTTCCAAATACATGGTACCTACATTGGTACTCACATGCTTGCATGTGGGGGCCTTTCGTAGACGCATTGTATCCACCCAGTGTTTGGAACACTGTGGGTTTACGCCGTCGACGCAGGTACACACATAAAACTAGAAACACATCTGTCGGTCCCAATATCCGCTGTTTGTGTTATGGTTTATTCCCTAATTGCGGAGACAGCTTCTGCTCGATGTGGAGGTGCAAATGGGTGCCGTGACCAATAGATTGGTAAGACTGTTAAATAGGCTCCCTCAGTGGGTTTGACACTAGAAAGTGCACAGTTCCCTTCATGGGATGTAATGGAAAAGCATTTTGTTTTAAACATTCGAAGAGAAATATGTTTGCTGCTGGCGACGCGCAAATGTCTTGTTTTTTTTCTACGCGTGTAACATGCTGTATTTTTGGGCAGCTTCCACGAATTATTTCCAACCTAATTTACAACATTTATGAAACATCCAACAACATAAGGTTATTTAAATTAATTTCAACTACATCCTCTGAAAATGTTGTTTAGTTTATGTTCATTGCTTGACTCCTCTCTTCTCCATAAAATATCAGACATTCGTGGGTCACTGACCATTTGGCTAATAACACCACAGTAGTGGTAGCAGCAACTACCACCACTGAGCGCCAGAGACTTTATTGCCACAGACGCTAATAACAAGCGTTTCCACTGACGCAACCGCCCAACCAACCAACCAGATAACTACCAAGTGTTGTCAGTCTGTCTGTGCTTGAACTAAACTGAAAGCGAAACATTAAAATTAATGTATAATGATGATTCTGCTGCCAAGTTTTCATATGCTGAAGTAGAATCAGTTGCCGGTCTCTGTACTAGTACTCGGTGTGCACGTACAAGAACATGTTTTTTAATGGGCGGGTAGAAACTCGTACTCATGTGTACGGACACAAGACTGTTCATCTGTCTGTCTGTCTGAGCATAAGGCGGTAATAGTTCTTTGTTATACGCTCCTCATTCCACTCCATCCGTCATTCCTTTCTCACGCACTGTTTTAAGCGTTTACTTGGTTGGCTGGCTGTTTTATCTTGGTTGGGTTAGCTTTCTAACTAATGACTTATGTGTTTGATGGCAGCAAGTGTTGGCGATAGTACTCGTATCTCTGCGATACTTTATTTCACTTACGCAAAATCAGTTACATTCATGCAGTGTAATAAATAACAGCCAGTTTGTTGTAATACTAGTTATGACCACCTTTTGAAGACAAATTTAAATCTATCGAATGATGGCATGCAAGCACCACCAGTCAGTCTATTGATGTTGGAATTCGGTGTTAAATTTTGGTTAAAACTTGGATTGCCTTTCTGTGCCTTCAAGTTGTAGTCCTAGTTGATAGTTTATTAATTTTGTTTAAGTTCGTATGCTCAGCAGGTAATTCGTGTATCCCGCAGAGTTCCAAACCAGTGTCTATCAAGAAATTAATTAAGTTTTCTTGTTGGCTGTGGTCAAGATATCTCAATAACAAGTATACGAGTGTTATAAAAATGCTATAAAATATAATCAACTTTTTGTATTTATACACATATATGCACATACAATTTGTGTTGCTGTTTAGAAAATAGAAGTAGTGCAGTCATTACTTCAATACCTATCAAGTCGTACGATTTTTGATTCAATTACTCATGGGTTATTCAAGAATCAGCTGTATAAATAATTATCTGGTAGGTTGCAGATTTAACGACGTCTGATCCAATATCGACAATATCCAATTTATTTGTATTAATTTCGTCACATACAGTAAACTGAATTCTTTAAGGATAATCCGGTACATTGAAAGTGCTTACCCATCCTACTGAAAAATTCATGAACTTCAGTTCGACTCTATGTGGAATTAATATCAATAGGCACTCAACTTGTGGCCGTCGGTGGTGCAATGGTTAGTGTGCGCGCCTCTTGTACAGGATATCCTGGGTTCGATCCCTGCTCCGACCACCTTAAAATTTCTTTCGACGACGGTCACCTCGTTTAGTGACGGCGACACTATCGAGTACATAGCCACGAAAAAGCTTCTCAAAATACCGTTCGGAACCGGTGTAAAACTGTAGGTCCCAATCAGTGAGTATAAAACTATAAAGCGCACAGCTCACTGGTTGTGAGAAGCTCTCCCCAATTCCTTCATCGGATGTAATGGGAAACCATTTATTTATTTTAGACACTCAACTTATGTGTGTTATATTTTCGACAGATCTGACTTCATCTTCATGGTCCACCGGAAAATTTGAATAGGCAATACAGCAGAAGTACAAAAAGGGCACACAAAACGTACAACTTGTACCGGGTGTTCCATGTAAAATTTTTGGAATTCAATTTAATTTAACTTTGAAATAGTACTTTCAAATTTAAGATCTTATTGGCGGTGGACGGTGACATTTATGAATGAAAGACAACATAGTTAAAATGGCTTCCATGACCTGTTTTTCAGTATCTCATTCGGTCTACACAACTTGTCAGTAGATTTTCGATTGTTTGGGCCTCTAGCTCCTGATCGACAGCGCACTGTGGGCCTGATTGGAAATACAACTTTTAAAGTATTACTCTGATCATTGTGGAATGTACTAGATATTTATATAGGAGGAGCTAGGCTTTCAGAATATTGCATGGTACCACGTGTCAATACAGGTGCTGCTACAGGGTGTCAAAGTTGGACACTTTGCTGCTGTTGCAAATTTCAAAGTCTGGTACTAGTACACCTATAGGCCGATGACAAATTTCATCATTTCACCTTTTCACCTTTTACCGTTACTAAGATATTCTCTATCAAAGTTTTAAAATTTGAAATTTTTTCATTGGCTTTTGGAACGAGGTTCCATATCGCATGTTGCATATTCTTAAACAGAGTACCTTTTCTTAAAAAAAATAACTTATCTTAAAGAAGTACATTTGCTTAAAAAAGTAAATTTTCTTACAAAAAGTACCTTTTCTTAAAAAAAGTATTTTTTTCTAACTAAGAATCTTTTCTAAAAAAATACCTTATCTTGCAACAAATTGCATTTTCTTAAAAAACTATATTTTCTTTAAAGAGTACCATTTATGTAAAACAAAAAAAAAATTTTGAGATACGTACCTATTCTTAAAATTGTACCTGTTCTTGAAAAAAGGACCAATTCTAAAAAAAATCCCATTTCTTAAAAAAAACCTTATCTTCAAAAAAATACCTTGTGTTAAAAATATACCTTTTCTTATAAAAATTCTTTTTCTTAAAAATAAAATAATAACTTTTCTTTTCTTTTCTTGAGATAAGTAGCCGTTCTGAAAATATGTAAATTTTCTTAAAAAAATAAACTTTTCCTAAAAAGAGTACCACATCTTTAAAAAGTACCTGTCCTTAAAAAATTTACTTCTTTGTAAAAAAAAATGCATACTCTTATGGCTTTTTCTTACCGAAAGTACTTCTTCTTAAAAATTGTACATTTTCTTAAAAAAAACATTAGTTTTTAATAAAAGAATTGCCTCTCATTAAAGAAACGACCTTTTCGGGAAAATTTCCTTCCAAAAAGGAGCTAAAAAAATATTTTTTAAAAAAATTCATTCAATAAAAAAAAATTCTTAAAAAAAGTTTATCATTTTATAAAAAGTGTATATTCCTTAAAGATCCGTTTGAATTATAGTATTTTTCATCAGGCGCCTTAGGCGTGTTGGAACTAACTAGTACAAAATATATAACGAAAGGAACTTCGTTCCAACCGGTTGTCCCCTGACACCTCATGTAATTTATCAGTTTTTTGTTAATAACTCGGTTATTTGAGGGAAAATAATATTTCTGAAAACACCATTACGTTGGAAACACTTCAATAAAGAATACACTGAAAAAATAATAAGTTATCGCAAGGGTTTAGAAATGTCAGTCTTCTAGTGTAATGCATGTACGTGTGATTCGAGGTGCCAATATCGACTCGGATCATTACCTGGCGGCTGCGAAAGTTCGCACAAGACTGTGGAGGGCGAAAAACGTACGAAGCCGAACACAGGAAAAACTGAATATTGGCAAGCTACAAATACCGGAGATATCCTATCCCATCGACAGAAGCTCTCTCTCTCCTGCTGGAGCAGAATACCCCCCCCTCACGTGAAGACCCAGATGCGCAGTGGAATCCGCTGCAAGGACTGAACTTGGCTATCAAAAACCGCAGTAGGATAAGCCATGGCACGACGAAGAATGTCACATTGTAACTGATGAAATAGACGCTGCGCGTATGCCAACGAAACAGTCAGTTACAACGCATGATGCGTGTGAGCGGTACAAGAAGCTGAGAAGGGAGGAAAACCAACTATTTATGCGGAAAAAATAGCAATGGAAGCATAGAGAGAGAGTGAAAAAACCGAAATATGAAGGATGAATGGTGAATCCCGAAAGTTTTTACAGAGGGTAAGAAGATCGAATAACGGGCCTAATAATAGGCTGCCCTCCTGCAAGGACGAGAATGGGAATCTGGTGACTGATGTGAGACCACTTTTCAGCACTACCCCACTCGGAATCTTCCACTGAAGATCAGGAGGTAATGATAGTGGAAGGTAGTGTAGATTGTACTCCCCCCCCCCCCAACCAAGACGAGAATAGAAAGACGATCTCCCGCCGGTGGGCTACCTGCTAAACTATTTAAGGCAAGTGGCGAAGAACTGCTGGCCCACATGCATCAACTTATATGCGGTAAATGGCTGGGGGAATCTATGCCCGACGATTGGAGTCTCAGTGTATTATGTCCTGTATTCAAAAAGGGTGATCCGTGTGCCTGTTCCAACTATCGTGGCATCAGTCTTTTATCCATCGCGTATTAGGTCTTTTCGAGCGTATTATTGAAAACCTGATTGGACCTTATCAGTGTGGTTTTAGACCAGACAAGCCCACGACTGACCAAATATTCATGCTACGCCAAATCCTGGAAAAGACCCACGAAAATCAAATCGATACATATCACCTTTTTGTCGATTACAAAGCTGCTTTCCGGTAAAACTGATTCGCCTCTGTAGAATGACGCTGACCAACACCAAATCAGCAGTGAAAGTGGGGAAAGACGTCACTGAACCCTTCTGCACCAAGCGAGGACTCAGACAAGGCGACACATTTTCGTGCAATCTCTTCAACATCTTAATGGAGATAATAATGAGAAAGGATGTAGTAAATACGAACAAGACCATTAACACGAAAAGCCATATGTTGCTGGCGTATGCTGACGGCATAGACATCATTGGGCGAAATTTGCAAGAGGTTACTGCAGTGATTTCAAGAATAGAAAAGGAATCAGCGAAGGTGGGTGTAGCTGTTAATGAGGGAAAGACAAAATTGTTGGTGAAACCTCTCGACTTGGTCCGCACTTGAACGTTGACAATCGATTTAATTTTGAAGTGGTAGATGAATTTGTCTACCTTGGATCCGGCGTGAACAAGGACAAAAACGTCAGCCTGGAGATAAATAGGAGAATTGTGCTTGCAAATAGATGCTGTTTTGGAATCAGTAAGAAATTTAGGAACAAAGCCCACTCTCGATAGACAAAAGTAAAGCTATACCAGACTCCCATTTTACCTGTCCTGACATATGGCTCCGAAACTTGAGTCATATTGCAAGCGGATGAAAACTATTTGGAAGTATACAAGAAAAAAATATATGGTCCTGTTAAAGAAATCGGCGAGTATCGACGTCGTTGGAACCAAGAGCTATATCATCTATATTCTGACGTCGGCATAGCTAGGCGAATCAAATTATGCCAATTGCGTTGTCAAGGATATGTTATCAGAATGGATGAAGATGAGCCAGCGCTAAAGCTTTTCGATAGCGTACCCGATGGAAGCAGGAAAAGAGGACGACCAAGACTCCGCTGGAAAGACCAGGAAGAAGAATCCCTCCGCATCCTACCAACTAGCGAGAAAAGGCGAAGGCTAGAGCCAGTTGGAAGAATATGTTGAAATTTGTTTAATTTGTTTGTTTAATTAATATGTGTAAGACGTCTGACCTCATGAGGTTGTAAAATAGTCAATAAAAGTAAAAGAAGTGACAAACTTTTAACTAAGAGTTAAAAATTTAGAAATGTGTCGCTTTACCCTCGAAGAAAATTGGTGAATATTACAAATGTTCTTCCAAAGTTCTAAGTTCCGGAGATGAGCATTTTCCACAATCAAATAGCCTTTTTTTGCAACAGTTAGCTTCTTAGTCGTTGAGTGCGGTTAGTGCTGACAGCAGCTACAAGTATGGCAGTTTTCTTTATCTTGAAGTCTCAACGCACACTCTTTACTCTTCTTAATCTTGTCAGTAATTTGAATTCAATCAGGTGGTTTTACGAAGCTTTGTCTGGCATTTCTCTTATGTTCGGTTTTTGAGCTACTTTGCTGTAGCCCGCGTTGCCACTGAGAGCAGCACAGCCATTAGCTCGTATTTTGCAAAAATTTCAATATGGTATATCCCATTTTAGTGCTTAGTTTTCTACTAAATTTAGGTTTTTAAAATGACTGTATGTGTACTAAATCTCTTTAAACAATGATCTTGTTCTTGTAACCTAAACTATGTCATCGTATTGTGTGTTACCGCTGATTGTAGCAACGCCATAAGTGATGTGTTTCTTTTTGTAATGCAGGCGACCTTCGTCATCTCTGACATCAGTTATATTGTCCCACCTCATTAAAACACTCCTGGCAAACTTCCATCTAACCCTTAGAAGTTGTTATTATTTTAGAAATTGAAAATCGTCATTATTTTCCCATCAACAAATTTAAAAGTTCTCCCAAAGAGACACCCTAATCTTAATTACCTGACACTATTTTTTCTAAAACAGGTGTAATCACAAAGTGCAGCGTGTTGACATAGTGACACAAGTTAAAAGCATCAAAGGCTTAATTAACAAGGTATTTCCGTTAAGAGGCTTATCGACCTGTAGCACAACCCATGTGGCCCTTGCTTCATTTTACCTGTAACACGCACATACCTATAAAAATTATAGTAGAAAATTTTGCGGGCCTTATGAAATAATTTCATGTGGAATGTGGCAAGTGGCAACAGGAAAGGGTAGTATATTTTTGTGTGCACTTTCCATCCGTTAATGGAAACACAGATTTTGATAAGTCTGTTGCACTTGTACGAGTATTTGGCTAACGGGAACAGTACAACAAAATAGGCATTTATAGTTGTACGCTACGTAGTATGAAAATACGAATAGGAAAAAAGGTTATGCCACACACTTAAATTATGATTGGGTTATGTTGCAACTTTGAAATGCTTGTTTGGTGTTGCGAAATAACACAAACGCACACACATATATACACTGTGTACAAGATAATCCCGTATTATAACAATTACCTCAACATTCCTAAATGCCACCAATACCATCCCAAAAAATTGCAACCGAATCTATATATAAACAAAGAATGTTGCAGCATAATCAAGTATTCTAAATGCAACATGATAAGCTTGCAGATTTGTTCTCTCTTTTGTATTTGTAATTTTACTTGTAGTTGTAGTTGCCACACATTTACTTTCAAAACCAGTATTTTGTTGGCCTTTTGGCTGCTTTTGCTGTTGATTGTGGTGGTCGTGTTGTTAAGTCTTTTGCATTATTTTGTGGAAAAGTCTAAAATGTTTTAAGTCAAATGCTGTTGCTTTGTGGGATTGGTTGGATATGTTCTTCTGTTTTTTGATTGTTCGCCTTTCCCGTTGCAATTCTTGTTCGCTTTAGCTTAAGTTTCATCATCATCATTATCATCATTTTCAGCTTTAGCTTTATCTCTTCTCATGGTATCAGTTTTCTTTTTGTATATTCTTTATGAATGCGAGCATAAACAGATTTGCTCCAGGCTTATGATTCCTTTCACAATAAAGTAACACAAGTTTATCTCTCTTCTCATTCATCCTGTCGTTTGTTAGCATATTCTTTCTTCTATTTTTTGGGAAATATACAGGAGATCTTTATAAGTTTGTAGCAAAAAGAACAATATTTTACACTCGAAAATATAAGATGGTTTAAATGTATTCTCGGAATCACTCCAGCTTAGAAAATACGTGGGCATTCGGTTTCTTTTTGACTAGGATGTTCAAAACCGAAATCGATAAATATGCGATACCGAAAAATTTGTTTCAATACTTTGCCGGTTTTTTTAAAAAATTATTTTTCGAATAACTGAAACGCCGGGATTTTTTGTGTTAAGATTCAAATTTTAATTTTTCTTCAATTTTTGTTTTTAATTCTTTTCAAATCAATTCACTCAATTTAATTTAATTTCGTTCAATTCAATAAAATTTAATTCAATTCCGATCAGTTCAATTTAATCCAATACAATTCAATTCAGTTCAATTCAATTCAACTACATTCAGTTCAGTACAGTTTATCTCAATTCAATCCAATTAAATCGAATTCAATTTAATTGAATTCAATTTATTCCAGTTCAGTTCAATTCAATTCAGTTCATTCCAGTTCAGTTCAATTCAATTCATTCCAGTTCAGTTCAATTCAATTCAATTCAAATCAATTCAATTCAATTCAATTAAATTCAATTCAATTCAATTAAATTCAATTCAATTCAATTCAATTCAATTCAATTCAATTCAATTCAATTCAATTAAATTCAATTCAATTCAATTCAATTCAATTAAATTCAATTCAATTCAATTCAATCCAATTCAGTTCAATTCGATTCAATTCAATTCATTTCAAATCAATTAAATTCAGTTCAATTCAATTTAATTCAATTCAATTCAATTCATTCCAGTTCAGTTCAGTACAATTCAATTCAATTCACTTTAGTTCAATTCAATTTAATTCAATTCAAATCAGTGCATTCCAATTCAATTCAATTCAATTCAATTGAATTAAATTCAACTCAGTTCTATTCAAATCAGCTCAGTTCAATTCAATACAACTAAATTTAATTGAGTTCGATTCAATTAAATTCAATTCAGTTCAATTTAATTCAATACAATTCAGTTCAATTTATTTCAATTCAATTCATTCCAATTCAATTTAATTCTATTCAACCCAACTTAATTCAAATCTTTTTAAATCAATTTAATTTCGCTCTATTCGTTAAAATTCAATTCCATTCAGTTCAGAGCAGTTCAATTTAGTTCAATACAATTCAATTCAGTTCAATTCAATTCAACTAAATTCGGTTCAGTTCAGTTTAGCTCAATTCAATTCAATTCAGTTCAGTTCAACACAATTAAATTAAATTCAACTCAATTCAATACAATCCAATTCAATTCAATTAAACTCATTTCAATTCAATTCCATTCAATTCATGTCAATTCAGTTAAACCAATTTCTATTCATTTCAGTTCAATTCAATTTAATCCAATTAGACACAATTCAGTTCAATTCAATGCAATTGAGTTAAATTCAACTCAATTCAATTAAAACCAATTCGATTCAATTCAAATTAAATCAATTCAGACTAATTCAGTTCAATTCAATTCATCTAAATTAATTTACAATCAATTCTATACTATGAAATTCAATTTAATTCCATTCAATTCAATTAAATTCAATTCAATTAAATTCAATTCAATTCAATTTAATTCCCTTCAATTCAATTCAATTCAATTAAAATCAATTCAATTCAATTCGAATAATTCCAATTCAGTTTAATTCAATTCAACCAAATTCATTTTAATCTAATTCCACTCAATTTAATTGAATTCTAATCAATTCAATTGAATTCAATTCCATCCAATTCAATTCAATTCAATTCAACTTAATCGATTTCCATTCAATTCAACTCAATTCAATAAAATTCAGTTAAATTGCATTCAATTCAATCCATGCCAATGCAATTTAATTCATTTCAATTCAATGGAATTCAATTCAATTAAATTCAACTCAATTCAATTCAATTCAGTTCAACTCAATTCAAATCAATTCAATTAAATGCAACTAAATTAAATTCAATTCAATGCAATTCAATTCAATTTAACTCAATTCAACTCAATTCAACTCAATTCAATTCAGTTCAATCCAAATTCAATTGAATTCGGCTCAACAATTATTTCGGTTGTTGCAACCAAATTAAACCAAACGTCGGGCGCCGTAACAGAACCTATGACCAACTCGGGTCTAGTAACTGAATTTTATATAACTTCGGTAAATGCCAAATTCGGCTATTGGAACCGAAATGCGAAAGAAAATGGTGAAACGTAAATAATTGTAAATTCAGCAGCCGAAACTATTATGAAATGAAGTGTTGGCAACCGAATTTCAGTTGTGCGGACTTAAATCAATTTGTGGCGCCTCAATTCAGTTACTACAAACGCAACTCGGTTGCATAAGAGAATTTTCGGCTGCTGCAATTTATCAAGTAGTTGGGCGAGTGTACACATGCATGTTTAACAGTCAATTGGTTTAATTGGTATCTTGCACCAGGTACAACAATGTAGTTCCTCGCAAAAAACAATAGGCATTTAGTTAGCGTCTCTACTGACTTCGAAAATCATGTAGTGCCCCTGCATGTAGAGACAATGTCAATTCAAGGGCAATGTTTCGAAATTAATAGCATTGCCCAGGCAACCGCTTTTAGTTCGACAATAGGCGGGCCATGGATAGTTCGCCGCAATTCCGTATTTTACAAAAAAAAACTCGTTTCATATTGTCTTTTTTAGCGTTGTTTTATTCTCAATAACAAAAAAAAATCGTTTCTAATTTACGAGAAGCACAATAGTTTCAATTCATTTTATTTTACTAATAGATTTATTTAAAATTCACAATTAATATTATTATTCACTTAATATTCACAATTGTTTATATTCAACTTTTTACTAATTCTTTGCGTGACTTACTTTCCGGGGTTTAATCACTGACTGACTCATAAAAGCTGCTCACCTGCTATGTGCTTGTATGTTAGTTCGTCAATTTGTGACAGAGTCGACCGTTAATTTTCATTCACATAGTCTTCAAGTGCTGCCATCTATTTCTCGAAAAGTCTACTATTCCCTAGAATATCCACGATCTTTCACTGTTGGTAAAATGGATGTGGAGATTTGTATTCACTTTCAGAAATATTCGTCAGGTATCATGTGTGAATTCATAATACTGGTTTGCCGAACTGGTATGTTGTAAGAGCATAATTTCAGGCGCAGCATTAATCGCCGTGTTATTCACCTTATGTTAAATTGGGCATTGAGATTAAGTAACAGCTTTTACTTAATCGTAATAATATTGTTACACACGTGTGCATATTTTCAGGTATTTTTTGACCAGTAGTAGTGACCAGTAGTAAAGAACTGGATTCGCTTCTCTATAATTCGACAATGAATTATATAAATTTCACCTAACTTAATACAAGTTCAAAACGGCGTCCTTTTGATCCCATTCTTTTAATATGTAATGTTCCATTACTACCCATGCTCGCCTATTTCCATCTGTAAATTGCGCTTTCTTATAATTACGTTCGCACTACATCCCTTAAGGGACAGAAGAGAAATTGTCTGAATAAGAAAACTGTGTGCCATTCAGTCTTCTTCCTTCAAGACCTGCAGTCTACAGAGTCCGGAATGATGTTTTCAGAAGAGTTTCATGACAAATTACTCATCGGAGATACGATCCCTGCCCTGATCACCTTCAATTTCTTTTGCCGGCGGTTTCCTCGCTTAGTAACAGCGACACTAGGAGTACTCAGCCGTGAAGAAGATTATACAAAAAAAAAACAGTTCAGAGCGGATGTAAAACTATAGGTGCCAATCTGGCAGTGTAGAACTTGAAATCGTACGGCTCTCTAATTGCAAGGACCTCTTCCTTAATGGGCTGTAATGGGAAAATATTTATATATTTATTTTTCAATTCTTTATCAGGCATTCTAATAGAATCTGAATTGGATCTCGCATCGTTTGGGATATGCTGATATACACGTTAAAGTTAAGGTAGTATACACTCATCATTATATAGAACGGTCAAATAGTTGGATATAAGTCCTGAATCGACAGACACAATAAGGCTGTTTTTTTATTCCATTAGGACTTACGACTTTCCAAATAAAACGATTCTCACTTAATACTACGAAATGTCGCAACATTTGCAGCAATGGTTGAAAAAAAAATGCGATATGGCAACACGTTTGTAGCCAGTGCCAACAAATACATGGTAGCAGCAGATGTTTTTGTAGCTGTAAGCAGCAACAACCGACAATTTATTTTCGTTCATTCGTTTCAGTTGTCAAACTCTACACAAATATATACCAACTATTCAAGAATACAAAAAAATATAAAAACATGGAAAAAAATCAATGAGTGTTCGAACTCACGGATGATGTGTTAACATCTTTTTGCTACACGGTACCTGTTCGATTTCTATGAACATATTAGTAAATATTACATTGGAAAATAAAAAATAATAGTTTTTTTATATACACCGGGCAATGCTGAACATCAAATGACTCGCTTTGTTTGGCCATAGTAACAACAACGAAACAACCAAACACACAACATCACACATACTTTGTCCGAAGTAGCTGACGTATACGTGTGTCACATAACCACATGTTTGCCATATCAACAGCAACGAAACAGCCAAACACACAACATCACACATCCTTTGTCCGAAGTAGCAGACGTATTAGTGTGTCACCATAACGTCGGCTTGCAAATTAAATTTTGCGTGGCTATGCTTTATATCTCCGTTCAACAACAGCAACAGACACATGTACATACATACATTATTATGTTAATACATACGCTATAGACACAATTTCGTTTGCCCTCTTTTATTGCTCTCTTGCTCGCTCATTTTTGTTTAACACGTCATTATTCTCTTTCGCAGTCGCAGAAAATCTGGTTTTAGCAGCAGCATTAAATCTGGGTTTAGCAGCAGCATAAAATCTGACTTTGATAGATTTAGTCCCTATACGCCGCTATAGATGTTAACACATCAAAAATGTAATCACCTGTTTAAACGTCTATACCTGATAGGCAATTCCACCTTGATCACTATGTATAACATTTACCGCGATTGTTGTGAACAATATAATTCAAATTTTGTTTTTAATCTGCATTAAAAATATATCCTTCAAATTTAGCGATACGTAGTAGTTTTCCATTAAATAAAATAAATTTTCCAAATTTCTGCTTTTGAGTCTCTTCTTTATAACAGTTTCATTCGCAAGAGATGATAATAAAATTTATCTATGATAACTTTTTGTTGCCATTTCTCGAAATTGGACATGTGGCAACATTGTTATTGCTGAAGCCGGAATTTAAGTGGGCAATTGAAATCCCACTTAATATCGCTTAGCTGTCCCATACAAATTAAGCTATAATTAACTTTAGCGGGGTAAAAAAACGCACCTTATATCATAATTGGGTCTGATACATCATAATTGGAAGTGACATGACAAACCAATTTATTACCCAAAACTGTACCCCGTATAAAGTGCATTAATTCCAAATTTTGTAATTATTTATATGACTGAGAATAACGTAAAATAAATTATAAATTAACAATCAAAAAATTCTCACAAGCTGCATTTTCAGTTAAAAGAAACAGTCTTTGTTTGGATTATGATAATCTCCAAATTCGTTTGAGGCAATGTCTAATTTTGTTGAGACAACCTCTAATTCGGTTGTGACGACCTCTAATTCGGTTGCGACGACCTCTAATTCGGTTGGGCTCCCCTCTAATGTGATGGTGACAACCTCTAATTTCGGCTATGGCAACTTCTAAATTTTGTGATGGCTAGTTCGGTCCCAACCAAATTTTTCTATGGGTTTAAGCATCCCCTTATTCTAGATTTAAAAACATTCAAACAGTTGAAATTTTGTGTGAAATCTATCGTTGGAACATTTTATAATATCATCCTTTGCCAAAGCCCTTCTTACCTGGTTCTTTGTATTTTGCAGTTTTTTTTTTTTTTGAGTGTACAATATATATCGTGTTTTCTGTTTTTGTTACCTGTCATTTAAAGTCATATTCTGTTCGCTCCTGCAAAAATATATGCAAGAAAACACGTTTGTTTATAAAAAAGAAATACAAAATATCGTAGCCCAACGTTAGTTCTAGTGCTGCGGTAATAAAACTCACATTGTTAGTAACTGGATATTTTTGCCAAGTTTTTTCTTTATTTTTTTTTTACGTGTAACAAAGCAGAAGATGCCCAGTTTCATACTCGCTTTTGAACGCTCTAGTAAGATGTTTTGTTTAGCTTAAAGATATGAATCTTTTTATGTCTCTCCTTCATGTTGTTTTCGTACTTTTTATCCCTGTTTTTTCGCCTTTTCGTTCATATACTCGTATACGTCTTTTTGCATCTTTTTCACTTTGTAATTTAGTTTCATAGTTTCTTTCTGTGTTTATCAAAAGCGTTGTTTATTATTTATGGAATACGTACCTGGACCTGGACTTGACAAGCGAGCTAAAATTATTATGCTGAGATAAAGAAAGTGTAATAAGAAAAAGGATGAAATGTTGTTCGTACTTTTTTCTTTTTTTCTTATAAAATTTGAAAACATTTTCTTTTCATCTGCAGACACTTAAATACAATTTAAAAAATTTAGTTGAAATATAACATTTGAACTGTTAGAAAATGTTGATTCGTTTAATAAAAAATTGAAAAGTTTGCTAAAGATGTAATGAAATGTTCCGCTTCCCTAATAAGCGACAATTTTAATTTCTAGATTTCAGTTTCCAATACATCCTCCTATGAATTCTTTGCCAGCCTGCTAAATGTCACAATATTTTCCTATCCTGTTATTTCCCAGAAACTTATACAATTCTTCTACCAAGCCTGAAAACCTCGCTGCTTTGCTCCAAGTTTTCTTTTTTGTCTTTTGGACAAAGTTATTCTATCAACGTAAACTTAATATTTGTAAGCAAATACCTTTACCTTTTGACTGAAGGCTCAAGGATTTTTATGCTGTTTACTCCTATTTGTTATGAAAAAGCAGACGGTGAAAAAAACTAAAGTCTTTGATAAGAAAGGAAATGGAGGCGCTAAAAAAATGCCTAATGACATTAAAAAAACATCCTTATAGTATAAAAAATTGTGTGTTCAAAATGTTTATTCCTCTAAGAGCTTCTAACGAAATATCCTTGGAGAGAGTTGAAAAGGATATTTATGTTGTTTCGGCATTACAGACATTTTAAGAAGAAAACAAACACATATTCGAACAAGACCATTAAAAGGATTAATTGAAAAAAAGGTTTTGTAAGAGTGACAAAAACTTAAACAGATTTGATTAACAGATCATCAAAGCGAACCACAGACTTGTCATTCATGAGCATGAGCTTGGTCGATAATTTTTTATCTGCCTGATGAATTTGAAAAAATATTAGCAAATGATTTTGTAAACATGATAGTGATGCGAACAACTTCGATAACTTTCTTATTTAGTATCAACAAGGGCGATAATCCGACAATAAACATCAACGACAGATTATGTTCCTGCTGAGGAATGACAAGGCTGTGTTTCGCTTAGGGAACAATATTTTGTTTACAATTTGATATAGTTGCGCCTCACAGTGGTTCAGAACAGATTTCCATCCACCAAAATTCAATAAATTTTGAGCTAGTAAACATTTTGAGTGGCCTTCGGTGTTGCAATGGCTAGTGTGCGCGACTCTTTGGCATGAGAACGTGGGTTCGATCCCTACTCTGACCTCCTTACATTTCCTTCGACGACAGCCACCTCACTTAATGACGGCGACACTATCGAGTATTTAGCCATGATAAAGCTTATCAAAATACCATTCAGAGCCGGTGTAAAACTTCAGGTCCCAATCACTGAATGAAAAATTAGAAAGCGCACAGCTCACTGGTTGTGATAAGCTATCCCAAATCCCTTCATGGGATGTAATGGGAAACTGTTTGTTAAACATTTTGAATTCGGTAAAAACCCTATTGTAACCAATGAGTCTCCGGCTATCAAGAGTAAAATTCTACTATATGACAACCACTTCAACCTTTGAGAAAAACTTATCCTCTGATATCCCGGACAAACAAGACGCGAAAGGATGTAAAAGAGTGGTTTACTGACTTTCGTTGTGGCGCACAAGTACAAATGACACTGAACGTTCTGGATGGCCAATTGAGGTCAATACACCCGAAAATGTTGAAAAAATCCACGATATGGTGTTGGCTGATCGAAGAGTAAAAGTGCGTGAGGTTGTTGATGTTATAGGTATTTCACATGGCAGTGTGGTTTCGATTTTAAATGATTTAGTTGGGTTTAAGAAAGCTGTCTGCAAGATGGGTACCGCGTTTGCTGTCATTGACCATAAACGTAATCGTGTGACTACTTCAATGGATTGTTTAGAGAAACGTTGATCTAAGTGTATTGAGATTATGTTGAAAAATATTTTTTTTTTGCCAAAAAAAACTGTGTTTCATTCAAAAATTCACGGACTTATTGATCCGCCCTCGTATTTAGGCATACACACTAACGACCCCAAACTAATTAGAATTTGGAGAGTATCAGACCATTATAGTATCTTTCAGGCAGAAGAAGTCATGGCAATTGGAAATGTTGTCCTTTGGCTTGGACGAAACGTCATCACGGCCTGAAGTATCAACATGTGACAAGTCAGGCTGCTATAAAATCCCTTCAACCTGTATTTCTAATTTCAATAATTGTCCAGAACTGCCCCGCATCTCTAAACGAAATGGCCAAATAGTTCAATATTCACCCTAAATTCGTGCCGAGGCACAGGCCCATTCCAGCGCACCATGGAACTCATGACCTGGAAACATTAGGAACTATCCTAACTGTTCCACTGGATATGGAGCATGTGGGATGCCCTTGTGTGCATCCAAGCTCATGCTTAAAACCGAAGCTCTCAGATATGCGAGTGACAGATGGTCTCGTGGCACAAATTGAAGGATTACCAGACAAGGATGGCCAAGTTATGACCAACATCGTACGCTAAACCTGATATTCATTCCTTGACAAGACATCTCTATGCTAGTAGCCGTGATCACTAGGCACACCTCATTAGGCAGACACTCGTTTAGATTTCGAATCTCAATTAATGACTACTGCAGAAGCTGTGGGGATAAAGAGGAGGACGAGAACGTCGAACATCTTATGTGGTACTGCCCGGTCGTTTGTATGAGTTGGGGAAAATATCTAGGATCTTACTCTATGTTGGGTTTAACAAACATTCAGGAGTTAAGCTAAGTGATATTAGGACCTTACAGTAAAGTACTAATTGGTTCGACAGGAACCAATTTCCGTCTGTTCTTCAGCCACATCCTGGTATATCGGTATGAGGCATCGTATGGTTTGAACGTTCCTTAACCCTACCGGGTAATTTTACAGCTGCAACGATCGCGGCGGAGTGTGACGTCCGTAGTATCACAAAGGTCCTTGTTGAACTAAGTGTGGCAATTATGACAGCCACTTCAGCCTAACCTAACCAAACAAATAGTTCAAGGATGATTTTCAGATAATAACATTGAAAATAGGATAATTGTCCGAGTCGCGTGTCTCAGTAGAGAGACATATATGGCTGTAGTATATGCAGGTATAGGCCACCTTTGGCTCCCAAGATGTATTCTTGGAGTTCGAGTGGCGATGCCGGAAGTCACGTTATGCAATGCTACAAGACAGGTGTATAACAATGATAGACGCGTTGAGTTCTGATACGGCATCACATGAACAATGGCGCGTGACCTACGTAGGAACCAATGAGCAAGCCTTCATATAAAGAGATGGATGAACCTCTGTAGGGTTAAAAGGTGAAAGCCTTCTCAAAATTAAAGAGACAGACCTCTGTAGGAAAAGAGGTATTCTTCTTCTTAGAAACAGATGCATTAGTCCCCAAAGGAGCCCCATATATATGCAGTGCATTGTGTTGGGGAAGGAAAATTGAGGTAGTAGAGGGTGGAAGGAGGGTCTGTTAACATTTGCCTTGAACCTTTGTATGTCACAATTGGTGGGAAATACACTAGCCGGAAGTTTATTCCACATTCGGATTGTACGGCTGAAGAACGAATTTTCTCTATAGTGTGTAGTGCGGCCACTCGATAAAAAACGGATGAGAGTTCCTGGAAAGCCTCGCACTTCGACTAAATATCCCCATGTCTGGCATAAGATGATGGATGTCCGAGGAACACATACTGTGGAAGTACCGATAGAACAGCGACACGCAACCCACATTTGCTGCAAACTGGTATGATACCGTCTGCCATGAAGTAGGCAGCAATGGTAGTGTGCGCGGCTCTTGTGCATGAAGACGTGGGTTCGATTCCTACTCTGACCACCTTACATTTCTTTCGACGGCTGTCACCTCGCTTAGTGACGGCGACACTATCGAGTATTTAGCCATGAAAAAGCTTCTCAAAATACCGTTCGGAACCGGTGTAAAACTGTAGGTCTCAATCAGTGAGTGTAAAACTAGAACGCGCACAGCTCACTTGTAGTGAGAAGCTCTCCCTAATCCCTTCATGGGATGTAACGGGAAACCATTTATTTATTTATTTTTATGAAGTAGGGATGGGTAAAATTATGCATGTGTACTATTTGTATGTTGCTTGGTGTACGTGGGCGGGTGCATCAATAAGTGTCTTGCCACATCATACCACATCACCCCGGAGAGTCAAATGTACCCTGTCTATATACCTCCTGTTAATCGGAGATACCTCATTAGATCCCCTAGATCTATCTCATGCATCTCAGTGAGGTTGTGCAGTAAGTAGTCTCTCAGTAGTCTCAGTAGTCTCTAGGCGTCTATTCATTAGGGCCGGACAACTGCAGAGGAGATGTTCCATCGTCTCCTCCTCCTCTGCGTCTTCGGCGGCACGGTAGTGGTCATTGTATGGCCGTATTGCGTGATTTCCGATTAGCCAGTGCTCAGTCAGCACGTCAATTAGCCTGGACATGTTCCCCCCATTTTGCCTAATCAGGGAGTTAGTCCGGTGAATGTTATATTCTGGCCATGTATTTCTGGATGTGCGGCATGTTTCCGTCCTATCCCATCTGGCCTTTGCTCGTTCAAGGTAATGCAGGAAAATGCCTTTTTGACCGACCCTATAGGTGCTACAATGGATGGCACCTATAGGTGCCATATGGAGTTCGGTTCGGCCCTTTCAAGGCGACCCTTGTGGTCTGGCATTCAAGTAAAAAACACATTGGCCAGCCGACCTCATTTCCCTACATTCTACATTACTTTCTACATTCACTTTTTCCCTACATTCACTAACGAGTTTAAATGCAGTGTTGTTAGATTTAAGTGACAAAATAAAATAAGACAAATATTCCAATCCGCTCTGTTCTCCATTGTAGTATAAGTGCGGCGCAGGTTTCTTTGATGGCCAGTACCTCCGCTTGAGAAACGCTGCACTTGTGTGGGAGTTTGAATGATAAACTGAGGCCTGCCTCTTCGAAGAAGACACCCGAGCCTGTTCCACATTCAATTTTGGATCTGTCCGTATATACTTTGGTGTGAAAACTTGTCAGTGGTTCTCCTTGATCCCACTCTATTCTTCTGGGAAAACTGGCATCGAATAGGCTATCGAACATTAATGAGGGGGTGCAGTAATCGGTGATTATATATAATCGGTGATATATTTTGGGACTGCCTATAGTATTCTTGCATGTCCATATGCGTTACTCTCCAGGATCCAAGAGCCTTTAGTCGGATAGCACTCCAGGCCGCAATAGCTATTATGTAAAGGTCAATTGGTATAATATGAAGCATTGCATTAAGAACTTCAGCTGGACACGTCCTTATTACTCCTGTTATGCCGATGCAAGCTGATATCTGTGCACTATACAACTGTTTCATGGTGGACATCTTCCCCCAACAGGTCACCATACCATTGCTCCGTAGGAGAGTATAGGTCTCATTATACTAGTATACATCCGTAGGACCATTTTCGGTCGGAGACCCTATCGGCTTCCGAACAATTTGCTTTATGTGGGCGGCTCTCTATGTTACGCTTCCAGCATAGCTTGGGATCTACTATCACGCCCAAGTACTAGGCGTGTGTTGATAGTGGAATCTCTATTCCACTAAGCCGAGGAGGATTAAACTTTGGTATCTTGGTCTTCATAGTAAAAACCGTGACCTCAGTTTTTCCTGAATTCACTCCAATACCACTCCCAGTGGCCCAATCGTTAAGTGATTTCTAGGCCCCAATCATGATTTCGCCCAACACGGATGGAAACAAACCAGACACCATTATTACCACGTCATCCGCATACGCCACGGTTTTGATCCTCATATTGTCCAGTTTTAGTAGTATTTTGTTGATCACGAGTAACCAAAGCGGGGGAGAGATGACTCCACCCTGAGGAGTTCCACTTTTCACTCGCTTTGATGACTCGCTGTTGCCCATAGACGCGTTGATAATTCTGCTCTGTAACATTGTCAATATCAAACCGTTGAGGAATGTTTCCTCGCCTGTATCTTCAAGTAATTCTTCTATGCCTGCTGAACTCACATTATTGAATGCACCCTACCCTCTATATCCAAGAAGGTCTCGAGGATATATTGTTTATGTTCTAAGGACCTCTCTATAGTTCTGACGACTTCGTGCAGGGCCGTATTGGTTGAACGACCTTTAAGATATGCATGTTGGCTGTATGATATTTTGTGTGATCGATCCATTTTCGTGCGGATGTATGCGTCAATTAGCCTTTCAAGCATTTTCAGGCTGATCCGTCTGAAATCCTTTGCGCTTTCATGGCTCCGTCTCACCGCCTTGGGTATGAAAACCACTCTTACCTGGCTCCAACTCTTTGGTAAGTAGTTTAGAATCAGGCAAGATCGGAATGTGATACAGAGCCACGGCTTAATTATGAGCTCCGCCCTTCGAAGCATTTTCGATATAATACCTTCTGGGCCCGGAGATGTATATGGTGAGGAGCTATTGATAAAAAAAGGGTGTCCCTTAACATCCAATGAAGGGATTGGAGAGAGCGCTCACAATCAGCGAGATGTACGTTTTCCAGTTTTACACTCACTGATTGGGACCTACAGTTTTATACCGATTCCGAACGGTATTTTGGGAAGCATTTTCATGGCTAAGTACTCGTTAGTGTCACCATCACTAAGCGAGGTGACCGTCGTAGAAAGAAATGTAAGGTGGTCTGAGCAGGGATCGAACCCACTTTCTCATGTAAAAGAGCCGCGCACACTAGCCATTGCACCACCGACGGCCACATTGATAGCCCAGGATATCCTGTCTGGACTGATGATATCCTCTATACCGTTAGTATCTGAGTATTGAGTTGAAAATGTTCGCACCTCCCTGGATGTGTTCTCGCAGCCCGGGAAGTGTGTTTTCAAGAGTATCTCTAGTAATTCAGCTATTTGACCATGTCCCGTCATCGCTCCTCACATAGGTGGTATTTGAGTGCCTGTTGGCCATTATTTAGCTGAGTCTAGCTGTATCCTTTGTGTTCTCCTTCGATCCACTGAACTATGACCAGTTTCGCGTTTTTGCAGTGGCTATTGCTTTCTTATACTATTTAAGTTTATCCTGATATGGCTGCCAGGATCCACTTCTATAGCTTGGATTGAAAGCTTTGCGAGATTCTTTTCGAGATTCGAGATTCTTTGATTAAAAGCTTTGAATCTTTGATTGAAAAACTTTGCAAGATTCTTTGCGAGATTCTCGTCGGTCCGCCAATGCGGATAGGTTTTCTTTGAGCGTGATTGCGGACATGACACCTTGATTGCAGTATCCATGGATTTCTCCAAGTCCAATACAGCTATTAAAGTATTGCGCGGACTTAGGACGCTTACTTTTCAGAACTCTGTTGTTTTGTCCCAATTAGTTCTCTTGAGATTCCGATAGAATCTTATTGAAGTCGTTCTCCCACAAATGCTAAACATCATCCAGTTGTGTTTTCGAATTTGAATTTAATGACCGACCCCCCTAGGGGACATTTTAGCGCCAACTCGGAATTAGTACGAAATTAACCCTTTAATGGATTTTCAGTTTTGACATATTTTTGGCATTCAAGTTGAGTTTTGACCTTTGAGGTGTGACGAAATTTATAGTACAATTTTATGGGGAATACTTTTGTAGTACACTATAACCCGTTACACCCTTCATTTAGGGTTGTTTTTACCCTTTTCCACAAAAAGAACAAACAAGACCCATATTTAAAGGCACTAAAAATTCCATATTCAGCAGCCTGTATCTTTTGCAATTTGTAACCGATTGCAGAATTTTAAAATGGAAATGGAAGCAAAATAGCAATTTATGAAAAAATTCCAAAAATGTGCTATTTTTTTTTGTTCAATTTTTTTTTTTTTTTTATTATTTATTTCGTCTATCATTAATACGATTAAAAAGTACATATATTTTCCTTAATATTTACAAAATTTGAGAATTTACTAGAATATTACAGCAAATAGTACATATTTTTGTTTATTTTTATATAAGAATTATTTTTAAGATATTGATACAATTTAGGGCAAAAAGATAGGATAAAAAACCCATTTAAATTTTTAAAGACATTTTGGAATTATGTCTTCTATCATTTTCATCCCTGAAGATGTAGAAAAATTAATTATGCAAATTTCTTATTCCTACATAGTTTGAAGATCTGTTACGGTATTGAGCATATCCATTTTGGAGCGACTGTGAAGAAGAGTGATCGAAAAACGTCTGTTTAGATCGAAAATGAATTTAAGGTTTTTGTTCTGTATGATCTGCAGTTTTTTAACGTTTGTTTTAGCACATCTGCCAGACCAGACCTGACATCCGTAAGTCAATATCGGCCTAATGCAGGATTTGTAAATTAATAACTTATTTTTACGGTTTAGTTTAGACTCTCGATTTAGAAGAGGAAATGGAGCTCTACCGCAGCGAATAGCTTTCTCACGAGCATTCAGAACATGCTCTCTATATGTAAGATGTTTGTCCAATGTAACTCTAAGATATTTAATTGAAGATTTGAAGGGGATTTCGGAGTTTTGAATACGAAATGGAATGCTCGGTATTATTTTAGGAGATTTATTAAAAGGAAAAATAATGGCTTGGGTTTTCCCTTCATTTATCTTTATTTTCCACTTTAGAAAATATTTTTGAATATGTATTAAACATTTTGTCATTCTTTTTACAATCGCATTAGAATTTTTTCCACTTGAAATGATTGCAGTGTCATCCGCATATAGGGCGGTTTAAAATCCGATGTAATATAGGTGATAGAACAGATCCTTGTGGAACACCCGCAATAGAGTGCTCTTTGCGAAATCCAAATTGATCATCTCTTAAAATTGAATTATCTTCGGTGAATTCGTTTATCCTATTCAGAATTCAAGACTTTTCAATGCAATTAAGCATACTTATGGGTCTGTAGCTATTTGGACTTTTGGATCTTTTCCTTGCTTAAGGATCGGTATAACTTTCGCATGTTTAAAAAGTTTTGGGAAATATCCGTGTTTTAAACAGCAGTTAAATATATTGGCGAGAACGTTAAATATCGAATCAGGCATATTCTTCAAGACTATAGGTTTGATACCATCAATACCTGGAGCTTTCTTATTACATGGTGTGCTTGTATATAATTTTACTTCATCAAAAGATGTTAGAACTAATTCTGAATTCGTTTCTATATCTTGATTATCCAGTCTGTCAATGTATTTTAAGACTTTCTGTTCAGTTTGTGAGATCATATTATGAGTAATTTAATGAGCCACTTTAAATATTTCCGCTACAACGTTGGCCTTTTCTTCACTACAGTGTATATCAGCGCCATCTTTTGACAATGTTCCAACCGACGATTTTTTCCCCTTCATAGCCCGATGACAATAACCAGACTTTTTTCTTACCAGGTGGCAACCCCTGAAGAACTGTATTCCAGCTGTTATTTCTATCGCTTGACACGTGATGATTTATCAACAGAATACTGCGTATTGGCTAACACACCGATAAAACAGTGGAACACAAATTACAAGGTTCTCACAACGGGTTCAGATCGAGGGAGAAAAAAATTATATACGTGTATCGGCATTTTGAAAGTTTACATCTGATTTTTTTTAATATTCCCTCTTTTGCAAATTCTTATGATGAATCATAATTGGAAACCGTGTTATCCTTACATTTCAGATATAGGATGTGTTCAGTAGTTTTATGTAAAAGTTTACGAGAAACATTTTTGTGGAATATTTTAACCGTCTACCGCCTCTATATATGGGTAATTTTTATACTTTTTGTGGAAAACGGTAAAAACACGCCTAAACCTCGTTAAAATGCACTATAAAAAATTGTCCCCATAAAATTCTACCATATTCCACTTCACTTATTTAAAGGCAGTAAGAATTCCATATTCAGCAGCCGATTACAGAATTTTAAAATGGAAATGGAAGCTAGATATCTTGAGATATAAAAAAAATCAAGACAATAGTAGTTTCTTAACTAAAGAAAATTGTTTGAGCAATTTATAAAAAACAGCCCAAAAATGTGCTATTTTTTTCGTTCACTTGAATAAAGGCACTTTAAGCAATTTTAATGAAATACAGTTTTTCTTGTATTTTAAATTTATTTTACTTTATTTACGAACTATTAGTAATGGCTACAACCCCATTTGTTTTTAATAACTTCAAATATACGGGTTTTCATTGAGAGATAAAGAGAATTTATGCAATCCAACGAAATTTGATTCCAAGCATCTGTAATGGCCTGAATTAGTGACTGCTTTCATCAAATGGTCTACCTCCTTCATAGACCTTACGAGATAACCAACTCCAGATATTTTCAATAGTGTTTAGATCTGGTGAATAGGGTGGCCAGTCAAGAATATAAACATTTTGGCTTGAAATGAACTCCTTTACTACTCTGGTATAGGGGCATTATCCTGTTGCAATATTCAAGATATGGGACCAAATAGTTCACTGAACTTCGTAAAAGTCGATTCCAATTACATTTTATAGCTTGCATCAGTCATTTTAGCACTTTGAAATTCAAGATCGATGGTGCCATAGAACGTAATAGCACCCCACACCATAATGCCGCTCTCTTGGCTGTGGTGTCGGTTCAAAAAATGATTTTCTTTGCGCAGATAATGGAAATAATAGTTGTAGCCATCAGGCCCATCCAAATAAAACTTCTTCTCATCCGTAAATACAACGATTCTCCAGTCGTTTACATGACCTCTGGCTGCACATCCCATACCATGTAGTCTCGTGAGAAGCCGCTTTTCCTTAAGAGGAGCATTAAATGGCGGCTTTTTGTAATTTCAGGCATTTAATACACTCACAGCTCTTTATTACTCTGCGTACTGATGACTTGCTCGCTTCCACTCCAGCTTGACATTTTATATTTGACAAGGATAAGTCAGAATTAGAAGCAATTCTGATGATTTTTCTTTACTCATTCTTAGATAAAAACATTGAAACCCTTTTTTTTAAATTTTTCCCATACCCGTCGGGGTCCATGATCTAATTGTCGATAACTGTTGGGCTCCGTCCAATTTTTTTTAGCTATTGCGCGGTTAGAATATCCTTTAGAACGGTAAACATCGATTTTAGTTTTTTCCGATAGATTTACAATTTTTTGTTTTGCCATTTTGACTCGCAAAATGATTAAGATGTAATAAATTGTAATAAACAAACGGTCCCTACAAAAAATCATCGCTTACTTTAAAAATAATAAAGGGTCCGCCATCTAACGTTTTTATTTTTACTAGTGCTTATTTCGTGAATGGTAACACTTAGCTCATGTCTGATTTGACAGATAATTAGTTTTATCCTTCCGCTGAACGAATATGTTTGGGTATACGCTTGAACAACGCTGGGAAATATTGCGACATTACTTTGAAAATCATGGTAATATTGCAGAATGTGTGCGAAAATTGCGTACGGATTTTGGAAGAAGAGAAGCACCGTCAGCTCCGTATGTTCGTTATCTTGTGAAAAAAGTGAAAGAAACTGGCATCCTCATCGATAAACCAAAGCGTGAAAAGCCAAAAATCGTGCGTACACCCGAGAATATTGCTGCTGTGGCAGAAAGTGTGCGTGAAGCGCCATCAACATCAATTCACCGTCGTTCTCAACAATTCAACATTTCGGAGACATCATTGAGACGAATTTTGCATAAATATCTTGGTATGACACCATACAAAGTCCTGGGAGCTGCGATTTGACACCGTTGGACTATTATTTGTGGGGTGCCCTCAAAGATAAGTGTTACGCCGACAAGCCAGAGACAATTGATGCTTTAAAGGACAATATTCGTGATGCCATTGGTGAAATACAGTTGCACATAATCGATAATGTGCTTAAAAATTGGACCGATCGTGTAGGCTACTGCATGGCCAGCCGAGGCAGCAATTTGAATGAAATTATTTTCCATTATTAACCGCAAGGATTGTACTTTCAAATAAAAAAAGAAATTTGAGAAAATATTCAGTAGATTTTTTTTATAGCATTTTCAAAAAAAAAGAAAGTTATTTGGCGGACCCGTTAAAAAAATAATAAAGTGATTTTATTCAAGTGAACCAAAAAAAAGTGGAAATTTTTGAGTTTTTTTTTGTAAATTGCTCAACGAAAGTTCTTTAGTTAAGAAACCACTATTGTCATGCTTTTTTTATATCTCAAGATGTCTAACTTCCATTTCCATTTTAAAATTCTGTAATCGGTTACAAATTCCAGAAGATACAGGCTGCTGAATATGGAAATTTTAGTGCCTTTAAATAAGTGAACCAGAGTATATTGAGGCGGTAGAGGTTTAAAGTATTCCACAAAAATGTTTCTCCAAAATTTTTAAATAAAATTGCTGAACACATCCTGTACCTAAAATGTATGGTGGTTTCCTATCCCGATTCATCATAAGAATGTGCAAAAGGGGGAAATTTCACTCCCCCCTAGAAACAAAAATCAGACGTAAACTTTCAAAACGCGGATACACATATTTTTTGTTTATCCCTCTCTACCAGCATTCGTTGTCAGAACCTTGTTATTTTGTTGTGTTCCACAGTGTAATTATTGTAAATGAGTAGCAAACAATAACCATAATTATTATTTGATTTTCTTTCCCTCTCGCCTTCTTAACAATGCAAATAATTCATTTAAATCCCTGGCTCTGTCTGTAAAAACAATCTAAGGATAAGAATTAAGAACTGATTGGCAAACGCTGAAGCATAACAAATCCTACGGATTAATAGCATGGAAAATTGTTGCTGTCCCTTCAAGACCATAACTCAATACAGCAAACTTAACAATGTAGGGAAGCAATAAAAACCCATTCATTTTTCAATTTAATTTCTAGCCAGTTTTCCACTTCATTTGGTGTTTCTTACTCGAATGGAGATTTTCGTTTTGGGCCCAAACAAGTGCAATGGCAACTGCAACGATTTTGCCTGTTGTTGGCTTTAACTTCAACTCAGATCGGTTGGAAATCGTTGTGTTGTGCTCTATGGCTGTTGGGTTCAACAAAACATAAAAACTCTATATTTATCCATTGAAAAATTGTTAAATAAATAAACGGATTTCATGGATACTTGCACTCGAACGCAGACCCACAGTTGAGACATAGATAAAGTCCTCAAAATAACTGGTTGAAAGGGGGTGAATATCGAGGGGAAGTTGGCTGGATTACAGTAGATTTTGTGGAGTTTGTAACAAAAAACTTGAAGCAGTTTATGATACTCGTATTTAACCACTATAGCAACAACTGTTTAAGACACAACAAAATACTATATATTTAACTCGTATATTCACAGCAACCAGTTAGTTATGTCGTTAGACTGTTAAAAGTTTTGGGTCCAATCCTTGGCTGTTCAGTTAAGAGCGGAAAATGGAGGGAAAGAGGCAAGCAACACGAAGAAATGCTTTAAGCTCAATCCACCAACAACATTATAGAGCAGCTATTGAAATGAAAAACCTGATATTAAGGAGTGCTGTCCACAAATCCACAAATCCATCCCAGCATCATAACTCTTTCATTCATTCACCCGTTGGCCACAAAAACTTTAAGATATTTTCAAATTTTCATTCTGTTTCTGTAGATTTCTTTGTCTGACGGTCGCTGTAGCCACCAACAACCTTGAGATATTACAATACAAAATTGTATGTCCCAAAAAAAGGAGCGGATTTCATTCTCATTTTGTGATTCGTGGACTTCATAAAACCTTTCAAATGTTTTGTAGTTCATTGCAAGGTTAGTTTGGTTAAGATTTTAATAGCTGCAATTATCCAAGATAATTATTTGGAAATGAATAAATTCCGGTTTGTGTAGAAGCAACCCTAAGGAATTATTTTAAATTGTTAAACGAAATATTAAATAGGAATGTTTTATTATCCTTTAAGTAAAAAAACTAAAAATATGATTATAATATACAAAGGAGATCGTCTAGTTTGTAGACTCACAGAGAAACAGTTGAAGAAATCCACAGCATTGAGAAACTTCTTAATGGGTTATTACTTGATATCATTGGCGTTACCAAGGCCGACGTGTAGGCGACCACGTCAAATCTCAGGTTTGGAAAATTATTCGATTTAAAGTTTTAAATTGCTTCAACGTATCCATGCACAATGAGTGGTGGTCAGGATTTAATTAATTAAAATTTAAAGGATTTAAAATACGCCCAAGGTTACGGCTAGAGAGCCAAACTAGTCAATATTGTCATCACGTTGATATTTCCAGATTTTCTGTGATACTCTGTCTCACTACATAAATATTTTCAACCGATCTGTCAGTTCTAGGTCTACCCGTACGTCTTGAATCTCCACACGCTGAACAAAAACAGACCCAGCAACATATTTCAGGAACCATGTACATGTTTACAAGCATTGTTTTCGTGAATTAAAGATCTTTTTCTTCTTTGTTCCTTTGTTGTCTGTTAGATTTTTGTATTCAACAGTTTTTAACAAACAAAGCCACATTAGGGGAACAAAAAACATATATTGTAACCTATTAATCATTGTATCTCAAACACATAATATTGAATAGCAAACATAATTCGTTTGCACACGAATATATTATATTTGCCACAAGCTACAAACACGCTATAGTTGCATACAAACAACAACAAAATACCGATTTTTCAGCGCGTTGCTTTAGAGTACCGGAATCGATCTACCCAACTTTTCTGTAGATTTTCGATTGTTTGGGCCTCTATAGACTCATGGAGACAATGGAGCCTCAATAGACTCAGGATTATTTGTGTAGCACTTATTTTTCATGGCACCCCAGGGATAATAATCTAACGGGGTCAACTCGCAGCTGCCAGGCTGCCAATAGACTTCCGAGATTTGGCTGGTTGTGCAGTTTTCGAATACATTGCGCAAAGGTCAATTGTAGCGTTGGGTGTATGGCACATAGAGTCATCCTGTTGAGACCATACATTGTCCACGTTATCGTCTTCAACTTTTGTAATATATAATATAAACATGTAATATAACATAAAACAATATAATTTAAAACTTATAATATAAACATATAAGCATAAAATATTGAATAGCCAACACAATATATTTGAAAACCAGTATAACATATTTGCGACAAGCTACAAATGAGTTTTTATTTTGCCCCAAAAATGTTTCGTTTGGTACCTCTTCTCGTGGTTGATCAGAACATTTGTTACATTTGCCGCAACTTTCTTTTACCCCTAATATTGTCTAGTTTAATTTTAATCAAACCCATTTACATACAGGCATACACTCAAAGGGGGTCAATGTCGTGAATTGTTTACCTCTTCTTTGAAAGAAATCCAGTTCCTGCTGGGTATACTGCCGAACCGCTAAGAGCATGTCAACACCTTTCTATGCCTGTGAAACTGGTACGCCCAGTGCACCCGCTCTGCAGTTCTTCTGATTATTCCTGACGCCTGGGACCCAAATGAGATGACTATCATAGCCTAGCAATCTTATTAAAAGATTCGCGGCAGTCCAGGGCAGATGATGAGTACATAAATACTTATTTCAGGGACTGGATTACCGCCTGACTGTCCGAGTAAACATTGACCCAATGACTGCCAGTTCGTGGCACAAACATCAATTTTTTGCCCCCTACTAACAACGAAACTGCATATAGGTGAAATTACGAACCTACAGTAGCAAAACTGCGCACTGAAATCTTTATTTCGTGATCCTTTGTCCAAGGACCAAGGATATCCATATAAAAAATACTTTAATTGATCTCTATGACAATGCGAAAATCATCGGTATGCAAACGAAATGAAAAAAATTACAGCAGACAGTTGTCCTGTCCTTGCAGGCTGTGTCAGAGACACGGCCATTAAGTTTAACGTAGAATACGCCATCCGATAAGACAGAAAACATATATAACAATAAACTCATTTGCTTATATTATTTATCATTTATTGTTATATATGTTTTCTGTCTTATCGGATGGCGTATTCTACGTTAAACTTAATGGCCGTGTCTCTGACACAGCCTGCAGGGACAGTCCGTGGCCGAAGGCCTCGGACAACTGTCTGCTGTAATTTTTATATTTATCAACGGCATTTGATTCAAGTCCGTTTAAAAAAAAAATATTATGTTCAATTTTTTTAAACTTAATTTAATTTATGTATTTTAATTAATATTTTTATTGAAATAAGTTCTGCGAATGTTGAGAGGGCCGCCCTAATATTAAAAAAGGTTTACCTTATCGAGTCTTCGCATTAGCATTCGAGCGTTGTGTGAAAGCTTTACGCTTTACAATTCAAAATTAATGTTACAACAGCTTTATTGAAGCTTTCGCAAAAAAGCTTTATTACGTTAGCTTACTGTTTGTTTCACTTTTTACTAGATACATGTTGCCAAGCAACATTAGCTTGCTGTTCGTTTCACTTTTTACTAGATACATGTTCCTAAGCAATGTTGAGCAACCAAAAACACTCAACCAAACACCACACATATGTTTGAGTGTATGTGTTTAAACAATTTTCATTTGAGAAATTCAAATACTAGAAATATATCAACCAATATGAAATGTATATCAAAGGAAAGATAACATCTTCATTTACCTACAAAAAAAATTTTAAAAAAATTCATCTAGCCGTTTCCTCAAATTCAATGAAATAAAGATTACAACAATAAAAACCTGACATGACTCCTCATACCGTAAGGTAAGACGTATTCTACGTCAAAAAAGCAATCTTGGCTATTTGCTAAAAATTTGCATTTAGTTTTTCAAGGGCCAAGAATACAAAATAAGGTCCTTTTTAACTGTCCATAATATCCATAAAAGTCGAATATCCATAATAGTTTTGCATGGAGAAATCAAGTTATGTTAACAGTCACATATTGTGCCAAAATTGCAACCTTCTACAATTGATAATCTAATAATAAGAATTTTTCGAAGTATACAGCCTAATGAAATATATTTAACTCTGGTACATAGAAATATTTGAAATAACTCGTATTATTAATCCATTAACGCAAGAAGGTTGACATTCTGACACAAGATGTGGTGGTTCCAGCTCGTTAGCATAACTTTCTTTCAGATTTTTCGAGGCAGAACTTTAAGAATATTTGAGGATACAATTTTAAAATTACCTTATTTCATTTGATATGCATATTGGTTCATTCGTATTATCATATTGATAAAGAAAATTATTTTAAAATGGATATCCTTTGAATTCTTAATGTCCTGTAATATGCGGGATTCTCAAGCACCTGCTACCACACAACAAACCCAAAGAGCATTACCAGTCCCACCAACACTGTATACATACAGAGTACAATTCCCGGATATTGTCTCCATTTACAGCCTTTAGCCCACTTGCAGGTATACAGGGCTATCGTTGCCCTTTTCGACCTTTGTAATGTCACTATCAGCAGTGTATTGAAGCGCATTTATAACGGCCTCAACAAATCTCTATGAATTTGTACATTCCCACTCACTTACTTTTACTTTTATTTACTATTTTACAACCTCATGAGGTCAGACGTCTTACACATATTAATTAAACTAAACAAATTTCAACATATTCTTCCAACTAGCTCTATCCTTCGCTTTCCCTCGCCACTTGGGAACACCAAGGATACGGAGGGATCCTTCTGCCCGGTCTTTCCAGCGGAGTCTTGGTAGTCCTCTTTTCCTGTTTTCAACGGGTACGGTCTCGAAAACATTTCGCGCCGGCTCATCTTCATTCATTCTGACAACATGGCCTAGCCAACGCAATTGGCCCAATTCGATTCGCCTAGCTATATCCACGTCAGAAAATAGACTTTATAGCTCCGCGTCCCATCGACGCCGGTACTCGCCGTTTCCCCCAACAGGACCATATATTCTACGGAGAATTTTTCTATCGAAAACTCCCAGGTGTTTTTCAACCGCTTGCGATATGACCCAAGTTTCGGAACCATATGTCAAGACAGGTAAAATGAGAGTCTGATATAGCTGAACATTTGTCCGTCGAGAGAGGGCTTTGTTCCTAAACTACTTGCTGAGCCCAAAATAGCATATGTTTGCAAGCACAATTCTCCTATCCATCCCCAGGCTGACGTTGTTGTCCAAGGTAGACAAATTCATCTACCACTTCAAAATTAAATCGGTTGTCGATGTTCAAGTGCGGGCCAAGTCGAGAGGTTTCCCTAGTCGTTGACACCATCAATTGTGTCTTGCCCTCATTAACAGAAAGAACCACCTTCGCTGATTCCTTTTCGATTCTTGAAAATAGTGCAGTAACCTCTCGCAAATTTCGCCCAATGATATCTATGTCGTCAGCATACGCCAGCAACATATGGCTTATCGTGTTAATGGTCTTGATCGTATTTACTGCAGCCTTTCTCATCATTATCTCCATTAAGATGTCGAAGAGATTGCACGAAAGTGTTTCGCCTTGTCTAAGTCCTCGCTTGGTACAGAACAATATTTTCCTTCTTTTAATGTTTCCGTACTTACACCCGCTCGAAAACCTTCGGAGCTCCATAAAATCTCAGCTCGCTAAGTACCCAGATGCTCCAAAAGGCGTAAACGAGCTGCGGGCTAGAGTAAAAGAAACTTGGGATGCGATTTCAGTGGAAGTGACTGCAAAATTTTGCCATAGCATGACTCGCCGTATACAACCTCTTAAAAAAGCCAAAGAGCAAATATTGAATAAGAAAACAAATAAACTAACATAAAACCAGATTCCTAAATTGTAACATTTGTATAACTTTAGAATATTTACCGTTCACTTTGTATATATCATCATAGAATTAATTGTTTTTGACGTAGAATACGTCTTACCTTACGGTATAGGGAGTCATGTCAGATTGTTATTGTTGTAATGTTTATTTCATTGATTATGAGGAAACGGCGAGATAACATTTTTTAAAAATTTTTTTGTAGGTAAATGAAGATGTTATCTTTCGTTTGATATACATTTCATATTGGTTGATATCTTCCTAATATTTAAATTTCTCAAATGAAAATTGTTGAAATACATACACTCAAACATATGTGTGGTGTTTGGTTGAGTGTTTGAGTTTGTAGCGTGAACACAAACTATGCTGCGGTTTCAGTGTGGACACAAACCTTCGGCTGTTGTTTTGATTGATGAAATATTGAAATTTCGTATATTTACTTATGTATTTAAGTGAAACAAAATGTTAAATGTGAATTTGAATTTAACAGGGATATATAATTATAAAAAATATATGAAAAAATTAATTCATACATTTTTATGTTAAATGAAAGTGCTGCCAAGTAAGCAAAATAACTATGCTGCTTGATGCTGTTTGACAGCAGCTGACAGTTGACGTTTAGTAAATGAAAATAAAAAAAACATATTTATCCTATTTTTCCTACCATAAGCTTATGTATATTATCAAAAGTAACTGTTAAATAAATAAATTCATTTGCTTATGTTATTTATCATTTATTGTTATATATGTTTTCTGTCTTATCGGATGGCGTATTCTACGTTAAACTTAATGGCCGTGTCTCTGACACAGCCTGCAGGGCCTCGGACAACTGTCTGCTGTTTTTTATTTTGTTTTATTCACGGGAGAACAATGAAAGGATTTAGTTTTTTTTTTTTGTTTTTAATCAAATATTTAAAATATACAAATTTATTTCCAAACAGCGTCAACCATGTTACAATTTTGCTCGTCACCTTAACACTTCTAGTCGTCCGATTTTCCAATTATTTCTTGGAAGTTTGCGATTACTATCGCTGAAAATGTACTCAATTGTCTACACGTCATCCTGGCATGCGACCTGGCCGTGGGGCTGCCCTCTCTCCAAACAACACCTAGCGTTGCCATTGGTACAGATCATACACTTTTCAAAACGGTCCGGCCTTCGAACCAAGCAGCATCGCGATATAGTGAAGGAAGTCGTGGCACCTCCCTCTGGATTTGAAAGTATATTGAGAACAATGCGTCCACAATATGTTTCCATTTATCCGTCGGAATGATTTCATCTGCCTCCCCTGGTCAATAACCGCCTTTACCAAGGTGTATTTTATAACCTCACAAAAGGTTTCTTAGCCATTGCCCTCTTCGGTAATGTCAGGTGAGCCGCGCCCCTTATCCGCTTGTTACGATGTCGAAGCCGGTGTAATGTCGATATTATCAATAACATTACGAGCCCATTTGAGATAATCTCTGTGTTTAGCAGTGACTGCATCCTGGTCGACATCACCATTTCTCTTTATAATCCTAAGAGCTTGAAGACGATCGTTAAATTACTTTTAGAGAATTAGAGGGTCGCAGGCGCTATATCTGTGCCTGGTGTACCGACATATTATCCAACTGTGCCTCCTTTTTTTATTGACTACTTTATAACCTCATGAGATCAGATGTCGTACACACATTAATTAAACAAACAAATTAAACAAACATCAACATATTCCTCCAACTGGTTCTACCCTTCACCCTTTCTCACCAGTTGATAACAACAAGGATACAGATGTATTCCCCAGCCTGGTCTTTCCAGCTGAGTCTTGGTCGTCCTATATTCCTGCTTCCATCGGGTACGTTATCGAAAACCTTTCGCACTAGTTCATCGTCACCGTCAATATGGCCTAGCCAACGTAAATGTGCCAAATTTGATTCACATAGCTACCACGTCAGAATATAGATGATATAGCTCTTGGTTCCAATGTAGTCGGTACTCACGGTTTTCTTTAACAGAACCATATATTTCACGAATAATTGTTCTGTCGAATACTTCCAGGTGTTTTTCGCTTGCGATATGAACCACGTTTCTAAACCATATGTCAGGACAGGTAAAATAAAAGTCTGGTATAGCTGGACTTTTGTCTGTCGAGAGAGGGCTTTGTTCCTAAACTGCTTGCTGAGCCCAAAATAGAATCTATTTGCAAGCACAATTCTCCCATTTATCTCCAGGCTGGCGTTGTTGTCCTTGTTCACGGCGGATCGAAGATAGACCAACTCATCTACCACTTCAAATTTAACTCAGTTGTTGATGTTCAAATGCGGACTAAGTCGAGAGGTTTTTCGAGTCGTTGACACCATCAATTTTCTCACTATTATCTCCATAAAGATGTTGAAGAGATTGCACGAAAGTGTGTCGCCTTTCTGCAGTCGTCGCTTGGTACAGAATGGTTCGGTTACATCTTTCTCCATCTTCACTGCTGATTTGGTGTTGGTCAGCGTCATTCTACAGAGGCGGATCAGTTTTGCTGGAATCCCAAATTCAGACATAGATTCGTACAGTTTGCCCCGTATGGGGCTATCGAAAGCAACTTTGTAATCGACAAAAAGATAGTATGTATCGATTTGCGTTTCGTGGGTCTTTTTCAGGATTTGGCGTAGCGTGAATATTTGGTCAGTAGTGGACTTGCCTGGTCTAAAACCATACTTATAAGGTCCAATCAGGTTTTCAATAATTGGCTTTAGTCTTTCACATAATACGCTCGACAAGACCTTAAGACTAATACCGCGATAGGTGGAACAGACACACGGATCACCCTTTTTGAATACAGGACATAATACACTGAGACTCCAATCATCGAGCATAGATTCCCCCAGCCATATACCGCATATAAGTTGATGCATGTGCGCCAGCAGTCCTTCGCCACCTGCCTTAAATAGTTAAGCGGGTGGCCCATCCGCACCAGCGGCTTTATTATTCTTAAGCCGGAAGATCGTCATTCTAATCACGCCTTGGTTGGGTGGGAGTACAATCTACACTGACTTCCACAATCATTACCTCCTGATCTTCAGTGGAAGAATCTGAGTGGATTAGTACTGAAAAGTAGTCTCTCCACATTTTAAGCCAGATTCCCATTCTCGTCCTTGCAGGAGGGCAGTGCCTTCTATCCCCTCCAAATAACTGGCAATGCAGGACCCGACATCAGACCGTGCCATATAACTGCTCTTTTGCTCATTTTCTGTCACACCATCACCATTATTTCTTCATCTTTGCAGGGCAATTTTAAACTATTAAAATTTTCATTGACAAAGATTTATACAGTGACAACTTTTTATCTCATGTTAGCATTGGCCATTGCAAATTCGTTTCAAAAACAATTTTCTGCTTTCCTTTTATAGATATAAATTAAGGTAATCAAAATCCTTCTCTACAATTCATACCTGCTGTTTCTGCTGCTGCTTTATCTCCAGTAGATTAAATCTGAACAAAAAATTAATGTTTAATTTGAAAGAAATGTAAAAAAGAGACATCATTAAATAACAATATTTGTGTTGGAGTACTTTGAATGAATTACAAGGAAAAGAAACGGTTCCTGTTGAGTTCAGTATAAAAATTAAACGAACAGAAAGGATTTCATTGATGAAAAGGACTTCGAACAATAAAGTAATATACTATAAATAATTAGACGCGGAATAATTATACTCGTAAAGATAACAAAATATAGAATAAATATTGCAATTCCAAAGAAAATTTAGTTTCCAGCAGACACAAACCACTTCTTTGACAGAATTCTGTAGTCGACTTAACAGATTAATGTTAATGTATTACAATTGCCGAGTAGGTATAAAAAATCAGTTTTTAGAGTACGAGTGAACACGAAGATTGCGGAATTGATAGAATAAAATGAAAACAGTTTGAGTTTAAGACATTTGAAAAAATAATACAAATATGACATATGGGGTGGCCGTCGGTGGTGTAATTGATAGTGTACGCGCCTCTTGTATATGAGATCCTGGCTTCGGTCCCTGCTCTGATTAACTTAAATTTATATTGGCGGCGGTCACCTCGCATAGTGACGGCGACACTATCGAGTATTTAGCCATGAAACCCCATTCTCAAAATACCATTTGGAATCCGTGTAAACACTGTAGGCCCCAATCAGTGATTATAAAACTAGAAATGGAATACACCTCACTGGTTGTGAGGAACTCTCCCCAATTCCTTCTTGGGATGTAACGGAAACCCCGTTTTTTACATATGGAGTCAATAGAACGGATGTTTTTCATCTTTCCTCCCTAGCAATTTCGCTGGTTTGTGCTTATATTTATATCGACAAACAGTTAAGTTTTTGCATCTACTCATACGGATAAATAAGCCCTCTCTCGAGCAACAAAAGTCCAGCTGTACCAGACTCTCATTCAACCTGTCTTGCTTTATGGCGCAGAATCCTGGGTCCTATCGCAAGCAGACGAAACAACTGTAGGAGTCTTCGAGGGAAAAATACTCCGAAAAATTTATGGCCCTATAGTGCACAACGGCGAGTATCGGCGACGCATGAATCATGAGCTGTATGAGCTTTATCCTGACATTGACATAGTTAAGCGGATCAAGATAACGTGATTGCGCTGGCTAGGTCATGTCAGTAGAATGGACGAAGACGAACCAGCAAGAAGGGATTTCGAAACCGAACTCGAAGAAAGACGAAAAATAGGAAGACCAAGACTCCGCTGGAGGAATCAGGACGAATCCCTACGTACACTTTGTATTGTATTAAAAAAAGAATATTAAGGATATCAAGAACATTTTTTTGTGTTTTATTTCAACTTAAAGTGCACCGCCTCTAAACAAACACCCTTTCCAACGAGTCACATTGGACACAAATTGTCACCAGAATCAAAACAAAAGTAAATCAGTTCACTCAAGTAAATACCGCTACATTTTTTAATACTTTTTGGATTTTCCCAAAACCATTTTGGAATATTCCAGTCTCTATTCTACTCCCGCATGTGCCACCTTTCACACCAGCCGGAGATGGCAACTACAATCAACCTCAAACTCGATAAGGTCACACAAGTACCAACCGCCACATTTTGTAATATTGTCGGAAATTTGAAAACCGTTTTAGAATATTCCAGTCTCCACTTTACTCCCGCATATGTTTGGTTGGTTGGATACTAAAGACATACCAAATTTTTGCATACCAAATCACTCCGGACAGTCTAATGTACCGTGTATATAGTCATCCTGTTAATCGGAGATATCCCATTAGATCTATCTGGTGAATCTCAGTTAGGTTGTGAAGGAAGGAAAGACCTATAGAGTTTAGGCATACATTCATTAGAGCCGGATAACTGCAGAGGAGATGTACCACCGTCTCCTCCTGTTTTGCGTCTTCGCAGGCAAGGCAGTGGTCATTATATGGAAGATTCAGGCATATGGCGTGACTATCGATTGGCCAGTGCCCGGTCAGCACTCTAAATAGCCTTGATATGTTTCCCCGATTTTGACTAATCAGGAAGATTCTCCGGTGAATGTTATATTCCGGCCCGGTGTTTCTGGATATGCGTCACGTTTCCGTTCAATCCCAGCTGGCCTGTGCCTCGTTTGACCGACCCTATAGGCGTTGCGACTGACACCATATGGAGTTCGGGGTAAGAGGATCCTGCCCCAGCTAGTTCGTCTGCCATTTCGTTCCCAAGCAGACCCTAGTGGCCTGTTATCCAAATAAGAACCACATTGGCCAGTCGACCTAGCTCAACAAGTTTTTCCCTACATTCACTAAAGAGTTCAGATGCCGTGCTGTTCGATTTAAGTGATAGGATACCCGCCTGTCTATCTACAAATATTCAAATGCGCTCTGTTCTCCGTTGTAGTATAAGCTCGACACACGCTTTCTTGATGCCTGGAATAATAAATTGAGGCTTACCGAGCCGGTTCTACATTCCATTTTGGATCCGTCGTTAAATACTTTGGTGTCAAAACCTGTCAGTGGTTCCCCTTTATACCACTATATTCTTCTGGGAAACATCGATTAGGTTATCGAGAATCAATGAGGGGGTGCAGTAATCGGTGGCTATATTGAGTTCCCTTGGAATTATCTGTTGTCTTCTCGAATGTCCATATGCGTTGCTCTTCCAGATTTCAAGAGCATTTAGTCGGGTAGCGCTCTTGGCCGCAGTAGCTGTTATGTGAAGGTCAATTGGCATAATATGAAGCATTGCATTATAAACTAAACTAAAACGGCTTCAGCTGGACACATGTACTCCCGCATATACTATACTTCAAATCAGGCAAAGATGGTTGCACAGCCCTAAGCTTCTAACGAATAGAAAAAAATTAAAGGTTTAACTGTTGATGTGTTAATATCTATAGCAGCGTATAGGGACTAAATCTATCAAAGTCAAAATCTGCTAAAACCAGATTTTATGCTGCTGCTAAAACCATCGCAGTCGACGTTATGGTGACATACTAATACGCCAGCTACTTCGTACAAAGTATGTGTGATGTTGTGTGTTTGGCTGTTTCGTTGCTGTTGATATGGCAAACATGTGGTTATGTGACCCACGTATACGTCAGCTACTTCGGACAAAATATGTGTGATGTTGTGTGTTTGTTGTTTCGTTGTTGTTGCTATGGCCAAACAAAGCGAGTCATTTGATGTTCAGCATTGCCCGGTGTATACAAAAACAAGAAGAAACGGTGTTAAGTTCGGCCGGGCTGAAGCTTATATACCCTCCCCCATGACAATTTCGAACAGCTACCGTGTAGCAAAAAGGTGTTAACACATCGCCCGTGAGTTCGAACACTCATTGGATTTTTTTTTGTATACCAAATACATTTTTCTGTGTTATATTTTAATTTAAAATTTTCCGCCTCTAGAATCACCCGTTGCCCGCGGCATTAAATCAAGCCACAATTAAAATGCGCTAAATTGTTAATATTTTCTGAATTTACCAAATCGGTTTTGGATTACTGCAGCCTCAAATCATGACCGGCATATGCTTCGTTTCATATCGGCCGGAGATGGTAACCACAATCAATACCAAACTAGGTAAAGTCACACAAGCAAAAAGGGCTGCATTTCATTATATTTTCAGAACTTTTCCAAAACCGTTTTGGAATATTCCAGTTATTTATACTGCAAACGTTTAACATCAATTGGGAAGTTAATTATTTATCTTTATATATTCAAGCTCAAGGTCAAGGTTGTATAAATGATTGCAATAGACGACGAAGGAGATAGTACAATGCCTTTTACTTAACCTTTTGTATTTTTTTTTCTCAAATATCTATTCCTCGACGGCGATAGGTCCTCGATGGGGATCAAAATATCGAATGAAGTTACAAATTTATACAGCCCTAAGCTCTAGCTTGAATTTTTGAAGAGAAATGATAATGAAAAAAATAATGGTGAAAGGGTCGAATAATAAAATCTATTACTTAAAATCCATTACTACTTAATAAGAATAATATAAACTCGAATAATATAAACTCGGACGAATATTAATTGGGAAGTTTTAAATTTCTGGACATTTGGCAACTCTGCAATTGGTGAACCTCTAAATAACACATAGTCCGCGATTTGATTCCTTCAAAGGATGTATCGAAAACTTTGTCTTCAAACAAAATTCAAATTTGTTAAAGTTAAATCTGTCACGTTTCGGATTTGAGCAACAAACAACATGATGAAACCAAAAATCTCTAAGGATTTAGGATTTAACAGATTTCTGCGAATAGTCATTTCTAGATAAGGATCCTTTAAAAGGATTTGGCTCCTTATAAAACTGATGCCCCAATTCTGTGTTGTTGTCAAAAAGAAAAATAAGAAAACAAGCTTCTGTTATTATTTAAGTACAAAATATGTAATCTGTGTCAAGATTCTGTTTTATGATTTTTCATAATCATGGCAAAAAAAAAAACGAAACAGGATATTTACAATGATGACGGTGGCAAGCGTGTAAATTATGAGTCTTCACAGGATAAACACCATCATTTCGTGGTTTTTGAAACAAAATACATGAATTTTCCCTCCATTTTTCTTGTCAAGCACAAATGTAATAAATAACAATATATAATTTAAATATTATATCAGGTGTACAACATAATTAGTTAATATTTCAATTTCTGCTGATGCGGCTGTTCCTTGAGGAGACCTTGCCTTGTTTACACTTGACGTGCAAGATTCCCCTCCTTCGGGTCTAGCGTGAAGCGACACCGATTTATGTTTTGTTAGAGATTTCGTATTTTGCTGCATTTGGCCAAAAGTATAATATTTCATAATACATAATTTAATGTTGTGTTTTTTTCGGTCTCGTTGTTGTTTTTAATGTATTTTTGCCAGCAAGGACTACAAAGGATAATACTTGAGGGTCAGTGAGATAAAGATGCAATGTGAATGAGGGTTTTATGTTCCTTGATAATGAGTGACATTGACTAATGTATGAATGGGATGTTACTGCAAGTATATAAAGTATATAAAATATAAATGTAAAGTATATAAAAATGGGAATACAGTGAGTTTGAAAAGAGAGTAGCAGATTCCTGCCAAATGTGGTATCACTATATTGATGTAAATGTCTGCCCATATTACAGCAGAGATCTTTTTATCACGTTTCTAGAAATTATTAAACCCTTTTATTTGTAGGACCGTCAGTTGCTCTGTGATTGAATGTTTGACAAATGGATGAAGCTGACAACTTTTGTTACTTTGAAGCTGGTAGCTTTTGTTATACTTTCAACAAAATTTAAGTTTTTGCTTTGGGGAAGAACGATTACTGCGCCAAATGATCACACTAGATGAGTATAGTCAAACCGCAAAAATTTAGACCGCTGTGTAGCTACACTTTTTTGTAAGGGCTGGCAAGTTTGAATTTTTTTATCCGATACTGTCCGATATAAATTTAAAAATCAACTATAAATATTGAATTGAGCGAATTCTTATGATAAATTTAAAGACTTCAAAATTTAAATTCTTAAAAAAAGGACTAAAAGGACATATGCAAATTCTGGATGTATGATTCTCGTCTACGAAATCCTGTAGTAAAATCTATTCCACAAAAATTTAGTAGAATATTTGGATATTTTGCCGGTTATTTTGGTTTCGTGTGATCCCTTAAATATCTTAATGGAGATCATAATTAGAAAAGCTACAGGTAACATTAATAAATCAAAAGCCACATGCTACTCGTGGGATGATGATTGGGACTGGGTGAGAATTTACTACGGTAGTTACAAGAAGCGAGAAAGAATCAGCCAAAGTGGTTATCGCTGTAAATGAGGACAAGACACGGTTTATGGTTTCAATCATTAGCCTCCAATTGTATGGAGTGTTCGTGAACATCGACGACCGTTATAACTTCGAGGTAGTGCAAAAATTTACCTCAGACTTGCCGTAAACAAAAACAATAACACCAGCCATAAGATCAAGCTGTGAATTGTGCTTGCTGACAAGTGTTACTTCAGGCTAAGCACTGACTTCAGAGATAAAGCCCTGTTCTGGGAAACACGGATTCAGTTATATCGAACTCGCATACAATCTACCTTGCCCTATGGCGCAGAAAGCTGGATCATATAGCAAGAAGATGAAAAGCAGTGGGTGTCTTCGAAAGAACAATGATCTGGAACAACGCAAGAATCGACTTCGTATAAACCACGAGAGTTCTGAATATTATCCCGATACGTTGCCGATCCGCAACCCCGTTACGACGAGTCCGTAAAATTAAAAAACTAAATGTGATTTCTCGAACCCGTTAGTAGTCCGTAAAACCGTACAGAAGTGAATCAGTGAAATTGCAATTTGGCGGATCCGTTCCGAGCCCATTACGAGCCAGTAGAAACATGAAAATCCGAAATGGGTGTTTGGGGTAGCAAATTTGAAATTGCAAACATCTCGTGAGGGAACTTAACTCGTACTGCAGTCATGAGATGCCCGACCTACACAATTAATGTCGCAAATTCATATCTGAGTTGCTAGAACACAAAAACTGAGACAAAGATTGTCTCGCAGCGAAAAGTAGAACGAATTCGTTTCAAATCTGCAAAAATTAATAGAAGTGAATCCGTTTCGAACCCAATTTAAAAAAAAAAAACAAACACAAACGGATTCAAATATGAAGTCCGTTGTGAGTTCGAGATGGATCCGAAAAAGTATCAAAAACGATTCGCTTTCTCGAGAGAAATTCCATGCGCAAAGGGATTCGTTATGTTGCGAAACTAATGTCCGTTTCGGACAAAATTTACGAAGAAGCGAGTCCATCTCGGATTCGAAACGGATGCATACGGTGCACTGGGATTATACAAGCTATGCCATGTCAGTAAAACAGATAATGAACCAGCATGAAAAGTATTGAAAACCCTACTAGAAAGACGACGAACAATAGATCGACCAAGACTCTCCAACCAACTGGAGACAAAAGTTAAAAATATTGAGCTGATTGCAAGAATATGTTATCTTCCTTTTGCAAGCAGCCTTAACCAAACAACTTAGTGCCATTCAAACACGTATTAGATATGTAACTAAAAGGATAATTTAATTTAGTAATCAAAAGCAACTGTCTATATTTAAGCGTCATCTCTTACAACCCACAGTTTACGAGTCATGTAACAACTCCGACAAATCGTACGATGGTTGTTCATTTGTTTTGTAAGGACACAAACGGATTCTATTGCGTTTTCTACAAATAACAATACATGCATTTGCATTTGTATTTGAGCAAACGTGTCTATGGGATAATTTGCACATGTGTGTGTGATTACAACAGAAAGCGAGAGAGTGTAACAACATTTCGAGTGTCTATTTAACCCTTTAACCGAGCACTTGGCTACGATTTCAAAGGACAGAGTTGGAAGTCCTCCTCTACAACAGTTCGTCCATAACAATAGTCCGTCTGTGCCTGTGTGTATGTGTCTGTATGTGTGTATGCGCACTATAGGATATTAAAGTGCCTTAGTACCCATAATTTTAACTTATCACATTTCCAGCTGGGATGGAGCCTTGGATGTGTTTCCAACGACTAAGGGGACTATAGCACATGGATTTTATTGTAATATAGAATAGTTTGGAAAATTCGAAGGGATGTTGAGGTGGCCTCAGACCATGTGAGTAACTTACACCGTGCTAAAGAGAAACTATATTTCACAAACGATGTATTGTATGTTAGAGACCTTTGTGGGTGCATCACAAATCAGTCTGATATATTTCCGAAACACTGTGAACATTTTGAGTTATTCTGAAAACCCCGTATTCAGGTGGGTTTTGGTACTTAGGAATGCGCAACTCATATGGTTTTAAGCCGAGTTTTACTTTTTTTCAGAAAAAAATCTAGCTTTCCAAGCATGTAGAGTTTTTGATAAATGCGGTAAATATTGGCAAAGATTTCCCTAAAAATATCCGGAAATTTGTCTTTTTTCAATTTTCTCGAAATAGACAAGTTTTCTTTATTAATTTTTCTATAAACTATAATTCCTTTTAGAGACAATTTCAGTATGAATAAAACAAACTATTATTTTCATCCGTTGACAATTGTAAATGTTATTCTAACTTGCTTGAGGAGACTTCTACAGCACTTGAAACCCTAAAGTGGAAAAAAATCAGTGAGACTAAAACTGTTTGCGAGTAATAAATATTCTGTAAATTTCGTAATTCCGTAATATAATTAATATAATTAACAATAGTGTTTATCGTCCTGACGATGCTACCCTATGGGTAGCGAAATATTGAAAAATAAAATAATTTAAAATGGACCTAACCCTCGAACATTTTAACGTTAAATATAAACTATCCACTTTACAAAATGTTAGGTTACGTTAGTTTCAGAAACAAAGAATCGAAGCATTCGTTTCTGGATTCATGGCACATTCTTGGGCATAAACTTAAGTCAGTAGGTAAATCTGTTTTGCGCTTTTCACCTTCGCGGGCAGAAACCTCAAATTTCCTGTAGGAAATTCGTGCAGCTTACAAAATTTCCTCAGTGTTCTTCCATCCGTTTCCCTTAGTTTCTACACTAGGAAATGCAGGGTATTGTATCCCCTGTTGGTGCCTTAGTCCCGCAAAAGCAGGGCAATGGCAGGGAAAATATTCCAACGCACAGTGGTTCCAAGTGTAAATAGTTTTTAAAAACCGGATACCATTCGTGGAGCAATGGTTAATGTGCGTGGCTCTTGTATATGAGAAAGTGGGCTCAACTCTGCTCTGGCATCTTAAATGTCTTTCGACGACGGCCACCTCGCTTAGTGATGGCGACACTATCCAGTTATTAATCATGAAACAGGTTCTCAAAATACCATTCGGAACCGGTATAAAACTGTAGGTCCAATCAGTGTGTGTAAAAACTAGAAAGCCCATAGCTCACTGGTTGTGAGAAGCTCTCTCCAATCCCATAAAAGTATGGAATGGGAATCCGTTTTTTTATTTGCCTTTTATAGATTAGGTTAGGTCGGAGTGGCATCCTCACGTAGACCTTGTGGTTCATTGGGATACCACAAGGACAAAGGAAAACAGATGAGATTTTCCTAGGCCCTCCTGTTGAGCGAGTTTTATTGCTTGAAAAAGCTCAAAAGTTGGCAGCGGCTAACATCGGCCAGATTTTCTAACACCCCAAAGAAATGTGAACCTGGTGTAGCCTGCGCCCTCTGTAAAGAGAGGGCCACAGACACATAAGGTGGTTTATTGACCCCCACCTCCTCTCCGTGGCCGCAACTTCTGGAAAAGCTAGTTCTCAAGTTCAATCTCTCTACGTGTCGTCTATGGTTAGGTTAGGTCGGAGTGGCTGCCTCACTTAACCCTTGTGGTCCATTGCGATAATACAAGGACAAAAGGCAGCAGATGCGATTTTCCTAGTCCCCTCAGAAAGCTCAAGAGCTGGCAGAGGCTAACATCATTCAGATTTTCTAACACCCCAAAGAAATGTGAGCCTAGTGTAGTCTGCGCCTCTGGAAAGGGCGGGCCTCAGATACAGAAGGTGGTCTATTGACACCACCTCCTCTTTGCCGCCGCAACTTCTGCAAAAGTCTTTTCTCAAGTTCAGTCTCTCTATGTATCATCCAATCAGATAGTGGCCCGTCATGGCAGACACGATAAGTCGGAGGACCGGTCTCGATAACAACAGCAGGGCGTTAGAGCGCTTCAAGTGTAGGCGGACCACATCAGCTTGGAATGTACACAGTTACCTTTGTAGTAACCACCAACCGTTAGTTGACGTTAAGCCACAATTCCACAGGAGTATGTTGCAAGTTGATATAACCATACCCACATGATCCAGTTTCCCTTGAGCATGTAAGATAGTCCCCAGTCCGGCAAGTTCATCTGCTTTATAGTTCCCTGGTATGTCCCGGTGGCCCAGCACCCAAATACGTTGAATATTAAACTGTTCCGCCATCTCATTAATAGATATAAGACACTTAAGGAAAGTTTTTGAATTCAGGAAGACAGTTTCCAGAGATTTGGTGACAGCTTAACTATCAGAGAATTCCGACGTTAGTCGAAACAATATTTCTCAGCCATTACACTACTACGTCCCTAATAGCTAAGATATAGCCCTAGGTCCATAGTAATAACGCCAAAGCGTAATTTATCGTCAAGTTTTGAGCAATTGACAACCACTATTTCGCTTGTGACAACTTCCATTTTAGTTGTAACAACTTGTAATTCGGTTGTGACGACCTCTAATTCGGTTGTGATACCCACTAGAGTTGTGATAACCTATCGTTCACCTGTGAGAATCTCTAAGTCGGATGTGACGACTTATACTGCGGTTGCGACAACCCCTCATTGAGTTGTAACAACCACTAATGTGGTTGTGATAACTTGTAATTCGGTTGAGACAACCTCTACTTTGGTTATGATAACCTCCACTCCACTATTTTTCAACCTGAAATAAATTCCTGCATACGACACTGTCTACCCCGATTGTGATGACATTCAAGTCGGTTGTGATAACCTCTATATTGAATAGCGGCTTATTCGGTTATATCAGATAAATTTCTCTACGGGTATAAAAAGTATGGACACATCAGTATCATAGCAGGTGACGTTAAAACTTTCGTTAGTCAAACTCAAATCCGACATCAAATTTGGTCGAAACATCATCTTTTCTGACGAGACGAAATTTCATCTCAGCGGCTGTGTCGATGAGCTGGCTGGCGGCGATGAGCTGATAAGGTGCATGCATCAGCTCATTAGCAAAATTTGGTCAGATGAATGCATGCCCGGCGATTGGAGTCTCAGTGTACTATATCCCATATTTCAAAAAAGGTGACCCGAGTCTCTGTGTCAACTACAGTGGAATAAGCCTTTAATCCACAGCATATAAGGTTCTATCAAGTATAATGTGCGAAAGACTAAAACCAATTATCCCTGAACTGATTGGACCATACCAGTATGGCTTTAGGCCTGGAAAATCGACATCGGACCAGATTTTCCCGCTAAGCCAAATCCTGGAGAAGTCCGACGAAAACAAATCGACACCTATCACCTATTTGTCGATTACACAGTGCAACACAAAAAATGTAACCACATAAACCACCACTACGTGACAAAAGACCAAAAAAGACCCGTGTCTCCCAGTTTTGCCCAAAAGTCATGCACTTATTTTTAAGGGCCCCCAAAGATTTGGGGCCGCTGTGTCAGTTTTTCAAAAAAGCGATCACATTGTCAAGCTCATATCTTCCAAACCGTTCGGAATTTCGATGTACCCTCTGAGGGAAAGTTGTAGCTCCTGTTATTCTGAAAACCAATAAATCAAAAGAACTTCATCTTCAAGGTCAAAATCGCAAAACCCTTTAAAAAAAATTTTCCCTTTTTCCCCTGTCCAGGTCCATACGTAGCAAACCGTTCAAAATTCAAGGAAGCAATCAACGGCAAAAATGTACCTAAGATCTCACCAAACAACTTTCTAAAACATATGAACTTCCTAGGAATGATTGTTAACACAGATAAGGTAGCGCTTAGGTACCGTATTTATGACAAGAGCCACAACTTTCCCTCAGAGAGTAAATCAAGTAAGACTTTTTTGCAAAAATGATACCGAGGCCCCAAACGTTTGGGGGCCCATAAAAACAGGGCATGACTTTGGGCAAAACTGGGAGACACGGGCCTTTTTTTGTCTTTTATCACATAGTGGTGTCCGTATATGGTTATATTTCCATGACTTAAAAAATTACACACAGTGTTGCAAAGCAGCCTTCAATTGCCCGATACGGTAGAAACTCTACGAAGCAAATACCAAATGACGAATACCAAATTCGCAGTGAAAGTTGGTAAGGATCTTACCGAACCTTTCGAAACTAAGCAAGGCCTCAGGCAAGGCGACACCCTATCTGGCGATCTCTTTAACATCTTAATGGAGATCATTATGAGAAAAGCTGCAGTCAACATGAATAAATGCATCGGCACCAAAAGTCACACGGCGCTCGCGTATGCTGATGATATCGATATCATTGTGTGCACAGTGAGAGAAGTTACTGCGGTGTATTCGAGTATTGAGAAGGAGTCAGCAAAAGTGGCTCCGAAAGTAAATGACGACGAGAAAAAATTAATGGTTTCAGCGAGCAGGACCTCCACGCGATTAGACCAAAGCGTGAACGATGATAACCGTTATAATTTCGAGGTAGTGAACGAATTTATATACCTCAGATCTGCCGTAAACAAAACCAAAAACGTCAGCCTTGAGATCAAGCACAGAATTGTGCTTGCGAAAAGATGTTGATTTGGGCTAAGTAAGCACTTCAGAGATAAAGCCCTCTCTCGAGTGACAAAAGTCCAATTATACCAGACTCTCATACAACCTGTCTTGCTTTATGGCGCAGAATCCTGGGTCTTATCGCAAGCAGATGAAACATCTATAGGAGTCTTCGAGGAAAAAATACTCCGATAAATGTATAGCCCTATAGTGCACAACGGCACTAGTGTACAGGGTTCGTATTTCGTGGGTAATGAGTTACCCTGGGTTACCCATTATTATTGCGGTGGGGAATGGGTAGCAATCGTTTACCAATTACCCACAGGGTAATGGGGAAAATAATCGTGATCAGTAATTCCCCATTGTCGTGGATAGCTACCCATTTTTTCCCCATTGCCCTGAGGGAAATGGGTAATCGTGATTGGTAATACCCCATTTCGTGGGTAGCTACACATTATTTTCCTCATTGCAGGGCAATGGGTAATCGTGATGGGTAATTCCTCATTTTCGTGGGTAGCTACCCATTATTTTCCCCATACCCTGTGGGTAATGGGTAAACGTTCATTACACATTCCCCACGACGATGTGCATTGGTTACTCATGGGGGGGTTAATACGAACTCTGCTAGTGCACATCGGCGATACATGAACCATGAGCTGTATTCCCGACATTGACATAGTTACGTGGATCAAAATAACGCGATTGCGCTGGCTAGGCCATGTCAGTAGAATGGATGAAGACGAACCAGCACGAAGGGTATTCGAAACCGAACTCGAAGAAAGACGAAAAATAGAAAGACCAAGACTCCCCGGAAGGGATCAAGTTGACGAATCCCTGCCTACAGTTGGTATTACTAACTGGAGAGATAAAGTAAAAGATCGAACTGGTTGGCGAAGTATGTTATCTTCGTTTTGTAGGGTCCCTGACCCCCCCAAGGTTGTTCGAGACCGAATATGTAAGTAAGTAAGGCTGTGTTAACAAACAAACCTGCCGCATCTGGGAATTAGAAAACCCGCACGCCATTGTCGAGAAGCCAACACAGTCACAGAGGGTGACAGTTTGGTATGGATTTGGGAGAGGTGACATCATAGACCTACTTTTCCTAGAATTGTGTTGGGCATGCCATTTCAGTCAAAGACGGGCGCTACAGAGCCATGATTACGGAACTTGGAGAATGTTGCAACAGCAGGATGGTGCACCATGCCACACAGTTCATCAACAAATGTATCGTTTGAGCACTAAGGTCGGCAATCGTGTTATCAGACGTCTTGGGGATGTCAAGTGGTCGCATCATAACTGCGGTTTGCCCCGTTTCGACTTTCTCTTGTGGGTTGCAGTTAAAGACCGATGCTATGAAAACAATCTAGACACGATCCATACCCCTGAGTCGCATATCGTGCGAGCCATTTATGAGATACAGCCAGAAATGGTCAACAAAGTGCTGGAAAATCGTACTGGCAATATGAGATAATTCGAAGCCAGCCGCAGGAGGTACTTGAATGAGATCGTGTTCCATAAATAGTGGGAATATTTGTTATTTCTAATAAAACCATAATATGCCAACCGCAATTTAGTTTAGTTCTTTAATGTTTAATTTTTAAAAAGATATTTTTATTTGGTTTTAAAAAATAACTTCATTTAGAATAAAGTGTCATAAAAAATAAAAAAAAGTATCCCATTATATTCCATGAAGGGATAGGGGAGAGATTCTCCCAATCAGTGAGCCGTCCGCTTTCCATTTACATTCACTGATTGCTATCAACAGTTTTACTGCGGATTCTAACTGTTTTTGGGGTTTTTGTCAAAATTTGGTAAAAACCATCAGACATCCCCCAAAAATGTGTTCAAATCATTTGAATAACGAATGGGTTTTACCTTAACTTTAAAACGGTTTTCACAAATTAACTCAGCATTTTGAGGCGGTATCAGGGCCTTTTAAAACTAGTCTGTGATGCCCTTAATTAGAAACACAACCCACCTACACTGAGACGGTTTTCAAATACAATAAACCTAATATTTTGTAGCACCGTGTTACTATTCCAGTCTGGAGTGCTGCCTTTTGTGAACGCCTTTTATTTTGTTAATCAAAGGTAATTTAAGATTTAAAATTCCCTTCTTGAAAATAAAAAATAAAAAATTTCCTACATTTGGTTTTTCTTATATCGTATGTGAGGATGTTATCGGATTTTTTAAGGATTTGTCTAAAAATTTACATAAGTTCAAATGAATCCATGAAATCTCCCCCCAGAGAGAGTTAAGAGTTTTGTTGGGTATCCCAACAATCGATGAGAATTTTGGATAGTAAAGCAAAAGATCCAAGAGGAAAGACAAGTTTAAGTGAGAAAAAAATATACTTCAAGAGGTTCTCTATAACGTTGGCATTACAAAATACCCAAATTATCCATTTGGCATTAAACTACACAATAACTTGCAAACCAATTCAATGCAAAAAAAAATATTGAAAACAGCAATCAACCACAAATTGTATAAAATACAGAAATCCTTGCTCCCTCATAAAGGCAGAACTATCATAGAAATTGAATAAACTAAAACTTTGGAGAAACATGTCAAACTATATTTGGTAGCAGGTTTGGCCAACAGCACCCCGATGTGTTATACCCAAAGACATAAAGAGACAATAACATACTCGAAACAATTGGTATGTTGAATTCCCAAAGTTATTTTGCACAGCTGGAAAGCATTCCCCATGTACATAGTTTGAATTGAGTCTGATAGTTTGAGTTTACATAAAGGACGAAGGAGCAAAAGGAGGTGGTGACATGGTAGTCATGATAATAAAAACAAATGAACATTTTGAAACTCTTGTGCTAGATGTACTCGTGCCATCAACGTTAACGATTTTTGTGGGAACAAATTAAAGTTTTTTCTAAAAAACGGAAAGTTTATTTCTACGTTTGTAACTTTTTCTGTGGCAACAATTAAAAGTAAATGTATATATTTTTTTAAATTTTATTCCGAATTTCATTACTCTACTGTTAAGGTTTGTTAGTCGAAATTTAAAAAAAAAATAGTTTAAAAATTAATTATTTGTTATAAAAAGTTTTCGGGCTATAGAAGAAACATGTTATTTGTAATTCTTCTTATTGTCCCATTATATCCCATGGAGGGGGAGGGAAGAGATTCTAACACTGTGTATGGTATGGATTGAATACATATACTCTCAGTGATAGAGATATTAAAATGTGCACCGCCTCCGAAGGAATTTTTGAGAAGCTGTTTAATTGCTAATTACTCGATAGTTAAGGCAACTCTCAAAATGGGACATGCCTAGAGCAGGGTTCGCATTGTCTCGCTCGTGGCAATATTTTGCAATACGGCTCGAGAGCCGGTAGCCAAGATTAATTCTTTGGGTTCGCGGATCCCGAGCCGGACCTCTATTTTGCCAGCCGGGCACCAACATAAATTGGTGAGCTCCAAGCCCAGTCTCGGAGCCAGTTACATTTTTTTTTGAATTTTTCGTGAAATAATAAAATGATCAAGCAGGCGACGGGGTCTACTCTAGGGAACTACGGGTGTCCCTCTGCCGTAGATAGCCAGATCGTTGTAGCATTTATTAGGCTGAAATTTTGGCCATTAGAGAAGGGACCGGCTGGCTGAGGGATAATAGTCTTGTCCGTGGGGGCGTGGTCAAAATGTTCTTCAAAAATTATCGCCATAAAATTTCACTATATGTGTCCGAACATTCCAAAACCACAAATCTTAGCCCAAGTGCTAGATAAAAGCTGAAATATGACACAATTCATAATATTATATGGACTATTTTTAATGGAAACAGCAAAAAGGCAAAATTCATTATTAACCCTTAGAAGACAGTTAGTTTTTGTTTATTATCTAGCACTTGGGCTAAGATTTGTGTTTTGGAGTGTTCGGACACATATAGTGAAATTTTATGCCCATAATTTTTGTTGAACATTTTGACCAAGCCCCCCGTCAGTTTGGAGCAGTTTTTTGCGAGTTTCCAAAAAATAAAAGTAAAGATTATGGTTATACGTGACACAGGGTTAATTTTTTCCACAAAAATGTTCATCTGAAACTTTTTTTGTATAAAACTTCTGAATATATTTTGTACCTCAGAAGTAAGAAACACACAATTTCCCATGCCGATATGTTGCAGGAAAGTTCCGAGGGCAGAAACTTTGACCCGCCCTAAAAAAAAAATTCTGATCAGATCTGGCAAAACGCTGATACACGTATATTTTATTTTAGACCATTCTACCAGAATGCGTTGACAGAAGCCCATCATTTTGAAAAAATCTAATTTTGTCTCTCAGTGTTATTTAACCTTGCTTGCACTATTTTATAGTCTTTCCAATGAAGCGGAGTTATACTTAAGCGGCTTTGTTCTTCTTTCTTTTAAATAAACATATCGTAATAATGCCCAGTTGTAAGATATTACTAGAGCTCTAGAGCAGCCATCGGCACTCCATACCACTTGTGTGGACATTGAATTCACACCGACACTTACGCTCTTTAGAAAACCACGCTCTTTTGCTTCGTTTTTTTGAATGTGCACAGAACAAAATTTTTCTTTCGTTTAGTCGTCCGCAAGACAGCGATGAAACAACATCATGTGCGCTGGTTGTGTATTTGTTTGTCTTGCGTGCGGCAAAAAACAAGAACTCGTATGTTTGTATGAATGGTCTTATTTTGCAGCTGTTTTGTTTTTTTTCAGACTTATAATTCATACGTTCCAAGCAACGAAATAGAATAAACCATTCACATTTAAAAGGCATTCTCTTAATCAGAAACTGCAATGAAACAATTAATATTGCTCATATTACTGAAAAAACACCTTTCCCATAGAACTTTTTTAAGACGTGGGAAAATATGTCATCAATGTCGCACTTTAATTTTTTTCAGTGCACAATATTTTCTCTCACCAACACACACTAATTTTTAATTTTGCCGACCGCTGCTCTAGAGGCCCTTTTGCAGAGAATATTCGGATGTGTCCTCCTACACTCAGAGAACCAACTGTTCGAAAATAGGTAGTAGCAACCGTAAATTCGGCCACAACCAAATTGAGGTTCTCACTACCGAATTTCGGCCCAGCAACTGAAACTTGCTTGAAACAACCTCGCGTAATAATTGATACGGTTATGAAAACTGAATTCCGATTATAAGTAAATTTATTCCATCAAAGAACTTTCCTATAATTTCGGTTGCACCTACTGAATTTGAAATCAATTCAGTTGCAACGCCAGAATTTGGACCCACTGAGGTTGCAACCATCCAATTTGGTCTCAACTCGATCGCAATAATCGATTTTGTTTTTCGTCGGTTGCAAAAATTTATGCATTTCTACAGGGATGGTTCAAAAATGCATGATCAAGTAAGCTACAGGGTCTATTTTAGGGAACTATATTTGTCCATTTCTCGTATATTACCTGATCATTGTAGTGTGTAACTGGCTGAAATGTTGGCTATTAGAGAAGAGACCGACTTGCTGAGGGATAACACTCCAGCAGTTTTTGGGGTTAATGTCTTATCTGACAGCCAGGCGGTCATCAAGTCCCTAGAATCACTATTCCTGTATTCAACATCTGCCCAGGATCTGACGCATATCTCATAACGAGGTGGCCCAGCAGTACTGTCTTCTTCCCACATGTCGCTGCCAGGGCACAGGGTCTTTCTAGAGAATAGCAGAGAGCATAAGCTGGTCAGACTAGCCACCACCTTGCAGATTCCAAAGGAATTGGATCATGTTGATATGCTCCTCGCGATGTGTACACATATCCTGCAATAACGCTTCTATATGATGACGCAAGAGATATGGGTTGAGTATAGATTCCCTGCAGTTCTGGGGGTGTCGATTAGCCATGTTTCAACTACTTACCCCACTACTCCCTACATGGGTACTTACTTAAGTGACCCTATGGTAAGCGAATGCCGAACCACCGAGTAAAAAAATGTATGCTCTCGAAAGCGATAGGGACCATGTCACTAGTTCGCGGTAAACGATGTGGTGGCGCTTGTCCCTAGTGGCCGACAATTTACAAAAAACGAAATGATCAAACAAATTGCTTAGGGATGGTAGAGTCAGTAGAGGTGGTTCCCTAGTAAGTAGTGATTTCATCAGCTACGAACTAGTGCCCAGTACTAGAGGGTTGTGTATAGAAGGAGAATCATGAACCTTCAGCTTATAACCAGGCCCAAGGTATCAATGTCTATTTCAGTTTTGACGGAACTCTGTCCGATTGGTCGACATGCGACGAGACTAAAGGTTAAAGCAAATGGCTTCTAACTGCAAATGGCCGTCAGAGCAGTGATCAAACCCACATTCTCTCGTACAACAGCCGCACACACTAACCATGGCACCACCGACGGCAAATTCCACCACCGAATCAATTATGAACCGAGACTATTTCAACCGACTTTTAGTTGTGGCGACATAATTTAGTCGTGACAATCTCAATTCGGTGGCAACAGCCATATTTTCTATTTCTACAACCTCTTTCGAACATTATAATTGTAATTGTAGTTTGGAAATGCCAACAGAAATTTGAGAAGTCTACCAGGAACAGGAAGAGCGCACAACAGGCCTACCTACTGGTTCAGCGTGTGCCAAGAAATGGGTCATGAACCGAGGCACAAATTCTTCAAATCCTGATTATCAATTTAACCTAACGACAGAGTCAGAGGGTATTTTATTTAATTACACTTTTCAATTCAACCAAAGTGGAAAAATTGTCTTATATTCGAAGAACAAATCAGTGACTCCAGAGAAGTAAACCGTCATGTGTGTAACTGATATTAGTTTAGCATTTGGGTTTTTTTTACTCCGATGGCTGGGAATATTCATACGTTTACCGGCGTGTGTGTGTGTGGGTGTTTAAACATGTGTCAGTTCGTTTTGACGTCTTCGCAGGTTAGGTCTCCGTAGATAAGGGTTTATTTTGTATGCGTCTCTGTGTCTCATTTTCTTTCCTGATATTGTAATGAAAACATTTTCTTTCGTCTTGTACAGTGAGTGATTGCATATATATAGGCAGCTGGTTTTATACAGGGTGATTCAGGAAGTTCCGTACAAATTTCTCCAGCGTATTCCTTGGATCATTTCATGAAAAAAAGTCAACTAGGACCATGCAAGGGTGCGAAATGACAGCGGGATCAAAATTTTCGGATTGGCGGTTGGAGGGTAGTACGGTGAAGTTGCTAACTTGCTGACAGCCAGTGGTCGGATTTTTTGTTTTTGGGCTTGTTGGAAAGGTCTTTAAGAGGCCTTTCAGAATCAATACAAAACATTTCAATAAAATGGCCATAACTTTGGAACGCTAAGACCTCTGGGCTTCGTTTAGGTCACTTTGGAAAGGTAAGAGGTATGGCTAAACATAAGTTACCTGCCATCTGGCTGAGCAAATTGAGGTTATGTGAATTTTTTTTCCATTTTTTCCCGAAAGCTCTGTATCTCGGCGATTTGACGTTTTTCTACTTTTTTTTATTGATTCTGAAAGGCCTCTTAAAGACCTTTCCAACAAGCCCAACAACAACGACCACTGGCTCAGAAGTTAGCAACTTTACACTACTACCCTCCGACCGCCAATCCGAAAATTTTGAACCCGCTGCCATTTCGCAACCTTGCATTTTCGGACATGGTCCTAGTGGACTTTTCTTCGTGAAATGAGCCAAGGAATAGGTTGAAGAAATTTTTCCGGAACTTCCTGAATCACCTTGTATAAGTACACGCTGAAAAAACAGCTTCTGTAACATATTCTCTAAAACACCACAAGTTTAGAACCCACTACAAATAGTCATATATTTGCAAGACCTAAACTGACTTGTATTTAAATACAAATCCTATTTTGGATCACTTTTTCGATAATTTCTGGCCGTTCACGAATAACAAGAATAATTGTGGCCTCCAAGACGTGAATTGATAGTGGTTTAGCAGCATAATCCAGTGACTCTACGTAGCCCCACAATAAATAGTCGAAAGTTGTCCAATCGCTCGACTTTGGAGGCCAATTGATAGGTACGTTTCTCGAAATCAACTTGTCGCCAAATTTTGATTTCAAAAAGTTGATGGTTGCGGCCACGTAGCGCCATCCTGTTGAAACTACATCTCTCCAGGGTCAATGCCATCTATATTTTTGAACCAAAAATCATTGATAATAGTGCGGTAATGATCTCCGTTACCGTAACGCCAGCTCCTGCTTAATTTTTCGAAGAAATAGTGTCCGCTGATGACCACACCTAATGGTGCATTTTTCTGAATCTAATGGGATCCGTAGGATCTGCTGTGAAATTGTCTTACTCCATATGCGCGCAAATTTTGTTTGCTATCAAACCCGTTATGCCAAAAATGTGCATCATTGCTAAACACAATGTTGCAATCAAATATCGGGTCAGTTTCCAACTTCACTAGAGCCCAATCGGCGAAAGAACGACGCATATTATGGCATCGTGGCTTTAATTCCTCTATTAATTCCTGTATTCCTGTAGTGGACGGACAGAGCCCCAATTCTTGCGACCCATGACGAATCGATAAATTTGAATCTTCTTCCTCACGTTTCTTTACAGTGGCGATAGTCCATTTATCACGCCCACACGCTGAAAATTTGATTAATTTTTGTTGTTTGGATGCAAATATAACAAGTTTGTACTTTGCCACAAATAGAGTATATTGTGTCCCAACACATTGTGTTTGCTACTCAATATACCATGTTTGGAATACAATGATTAATAGGTTATAATATATGTATGTCCCCAATGTGGCTTTCTTTCTTGAAAATCGCTGAAAACACTAATGTTTGTCAAAATAAATAAACAAAAAGCAGCAGATCTTTAATTCACGAAAACAATGCTTACAAACATGTACATGGTACCTGCAATATGTTGCTCGGGCCGTTATTTTTCAGCGTGCACTCCTTCGACGTGTTGGTGTTATTACATCATTTTGAGAGTATGTGGTATGAAATCTATCCACAGTTCGATGTACGGCTTTGTGCTGTTATGTGCGCTATATAAATCACGGAGTCAGCTATAAGTTTCGTGAACCGATGACTGATTTCCAAAATAAATTTCGGTAATTTGGTAGCGATGTGGCCGTCGTGGTGCAATCGGTAGTGTGCGCGGCTCTTGTACATGAGACCCTGGGTTCGAACCCGGCTCTGACCACCTTAAAATTTCTTTCGGCGGCGGTCACCTCGCATAGTGACGGCGACACTATCGAGTATCTAGCCATGAAAAAGCTTCTCAAATTACCTTTCGGAACCGGTGTAAAACTGTAGGTCCCAATCAGTGAGTGAAAACTGGAAAGCGCACAGCTCAGTGATTGTGAGAAGTTCTCCCCAGTCCCTTCATGGGATGTAATGGGAAACCATGTATGTATGTATGTAATTTGGTAGCGATATTCAAGCGTGAATCAATTCATGATAATTCGCCAGATTGCACTGACCACTAATGTCAAAAGTGAGCCCCGTATGACAGTTCGTCTGACAGCTAACCGTTTCGTAAATTCTATCTAAGCAAAAACAATCTACATTTATATGAAACGTTTAACACACAATTGCATTTTTATTGTGTTTAGCGCCTTTTTTTCTGGTCATTAATGGAAAAGAAATTTTGAGTAGAAATCAATTTATTTTTGACTTTGAAATATTTAGCACCCGTGTTTTCATTCTGTATCTTTTCTAATCATTTCGCATTTTTTCACTAGTTATGGCAACGCTGCTCAGGGGCTGACGCATTTACAATTTACTGGTATGAAAATTCGACACAGAAGAAACAAACTCAAAATAATGGCAAATTTTAAAAAAATTCTCAACTTCTAAACTCAAAATTAGAGCATTTTCTAAATTCAAACCAACTGTTTGGCAGATATGCCGCAAAATATAAATAGAAAAGAATTTCAAATATCGACCTAACGTTCGAATATTTTCATTTTAATTGTAGAGAAATATTTAAAAAGTCTATAACGTTTAACATTTAACCAAAACTTTTCCTAACACCCTGTCCTTAAAAATTGTACCTTACTTCACAATGATTCGACACTTCCGTTTTTTTTTTCGTTGGAATCAGTCAAGCGGTTCATTACAATATTCCCCTCAACTCATCTACTATTCACCACTTAATAAACGACAGTTTCTTTTCGACAACTTTTTACAATGTCATGGGAAAACCTCAACATTTTCGCGCACAAAAAATTTACATCAAAATAAAATATTTAATTTGACACCGCAATAACCACTGCATTACAAAGTTAATGGTTTCAGTGGCGTCAAATTCATTTTCTTTTATTTAATTTCATAACGATCACTGGCAACAGATTTCGGATATTTTTTCTCAGGCAATTTTTAACGACTCCTAAGGGGAGTTAACGCCAGAAAATCTTCAAGGCTATCAGGGCAAAAAACAAGACATACTATGGCAACTACATGCCCAAAGTGAGGCAAACAAACAAAATTTTCTTGTTTTCTTCTTCAAACTTGCTAACTTTTCCTTTCCAATCATAACGATTTGAACGAAAAAGAAAAATTGTTAAAGTTGCAAAATACAAGTATAGCAGCTTAAAAAAAAAGATGCGAGAAAAAACTTTGAAAATACTATAACCATCCGCACCAACTGTCTAAGAGAAAATGCTGAAAACGCTGAAAATGCGAAAATGTAGTAGCACTCATTAGTAGCGGCTCTCTTGGCCGCACGTCTTAGTCATAATAAGCTCACTGATGATGGGGATTATAAGAGTTGTGTTGGTTTGCTGCAGGACCATTCAACAAATTATTTATGACTGGCAAGTTTTTATGGCAAAATAAAGTTTATTTTTCTTTTTCGTTTTTAACTAAAGCCCCAATTTACTGCTTCTATCCTCATCTTTTTTGATTCTGTTTCATTTAGTTTTCTGCTGATGCAACGTTTAAAAGAAACTCATTTCATCTGTAATTACAAGTTGATGCGGATGGATGGGTAAAACTAAACAGTGAAAAGAAGATATCAAAAAGGACGATATTTCGTCGTAGCACTACCTTTCACCATTGACGCCCTAAAGGGACTTATAGTGGTATAAGAAATGTAGTGTACATAGTTTCCCTTACATGCCAGGGAAAGGTGGAGAGAGCTTCTCACAATCACTGATGTGTGGCTTTTTTATTAGTTTGTGCACCCACTGACCAGGAACTACAATTTTAAAACAAATCCAAAGGGAAATGCATTGACACACCTGGCGCTCAGAATCTGGATTGAATCCACGTCCTTATGCGCAAGTAGCATGCATGCTAACTTTTGGACCAGCGAACCAAAGTCTATATTTGATAAGGAAATATCGCCTCCTAACAGGGGTTCACTAGAAGCCCAGTATTTGCATATTGTAATTGAATCGGTAGTTTGACAAAGGGCATGAATCCAAAAACCAAATTTTGCGAAATATGTATAATGAAGAAGGAACAAAGACTGGAATCGTTGCCTTCTACATCTTCATGGTGTTTGTGCTCAATTCTTTGATTCTTCCACTTAACCCCTCAGGTTGTCTGTCCAGGTCCAAACAGCTTTTTATGGTGGAAATTCAAATTTACATTTGTGGGTGGTGGTTTCCTTTATCAAACTACCGATTTAATTAAAACTGCTTAAAATTAGAATGCTTTAAATTAAGATTATGATTTTATATTCCAATACGATTATTTATTAATGACATCGTAGTGCATAATTAATATTAATTCTAATTAAGGTCAACAGTATACGTATGATTAATAATTATTTATTTCTAAGAACATGGATAACACTCATACGCCACAGTTATACAATTTTATGATCGGTGGCTCATTTAAAGGTACAAACTCGGTTTGCGTAACCGTTAGGAAATCGGTCTTATTGCATAAACAGAAATTGTTGCAGTAACCGACCATCAATTTGTTGAAGTTTATAACCAAAAAAACGCCATTAATATCGCATTTTTAGCATATTTTTATTACAATAGAGAGACACAAACGGCTTTACGAAACGCTGTTTAATTTTATCAACCTTAACAAAGCAGATATTGGAAAACAGCTTCGTAACCATACGAATGTTCAACAATTGGTTAATATTACTAAAAAATCGGAACATTGAACAGCTCTGTTTTAAAGACCCAGAGACGAAATACAATTTTCATATGGATATATTCATTCGCCTTATTAGGCAGTACCGATAAAGGTTTTTGTTTAATTCAATGCGATCACCAAGTGACGTGTACTGAATAGTTTCTTTATATATATTTATGCTACGTAAATGCAAATCATTATCATTTGTCCGCTGAAAATATTGGTCACAACAATTTTTGAATATTTCCTAAAAACAATATCGAATAACCTAACCAACGTAAATTCTTTGAGAATATTGGAAATCTTAAGGTTTGTAAATCAATTATGAAAAGTAGTAAAAAAAATGCTGAAACATATTGAAATTTTTCACACCTTTTCCCAAAATATATTGCACCTATAAAAAACGAAATAAAGGGTGTCTCAGTAAGAATGCACTTATTCATTTTAAAATAAAAACACGTATGTTTTGAGATAGTTGTGATTTCTTACTGGACTGTAAAGGAGATATATTCCGATTAAGTATGGGATAAAATATCCATCAAATGGATGAGAGGCCATTACTCTTTTCATTTAAGTTTCCATGACTCACCGATGACGCGCTAGATCTCGGATTTGAGCTCAGCAATTGTTTCTGGTTTATTCGCGTAAACCCGACATTTCACAAAACCCAAAAGGAAAAAATTGAACGGTTTTAAATCGCCATTACTCTTTTCATGAAATTGTCCATAACTTTTTCACAGAGTTGTGGGTGTATCTCACCGATGACGCGTTGGATCTCTGATTTGAGCTCAGGAATTTTTTCTAGTTTATTCGCCTAAATTCGAGATCCGAAAAACCGCCAAAGAAAAAAATCACACAGCGTTAAATCGCATGATCTTGGTGGCCAGTTGACATCCGAATTTCTGACATAATTTGTTCTGGAAATCAGTGCTGCATTAAATCGATTCTATCATGCGCGGTGTGGCAGGTGGCGCCCTCTTGCCGAAACCACATATCGTCCAGATCCATGCCGTCCAGTTGAGGCTACCAGAACTCCGTTATCATGTTCTGTAACGAATGCCGTTCACATTCACTGCAATTTCGGCATCATCTTCAAAAATGTAAAGCAAAATCACGACGCCTAACCAATATCCGCACATGACAGTTGCTCGTTATGCATTTGTTTCTCATGGATTCCACAAGGATCTTCTGAGCCTCAAAATCGATACTTTTGTGTATTCACGAATCCATTGAGATGAATTTTAAGCTTCAACTGCTGTGTTTATTGTCAAAATAAATGTATGTGCTCTAAATTGCAATTGATGACTTTTAAATTACATCTGATGCTTTATTCCATTTTTTTCCAAATTTCACTTCATATCTCTTTTTTTTAACTTCAATTGCTGAAATTTACTTTTCAACTGATATATTTTAAATATCAAATTATGATGTATAAATGGCAACTAAAGGGTGTTAAATTGCATTTTTTATTTTTTTTGTTCGAATTTGTTCAAGTTTCAGTTAATGTCGTTTGACTTTGAAATTAATTTTTTGAATTCTAAATTTCAATTGATATATTTTAAATATCAATGTATGAGTTTTAAATTTCAATTGACTTGAATTTGCAATTAATGAATTTTAAATTGCAACTGATGTTTTCTATTTGAAATTTCAATTCGCATCTTTGTTTTAGAATTCCAATAGATAAATATCTAATTTCAATTTATAAATATGATAAGTAATATAAATATGACAACAATAAACGACGCGGTAATGATTACGGTGATTAATGAAGAGGTTAATGAAACTTTTTTTTATATACGAGGGTACTTATAGCCCCTGTGGCCATCGGTGGTGCAATGGTAGTGTGCGCGGCTCTTGTGCATGAGGACGTGGGTTCGATCCCTACTCTGACCACCTTAAATTTCTTTCGACGGCGGTCACCTCGCTTTGTGACGGCGACACTATCGAGTATTTAGCCATGAAAAAGCTTCTCAAAATACCGTTCGGAACCGGTGTAAAACTGTAGGTCCCAATCAGCGTGTGTAAAAACTAGAAAGCGCATAGCTCACTGGTTGTAAGAAGCTCTCCCTAATCCCCTCGTGGGATGTAACGGGAAACCATTTATTTTTTTTATTTTTATTTTTACTTATAGTCCCCTACCGGCCGTTGAAATTTCGAAAATAATTATTTTTTGACAATATGGGGCTCAAATGACGTATCGTGATGAATGTATAAAGAAACAAATATTTTAAAAATGTTGACAGAGCAGTTTTGTTTCACGACATCATTTTGAAATCTTTATTGTGCATATTTTGTCTTCTTCATTTTGCTATACTTTACATAAATATTCCATCAAATAGATAATTTTTCAAAAAATCTCATTTGATTCGTAGGTTTGTGTTTCTGTTCTGCAAAATCACCTACAAATATATTTATTTAATATAGTTGATGGAAAATGTAAGCAAAATACCGCAAAATGGGGAAGACAAAATATGCATGGTAAAGATTTAAAAATGACGTCGTGGAAAAAATTGCTCTCGCAAAATTTTGAAAAATTCTTTTTCTATATATCGATGGTGTTGCGAAAAAAGGGCCAATCTGCTGTTTCCAATTGTCTGTAAGATATTCATAGATTATAAAAAATAAATGGTTTCCCATTACATCCCATGAAGGGACTGGGGAGAACTTCTCACAATCACTGAGCTGTGCGCTTTCCAGTTTTCACTCACTGATTGGGACCTACAGTTTTACACCGATTCCGAACGGTAATTTGAGAAGCTTTTTCATGGCTAGATACTCGATAGTTTCGCCGTCACTATGCGAGGTGACCGCCGCCGAAAGAAGATTTGAAGGTGGTCAGAGCCGGGTTCGAACCCTGGATCTCATGTACAAGAGCCGCGCACACTAACCATTGCACCACCGACGGCCACAAACGGCACAAATCATTGACTGTGAGCAATTCCTCTACACGCTGAAAAAAAACGTACGCATCAACATATTACAGGAACCACACATATGTTTGAAACCAGTGCATTCATGAATTGAAGATCTGCTGTTTTTTTTTTTTGTTGTCCGTCACGTTTTTTGTTTCCAGCAGTTTTCAAGAAACAAATGCATTACATTTGTGTCACAAAAAAATATGTTATTACCTATTAATCATTCTGTGTCCAACATGTAATATTGAATACCAAACAAAATGTGTTTGGACACAACTATGCTATATTTGTGATAAGCTACTATGACATGGTTTTGTCGAGGGCTCAGGTAAGCTCAGCCATTTCCAGAGTCTTTCGTTAGGATCCACCAAACCTTTCGAAATAAGAACAGTATAGTTTTTACCCTTTTCATGGGGGTTCGAATTCAGATTCTTTACTGATCTTTTATTCACCCAGTAATTTGATGTACAGGAATAACATCAACTGCATCATTCGGTGAGAACACTTTTCTTAACTTGTCTCGGCTTAATACTCTTCTGGGGGCAGTTGTCTTGGCTTGAAAACTTTCTTCTGGGGTTGACTGGTCGATTTAAGATGATCGGGAACTTGGTGTGTCGCACACACGACTATTCGAATTCGCTGCGTGTATCGGATATGAGGATTTCTGGCCGGGATGTGGTTTGAATGTCCGGTGGGAACGGATCGGTAATCATCGGGTGGGTTACATGGGAACAGGGAGCCGAAACCCTTGTCTAGGAATAGTGCGAAGACAACCCTGTGTAGGAACAGTGAGCCGAAGCGCCTGTGTAGAAACAGTCAGCCGAATCCCCTGTGTAGCAACAGTATACCGAAGCCTCTGTGTAGGAATAGTGAGCTGAAGCCCCTGTGTAGGAACAGTGAGCCGAAGTCCCTTTGTAGGAACAGTGAGCCGAAACCCCTGTGTAGGAGCAGTGAGCCGAAGCCCCTGTGTAGGAACAGTGAGACGAAGCCGATGTGTAGGAATAGTGAGCCGAACCCCCTGTGTGAGAACAGTGAGCCTAAGCCCCTGTGTAGGAGCAGTGAGCCGAAGCCCCTGTGTAGAAACACTGATCTGAAGCGCCTGTGTAGGAACAGTAAACCGAAGCCCCTGTGTGGGAACAGTGATCTGAAGCCCCTGTGTAGGAACAGTAAATCTAAGCCCCTGTGTGGGAACAGTGATCTGAAGACCCTGTGTAGAAACAGTAAACCGAAGCCTCTGTGTAGGAATAGTAAGCCGAAGCCCCTATTTAGGAACTGTGAGCCAAAGTCCCATTGTCGAAACAGTGAGCCGAAACCCCTGTGTAGGAGCAGTGAGCCGAAGCCCCTGTGTAGAAACAGTGAGCCGAAACCCCTGTGAAGGAACAGTGAGCCAAAGCCCTTTTTGTAGGAACAGTGAGCCGAAAACCCTGTATAGGACCAGTGAGCCGAAGCCCCTGTATAGGAATGTATTTACACCGTCTTTACTAAAGAACGAATCCCACAATTGCTCCTGTCCTTTGCAGAACTAGAGCCCCAGACAAAATGCTATAATCTTACCTGGTTGTTCGCTCGGAGGCAACGACCTGAGTCTACTCAATCTTAACACCAAGTACTATCGCTGTAGTGACGCAAATGAGAATTGCATCCAATCACTCATTCTCGAGCGGTCATTAACACTAGTTTAATATGTACACAACGTCGGCAGAGCTTGTGTGTTTGTCTGGGAGTGTGATTGTTCGCGGTGGTTGGTGCGAGTGATGAATGTTGTGTATACTTAGGTGACGTGTAGACCAGGGACGTATGCGGGTGTGAATGGCATTGAGTGTATATTATTATGTACGGACGGATCATGACGTCACGTTACGCTATACCACGTTATATTTGCGTCCAATCAACAAAAAAGGACAGATTTCCAGAGTGTTGGGAATGTAATATTAAGTAAAATTTACTTATTACTAGCAGACCCGCGCAGACTTCGTCCTGCCTTCAAAAGTATTTATAACATCAGATGGTAAACAATGATTAATATCCCGACGTGGGCGCCATCTATTTTATCAACACCTTTACTTTTGCCTAAGAATTATATGTTGCGAATTTGAAACAAATCGGTTCATAAATAACCGAAATCGACATCAGCGCCACCTACTTTGCAGCGTCACCTATCTATGGAAATTATGAAAATTTTTTTGTCTACATACCATTCGGAGTCAACAGTGAACAAAATCAAAAAGGCTCAGCCAAATCCGTCACTCCGTTCTTTAGTTATGCTGTCACAAACACACGCCAACTCATTTTTATATATATTAGATATCTTAAATAAAGCTAACCAAATGCTAGTATTAGTGAAAGTTGGGTAAAAATAGGTCACTCTAAAAGGGGTCATTAGAATGCCGATGTGACGCCAAACATTTTAGCACAGCTGGTAACTTAATGACTTAAATTGTTATTGCAAGCTAGAGTATATAAAAACGCGACTGCCGTGTTTGCTCACGATTACCCGAATGTTGAACAGTTTCTAGGGCAATATCCACTTAGCTATCATCCAAGGATCTACTCGTGTGCTCCAAGTCAGACAAAATAGTGCATTAAGCATTCAGATGCATAATGCATTAGGAAATACCGTGACATGTTTTGGAAGGTTTCTGCAGATGGTATCTTATCGTCAAGAGCTTCAATTTTACTTTTGTATTCGCAAAATAAATAGTAAAAATGGTAACCGGCATTGCTGTGTAATCGTGTCATCATTTTGTGAATTGTTGTAGCGAATCGAGCTTCTGACCAATTCGATGTAATTGCTGGAGAAAAATTGCATTCAATTTTTAACCCAAAGTTAAATTGGATTCGAAAGATGTAGGAACTTTCGCTAGACCAGTGTATTTACCTGGGACTAAAGTCCTTAATTTAGGATAATATGTAAAGGGTTTTTCAACAGAGACGCTACAAAAGTCAATCGATAGGGACAGCAAACGACGCCATATTTTTTCCCGCTCTTTTGACATTTCTCTTCAGTAAGGTTTGCCATTTCATCATGGAAAGATATACGAGCCAACAACGAGTCTAAATTATTAAAATGTACTACCGAAATTTGGAGTCAGTGGCCTCAACTTTAAGAAATCGGAAAATCATCTTCAGCGATGAGGCTCATTTCTGGCTGAATGGCTTCGTCAATAAGCAAAACATGCGTTATTGGTCAGACAGCAATCCACACGTAATCCATCAGTCATCATTGCATCCCGAAAAAATTACGGTGTGGTGCGGTTTATGTGCCGGCGGCGTCATTGGGCCGTACTTCTTCTGTGATGATCAAGACCGTCACATTACTGTGAATGCGAATCGCTACCGTTCAATGATAACCGAATATTTTTGGCCCCAATTAGATAATATGGACTTGGAGGACATGTGGTTCCACAAGCCACACAGCGAATGAAACCATCAATTTATTGGAAACCAAGTATGGTGAACGTGTTATCCCACGAAATGACCCAGTCGATTGGCCGCCTCGATCGCGCGATTTGACGCCGTTAGATTGTTTCTTGTGGGACTACGTCAAGTCTATGGTCTATGCCAACAAGCCAGCGATGATTATCATACGAATATCAAACGTGAAATTGCAGCAGTATTGGCCGATTTATGCTTGAAAACCGTCGAAAATTGGTTCAGCGTCTGGACTTCTGCAAGCGTGCCCGTGGTGGCCATGCAAAAGAAATCGAGTTCCATACATAAAGAATGATAATGGCATCGAACGTACTTTCACAGGAATAAAGAATTTCATTGGTATCTAAAACCGGTTTTGTTTTATTTAAAAAAAGCTTTTGTAACGCTCTTATTGAAAACCGCTTTAAAATTCAATACGATTTTAAGAACCTCTAACCCCTTTCTGAATGTCAGTGTCCAAGTAAATGCTTTGAAAATTTAAAGAATGATTATTTTCAAAAGTTCTTCGGTCAGTCCGGTGAATAGAAAAGACTTTTGCCAAACAAAAGTAAATGAAGTCGAACAAGATTCCGCATCAAACTAATCAAGACATACACTTATTGTTCCCAAATGTACTACATATTTTTCTTCCGAGATATGAAACCTGATAAAAATATACTCTATTATATTTAACAAAAAGTTGTGCTGCAATAACGATAAAACTAACTAGGTCAATTATTTTTCTATGGTCTCTTCCTTACAGTTATAACACTCGCCGCAATGATGATCTGGAACTACAACAGTAAAATGAATTTAATTACTGGCAAAACAACTTCTCGAAAAGAGGTAAGAAACTCTAGACAAAATAAAACAAAAACACCTGTTAACAATTTGAAAAGAATTGTGGTAACAAAAAGAACAACTATACCCAAAGAAAGTGCAAAAGCAAAACTAAGTTACGTATTTTGAAGGCAGTACATATACCCAAGTATATAGAACATATCATACATATAACAACATACAATTTACAAAATTTCCTAAGTTCACAATATCCCATATTCCTTTCTTTCTACTACAGCAGTAGTAGCCAGAAAAGGAGGGAAATCCTTAAGAAAACTAAATACAACCAACAAAACTTTTGGTATCACAAATATAGACAACAAAAACAAAAGAATGTGAAACATATAAGTTTTCTCTCTCGGGATTTGTTGCAAGTTAAATCTGTAATTGATTCATCGCAATGTTCATCTGTAATGCAATTAAAAGAGATTGCAAGAGAATAAAGTCGCATAGGGAGCAAATGTTAAGACTTGGTTAACATAAATTCTATAACTAATCTATATTTTCCGAGCTTGAGGTCAGATTTGCATTTTCGTATTTATTTTCCTCCATATTTCGCTACTCCCTTGTGCTGCATCATCAGGAGATAATGAGGACTCGAGGAAAATAAATACAAAAACGGAAATCTGACCTCAAGCTCGGAAAATATAGATTAGTTATTGATAACAAAAAGGTCGAACAACGAAATACAAACATAAATTCTATAAATATTTATAATTGTTCCGCTACCAATTGACGGTGCCGTAATGCAAATTTAATTGAAATTCGAAATCAGTAATAAATTCTGCGTATGATTGATATTTAATACTCATACGCAACCGATTTGAAATTAGCTAAAATCCTATTACTCCATGGGATTACCGGAAAATTAGCTGCAAAATGTAACGTATTATAACATTAATATAAAAATGGCTATAACACATACAAAATAATTAAATACACTAGTTTACAGTCATTTTTTCCTAAGGTTGTGACTTATGTCTTGATGTATTTCAGTCCTCTAAACTGTTTAAATATTTTTTAGTATTTTTTTTTTTTATTTTCAGTATATTTTAAGATAGAAAGGTCCAATTAAGACCGCTATGGCTTTAAATTTAAAAGAATTTAAAAAAAAATAGTTTTTCCAAAAAAAATCCGAAGACACAAAACAAATCAGAGAAATTAAAAAAAAATACTACATCGTGTTCATACAGTCTGAATTTTATCTAAAAAAAATGAAATGCCACATATAGAAATCGATGACGAGGATTCGTTGACCTCACTTTGTGAACCTTTTATTCAAACATTGTGTGTGGCTGTGTGTTTTTTTAACAAACAATGTATTTCAATATATTCGAATTACATATCATGGAATATTACAGTAGTATTTGTAATCCAACTCGATTTACCACATTTCCCATAAAAGCCGTAAATATTGGCCTTTGAATATATTATACACAGAATTTTGCTTTAATATAAATTATGAGCTGCGATATTATGAATTTGTACGGCATAAATATTAACACATTATAATAATTGATCGTATGTATGGACGCGGCCTTTGAATATTAAAAATCAATCATACGCACAGTTGTTGCATTAATATAAATTATACGCTACAGTATTACAAATTTGTCAGGAATCTATATCATTTGAATATTAAAAATCAATCATACGCACTTAAATTATTTAATATTAATATAAATTATCCGCTACAGTATTACAGGAATCTATACTGATTCCTGATAATAAGCAATTCATTTGTGTGTATATAATCTGTGTTTTTATATGAATATTGTATTTAAATTTCTAAATTTTCTATAATAGCAGGCATTGTGAATTAAATATCAATCATACGCAGAGTTTTTGTATTAATATATATTATACGCTGCAATAAGGAATATATACTGACACTGGACTGTAACTAATTTATATGTGTTATCTTATATACAGACATAGTCGTATATATTTACACAAATTCAAAATGTTAGTATGTTTAGAAATAAAGCAAAATTTTTCGGCTTTATGATTAAATGTGCAACAAGAAAACTGCCGTATTGTAATCCTGAAAATGTATAGATTATGCTAGTTTATAATTTTTGGCAACAAACTTGATAGGGCCCCTTTGCACCTCTTCTTCCAAATTATTTACACACATTGTTTTACATTCAAAAGTATTTATACAACAAAAGAAAAACATTGTAACACAACCATCAAAAATAAAGTAGCCGGCAACATTTCCCTCAGCATCTATGACAGCTTGTAGTCTGGCTGGAATAGATTCAATCAAATTGCGTACAAACTCGATTTCTAAGCTGTTCCTGACATTTATTGTTCATCAACAGTGTCCTCTCGATTTCGGCCCATTTGGTTAGATCTCTATCTTTTTATGAATGCCCATATATTCTCTATTAAGTTTCCATCTGGACTCTCTGGTGGCCCTGGAAGAACATCTTATCCAACTCGATTTAAAATCGTGTTTGGTTACCATGCTTAGTGGCATGGAGCATCATCATGCTGCAAAATCCAATTTTCATCCAGAAACAATCTTTAAGCCGAAGGAATAGCATGGTCATTCAAAATATGTAGATGTCCTGCCTGGTATAGAGTCTATTGTATTGTTACTAGATCTCCAAATCCATTGTATAAGACATACCCCCAAAGCATTACTGAGACACATCCCCGAAGCATTACATAAGCCGAAAGGCTTAAGAGGCTGTACTACTTTATGTTTCGATCCTTTGGAAACGTGCATATAAGTTGCCACCTCTCAGCTGCGATTTTAACCCGTTAGGCTATTATCTTCGGACGCCGTGAAATACAAGTGTTACGGTGACATTCCCGAGTCCATTGAGGCCATAAAACTTAAAATGGAGGTCCAAACCATCGAAAATGTACTGAAAAATTAGGTTGATCGAATGAGGTTCTGTGTCTATATATCTAATGTATAATTCATGCTTATAAATCGACGCAAAAATTCGTCTTTATTGTGGTATTCAAATGCTATATTTACGGCTTTTACTGGACATGAATTCAATCGAATAGATTGCAACCGATACCACTAAAATTTGTCTAAGAAAAACGTATAAATGACAACCCTGATATAACACCAATATACAAATATAGACATGTTCGCAAATGTGTCACTGCTTTGCATCAGATGAACAGCAAGTTCGTATATGCAACATCTGATTACTTTGAAGGTGTCTTGAGATGGTTATTGCAAACATCATGCTCAGCCAATAAGCATTTGCATCAGCTGATATATCTCCGAACAGGCTCTATATTACATAAGTACAATTTAGTTAATTATTGTTATGCAATAATGTTCACACCTTGCAGATTTATAATATCGTAGAGCATAATTTATATTAATACCAAAATGTTGCGTATGATTGATATTTAATTGACAATGGCTGCTATTATAGAAAATTAGAAATTGAAATACAATATTCATATAAAAGCAGAAATTAAATACACACAGATGAATTGATTATTATCAGGAGTCAGTACAGATTCCTTACAAATGTTTACTACTGTAGCGTATAATTTATTAATGCAATAACTCTGCGTATGATTGATTTTTAATGTTCAAAGACAATAGGTTCCCTACAAATTTGTAATAGTGTACCGGATAATTTATATTAATACAAAAACTCCGAATATGATTGATTTTTAATATTCAAAGGCTACGTTCAATACATTCATTCAATTATTATCATGTGTGAATATTTATGCGAAACAAAATTCTGTGTATGTATTCAAAGACTAATGTTTACGGGTTTTGTTGGAAATGAGTTTAATCGACTAGGATTATAAATACTACGGCAATATTCCACAATATGTAATTAGAATATATTTAAATACATTCCTTATTAAAAAAAACACACACAGTGTTTGAATAAAAGCTATACGAAGAGAGGTCAACGAATTCTTTTCATAGAATTATAAATGTGGCAAATAGTACTAGAGTTGAGCTATGATTCCCCTGTATTTATTGGCCTGCGATAACCTTGTGGGTTCCATTCGTCTATTACTCTAGCAATATCTAATGTGGAATTCCTAAGTATATGGCGATCCAAATACAGTTTCTCCGTAGGTATAGGTATATCTTACTTAATACGGCTGTTAGTTGATCTTTGGCACAGGTCTTCAATAGTCAATTTATAAGTCCTGTCAACATAGAGTATTTACCTCACACCTCGATTGATAAATGCTTGAACCTCCTTTATTGTTATCTTCAGCGAGCTCCAAGTAACACAGACGTATAACAGAAAAGACTTCACAATAAAGTTGAATATTCCCAATTTAGACTTCCGTGAGATTCCGTGAGGAATGCAACACATGCTTTAACCTTTATTCTTGTTTATCTGGCATCCCAAATAGTGGATAGATTCCAACTAGCCATCATGCGTTGGTGAAGTTTTCCGTTTTGTGCGTATACGCACATTGTATTGGGACTACTTTCTGACCCACCTTGAGCGACACATATAGCTCGTGGTTCATCCGTCGTCGATACTGGCCCTTTTCCATTATAGGACCATATATTTTTCGAAGCATTTTTCTCTCGAAGATTCCCAGTGATAATTCATCAGCATGCGATATAACCCAGGATTCTGCGTCATAAACAAGACAGGTTGTATGAGTATGATAGAGTTGGATGTTCGTTTCTTGCGAGAGGGTCTTGTCTGTGAAATGCTTGATTAGCCTGAAATAATTAGGCTGACGTTATTAATTCTGTTCACGGCAGATACGAGGTAAGTAAATTCGTCCACTACCTCGAAAGTATAATGGAATTATTTTTCGTCATTCAATCTGGCGGATGCTATGCTTGTCTAAACCATTAATTTTGTCGTGTCACCATTTACTGCCAAACCCACTTTTGTTGATTCCTTCTCAATTCTCCAAAATACTGCAGTAACTCCCCGCATATTTCGCCCAGTGATGTCTATATCATCAGCACACGTGAACAGTATGAGACTTTTGTTCCTGATAGTTTTATTCGTGTCGACTGCAGCTTTTCTTACGATTCTATTAATTCAAATATTGAAGAGATCGCATGATATGGTGTCATTCCGCCTGAGGCCTTGCATCGTAGTAAATGGTTCGGTGACATCTTTACCGATTTTTACTGAAGATTTCGTGCTAGGTCAGTGTCATTCTGCATTCTACTTCTACATTAGCAGGAATAACAACCTCAGATATTACTTGGTAAAGCTTCCCTCTATCGACCTATCAAAGACAGCCTTATTGTCTACAAAAGGGTAGTAGGTGTCGATTTGATTCTCATGGTTCTCTATTCGACCTATCAAAGACAGCCTTATTGTCTACAAAAGGGTAGTAGGTGTCGATTTGATTCTCATGGTTCTCTATTCGACCTATCAAAGACAGCCTTATTGTCTACAAAAGGGTAGTAGGTGTCGATTTGATTCTCATGGGTTTTCTCCAGGATTTGGCGTAATGTGAATACCTGGTCGATACTTGATTTTCTTGGACTAAAGCCACATGGGCACGGTCCGATCAGGTCTGATACAAACGTCTTTAGTCTTTCGCATATTACGCTCAAGAGGGCCCTCTATACGGAGGATAAAAAGCGCATTCCACGATAGTTCGTACAAATACTCGGTTTCATTTTTTAAAACAGGACACAGTATGCTAAGGCGCTAATGGTCGTGCATGCATTCGTCTAGGAAGATTTTGCACATAAGCTGATGCATGCACCTGTCCAACTCATAGTCGCCAGCCTTAAACAGCTCAGTCGGTAGTCCATCAGTGTAACTGATATAAAGTCGGCTTAGAGGCGAGTGTAACTTTACCGATTGCTCCATGAGTTTCCTGAATGGCTTTAAATGGTCGGCCACACCTGAAACTCGCCAACTTCCTACTCAGAATTTGCTCCATCACTGGCGAGATCCACCGATATAAGCGTCGTTAATACCATGCCCTTTGCATTTAGCACTACTCTACAGTTATTGCGTAGAATTTGGTCGCTTTTTTCCGGGGTAGTGAAACAAACAATCCTTAGGGTTGTGGTCATCTATCCATGCATTTCAGGAGATTGGCGCAATGCCGTCTTCTAACACATTTTGATCTTTAACATTTATCGGTTAAATTTATTTAAATTGTATAATAGAACCAAATTTCTGTATATAGTAAATATTAATTTAAAAACTATTATCCTCAATCATACGTCACTTTTATCCAAATGAAGTTGGATTTGAAAATAAATCTTAATGCTTATACTTGTCGACATTTAAAACAGCATTGATGAAAAATTCATTGCAGACTAATAATTTATATTAATTTCAGAATAAACCAATGATATGGGTACATAATTTATTTTTTGTACCTAGAGTTGTCATTTTCACTATCGATTTGTTAACAATTTATTAAAACTGATTCCGATACTGATTCTAACTCCGCTGGAATGTTGTTAGGGTTATGAGATATGTGATCCTTAAATTTTTTCCACTATAACTGCTTTACTTATCAATTCAGTAATCAGGCCAAGTTTCTGCTTATGATTCATATTAATTAAAATAAATAATAATAATCATACGTCACATTTAATCTACTAATCTTGGATTTTGTAATGGAACTTATAATAAATATCAATCATACGTTCCGGTGTTCAAAAACTATAAACATAAAAAATTTTCCTTCTATATGCTCCGTTCGGCAAACCCCGAAAACCAAGAAAAAAATATCAAAAATGATATCACAATTTCCCATTCTTTTGTAAAATTGTGAAGCTATGATCTAAAACACAAGAACAAAATAGCAATCACTAGTAACAATTACCAGAGTATTTCAATCAGAACTTGATATTCCTATCAAAGTTATAGTGATAATAACTGTTTTGTTGTAGCTGAAAAATAAGCCACAAAAAACTAGAAGACCGTACTCTTACAGGAAGATAAGCAAGCAAGCGTTTCTAAGACTGTAGCAATACGATTCTACGTATTGCATTTCCTTGAAATTGCTTCATTCTATTAATGTCCCTAATCCGTTTGTTTCCTTTTGTCTTTCTTGCAACTTGTACATCACTGCTGATGTGTACATCACTGCACCACCCTGCAATAATCGTCTTCTTTTGTGTTGCCTTCAAATGCACCTCACATATCTTTTGTGCAAAAAATTACAAAACTTGTTCTACCTTCTCTTTTGTGTTGCTTCCTTTCTTTTGTTATGGTTCTCTAAAAATGTACTCATTTCATACGATTCATTCTTACCATGGTTTGAATTTTTCTATAGTTTACAATTCTTCTATATTTCTCGCCATTGTTGCGGCAGCGGTTTTCTTCCATTATCTAAATGTTATTTCCATTTCACTGAACTGCAATATTTCGTTTGTAATCAAAGTGAAAATGATGTCATTCTGGATTTTCGCTTCAATTAATTAATGATTTATCGCATATTTACCAGGGAAGGAGTTCATATTGGTGACTTATCGGGAGTGTAATTTATGTCCTTTAATAGTTGTAATTAAGTTGTTCTCGTGGCAAATGGAAGTGCTTTATTAAGAGGGTATATATTAACCATGGCTAAAGTTCTTAGGATTATTAACCATTTCTTGAAAAGCATTCAATCTAAAACTGTAACAAGTAGTAGCTAAACTAGTCATTTAAATTTGTAATTTATTAATAGTAATCATACGACAGGATAACCAATAATCGTGAATATACATATAATTAATTTTTATAAACAATTTATTTATTAATTATACGTCCCGCTGGCTACAACATAAGCACAACTGAAGTTACGCTCCTCCCGCTAGGGATTAGTCGCATGTTCTTCTAGCAATCCATAGAACTAATTAAGGAGACCGCTGGGGTCGCCCATGCACAGTTCGAACGCCTCAAGTTATCACAGCCATCAAATCCAGAATTCAGCTAAATACCTTCCGAAAACAGACAATCTTGGTCCGTGAGAAGAATATCACGCAAAAGGCCTTGAGTCGAATTATTAAAAAAGTCTTAATACTTAAGATTTTCAAACATCGTAACGCAAATTTAATAACTGCAGCTTTAACAAAAATTTGCAGTCGAGTTTTGGTGAAGCAAGATTATAACTTGCACTGAAAATTATTGTTCACTGATGAAAATCATTTTAATGTGCAGGAAAATTTTAACAAGCAAAATTATAGAATGTTGGCTGGTTGGTTGGTTGGTTGAAAAGGCTGCAAGACAGCACGATGTCCAGCACACTTAGGCCAAAGAAGCCCATTGTGATACCTTCAGTTTCCTCCATAGCAACTATTGGCTAGTCGTCTAGCCAATTTGGCCATTCAATAAATTTGACTATGAGACCTACAGGAATATCCTGTAGGCTACGGTGCTAACTAAATGTGTACCAAATATCCTACTTCTCAGTCCTGCCAGAGCAGAGCAATCCAAGAGAAGGTGTTTCGTCGTTTCCTCGTCCTCTTCCATGCAGCATCTACAGAGAGTAGAGTTTCTATGTCCCAATCTCAGGGTGTGTTTTCCAACACGACAATGTCCCGTAAATGTTCCTATCATTGTGGATAACCTGCCTCTCGGCAAGTTAAGTAGTTGCCTAGTCCTCTTCCTGTCCACCTGTGGCCAGAGGCCCCTGTCTTGTCTGCAAGGTGAAGTAAGTCTCCAATTGTCCTTGAACAAATTATCCGCCCACTGCCTAATCTGCAAACGGCAGGTAGAGATTGGCATACTAACACCTTTTTTTGCCGGAAGAACCTGTGCTGTAGTGTGTCCCGGTACCCAGATGAGCCTGATGACAAAATACTCTGCCATCACCCTAAGTGATGAGTGGCATTCTTTCACCGTCAGTGACGTAGCAAGCATGGCTTCCAGGGATTTTATGGCAGCCTGGCTGTCTGTGTAGATACATATTCTCCGGAGGGTTATGACACTAATTTTCAATAGTTCAGCAACCTCCACTATGACCGTAATTTCCGCCTGAAATACACTACAGTAATCAGGCAGCTTCAAGGAGATATTTACATATAGGTCCGGTGAATGAACCCCATAGCCTACTTGCTCGTCCAACTTTGATCCATCCGTGAAAAATCTGATACTACTGGTGTCACCTTCCAGTGACTTTTCCCAGGTATTCCTGTTCGGAATAGAAGTCCTTAAATTTTTCGCTGGTAGAAGGTAGGGGATGCAGTAGTCCATTGTTACGGGAATAGATTTGATCCGGTGTAGTAATTCAGAGTGTCCGCAATGCCCCCTGACGTCGTGCCCATTGCCCCACTAACGCTAATCAGTGTTGATCTTTGAATTTTCATCAAGGAATTCAGAATATATTTCTTTTGGAGGGACCTCCACCAAACTGCGATGCCATAGAGAAGTATTGGTCTGACTATTGCCGTATAAATCCACATGGTGATCTTAGGAGACAGTCCCCAGCGCTTTCCTATCACCCCTTTACAGCAGTAAAGAGCAGCAGACGCCTTTTTCACCCTCTCCTCCACATTCGGTTTCCAAGACAGAATGTACGGGCGGTCATTTGAAGAAACCTCTCAACAAATCCCAAGGGTAGAAAAAGGGACAACACCCGCCTAGAGTCATGGTTTGGTGGAGTCAAACCATCGGCCTATGTTTTCCAATAAACAGTTTGAAGTCACTTAGTTATTCCCTGTCGTGGACTGTCCAGCAGGATTCCTCGCCGGCCCATACAGCCAGACGGTCCAGACATGTTTTCTAACCAATTTGCCAGCTATAATTTCCTCTGACGAATGCCCATCTGGCAGCCCTGATTTGAACCAACTGGATTACAAATTGTGACGTTTCAGAGGACATGATTTGCCACAAAGAATACCCCAATATTGATTCTCTTAAGACTGCCTGGATTCAAACTATCACCCGTTTTCGAAATAGACGAGCTGCGTGCGGCTTTTGGTGACTGGCCAGTGTGACTTAAAGCATGCGTGAGGGACGAAGGAGGAAATTTCCAATGACTAACATAACATAATGACTAACATTCCTTACAAACATAATGTTGAGTCCGAAATGGTTTTTAAAAAGTTCAATATTAAAGTTCTAAGCGGTGTGAGTCATGTCAATAGTAACAGCTTGATATAATAGAGTGGCTTGCTAGAATGGGTTCGTGAGTTTGGTTTAAAAAAAATAAACTGTTAAGATGCCAATAGTGTCTGTCTTTGGCAGAAATTTGTTGCAGGAACTTGATACTGAAAAGTGTATTATTTAGGCTGCCAATGGTGTCTGACTCTTGGCAAATGTTTGCTGCAAAATTCTTGTGTTGGTGCACACGATTGTTGATTATTGGCTCAATTTTGTATTAAGATATGTCATTCGCTAGAGTAATCAAAACCACCCTAAACGTATGCGTAACTAAAATACAAATTACATATTAATTATACGCCAGCGCTTTGCTTTTTTTAAAGTCACACAATAACTAAATCTTTCTCTTTATTTTCTATAAACCTATAAATTTACATGACTTTCCACGACCTCGAATGCAGTATATCTATTCAAAGTTCCCCTAAACAGCATAGCCACTTAGGGCCCATCTGCTCATGAAACCTTGCTGTTTAAGCCGGTTTTCCCCTTTAGGGCATCTGCCATAGCTTTCCTTCGCAACCAGCACTTATTACAACATCCCATCCCTGGGGGCACAGTAACCTCTTAGAGAGTAACATTTACTTCCATTCCCCATTCTTTTGGATATAAAATGTCCTTTGTCTTCACTATTTTCATTATCAGTATTTTCATCATTTGGCTTTCTTTTGTTTCCATTTTACTCCTTTTTGTTCATTGTCTTGCTGGAGGACGAATTTACTGCCACTATTTGCGTTGATATTCTTCCTTTGTCTAAGTAACTTTTTCATGATTCTTAATATTACAACCTTTGCCCTCTGTATCATTTACCATCCTGTAACAGTGATTTTACATTCAAGATAAATGAAATTGATTTGGGACACGTTGAGTAGCAAAAAAAATACCAAGTAATTCTATAGAGAGATTTCTAGTAAAAGACAAGAGCTTCATTACAAAAGGATCGATTTTTTTTGTTACTTGTGTCGGTCATTTTTTCTATTCTCTTTGTTAGAAGTGCGCGAAAACCTTTAATTTTAAGTGATTTTAATAACCAAAAGTGGAAGCAAATGAGATTGAAAAAAATTCTGAAATGTAAATGGAAATCTTTAATTAATTGTTATTTTTAAAAACAAAAGGGGTTATTTGTCCACTTAAGTGGTTTACTTTCCTCGTGCACAAGAGAAATCAAAATCAAGAATATTGAACTTGAATTGATTTTAATTTACTTACAATTTTCAAGTTATTTCAATACAATAATAATTAATATAAACTTTTAATCCACTAGGGGTTAAAATGTAAATCAAAACCCATTTTCATTTAAAAAACATATATTTAGTAGAATAACTGTCCGAGAACCGTCGTTTTTGAGACGACCTCCAGGTTAATGAAAACATATTGAAGTAATTTTTGAATTAAAATGCTCATACGCTAAATACATTTCCAGTATTATACAGGAGCGTATACTTTAGGGATTAGGATATTGCAAATGAATCACTAAACCAGCTTTAACATTACCAGGACAAACTTTAAATCAATATTTAAATTATTTTTACATTCGTAATACTCATACGCTACAATACCGGTAATATATCAAAACATTAGGATAAAAGTTAAAAAAATTAATAGGAAAATATTTAGAAGTTATTCCAGTAGATGCTATAGTAAGGAAAAATTACCAACAACCACAGGTTATAATAGTCACAACAAACATCAAATTTCAGAGTTGCCACTTGCACAAAAAAAAATAACACTGAATTTAAAATGTGCAATCTTACTGAGACACACCCTTTATAAAAAAAAAATGCTAAAAATGTTCCATTTGTATAATAATTACCTAGTAAAATTTAAAAAAATACTTTTAGTTTTGAACATATAAGTAGAACCTCTAAATAACTCACCCTGCATTAATTTCTAAGTTAAAATTTAAAACATTAAACATCCCATGAAAGGATTGAGGACAGCTTCCCACAATCTATGAGATGTGAGCTTTCTAGACTTACACCTATAGATTAGGACCTATAGTTTTGCACAGTTTCCGAATGGTAGTTTGAGAAGCTGTTTCATGGCTAAGAACTCGATAGTGTCGCATCACTAAGCGCACTGATCGTCGTCGAAAGAAATGTGAGGTGGTTAGAGCAGGTATCGAACCCACGTTCTCATGTACAAGAACTGCGCACACTAACCATTGCACCACCGACGCCCACTAAAATACACATTATCCTACCGAAAAGGGGAAAAAATATGTAAATATCATAATTTTGTAATTGATATTACGTATACGTTGCAATTACAACATATGTGGGAACGTATGATTTATATTTATTTATTTATTTATAAAGTGGGTATAAATCATACGGTCAGTGTAAAAATAATAAAAGTTTCCATATCTGCGTATTAAAACCAATGACTTAAGTGCACACAATCTCCAGTTCCATCTAACAGTTCCATTTATCATTTATTATACTTGCGTTTTCTTTAAATGAGTTTAAAATAAATGTTGTTTCAGTCTCCTTCTTTATATTCTTTCAACCTTTTTCCAATTATCTCTCAATTGCAACAGTCCAACGAAAATTCAAACCTGTTAGTGTCTAAATAATTTTGACCCGAGTTATTTTGATTTGACATTTTATTTTTAAGACAACAGGAATGACCGAATTCGTTTCCCTGTGCACAAATTCTTGAATCCACAGAAATATATCAACATGAGGCAATGACACATACTTCATCCCTTTACCATGGAGCAAGGAGAAAACTTTGCCAATTTTCAAGATTTGTTCTTCAGCCAAACAAAGAGCAGCATCAAGCAAAGCCCAAAACTTTGACTTTTTTAATTTTTCTCCCTCTTTCCGACTTTTGACACAGTGAAACAAGTCAAACAAATTTAATTTTGCTTTTTTCTTTTGCAAACGATTTGAGGTACAAAAACAAAGAGGAAGTTAAAAGAAAATTTCATGACAAATCGTCAGCAAACATAATGTGGCATCGAAAAAAGTTGGCGGCTAAAAGCTGCAAAGTTCAAGATGGATAAAAAAAAATCTGAATTTAACAATTTTTTTGTTAAAATGTAAAATTAATAGTCCTTTTTCTTCTCTGAACGTTTCATAATAAAATCGTGTATTTAAATCAGTTATTTCCTTTAAAAATACGATTTTATTATGAAACGTTCAGAGAATATAAAGGACTATTGATTTTACATTTTAACAAAAAAAATTGTTAAATTCAGATTTCAGCACTCTCAAAGCAATTTAGATTTCTTTATCCATCTTGAACTTTCTACCCGCCAACTAAAAATAAAAAAAAAATATTTTTTCTTTGCACCCCCTGAATGGACAGGGGAAAGCTTCTCACAATCAGCAAAAGATGCGATTTCCATTTATAGACCCACTGATTAACTGAATAACCTGAAACAAATATAAACATACACATACGAAAACGACCGTAATTATACGATATCATATGCAATTCAGTGCATACATACTTGTGAGAAATAATATTAATCATACGCAACCGAATTTATGATAACTATCAACTGTTGCGGACCACTCACAGTATCAAATATTGAAAATAATCACCGCAGATTGTCTGCTTTTTAAGTAATTGAGTATTTAAAACGTAAATCTGTCATGCAAAACTATAACATTAACGAAAACAAAATTAAATGCAACATACGCCAGGTGTTCCACACATGGTGGCGGGTAAGTAACACAAATTCTCTCCATACAAAATGAAGTATTTTTAATGGAACCTCCTAAACTTCGCTTAATGTAATTAAATTTACATACAACATGTTGATTTGAATTAATATTCTACTCGAGTTGTTCATATAAATTTAATATTCCTAAGTAAATTTCAAAATATCTTGCCAAAAATCATAATTGCCGTTTTCAATTGCCTTTTATTTTCGCATTGCGTATTTGCCACCCACCCCCTGACGGTCGTGACCAGTCATCGGCATTAACCCGCAACACTTCCATCACAAAAAAGGTTAATGCATTCAAATGTAATTCTACAGAGCTTCCGTAACACAAGATTTCAACCGCAGCATATGGTGAGCCAAAAGATACACTCGAAGAGAATACTATTACGGAAGCGAAAATTAATTAAAATTGTAAAAGTGGAAAACACACAATTGAAAATGGAAAAGGATTTATATATTAGGAGGCCAAAACCCATGAAGTCGACAGCAAATAAAGACTGTCTAATAATTGGACAGGCAGAAAGGTAGTCCGCTGTAATAGCAATTTCCGTTACTAACACATTGTGGAAATTCTTTATATGAGTAACATGTGAGATTTCAAAATAAATGCTCCCTAAAAGGGACTTGGAACATAATGGCGTTTCCAAAAGCTTCATTCAGAAGATTTTCGAAGGGATATCAATGGCCAAATTACTTCAAAATTGCATCAGCACTGAGATGAGTAACGACAGCCGAAAGAAATACGATAACTTGTATTGTCACCCTGCACACTACATGGTCCTCTAATTTCGAAATGTGGTCAATTGTCATCTTCCTTCCAGATGCTTTTTGTTAATAACAGTATTCAGGGTCGTTTCTTTTCTTAGTTTGGTGGCCTCAAACAACCCAGAGGGGTCAAAGGCCTTACAATATACAGATAACATGTTTCTCCAATCGCCTCGATCTTCACCTTTTCTCCTCCAGCTGATAACACCAAGCTTCTGCTGGCAATCTTCCACCTGGTCTTTCAAGCACAGTCCTGGTCGTCCAGTTTGTTAATATCCGTCGAGTACGTGTTCGAATACCTATCGCATTGGTTCATTCTGATCCATTGTACTGGAATGTCATAGTCTGAGTAAATGCCTTATTTTTATCCCCCTAACTACGTCGATATCGGGATACAGATCATACAGCTCATGGTTCATTCACTGTCGATACTTGCCGTTCTCTATTATAGGACCATATATTTTCCGTACCATTTTTCTCTCGTAATTTCCCAGTGATATTCCATCAGGATGCGAAATGACCCAGGATTCTGCGCAGCAAGACAGGTTGTATGAAAGAGTTGGATCTTTTTTCTCTAAAGACAGGATTTATCACTAAATTGCTCGCTTAGCCCATAATGACACTTGTTGTCAAACATATTTCACCGTTTGATTACTCGGCTGACGTTATTTCTTCAGCGTTACAGCAGATCCAAGGTAAATAAATTCGTCCAATATCTCGAAATAATAACGGTTACCAACGTTGCCGTCGGTGGTACAATGGTAGTGTGCGTGGCTCTTGCGCATGAGAACGAGGGTTCGACCCCTGCTTTGAGTACCTTAAAATTTCCTTCTATCGAGTATTTAGCCATGAAAAAGTTTCTCAAAATACCGTTCGGAACCGGTGTAAAACTGTAGGTCCCTATCAGATAGTGTAAAACTAGGACGCGCACCACTCACTGGGTTGTGCACAGCTTCCTACATGAGATGTAACGGGGGCCTTTTATTTATTTATTTTATCATCGTTCTCCCTTTCCTCGCAACAAGTGAAAGTTCTGCTCGTCGAAACCTTTAATTTTGTTTTGTCCTCGTTCACTGTTTAAACAGTGTCGTTTACGATTCGGTCAATATAAGGCGAGATACTGGATTCCTTATCTTACCTCTTCAAGGATTTATATCTTACCTCTTCATGATATGAATTATTTGACAGATATATCTCCGTCCTTTATCATCGGGACGTAATTTTAAATTGTCCGATATTTCCCAAAATAAGAGAGTAGAGAGAATTTCAGAGCATTTCTTGTAGATTATACACCGTGTTAAAATAGAAAATCGACTCTCATTCAAATCATACCAAAGATACGGGTACCTTGGCGGAAACATACGCAAACGTACAACGTAAAACATTCACTAAACGATTTAGAAAATGAATGGCATATTCATACTAATCATACGCTACACTGGCAGCAACATACGCGGACGTATGGTTCATATTGAAGACGTAAATATTTATTAATCATACGTCCCTTATTAACAGTACTACGAAGAACGGTCACTGGTCATGCTAGGGTTATGTTAATACCAAGTGCCGACAAAGCTAAACAATGGTTACCCAGTTGATACTACACACGGTGGCTTGTCGAACCATTCTGTTCGCCCTGTGAAGAGAATATTGGTAGGACGATATTTTCCAAAATAACAGAGAAGAATGAACAATTCCAGAGAATTTCTTGTAGATATACACCAGTATTACTGTTAGAGTAGAAAGTCGATTCCTATTCAAATCATACCAATCACGGTACATTGGTGGCAACATACGTAAAAGTTTGGTTAATAAACAACAAGAAAATATATATTAATCATACGATTTAATAAATGAATGTCACATTCATACTAATCATACGCTACACTGGCAGCAACATACGTATACTTATGACTAATATGCAACGCGAAAATATATATTAATCATACGTCCATTATCAACATTATTACGAACAATGAATTCTACTGGTATTGCTTAGCATTTTATTAGGGTTATGTTAATACCAAGTTTCGACAAATCTAAACAATGAGTACCCAGTTGATACTACACACGGTGGCTTGTCGAACCATTCTGTTCACCCAGCGAAGAGAATATAGGTAGAACGATTTTTCCCAAAAAATAACAAACAAGAACGAACAATTCCAGAGGATTTCTTGTAGATATACACCAGTGTTATTGTTAGAGTAGAAAGTCGATTCACATTCAAATCATACCAATCACGGTACATTGATGGTAACATAAGTAAACGTTTAGTTAATAAACAACAAGAACATATATATTAATCATACGATTTAATAAATGAGCCTCATATTCTTACTAATCATACGCTATACTGGCGACAGCTTACGCGAACTTATGATTAATATGCAACTCGAATTAGTATTACGAAGAATGAATTCCATTGGTCTTGCTATCCTTTGCTTAGGGTTATGTTAATACCAAGTTTCGACAAAGCTAATCAATGTCGAAACATTCTGCTTGCCCTGAAAAGAGTAGATAGGTAGAACGATATTTACCAAAATAAGAGAGACGAACGAACAATTCCAGAGGATTACTTGTACATATACAGCAGTATTACTGTTAGAGTAGAAAGTCGATTCCTATTCAAATAATACCAATCAAAGTACATTGGTGGCAACATACGGAAACGTTTGGTTAATAAACAACAATAAATGAGTCTCATATTCTTACTAATCATACGCTACACTGGAGGCAACCTACGCGAACGTATGTTTAATATGCAACACGATAGTATATATTAACCATGCGTCCCTTATTAATAGTATTACGAAGAATGAATTCCATTGGTCTTGCTAGTATTTGATTAGGGTTATGTTAATACCAAGTTTCGACAAAGCTAATAAATGATTACACACTTGATACTACACACGATGGTTTGTCGAAACATTCTGCTTGCCCTGAAAAGAGTAGATAGGTAGAACGATATTTACAAAAATAAGAGAGAAGAACGAACAATTCCAGAGAATTTCTTGGAGATTATACACTGGCGGCAAAACACACGAACGTATGATTAATTTGCAACACGAGAATATATATTAATCATACGCCAAGAATATTATCACGAAGATCGAATTCCACTGGTCTTGCTAGCAGTTGATTACGGTTATGTTAATACCAAGTTTCGACAAACCTAACCACTGGTCACACTGTTGATACTACACACGGTGGCTTGTCGAACTATTCTGCTCGACCTGAGAAGAGAAGATATGTAGAACGATATTTGCCAAAATATGAGAGAAGAACGAACAATTCCAGAGAATTTCTTTTAGTTATACGCCAGTGTTACTTTCAGAGTAGAAAATCAATACTACTCATACGCTATACTGGCGGTAACGTACACGAACCTATATTAGATATGGAATACGAAACTATATATTAATCATACGTCCCTTATCAATATTATTACGAAGAACGATTATTAGTAAGAACGTTTTATTCAGATAAAGCTAAGGCCAAGTTTCAACTCAGTTGATGGATAACAACTCGGTGCACTCGGTGGCGTGTCAAACTATTGTCATTGTCCTAATGTGAAAAGATAGAAGAAAGAAGTTAAAGGAAGAAAATTGAAATAAAGCCAGAGAGATATATAGATTTGCATATATGTACATAGTATTGAATAACGAGAAACAAACAACATATAATTCTCAGAAAATCTAAAGTGGTTATTCTGGCCGTCGGCGGTGGTGCAATGGCTAGTGTGCGCGGCTTTTGTGCCTGAGAATGTAGGTTCGATCCCATCTGTGACAACCTCACATTTCTTTCGACGACAGTCACCTCGCTTAGTGATGTCGACACTATCGATTAATTAGTCATGAAAAATCTTCTCAAAATACCATTCGGAACCGATGTAAAACTGTAGACCCCAATCAGTAAGAGGGATATTTAAAAGCGCATACCTCAATGGTTGTGAGACGGTCTACCAAATCCCTTCATGGGATGCAATGGGAAACGGTTTTTTTGACGTAGAATACGTCTTACCTTACGGTATGAGGAGTCATGTCAGGTTTTTATTGTTGTAATCTTTATTTCACTGAATTTGAGGAAACGGCTAGATGAATTTTTTTAAAATTTTTTTTGTAGGTAAATGAAGATGTTATCTTTCGTTTGATATACATTTCGTATTGGTTGATATATTTCTAGTATTTTAATTTCTCAAATGAAAATTGTTTAAACACATACACTCAAACATATGTGTGGTGTTTGGTTGAGTGTTTTTGGTTGTTCAACATTGCTTAGGAACATGTATCTAGTAAAAAGTGAAACGAACAGCAAGCTAATGTTGCTTGGCAACATGTATCTAGTAAAAAGTGAAACAAACAGTAAGCTAACGTAATAAAGCTTTTTTGCGAAAGTTTCAATAAAGCTGTTGTAACATTAATTTTGAATTGTAAAGCGTAAAGCTTTCACACAACGCTCGAATGCTAATGCGAAGACTCGATAAGGTAAACCTTTTTTAATATTAGGGCGGCCCTCTCAACATTCGCAGAACTTATTTCAATAAAAATATTAATTAAAATACATAAATTAAATTAAGTTTAAAAAAATTGAACATAATATTTTTTTTTTTTTAAACGGACTTGAATCAAATGCCGTTGGTAAATATAAAAATTACAACAGACAGTTGTCCGAGGCCTTCGGCCACGGACTGTCCCTGCAGGCTGTGTCAGAGACACGGCCATTAAGTTTAACGTAGAATACGCCATCCGATAAGACAGAAAACATATATAACAATAAATGATAAATAATATAAGGAAATGAATTTATTGTTATATATGTTTTCTGTCTTAGCGGATGGCGTATTCTATGTTAAACTTAATGGCCGTGTCTCTGACACAGCCTGCAGGGACAGTCCGTGGCCGAAGGCCTCGAACAACTGTCTGCTGTAATGTTTTACTGTTTGAATGAATGAAGTTTCTTGTCGGACGTTGCGGGATGGGTGCTAAATGAAAAAAATTAACCAACTTTTCTTTTAACACTATTATGCTACAACCCACTATTATCAACTATATTATTTACTTTTGCTTGGGTATCTGTCTAGACTAACATATGTTCGGTAACTGTTAGTCGAAAGTTTTCTAGGTGGAGCCTGTAATCAATATTTAGAATATTTTGTAGTTTTGCACCCAATAAGAAGTAAATTTAGAAAAGCCAAAGTGAAAGACGTTTAAAACAATAAAATTTTCTTAAATAAGTGCCTTTTCTTAAAAAAAAGTAAATTTTTCTCAAATAAAATAACTATTCATATTCTTAAACGAACTACCTTTTCCTAAAAAAAAATATCTTATCTTAAAGAAGCACCTTTGCTTAAAAAAAGTAAATTTTATTACAGAAAGTACCTTTTCTTAAAAAAATAATTTTTTTAAATGAGTACCTTTCCTTAAAAAAGTACATTTTCTTACAACAAATTGTCATTTCTTTAAAACCTACCTTTTCCTTGGAGTAAGTTTTCGGTGAAACAAAATAACTTATCTTGATATAAGTACCTACTCTTAAAAATTTACATATTCTTCAAAAAGGAACCAATTCTAAAAAAATTCCGAATTGTTAAAAAACAGCTTTTCTTCAAAAAAAAATACCTACTCTTAAAAAAAACCTTTTCTTACAAAAATTGCTTTTCTTAAAAGTACCTTTTCTTAAAAATAACATAATAGCTTTTCTTTTCTTTTCTAGAGATAATTAGGCCTTCTAAAAATAAGTACATTTTCTTAAAAAAATAAAATTTTCCTAAAAAGAGTTCCACTTCCTTAAAAAGTACCTGTTCTTAAAAAAAGCACGTCTTTGTAAAAAAAAAAGTATACTCATGGCTTTTTCTTTAAAAAAAAGGTCTATAGAAAGGACCTTTTCGGTAAAACGTGCCAAATAAATGGCTTTCTAAGCTCATTTATAAGATCATAATAAGAAAGGTGGAAAAAACATATTATTAATATATAATACATATTCGTACAAAAAGGACCTAAAAATATCCTTTTTTTAAAGAAAAATACAGTCTATGAAAAAGAATTGTTCTTAAAAAAAGTTTATTATTTTACAAAAAGTATCTTTTCTTAAAGATCCATTTAAATTATCGTATTTTTCAAGGGGCACCTTAGGCGTTTTGGAACTAATTAGAACACAATATGTAGCGAATGGAACTTCGTTCCAACCGGGTGTCCTCTGACACCTCATGTGATTTTTTTTACAGAAAAATAAACATTGTAATTGCTATATAAGAAAACCCTAATTTATGAACCCATTTTGGATGAAGTTTAGCTCATTATTGGGTAAAAATCAGTACCTCGGAGGTTTTAATGTTGTCGGACAATGATGCAAAGCGCCAATTTTATTATTGCGTCCGTTAAGACAGAAGAACCGAATGTTCATCGTTCAAATGCAAAAAAAAACAAAAAACAAAAACCCTAGTTTACAGGTTTTTTGTTAATGACCACTGCTCTACTGAAAAGTTAACGAAAACGACATAGTGTAGTTTACCTCCGAGGTACTGAAATAGAAACGCTATTTTTTAGAAAAGTATATAAAACCAAAAGTTTTTGTAAATTCTTTATATTAACTTCCCCATGTCTGCATGCATGCATGCCGAAAAACTTTGGATTGATTTTTGACCTTTTTCCCGTGATCCAATCGAGCTGAAACTTCGCAGGCAAACTAATCGCGATGGCAAAAATTAAATTAACAAATAATTAACTTTAATTAACGTATTAATTAAATATGGGCGGGATTGGGCAAAGGGGCGTGGTACGTCCCATACAAATCACAAATTAAAAATCCATTATTTCTGCTCCTTGTTAACGGTATTTGAACAAATTGGGTAAGGTGGTTAGGTGTACATATTCTAATATCTGCTGCAAATATGGACGAAATTGGACAAAAGGGCGTGGTCATATATAAAGAATTTATATTCAAAAACTATGTTTTTTACGGGTCTGTTTTTTATATATTACTTTGAACTAGAGGTATGCGCGTGACGCGAATTAGTATGAACATATAACCGCAACGTCAGACCAGTTTGAATCATAAAAACCAAGTAGATATGTGGTCACCGCAAAGTGGGGTGCACAGGTTCAGATCACTGATGCCCACTAAGCCTATCTACGTATTATACACACTGAAAAATCTGTAATTTTTTGTCGTTTGGTTATAAACATAACGTGTTTGCAGCCTGCCGCATATACACTATACTTGAGGCTGATCAAATTGTGTTTTCTATTCAATATTCCATGTTGGAAACATAATAATTAATATATTACAATATAGGTTGTTGTGACCCCTAATGTGGTTTTGTTTGTTGAACCTTGGTGTAAACAAAAACTTGCAAGACAAAGAAGGACAAAGAACAGACTAAGAGGAGTCATTCATTTTCGATTCGCACGGGAGTTTGGTTTTTTATTCTTTGAAGATTTAAATCTTTTTAACTCCCGAGTTATATTTTTAGCTAGGGAGCCGAATTTTTATTTTCCAATATTTTAAAATTTTACGCGCTCCCGATTTAATTAAAAAAGAATGATTCGCGAATCAAATTTCATAATATATTTTAATTATTACATGTATAGAGAAAAAAAACATATGGGTGCAAAAATAGCAAAGCGGGTAACAAATTGTGAAAATTTGAAGATACTGGAAAACTCTTTGAATGGATGGGAAGGTTTCAAAATGGAACTGGTGGAAAGGTGTTCGAAAATGCGACTAAAGTCGTATCGAACGATTATGAACTCAAATCTTAAAAAGCTAGTAAAAAAAAGTGGGCAAAATGGTAAATGTTGAAAATGCATGAAAAATGGATTCGAAAATAAGAATAAAAGTTAAAAATGCGATAAAAATCTTTGCAAAAGGATAGGAATGTGCAAAAATTGTGAATATGTATAAGAAATGTAAAAAGGTGGCAAAATTGGTAAAACTTCAAAATTCGGGAAGAATCGTTTAAAAATGTTGGTGGGATGAAAGGCTGCAAGACATTACGCGTGTCTAGCACACTTAGGCTAAAGAAGCCCATTGTGATACCTGCAGTTTCCGCTATAGCAACTATTGACTAGTCGTCTAGCAAATATACCCTTTCAATGAATTTGTCTATAAGACCTACAGGAATATCCTGTAGGGCTACGGTGTTAACTAAATATGTTCCGAATATCCTACTTCTCAGTCCTGCCAGAGCAGGGCAATCCAAGAGAAGGTGTTTCGTCGTTTCTTCGTCCTCTTCCATGCAGCATCTATAGAGAGTGGAGTTTCTATGTCCTAATCTTAGGGCGTGTTTTCCTACAAGATAATGTACCGTTACTGTTCCTATCCTTGTGGATAACCTGCCTCTCGGCAATTTAAGTAGTTGCCTAGTCCTCTTCCTGTCCACCTGTGGCCAGAGGACCCTGGCTTGTTTGCAAGTTGAAGTAAGTCTCCACTTGCCCTTGAACACATTATCGGCCCACTGCCTGATCTGCAAACGGCAGGTTGAAATTGTCAAACTAACACCTTCTTTTGCCGGAAGAACCTGTGCCGTAGTGCCCTCACTAGCTAACGCATCCGCTACGCAATTGCCTGCAATGCCGCTGTGTCGCGCTACCCAGATGAGCCTGATGTCAAGATACTCTGCCATCACCCTAAGTGATTCTTTCACCGTCAGGGACGTAGCAAACATGGCTTCCAGGGATTTTATGGCAGCCTGGCTGTCTGTGTAGATACATATTCTCCGGAGGGTTGTGACACTACTTTTCAGTAGTTCAGCAACCTCCAGTATGACGGTAATTTCCGCCTGAAATACACTACAGTGATCTGGCAGCTTGAAGGAGACATTTACATTTAAGTCCGGTGAATGGACCCCATAGCCTACTTGTTCGTCCAACTCTGATCCATCCGTGAAAAATCTGATACTTCTGGTGTCCCCTTCCAGTGACTTTTCCTAGATATTCCTGTTCGGTTTAGAAGTCTCTAGATGTGTCGCTGGTAGAAGGTAGGAGATACAGTAGACCGCTTTTACGGGAATTGAGTTGATCCGGAAAGCTTAGGAAAGTACAAAAATGGGCGGGGTGAGTACAAAAATGGGGTAAAAAAGGGGTGCGAAAGGGGTAAAACTAGAAAATGCGACCAAAATCGTTTGAAAAGGTTAGGAATATAGAAAAAATTGTGAATGTGGTTAAGAACGGCCAAAAATGGGGCAAAATGGGTAAAACTTGAAAATGCGCCCAAATCGTTTGGAAAATTGTGAATTAAAAAGGTGTAAGAAGGATAAAGGTAAAATTCCAAAATGCCCGAAAATAGATTTTTTTTACCCAAGTACACTATATTTAACACTCCAAATCATTTCAATCGCTTTTCCTCGCATTTTGAAATTGTACCCTTTCATGTCCCTTGTTCAGCATTTAACCCACACACATTACACAGTGATTTTTTTCTGATACGTATTGTCGATTTCAACAAGAATCCGTATTTGAAATTTGCCAGTCACATCAGAATTTTGAGATACGGGTAAAAAACCGGTTTTTCGTACCTCTATGCACTTATAAGCGGGTAACTTACTTGATTATTAAACGATTTTCAGTTTCTCAACGGATTTGGAAAGAAGAAACTAGTACCCTGAAAATGGTGTATATATGTATTTTTATGGTTGGCTTAAAAGCTCTTTGTGCATTCCTCCACCAAACACATTTCTCCACACTTTTTTTCGGCATTTTCCAACTTTGGCGATACTTTTACGCATTATTTTATAAAGGAACCGTAAATTTTTTTAATTTATTCAAAAAATACAGTTATATATGTGAGTAAAACGCAACTTTGTTTAAAAAAATCCCTTGAAAATTGACTGAGTTATTCAACTATTTATCAAACCTAAATTTTTGCCAAAATAAAACTTTTAGCTATTTCAGTCAAAAATGTCTGCTTGACCGTCTTCTGTTTAATTTAGCATCATCGGTTTTTCTCTGAAATGACCAGCAATGTTCTGAAAGCAGTTTTATTTTATAATTTCCTTCAAATCGTTTTTCAATTGTAATCATCTCTTGGTGAAAATGTTCACCTTGTTCATCGCTGAACTGACCCAGAGTGTCTGGGAAGAAATGTAAGTGCGAAACCAGGAAATGAATTTTCCTGGTTTCACCATACACAGCTAAAAATTCATTAACAACAGCGACTATCGCTTCTGCAGTTACCAAGAAAATTATCACAAAGTGCAACAAAACTATTCCATGACTGAATTTAACTTGTTAATAAAAGTTTCATCTCTCATAATTTTACGAAATACCTAAAATTGATCGAAAAAGATAAAAACGAGTTGAAAAAAGTACTAGAATTGGAAACAAATACTTTAATACCTCCTTTTATTTTGAAATGGTGTCCCTTAACATCCCATGAAGGGATTGGCGAAAGCTTCTCACAATCAGCGAAATGTGCGCATTCTAGTTTTTACACTCACTGATTGGGACACCTACACTTTTACACCGATTCCGAACGGTATTTCGAGAGCTTTTTCATGGCTAAGTATTAGATAGTGTCGCCATTACTCAGCGACGTGACCGTCGTCGAAAGAAATGTAAAGGTGGTCTGAGCAGGGATCGAACCCACGTTCTCATGTACAAGAGCCGCGCACACTAACCATTGCACCACCGACGATCTTTTATTTTGGCGTCACTTAATTTTGGAAACACTTCTTTATAGCAAAAGCGGCGCTGTTTACATGAAGTTTTTTAACGAATTGTTTCATATATCCCAGCTTCAGATGCAGTGGTGGCAGAATAACATCCTCAGCTGAAACTAATGGGACTTTTAAAATATGCCTCCAGCCTATTTGATACGCCACACGAGATGGCCATACTTTACGGTCATACCGATTCGGTGCACGACTATCCCATTCACACATATCACACATTCACTTTTTTTTTTGTATGTAGGATATTTCCAGCATAATATATTTAAAGACACATTTTCATTTTACGGAATGTAAAGATTTTATAAATAAGAACCCTGACCCCAACTAAAAAAAGTTTGGCGACCTCTGTTGTCTCAATTTTCTATTATACTCCGAATTGCATTTACAAAATTTTACCGCAAACTCCTTGCACAGCTTCAATAAACAGAAAGCGAAAAAAAACAAGAAAAGTAATAGGCAAAAATTTAGGTTTGATAAATTGTTGAAAACCTCAGTCAATTTTTACCGGATTTTTTTAAACAAAGTTGCGTTTTACTCACAAGTAAATATATTTTTTGAATAAATTAAAAAATTTTACGGTTCCTTTATAAAAAAAAGGGTAAAAATCGCCAAAGTTGAAAAATGTCTAAACAAGTGTGGAAAAATGTGTTTGGTGGAGAACTACACAAAGAGCTTTTAAGCCAACCATAACAATACATATATACACCATTTTCAGGGTACTAGTTTCTTCTTTCCAAATCCGTTGAGAACCTGAAAATCGGTTAATAACACTGTGATAGTTTTTGACCCGAAAAAAATGAACTTTGATGAATCCTTTTCGAACTATTAGGGGGGAGCCCCCTGAGTACGAAAGTACATTTGGAAGTGTCAGATTGGCTCCAGTTTTTGATAAATCGGTATTATGGATATAGCTAAGTCTGCGCTATTTAGACAAATTTTACCGGCCATAGGCCAATTTTTTTTTTTTGCCTAAAAAGGCTTAAAAAGCTTATTAAAATAGAAAAAACAAATGTTTGCGCTCGGTCCAACTTCTCCCTCCTATGACCGGAGATATTTGTGTTCAAAGTTTGATAAATAAATATTATCGTTATTGTACAAAGATATTTTATTAAAGTTAATTAATTATAATTAATTAGCTTAAAAAAAAGCGAAAAAAATATATAAAAGTCCAATATCTTGAATTTGAAGCTTAACTTGAGGCCTATGCTAGGAAAATAAATAAAATTTTGGAAAAAAGTAAAAAAAACTTTCATTTTTTCTTGTATTTCAAACTTTGAACATAAATATCTCTGGTCTTAGAAGGGTTAATACGAAGTATTATACCTTAACACAAAGCCTGAAGTGTTGCCTACAACTTGAGTCTAGGTAGAAAATAGGTTTACTAGGGCTGTTTTTTGAGAAAATCCGATTTTTAGCAAAAAAGTGAGGTTAAAAACTCGTATTTTTTAAATTTGTCCCCAATGGGTTAATAAAATGTAATATATTTATATGCAGATTTAAAGAGTTTTTAATGGTCTTTGTAACGATATTCACCGGAACCAGATCGGACCATGAATATGTGAGATATGGCCAATTATATACTCAAGCTTCAAAGGCCCATATCTCAAGAAGTTAAACCGAGCGCAAACATTTGTTTTTTCTATTTTAATAAGCTTTTTAAGCCCTTTTAAGCAAAAAACAATTGGCCTATGGCCGGTAAAATTTGTTTAAATAGCGCAGACTTAGCTATATTCATATATACCGATTTCTCAGAAACTGGAGCCAATCTGACACTTCCAAATGTACTTTCGCACTCGGCGGACTCCCCCCTAATAGTTCGAAAAGGATTCATCGAAGTTAATTTTTTCGACTATCACAGTGTAATCAAGGAAGTTACTCGCTCCGTATCTCAAAATTCTGATGTGACTGGCAAATTTCAGATACAGATTCTTGTTGTACTGGACAATGCCTCTCAGAAAAATAGTATCACTTCCCGGGAATTTTTTTTTTGTCGCACCGTGTTATTTTTAAAAAAATTTCTAATAATTTCTAAATATTTTTCTACCATTTTTACCAATTTATACCCTTTTTTACACACAGACACTATTTTTAAACATTCCAAACTATTTTTATTGCATTTTGAAGTCTGACTCTTTTTCGCCAATTTTTACCGCTTTTTAGCCACGTACTCTATAGTAAATATATCTCCAGTCATTGTCCATAAAAAATGTTGGTCTGTCTTTAGTAGCTTTATTTAAACTTATATTTACATTCCAATTATTAGTCGACCTCTAGACCCAATCATTCCATACTTGTAAGTTTTCACCACATGTACTATTAATTTAATATATGTAGGTACATTCTCCATTGTTCCATCCGATCTTTTTGGTATTTTTATAATTCTGATAGACGTTTATTATTTTCTCCACCTTCCACAACATTCTAATCGACTTTTGTTGCATTTTCCTCTTAGGTATATCCTAATTCAAAAAACTCCTACTCGCGAGTCGAAAAATTCGGCTTCTCTTCACTTTAAAGCTCTCACTCCCAGTAAAATAAAAACTTAACTCCGAATCGAAATTAAATTTTTTAAAATTCGCTCGGGAGCGATTCAAATAAACAAAGATTTTAAAAATTAAATTTATATTTTTTTAAACTCGGAGTGAGAGCTGTATATTGAGGAGCTGAATTTTTCGGTTCGCGAGCGGAATTTTTACTTACTCTGATAAAGAAGCAGCAGATCTTCAATTTATGAAAACAATACTTGCTCGTATGTATATGAATATTCCAAACATATACATGGTTCCTGCATTATGCTACAGAGTCGAGTTTTCAGCGTATACGCTAGTTCGTATCAAGGAAATTGAATGTTTCCAAACAAATGGAGGTGGGTTAAGTCCCTAAGGGTCACCATGAAAAATTATACTAATATTTATTTCCAACTCACACCTTTCGTCGGGTGTAACATTTGTATAAATGTTGTACCAGGCATAATGATATGTACACCAACAAAAACCAGTCGCAGCATATTGTTAGCAATCAGATTGTGTTAACATTATAAAAACATACACCTCTTTGCTGTTTATTTCGGTTGCTGTTGCTGTTGTTGTTTTTCCGTTTCGTTTTCAGATTTTTCTCACCGTTTTTCCACTCTGGTGGAAAAATGAAACGGCAAAAAACATGTGCGACGGGTGTGTTGTTGGTGTCGTCATATGTTACATATGTGCAGTTACATGCTACACGAAGCAGAACAGAGTTTTAAACCGAATGTGAGAGAGCAAAAGCGTGAATGAAAAAGCAGGCGATGTCTAAAGGAAACGATGTCTAAAGGCAAAGAAGAAGTGTGAAGCATGAATGATAATTTTTAGTTTGTGGTGGAGGGGATTTTATTTTTCCACACTGACGGAATCTATGTGCAAATAAATGTATGCTAAATTGTTGAAAATGTTATGAGTTATTTTTGAAATTTGACTTTTATACTTTGCTTTATTGATTAACCGTCGGCGGTGCAATGGTTGGTGTGCGCGACCCTAGTGCAGGAGACCGTGGGTTTGATCCCTGCTCTGACCACCTTCCACTTGTTTCGGTGACGTTCACCTCGCATTGTGACGGTGACACTATCGAGTACTCAGCCATCAAAAAGCTTCTCAAACTCGGTACGGAGCCGATGTAAAGCTATAGGAACTTCTAAATGACTGTAAAAAAAAATTGAAAGTTCACAGCTCTTCATAGGTGTAATGGGAAAATATTTTTTTTTACCGATTAGCAACTAACTTGGTTTTCCAGTACATCCCGTAGAGCTTCGTACAATCTATTACCAAAATATAATATGATTTGTTACTTTAACTGATGGCCAAGTGATGACAATGACTATGACACTGTAATGGTTATGGTGATGGCTTCGGTAATGGAACTAACGTAAATGTGGGGATGCTTCTGCAAGTGGTGTGAACATCGTCACTTCACATCCGATGAACGCTGAACATCATCACATCACATTCTATGCGATGATGTTCAGCATCATAATACATATTATTGTTTCCTTGTACAAGTGTGCGAGTATAGCAGTGCTTATATGTGTGCGTTGACAGATTTCTGAAAATGAACAAATGCTGTTGTTGTTTCTGTTCATGTGCATGTTACTCCTGTCATTCTATTTTTGTATTTTACACAAAATATGTAAGAGTTTCTGAGTGTGTGCAGATGTAATATGAATATTGTAAACACACACACGTTCCACACACACACACACACACAAAATGTGTAGTTGTCAATCATCAGTTTGTATGCGGTTGTGTTAGTGATTTTGAACACTTTGGAAAAGCTAATTAAAATCAAATTTCATATTTCACAAAAGATAACTCAGCAGCTCTCAATGAAAATGTCAGTACCACAATGTGTCCTTTTTTTTGTGCCGCATTAATTGGTGTGGCAACAGATTTATGTACCACCAAGGACGAAAAAAAGGGGGGATGTTTATTGGATTTTTTTAACTTACATATAGGGCCAAAGCCAACCCATATATAATTCATCCAAAGGATGGTATTTGAATTTTTGAATACCCAGATGACAAAATTTTAAACAAGTTAAACTCTTGTATTTCTGTTTTCTACTGAACCGAAGCTATTGCTGTTTATGGAGATTATTTGCGATTAAAAGGTCAAACGAATCTAGAGGCTTGTCAATCCTTATTAAGGAGTCAAACAAGCTCTTTGCATTTTGTTTTAAAATATTTATAAAAAGGACTTGGTTAACAAATTGTTTTAACCCAAATAAATTAAGAAGATTTAAGGATAATTGAACATCAAGTCTTAAACGAGAGTATAACATAATGTAGTTATACAAGAAAGATATTCCTTGTTTAACACTTTGGCCATTTGTATTATGTCTGCAAGTAATGAAGATGAAATATTACTGATTAAGCGCTACCACATAATTCTGCGCAAAAAACTAGTATAGCTTGAATGCCATTGAAATTTTGCATGAACGTAAAGAAAATGCTGCTCTCGAAGAGATTTTTACTAAAGGTGTTTTTTTGTGATTCAATCTTCACTCACAATCACGCACGCTTACGAAGTCAAACAAAATGTCACGCACGACAATTGTTCAACCTTTTAAAATCACGCACGCACACAAGTCAAGAAAAAGAAATCACACACGCTCTGGTAGTTAAAAAAAGTGTCCCGCACGACCACACAGGACAATTTTTCAACCTTTTGCGATGACGCACGCTAAAGAGACAAGGAAAAGAAATCACGCCCCCTCACGAAGCCTAAAAAACTTTCACGCTCGATCATGGATAACAAATTTTTCAAACTTTCACGATCACGCACGCTCACGAGACACGAAAAAACGCAGGATCACACACGACCACTCACGATATTTTAGTACCTAGCATATTTGATCCGGAAAAACGCTGCACGTATGGCAACGAAATAGCCAGCTACAGCTCGTGCTGCGAGTGAGCGGTACAATAGGCTGAGAAGGGATAAATATCAACTATTTAGGCGGATCAAATGGCAGTGGGAGCAGAGGGAGAGTGGCAGTGGGAGCAGCGGGATTCTGGTGACAGATAAGCAGCATGTGCTTAAAATGTGTCGAGACAACTTTTCAGCACTACTCCACTCAGATTCTTACACTCAAGATCAAGAGGTAATGATTGTGGAAGACACTGTAGATTGTACAGTGTCCCCCCCCCTCACCCGGCAATACGAGAGTAGAACGGTAATCTCCACGCTTGTGTGGATGGGCTACCCGCTGCAGGCAGCTGGCGAAGGACTGCTAGCCCACATTCATCGGCTTATATGCGGTATATGGCTGGGGGAATCTATGCCTGCCAATTCGAGTCTCAGTGTATTATGTCCTGTATTGGAAAATGGTGAACCATGTGTCTATTCCAACTACCGCGGTATCAGTATTTTTTCCTGTCCTGTATTGAAAAAGGGTGAGCCGTATGTCTGTTCCAACCATGGCGGTATCAGTGTTTTATCCATGGCGTATAAAGACTTGTCGACCGGTTATGGGAAATACTAAAGCCAATTGTTGGACCTTATCAGTGTGGTTTTAGACCAGGTAAGTCCACGACTGACCAACTATTCACGCTACACCATATCCTGGAAAAGACCCATGAAAAGCAAGTTGCTACATACCAACTTTTTGACGATTACAAAGCTGCTTTCGATAGCCCCATACGGGTAAAATTCTACGAAGCTATGTCTGAACTTGGGACTCCGGCAAAACTCATCTGCATCTGCAGAATGACGCTGACCAGCACCAAATCAGCATTGAAAGTGGGGAAAGACCTCACCGAACCACTGTGTTCCAAGCGAGGACTGTGATATGGCGACACACTTTCGTGCTATCTCTTCAACATCTTAATGGAGATAATAGTGAGAAAAGCTGCAGTAAACACGAACAAGACCATTCACATGAAAAGCTATGTGTTGCTGGCGTATGCTGACGACATCGACATCAGTTACTGCAGTATTTTCAAGAATCGAAAAACAATCAGCGAAGGTGGATCTTGCTGTTAATGAGGACAAGACAAAATTGATGGTGTCAACGACTAGAAAAACCTCTCGACTTGGTCCGCAATTGAACGTTGACAACCGATATAATTTCGAAGTGGCAGATGAATTTACCTGGGCTCCGCCGTGAACAAAGACAACAACGCCAGCTTGGAGATACATAGGAGAATTGTGTTTACAAATAGATGCTATTTTTGGCTCAGCAAGCAGTTTGGGAACAAATCACTCTCTCGACAGACAAAAGTCCATCTATACCAGACTCTCATTTTGCCTGGCCTGATATATGGCTCCGAAACTTGGGTCATATCGCAAGCGGATGAAAAGCACCTGGGAGTATTTGAGTGAAAAATTCTCCGTAAAATATATGGTCCTGTTAAAGAACACGACGAGTACCGACGTCGTTGGAACCAAGAGCTATATCAACTTTATTCTTGCTATTTGCAACGCGAGCTGCAACTGAGCGGTATAGGGAGAAAAGAAAGGAGGTAAACCGTCTCTTTAGGCGTAAGAGAAATGCTGTGGAGAAAGCGCGACAGTGAGGAAATTAAGACATACAGAAGGAAGAACGAAACCCGAAAATTCTACCAAAAAGTCAAAAACAGAACTAACGGACATGGTTCAGGGCCCTCCTTTTGTAAAGACAAGGACGGCAATCTCATCGCAGATATGCAGAGCATATTGGGAATACGGAGAGATAATTTCTTCGCGCTACTGCCGCCTGAGATATCTAATGACTGTGGAAGAATCGGTCACAATTTGGAAGACGACGTCGATTGCCCACCTTCTAACCAAAGCAAGGTGAGAACAGCTATTTCCCGGCTTAAGACCAACAAAGCCACAGGAGCCGATGGATTACCGGCAAGATGAATGCATGCCCAGCGCTTGGAGTCTCAGTGTACTATGTCCCATTTTTTAAAAAAGGCGACACGAGTCTCTGTGTAAACTACCGTGAAATACGCCTTTTATTCATAGCATATAAGGCTCTATCAAGTATAATGTGCGAAAGTTTAAAACCAATAATCAATGACCTAATTTGACCCTACCAGTTCGGCTTTAGGCCTGGAAAATCGACAATTGACCGGATTTTCACTACCATCTATTTGTCGATTATAAGACGGCCTTCGATAGCCCGATACGGAAGAAACTCAAGGAAGCAATTTCTGAGCTTGGTATGCCTCCAAAACTCTTACGCCTTTGCAGGATGACCTTGACGAACACAAAATCCGCAGTGACAGTTGGTAACGATCTTACCGAACCTTTCGAAACCAAGCGAGGCCTTACGCCAGACGACACCCTATAGTGCGATCTCTTTAACATCTTAATGGAGATCACTATGAGAAAAGCTGCAGTCAACATGAATAAAACCATGAGCAGCAAAAGTCACATGCTGCTCGCTTATGCTGATGATATAGATATCATTGGGCGCACAATTAGAGAACTGACTGCGGTTTTTTCGAGAATAGAGAAGAAGTCAGCAAAAGTGGGTCTGACGGTAAATGAGGACAGGACAAAATTAATGGTCTCATCGAACAGGGTCTCCACGCGATTAGACCAAAGCGTGAACGTTGATAACCGTTATAATTTCGAGGAATTTATATACCTCGGATCTGCCGTAAACAGAAACAACAACGTCGGCCTTGTGATCAAGCGGAGAATTGTGCTTGGGAATAGATCTTATTTTGGGATAAGCAAGCACTTTAGAGATAAAGCCTTCTCTCGAGTAACAAAGTCCAGCTTTACCAGACTCTTGCTTTATGGCGCAGAATCCTGGGTCCTATCGCAAGCAGACGAAATATCTGGCCCAACATTTATGGCCCTGTAGTGTACAACGGCGAGTATCGGCGACGCATGAATCATGAGCTGTATAAGCTTTATCCTGACATTGACATAGTTAAGCGGATCAAAATAATGCGATTGCGCTGGCTAGACGATGTCAGTAGAATGGATGAAGACGAACCAGCACGAAGAGTTTTCGAAACCGAACTCAAAGGAAGGCGAAGAATAGGAAGACCAAGACTCCGCTGGAGGTACCGGGTTGACGAATCCCTGCGTACACTTGGTATAGCCAACTGTATAAATAAAGCAAAAGATCGAACTGGTTGGCGAAATATGTTATCTTCGTTTTGTAAGGTCCCTGACTCCCCGGGGTTGTCCGAGACCAGATAAGTAAGTACGCAGGATTTAGCTAGGCGAATCAAATTAGGTCAATTGCTGCAGCAAGGCCAACTATCAGAATGGGTGAAGATGACCCAGCGCGAAAGGTTTTCGATAACGTACCCGATGGAAGCAGTTAAAGAAAACGACCAAAACTCGTCTGGAAAGAGTAAACAGAAGAATCCCTCCGTATCCTTGGTGATACCGACTGCCGAGAAAAGGAGATGGATAGAATCAGGTGAAGGAATATGTTGAAATTTGTTTAATTTGTTTGTTTAATTAATATGATTATCACATCTGACCTCACTCTTTTTCAAACACAAAGTAAAATTTGGAAAACGAAAAGCTAAAATTCTGTAGATTTGGTTGATAACATGCTCATTCATACTTGAAGACGTTATTCGTGTTTGTGTTTCGTGAGGTTGAATGCCATATTGTGACCGTCAGTGGTGCAATGATGAAGTGTGCTGCTCTTGTCCAGGAGTACGTGGGTTCGATTTCTGCTCAGAAAAACCCTTTTCAAAATACCGTTCGGAATCGGTTTAAACAAATCAGTGTTCGGAATTGGGTGTAGGTCCCAATCAGTGAGTGTAAAACTAGAAAGCGCATAGCTCGCTGGTTGAGTGAAGCTTCCCCAATCTTTCCATGGGATGTAATTTGGAAGCATTTTTTCTTGGGCTAACAATTAATCTCGTGGTATCATGATGAACTAATATGTCCAAATGAGTCGTTCATAGACCCACACCAACACCTAACCTAAGGTAATAAAAATAATACTTTTCGACTACGCAACGAAGCGACAGGGGAGAGCTTCTTACAATCAGTGAGCTGTGCGATTTCCGTTTGTTCACTTACTGACTGGTACCTACAGTTTTACTCCGGTTCCGAACGGTTATTTGAAAAACGAGGTTACCGTCGACAAACGAAATGTAAAGTGGTCAGAGCAGGGATGGAACCCACGCTCTCTTCTACAAGAATCGTAAACAGTAACCATTGTACCACCGACGGTCTCAGCTCTCGCCATTCACCCCCCCTTGTACTTAAATATAGTTATTATTTCGTTTGTCTAAAGCAAATTCTTCACAGCATTTGCATCTCAGTAGCATCGCCTGGCTCTTCTTTCAATTCAGTTAAATATTCCGGCAAACCAGAGCCACGGAAATGGTTTTTAGTAAGAAATATATAATTTAGCTATATCAGGAGCCACAATTGTTCAAAATTATGCGTCCCAGCCTAATTCTTTTGGGACTGAGTCTCTACGATTCTCAAATTTAGACCCAATATCTCGAGTTGCAAACGGCGATGACCTTCTAAGTTTTAGTTTTGACTCGTATACTTAATAGGGAGATACAGTAATATTTCATACATAATTAACTAAATGATGCACTATTTCATTCTTCAATGTCTATACGGTTGCACTTATCATTGAAATTGAATACAGCATCACCATGCCTGCAGAGTTGAAGGACTCCTAGAACTCGACAACTCCCCTGCACTGAAAGAAAATCTTTACCTCAAATTGATGATAAATGTTCATCATTTGTTCTTCATGAAGTTGATGACAAATTTCAGAAAATTAATGAAAAGGTTCTTCAGTTTGAAGATTGTACGTTTCTTCACCTTTTTCAGCTTCATTGAATTGATTATCGTTTTACTTCAATCTACAGCATTGGAATTTGGAAATAATTAGTGGGGTCGATTAAAAATATGGACGTTGTATTGAAAAAATAATGAGAAAAAGAAAACAGCTAGTAGAATATTGAAAATAAATACAAAATAGTTAGTGCAACGGACAGAAAACAATTTCCACTTTATCAGCATTTTCTATGTTCTTTTATACCCTGTTCTTGTGTATTTTTTACAATGGAAAATAAAAACCAAAGAGTTTGGCAACACATTAACAAACAATTTTCATCAAACTGATAACCAATTTACATCAAAATTATGAGAAACTTAAATCAAATTGACGGCAACCTTACATCTTAGTGGCGACAAATGTATAACAAATTGATGAAAAATGTACATCAAAATGGTAAAAAATTTACTTCAACTTGATGAGAAACTTACATCAAATTGAAAAATTTACATTAACTTGATGTAACGTTGTCGTTGAATCAACATAAACTATTGATGAAATATGGATAAAAGATTGATGAAATGTTCTTCATAAATTCAATGAAATGAGTCGTAGGTTGGAAAATGAGGAAATGTTTCATCAACTTGATGAAGGAATTCAGAGATCTGATGAAGCCTTTCTTTCATTGTGGAAAAAAAGAACTTTGCCAGATATTCCCTTGGCTACGACTTGTATAACTTTTCGTTTATACATATATTTTTAGATTATAAAGGGTGTTTCAGTACGAATGCATTTTTTAATTTTAAAACAAGAAAACGTATTCTTTTGAGATAGTTGTGATTTTTATTGGATTATAAAGAAGACATGTTCCGATTAAGTATGGAATAAAATATCCGTCAAATGGCCTCCATGGCTCTGATGATTTCATTTCATCTCACCGATGACACGTTGGATCTCGGATTTAAGCTCAGGAATTGTTTCTGGTTTATTCGCAAAAACCCGAGATTTCATAAAACTACAAAGAAAGAAATCGCACGGAGTTGAATCGCATTACCTTGGTGGCCAGTTGACGTCAGAATTTCTTGAGATAATTTCTTCTGGAAATCGCTGTGGCATTAAATCGATTGTTTCATGCGTATTGTGGCAGAAGGCGCCGTCTTGCTGAAATCACATGTCGTTCAGATCCATGCCGTCCAGTTGAGGCCACCAGAACTCCGATATAATGTTCTTGTTACGAATGTCATTCACAGTCACTGCAATGTCCGCCTCATCTTCAACAAAGTAAGGACCAATCACGCCGCCTGATCAAAATCCGCATCACACACTTGCTCGTTGTGGATGCAATTATTTCTCATGGATTGCAGGAGGATTTTCTGAGCCCCAAGTTCGAAAATTTTGTGTATTCACGAAGCCATTCAGATGGAAATGCCCATCAACGGAGAAGATGGTTTTTTTTTGAAAAATTGCCATTGTCTTCATTTTGCCCCATTGCACATCGAACGAATTGCCAGCGCTTTCCATTGTCTGCTGGTTTGAGCTCCTAGTAAGCTGAATTTTATACGCATTAAGGTGGAGGTCTTTTGTCTTTGTTATTGCGTCGTGAAATTAGAAGATGATGAGAACGATGCCGAATTGATGTTTTCGGGTTTTTGGTGGCACTCTCGTTTACAGCAGCAATGTTTTCAAGAGACCGACCAGTACGTTGACTCACCGGAGTCTTACTGTCCATAACCGATCCAGTTTCTTCAAATTTTTTGACCACTCTTCGAATGGTTGATACATTAGGTGCCCATTCTCGACTGAAAATTCTTCGAAGTCTGCGAGCTGTCTCAGCATAACTTTCCAAATTTTTAAAATAAGTTTTCACAATTATAACGCGTTGTTCTTTCGTAAAGCAATCCATTTTTAATAATCGGAACAAACATATGTGACAGCTACCAAATTTCAGAGTTGCGACTGGCACAAAAATATTAAATTAAATTTATAAAGTGCAATTTTTCTTAGTCATATTCCGAAAGGATAAATAATATTAAATCTTTAATAGTATTTGTTTTTTTCATTTTGTTTCAACGTTCACAATTTATTAGCCAGTTACTGTATATTACCCAAGTTATGATAATTCAATTTTAACAACATCCTAGTATCCATAATAATATATAAATAACTACATTGTATATATGTATATAAGTGAGTCTGTGTGTGTTATATGTGTATAAACACAAAAAAGCTCTTGGCTCTTATTGTTTTATTTAACTTTAACTCATCAATATTCATAACAAATCCTCTTTCGATTGTACAAAAGTTATATCTATGAATATGTATATGCAGTCGATGTGCTAGTGCAAGCACATCCTTCTTTAGACTACTGTGTGTGTATGTGAGTGCGAGAGAATATTGAGTATGCAAATGCTACAAACTATGTACAAAGAACACGCATGGGTAACTCCAAAGATTGTGAGTCCAATTACAAAAAAAAAACTTGAAGTCCGGGCTAAAGTAGCCAGAGTAGTAGATAGTAATAGATGTGTAATTTTTTAAGTCATGACAAAATAACCATATACGGACACCACTACGTGATAAAAGACAAAAAAAAAAGACCCCTGTCTCCCAGTTTTGCCCAAAGTCCCCCAGGTTTTTCTTTATGGGCCCCAAAGGAGTGGGGCCTCGATGTCCTTTTTGCAAAAAAGTGAGAATTTTCTCAAGCTCATATCTTGCAAACCGTTCGGAATTTTAATTTACTCTCTGAGGCAAAGTTGTAGAGGTCACATTACCATGTGTGAGTTTTCTTTGCTTTAAAAACGCTGTCAAAAATATGGCAAGTCGCTGCGATAGTGTCCCAATATGGCCACAATGAAATCCATTTCCATTTGTGTTATTAGTTGTGGTCCATCTCTTCCCTGTTGGGGCTCATAATCGGTATCAAATGGATCTTCATAAGTAACACACTTGCTCTAGTCATACAAAATTTTCAGGTGCAAGCACTGGTAGTGTGGCTCTTACAGTTGCTTTATAACTTTTGTTCCTCTCAGTATATCGATTTACACCACATGTGTAATTTACGCATGCATAGCAACTGGTTTCATCATGATCACCTAGGAGATTAATCCAGTTTACCGGCTTACAATACTTCATACTATGTTTGCCTCCAACCAAAACCAGATTTTTATTAAAAACGTGAGGTTAAAAAATCTTTATTTTTTTAAATTGCCCCAATGAGTTACTAAATATTAACATATTTATATACAGATTTATAGCGCTTTCAAAGGTCTTCTCAATGATACCCATCTCAACCAGATCGGATAAGAAATTGGTGAGATATAAGCGATTATATACTCAAGCTATAAAGGCCTATATCTCAAGAAGTTGGATCGGCCTCCTTAAAAAAACTTTCGGGTTTTAATCAGCGCTGTAAGCCCTACCAGTCCAAAGAAAATTTGCGCATTTTTCATAAAGTAAATTTGTTCGCAAAAGCGGAAAATAAAACAGAAAGCTTTTTGGCCGATTTTTCGCTCATTTTTTAAAGTTTTTCGTGATTTTGACCTTGAAGATGAAGGTTTTTTGATGTTATATGTTCTTTATGACAAGGGCTATAACTTTGCCTCAGAGGGTAAATCAAAATTCCGAACGGTTTGCAAGATATGAGCTTGAGAACATTATCACTTTTTTTCAAAAATGACACCGAGGCCCCACTTCTGTGGGGGCCCTTAAAAAAAAAACCTGGAGGACTTTGGGCAAAACTGGGAGACATGAGTCTTTTTTTTGGTCTTTTATCACGTAGTGGTATCCGTATATGGTTATATTTTTTCGTGTTGCTCTGTGTAGTTAAGTTAGGTCCAGAAGGGGAAAAGTTCAATGTTCCAATGTTCATGATTTAAGGTTGAATTTCTGAAAGTCGTACTCTAAGAATTTAATATTGATTAGATATCAAATGTAACATTTAGAAATGCAAACGGCGACAGAGTTTTACCTAAACTTACAACATTAGAGTCGTTTCCTTCGAAACGTTAATAAAATAAATGGTTTCCCATTACATCCCATGAAGGGACAGGGGAGAGCTTCTCACAATCACTGAGCTGTGCGCTTTCCAGTTTTCACTCACTGATTGGGACCTACAGTTTTACACCGACTCCGAACGGTATTTTGAGAAGCTTTTTCATGGCTATATACTCGATAGTGTCGCCGTCACTATGCGAGGTGACCGCCGCCGACAGAAATTTTAAGGTGGTCAGAGCAGGGTTCGAACCCAGCATCTCATGTAAAAGAGGCGCGCACACTAACCATTGCACCACGATGTGTAAAACATACGATGTGTAAAAACATTTGTGGACCACGGAATAAGTTAAAGTTGTTTATACCCTACGTGGAATACCAATGGTTTCCTCGTTTACTATGAAACCATGGCTCAGTCTTGTGGTTTATTCATATGTAAGACATTTATGGTCTAGTACCAAATGAAAAGTCGTCTGCGAAATTTAGCGACCTTGAAACTCGGGTTGTTTTTTTTACATGTCACCAGCACTCCGACCACAATTTCTTTGTGCTTTGTCGCTAGATCCAAGGAGAAAAAAAACCGACCATGGAAAGCGATGGCAATTCGTTCAATGGGTAATCGAAAAAAAGTCAATGCGAATTTTTCAGAAAAAAACATCTGCTCCGATGAAGCGCATTTCCATCTGAATGGCTTCGTGAATAGACAATTGAGTGAATGTAGCGTAAATATCTTGTAAAATTCCTTGTATTGTATTATCAATCGACGAACTTGGGGCTCTAAAAATCCTCAAGCAATCCATGAGAAACAAATGTACCCACAACGAGCAATTGTCTGGTGCGGATTTTGGTCAGGCGGCGTGATTGGGTCTTAGTTTTTCGAAGATGAGGCCGTGAAAGGCATTCGTTACAGGAACATGATAACGAACTTCTTGTGGCCTCAACTGGATGGCATGGATCTGGACGACATGTGGTTTCAGCAAGACGGCGCCACCTGCCACACCACGTATGATACAGGCGATTTATAGCAGCAACGATTTGCAGAACAAATTATCTCAAGATATTCTGTTGTCAATTTTTCAGCAAGATCCTTTGATTTAACGCCGTGCAATTTCTTGCTTTGGTGTTTTGTGAAATTTTGGGATTACGCGAATAAACCAGAAACAATTCCTGAGCTCGAATCCAAGATCCAACGCATCATTGCTAAGATATAGCCACATCTCTGATAGAAAGTCATGGAACATTCCATGAAACAAGTAATAGCCTGCCATCAGACGCATTTTATGCAAATTTTATTCCATACTTAATCGCAACATGTCTTCTTTACAATCCAAAAAAAATCAAAACTATCTCCAAAAATACGTGTTTTAATTTGAAATCAAAAAGTGCATTCTTAATGAGACACCCCTTAAACAGATTTTTAGTATTAACTTTTTAAACACATTTGTCTACCATAAAACAAAATCGACTAGATTTGGCGTCTTAGAGTGTTAGTTTACAGAAAAGCCACACATATTAGTGGTGGCGGCAGGTGCTTGAGAAACCAACCTATTGTGTACTACTGACCAGGGTTCAGACAATGGCGACGATGTGCATCACGAAGGATCTGCGCACTACTCCCACTGATGCAGTGAATGTAAAGTTATACTTGTTTCCGGTGGACAGAGTATAGGAATAATGCGGAAAGGTACTACTAATATTCGTGCATTTGTCGAAAACTCGAAAGCAGTAATACTACTCGATCAAAGATGTGACATTCTCATTCCGGATAGGAATTCCTGGAACGAAGAAGTTTTTGGTATAGAGGGATATATGAATACCTTTTGTATTTTATTATTCAAGCTTAATACCATTCTATATCTCTAGAAATAGAGATATAGTTTTTTTAAAAAAGAAGAAGTATTGTAAATGCATCCTCATGATTTCTGGCAACGCGTATAGCTATTTCAGATCTAGCCACAGATTTTCATCAGCGGTTGTTTGAAATGTTGCTTTTGAAAAATTCATCAATCTATATGAAAACGAAAACTCATCTGAATGAAGAATTTCGAAACACAAGAAAACATTTGCAAATAACTCCCAAAAAAGGCTCGAATAAATACAAATCATCCCCGACGAACGTAAAACACAACGAAACTGCAGGCAATTGTTATTGCATGTAAACATTGTGTTGTCTTTTAGGCAACAACAAAAATCATTTCTAATGGGGGCCGATGGTTCCCTTGAGATGGACAGAAGTTTAACTTCCCTTAAGTTCAAAAAATTGACAAAATAAAATAGCAGAATTTGTACCTCCATGGGAAGCTTTAACCAATGGATGTCTTCAATACGCGAAATACGAACCCTGGTAGTGAATTTATAGTACTCCGACTCTCAGAGTAAATATTGATATCCCGGCGGTGACAACATTTCGTCCAAACCTACCTGGTCTGCACGCTGAAATATCTGTATTTGTTTCTTGTTTGGATGCAAATATAACGTTTAGAGCCGAATGTATAGAGTACAGAGCCGTTTGTATGGAGCTGACGGCAAATATAGTATACTTGTGTCCAAACACATTGTATTTGATATTCATTAATGCATGTCTGATTAATATTTTATAATATATGTGTTTGTGGTCCAAATACAGCTTTCTTTGTAATACAAATACAGCTGTGTTTGGTGTAGTGGTTACTTAATTTTTTTCCTCTATGCCCTGTCGAGAGCAAAATAATAAACGTGAGGCAAAGATATTATTTACTGTTACTTTTATTGCAGGTATTTAAATAATCGTATTTTTTGGATTATTCCCGCAGTCAGTGATTTATAAAAACTCCTGAATGTGGGTGTAAATTAATTGAGTTATTTTGACTGATCTGTTGCGTTTTTGTTTCATGCATTTAGTCAATCAAACACACGAATGCTTCGACGTAACTAAATATATGAATGTTTGGGCTGAAACACGCCTATTGCTCTACGTAAAAGTACGCATCGTTGCAAGTAAACATGCTAATGTTTGCATTTAAATACAAGCGAGTTTCAGATTTGCAAATATATAAATATTTGGATTATGTTCCAAACATATACATGGTTTTTCAGAATGTGTTTGAAAGAATATGTTACAGCTGCCGTTGTGTCTCAGCGTATGGTAGCCTTTGTGTAGATCTTCAAGCATCTCTTTAGAATAAACTAAAAAATTTAAACTGACATGAATCTCCAAAGTATGGAGTTGTACGGTTAAATTATCTAGCCTCGTTTCTGAGGTCAAATTTCGTGGAAATATCGATTGAACACCGAGACACTTGGACGATGTTATAAGGAGATACCTGAGTTGGATACCGTGCACTTATCTGTCAATATAATCTGCCTCCGTTTGAACAACGTCTAGAAGCTCTAAGGGGGACTTAGGAATATCAGCTCAAATGTGAGAGTCATATACCATATTTGCCGAATCAGCATCAGTGATCGCCTTTAAACACGTTCAAGTAGCTATAAGGTCAGTCCAAATGGAATCACCAGTCCAAATGTTAGTGTTTTTTTCGTCTTTAGCCAAATGTATATAATGTAGATGCAGAGAAGATCTGATGGACTGAATAATCTCCTACTCCGTTTTAAAGAGCAAAAACTATGTCGAATGTGTCCATACGAATTGGTGCACTTTATGAAAGCCCCTAGAAGCCCGAAAAAATTGTTTACTTTTTCGATTGGACGCTCCGTTTCCGAGATATAAACATGAGTGCGGTTTGGAAAATTTTAGTTTTTGCGATTTTGAAATAAAGTGATCCATTGGTTAAAGCCTCCTTGTGAGGTAAAATTTTTATTATTTTTTCGATTGGACGCACCGTTTCCGAGTTATTTATTTATTTTCTTATTTTGGCTCTTTTGGTAAAAAATTCTTCCATACGAATGGGACCACTTTAAGAAACCCCCTTAGAAGCCATCAAATATTGGTTATTTGTCCGATTGGATGCCCCGATTCCGAGATATAGAAAGTTTTTCTAATTTTTTCATATTTTCAATCAAAAATTATTTTCCCCATTACCCTGAGGGAAATGGGTAATCATGATGGGTAATTCCCCATTGTCGTGGATAGCTACCATTTATTTGTCCCATACCCATGTGGGTAATGGGTAAACGTTCATTACACATTTCCCAGGGTAATGTATATGGGTTACATATGGGGGGTAAATACGAACTCCTTACTCCTGACTTCAGGAACAGCCCACAACTGTCGCGCCACGCTAAATGCGACGTCCAAACTAATTTCAAATGTGTATATACTTGGCTACCAGGGCAAAGGAAAATTTCAGGCTACCATAGAACGGCAGAGCTGTCATGATTAGGAACTACCTTCCTTGTTCCTCCGTTTATGGAGAATGTTGTCATGCCTGTCCTCCATACAAGCTCATGCTTGAAACAGAAGTTCATAGGCACGCGAATGATAGACTGGCCGGTGGCACAAAATGCAGGTATGACCAAGCTAAGACCTGAATCATATGCTGAATTTGAGATCCACTCCTTGACAGGATATTATTGTGCTATTACGCTACTAAGTCTGATCACTGTATACTGTTTAAAAAGCATACACCTGTCTAGACTTGGATTCTAAGCTCATGATTGGATGAAGACGAGAATGAAGAGTGATGAAGAGGCGGAAGAGGAAGTCGAACGTTTCGTATGATACTGCGTAATATTTTGTGTGGGTAGAAAACAGTATCTACAATATTACCTCATGTTGGATCTTACAGTTGCACGGGTAGTCAAGCGGAATGTTCTTAGGACCTTTCTGCGCGGTGCTAATTTGTTTGGCATCTCTTCTTCATGTGCTTCCTGGAGTACCAGCATGGAGTAGCAAAGCCATATGCGCCCCTTAATCATACCAGATCAATTTGCAGGTTCAACGATGGGGACGAAATGTTATGTCCTGCAGTATCACATTGGTTCTCATTAGACTAAGTTTGACAATATTGATAGTCACGTCTACCTAACTTAAGCCCTATTGTTAGTTAGCTAGTGGATCCAAAGACTCATTACAGAGGGAATTCATTATTTAGTCGGACAGTCCGTATATGGAGTAAGCTTTCAATGAATGTATTCCCGATTGTTTGTGAAATCAACAAGTTTAAATTAATTATCAACAAGCACAATGCCCTCTTTCCCACTAATTCCATCCTCTTTCCCTAAGTCCAATACAATGGGAGGCATAACCAGTATGTTTGTGAATAAAATCAAAGAGTTCCACAACAACCTCCAGCAGGACACAAATCATATCATATCATATCATCCGCGTGCACAAATATTTACTTACTTATTAATTTTCCCCCATTACATTCCATGAAGAGAAAGAGAAGAGCTTCTCGTATCCTGTGAGGTGTGCGCTTTATATAGGGACCTGGTTCCGAACGGTTATCTGAAATGCTGTAACATGGCTAAATATTTGATAGTGTCGCCATCTTACACTTAAAAAAATATGTTAGACAATACATCCGAAAAGAATGTTCACAAGCAGAAAGCAACATGTTTGCCATTCCAGCAAACATAATACTGTGATTGATGTTGATGCATCAATCGTTGATCTGTGATATATCAACGCTGCTGAAATCTGACTGCTATGACAATACATTTAGGTTGAAAGCTCTCTTGCTGAGTGAATGTGGGCTAAATATCTTGTGGCATTTCTTGTATTGTATTATCATCATTTAGATATAGAAGAGTTTGCCCACTATATTCCCAGCAAGATGTCCCGTTTGAAATTAGAAGTTCTTTAAACCCGAACACTGCGAATATTCTGGTGAACTATTTGCGACCATCTGTATTCTTATATAGTATATTTGTGAAAATTTTACCCAAGAAAAACAAAAGTAGTGGGCCGCACTAGTGAGTCAACGTTGTCTGGATCGATCCGTATATATAATAAAATACACTATTATGCCGTACAAGATCTGTGACTGTCTGTGTTTTGTCGGAAATGGTTTTTTGTTGTTATTCACTGAAACATAAAGTGCATCCTGCCTATGTCGTTACAATGTATATCTCAATGTAAAGTACCAACAAGTTAGGTGAAGCAATTTCTTTGCTTGACTTGCAAAATTCAAAAACTTTTCTCTCCACACCTTCGCTTAAGGCCAAACATTGTGTGCTGTCATGTTGTTGCTCAACCTCAATTTACATATAATTCCTGCATGTGTAGATTCAATGCTTGTTCTTGATCGAACTAAGGCAAATAATCCCTACACCTCTTCCCCTTTCTTCTCGTATATGGTTGGTTTTGTATCGGTCCATAAAACGGAATGGCAAAGATACTGAATGTTTAGGAATGCTCAAGGATGCAAGTCCTTGTTGTTCCTCCTTGTTGTTCATGTACCACATGTAGCAGTTTCAATAGTAGCTTAGTTTATCTCATCAATTGTTTGGTTTCGAAACACTTTAGTTTACTAAATTGATTTAAATCTACCTACAGACATTGTAAAGTAATCATGTGGTAAAGTAGCAAAGAATCATTAGGGGTGGGAGATGTTTTATCTAGTCACATGTAATCACATTGATATGGCATCATGTAAGATAATCATTCTATCGATTTCAAGAATTTTTAAAGTTCCTAACCAGCAGACAAAAATGGTAGCAGTCTCCTTCATACTTAATTGACTACAAACAACACAAGGGGGGTTAGCTCCTCTTCTCTTCAGTTAGTTAGCACCAAGTTTTCGTCTGGATACGTCCAACTGATCCTTTCAGCGAACTGTTCGTAGTCCTATTTCCATTGAGTAGAGTAGGTAGAAGTGGCTGTCTCTATTGATCAGAGTTCATATTTACGCCCCATGAGTAACCCAAACACATCGTCGTGGGGAATGTGTAATGAACGTTTACCCTTTACCCACAGGGTATGGGGAAAATAATGGGTAGTTACCTACGAAAATGGGGAATAACCCATGACGATTACCCATTCCCATAGGGCATTTTTAAAAAAATAGCCAAAATTAGAAAATAATTTTTTTATCGATTTTCATATTTTGGCGATTTTTTGGAAAAATATTTTTCCCTACGAACTGGACCACTTTATGAAAACCCCTTAGAAACTCATAAAAAATGGTTATTTTTTCAATTGGACGCTCCGTTTCCGAAATATAAACATGAGAGCGATTTAGCGATTTTTTATTCGAAAAATTTTACTTTTAGCGGTTTTTTTCTTTTAAAAAAAGTGGTGCCATATTGAAGCAAAGGCATCCATCCATTGGTTAAAGTCTACTACGGAGGTAAAAAAATTATTGTTTTCACGATTGAACGCACTGTTTCCGAGTTATATACACTTTTCTATTTTAGCGATTTCCTTGTTTAGCGATTTTGGCGATTTCCTTGTTTTTTGAAAAAAAAATCTTCCATACGAATTGGACCACTGTACCAAAACTCATTAGAAATTCACAAAAATTGGCTATTTTTTCGATTGGAAGCTCCGTTTCCGAGATATAGAAATTTTATATAATTTTTGTCATATTTTCGATCAAAAATGGGGATGGATTACCTGGGGTAACCCATTGCCCATCTTCGTGGGTACCTACCCATTATATTCCCCTTTGCCCTGAGGGTAATGGGTAATCGTGATGGGTAATTGCCCATTGTCGGATAACTACCGATTATTTTCCCCATTACCCTAATGGGTAATTCCCCATTGTCGTGTGTAGCTACCAATTATTTTCCCCATACCCTGTGGGTAATGGGTAAACGATCTCTACCCATTATCCACGGTAATAATAATGGGTTACCCAGGTTAACCCATTATCCCACGATATTCGAACCCTGCTTTTCATACACTTAGTCCAATGAGGACCGTTGTGATACCACGAAACGTCATGTTCTATTCCCATCGATGAACCTGTAAATTGAGTTAGTTAGGTAAGGGTCGTTTATTCCATATTAGATAGGACTGAAAACGAGACGTATACTAATCCCTGCAGTACTAGATTTTGCTACGAAAAAATTCACTCCGAGTACATCATCGAATACGTTTCTCGTTGATTTATCCTTATTCGTTCTACTGGCATGACCTTGCCAGTGCAATAATGTTATTCCGATTCACGTAACAACGTCGATCTCGGGATACTGGTCATACAGCAGTTGGTTTATATGAAGTTGATACTAACTGTTAAGTTGATACTAGCGAAGACTTTTAGTACCGCATCGTATCCTTGCGACATAGCCTTGGATTCTGGACCATAACGCAAAACATGTGATATATGAGTCTGATATACCTGGGTCTTTGTTTCCCGAAGTAGGGCTATATCGCGAATGCGCTTGCTTAGCCCGAAATGACACCGACTATCTAGCACAGTTATCCTCCGGATCTAAAGACTGACATTATTTTTGTTGTTTACTCCAGAACCGACACAAATACATCCTTCAATAAGCACATATTGCTCCGAGGGAGCAGACGTTCTTTCCTCTGAAACCATTAACCTCGTCTTGCCATTGTTTACATGCAAATCTACTACTACTGCTGATCTTTTCTCGATTCTCGAAAATGCCGCTACCGAATTGAGGTTGTAACGACTGAACTTAATACCAACAGCTGAAATTCGGTTGCACCAAACTCATTCCATATTTCGTCTGTGCCAATGGAATTGCCAATTATTGGCGTTCTATCAAACAAATTTTGTAAAATTTCTGTTCCAACAAGCGAATATAAAAACAAAACGGTTGCAACAACCGAAGTTGACATAAATTCGGTCGCAATAACCGTATTTGGATTTAACCCATTTAGAGCCACTGTTCGAGTTTTCGACCAGCTATTTTCATTCCAATTTTTTGTCTATAAGGATGTATACGATATGCACAACGCAATGAAGCAATACTATAGGAAATTTTGTTGGCTATCAGAAAATAATTACATTGCCCATCTTCGCTACCCGCTATGGGTTTTGAGGGGTGTTGAAACAAAAACTTATACTTAGACAACACTTTTCTAAAAGGAAAATAAAACACACTAAAAAAATAATTTTTCAAAAATGTATTAGTTTTGCACAAAATGCTATAAATGAGATTTTGTTGAGGTATCAAATACCTCCGGTCGGAAAAATGTTTTTGGGATCGTTCAAATAGCCACTTTGCGACTCCTCGAACAACCGATATCGGTGAAACTATATGAGATAGCAAAATTCTGAAGACGGATCTGAGTTCAGCGGGCCATAGTTACCATAATTACCTAATTCTTAGTAAAAAATTCAAAACTTTTTGCAACGCGGCACAAAATGGGCTAAGCAAATTGTAACAATAGAATTTGGCATGGAGCAGATCTCACCACGTGGATGGGTACTTTCCTTGTAGTGAACGTCGTCAGCATATCCTACGACTGTTCAACCTGATCTCTCCAGCCCAAGCCAAACACTTACTTACTTATCCGGTCTCGAAAAACCCCAGAGGTTCAGGGAGCTTACAAAACGAAGATATCAAATTTCGTCAACCAGTTCGATATTTTGCCTTATCCCTCCAGTTGGCAATACCCAGTGTACACAGGGTTTATTCAACCTGGTCCCTCCAGCGGAGTCTTGGTCTTCATATTTTTAGTCTTCCTTCGAGTTCGGTTTCGAAAACCCTTCGTGCTGGTTCATCTTCATCCATTCTAATGACATGGTCTAGTCAACGCAATCGTGTTATCTTGATCCGCTTTGCTGTGTCAATGTCGGGATATAGCTCATACAGCTCATGGTCCATGCGTCGCCTTTGTGCACTATGGAGCCATACATTTTTCGGAGAATTCTGCTTGCGATAAGGAGGAGTCTGCTTGCGATAAGACCCAGGATCCTGCGCCATAAAGCAAGACAGGTTGTATAAGAGTCTCGTATAGCTGAACTTTTGTTACTCAAAAGAGAGCTTTATCTTTAAAGTGCTTGGTTAAGCCAAAATAACATCTATTAGCAAGCACAATTCTTCGCTCGCTCTCAATGCTGACGTTGTCGCATCTGTTCACCGCAGATCCGAGGTATATAAATTCACTCACCACCTCGAAATTATCACCGTTTACGCTTTGGTATAATCTAGTGGGGGTCGTGCTCGTTGAAACCATTAATTTTGTCTTGTCCCCATTTACAGTCAGACCCACTTTTGCTGAGGCTTCTCAATTCTCGAAAACACCGCAGCAACTTCTCTAATTGTGCGCCCAATGATATCCATATCATCAGCATACGCGAACAGCATGTGACTCTTGCTGCTGATGGTTTCATTCATATTGACTGCAGAATCTCTAATAAGATGTTAACGAGATCGCACAATAGGGTGTCGCCTTTTCTGAGGCCGCGTTTGATTTCGAAAGGTTCGGTAAGATCATTACCAAAATTCACTGCGGATTTGGTGTTCGTCAAGGTCATCCTGCAAAGGCGTAGTAGTTTTGCAGGAATACCAAGCTTAGACATTGCTTCGTAGAGTTTCTCCCGTATCGGACTATCGAAGGCCGTGTTATAATCGACAAATAGGTGATAGGTGTCGATTTGTTTTTCGTGGGTCTTCTCCAGGATTTGGCGTAGCGTGAAAATCTGGTCAGTTGTCGATTTTCCAGGCCTAAATCTACACTGGTATGGTCCAATCAGGTCAGCGATAATTGGTTTTAGTCTTTCGCACATTATGCTTGATAGAACCTTTAATGGTATGGATAAAAGGCTTATTCCACGGTAGTTGGCACAGAGACTCGGGTCAACTTTTCCAAAGATGGGCCATAGACCTCGTCTTGGTTAGGGGGAGGGGGGCAATCGACGTCGTCGTCCATGTTGTGATCGATTGTCCCATCGTCATTGGATATCTCAGGTACCAGTAGCGTAGAGAAATGATCTGTCGATATTCCCAACATACTCTGCACATCTGAGATGAGATTTCCGTACCTATTCTTACAGAAAGGAGCCCTGAATCATGTCCATTAATTCCGTTTTCGACCTTGTGGTGGAATTTTTGGGCTTTGTTCTCCCCTCTGTATGTCGCAATTTTCTCACTCTCGAGTTTTTTGCACTGCCGTTTCTTACGTATCGAGACGGTTTAACTCCTCTCCAATCCATTGCTAAACTACAGAGAAGGGAAGATAAGACTCAGCGCTTGGTGTTTTCTCTTTTTACATTTCCGGTTAACGTTTTGTGTAAGCCATGGGGGAAATTATGCCTCTTCGTTGAGGTAATCCAAAAATCAAATTATTGATCCCCTTGTCAACAACAAGTAACGTTAGATTCGATTTTTTAGAATCCAGTGAGACGTTGTTAAAGTCAAATTCTACGTCGACATATGCGACAAGAGTGTATTCCTTCAGAAAAATAGATTTCTCTATGAACATCGAAAGTACTTCAGCGAAAAGTACTTCAACACACCTTCAACACTTTAACGAAGTGTATACCAATTGGTTACATACAACATGGATATGCCCTCCCAAATGGCCTGCCAATTGAAGTCTTTCTTCAACCATCTTATCTCATATAGTCAACCTCAAAACAACAAATTAAGGGTTTCTAATTATTCGCATTTTCAATTTCAAGATTATTTAATAACCATTTGACCTTGTAACATTTTGAGGAGATTGATATTTCCGGAAAATCCTTCAGACTGTGTATTAACATGTAATTTGCAGTTAAATGTACAAGGGAATGAGTAGGACATCAGAAATAACTTAGACGAATGCGCAGATGTTTCCTTAATTACCATAGAGATGAAATTTAGTATTAATAGACTTAAAATAAATTCAAACTTTTAAGGAGTCCATTAAAACCCAGCACAACACTGACGACATATTTGAGTCCTTTTTGTTTTTATCTTGGACGTGTTATTTTTTGTTCATATAAATGATTTGAGAGCCGCATCAAAATAAAAAATCAATATTTATGTTTCATTTTATAAAGGGTATTTTAGTGTTGACGTTTTTATTTGTCGTTGTCGTTTTCGTTTCCGTTCTCGTTCCCCATTTTATTTTGTTTTATTTCTCTCTCAAGGATATATAGAGTAGGCGTTGATTTCCTTTTCATTGTCCGTGTCAAATATTTATCTACTCAAGTTGGAAATAGGTAAAAAAAACTTTAGTGATGTTTATGTAAATTTGCGGGTTGCGTGTTAATGTATTTATTTAATTAAATTGTTTGGCGAAGAATATAAATTGTAGGTGGAATATTTTTGCCTTAAGTTACAATGAGTCATGACAATGATAATAGAATAGCAATAGCAAATGTCAGGTATTAAATTGGGCAATTTATTGGGTGTCCATGCGATTAATCGTTATTCAAGTAACGTGAACCAGTATCGATGTAATCTCCTATGAGGATGGGGTCTTTATCGCCGAATGAGATTTTCACACTCTTCCCTACTACACGTTGAAAAAACTGGCCTCTGTAACATATTCTCCCAACCATATTCTGCAGGAACCGTGTATATGTTTGGAACACACTTCAAACGTTCATATGTTTGCAAGCCCCACACACACTTGTACTTAAATTCCAATAGTAGCATTTTTACCGGCAAACATTTATGTTTTTACGAGGAAGTATATGCGTTCTTCATCCCAAACATCCATATACTTACGTGAAAGCATTCGGGTGTTTTGCCCAAACCTCCATATACTTACGTGGGAACATATGCGTATTTTCTCCCAAACATAATAATATTTAGAAAGGAATTATTCTTTGATTTCAATATATGTATATGCATTATTTATTATAATTAATTTTATCAATATAAATCTACATTTATAAATAATTAATATAAAAAATTAAAAGATTTAAAACAGCACTTTTTACATTTAACTGCATTGAATGCATAATTTGTTTTTTCTTTTATTGAATAGAGAATCTGCTACCCCTTCGCGTCTCTCACGTTTTTGTTTTCAGAAGGTTTCAACTATGCGTCGGTTATCACTATGCGTTGGTACACAACCAACATACTTATATACAAATCAAATGCATGCAAGTCCAGCGTGGATTAGTTTCTTGTGTTTTTTGTACATTTCACAAATGGTCACCCCTTTCCGATTTTTTTAGTAAAAGCTCGGACTCAAAATCGTTTCTCACTTTGGTAGCACACATACATATATATAAAAGAAACACATACACAAAAACCAAAGTAACATCACAAACCATTTAACCATCCGAGCCTTCGTTTATTCTTTCTTCACTGACCAAGCGCTTTTTTTATATCCTCTGTCCGATAAACCATTGACAACTGAATACGTGAAACTAAAATGCAATCCATCAGCCAAAATAAGAAACACGGACTTTATCTTCAATTTACTTCCACTTTCAGCAAAAATTTATGAATCACTGACTGAAAAAATAATGCAAAAATACAGATACACTCTCACAAGATAGACTCTATCGATGTCCCTCTTTTACACTCTTGCTCTCGAGAGAGCATAAAGAGTACAACAAACACAGCTGTATTTCTATCGCGAAAAAAATATGTTTGGGTCACAAACACATATATTATAACATATTAATCATTGTGTCTCAAACATGTAATATTGAATAGCAAACACAATGTATTCTATATTTGCGACAAGCTCCTAACACATGTTATATTTGCATAACACACGTTATATTTGCATTCAAATAACAAAAAACCTCGTATTCTTCAGGGTGTAGATAACGTGATTTCGAAACTGATGACACCCCTCAGATATTGCCACTGCTTCGGCTTGAAAGATAATGCCAAACATAGGGAGACCGATGCATACTGCTATAGGAAGTGATCTTGAGTAGACCCCAGCCCCCACTCTATTCCTCTTTAAATCCATCAGCGAAAATGTATGTGTCCACAGCGTGCTGCGGTGAGTGGTTTCTCCACTCTCCTCTACACGCTGCAAAGTCTGTCATTTTTGGAACGAAGTTCCTTAACGCACGATGCGGGATGGGGGCTAAATGAAAATTTTTTAAACAACTTTTTTTTTAACTACTTTATTACAACCCATTATTATCAACTATTTGGTTTGGTTTAAAGGGAAGTCATCTAGGCGGTCGCAGGCGCATTTTTGAACCTAACAAAAAGTAAACTTAGAAAAGCCAAAGTGCAAGAAAATCCATGAAACACAACCCTCAGCATGGAATTATATTTGGCAGCACTTTAACACTCGTATTTTTGGTTTGTGTCCAGACTAACATATGTATTTCTTGTCTAATGGGAAATTTTCTAGATGGAGCTGAAAGCAATAATTATAACGTTTGATCACAAACAAAACATACCTTGCAAGATGTATTAAGAACAGGTGATAGATGTACGTGTTGTAGGCAACATCAACAGGCATTTTCTTTTTGTTTGGTGGGTTGGCTCTGTACAAGTCAACACAAACGAATACCAACAAAAATAGTACTCCAAAAAAAGCACATACCCAAAATACATTTGAATTTGAAAGTGGGGAACACAAAGGCATCAACAAAATTTTATTAGTTGTTCGAATAGCACAACCTGGGAAATGATACTATTTTTGTATTGGAAAAATGTCCCACAATGTTGGATAAACGTCAGTGAATGTTCTAAGAAACGTCAATGAGAGTTACAAAACGACAACACAGCACCTAGTGGCACTACTTGACAACGCCTGTGCGATATCTACTTATTTCATTTATCTATGATTTAAACCGAATAAAAAGTAAATTTAGAAAAGCCCAAGTGAAAGAAGTTTAAAAAATAACATCTTAAAGAAGTGCATTTGCTTAAAAAAGTAAATTTTCTTACAAAAAGTACCTTTTCATAAAAAAATAATTTTTTAAATAAGTACCTTCTCTTAAAAAAGTACCTTATCTTTCAACAAATTGCCTTTTCTTAAAAAACTAAATTTTCTTTAAAGAATACCTTTTTTGTAAAACAAAAAAACTTTTCTTGAGATAAGTACCTACTCTTAAAATTGTATCTGTTCTTTCGTAAAAAAAAAGGTTTCTTCAAAAAAAAATCCTTCTCTTACAAAAAATACCTTTTCTTACAAAAATTCCTTTTCTTAAAAGTAACATTTCTTAAAAATAAAGTTCCACCTTTCCATTTGTTTTCTTGAGATAAGTAGCCCTCCTGAAAATATGTAAATTTTCTTAAAAAAATAAGGTTAAAAGGTTAAATAAAAAGAGTACCACTTATTTAAAAAGTGCCTGTTTTTAAAAAAGTATTTTTTGTAAAAAAATTCACACTCTTAGGCTTTTTCTTAGCTTAGTGACGGCGACACTATCGAGTACTCATCCATGAAAAGCTTCCCAAAATACCGTTCAGAACCGGTATAAAACCGTTGGACCCAATCAGAGAGTGTAAAACTATAACGCGCACAGCTTACTGGTTTGTTAGAAGCTCTCCCTAATCATTTCACGGGATGTAACGGGAAACTATTTTTTTTTTATTTTAATAAAAGAAGTACCTCTCATCAAAGAAAGTACCTTTTCGGGAAAATATAATACATATTCTTACAAAAGGGGCCTAAAAATATAAAAATAAATAAATAAATGGTTTCCCATTACATCCCATGAAGGAATTTGGGAGAGCTTCTCACAACCAGTGAGCTGTGCGCTTTAAAGTTTTATACTCACTGATTGGGACCTACAGGTTTACACCGGTTCCGAACGGTATTTTGAGAAGCTTTTTCATGGCTATGTACTCGATAGTGTCGCCGTCACTAAGCTAGGTGACCTTCGTCGAAAGAAATTTTTAAGGTGGTCGGAACAGGGATCGAACCCAGGATCTACCGTACAAGAGGCGCGCACACTAACCATTACACCACCGACGGCCACGGCCTAAAAAAAATATTTTTAAAAAAATACATTCAATAAATAAAAAATCCAATGAGTGTTCGAACTCACGGGCGATGTGTTAACACCTTCTTGCTACACGGTACCTGTTCGATTTCTATGAACACATTTGTAAATGTTACATTGTAAATGCTGTTAAAAAACAGCGTTCAATCATATGATATAAATTAATACTTACAATTATTTAAAGACAAGTGCAAGCACATTATTTTCTTGCTTAATACTTTTTGTTTTATTCCCACAAAAAACAAAGAGAATGGAAAGCAACAGACACATGAACATACATACATTGTTATGTTCGTACATACGCTACATAAGTTGACAAAATTTTCGTTCTTCTCTTGCTATCTCATTTTTATATACGTATAATACGTCATTATTCTCTTTAATCTGAGAGTGCTCCGCACACACATTTTATTTGATTTACCTTAAAAAAAAGCAACCAAACACCCAACATCACACATACTTTGTCCGAAGTAGATGACGTATACGTGTGTCACCATAACCACATGTTTGCCATATCAACAGCAACGAAACAGCCAAACACACAACATCACACATACTTTGTACAAAGTAGCGGACGTATTAGTGTGTCACCATACGTCGACTTCGCAAGCCTTGCAATTGGATTTTCGCGTGGCTATGCTTTATATCTCCGTTCAACAACAGCAACAGACACATGTACTCACATACATTATTATGTTAATACATACGCTATAGACACAATTTCGTTTGCCTCACCCCTGCCACACTACTCTTTCATTGCTCTCTTGCTCGCTCATTTTTGTTAAACACGTCATTATTCTCTTTCGCAGTCGCAGAAAATCTGGTTTTAGCAGCAGCATAAAATCTGGTTTTAGCAGCAGCAGAAAACCTGTCTGTGTGTTGTTTGCATATGCGACTTTGATAGATTTAGTCCCTGTACGCCGCTATAGATGTTAACACATCAAAAATTTCTTAACAAAAGTTCACCATTTTATAAGATCCATTTAAATTACAGTATTTTTCAACAGGCGCCTTAGGTGTGTTGGAACTAATTGGTCCATAATATATAGCGAAAGGAACTTCGTTCGAACCGGGTGTCCCATTACACCTCAAGTAAATTTTGTTGACAAATGTGGATTTGTTACCGCTGTTGCATATTAGTAAGTTAGTAGATGTAATAAAATCAAAAATATTCCTCTCCTCCATAGATCGTACTGCTACCCCAAGTCGTATGTCTAACACTGGTATCACAGCGTAAAATCAGACCAGCACCCCTTGTAGCAGCTGCAATCCCAGCTCTCTTCACCTCCGATGGGGGGAAATGTATAGTATGCGTCATGTACACGGACGCCATTAATTTCTTATGTCCTTTTGCATCCCTCGTGGAGACAACCGTCATGCTGTTGCCTCCGAATTGCAGTTGTCACCAAATTGCTATCTCCACACCCGAATTGAGGTTATCTTGTTAGAGTTTAGTCCACACAACTGAAGTTTGGTTGTGTCAACCTCTCATGTGGTTGTGACCAACTTTAATGTGGTTGTAACCACATATAATGTGGTTGTGTCAACCTCTAGTTCGGATGTGATGACATATAATGTGGATGTGACAACATCAAAATTCAGCTACTTTTTCCTGTAGGTGTAAGACCTTGTGTTGCACAAGAGGACAGTTGATTTGACTCTGAGATCTATTTCTATGGGTGGTTGAGGGAGATTGAAGAATCTGCAGATCTTAATGTTCTGGGCATGAAAATACAGTATAATGTCCAGTGGAATTATCTCGGGTGTAACATTTCCAGTGAAATATTAAGCAGTGAAATTAAAAAAAGTGAAAATGTTTGGTCATGGAAAAGGTGGCAAAGCGAAGGGAAAGACAAAGTCTCGTTCCAATCGTGCTTATCTGAAATCCTCTGTAGTTTGAATGCTTCGTCTGTTGCGCAAAGGCGACTAATATGAACGTGTTGTTGCCGGTGCTCCTGTTCACTTAGCTGCAGATATGAAGTTCTAGAGTTGAATGGCAACGCCGCTTGTGACAACCAGAAGACCAGAATCATTCCCCGGCTACCTTAAAAGAGTCTTAGTTACGACCGCACCAGAGGGCCTGGGGGTCGGATTACCACCCGTAAGGCAACCTGACTGGAGTGTTGGGCGGTTAAAGCAGTTATTATCCAACACGCTAGACCCAATATCACACCGTGGTGTTTCACCATTATTGAGTGACAGTTGACGGCCCGTAACGGGTGGACACCCAGGCTCCCGCTTAAGTCACCTTTATGGTGACCCCCAGAACCTACCCAACCGTGTTCGAATTGGAATGCAATATTGTCAAATGTAGAACGTTTACAGCCTCACCTCTAAACAAATAACTGGCTTAACTTTTGCCAGAATATGGCTGCTCCAGACAGCAGGGCTGGGCCGTTGCAGTAATACAGAAATACCCACTTCTGCATGGCCCCTGGGTGGATCCAGGTCTATTGCATTCGCATGCAGGAGTATATGTGACCTAGAATCGGACAGCCTTTACGAGTCCAACACCATTCGTTGGTGCGTAGCAGCTCAAGGCTATGAGGCTCCACAAACCCGTAGTGTTCGTATTGTTAATAGTCTGGCCGTGAGGTTGAAGTCAGCTACGAATAAAAGCCTCGGCGGTTCGTTTCCCAACAGGACTACTAAGCATGCCGACGAGTCGCCGTTGGTTGTCCAACCTACGACCAACTTCTTTGTGTATGGACCCTTCCTTCCCTCCAACTTCTTCTAATATGACAGGGCATTATTGATGGGGTGCATATCTTCATAGATTCTTTATATGTTGTCTGCTTTTGGTGCAGGATTGCAGGATTGGATAAAGAAAGTATGTTTCTTGGTGTGGTCGACAAACTTGGCTAATCCACCTGTTCCATGGACGTGATTTTATTTTATTTTTACCCTTCCTTCCCTCCAACTTCTTCTAATATGACAGGGCATTATTGATGGGGTTCATATCTTCCTAGATTCTTTATATGTTGTCTGCTTTTGGTGCAGGATTGCAGGATTGGATAAAGAAAGTATGTTTCTTGGTGTGGTCGACAAACTTGGCTAATCCACCTGTTCCATGGACGTACAACTTGATTTTATTTTATTTTTACGTATCGTCTTTTACTCGGCAAGATCGGATAGATAAGATACGCAAAGAATTCGGTATTAATTCACAATTCTGTAGGAAGAATAATCGAAAGTGTACTCCATATTTCTTATTTTATCAAAAAGTTTTTGTGAAATATCAATACTCACTATTCCCTCTTTGATCTTACTCCTGCCCCCAATTTCCAAAGTCCAATACAATGCAATACATTTAAAGGAAGCAACACGAATGTTGGGCAACATAAAGACACATATACGGAAAAATTTTGGTTTAAACTCTTAAGCACCAAAAGGACTAGTTTATATGTATTTACTAAAATACAATCAATCGAAATATTATAAATTCGAATTATTCGCGATCTTTGACTTTTCTGATTTAATGTCTCAACGTCACTTAACAGACCGTCCTTAAAATTACCTCCTGAAAACGACGGAACTGTACAAAAATAATCCCTTTCTTGTGAGCACAAGTACTTAATTTAAAATAAAACAAACCCTAACCTTAATTGCTGTAAATTATTGTCTTTAATTTCCCCCTTTCTTTTCGTCTTTTACAGATTTTGACATAAACTTTCTTAAGACGAAACACAAATGCTGCTTAATTACAAGAAACATTTTTGATATGTGGTTAATTATGCATCCGACCACCGGCTGACCACAACAAACTTCAGTTGGCAGAAAGTCCAGCAAAAACAACAGGAGAGGCGGCAACTCTTATCATTCTCTCAAATACACTCATCATAAACACACACATACACAACATCCACAAAGAGACTGTGACAGCATTTAATTATCACATGCACTAACCACATACACATTATCTCAAGCACACACAAACACTCATGCAAAATGCGTTTCCAACATAATCAACAAAAGTGGCTGTCATCAACAGTCTCTATATCAGCAGCAACATCGTCATTGCTGTCAACCTCTTTCTCCACGTCCTGCTCATCGCCGGCAACAACAGCAGCCCCCTTGGTTGCGACGGCAACGGGATTGCAATACAAAACCTCTGTAACTGCAACCCAACGAAAATGTTGTCGCCATTTGATAATGTTGCCAACATATCTAATACTCTTAGCCATTGCCTGCCTTACAGTACAAATCTCTAACGCGTATCTGATTATAGTCCATGAGGACACCAACCCGGGCACGGTCATCTTTAATGCCTCCGTTTATAAGTTGGGCTCGGAGCGGCATTACAAAATAAACGCCCACAAGTCTGCCCACTTTGTGCATCATCTAGTCGCTGTCAATCACAAGGATGGCCAAATATCCTTGAAGAAATCCCTGAAATGTGATGGCATCTATTATCCGAATTTATTTACATTCTATGTGGACTCGACTTCAAATCGCTTAAGAAGTATCGACTACTACAGTCTGCCATTGCGTATCTTTGTATCAGGTCACACCTGCAATGAGGATCGTCGCGTGGAAGAGGAAATACATGCAAGACTTGATGAAGAGGAGGATACCGGCTATTCCAAGAGACGTCGACGTCGTCGTCGATTCGTGGCAGAATTAAATCCCCTTGGGGGACAGCAGCGTGCATATGGAGAATTTAAAAATCCCTCTACCATTCCTCTGCACAGTATTTCAACCAATTCGTTAACCTTGTATAATCACAATCATTCCCTTAACGAATTCCAAGATGGTGATTTGATTTTTGGAAATTCCTTTGACAATGAAATGCGTCATCGTATTTTGTCACGCAAACGTAGATCGGTGGATTCCCCCACTGTGGTAAATCTGCATCGCCGCATTTCCGAGGCCAAGCAATGGATTTCAGAGACTTATGCTTCCTATGCTATACACACGACCGACAAATGGAATCAGATATGTCTCAGAAAATCCCAGTTCATCAACAATCTTAATGCTTTTCTGCCTCGTTCCATATGCCAGCATTGCAAAGTCAACTTTCTGGATGTCAACGATGAACGTTTCGTTATAGAACATCAAAATAGTGATCTGGTGGCCAGTCGTGATGTCTGCATTCATGAGTCTATATGGAAAGTTAGCATTACCTTTAGCATTCGCTGCGAGCGCAGTGATATTGTTGACTCCGATCATCGTTTGAAAATTGTGTATCATCATCAGGAGTTCAATGATACCGATATAGCCAGAAGAGTGCGCCGAGAGCTACGCAATCAATCTCCATACTTCGAGCAAGCGTTGTATGTTGCCTCCGTGCTGGAAGAACAACCCTCAGGATCTACGGTTACCACTGTGCGGGCACGTGATCCAGAAGATTCGCCGGTTGTGTACTCTATGGTTTCATTGTTGGATTCACGTTCCCAATCGCTGTTTAAAGTTGATTCACGCACTGGCGTTGTTACCACATCGGCCAGTTTGGATCGTGAACTTATGGATGTGCATTATTTTCGGGTCGTTGCCACCGATGACAGTTTTCCACCCAGATCTGGTACTACAACGTTGCAGGTGAATGTTTTGGATTGTAACGATCATAGTCCCACATTTGAAGCGGAACAATTTGAGGCCTCGATTCGAGAGGGAGCTACAGTGGGATCAACTGTAATCACCTTGAGAGCTACGGATCAGGATATCGGTAAAAATGCAGAGATAGAGTACGGTATTGAAAGTGTAACGGGTAAGTTGGAATGGAATATATTTTTGTATTAAAGTTATTCGTGTAGGTAGCGGGAGGTCAAGAGTTCGACGGCTGTCTCTCGTAATAATTTAACCATTAATTTTCCTGCTCCTTGACACACAAGATGGGATCTTGTTTTTGAAACAATGACTTTGATATTTGGACGTGTTATAACCAGAGATCTGCATGAAATGTTTTAAATTGTTTGCCACTCAGTTTACTGATGAATGACTTATGAGTATTTAGGTACAACATTTAATGAGTAATAAATTTACTCATTCAAAGAGAAATAACTGAATATTCATGGGTGCAGCATTCGGTCTGATTGAGGGAGTTGTCAATTGAGTGGAATACAATATAGAAAAGTATTTAGTGTACTCGGTGTTCTCAAAGCAAATTTTGCCAAATGTTATGCATATTATACGCAACCATTCAAAATCTTTGCAATAAAAACATACAAGATCGGATCAATAGGTCCGCGACTTTTTGAACGAAATACAGTTTTTTTGCAAAAAAAATTTATTTTTCAATATAATCTCCTTTTAGCTCAATACATCTAGTCCAACATGTGTCTCCAATTTTTGTATCCCTTCCACAAAATAGAATTTTTCGAGGTCCGTCAAATAGGCATTTATTTGATCAATAATTTCACCGTCGGAGCTAAATCTCTTTCCACCGAGGCACTTCTTTTGGTTTGGAAATAGGAAATAGTCACTGGGATCTAAATCCGGAGAATATGGTAAATGAGGTACCAATTCGTACCCCAATTCATGGAATTTTGCCATTGAGACTATACACATGTGCACCGTAAGTTTATGGTCAATTGAGAGCAAACGCGGCACCCATCTTGCGGATAGCTTTCTTAAACCCAACTGATCATTAAAAATCAAAACCACATGCCACATGAAATGCCTATTGCATCAAAATCTCACGCACTTTTACTCTTCTATCGGCCAACACCATATCGTGGATTTTTCCGACATTTTCGGGTGTATTGACCTCAATTGGCCGTCTCGAACGTTCAGCGTCATTTGTACTTGTGCGACCACAATGAAAGTCAATAATCCACTTTTTTTACCATTGAAATCGATGGTGCAGAGACATAGTATTTATCAAGGTTTTTCTTGGTTTAATTGACTGTTTTTTTCGCAAAAAATAATGTTTACTGAGCACCCGAAATTCACTTTTTTCCATTTTTAAGAAAATGCACGAGGTTGTATGTTTTGAACAGCTGTTAAACGCAAAGTAAATGACTGAATTTGCTCAAAATTTGACACTAGTCTACCAACAGGTGGTACTTCGTATAACTACGAGGGAAGTTCAAAAAGTCACGGACTTATTGATCCGCCTCGCACTCGTATAGGCGCTAAATTGGTACAGAAAATCATTGTATCCAGTCAAGTCCCATGATAAAATACCCTACCTGGAAATGTCTTATATGGGATTTGGAGAGAACTCATGGCTATTCACAACAGTCTTCGTCTTTAACACATTACATACATAAGTCCAAATTCCAATCGAACACCAGAAGAAATCCGTGGATTTCGGATGATATATTGACCGATATCTCCCATTTTTCCTTTGTTTGACAAAAATTCGGTTCATAATTGCCTTTGATTAAAAACAATTGTTAACACACGGATGGACTATATGTAGTATACACTGAGTACACATGTGTACTGACTAGTACAACTGAGTACAAGGCGCATGTTGTACGGCAACCCGCTCAATATATTCCCTCTTTGTTTGAATGGTATCAATACGAGAATGTTACACTTAACAATATTCATTCATATTTATTCAATGTATTTGAGTGGGTATGCAAACCCACCCGTTTAATTTTTGTCATAAATCTCATTTCTCTCTCATCTTATTAAATCTCATTTAGAATACATTCCAGCCACTCTTTAGATACAACACATTAACCGTAACTTATTTGGGATGGTGATTTTACATTCCGGGCACTGCTTTTAATATCTTCCCTAGTTTTCCAAGACAAAATACTTCGCGTTGGAAAAAAAGAACTTCTGAGTCGTTGTACTAAATTTCAAAATAGACGATGGCTTTCTAATGATACCAGCTCATGTATTGGAACACCCTTCAATTCCGTAAACAGTTCAACTTAAATCTCCTTTCCTTAGAAACATTTGTATTCTCCAATTTCCTTAACTTATGGGAGTGAATATCGCAAACTCCCACTTTCGTTGTCGATATGAATCACTAAACATCTGGTTCAGCACATTTACGCAAATCTTTGGTTACACTTCATGATCCCAAGGTTAATCCGGATCCCAAGGTTAATCCGGATCCCAAGGTTAATCCGGATCCAGGTATACTCCTTGCTCCTGTGCATCTTATATTAAAAGATTTTTTAAGTCCCCTAACATTTCCACTTACATTTATATCCATCCTCTTATATTATATCCTCCAATTTCCTTAACTCCCCTCGTTTCAGATGGTACCGGCACACTACAGGATCAGGAAATTCCCATTTTTCGCATAGATGGACGCAGTGGTGTTATTGCCACTCGCACATCGTTGGATCGTGAAACCTCGGATAGCTATAACATTGTGGTGACCGCATCCGATATGGCTTCGGCCCAAAGTGAACGCAAAACAGCCACGGCCAGTGTTTTAGTAAAAATCCTGGATGACAATGATAATTATCCGCAATTCAGCGAACGCACCTACACAGTCCAAGTTCCCGAAGATCAATGGGGTGACGACAATGTGGTCACCCATATACGAGCAACCGATGCCGATCAGGGCAATAATGCTGCCATACGTTATGCCATCATAGGTGGCAATACCCAGTCACAATTTGCCATCGATTCCATGAGTGGAGATGTGAGTTTGGTTAAACCGCTCGATTATGAAAGTGTGCGGAGTTATCGTCTGGTGATACGGGCACAAGATGGTGGTAGTCCTTCGAGAAGCAACACGACCCAGCTACTGGTGAATGTCATCGATGCGAATGATAATGCTCCACGATTTTATACATCACAATTTCAAGAATCCGTTTTGGAAAATGTCCCCGTTGGCTATAATATAATACGCGTCCAAGCCTACGACTCCGATGAAGGCGCCAATGCTGAAATTGTCTACAGTATTTCGGAGAGAGATGATAATTTCCCACTGTCGGTTGATCCCCGCACTGGTTGGATTCAAACAATTAAGCAATTAGATCGAGAGGAACAAAACCGCTTTGCTTTCCAAGTCATAGCCAAAGATGGGGGCGTTCCTCCAAAATCAGCCAGTTCCACGGTAGTAATTACAGTACAAGATGTCAATGACAACGACCCCGTTTTTAATCCCAAATACTATGAAGCAAATGTGGGAGAAGATCAACCGCCGGGCACACCGGTGTGTACCGTGACTGCCACCGATCCGGATGAAGACTCCCGTTTGCATTATGAAATCACTTCGGGTAATACTAGAGGTCGTTTCGCCATAACCTCACAAAACGGCCGTGGCCTCATAACAATCGCTCAATCATTAGACTACAAGCAAGAGAAGAGATTTCTACTCACCATCACCGCCACAGATTCTGGGGGCAGAGCTGATACTGCCTCAGTCAACATCAATATTACCGACGCCAACAATTTCGCACCCATATTTGAGAATGCTCCCTATAGTGCATCGGTATTTGAAGATGCTCCAGTTGGAACCACAGTATTGGTGGTGTCAGCCACCGACAGTGATGTGGGTATTAATGCCCAAATCACCTATTCCCTAAACGAAGAAAGCATCAATGGCTTGGGTAGTACTGATCCTTTTTCCATTAATGCCCAAACCGGAGCTATTGTCACCAATGCTTTACTAGATCGTGAGACTACCAGTGGTTATCTGCTTACGGTAACGGCTAAAGATGGCGGCAATCCCTCGCTTAGTGACACTACGGACGTGGAAATCAGTGTTACAGATGTGAATGACAATCCCCCAGCATTCAAGAATCCTTTATATCAAGCATCGATTTTGGAAGATGCTTTAGTGGGCACTTCGGTGCTGCAAGTATCCGCCTCAGATCCAGATATTGGTTTAAACGGACGCATTAAGTACTTGCTAAGTGATCGGGATGTTGAAGATGGCTCATTTGTTATTGACCCCACATCGGGTACCGTAAGGACTAACAAGAATTTGGATCGTGAAAGTGTGGCCATCTATCACCTGACTACCATTGCAGTCGACAAAGGTTCGCCAGCCATGTCTAGTAGTGTCGAGGTGCAAATACGTTTGGAAGATGTTAACGATTCGCCTCCAACATTTTCGTCAGATAAAATTATTCTATACGTACCGGAAAATTCCCCTGTCGGTTCGGTAGTTGGTGAAATACATGCTCATGATCCCGATGAAGGCGTTAATGCTGTGGTGCATTATAGTATAATAGGCGGAGATGATTCGAACTCTTTCTCCTTGGTTACACGACCTGGCTCAGAGAGAGCCCAGCTACTGACCATGACCGAGTTGGATTATGAATCAAATCGCAAACGTTTTGAGTTGGTCATACGAGCCGCCAGCCCTCCCTTACGCAATGATGCCCACGTTGAGATTTTAGTCACTGATGTCAATGATAATGCCCCGGTACTGCGAGACTTCCAAGTGATATTCAATAACTTCCGCGATCATTTTCCCAGCGGCGATATTGGTCGTATTCCTGCATTTGACGCCGATGTCAGTGACAAACTAACCTATCGCATTCTGTCGGGCAACAATGCCAACCTGATACGACTCAACCAGTCTTCGGGAGGTTTGAGCCTTAGCCCCCAACTGAATACCAATGTTCCCAAGTTTGCTACCATGGAGGTGTCTGTGACCGATGGCATCAACGAGGCCAAAGCTATAATGCAACTCTCCGTACGGTTGATTACGGAGGATATGTTATTCAATTCGGTAACGGTTCGTCTAAACGAAATGACTGAGGAAGCATTCTTGTCGCCTTTGCTCAATTTCTTCCTTGACGGTTTGGCTGCCATAATTCCCTGTCCCAAAGAGAACATATTCATTTTCTCCATACAAGATGACACCGATGTGACTTCACGCATATTAAATGTCAGCTTCTCCGCCAAAAGACCAGATGTATCGCACGAAGAGTTTTATACGCCCCAGTATCTACAAGAACGCGTTTACTTGAACCGAGCCATTTTAGCCCGCTTGGCTACTGTGGAGGTTTTGCCTTTCGACGATAACCTGTGTGTGCGGGAACCTTGCCTTAACTTCGAAGAATGTTTAACGGTTTTGAAATTTGGCAATGCTTCGGATTTCATACACAGCGACACTGTTCTATTCCGTCCCATTTATCCAGTCAATACTTTCGCCTGTTCGTGTCCTGAGGGTTTCACCGGCAGCAAAGAACATTATCTGTGTGACACCGAAGTGGATCTTTGTTATTCTGATCCTTGCCAGAATGGTGGCACATGTGTTCGTCGCGAGGGTGGGTACACCTGCGTTTGTTCGGCTTCGTTTACGGGCGTAATTTGTGAAAATGAAATAAAGAAACTAAAACCCTGCATGTCGGACATTTGCGAGGGTGGTTTGTCCTGTATGAACAACTACATGAGCTCCCAGCCACCCCCTTATACAGCCACATGTGAATTACGTTCAAGATCTTTCTCACGCAACTCGTTCCTGACCTTCGAGAGCTTAAAGCAGCGCCATCGTTTCAATATCAAATTGCGTTTCGCCACTGTCCACGAGAATGGTCTACTGCTGTACAATGGTCGATATAATGAGCTACATGACTTCATCGCCTTGGAAATTGTTCAGGGCCATATCACATTTACATTTTCCCTGGGAGATCGCAGTGAGAAAGTTTCAGTAATGCAAAGCAGCAAAGTGTCCAATGGTCAGTGGCATGAGGTGGAGGTTATGTATTTGAACCGCTCCGTTACTGTGGTATTGGATCATTGTGATACGGCCATTGCTTTGGCTGGCAATTTAGGGGACAGATGGAATTGTGCCAATCAGACCACCTTAAAATTAGACAAGAGATGTTCCTTGCTGACCGAAACTTGTCACCGATTCTTGGATTTAACGGGACCTCTACAAATCGGTGGTTTGCCAAGGATACCTGCGCATTTTCCCATCGACAACCAAGATTATGTAGGCTGCATTTCTGATTTGCGCATAGATGAGCGTTATATTGATTTGAATTCCTATGTCGCTGATAATGGTACAATCTCAGGATGCCCTCAACGTAATCCCTTGTGCTCTTCTGAACCCTGTTTCAATGGAGGTGCTTGCCATGAAGGTTGGAACACCTACACTTGTGAATGTCCCGAAGGCTTTGCGGGCAACAATTGTCAGGATACCATTCCCGCTCCTTGGCGTTTCTCCGGAGATGGCAGCTTAAGCTTCAATCCGTTGCTGAGACCAATACAAATGCCCTGGGTTACCACTTTGGCTTTAAGAACGCGGCAGAGAGATGCCTTCCTGATACAAATACAGATAGGCCAGAATAGTTCGGCGGTTATATGCCTCAAGGATGGGATACTCTATTACATCTTCGACAATGAACCCATGTTTTTGGCTGGCGCCTTTTTAGCTGATGGCGAATGGCATCGCGTGGAGATTAAATGGCTGGGCTCCGAACTGCAATTCTCCGTGGACTTTGGCCAGCGAACGGGAGCATTACCCATATCTCAAAAGATCCAAGGCCTGTATGTGGGTAAAATTGTCATCGGCAATGCTGACAGCTCTATTGGTCATGTGGATGATCTTCTACCCTACGAAGGATGTATACAAGATGTTCGCATTGGAGCTTCCCAGTCAGTTTTGTCCCGACCCACCATCAGAGAAAACGTTGAAGATGGCTGTATTTCCAAAGCGGATTGTCCTCAAAGCTGTCCTGCTCATTCGACGTGCACTACAACATGGGATCATTCCCAATGCGAGTGTCTACCCGGTTATGTAGGCCCAGAGTGTCTACCCATTTGTACTGTAAAACCTTGTTCGGCCGGCGTTTGCCGAGCCAATGTCACCGAACCAAAGGGCTATCGATGTGAGTGCAACACAACCTACCAACATGGCGAATATTGTGAGAAGACCGTGCAACAGCCATGTCCCGGCGGCTGGTGGGGTGAGAAAGTATGCGGCCCCTGCAAGTGCAACGTGAAGCAAGGTTATCATCCTGATTGCCATAAAACAACCGGCCAGTGCCACTGCAAGACCAACCATTATCAGCCCCCAAATGAGACCGCGTGCATACCCTGTGACTGTTACTCAATTGGGTCCTTCAACAGCGCCTGCAATCCTTTGACAGGTCAATGCGAATGCCGTGAAGGCGTTATAGGACGCAGATGTGATTCTTGTTCCAATCCTTATGCCGAGGTAACCCTAAACGGTTGTGAAGTGGTTTATGATGCATGTCCGCGGTCCTTTGCGGCTGGCGTATGGTGGCCTCGTACTCCTTTGGGCAGTACCACCGTAGAAAATTGTCCTACTCCCGCCAAGGGCAAAGGACAAAGGGCTTGTGATAGTTTGTCAGGCGGCTGGAATATGCCAGATATGTTTAACTGTACCTCGGAACCATTCGTAGAACTACGAAAGCAATTATCGCAACTGGAAAAAATGGAATTGGAACTAAATTCCTTTGTGGCCATTAAAACAGCAGAAAATCTTCAAAAGGCCTGTACCACTGTAGATCGAACTCAACTAACGAAGAAACCTACGACCAAAGACCATCGCCGCTATAAAATGGAATCCTCCTTCCTCCTCAACGAAAACAATAACGTGTGGTCACATGAATTGGAAATGGAATATCTGTCGGACGAAATGAAATTCAGCCATGATCGTTTATATGGAGCCGATCTACTGGTCACCGAAGGTCTATTACAGGAGTTGATCAACTATGAACTCATGCAGAATGGCTTGAACTTGACACATTCCCAAGACAAGTACTTCATTAAGAATCTAGTCGAAGCAGCCAGTGTGATTTTGGACCGAAAATATGCCGCAGAATGGAAACGTGCCACAGAATTGATACAAAGGGGTCCAGATGATCTGCTCGATGCCTTTAACAAGTATATGGTGGTATTGGCTCGTTCACAACATGACACCTATACCAATCCCTTCGAAATTGTCCAGCCCAATGTGGCATTTGGCTTGGACATAGTAACCGCAGAGTCATTATTCGGTTATGAACCCGAGCAATTGAGTGAATACCACAAGGCGAAATATTTAAAACCGAATGCGTTTACCACGGAAAGCGTAATACTGCCCGATACCAGTGGATTTCTGCAGCATTCGGCCAAGCAAAAACCGGTTATAACATTTCCCAAATACAACAACTATATACAGGATAAGACCAAGTTTGATAAATATACAAAAGTTCTGGTTCCCTTAGATATGTTGGGTATTTCACCGCCAGAAAGTAATGAAGTCACCATTCAAGGATCCAATGATTATAAGGCCATTATATCCTACTCCCAATATAAAGATGTGGGTCAATTGTTACCGGGTATGTTTGATGAAACTATTACCAGGAGATGGGGTGTGGATATAGAAGTGGCTTCTCCCATTTTGTCACTAGCGATTTTGGTGCCCTCGACAGAGGCCGAGGAGAAACGCATTGAGATTCCCTATCGAAAAATTTCCTCACAAAAAACTGTCTCCGCTACGGGTTCCAGTGAGCAAGAATTCATAGAGGTGTTCGATGTGCCTAAAAAGGCAGGACAGCCAAACTCCGCTTCCGTTTCGGCTAGCGATGAACATATGATTGAAAATATACGTATAACAGCTCATGAGATTCCCGCTCCCTCTGCAGGATCCCGAGAACATGACAGCAATGAAGCAGTAGAAGTGGAGGATCCCGAAGAACCTCATATCAATGTGCATTTTGATGATAATATTGAATTCCATGGCAATTCGGGTGAAGAGGTGATAAGTTCACCCGAAGTTATGGAAAACTACGAGGAAGGCAGTAATGAACAACACGAGCAGGATCAACAAGAGAAAGGAGAGAATGAGGCATTCTATCGAAATCGTCGGCTGGTTAAGCGGCAGGTTGAAGTTATCTATCCCAGCGAGCAAATGCAAACACCTCAACATATATCGTATAGATCTTTGGGGTCACCCCATCTGTCGCAACCTATTAAGCTGCAAATGTGGTTGGACATCGACCAAACACGTTTTGGCCCACGTTCTAATCCTCAGTGTGTGAGATGGAATTCCTTTACAAATCAATGGACAAGACTAGGCTGCCAAACTGATATACCTGACTACGATGCAATGCATTTGCTGGCTGCGTCCTCTGCATCGTCTTCCTCCTCATCCTCGTCTGCGTCCTCCTCCACCACATCGCAAGTCATAATTGTCAATTGTACCTGTACGCATATATCCAATTACGCCGTCATTGTTGATGTTATTGATCCCGAAGATATACCAGAACCCTCACTGCTGGTGCAAATCACATCGTATTCGGCATTCCTGGTGTCGCTGCCCGTCCTCCTCAGCGTGCTGATTGCCTTGGCCCTGTTGCGTGGCCAGCAGACCAACTCGAATACCATCCATCAGAACATCGTGCTGTGTGTGTTCTTTGCCGAATTACTCTTCTTTGTGGGCATGCAATCTCGTCGCAATTTGCTCGAAAATGAATTCCCGTGCAAACTGATTGCGATTTGTTTGCATTACTTCTGGTTGGCCGCATTCGCCTGGACCACCGTGGACTGTGTACACTTGTATCGTATGCTGACGGAGATGCGTGATATTAATCATGGTCCGATGGGTTTCTACTTTGCCATGGGTTATGGTGCACCCGCCATCGTTGTGGGGCTATCGGTGGGAGTGCGTGCTCACGAATACGGCAATAGTCTGTTGTAAGTATCCTGTGATTGATTTTGGAAAAGACATGAAACGAAATGAATGCGAATTCCTTTTGCCGCCTCCACTCGCACTTTGTGGTAGAGGGGTGGGCCTAAAGGATGTGTAGTTGCTAATTTTGTGAATCTACGAGATGATTTCGCAATTGAGGATTTAGGCTTGTGGGGCGGGTGGTTGTTTGTGCGCGTGAAATTCTAACAAAGCGTTGAAAGCAATTTAAAATCTTAGATGATGAAGAAGAACCTAAATTCAAATTGTTGAATTTGCTAACAAAATTAAAAAGTAGTTGTAGTTTAACCGTATAACTTAAGTAAAATTTGTATTATTTATTAAATTTGGAGTTAAGATAGTAAACTGGAGTTAGTTTCTACTGCAAACGGACAAGATTAGGAATAAAAAAAAATCTATTTCAATTTAAAAATTGTATTTGAAATTTCAAATATATCAAGTGAAATTGAAAAGACGTCAATTGAAATTTGAACGACATCAATGGACATTTAAAATACATCAATTTGACTGTGAAGCATATCAATTGAAATTTATCAGAAATCAATTGAAATTTGAAAGACGTCCGTGGAAAATCAAGAATCTAATTCATGTATAAAATCAGTTCGTGTTTTTTGAAATTTAATTGACGAATTTCAATTGATGTGTTTTAAAGTGCAATTGATGTAATATAATTTCAATTGATGTATTTTAAATATAATTTGATGTCTTTCAACTTTGAATTGATGTCTTATAAATTTTAACTGTTGTCTTTTCAATATGACTTAATGTAATTTATATATCAATTGATGTATTTTTGATATCAATTAATACCTAGAAATCCAATTGCTGTCTTTTTAGTTTCTGTTGATGTCTTTTAATATCAATTGATGTATTTTAAATTTCGATTGACGTTCTTTAAATATTAATCGGAGTCTTTCAAATTTCAGTTGACATTTTTTAAATTTGTAATAGAATTTTCAAACTTCAATTGATATTTTTAAAAATTAACCCGATAAATCAATACCGGATTCTTTAAAATTTCAGTTGATATTTTTTAAATTTGTAATAGAATTTTGAAATTTCAATTGATATTTTTCAAAATTAACCCGATATTTCTTGAATTTCAATTGTCGTTTGCTTATAGTGTCTCGACTTTTGCGAGAGATTATTAAGCTCTTTTGTTTTAGCTTTCCCTTTATAATAATAATGCTGGAAATATTTTTCGATTATTAAAGAAACTCAATTTTAAAAAGTTTTTTACTAAAATTTCTCGTTACAGCCTATACCAGCCAAATTAAAACAAAATCACACTCGGAAAGAGATAAGGGAAAATTAGGAACAATGTTCAAAACAAATTTTAGCCTCGCTCTTGAAATTAGGAAATTTTCGCTAATTAGTCGTCGATTTCAAAAAAATCTAAACATTAACGAATGAACGAATCAATTTATTCGAAATTTCAAAGTGTGAGCTTTGAAAGTGAGAGTCGACCCGTATTTGTAGCCTTGGTGTCAATTTCAATGGTCAGTAAATTTTCTGAAGAAGGGAGGATTAGGTTATTATACTTATTGCCGAAATGAAACAAAAAAAATCCAATGAGTGTTCGAACTCACGGGCGATGTGTTAACACCTTTTTGCTACACGGTACCTGTTCGATTTCTATGAACACATTGGTAAATGTGACATTGGAAAATAAAAAACAGCGTTCAATCCTAGGATGACGTTACAGTTAAAGAATATTAATACTTAAAATTATTTAAAGACCCAGTGCAAGCACATGTGTCATTATTTCCTTGCTCAATACTTTTTGTTTTATTCCCACAAAAGTCAAAGAATGTTATATTCGTACATACGCTGAACAAGTTCACAAAATTGTCGTTTGCTCTCTTGCTATCTCATTTTTATATACGTATAATACGTCATTACTCTCTTTGCTCTGAGAGTGCTCCACAACCACATTTTACTGGACTTACCTTTCACTATATAAAAAAACAACAACACCAACAACAACAACTACTACCTACTACTACTTCTACTACTGATATGTTGGTGATTTATTTGTGATTGCTGTTTCGTGGAGTGTTTGTATGGGTGGTTGGTGTACCTAAAATAAAAACTGTTAAGAGAATGCAAAGAGTGGTGAGTGGGAGTGTAAATTGTCATGGTGGAGGGTATATAACAGTGATGGCCACACTAACACTAGGAAAGTACATTTGTATGCGTGCAATAATAGGCAACTGCGCTGCACATGAATGCCAAACCGCAACTGAGTTCATTTGTTTTGTTGTTGCTACAATCAAATGAGCATTTAGGTGTGGGAGCAGAGCGTCAGCAGCATTTTTCGTTTCCTACCACATGTGGTATGTTTTTCAATTTTTGGCCATCACTGGTATATAAGCTTCGGCCCGGCCGAACTTAACACCGTTTCTACTTGTTTTTGTATACACCGGGCAATGGTGAACATCAAATGACTCGCTTTGGTTGGCCATAGCAACAACAACGAAACAACCAAACACACAACATCACACATAATTTGTCCGAAGTAGCTGACGTATACGTGTGTCACATAACCACATGTTTGCCATATCAACAGCAACGAAACAGCCAAACACACAACATCACACATACTTTGTACAAAGTAGCTGACGTATTAGTATGTCACCATAACGTCGACTGCGCACGCGTGGCTATGCTTTATATCTCCGTTCAACAACAGCAACAGACACATGTGCATACACACATTATTATGTTAATACATACGCTATAGACACAATTTCGTTTGCCTCACCCCTGCCACACCACTCTTTCATTGCTCTCTTGCTCGCTCATTTTTGTTTAACGCGTCATTATTCTCTTTCGCAGTCGCAGAAAATCTGATTTTAGCAGCAGCATAAAATCTGGTTTTAGCAGATTTTGACTTTTATAGATTTAGTCCCTATACGCCGCTATAGATGTTAACACATCAATATCTAACTTTGAAACAGATTGTCAGTGGTAGTTGCTATATTTGTAAATGCACATGTACTATTGAATACTATTTCTATTGTATAAAATACAAAACATGTATATTTATGAAACGTAAACAACATATCTTTAACCACATATTGATATTTATTTACTTGTTTAACATTAATGTTACTTGGTTGTTAGTTCCATAATTTGTGTATAGAATGAGAACCCTTACTGTATGAGGGACATTGAACTTCGAGCTATAGAAGTAAGCACTTGTAGCTTAAGTATACTTAAATACTTAAAATATACTTTCAAGAGTTGTTTTATTCAAATCTTGGATGAGACGGTACAACCTGAGACATCCGGTTGTTTCACTGGCGCCCAACCCAATATAACCCGAAGGAAGTGCAAATACTGCAGAAAATTTAATTGAAAAAGCGGATACCGAGGAATATATCTCTGGAGAGGAAGAAGACTATAGTATGGCAAACTTGTCAGTAACATAATTGCAAGAGCTGCTGGCGACAGTCAGTGCAAGTCAGAAAAAAGGTTCCTTTTCGTCCTGTACAGCACGCTTTCATGGACAGCGAGATTCTGCCTTAGTAAATGAATTTCTAACCGCCATCGGCATTTACAACGCTGTGGAGAAAATTTCTGATGAACAGGCCCTATATGCGCTCCCATTATTATTGGAAGAATATGCAGCTCAATGGTGGAGTGAAGTAAAAGGTACCGTAAGTACCTTCGAGGAAGCAAAAACACTACTGAAAGCTTCGTTTTCCCCGACTATACCTGACTGGCGCATTTTGAAGAATATTATGGATAAAAATCAGTTTATGCATGAACCACCGGACAGTTTTATCTGTCAAAAGCGGACACAATTTGGACAGCTCAAGACACCAATAGCTGAAGAGATTCAAATCGATTTGGTATTCGGGTTACTACATCCAAACATTAGAGCTTGTATCAAACGGGACGACAACCTGATGTCTCAGGTTGTACCGTTTCATCGAAGATTTGAACAAAACAACTCTTGAAAGTATATTTTAAGTATTTAAGTATTTTATTGAAGGCTATAGAAGTAAGCACTTGTAGCTATAGGCGACATTGCCTTCTATAAAATACTTAAATACTTAAAATATACTTTCAAGAGTTGTTTTATTCAAATCTTGGAGGAGGCGGTACATCCTGAGACATCAGGTTGTTTCAACTTTTTTAACACTATTGTGCTACAACCCAGTATTTTCAACTATATTGGGTACTTCTGCTTTGGTTTGTGTCTAAACTAACATAAGTTGGAAACTTTCTTGTTCAATGGGAAGAGTTCTAGGTGGAGCCTGTAACCAATATATAGTATATATTGCAGTTTTGAACCCAATGAAAAGTAAATTTAGAAAAGCCAAAGTGAAAGAAGTTTAAAACAAGAAAATTTTCTTAAATAAGTGCCTTTCTTAAAAAAATTAAATTTTCTCAAAAAAATAAAGAACCTTTTTTTAAAAAATATCTTATCTAAAGAAGTACCTTTGCTTAAAAACGTGAATTTTCTTATGAAAAGTTCCTTTTCTGCAAAAAAAATTATTATTTTTTAATATGTCCATTTACTTCAAAAAGTACTAAAAAACTACCTTTTTAAAAAAAGTACATTTTCTGGAGATAACTAAAGGGTCTGCCATCTAACGTTTTTTTTTTTTCAACTAGTGCTTATTTCGTGCATGGTAACACTTAGCTCATGTCTGATTTGACAGATAATTAGTTTTATCCCTCCGCTGAACGAATATGTTTGGGTATACGCTTGAACAACGCTGGGAAATATTGCGACATTACTTTGAAAATCATGGTAATATTGCAGAATGTGTGCGAAAATAGCGTACGGATTTTGGAAGGAGAGAAGCACCGTCAGCTTCGTATGTTCGTTATCTTGTGAAAAAAGTGAAAGAAACTGGCATCCTCATCGATAAACCAAAGCGTGAAAAGCCCAAAATAGTGCGTACACCCGAGAATATTGCTGCTGTGGCAGAAAGTGTGCGTGAAGCGCCATCAACATCAATTCACCGTCGCCATCAACATCAATTCACCGAAATACAGCTGCACACAATCGATAATGTGCTTAAAAATTGGACCGATCGTGTAGGCTACTGAATGCCCAGCCGAGGCAGCCATTTGAATGAAATTATTTGCCATTATTAACCGGAAGGATTGTACTTTCAAATAAAAAAAGAAATTTGAGAAAATATTCAGTAGTTTTTTTTTATAGCATTTTTATTTATTTGGCGGACCCGTTACCTAGTCTTAAAAAAAAACGTACCTATTCTTGAAAAATTACCAATTCTAAAAAAAATTTCATTCCTTAAAATAAAGCCTCTTCTTCAAAATATACCTTCTCTCAAAGAAAAATAAATTTTCTTACAAATTACTGTTTTTAAAAGTACCTCTTCTTACAAATTCCTTTTCTTAAAAGTATCTTTTCTTAAAAATAAAAAATAATTTTCTTTTCTTTTCTTGAGATAAGTAACCTCTCTCAAAATAAGTACCTTTCCTTCAAAAAACACCCGTTTCCTGGCACTTCGTTAAAAAGTACCTTTAGTTAAAAAAAGTAGTTCTTTGTAAAAAAAACTTCATACTCTTAAAGTTTTTCTTTACAGAAAGTACTTTTTCTTAAAAATAGTACCTTTTCTTAAAAAACCATTAACGTTTCATAAAAGAAGTACCTCTCTTTAAAAGTTACCTTTTTGGGAAAATATAATACATATTCTTACACAAAGGACCTAAAAATATACTTTTTTTTTTTAAATACATACATTCTATAAAAAAAATTTTTTCTTAAAAAACGTTTATCATTTTACAAGAAGTATCTTTTCTCAAAGAGCCGTCGTATTTTTCACCCGGCGCCTTAGGCGTGTTGGAACTAACTAGTACATAATAACGGGTGTCCGCTAAATAACTTTTTTTTTTGAAAATGCTATAAAAAAAAACTACTGAATATTTTCTCAAATTCCCTTTTTTATTTGAAAGTACAATCCTTCCGGTTAATAATGGAAAATAATTCCATTCAAATGGCTGCCTCGGCTGGCCATGTAGTAGCCTACACGATCGGTCCAATTTGTAAGCACATTATTGATTGTTTGCGGCTGTATTTCACCAATGGCTTCACGAATATTGTCCTTTAAAGCGTCAATTGTCTCTGGCTTGTCGACGTAACACTTATCTTTGAGGGCACCCCACAAATAATAGTTCAACGGTGTCAAATCGCAGCTCCGAGGTGGCCAAATGACATCAGCTCTGCGGCTGATAATGCCATCTTCAAAAACAGGGCGCAAAACATCGATTGCTGCTTCGGCTGTGTGGCACATAGCGCCGTCCTGTTGAAACCAAATGTTGCCAATATTCTCCTCTTCAATTTTTGTGAACAAAAATTCGTTCAACATGGCCCGATAACGATCGCCATTGACTGTAACGGCCACTCCTTGCTCATTTGCGAAGAAAAATGGCCCAATTATGCCTCTGGACCAAAATCCGCACCAAACAGTGGACTCGTTTTGGGTGCATCGGCTTTTCAATGTATGCGTGCGGGTTTTCTGTGCCCCAAATGCGACAATTTTGCTTGTTTACATACCCGCCAAGATCAAAATGAGCTTCATCTGAAAAGATGATTTTTTTTTGGCAAAATCGGCATCTTCTGTAAATCGTTCGCAGGCTCATTTTTCCCATATGTCCCAGCGTTGTTCAAGCATATACACAACCATATTCGTTCAGCGGAAGGATAAAACTAATTATCTGTCAAATCAGACATGAGCTAAGTATTACCATTCACGACATAAGCACTAGTTGAAAAAAAAAACGTTAAATGGCGGACCCTTTATATATAGCGTAAGGAACTTCGTTCCAACTGGGTGTCCCCTGAAACCTCATGTAATTTTTATAAATTTATCCATGCACGTGTCTCATTGGTAGCAAAATTCTGACCATTATTGACCCGAAACTCCAAAATCGGGTATTTTCTATGAAGTGAATGGACATTTTGACGAAAATTTATACAAAAACGCATGTTTGAAGGCGTGTATTTTTCAAAGATGTTAGAAATACCATAAATGATTCATTGGCTTATTCACCATTTTGCCAATGCTGTTTTGTGCTGTTTTCGTACGACCATTTCTCACTCGGATGCAACCAAAAAGCAGACAAAATGCTTTTTTATTCCGATTCTGTTGTTTGAATTTGAAAATCAAATGCAGGTAATAGAAAAGCATATCGCTTTTGATATCTTTTGACAATACAAAAAGCAAATGTTTTTTCAATACTTTTTGTTCCCAGGGCAGTTTTCACGACTGACGACGCCATCTAGAAAATGTCACTTGACTTTTAAATCCACCACATAAACTTCACCATCTAGGGGTTTTCTATCATCTTTGGTATCTTTTGAACCCCTTAACCGATTTTGGGGCTTCTGGTAAATAAATGGTCACCATTTTACTACACACAAGAATCGATCATGTAGACATTTAAGAAAACATTTGGTCGAAAAATTGCAAAAAGTAAAATAAGCCAAATCGTCTGTTCTTCAAAAAAATAGACTTATCATTGAAATCGACACCAAAGCTCCAAATATTGGTCGATCATCCTCCTCTTTGCCTTTTGTTAGGGTACTAAACCATCTCAAACTTTGAAATTTCGAATAAGTTGATTCGTTAATTTTTATGAGTTTTTTTATATAAACGCTAAAATAGCGAAATATTCAAAACTGCATGGGCGTTGCTCGACTTCAAAATTTTTGTTCCTTATTTTGCCTCATTTATGGCCAGTTTCACAGTTGAACATTCTCCATTTAAGTGTACTTTAAATTCCCTATGCTTGTCATTTAATATGAACATTTTCTGAGAGCTTTTACATTGAGCTTTTAAATGAAGAGTGTGAAAGTCGATCTTAGAATCCCAAACTACATCTCTTTCCGAGTGTGAAATTTTCAAATTCAGAAAAGTATATTTTCACTCCACCCTATTGTATAATAGTAAAACGATAAAAGCTTTTGCAACTTTCTAAAAGCTTGAAAGTCAAACACAAAACTTTTCAATATGGCGTCTACTTTATTGTCGAAAAATAGTTAGAATAGTTTTCCAAATAGTGAAACCTCTAAAGCTTAACTATCTGTTGTAAAAGCTCACGGATTAAGCTTTTCACAAAGTTTTTAAAAAGCAATAATTACTAAACTTCCGTAGAACAGATAAAGAGTCAAAATATCAATTCAAATCTGAGTTTTTACATCTTGTAATCATGAGCTACACAATCGTCATTTAAAAGCTCCGTTTAAAAGCTCACAGTTTAAAAGCTCATAAAAATGGAATTTCAATGGCAAACGTCATGCATTTAAATTTGATTTAAGTGGAAGATGAGCAACTGTGAAACTGAGCCCAAATAGTCTAACAATCGTTCACGTATTTGTATCTACAGTTTCAAGCTCTAATGAAACAATAGTCGTGTTGTGGTTACAAGTAAGCGATTATCGCTTGCTAAGTTGCAAAGAAAACGACTATTTAGCGAGAAGTAGTTTTATTCAAAAATATGAAAAACGGTAGAAAACGGTAAAAGATGTCAAAAAAAATGTGTTTAAACTTAGCGAAAATGATTCGCGCCGCTAAGATCTCGCTAAGTCTTCTCTAAGTGCTTCATACAAAACAAGCGATTATATAAGCAAGCGGTGTAACCAACGCTTAATAATATGATATAGTTGCTAAACAAATGTATTCTCAGTTTCAGAGTTAAACATTCTCCATTTAAATGCCCGATGTTTGTCATTTAAATGTAATTTAATATGAAAATTTTGTATGAGATAGAGCTTTTAAATGAATACTGTGAATCTGACCCTTAGTTGTTATCATTTCTCAAGCAAACAATCGATGGAGTCTCAATAGACAATTTAATTGGAAACGACCAAGTTCCAATCAAACACTGTTACTCTTCGGACACAGATATTGGATTCAAAAGCATATTTGGCCAGCCATGTTTTCATCCTTTGTTAGCATTTCACATCATTTACTAGCTGTCACTGACATGTTTACACAGTCAAATAACTTTACCTATTTCTGATAAATAACCTTCCCTCTCCTCACTCTTTACATACTTGCTCTGACTCTCTTTACCAGTTGCTGGCTGTCCGTCTATGAACCTGTCGTCTGGTGGCTAGTGGGACCCATCGCTGGCATGTCTGTGGTCAATCTTCTAATACTCTTCGTTTCGGTTAAGGCCGCCTTTACCCTCAAGGATCACGTTTTGGGTTTTGGCAATCTTCGTACACTCCTATGGCTTTCAGTGGTATCCCTGCCCCTGATGGGTGTAATGTGGGTTTTGGCTGTCTTGGCGGCCTCTGAGAATTCTCAACTCCTTAGCATGTTACTCTCTGGAGTAGTGGTGCTTCATGCCATATTCTGTATGGTCGGCTATTGCATCATCAATAAGAGGGTAAGAGAAAATCTCCAAAGGACCTTCCTAAGATGTATGGGTCGTAAGGTTCCCCTATTGGATTCTTCTATGGTGGTTAGTAATAGTTCGCACAATGTAAATGCCGGCAATACACGGCCCAATAACTTTCTCAATGCCAATGGATATGATACTCAACGACGAAACGTGGGTATAAGTGTGTCCAGTACCACCTCACGAAGTACGGCCAAGACTAGTTCCAGCCCCTACAGGTGAGTTAAGAGATTTTAGTTATTAAATTTTCAAAATTTCTGATAAATTTAAAGTATTTCTTCACCCAGCGATGGACAATTGCGCCAGACATCCACATCCACTTCTAACTATAACTCAGCTTCGGATGGTCCCAGTTTCTTGAGAGGTTTTGACTCTTCCACCACCAGTGGCCAGAGAGAAGGCAAATCACGCAGGCATCGTAAAGATTCTGATTCAGGCTCGGAGACCGATGGCCGTTCTTTAGAGTTGGCCTCTAGCCATTCAAGTGACGATGATGAGTCCAGAACCAATCGTTCGTCTACCACCGGAACTGCTACCAGCACCCATCGCAGTACAGCTGTGAGCATTACACCCTCTTATCTGCCCAATATAACGGAACATGTCCAGGCTACAACACCCCCCGAATTAAATGTGGTCCAAAGTCCTCAATTGTTTCCCAGTGTAAATAAACCTGTCTATGCGCCCAGGTGGTCCAGCCAGTTGCCTGATGCCTATTTGCAGGCACCTCCCAACATGGGTAGATGGTCCCAGGAAACGGGATCAGATAACGAGCACATACACCATGGCCAGAAAATGACAATATCCCCCAACCCTTTACCAAATCCTGATTTAACCGACACTTCGTATCTCCAGCAGCATCACAATAAAATCAATATGACTCCTTCGATATTGGAGAATCTACAAAATGCCCGTCCCGCAGAAAGTTACGACGGACTGGAACGGGAGAGCCTGTATGGCCGAAGAGCCGACAGCTATGTGCAATATGAAGCAATGCCTCCAAATATAACCAACTATAAACCTCCCAGTCATTATGGCAGCGAAAATGACTACAACGGCAGCAATGGCAATAACAGTAATGGAGGCGGCAGTGGCAGCGTAAATGGAGGAAGTGTCAATGGCAATGCCAACGGTGGCAGCCAGATCGTTAACCATATGCGTACCTTCCACACGGACAATGCTTATCTGAGTGACAGCATTTATGACAAGCAACGGACAATAGGTTCGCCCTATCTGAACAAGGATCGCATAACACCCGATATCTATGGATCGCGGGATAATCACTATAGTCTGAAGAAACATCAACCACCACCCATGTATGGAGCAGATTCAGTGCATTCTGTCCATTCCTTACTGCGTAATGATTATCATCATCAGCAGCAGCAACAACAGCAGCAGCTGCAGCATCAGCATAGAATACAACATGCGGATCATCATTCCGATCGTCTGTCGGACAATTCCGACAAAAATGGTTATCATTTCCCCTACACAGCCGAGGAGGACCATTCGGCGACGACGGCTCGCAAGCTTAGTCTGCAACATGGCCACTCGCCCTCACTGCATGGAGGATCCCAGCAGGTATTGAATGGCCATCACAACCATCATGGTGCTCCCGTGAATGACATTAATAATCCGGGAATGATGAGTCGACATACATTGAATGGTTCGTCGCGTCATAGTTCGAGAGCTTCATCGCCGCCTTCCTCGAGTATAGCGCCAATGCAGCCGTTGGCCCCACTGACCAGTATTACGGATACAGAGTGAGTTAAAGTTTTGGATTAGTTTTTTGTTTTTTTTCAAATCCTTTTAGTGTTTCGTTTTTGGCTTTCTCTTTCTGTTTAATTTCTCGTTTCATATTTTTAGCTTTGGTGTTCGTTTTATTTTTTTTGGTTGTAGTGGAGTTCTGTGACATGTTTACATATTTTTTACTTTTGCGGTGTCAGATTTATTTGGTGGAAAGTAAAGCGAGAGGCGTAGCGATTGATAGTCGACAACTTGTAACACTCACTAAAGCCTCTTCATTAAAATGTTTAACCCATTCGGGACTACTAGGATAATAAGTCTAATTAACATTTGTATTGCATGTTAAAATCACTCTTTGGAATTCTATGTCCCATGGTAAATGCTCATTGGGATTTTTGGACCTCGTATAAAAACGTAATCTTATAGCCTTTCTTCATGTTGGATCGATCAGAATATGGAACAAACCAATCTTTGAAAATTATTCCAGATATAATATTTAAAAAAATATCACACATGGGCACGGTCAATTGAAAAATTATCTAGGACCCATTCGATTCAAAGATTCGCTGAGGTTTCCGGCGCCCTTTTTTTTAGGGATAAATCCAATCAGCTTTTATGCGAGCACCCTTTGTAGGGAAATGTACGACAAAAGGTATTTTGCAATAAATGCTTGTAAATCTTTCGAGTTCTTTATCACAGGTAAATTTAAACTGATTTTGGTTGTCACAACCGCATTGGAGGTTGCCACAACCGCATTAGTGGTTATCACAACCACATTAGAGGTTATCACAATCACATTAGATATTATCACAACCGCATTAGAGATTGACACAATATATTAGAGCTTGCTTCAACCGTATTTCTGTTGTTGGGACTAAAGTCAGTCGTCACAACCTCAATTTGGTTGTGGCAACTGAAATTCATACAAAATTTATGCGACCTATTTCAGGCAATTAGTTCTGTGAGGGTACAAATGTCCGAAAAACTTTCTGCGACTTTGAAAAAGGACGCAGTCCTTCAAGCAAACAACGTTTGTGCAAACAACGTCATGACAACGTTTGTAGTGAAAATATTTTATATTCATATTGTTACTAGAAACGTTGAACGCTTGAAATGCAAATAGTTTTCGGGATATTTTTGCATATTGGCATCGGCGAGGTTTCCGCTAGCTCTTGGCCTAGCGATCTTCACTACATCTGTTTGTTTTGTTGTTTTCTTATTTGCCGTTATGTTATGGATTTGCCTACCCCTGGTCTAGTGTATGAGATTTGAGGTCAACCGAACCAAGCCCCCCAATAGTACCGCAAGAACTTGGCCGACGGTCTACCTTTTGAGCGCCCATGTATCAGTGAAACACCACTAAGATACAGTCAGATCTCCCGACTACAAATTATCATATGGATGATACGCATGACACCCCGGATGTGGGGTTGCGTTAGGTTTGAGTGACTGTGAGTTTCTCCCAAGGAAGCTTACCCAAGTACCAGTTATGCCGTTTTGAATAGCCACGTTACCTTGAATGGAGAATAGAAAAAAAGAAGAAAATGTGTCAGTAATAGATTGAAGTTACCCGCATTTCAAAATTACCCACATTTCATAATACCCCCAGTTCCTGTATTCCATCCATAAAGCCCGTTCCCAAAGTTGTCCTCCTCATATTTATCAAATCTGGGGACTGGAGGAGATAGTGTTTAGCGGTTTCCTCTATAAGCTCGTCGTAACTACAATAGTAACGTCTAAGTTGTATTCCAATGTTAGCAGCACATATGCCAGTTATCTAGCGACTGGTTATGACAGCTGTCATTCTGCCTATTGTAATCTTGTTTAGAGTCATCAGGAACTCGACTATTGTACCGTCTTATGTTGCCAAATAACTCGTGATATGTGAGAGGTAGAGAGTTCTCTCCAGTTTTTATCTGCCTCGTGGTAGACGTGGTGATCAATCGCGGTACCCTTTACTCGTAGAACCCGTATCGATCTATTGTCCTCTGAGGATAGAGCACTTATCATCGATTGACTGTCTGAGAGGGTTTTCACACTCTTTCCTACTATAGCGTGATTTCGAAACTGATGATGGTCCTCCGATATAGCGACTAGATAAGCTTGGAAGCCAGATTGGGGGAGTTAGTTTTGAGTAGAATGACGTCTGTGATACAAAGCCGCCCCTAGCATGAGGACCAGGCGCTGACCCAGTAGTCACCCAATGTGGGCAGACGCTTGTGTATTTAATTTGAACATAGAGCGACCCAGGCGTCACTATCCTGATTGCACCGCTCTCGGGAGTGTCCCCTGTGGTAAATTACATAATAAATGACTGCGTCCTTCTGTCATGTCACAGAAAGTTTTTTGGGCATTTGTACACGCAAACAATTCTTCTAATATGGTTGTGACAACCTCTAATGTGGTTCTGACAACCTCTAATGTGATTGTGGCAACCTCTAAAGTAGTTGTAACAACATCAAATACGGATTTCGCAACATCGGTTGTGACAATATCTAATGCGGTTACGCCAACCTTTTATTCGATTCTTATGACATCTAATGGGGTTGTGACAAACTCTAATGCAGTTGTGACAACCTCTAATGTGGTTGTGATAACCTACAACGTGACTGTGACAACCTCTAATGTGGTTGCGACAACCTCTTATGTTGTAGCTACAACATATAACGCGAATGTCGAAACATCGGTTGTGACAACATCAACAGTGGTTGTGCCAACCTCTTATTCGAATGATATAACATCTAATATGGTTGTGACAATCTCTAACTGCAGTTACGGTGAATTCGATTTCTTTCTACGGGTATACTCTTTTATTGTACGCCCTCAGATACTGCCCCTTTTGGTTGGAGACTGCTCATTAGTCGCCGCTTTCCTACATATTTCCCATCCCGCTATCCGCCAACTACTCACCTACGAGATAGCCTGAGTGTGGCCGTAGTTATCTGCCATAGACATCCACTGTTTGTTTATAACTTCTACATGGGGAACAGACGCCGACCGAATAGCCACCCAATGTTGGCAGACGCGTCTTTATTTAATTTGAACACAGAACGATCCAGGAGTCACTGTCTTAATTTCACCCCTCTTGGGAGTGTCCCCTTTGATAGGGTACATAATAAATGACTGCGTCCTTTTGCCATGTGGCAGAAAGTTTTTCTGGAATTTGTACAGTCACATAACTTATTTTTTGCAATAGGTCGCACCAATTGCAAATGCGGTTGTTGCCACCGAACCAAATTGAGTTTGCCTCGACTGACTTTAGTCCCAACAACAGAAAAGCGGTTGTAGCAACCTCTAGTAAATTGTGACAACCTGTAATTCGGTTGTGATAACATCTAATGCGGTTCTGACAACCTATAATGCAGTTGTGACTACCTCTAATGTGGTTGTGACAACCTCTAATATTGTTGTGATATCCTGTAATATTGTTGTGACACCCTCTAATATTGTTGCGACAACCTCTCATGTGGTTGTGACAACCTGTAATATTATTGTGACAACCTCTAATTGTGACAACCTATAATGTGGTTGTCACAACATCTAATGCGGATGTGGCAACACCGGTTGTGGCAACATCTAATGCGGTTGCGCCAACCTCTTAATCGATTGTTATGACATCTAATGCGGTTGTGATAACCTATAATGCGGTTGTGGCAACATCTAATGCAGTTGTGACAACATCTAATGCGGTTGTAGCAACACCTAATGCGGTTGTGGCAACCTATAACACGTTTGTGGCAAACTCCAATGCAGTTGTGACAACATCTAATGTGGTTGTGACAACCTCTAATATGGTTATTTTAAGCCGGTTATGGCTATTGTCTTGAACCACTACTTCGACAACCAACAAACATCATGTGGTGGTATATAAATCGAGATTGAATGTAGGACGTCGCCGAAGTAACGATATTCTTAAAATTTAATTATTTTTCTTCAGATCTGTTTTTAAAATATATTCCAACCGTTTTGGGACAGTGCCCTCTATATTCAATTTAATTCAAGCTATATTTTTAGAGCTTTACCGACTAAAGGTCAGAGACGACCCCAAATTTTTAATAATACAGAATAATTTAACGGCCTTAGGGGGACCTCAATTGGGGGGAAGCTCTCCTGAATCCCTTCATGGGATGTTATGGGAGGGGGACCTAAAGAAAGCTGCTAATTAACTAAATGTCACACTTTAACTGTTTTTCACTCATATCATTCTAGTTTGGTATGACTTGTAACTTTGTAAAATATCCTTGTGACGTCCTTCGCTTTACTTTTTTACTCTCCCAAAAAAAGAAGAGAAAACATAATCTTCACCCAACTAATTACTTTTAATTAAAAACTATATTACAATGTTTCTTCTCTTGGTGTCTACTATAAGCAGAGTTTTATTACTTTATCGACTTTTATGTTTTGTTCTACACTTTCGCTGTGTTTACACAAGTTTGTTTTGAGTTGTTTGTTTTTATGTTGGTTTTTTTTCTCTTCTTTTTCTTCATTTTTCATCTGACCGTTATAAAATCGAAAATTACTACTCCTTTTCGTTTGAAAACCATAAACAAAATGAAAATCTAATTTAAAGCAAAAACACCAAAAAAAAACGTCTATTCATTTCTCGTTTTTCCCTTCTCTATTTTTCACTCCTTTACCTAAATACCTACATACTCAACACATTCACATTTGGCCTTTCATTGTATGTCTGTTATTTGTGTGTGTGTGTGGCGGTTTATTTTTATGGGAAACTATAAAAAATATCCTTTCATACAAACGCACCGAAAAAAAATCATCAATCCTGTAACAAAATGTAATGAAAATAACATCAACAAACACCAACAAAACATTGCATATCGACCGACTACCATCCCAAAATGATGAACAAAACAACCAACTACCGACAAACCATCAACATCCTGCATCCTGGTTCCCGTTTTCCTGCTTTCCACGTCATTAAATTCTTACACTTATATCCTTGTATTTCAACACACACACACATAATGTGCACACATACATATCTACACATATACATTGCAAAACAAACAATATTGTTTATCCTGTAAACGGAATATCCGTTCCTACATACTACTACATCCTACTACATGCACTCCTGGCCTACACTGCTATCTATGCTAACGCATTTTGGCCCATTGTACAATAAAACCAAACAAACTTGTACGAATTCAAAAAAAAAATTGCTATATTTTTCACGTCCGTTTCCCCATTTTGCTTACAAAACAATCTTTCGTTGTATTGTTCTTCCTTCTCATCCCTTCGATGGCAACCAACAATTGCTTTGGACTTTATTTTGCTTTCTGTGAGATTTTGTTTCCCCTATGTATGTGTGTCTTCCTTGTGGACCTTTATTCAAACTTCCCTCTTCATTTAACCTTTTCCTTTTTGGTTTCTTTTTCTTTATACCTGTTTTATTGCAATTGTGGATTTATCCTACATTAGTTCTTGGTCCTGGGAGCGTTTAAAGAAAATCTAATCATAAAACTTGTATTGTTTTTCATCTTCTGCTTTCCATCTCCCAACATTCTTCTACGATACTCGTAACATACAACACATTGTCTGCTTTTACTCAACCTCAAACTAAAACAAAACCTTCCAACACTAAATGTGTGTGTGCGTGTGTATTGTATTGTATGTATGAGTGTGTGTATGTGTGTGTGTTACATCGCTAACTTGAAATGCTTTATTTGCTCACCAACAAATACACATGCAAACACGTCAATTACTTTAATGCTTTGTACTAACACAAAACTAATACACATTCACGCGTTAAACCGGAAATGAAAAACTAACACAAACACACACAATAAAACCAACTACAACAACACGACTATTATCCTAAAACACAACAACTACAACCACAATTTGATGGCAATGAAAACAACAATGTCGACAATAAACCCGCAAATTGTCCCCTTCAACACTTGAACCAATACACACACATACCCACTCAATGTCCTGTGAACCGGTTGAATAATGAATGGCCTCTTCTCACTATCATGGAACAACATCAACAACAATATTAACAACGATATATCTGTATAACAACAACTACAACAAAATGTCAACATTTAACATCAACTTCAACATCAACAACAACAACAACTACAACAAACAATGGCAAATAAATTGCTGCAACAATTGTCACTAATTTACTTAAATCAATTGCTACATCAACAAAAATACACATACAACTAACGCTATTATTCAACTCATAAACAACCATGGATATCATGACAACTCTCACTTAAACCAATACCACTACTTTAACAACCAATACTACTGAAACTCCCACTACTACTGAAACTCCCACTACTACTAAAACCCCCACTACTACTAAAACTGTCACCACTACGGCTACTACTTCTACAATGTCCACAACAACTGTTGCTACTACTACAATTACTACTACTACTACTACTACTGCTACTACTACTGCTACAATACCCCTAACGCCATCTAAATCTACAACTACATCTACCATTACATCGTATCTTCTTTTGCACTCATCCTTTCTCTCCTTCAACTACAACTCTCTATCATTATACTGTCGTATATTTGCGCTGGGACATCAACAATCAACTTTAACATTTATTTACTCTACAACTAACACAAAACAACTCAATACATACATAAAATATGTACATACCTAACTCTGTATTGTGCATATATGTACACAATATACATAAATTGACTTATATACTTGGGTTATACATATGTATGCAGATCAGAGGTAAACCACAAATTCATTTAACTTTTATAATCAAATAAACTGATATCATTTATTTATACTCTATTGTTTATAATTAAACCTAACACCCTGTCATCACTACAAGTAAAATATATAATATTTAAAAATAGGGGTATTCACGAAAGTTGAGGAAATAAAATATGGGATCTAAATATTTATAAAAAAAAAGTATTTTCTATTTTTTCCTAATTGAAAGGGCCAGAAGTGAATTTTTTATTCAAACAGAGTTCACAACTTTAAAGGATTTTCTAGTGTATTTGTGTGAGTAGCAGAAGTTATTTTTTTAGCTTGTTAGATAAAAATATATCTCAAAATTTCTCAAATTAAAGAAGTAATAATATAGATGGGATATTTACGTTGCAATTTAACTTTACACTTTTTCACTCAAAATTTTTCAAAAGTCTATTGCATCCGTTTGCTTCTAACCCCCTCAATTTTCTTAATCTGTATTGTATAATATTGACTATTGAGTATTGAGTTTCAACATCTGCAAAAATCCCTGATTGAAATATATTTAATTGTAAATTTAACTACTGGTTTATATGAGTGAGAAAATTTATCGATAAATAATCGGAATGTGCACATATTATATATAACTAGCGGACCCGGCAGACTTCGTCCAGACATCACGTGTTAAACAGTAATATCAAAAATATATAAAATAACCCACATTTGGGTATTTAACGGATACGCAAAAGGTGTCCCAACCTATACCGATTTCTTGATAATGCTATCTTCCAAACCGTTGGCGGATATTAAAATTTTCTCCATCCAAACTTTCGGCAAATTTTCCAACTCTTCCTGATGGCTATTGTTATTTTCTTGAGGATCGGTACATAAGGCCGGATCAATAAGCAAAATTTTTTTTTGTTTTTCATAAATTTATTCATAACTGCAAAACTGTTGATTATGTAAAGAAATAGTATATCAATAGATAAAGGAATTGTAATTCTTAATTATGTCAAACAAAAGACCCCCTCCTAAAAATCCCTGAATTCATCCAATCATTTTTGAAGTGAAGATAATTTATGAGCAAAATTTTTTTCGAAATGAACGTGGCTTTTAAGCTTTTCCAATATGAAGTGGCTTCACCTTTTTTTGTTCCAGAAGCATTTGTTGCACAAAGAAGAGCAGTTATCATTTTCTTTGATAGTTTTCTGCCTGGAGCTGTTACTTCTACAGCATGAATATATGCCTTATCGGGTAACATCTTCCAATATCAACCAGTTACATCAGCATTAAATACTGTGTCATACGTCAAGCCCTCGTTTAGTATAATTTGGTTTAGCTTTCTCGTAAAGGGTTCTACCAAATAATCTCTCGATGATAATTTTGTACCAGATTCGCTTAAAAGTCTTATGCCTAACCTTTTTTTTTTAAATCTGGCCAACCAACCATCACTAGCACTAAACCCACCAGCATAGATCTTTGTTGGATTTATTAGACAAACGGATTTTTTTTGTACCATTCGTTATACTGAGTATAAAAATTGAAAAACGTTCGTTATATAAGGTAGTCAATGTAAAAATTTAGCCCATTCGTTATATCCCGAATTCGTTAAACTGAGTATTTGTTATACCGGGCGTTGTCTGTATTTCTCTTCAATTTTTTTATTTAAAACCAAAAAATTTCAATTTTTTATCATCAGATGGCCAGGTTCTCACCAGAGATCCTGTAATTTTTTCACTATTCAGACAGCATTTCATATCCTTACATTTAATCTATTTAGATCTTTTTTTTTCATAATAGAGCCCCTAATTGGGCAGATGAGTTAATAATGTCGCCAGCCCTATAAATATTCGCCTTTTTCCTCGATAATACAAATATTTCTCAGAGCCTCTTATTGTATATGTCGTCATATGAATATCTCAATTTTAAAGTGAATACCCCTATTGTGACCTCTCATTCATTTTGTACAGAGTAACTACATTGTCCTTTGTATCTAACTTACCATAAATTTTCTTTGCCATGCATATAACCTTATCTCCATTTCATTTCATACTAACATTTTTCATTTCTTCAAGTATCCTTTGGTATTTATGTATATAATTCAAACCCTTTCAATTCAATATTTAATTTATTTAATTGAACTCAACACACAACAGTCATGGGACACTTGAGTAAAATCTATATTTATTTAAATATAAATTTTGTTTTTTTTTCATCCTTTGTAAATGAATTCTGACAATTTTGTTTTCATTTCAAATAAAACGAATTTAAAAAGATTATAAAAAAAAATATTTTCAACAAGTTTTTAATAAATTAAATATTTCAAAGAAGATGTAAAGGAAGCGAATATTTGAAATAAAGAAAATCAATGCAAACACAGCAGAAGTAATTAAAAAACTTAAGTGAAAATGAAATTGTATCAATGTAAATGGATTTAAATCTTTTGAAGTATTTTTAAATCTTTATGGTTGATTTTTAATAAAAGTATTAAAAAAATTAATTTGTGTTAAAAAAATGACTTGAAAATGTTTAAACTGTTGCATTTTTATTTAAAATTCTCTTTAGTTTAAATTTTTTAGTTGAAGTTTGAAATGTTTTTCAATTAGTTTTCAATCATATTCACTTTAATGTTTTCAGTAAATTATTTATTTCACCTGCATTTTCACACACTCACCGAAGTAGTTTTCTGTGTTGATTTTATATACAATGTGATTTTATTTTCAGTTTTTTTTTAACAATTAATTGCTATAGTTTGTTTAAACAACTGTCAAATTAAAGCTAAAAAGAACTAAAGTTTATTAAACTACTAGGTATGAAAACGATGTAAACAACAAATTATAGAAAAAATGCAATTTCAATGCGGAGTTTACAGGCATAGCCAACAATCGCGGGTCTGCATAAAAAAAATGCTATCACTGCTTAACACACATTTCACAAGTTGTATGTTTCCGTACCCAAAATCCGGCTCGAAAGTCCTAATTGGTAGGCAACGCTCTCGCTCGTGAGTAACTTCAATATTTTAACTTTAAACGCACGCGCTCTTGACAAACTTCCAAAAATGAGCAGTAAACCGACACGTGATTGGATTCGATACTTTGATAACTCTATTCGCTCCTGACCTCGTGCGAATCCTTTGTGTAAAAACTCACTTCTCGCACTCGTCCTAAAACCCGTATATTGCAAAGGTATGATATGATTTCTTTAAAACCCAATACACTAATTGTTAAGGAAATTAAAATGTTTTTAATTTAATAAGAAGTAAAATCAATACAACTAAGTTCTGAATAAAACGTCATTCAAATGACTTCCACGTCTTCGTTTGCAGGAACGAATTCGATGAACACAATTTTCGAGAACATTTCCCACTAAATCAAGTCGCACGTCATGAGTAGCACGTTCAATATTCTCTTGTAAAGCTTGAAGAGAGTCTGGTTTATTGCCAAAGACCAATCACTTCAAATAACCCCACAAGAAAGTCTAATGGTGTTAAATCACAACTTCTTGGAGGCCATTCATTGTCACAATTTCTTGAAATCGAATCGAATCTGCTAATCGAATCTCAAAACTTTTCTCGCAATAATTCGGTTGTTGCATGTTCTGTGCGGCACGTAACCCCATCTTGTTGGGACCAGATGTTGTCAAGATCAACTTCTTCCAATTTAGGCCATAAAAATTTGGATATCATCGATCTATACCGCCCTCAATTGACAGTAACGGTGTTACCAGCTTCACTTCGAAAGAAGTACGGTCGGATGATTCCACCAGACGAAAAACCACACCCAACTGTCAATTTAGGTTAATGTAATGGTTCTGCATGAACTATTTTTGGATTTTCTTCGCACCATAATCGACAGTTTTGCTTTTAGATGAAAATTAGCCTCATCGGAGAAGATGATTTTCTTAAACTCATCATTATCGTTTTCAAGTTGTTCCAAGACAAAATCAGCAAAATTCATGACGTTTACTGTAGCCCAATTGCCTCAGTTCTTGAGTGATAACAATTTTATACGGATTCAAGCCCCAAATCCTTTCTCAAAAACTGCCAGGTTGTGGTTTGAGACAGTCCCTGTTGTTGACAACGTCTTGAGTCGATAAATTGCGGTCATCAGCAAAACTTAGCTGAACGGCTGCAACATTTTCAGTATTTCGAGCGGTTCTTTGTCTTATTGACACTTGAACATTACGTAAAGAAAGTGTACGCTCGTAATTTGCAACAACTGGACGAATAGGGAGCACAGGTGGACGATTATTACGACCATGAAATGGCAAAAGCGCGCGAAAAGTTGCAATTGGAAAACGATTATTTTGATAAAAAAAAACTGAATAATCTGTAAACGTTGTTCATGATGAAAACTGTAAACATTACAGAATCCAGTGAAAAAAAATTATAGATCTTGACATACTACAAATGGTCGAAACGTCACTTAGAAATCATATCACTCAAGTTGGAAACCGCTTTACAACAAATATACCCAAAGTAACATAAAGTGTACTTAATTGTACATAAAGTGTACCAAATAATCCAAAGATTTGCCAAATGCTACAAAAACACAGAAAACACGGCGGCCCTCTTTTCAAACTAACTAGCACCCGAATTGAGGCACCCCAATTTGTCGTAACCAAATTTGGAGGTTGTCTCAGATGAATTAGTGGTTGTCACAGCGGAATTAGACGTGGTTGTTATCAAAACCGAATTCAAATAAAGTCACTAGTAAATTTTGAAATTGTTGTCTATGCTATTTTTTGATGATTTATTTCCCTGTATTCTCGTAAATAATTAAAATCTGAGGAAATGATTCATACGGCTTAATCTTTAGAGTAACATAATCATTTTGCAATCACCTCCGACTTCACTTCTTTAAAAGTCCGACCAATTCACCGCACCAATTCTGTCTGTCGATTTGGATCGTAAATCTTCCTATGAAATGACGATGGCAAGCGACCGGCCTTGAAAAACTGAACTGTTGACACTCTTGCACGTCGATAAATGTAGAAGCTTTAATGCAGAATCAATAATTACAATAGTTTTACTTACCTGTTCTAATAACAACACAAGAAATCCTTGGAAATTCAACCCCCCCCCCCTCCAACCCTTTATCAACCATTTCACAACCTCATGAGGTCAGAGCCCGCTTGATTTAATGTGGTTCTCGACGTGAAGTCCTTAACCACAGGTGAGGTGAACATGTTTGATACGACTATTAGCGCCGCCCGTAAGATATCCGTGCTACCCCGCATTGAGGCGCAGCCAAGAGAACCTCATGAGGTCAGACGTCGTACACATATTAATTAAACAAACAAATTAAACAAATGCCAACATATTCCTCCATGGCCGTCGGTGGTGCAATGGTTAGTGTGCGCGGCTCTTGTACATGAGATACTGGGTTCGAACCCGGCTCTGACCACCTTCAAATTTTCTTTCGGCGGCGGTCACCTCGCATAGTGACGGCGACACTATCGAGTATCTAGCCATGAAAAAGCTTCTCAAATTACCGTTCGGAATCGGTGTAAAACTGTAGGTCCCAATCAGTGAGTGAAAACTGGAAAGCGCGCAGCTCAGTGATTGTGAGAAGTTCTCCCCAGTCCCTTCATGGGATGTAATGGGAAAACAGTTTAGTTTAGTTTAGCTATGTCAGAATATAGATGATACAGTTCTTGGTTCCAACGTGGGTGATACTCGCCGTTTTCTTTAACAGGACCATATATTTTACGGAGAATTTTTCTCTCGAAAACTCCCAGGTGTTTTTCATCCGCTTGCGATATGACCCAAGTTTCGGAGCCATATATCACGCCAGGTAAAATGAGAGTATGGTATAGCTGGACTTTTGTCTGTCGAGAGAGGGGTTTGTCCCCAAACTGCTTGCTGAGCCCAAAATAGTATGTATTTGCAAGCAAAATTCTCCTATTTATCTCCAGGCTGACGTTATTGTCTTTGTCCACGGCGGATCCAAGGTAGATAAATGCATCTACCACTTCAAAATTAAATCGGTTGTCAACATTCAAGTGCGAACCAAGTCGACAGGTTTCTCTGGTCGTTGACACCATCAATTTTGTCTTGCCCTCATTAACAGCAAGACCCACCTTCGCTGATTGTCCTTTCGATTCTTGAAAATACTCCAGTAACCTCTCGCAAATTTCGCCCAATGATGTCTATGTCGTCAGCATACGTTAGCAACATATGGCATTTCGTGTTAATGGTCTTGTTCATATTTACTGCAGCTTTTCTCATTATTATATCCATTGAGATGTTGCAGAGATTGCACGAAAGTGTGTTGCCTTGTCTCAGTCCTCGCTTGGTAAAGAATGGTTCAGTGAGGTCTTTCGCCACTTTCACTGCTGATTTGGTGTTGGCCAGCGTCATTCTACAGAGGCGGATCAGTTTTGTCGGAATCTCAAGTTCAGATATAGCTTCGTACAATTTTCCTCGTACAGGGCTATCGAAAGCAGCTTTGTAATCGACAAGGAGATGGTATGTATTGATTTGATTTTCGTGAGTCTTCCAGGATTTGGCGTTGCGTGAATATTTGGTCAGTCGTGGATCTGGCCGGTCTAAAACCACACTGTTAAAGTCCAAACAGGTTCTCAACAATTGGCTTTAGCCTTTTACATAATAAGCTCGACAAGACCTTATACGCGATGGATAAAAAACTGATACCGCGATAGTTGGAACAGACACACGGATCACCCTAATTGAATACAGGACATAATACACTGAGACCCCAATCGTCAGGCATAGATTCCCCCAACCTAAGGGCGAGTTTCACACTCGTCATTTGAAAGCTCACAGAAATTTTTCATATTAAATGACACGCATCGGGCATTTAAAGTGCATTTAAATGGAGAATTGTCAACTGTGAAACTGGCCATAAACTCTATATATATTTTCATGCATGTGGGCTAGCAGTCCTACCCTTTCTTTTCTATGATTTTGGTTGCAACAACGGAATTTCGAATTAATTCGGTTGCAACTCTTAAGTTTGATAACAATTCGGTCGCAAGAACCGCATTTGGCGTGACGTCGGTTGCAACGATCGAACTTGAGGTTAATTCGGATGCTGTAATCGAAGTTCTTATGAATTATGTTGGTACAAGATTAAGAAGTTCAGCGGGTAGCCCATCCGCACCAGCGGCTTTATTATTCTTAAGCCGGGAGATTGTCGTTCTAATCTCGCTTTGGTTGTGGTGAGTACAATCTACACTGCCGTCGACACTCATTACTCCCTGATTAGCAGTGAAAGGATCTGAGTGGAGAGAGTGGTGAAAAGTTGACTCTCCACATTGTAAGCACACATTGCTTATCAGTCATCAGATTCGCATTCTCTTCCTTGCAGGAGGGCAGCCCATTATTCGACCCGTTACGCGATCTTCTTAGCGTCTGAGAAAATTTTGGCGATTCATTATCCATCCTGCACAATTCGGTCCAATCACACTCCCTCTGCTGCCACTGGCGCGACATTAAGTTGAAGTAATCGAATTGAAAGTGAATTCGGTTGTACCAACAGCATTTATGAGAACTTCGATTACAGCTAACGAACTAACGCCAAGTTCGATCGTTGTAATTTCATTTAAGGCTGTAAGCGATCATGTTTTCTCCGGTTAGTGAAAACCCGTTGTAACCGTCGTAAGGCCAAATGCGGTTTTTGCTACCGAATTGTTATCAAACTTAATAGTTACAACCGAATTAATTCCAAATTTAGTTGTTGCAACCAAAGTTATAGAAAAATGTAGTTGCCAGGATGAATATAATTAAAGATTCAGTTATCATAACCGAAACAATTACACTGTGATAATTTTTGGAAAAAAAATCGTAGACAAGGCCCAAGAGGGCGATTTTACCTTAATTCGGGTACGATGAATCGAACTACATCATTAGGTTTTTGAGTTACAATTACGGTTTCATACAAAGCCATTTTTTTTCTGTTGAATAATAGAGTGGATTTTTCTGTTTTGTTTTTCCATTTTGGCTCACTTTGACAGCCACTAACTTCTACTTGGTTGGTTGTACCGGTAAACTTTCTTTCACGAAGTTGTTCCGAACATTTTGGGCTTCAACCTTTGAGAACAAAGCTTACCAGTACAACCACGATTTTGGGGGTATTTGATTCAGAACATTGACAGAAAAGAATTTTTCCGGCTTTCTTTGAGTTTTCCGTTCAAAAATTGCCATTAAACAGATTCTTTACACAAATAAGAGAAATCCTATCACCGTATAACTATATTGTTTTACTCATCTTCGTTTTAAATATCGAATTAGACATAATTATCATTTTCACATGATTTTACTTTTCTCTACACTGGAAAAAATGTCTGGATAAAAACATTTTGTTTAATTGGGTTTGAACCAAAGAAAACAGAAAAAATTACAAAAAGAAGTACAGTGACTGAAAAGAACACTCTCGTCTAGTTCTTTACGGGCTATGAAGAAAACAGGACAACGAACAAAAAAAGTTCGAGTACTGTTGAAAAGAGTACGTCTGTCATGCCTTTATATATTTTGTATGGTACCGTAATTGTAACTCAAAAAACTAATGATGCAGTTCGATTTCTCGCATCCGAATTAGGGTAAAACCGGCCTCTCCGGCCTTGGCTGATTTCTCGACTTCCACACTGTTATGAATTGAGGTTGCTTCAACTGACTATCTATCAGTTGTGGGGACTAAACTTCGGTGGCAACAACCGAATTTACACTTGCTACAACCTCTTTTCAAACAACTTGTTCGCTGAGTGTACCAAAAATGTTAACATAGTTGAAGAGAATACCTACATTCTGCATTTGTAAAAATGTTACAGTACCTCTGCTTAATAGCCTTTTAAGTCTCAGAAGCGGTACATGAGCTGATTTTTTTTAGCTTTAAATTATCATTTATTGCCCATAGTAATTATGCAAATATCAGTTCTTTCTAGGTTTATCTTCTCTCTAGCATCCAAGGATAATTCTAGAGTTACAATTTTCTTATTTGACAATTTAAATGTCCACGGCCAGCCCATTTACTTCATTACAATTTAAGTGAACCAAAAAAAAATACCATATTTTTGGACTTTTTTTATAAATTGCTTTAAAAAAAGTTCTTTAGTTAAGAAACCACTATTTTCATGACTTTTTTTGATATCTCAAGATGTGTAGCTTCCATTTCCATTTTAAAATTCTGCAATCGGTTACAAATTGCAAAAGATACAGGCTGCTGAATATGGAATTTTTAGTGCCTTTAAATAAGTGAAACGGAGTGTATCTCGACTCACAGGTATCGTATGTGAAAAGTAATGGCACCAATGAAATTGTAAGACGATTTCCTTTCATTTGAGTACTAACAGTTACCTGTAAGTTCAGGGGCCCGTTTTTCGCTTTATTTGGGCCTTTTCCCCCTTTCCCCCTTTCGGACAACTTGTTCCCGACTCAGGAGCTAAAGTGAAACAGCATATTCAGTTTTTTCAAGTGATTTTTTTGGGCCTAGGGGCAATTTCCCCCTTTCGGACAACTTGTTCACGACTCAGCAGCTAAAGTCAAACAAAACTGCATATTCAGTTTTTTCAAGCGATTTTTTTGGGCCTTAGGGGCAATTTCCCCCTTTCGGACAACTTGTTCACGACTCAGCAGCTAAAGTCAAACAAAACTGCATATTCTTAATCATTCATAAATCGTATTTCTAAATCTAGGATTAATATTTTTTATTTTTTTTTTATTATAAGTGGCTTCAAAACTTTAATTTTTCAAGCGATTTTTTTGGGCCTTAGGGACAATTTCCGCCTTTCTGTGAACAATTCAAAATAGGATGCTATTTTTGGATTTTTTTCCAGCGCGTATCCCCAAGGTGGTAAAATTATGCTTAACCCCTTTTATCGATAACACGGAAATTTAAAGAAATATCTTGCCTCTCCCATTTATAACCTCTTTTCCCTCATTTTGTTTTCGCTCCCAATCATTTTGTTATTTTGCACAATTTATAATTCATTTGCCAAATCCCTGGCAAGTGGTATTAAGTGTTTTGTGCAATGCGGTTTATTTATGATTTTCGATTAAGTTTTGCTTTTGTATCCTGTTGTTAGCAAATTTGTCCTGTAATTGATTTTCAATTATAATATTTCGTACAACATATACAACAACATCATAATCATAACAATATGATGTATGGATGTAATGTAAACATGTTGTTGGGTGACAGACACATGAGAGGCTGTCGTACAACAAGTAGTAAAATTTGTTGTTTGCAATCATAAAACAAATAAAAACTAATTGATTTTTTTTTATCGAATGTGTTAAATTTATGAACTTTTGTGTTTTTAATATCCAACACCAACACCCCATCAATTACACACCCACACGCACACAAAGTTCATTTTACTTCCTGAGTTCAGTTTCAGAGTTGTTGTTTCTTTTGTATCCTTTAGTTTTTGTAAATATGTTTTTGCTTTTGTTTATGTTTATGTTTCTGCAATAAAGTTAGTACAATTTCCCGCAGTCATACAGGGTAAAACCACATACATAATACACTGATGTACAACACAGTTAGACAGGCACAAAAACTATTCAGCAAACACAAGTCAATAAATACACAATACACACACATATACTTATATATATATATATACTTATATACATATACATATTTACTTTAACAAACAGTAACAATATCATGGAACATAAAATGAACTTTAACAAACATAAAAAACTACAATTTTTCTACACAGTTGGAGGACATATTATGGCTACACCAACAGCAACGGCGTCTATATCCTTGGTCCTTAACAGTCTGGTAGTTTACAAGTTTAAGTTTACATACAACATATACATACTTAACTTCTCCCCTCTCCGCCACCAACCAACCCCCTGTGAACCATTTATCACATATATAGAGCTACACACACACAAACCAATACACTTTAACTCATTCATTTTCCATAGAACACTAATACACCAACACACACACATGCTCACACTTTAAATCTACATCGTATTGATACCCTTTCCTTTTCAACCAATACCAATACAAATTCGTTTACCATCTGGAACCATAAGAAACCTAAGACACACTGCCAGTTAAACTTAGGATATCAATCGTTTTTTCCTCCTTAGACCAATTTTGAAATTGAGTTACGAACATATGGCTGTAGTTTGAAAATAGTTGATCAAATTTATTAGTTTTTGTGAAACCCTTTTGAAATAAATTGTCAAGATGTTACCCCATATGTAGACTGTAGTATAGTTATAATTATTGTATGATAAAAATATTAACAAGAAAAGTTGCCAACATAATTTTATGTTAAGCAACATAAACACCATATGTTTGTATAATAAACTGTAAACTTTCCCCATGAACTGTATTCAAACTTTATTGTTGACTTCCTCAGTCTTATGATGCAGTTGGAGGGCACACAACTTGTAAAGATTCGTTAGAAATTGATATGAAATCATGTAGTTTGTACCATCCAATGTAACCACATAAGACAATGTGAACTCTGACCACTAATAACAAGGTGAAATACTGCCAATATATTGAACAGGTTACACTGTACAACACACAGAAAAAATTACAAAGCCCGACCTATAAATTTTGATAGAGGAGACAAAAAACAAGACACGTGTATTCAGGGACTTGTAGTAAAATTTCAAGGCGAATATTTTTGGGGAACATTGAAACCCCTTAAATCCCTGTTTTAATGGTGTTTTTTGCTCTTTTTTAAAAGGACAAAAAAGACCCATACCTTGAGGAGTTAGAGGGTTAACATATTCCATAACATTTTCTATAAATTTGCTGAACACACCATCTACTGTAAACTTAAGCTTTACACGATTTTCTATGCCGATTGACAATACAAAAAATGCATTAGGGGGAAACTTTACCTCTCCCTAAAATTAAACCCAGATGTAAACTTTCAAAATGCCGATACACGTGTCTTTTTGTTTTTGTCTCCTCTATGAAAATTTATAGGTCGGACCTTGTAATTTTGGAAAAAAATTTGATTTTGTTCTACAGTCTTATTACAGGCTTCGTTCAGTCCTTCACAAAGCATTCTTAATAATTTCGGAATCATTGTAGGTACTTGGAATTCACCCCTTTCGCGCTCTGAAAATAACTACTTCTGTAACATATTCTCCCAAGCACATTCTGCAGGAACTATGTATATGTTGGGAGTTCATTCCAAATATTCATATATTTACATGTCCTAAACTCTCTTGAATTTATATGGAAACATTTGCATGTTTACTTGCAAACATATATGCTGTTACGAGGGAACATATGCGCGCTGCATCCCAAACATCAATATACTTACTTGGATACATTCGTGTGTTTCCTCCCAAACCTCCATATGCTTAAGAGGAAGCATGTACGATTTCCTGCCCAAACACGCGGTTACTTACGACAAAGTATATTTGTGTTTCCTTCCAAACATATGAATATTTACCAGCAAAATAGTTTTTGACTTCAATATTATAATTCAATTTTTTATAATTGTGGTCATCGGTGCTGCAGTGGTAAGTGTACGCGTCTCTTGTACATGAGAACGGGGGTTCGATCCCTGCTCTGACCACCTTACATTTCTTTCGACGACGGTCAAATCGCTTAGAGACGGCGACACTATCGGGTACTTAGCCGTTCGGAACCGGTATAAAGCCGTAGGTCTCAAACAGTGAGTCTAGAATAGAGTGGTATTGAGCTTGCATATTAAAATTAAAAAGTATTATAAGATATTTGGCATTGTGTACCCAACATGAAATATTGAATACCAAACGCAATGTGTTTGGACATAAGTATACTACATTTGCGACAAGCTACAAACACATCATGTTTGCATCCAAAAAAAAGATTTTTCAGATTGCATGTGGTAGAGCAATTTGTCTAAGTGACACTGGAAGATATCTACATGTGATTCTCTACAGAAACCTTAGTTGCATGTCAACCAGTATGGATAGGATAAGTAGAATCACAGTGGAACGTTTGTTGTGTAAAATGATCATCGGAGGACGATGGGGCCGATCACTCTGACATGGTAGAAATTGTTAGGATCACGAGACCAAGGTAAGACCTCACACTTCATGTCCCAACCTAGGTAGGATATCTCTAAGCTATTAGCTGTGGTCACTGAACACTGTTTGATATGCAGACACTCGTCCTGGCAATCACAGCTGCTGATTACTGCAGAAGGTGCGGGGATGAAGAACAGGATGAGAGTGAGAACTTCTGTACGTCTATCCCGCCTGTTGCGTGAGTAAGAGACAATATTCAAGCTCTTTGAAATCTAATAGATATTCATTAATTCAAATTGAGTGCCCATAGAATCATTCATCGCATCAAAAATTGTTAAATCAAGACCTAATATATCTCTTTTTTACCGTCATCTTGGAAACCCCGGAATGGGTTATTAAATGGCTTAAACGATCCCTACCCACACCAGTTAAATTCTAAGAAATCCACATCTTTTCTATGTCCCTATAACTTTAGCAGATCAGAGACTTGACATTCAAACATGTTACCAAATATTTTGTAATTTGTTATCACAGAGAGCGATCAACAACAATAAATGTCAACGGTAACCGATATTCATGATTACCACCCCTTTTTTTTCTTAAGCTATAAGCCTGTGCGCGCTGAACAATTTGTCTTTTTTTGTTGTTTGGATGCAAATATAACAAGTTTGTAGGTCGTCGCAAATTTAGTATATTTGTGTTCATATACATTGTGTTTTCTATAACATGTTTGGGATTAACAGGTTACAAAAATATGTATTTGTGACCCAAATGTGGAATTGTTTGTTGAAAACTGCTGAAAATAAAAACGTGACAGACAATACAGAAACAAAAAGCAGCAGATCTTCAATTCACGAAAACAATGTTTGCAGACATGTACATGTTGCCTGCAAATAGGTTGCTGGGGCCGTTATTTTTCAGCGTGTGATAACATGAGATTACTCACCAAGATTTTTGACAAGGCAGTAATGTAGGGCAATGTTTAATGTGCGCGGCTCTTATAGATTAGAACATGGGTTCGATTCCTGCTTTAACCACCTTGCCTTTCTTACCATGGTAGTCACCTCGATTAGTAATGGCGCCACCAGCGAGTATTTAGCCATGAAAAACTTCTCAAATTACCGTTCGGAACCGGTGTAAAACTGTAGATCTCAGTCAGTGAGTATAACAACTAGAAAGCGCACTGCTAATAGAATGTGAGAAAATCTAACCCATCCCTTCATGGGACGTAATGGACATGGTAAAACTGAACAACTTTAGTGAACATATTAATACAATCAGAACGTGTCTACATGCTGAAAATAAGGGTGCCAGCAACACATTACAGGAAACATGAATATGTTTGCCAGAATGGATTTCATGAAATGACGATCTGCTGCTTTTTTGTTTAGTTGTTGTCGGTCATGTTTTTGCTTTCAGCAGTTTTCGAGAGACAAGGCAACATTTGGGTCATAAAAGCACATATACATATAATCATTGTGCCTCAAATACGTAATGTTGAATAGCAAACACAATGTGTTTGGACACAAGTACACTATATTCAAATACATTATATTTGCATCAAAACAAGACACATTTTTCAGCGTGTATTTACCCTAAATATCACATAAAGGTCACTTTGTATCTTAAAAAGGGTCATCTGTATGTAGGGTATCTCAGTAAGAATGCACTTTTCATTTTAAAGTAAAAACACGTATTTCCTTGAGAATCAGAATTCAGAATCAGAATTCCTTGAGATAATTTGTTCTGGAAATCGTTGCTGCAATAAATCCATTCTTGCATGTACGGTGTGGCCTAATCACGCCGCCTGACCAAAATCCGCACGAGACAGTTGCTCGTTGTGAGCGCATTTGTTTTTTCATGGATTTTATGAGGATTTTCTGAGCCCCAATTTCGACAATTTTGTGTATTCACGAAGCCATTCAGATGGAAATGCGCTTCATCGGAGAACATGACTTTTTTGAAAAATTAGCATTGGCTTCACTTTGCTCCGTTACCTACTGAGCGATTTGCCGGCGCTTTCCATGGTCTGCATAAACAGTGCAACAAACACACCTGTAGTTGTATCCCAAACGTAACTATACTTGGGTCACAAACACAGATATTATAACATAAGTATTAAGCATTGCGTCTCCAACATATAATATTAAATAGCAAACACGATGTCTTTGGACACAAGTATATTATACCTGCAACAATTTTGTGTACTCACGACACCATTCAGATGGAAATGCGCCTCATCGGATAAGATGACTTTTTTTTAAAAATTGGCATTGACTTCAGTTTGTTCCATTATCCATTTAACGAATTGGCGGCGCTTTCCATGGTCTGCTAGTTTGGGCTCCTGAGTAAGCTGAATTTTGGACGCATGAAGGTGAAGGTGTTTTGTCAAAATTCTCTCCGTAGTGCTTCCGGAAATTTAAAGTTGTTGAGAACGATGGCGAATTGATGTTTTCGGGTTTTCGGCGAGAATCTCGGCAACAACGGCAATGTTTTCAGGAGACCGATGGGTACATTGACGCACACGAGTCTTACCGTCCATAACCGTCGCAGGTTCTTCATAATTGTTGACCACTCTTCGAATGGTTGACACATTAGGTGCACTTTCTGTACTGAAATTTCTTCGAAGTTTGCGAGCGGTCTCTGCATAACTTTCCAAATTTTTGCAATAATAACGCTGTTCTTTTGTAAATCGCTCTATTTTTATTGATCGGAATAAACATATGTGACAACTGCTAAATTTCAGAGTTGCCACTTGCACAAAAAAAATTACAGTACATTTAAAAAGTGAAATTTTACAGATACCCAATATATGTTATCATTACTCGAGAATCATCTGTCCGATTTTGCCCAAATATTTATAATTTAGAAAAATTTTGGAACTACAATTCCTTTAATCTATTCCTATACTATTTCTCGATGTAATCAACAGTTTCGCAGTTATAAAAAAAAGAAATTCAAATTTTTAATTATTATAAAATTAAACAACGTAAGAAACTGCAAAAAGTGTGAAGATTCATTAGGTTATTCTAAAGCGAACCACAGACGTGTCATTCATTAGTATGAACATCCTCTATCGTTGATGTTTATTGTTGGTTGATCGCCCTTCTTGTTACCAACTAAGAATGTAATCGAAGTTGTTCACATCACTATCGTGTTCAGATGTGTCCAGTGAGTAATCCCTTCATGGGATGTAACGGGAAACCATTTATTTTTTGTATCATGTTCACAACATTTTTAGGTAATATTTTTTAAAATTCATAGGTCAGATAAAAGTTATCGACCAAGCTCGTGCTCATGAATGACAAGTCTGTGGTTCGCTTAAAGTCACATGCCCTATGAAGAAACTGCGAGAAAGATCATAAAATCGATGGACGTGTTTCGCTCTTGTTCACAATTCAGTGAAGGTATCTCATTTTGTCAAGAATTGTGATTTTTTGTTTGGGTTGCAAATGATGAGTGTGCACTTTTCAAAAAAAAAAAACTGCAGGAAAGTCGGAAAATTAGTAAAAAATCTATTTTTCAAAAATATGACTTGTTACAACATTTCATCGATACCATTTTCTAGAACGTTGATACATTTTTCAACTACGACAGTGAAATCAGTCTTTGTTTGTTGTTTGGATGCAAATATAACAGGTTTATAGCTTGTAGCAACTATAGTATTCTTGTGTCCAAACACATTGTGTTTGCTATTCAATAAACGTGATTTGGTTACACCGCTTGCTTATATAAACGCTTGTTTTGTATGAAGTACTTACTGGAGGCTTAGCGACACGAATCATTTTCGCTAAATTTATAATTTTTTACATCTTTTACCATAATATATGACTCTTTTACATAAGTCATATTATTAAAAAATATGGAAAGGGATATTTTTGAATAATATGATTTATCGCTAAATAGCCGTTTTCTTTGCAACTTAGCAAGCGGTAATCGCTTGATTGCAACCAAAACACGACTAATATTTCATACTGGAGACACAATGATTACTGACTTACCTACTTATCCGGTCTCGAACAACCCCGGGGGGCAGGGATCTTACAAAACGAAGATAACATATTTAGCCAACCATTTCGATATTTTGCTTTATCTCTCCAGTTGGTATAACCAAGTCTACGTAGGGATTCGTCAACCTGATCCCTCCAAAGAAGTCTTGGTCTTCCTAGTGTTCGTCTTCCTTCGATTTCGGTTTCGACACCCCTTCGTGCTGGTTCGTCTTCATCCATTCTACTGCCATTGTCTAGCCAGCGCAATCCCGATATTTTGATCCGCTTAACTACGCCAATGTTGGGATAAAGATCATACAGCTCATGGTTCATGCGACGCTGATACTCGACGTTGTGCACTATAGGGCCATACATTTGTCGGAGTATATTTCTCTCGAAGACTCCCACAGATGTTTCGTCTGCTTGCGATAAGACCTAGGATTCTGCGCCATAAAGCAAGACAGGGTGTATGAGAGTCTGGTATAGCCGGACTTTTGTTACTCGAGAGAGGGCTTTATCTCTAAAGTGCTTACTCAGCCCAAAACAACATCTATTCGCAAGCACAATTCTCCGCTTGATCTCAAGGCAGACGTTGTTGTTTTTGTTCACGGCAGATCCGAGGTATATAAATTCGTCCACTACCTCGAAGTTATAACGGTTATCAACGTTCACGCTTTGGTCTAATCGCGTGGAGGCCCTGTTCGTTGAAACCATTAATTTTGTCTTGTCCTCATTCACCGTCAGACCCACTTTTGCTGACTCCTTCTCAATTCTCGAAAAAACCGCAGTAACTTCTCTAATTGTGCGCCCAATGATATCTATATCATCAGCATACGCGAGCAGCATGTGACTTTTGCTGCTGATGGTTTTATTCATATTGACTGCAGCTTTTCTCATAATGATCTCCATTAAGATGTTAAAGAGATCGCACGATAGGGTGTCGCCTTGCCTGAGGCCTCGCTTAGTTTCGAAAGGTTCGGTAAGATCCTTACCAACTTTCACTGCCGATTTGGTGTTCGTCAAGGTCATCCTGCAAAGGCGTATGAGTTTTACAGGAATACCAAGCTACGACATTGCTTCCCAGAGTTTCTTCCGTACCGGGCAATCGAAGCCCGCCTTATAATCCACAAATAGATGATAGGTGTCGATTTGTTTCTCGAGGGTCTTCTCCAGGATTTGGCGTAGCGTAAAAATACGGTCGGTTGTCGATTTTCCAGGCCTAGAGCCACACTGGTATGGTCCAATCAGTTCAGGGATAATTGGTTTTAGTCTTTCGCACATTATACTTAATAGAACCTTATATGCTGTGGATAGAAGGTTTATTCCACGGTAGTTGGCACAGAGACTCGGGTCCCCTTTTTTTGAAATATGGGACATAGTACACTGAGACTCCAATCGCCGGGCATGCATTCATCTAACCAAATTTTGCTAATGAGCTGATACATGCATATTTCCAACATGCTGTGCACATCTCCGATGAGATTTCCGTCCTTGTCTTTATAGAAGGGGGGCCCTGAACCAAGTTCATTAGTCCGGTTTTTCACTTTTTGGTAGAATGTTCGGGCTTCATTCTTCCCTCTATATCTCTCAATTTTCTCACTCTCGCGCTTCCTCCACTGCCGTTTCTTACGCCTAAAAAGACTGTTTACCTCATTTCTTTTTCCCCTAAAGCGCTCAGTCACCAGCTCGCGTTGCAATTGACTGAAGTATTGCGATACGTGCAGCGTTCTTTTCATCATTTGCAATGCGACACTCTTCATCGTACCATGGTTTATTGCCAAGCGGGTTTCCAAAACCAAGAACAGTTGTTGCGGCAGTTTTTATAGAGTCGGAAATGCGTTTCCACTGCGCTTAAAGATCGTCATCAGGAGGGGGTGGGTTCTGTGCCAAAAGTTGCGAGAGCTTCCTTGCCTAGGCTGTAGCTACCTCTGATAATTGCAGCCTTGCGATGTCCAGCTTCTGCGTCTCGTTTCGTACGATTTTCGCTCTACTTAATCTTGTGCGAACCTTTACTGCTACCAGGTAGTGATTAGAATCGACGTTAGCTACTCTGATCACTCGTACGTCCATTTCACTGGATGAATGCATTCCATCAATTACCAAGTGATCACTTTGGTTCTTTGTTCTTTAATCAGGGGATACCCAAGAAGCCTTATGGATGTCTTTATGCCGGAATCTTCTACCACTAATGACCATGTTTTTGCCGCAGCAAAGTCAATCAGTCTCATACCGTTTTCGGAACTGTCAACATGTAGACTGAAATTGCCAATAGTTGGATGAAACACAGTCTCCCTGCCTACTTTGACTTTAAAATCTCCTAGAACTACTTAATGTCATGGCAAGGGCAGCGGTCATACGTTTCCTCTAGGAGCTCATAGAATATGTCTTTGGCATCATCATCTTTCTCTTCAGTCGGGGCATGCACGCAAATTAGGGAAATATAAAAATATTTCGCTTTTATGCGCATTGTGGATGTACGTTCTCTCAAAGGATTGAACGTTGAGACTAGATGTCGCAGTTTTTGGCCAACTACAAATCCGCAACCATGTTTAATGTTTTCCCTCATGGCAACTGTAGCATATGTCGCAGTTTCTTTTTCTTGTGTAGCCATGTCCTGTGCATCGCATTTCCTTGATAGAGGTAATGCCAGCCTTATAACTTTCGAGGATATCTGCTAATTGGATACTTGCACTGGATACTTGCACCGGATCTTCTTACATTCCAAGTGCATATCCGTAAATCGTGGTCCTTATAACGTTTGCGGGGGGTCGTCAACAAATAGGGGTTATTTATGTTTTCTTTTTCGTTTCTGTATATTCACTGTCATTATCAACGGAGGCGAGAGGCAAACCGGGTTTTTGCATTTTACCTACTGCCAGGATATTTGATTGCAGCCTCCCATTATGGATCAGACGCTGACCAGGATGCAATATGTCGAACCTGGATTTTCTTCTTTTGGCTTCTATCCGCCGTTAGCCCATTTGTTGGCCTACTGTACCGCTTTCTAAGGTCAAGATAATATGACCGATATCTTGGTCAGCTTCAGTGACCAGGCCATCCTGAGACTGATCTCATAACCAATCATTATGCTCATTTGTTGCGGCTTCTCACGGAGTTTTCCGATAAAGCCATTGCCCAGGACATACTGCGTGGAAGTAGTGACCTGCTTGGACTGCCCAATGAAGAAATCATTTCTGGCCACTCCCAAGTGAATGGCTATCATAAACTTTCTACCTCCACGGACACTCCCATGCCCGTAGCTAAAGTACAAAACTCTTTGAAAACTGAAAAAAATAAATTTTTAAAAATGGTCTAGCTCACGGGGTATTAATGATAGACGCGAAATGTTTTGGGAATCATCAGAAAACAAACCCAAGAACATTTTGAGGGGTGGACAAAAGGAACATTCATTTGTAAGTCGGTCTAATATACATGGTTCATGCAATATGTTGCTGGCGACGTTTTGTTCGCGTGTAATTTAACGATTTTCGTCCAGTTTATAGAAGTTTATAGAAACATAAATTGGGTACAGTGACGGACGCAGCAAAATCTGTTTACTGCAGTCCTTATAAAATCAGTTATTTAACGATATTCTATAGCCTAGAATCGACAAATATCAATCTCTAGCTCCTAGTTACACCTTGCATGACCCGTATTCACTTAATTTTAATCAGTGTTCACATTGACTCGTTCGCTATCGCTCGAGTTTAATCAGAGAGTAATCTCGCGAGCTTAGAGCAGCGATATTCATCTGTGGCTATCGGTTGGCGAGCCAATTTTTATCCCAGGAGTGACTCACTAGTGAGCTAATACTCGTACGAACCCCGCTTTTAATCTCTCTTTTATGGCATTTGGTTTAGTCCCATTCTCCGTCAGCCGTTGATATACAATAATAAATGTAGTTTAATTTAATTAAATTATTTACATTCATAGTGTTTACACTTTTTTTTGATCAAATAGTTACACATTTACACATTTGTTAACCAATCGAATTTTTAATAACAAAACCAATTGACATTTCCATATACAAACATACATATAAAAAGAAAACAACAGCAGCAAACATAATAATCATTCTGATGACGGATGCTGCTTTAAATCATAAAATGTCAAATGTTTTGAGTTAATTAAATTGAAAGTATTTATTTATCTTTTTCTTTTTTTGTTTATAAAATTAAATTCTTGTAATTTTTTATTGGACTAATTTGCATTTTAATATTATGATGTAGTGATTGTAAATGTATTAATGTGTTTTTATTGAGTTATTGTTTAAATTTTATTTACTTTTTCTTTTGTAGCAATACAAGAGTAGGAAATGGTTAGCGTTGACAGCGGAAATACATGATAGACGACAGGAAAGTGAAATACGTTCAATAGATGAAACTGATAAATTTGAAAAATCAAAAAAAAACATTGGCGTCATTCATTGAAAACTTAAAAGGATTGTAGACTTGTTAAATAAATAAATAAATAGTTTCCCTTTTCTATTTTAATATTCTAGCTGAAAAAATTATATTAATATAAATTTGTATATATATAATTCTACTGCACGTGTGTTTGTGACTGAACTCCTCCTAAACTTCTGGACCGATTTGAATAAATTGCTTTGTATGCGTTTGGGTGGCGCCCTGGGTGGTTTAGATTTACTATTCGGTCCAATTGGACAAACGGGCGTGGTACATCCCATACAAATCGCTTGTAATATTATGCAGGACAACGTCTGCTGGGTCAGCTAGTAGAAATATAGCTTTTCAAAAGAAGTTTTGCAAAATACAGTCTAATGATTCCTGGCAACGCGTATAGCTATTTCAGATCTAGCCACAGATCTGCATCAGCGGCTGTTTGGAATGTTGCTTTTGAAAAATTCATCAAACTAAATGCAAACGAAATCTTAATTGAATTAAGAATTCACCACTATGCAAGTGTCCAAAAAATATGGCAAGTAAAACACACAAGAAACCATTTGCAGAAACTTCTTGAATAGTAAAATAGAAAAGTACCAATAACAAGTAAAAGTGTTAAATTCGGCTGTGCAGAATCTTTGATACCCTCCACCTTAGTGTTAACCAGCAAAATATTAAATTTTAAAAAGGAGCTTTTTAAAGAAAATGGTAGGTTTTTAAAAAATATAAAAATAAGCTTAAAAATAAAAAAGCATTTTTTGAAGAACTGTTAAAAAAAAAAAACAAGCTGGGACGAGAGTTGGACCAACAACCCTCAGACTCCAACGCGCAACCCTTTACCCATCAGGCCACAGCGACCGTAGATGAAGTGTGACAAAATTCATATAAATGTATGAACACATGAGAGTACTTACCTATTACAAAGAACAGTAAAGATTTTCAACATGGAAATTCACCACACGGCAAAAGGAGTAGTTTAGAATAAAACTACAAAAATTAATGTGAAAATTTTAGGAGTTTTTTTACGTTTCCAATCATAAAATTTTTTCCAATGGACCAATTTCGCTGATTTTCAATACCAAACTGCTCAGGAATACGTGGAACATTCTGGCCAAAAACCAAACCGCGTTATCGCCGATTGAAGTCGTGAGAATGTTTTCAACAGACGGACAGACGGACATGGCTATATCGACTCCGGTTGTTATAAGGAAAAAGAATATATTTACTTTATGGGATCGCAAAGCCTTATTTCTATATGTTACAATAGAGTGGCATTTTTTTGTATGAAAATTTTTTTTTCTTTCTACTCAAGGATTGCCGGGCCGCATATTATGCCACTTGATGAAAAAATGTTATGCTATAAATTTGGGGAAAATTGGACAATGTTAACACGTCGCGCCCGAAGGTCAAAGTTCAAAAATTTTGAAATTATGTTTTTCTAAGTGACAGATTGTTGCAATATACTTACTTTTCGGCAGATTTTTGCGAAACTTGGTGGGTTTGCAACACAGAAGTTACTTTGTATCTGGTAAAAATTTAGGCAACATGGGGCAACGTTAACACGTAGCGCCTTTAGGTCAAAGTTGAAACATTTTTAATTTATCTATTTCCAATAGACAACTTGCAGAAACATACTAATTTTTATTCGGATTTTTATGAAACTCGGTACAAATGTAACAGTGAAGTTCCTCTTAATCTGGTAAAAATTAGGACAAAATTGGGCGACGTTAACACTTACCTCCTCAAGGTCAAAGTTCAAAAATTGATGAATTAAGTATTTCCAATAGTCAGCTTCGAGCAACATACTCATTTTTTACCAGATTTTTACCACAAACTTCGTAGAATTGTAACTATGAACTTGTTGTTTATCTGGTAAAAATAAAAAAAAATAAAAAAAAAATAAAATAAAAAAAAAAAAAAAAAAAAAAAAAAACTTTGACCTAAAGGCGCTACGTGTTAACGTTGCCCCATGTTGCCTAAATTTTTACCAGATACAAAGTAACTTCTGTGTTGCAAACCTACCAAGTTTCGCAAAAATCTGCCGAAAAATAAGTATATTGCAACAATCTGTCACTTAGAAAAACATAATTTCAAAATTTTTGAACTTTGACCTTCGGGCGCGACGTGTTAACATTGTCCAATTTTCCCCAAATTTATAGCATAACATTTTTTCGTCAAGTGGCATAATATGCGGCCCGGCAATCCTTGAATTTCAAAAGTAAGGGAAAAAATGCCACTCTAATGTTACAATCAGAATGACAAACTGATATATACCCTCTATCACTTACAGTGGAGGGTATAAAAAGGCCGAACAAATAAAAATCATCCCTGATGAACGTAGCACACGACGAAACTGCGAGCAATTACACTGTGCGACACCAAAAAAAAATTATGGGGTTTCTGGTAGAGAGGTCTAAAAAAATATAAGTGTGTCGGCGTTTTGCCAGATCTGATCAGAATTTTTTTTTTAGGGCGGATCAAAGTTTCCGCCCCTCGGAACTTTCTTGCAACATATCGGCATGCAAAATTGTGTGTTCCTTACTTCTGAGGTACAAAATATGTTCAGAAGTTTTATAGAAAAGATTCAGATAAACATTTTTGTGGAACAAATTAACCCTCTAACTGTCACGTATAACCATAATTTTTACTTTTTTTTTGAAAACTCGTAAAAAACTGCTCCAAAATGACGGGGGCCGTGGTTATAAAATTACACTATACATATGTGTCCGAACACTCCAAAACACAAAACTTAGCCCAAGTGGTAGATAATAAGCAAAAACTAAATGCCTTCTAAGGGTTAATAATGAATTCTGTCATTTAGCTGTTTCCATTAAAAATAGTTCACATAATATAATGAATTTTGTCATGTTTCATCTTTTTTCTGGCACTTGGGCTAAGATGTGTGTTTTAGAGTATTCGGACACATATAGTGAAATTTTATGGCGACCGTTTTTGTAGAACATTTTGACCACGCCCCCCGTCATTTTGGAGCAGTGTTTTGCGAGTTTTCAAAAAAATATAAAAATTATGGTTATACATGGCAGTTAGAGGGATAATTTGTGAGTGAAATGAGATTTCGTTTGCATTTAGTTTGATGAACTTTTCAACAGCATCATTTCAAATTGAAGAAGATTTTTGGCTAGATCTGAAATATCTACACGGTTTGTCAGGAATCATGAGACCACATTTTGCTAAATTCTTTTGAAAAACTATATTTCTATTAATAGAAATGTGCTTCAGAATGGTCTTGAACTTGAATATTAAAATTGGAAAACACCAATAATAAGGGCGAATAAATAAAAATCATCCTTAAACAGTTTTCTCCTTTACATCCCATTAAGGGACTGGGAACACTGGGAACAGCTTCTCACAATAGACTTGTTATTGGCCAGCATATACTTATGGAACATATTTGCTTCTGTCCCAAATTAAATAGGCCTTCGAATTGGCTTTGCATAGACATAAGCTTGGTCAATAATTTGGATTTTCATAATGACTACAGCGACTGCATTCTCGTTTGGAACAGTGATTGATAGTTGCACAAGAGAATGGATGACAAACTTAGGTTACCACCTAAGTGGTCACAAACAACTCATAGGAGTCAAGGGCCTTACAGAATGAGGATAACATGTTCCTCCCCAATCGGCTCGAACTTCAGCTTTCTCCTCCAGTTGGTAATAATACTATTCCACCTGGTCTATAATAATTATTCAATGACCATCAAGTACATCTTCGAATACATTTTGCTCTAGTTTATTCTGATACAATCTACTGACATGGCCTAGCCAGCGTAAACGCGCCATTTTGATACTCATAACTACGTAGATGTCAGGATACAGATTACACAGCTCGTGGTTTATCCGTCGTCGATACTCGTCATTTTTTGTTATAGGTCCAAATATTTTTTGGAGCATTTCTCTCTCGAAGACTCCCACTGATATTACACCTGCATACGAAATGACCCAGGATTCTGCGCCATAAAGCACGACAGGTTATATGAGAAAGATATGTACTCAAGCCTTAATGCTGGTACTAAGTTCATTCACACGATAAATATTGAGGAACGGAATTATTTTTGCTGAGAAATTGGCCAACTACTGATCAACTGATCATGCTGATCAAGTTTTATTTATTTTATGTCTTAAATTTGAATGAGAGTTGTTTAAGGAACATTAAATGTTGCTGGTAACATGTTGCTGATATTTCGCGTAAACACTTCAACTGGACTACTTTGGGAACAAAATTTCGTCGATATTTTTTTTTTTCTCTCGAAAACTCCCACTGATGTTTCACCAACATGCGATATGACCCAGGATTCTGCGCCATAAAGCAAGACAGATTATATGAGAAAGATATGTACTCAAGCCTTAATGCTGGTAGTTAGATCATTCGCACGTTAAATATTAAGCAACGGAAATATTTTTGCTGAGAAATTATCCAACAACTGATCAAGCTGATCAAGTTTTCTTTATTTTTTTCTTAATATCTTTGTTTTTTGATACACTGAATGAGAGTTGTTTAAGGAACATTAAAATTTTGCTGGTAACATGTTGCTGGTATTTCGCGTTACCAACTTTGAACTACATTGAGAGGAAATTGTTTTTGTATGGAGTTTTAGCCAATTTTGCACGAAGTATTGAACTTAGTGCTGGTCCTTACATATAGTGAGAGAGATTTACATTAAGGCACTAGGTAAAGAAATATCTAAAGGCTGGTACAAAGTTTCTTTGATCGAAAATCGAGAAAGAATGTTAACTATTTCCAGTTATCCAAGCTATCAAAGCCGTAATTATACATGTTTTTAGCCAGCAAAAACTTGTTGGAAAAATTTTATTCTGTCCTAATTTGAAGCGGTCCACACACTTACCGAGCATGATCATGAACTTGATCAATAACAAAATAATTATGAATATCATAATTTTGTTTGCCAACCACTGATTAATGTGAACAACGACGATTGCATTCTCAGTTGGTATCGGGAATATTTACTTTACTTTTATTGACTATTTGACAACCTCATGAGGTCAGACGTCTTACACATATTAATTAAACAAACAAATGAAACAAATTTCAACATATTCTTCCACATGGCTCTATCCTTCGCCTTTTCTCGCCAGTTGGTAGGATACGGAGGGATTCTTCTGCCTGGTCTTTCCAGCGGAGTCTTTGTCGGCCTCTTTTCCTGCTTCCATCGGGTACGTTATCAAAAACCTTTCGCGCTGGCTCATCTTCATCCATTCTGATAACATGGCCTAGCCAACGCAATTGGCCCACTTCGATTCGTCTAGATATGTCCACGTCAGAGTAGAGATTATATAGCTCTGCATTCCAGCGACGTCGGTACTCGCCGTTTTCCATAACAGGACCATATATTTTACGGAGAATTTTTCTCTCGAAAACTCCCAGGTGTTTTCATCCGCTTACGATATGACCCAAGTTTCGGAGCCATATGTCAAGACAGGTAAAATGAGTGTCTGATATAGCTGGACTTTTGTCCGTCGAGATAGGGCTTTGTTCCTAAACTGCTTGCTGAGCCGAAAATAGCATCTATTTGCAAGCACAATTCTCCTATTTATCTCCAGGCTAACGTTGTTGTTCTTGTTCACGGCGGATCCAAGGTAGACAAATTCATCTACCACTTCAACATTAAATCGGTTGTCAACGTTCAAGTGCGGACCAAGTCGAGAGGTTTCTCTAGTCGCTGACACCATCAATTTTGTGTTGCCCTCATTAACAGCAAGACCCACCTTCGCTGATTCCTTTTCGATTCTTGAAAATACTGCAGTAACCTCTCGTAAATTTCGCCCATACGCCAGCAACATATGGCTTTTCGTGTTAATGGTCTTGTTCGGATTTTCTGCGGCCTTTCTCATTATTATCTCCATTAAGATGTTGAAGAGATTGCAAAAAGTGTGTCGCCTTGTCTACGTTCTCGCTGGGTACAGAATGGTTGAGTAAGGTCTTTCCCCACTTTCACTGCTGATTTGGTGTTGGTCAGCGTCATTCTACAGAGGCGAATCAGTTTTGCCGGTATCCCAAGTTCAGACGTAGCTTCGTACAGTTTTCCCCGTATGGGGCTATCGAAAACAGCTTTCTAATCGACAAAAAGTCTTTCCCAGGATTTGGCGCAGCGTGAATATTTGGTCACTTGTGGACTTGCCTGGTCTAAAACCACACTGATACGGTCCAATCAGGTTTTCAATAATTGGCTTTAGTCTTTCACATAATACGCTCGCCAAGACCTTATACGCGATGGATAAAAGACTGATACCGCGATAGTTGGAACAGACACACGGATCACCCTTTTTGAATACAGAACATAATACACTGAGACTCCAATCGTCGGGCATAGATTCCCCCAGCCATATACCGCATATCAGTTGATGCATGTGGGCTATCAGTCCTTCGCCACCTGCCTTAAAAAGTTCAGCAGGTAGCCTAAACGCACCAGCAGCTTTATTATTCTTAAGCCGGGAGATTGACGTTCTAATCTTGCCTTGGTTTGAGGGGGTACAATCTACACTGTCTTCCACAATCATTACCTCCTGATATTCAGTGGAAGTGGAGTAGTGCTTAAAAATGGTATCTCCACGTTTTAAGCACATACTGCTTATCAGTCACCAGATTCCATTTCACGTCCCTGCACGAGGACAGCCCATTATTCGGCCCGTTATTTGATCTTCTTACCCTCATGAAAAATTTTCGGGATTCCTTATCCATCCTGCAAATTTCGGTTTTTTAACTCCCCTCTGCTCAAACTGTCATTTTTTCCGCCTAAATAATTGGTTTTCCTCCCTTCTCAGCCCCTTGTACCTCTCATTCGCAGCAGCATGCGCTGTAACTGACTGCGTCCTTTCCATAAGTGCAGCGTCTTTTTCATCAGATGCAATGCGAAAATCATTGTCGTACCATGGCTTATCCTTCTGCGGTTTTTGTTAGCCAAGTTTAGTCCATGCAGCGGTTTCCTAAGAATGGGAGATGTGCTTCCACTGCTCGTCTGGGTCCTCGGTACGGGGAGTATTTTGCTCTACCAGGAGAGTGAGCTTTTGTTTATAGAACATTGATATCCCCGCTAATTGCAGCTTGTCAATATCTAGCTTATCCGTTTTTCGCACTGCTCAGTCTTGTGCGAACTTTCGCAGCCACCAGGCAATGATCCGAGTCGATATTGCCACCTCGAATCACACGTACATCCATTACACTAGAAGAGTGCCTGCCATCTATTACCAAGTGATAAATCTGGTTCTTCGTCTGTTGATCAGGAGATATCCAGGTCGCCTTATGAATGTCCTTATGCTGGAATCGTGTGCTATTAACTACCATATTCTTTGCAGCGGCGAAGTCTATCAGTCTTATTCCAATATCGGAGGTGGTATCATGTAGACAGTGATCACCGATGGTTGGTCGAAAGACACTTTCCTTTCCTAATTTGACATTAAAATCGCCTAGAATAATCTTAATGTCGTGGTCAGGGCAGCGTTCATATACCTCTCCCAGGCGCTCATAAAATGTTTCTTTGACCACATCATCTTTATCCTCTGTCCGTGCGTGCACACAAATGAAATATTTCGCTTTGATGGGAATTGTGGCTATGCAGCCACTCACTGGATTGAACCTTGAAACTAGGTGTCGCAATCTCTTGCCCACTATAAATCCGCACCCGAATTCGTGCTTTCGCTCATGGCAGCTGTAGTAAATATCGAAGTTTTTCTTTCTGGTGCAACCATATCCTGTCCATCGCATTTCCTGGATCGCTGTTATGTCGGCTTTATATTTTCCGAGGACATCCGCCAGTTGGAAAGTGGCACCAGTCCTGTATAACGTTCGAACATTCCAGGTACATATCCTTAAATCATGGTCCTTATAACGTTTGCGAGGGTCATCAACAGTTGGGGGGTTTCCTTGTTCATCAATTTCATACTGTATTTTCATTGCCAATATAACGGTGGCGGAAGGCAAACCCAGCCCACCGTGGTTTGCATTTTACCTACGGCCAGGATGATTATGTTTCAGCCGCCCATTATGGATCAGACGCTGACCAGAATGCAGTGTGTCGAAACTGGATTTTGGTTTCTTCAATTTTGATCCGCCGTTGGCCAGGGTTGTTGGCTCATCCGCCTTCAAACGACAGAAGAATATGTCCACTACTTCGAAGAGCTTCAGTGGCATAATCCTGAGACGTATCAGTGATCGCACTACCACTCAGGTTCCTCATTCGTTTCGCCTTCTCACTTTAGCTAACTAACGGAAGTTTCCGATAAGCCATTGCCCAGGACATACTGCGTGGAAGTAGTGAGCTGCTTGGACTGCCCAATGAAGCAATCATTTCTGGCCACTCCCAAGTGAATGGTTATCAGAAACTTTCCACCTCCAAGAACAGTCCCATGTTATTAGTGAACATTAGTGAAACGAAATGAACCTTAAAGACTGGTACTAAGTTCATTGGCGCGATAATCTTTGAGCAAAATTATATACAAAATAAAACTAAGGGAAGAAATGATCGATCTTGTTAATTCAATTTCTCAAAAGGAAAAACAGATTTTTAGTATAAAAACTAAAACAGAAAAAAATTTAATATTGAACACTGATATGTTGCAGGATCATTTCAAAACATTTAAGTTGCTCAATGTACTTCATGCGATCTATGTTATTACAATCCTTTAAGACCCGTTCTAAATTCCACATTCCACGCAAACTTTTTTTTTAATTTTCTTTGAGTTAAACAGATCAGGGGATCAGGTGGAAGTTACAGACCATCAAATGATAAACAAAATTTGAATGAAACCATCATATAGCTCAATAAAATTATATTATATTTTCTTTAAGAAAAACTTGAACATTTTTATGACCAAATATAGGTCCTCTATATCTCCGACATTACCCAATATTTTTCACATTTCCTAGTTTAACTTACATCCCTCAGTTGCTTGCTTTTTAAACGTTTTCCATTTTTTATATTTTTGTATATTAATAGTTTATAACTATAAGTCTAAATACTGATATTTAATAACACTTAATGCATGTTGCTTTTTCACAATCATTAACATTTAATCCCTTTGAAATATTATACAATTCAGTGGCATAAAAAATGTTGAAATGCTTTTGTAGAGATAACATAAGTTTTTTTTACATAAAATTTTTACAATAAAAATAATATAAATTTAGATTTTCTTTTTATAGAATTGAAAAAAACCACATAGAAACATGTACAAATTATATCAATAATTTATTTTTCTCTTCTCTCAATTTCATTTCCTTTTAAACCCATCCATCCACCCCCCCCAAAAACGCCCTTGAACCTATAGGAGGAATATTGATGATGATGAGACGACGGTATAAAAATTAATGGAACGCAAGTGGATGATGATCTCCGCCCGCCCAACCTCACTGAACATATGGCCATAGTAAGAAATGTATGGAAGTGCAACAAAATGTCGCAACAAATATCAAAATGATTCCTTAGATATAACAATAATATACAACAACAAAACAAACAATCGGAACAACAAACCACATAAAAAGTATTAATATTTTTGCTGCAAAAGAGAAACAAAAACACAAAATCATTTAACAAAATCATCAACATCCAGTCCCTTGATAATAAATAGTTGTTACACAAAAACCACATTCATACATATACACATATGAATGTCAAAGAGAATATTTGTAATTTCCAAAAAAAAAAAAAACAAACAACAAATAGTTATTTATAAAAATATTCTCACACATAAGTGCAACAAGTTATGCGATATGATAACAATGAAGTTGAAAAATATTTACATATTTTGGAGCTGCAAATTAGCCTCAAGTCATCCAGAAATAAATAATATTTATATATATTGATATATACATACATTAAATTACTACATGGACATGGTAAATTTTATAAATATATCACAATGTTTAAATAGTTATCAGAGTTTATATGAAAATCCAGATGTGTAAACTTAAAAACAAAACAAAATGTATTTATAGGCTATGAAAAATGTTGCAGATATCCTTTAAAAATACGCTAAATACTCAAACATATGTAAATTAATTCATTTAACACTTTAGATATGTTTAAGATAGAATAAATCATTCATTATGTGTCCAAGTCCCATTAAAACTTTATATTTATATATTTCTGCAACATAAAAGTGTTTATATACATGTGTGTATACACATGTATATATGCATAGGACAAAGAACAATACACAATGCACAAGAGGCGTGAATATGTAGAATTCAAAATTCAGTAAAGTATCTATACATATGTATACAAACCAAATAGTATATCAAGGATTGTACTAAGTTCGTTCGCACGATACGCATTGATCAACATACATTTTGATCGCTGCGGAATTAGCCAGCAACATGTCACTAGGTTGGCAACTATATACTTTTTTTTGTTTTTGATGTGTTAACATCTATAGCGGCGTATAGGGACTACGTCTATCAAAGTCAGATTTTATGCTGCTGCTAAAACCAGATTTTCTGCGACTGCGAAAGAGAATAATGACGTGTTAAACAAAAATGAGCGAGCAAGAGAGCAATGAAAGAGTGGTGTGGCAGGGGTGAGGCAAACGAAATTGTGTCTATAGCGTATGTATTAACATAATAATGTGTCTGTTGCTGTTGTTGAACGGAGATATAAAGCATAGCCACGCAAAATTTCATTTGCATCATGGGCTTGCGCAGTCGGGGCTTGCGGGCTTGCGCAGTCGACGTGATGGTGACACACTAATACGTCAGCCACTTCGTAAAAAGTATGTGTGATGTTGTGTGTTTGGCTGTTTCGTTGCTGTTGATATGGCAAACATGTGGTTATGTGACACACGTATACGTCAGCTACTTCGGACAAAGTATGTGTGATGTTGTGTGTTTGGTTGTTTCGTTGTTGTTTCTACGGCCAAACAAAGCGAGTCATTTGATGTTCAGCATTGCCCGGTGTATACAAAAAAAATAACAAGCCTGTGTTAGATAACACGGGCGCATAGGTCAGATGTAGAATACGTTAGCGTATACATCGCCAATCCTTTGTATTAATGTACATACACACACATTTATACGCTGCTCGCAGAAGTAAACAAACGACAGCAAAGATCTGTAAACTTTCAAGCACACACAAGTGTCCACGCTCCCCTCCCTTCATTTTATGTTCCCCTCCAAACGAACTAATAACCGACCGATCCAACAAAACGAAATGTACACACACACACATTTACACGCTTCTCGATAAATAAACAAAGCACAGCAAAGCCAAAATCATTTGATTTCACAACAACAACAAAAACAACAGCGGCATTTACAAACCAACAACAACAGCGGCATGTAGAAAAAAGTCTAAAATATCATGCTCTTAAATATTTATTTCCTTAACTACATAAAACTTTTATATATAGACATATAATTTTTTTAATGTAATTCGAAACAAAACATATTACCAAAACTGAGTAACATATAAAAATTGCTAAAATATGTTTTAATATTTAAGTAAAAGTGGGTGAAAGTTGACAAACATTTTCTCAAAATGTTGTGCTCCAGATCAACACCCCTACCTTACCGTATAACGTATTCTACGTTAAAAAACTATTATTTTTAATTTTCCAATGTAACATTTACTAATGTGTTCATAGAAATCGAACAGGTACCGTGTAGCAAAAAGGTGTTAACACATCATCCGTGAGTTCGAACACTCATTGATTTTTTTTTTTTGTCTTTTTGAAATTGATTGAAATATGACAACATTGATAATATCATCCTACATTAGAATGGGTACTCATGTTGTTCTTAGAAACATTCTTATGTTCTTCATTACATGTTGCTGATATTTCGGGCGAAAAACTTAGTACTACACTGACGAAAATATTCGACGGTAATTCGCAGGCACATTCGTTTTTTTTTTGTGTATCAACTTTTGTAAAAATGTCGTTCAATATGCACGTTAAACTTTGAACAAATTTAATTTGGTCGCTGCGAAATTGGTCATCCACATACATATCGCTCATTTGCTGCAAGACAGTCACAAGTAAAAACAACACACTTTCGAGTAAAACGACTTTGAAAGTTTCAAGTTGTATAGGATTGTATGCAAAATACGGGTTCAAAAACATTCTCGCGCCGAACTTAAAAATAATTTTGAAATGCGAAGTGAATCTGATAGAACCTGAGAAGAAGAATGTTTTGTATTATTCAGTTTAAACAAGATAAATTTTGAGTTATGACTGTCTTATCGCAAATGAGCGATATCAGTGTTGACAACTGAAGTTCTTTTATGTTTTTTATGTTTTTTGTATTTAAAATCTTTTTCTATGTTCATAAACAGAATGAGAGTCGAAATCATTAATAATTTCTCCCTACTAGTCAAATAGTCATTTATTGTTTCATAGAAACATTGAAGTGTTGCTTTATACATGTTGCTTGAATCTACCATTAAATGTTGCTGGTATTTCACGCAACCCACTCAATATCTACGGAACATTTTCATCGATATTTAACAGGATTTTTTTCGTAAAATTTCGCGAAATATTAAATTTAGAACGCACGTTGAAAAATTTGTATTTTTTTATTGTTTGGATGCAAATATTACGTGCAGTGACAAAGTGTTTGTAGCAAATATAGTATACTTGTGTGTTTGTAGCAAATATAGTATACTTGTGTCCAAACACATTGTATATGCTATTCAATATAAAATGGTTGGGACACAATGATTAACAGGTTAAAATATGCGTATTTGTGACCCAAATGTGAACATGTTTGTTGAAAACTGCTGAAATCACTGATGTCTGTGACAATAAAAGAACAAAAAGAAGCAGATCTTCAATTCACGAAAACAATGCTAGCAAACATGTACATTGTTCCTGCAATATGTTGTGGGCCTTTAAAACCGTAACTAATTTTGATCGCACGTTAACCACTGAGCAACATCAATATGATTCTCTGTGATATTGGCCAGCAACAAATCAATGTTGGTGACTATTTTATATACATTATTCTATATATATTTATATATATTTTCCTCCTATTACAAGTTTTTGTTTTACACTTAAAATCTCATTTTATGAGAAATTAAATGAGAGTAGATTTGTCATTGATTGTAGCAGGTGGCGCAAAAATAATGTCATGATGTGAATTGCCACTTAAGCAACTTGTGGAATATAACTCGTTCAACATCTGCCTGTAAAGCTCACCAGTTGCGGTTACGGTGTGTCCTTAAAAAAAGAAAGGTCAATCACTTTGTCACTGCAAATGCCACAGCAAAGTCACTTTGAGAGGATGCAATGGCTCTTCTTGCAATTTATATGGTTTCTCTGTATCCCAGAAATTCATATTTTGTTTGTTAACATATCCACTTAAATGAAAATGAGCTTCGTCGCTCATTATGATTTTGGGCACGAAATCATCTTCTTGCACCACGGCTTAACAGAGCATGGCAGTAAGTTAATCCCGTTTCACGGTAAGCTGCCAGCATGTCTTGAACGGTTTGCCCTTTGTACGGGAACATCTTCAAGTTCTTCACTAAAATTCTTAGCAACGAACGTCTGCTGATGCCTAATTGTATGCATCGTTGTCTACTCAATGATTGTCGATTCTCTGTGACATCGTCGGCCACAGCAGCGATTTTCCCGATCGAACATTTAATACGATGCCATCCACTTTTTGCGGTATCTCTAGCGAACCCAGTTTGCACGAGGCGCTGAGCCAAACGCTTAATTGTTGGCCCACATTGTACACAACGACGTGGAAATCCACGACGAAATTCATGCTCCGTTAAAACAACAGACCGAAAATTGGTCAAGTAAGCAGTAACAAAATTTCTAGTAATTGGAAACAACGTTTAATTAGGTCCTAAGAGAGCAGTAAAACTATATTTTTTACTTCTACAGATACTGTCTTGAGCCAGTTCTAAAAGTGACAAAAAAACACGGGGTTACTACGTTGCCCCTACGTCAGAATTTTAATTTAATTCTTAGCGTCTGCGTTTGTCAAACCCTGGCAAATTGATGTGACAGACAAAAAGTTTTTGCAAAGGTAGTTGATTTTTCATTACACCAGTGTTCAGTTTAATTGATCTTTGTCAACAAACTCGTTCAGATTTCGCTTTAACCTCGCCAAGCAGCTTTCAACGGTCAGTAAACGCGGCACCCATTTCGCGAATAGCTTAGACATATTTAATTGATTTTGAAAAAAAGAGTGGGCAACATGTTTACAAACCTAATAACAAAATCTTATTCTTCGGGCACTTGAATCGTAATCCTTAAGATTTGTCTAGATTTTTATTTAGGAATCAACTAAACATTTTTGTGTTTTTGAAACACAAGAAACACGTTGTTATCAACACCGAGCTGTTTCTGCACAATTACGCGACGAAAACATTAATGTTGTTCAAGAGTTTTCAGCACTACGACATGTACTAAACTAAATATTTCTTGCGAAATTGTATAAAACTCCATAAAACTAATCCAGCGAGTTTACACTAAGTTCTTGGCACGAAGTACCAGCAACATGTGTCAAGCAACATTTAAATGTTTATAAGAACAGCTAAAGTACAAGGAAACCTTAGAAATTATGATAGCGAACTGTTATTCAATTTCACCAAAAAAAATATTTTTTGTGTAAAAAACAAAAAATTATCCTCATCAACACCAAAGATCTTTAGTTTGAAGAGAAAAAAGAAAATTATTCTAATCAACAGTGTGGTGTTTATGGTAAAGAATTGAATGTTGCTCATGAGTTCTATGCCAGCGAACTTAGTATCAGCCTGAAGCCCTGTAATAAGTTCACCATTATGCTCAATCAAATAAACGCTCGGCAATTTTCGCTACTGTACTCGCTGAAAGATCTGTCTTTATTTATTGTTTCGATGCATATATAATATTTTTGTATCTGGCCGTAAATATAATATACTTGTGTCCAAACACATTGTGTTTGCTATTCAATATTACATGTTGGAGACACAATGATTAATAGGTTTGAACATCAGTTTTTGTATCCCATATGTGGCTTTGCTTTTTGGAAACTACTGAAAATAAAAACGTGATAGACAACAAAGGGACAAACAAGCAGTAGATCATCAATTCATGATGCTTGCAAACATGTACATGATTGCTGCAATATGTTGCTGAGCCGTTTTTTCAACGTGTAGTACCAAGTTCACAGTAAGCACCAATTTAAGCGCTGTACCTGTTCTCTTGAATTGCAATTTATATTACGTCGCTATGTAAGTGATGGGTTTGAAGATAGAAAATATCGAACTGAGTGCTAAAATATAAAATATACTCTGTGCAAGATGTTCTGCTCGGCTTTATCAAGCTTGAATTACTATTTCATTTTGGCCTTATATTAGGCTGTGGTGCACAGCTATTTCTTCATCTCAAATTTATGATGCACTTCGATACGATTTGATATGTTTTAAAACGGTTTTTTTTTAAATCGGCGTAGCACGAAATGAAATCTTTGCAATTACATATCATGCAGCACAATTCCAGCAATTGTGCACAGAGGTGTGTTCAAGCTAAATAACAGCAACATGTACCAAGCAACATAATATTGATTGCTCTATGTGAAAACTGGAAAGCGCACAGCTCAGTGATTGTGAGAAGTTCTCCCCGGTCCCTTCATGGGATGTAATGGGAAACCATTTATTTATATTTTTATATTTATTGCAAGAATGTACTTCATAAACTTCATACACAAAAAAACACCCTCATGTGAAATATTGTCGAAATATTTTCGAATGTGTTCTACTAAGTTTTTGGCACGAAACCTATGGCAACATGTATCGAGCAACATTTTAAAATTTAATGACTAGTTAAATTGTAAAAAGAAATGATCAGTGCTGGCAACGCTCATTCAATTTCTCAAAAAAACAGATTCTTGTGTAATAAAAAATTACAACTCTGATATGGACATTTCCATATTTTCATATTTTCGAAAGTGGTGTACTAAGCTTTTGGCACGAAACATATAGCAACATGTATCGAGCAACATTTTAATGATGAAATGTAGAAAGAAATGATCAGTGATGGCAACGCTCAATCAATTTCTCAAAAAAAAACATATTTTTGTGTAAAAAAAATGACACCTCTTATATGGGCATTTCCACAGAAACGTTAACCTATTGCCACATCACGTTACCCTCGTTAATTGTTTATATTTATTATTTAGAAATATAAATATGTTAGAAAAATATTGCCGTCAACACTAATATGTTGTTAAATAATAACGCAGCTAAACAAATTGATGTTGCTCTATGTTTATCGCAGGAATGTAATGGGTACCGGCTTTTAGGGTTCGCACCAGTTCAAGATTTCGTACAAAATTTTACAAAACTTCATACAAAAATCAAACAATCCGAAATAGCAACGAAATCTTTTCGAAAGTGTTATACTAAACATATAACAACATGTATCGAGCAACATTTTATTATGTCTAAGCAGCAACATGTACCAAGCAACATATTATTGATTCTTAGCAACCAATCAAATACATAAACAAAAGACATTTTCAGTGTAAAGAAAAAGTAAAATGAGGAAAATGTCCCCACTCTTATGTTGCTAGACAATTGCACGCCACGACAAAAATTGTTGCTCTCTGTTTTACATACAAACGAACTTAGTTCCAGCCTTGACCACGTCCAGCAAACTTTTATATTGATCCAGCCTCTCTGCTAGTAAATAAAATCTCACATAAGTTTCCCGATTTGTCCCATCAATTGTTTGCAGTGTATTTACAAAACAAACATATGTTGCCATAATACTTAGCAACATGTTGCATTACCATAGATTGGGTTCCACAACACAAAATTACATACTAATGACGACTCATTTCACAAATATCTTATTTATTTAATGAATTTTTATCATACATTGTAAATAAATTACAATATTAGTTAAGTTAAGATAAATTTAAAGGGAATTTTAGTTGAAAAACAAAAAAAAATCGTAAGTTATATTAAAACTAAATTAAGTAAACAATTTTTTTTTTGTAAAACAATACTCAGTAATTTTAAGAAAACTTTTGTATTTAACAACTGGAATCAAAATTTGGGGCCGCTGCTGTCCTTAAATTATTTATCAGTATAAAATTAAAGATATGCTAAGGAAAGTATTGTAATTTTTTAGAAATCAGACTGATTTTTTATATTTTTTTTTGTTTGTTGTAAATTTTAACATAAATTTATGAACAAAAAATATGAATATTAATAAATTTTACGTTCTATTAGTTTAAGTCTATAAAAATAATATTTGTATTGTACCAGTATTTAGAGGTTAGTTTTGAAATCCCATATACATAATTATTTGTAAATGAATGCATTTACATGATTTTGTTTATAGTGACCACTAGGAAGTTTTGTAAAACTTTATTTTTTAAAAAAATGGATGTTGCTCTATGTTTATCGTAAAAATGTGCTTAGTACTATCTTTTAAGGCCCGCACCAAGTTCAAGATTTCTCGCCAAATTTAACAAAGCTTTATACAAAAAAAGCTCCTGCGAAATATCGACGATACATCTCCGTCAGTATAGTACTAAGTTTTTCGCACGAAATATCAGCAACATGTCTCTAGCAACATTTTAATGTTTCTAAGAATAATGTAATGATCAATCAAATTGTAGGAAGAAATGATCAGTGGTGAAAAGTATCATTCAATTTCTCAAAAAAAATATTTATTTATTAAAAAAATATAAAAATTTTAGAAAAATATAGTCGTCAACTCTAATATGTTGCTGACTAATTGCACAAATTGATGTTGCTCTATGTTTATCGTAAAAATGTGCTTAGTACTATCTTTTAAGGCCCGCACCAAGTTCAAGATATCTCGCGAAATTTAACAAAGCTTTATACAAAAAAAGCTCCTGCGAAATATCGACGATACATCTCCGCCAGTATAGTACTAAGTTGTTCGCACGAAATATAGCAACATGTCTCTAGCAACATTTAAATGTTTCTAAGAAAAATTTAATGATTAATCAAGTTGTAGGGAAAAATTAGTAAGAGTGATACATAACTCTAATAGTATTTCTCAAAAAAAAGAGATTATTTGTGTAAAACAGAAACATAACAATTAAGAAAAGTATAGGAAACTATAGTCTGCAACACTAATTGTTACGCAGCAAAACAAATTGATGTTGCTGTTTGTTTGTCGTAAGAACGTTTTTAGTACCAGCTGTTAAGGCTCGTACCAAGGTTAATAGTTAGTAAACAATAGTTTTGCCAAACTTCATAATAAATTGCTTTAGAAATATTGTCGAAATATTTTTTCAGTGTAGTACTAAGTTTTCGACACGAAATATTAAGAATATGTATCGAGAAACATGTTTCTGTTCCTAAGAAAATATTAACGACAAATTGTAAAAAAAATTATCACAGAAAGAAAAGGAAATAATTGAATTTCTCAAAGAAAAAATGATTATTTGTGTTGAAAATATAGAAAAATACAGTCACAAACACTGATATGTTGATTTCCAATTATACAGCTTTGGTTAGTGACAAGTTTACACAGGCAGTACATTGTTTTATTGCCCTAGATGCTGCTGAAGATGATGCTTCACAAACATCGAAACTATCATTCAACGAATGCGACATCGAATCCGACAACTTGATGTTGCTTCAAGTTTTCCGCTAGACTAGACACTGCAAAGCTGCATACCACCGAGATAGCCAATGCCTACTCCAACCAACTTTCTCAATTACTGCAGACTAACGCCCCCAATTCTGATATTCCCGACACACAGTGCCAGCATACGACCGTACTGGGATATGAAAACTCACGCCCAGATTAGCCCTGGTACGATGAAGATTGCCGTGTATACTCTGAGGAAACGGATGCTGCATACAAGGCAACACTGCAACCAATGGTAACGCGTGCCGTGAGGGGACGATATATGGAGAAGGGGAGAGAGACGAAAGTATATATATAGGAGAAGAGAGAATGAAGATATCAAAAATACAGGGATAGAGGTGAAGCCAGAAAGTTTTCCCAGAAGGTTAAAATCAACGGTTTTGGAAAAGGGATTCTCCTCTGTAAGGACAGGGATAGAAATCTGGTCACGGCCACGCAGTGGGTGCTGCAAATGTGGAGGTAATATTTTCGTAATCTTGTCGTTCCCGAAGGCAGAACAGGTGACGAAATCACGCCAATCTTCGACGACGGAGTAGATTGTTCACCACCAAACCCAAACGAGATCAGCGCGGAAATTGCACGGCTTAAAATCAATAAAGCCCCAGGTGCCGATGAACTGCCGGGAAAGCTTTTTAAGGCCAACGGCGATGAGCTAGCAACGTGCATGCACCAGCTCATAAAAACGGTTTGGCTAAAGGAATGCATGCCGGATGATGGGAATCTGAGTGTTCTATGTCCTGTGCTTAAGAAAGGCGATCCAAGTGTGTGCACCAACTAACGCGGGATAAGCCTTTTACCCATCACATACAAGGTCCTGTCGAATGTGTTATGTGAAAGACTACTGCCCATCTTAACGAACCTAATTAGACCTTATCAGTGTGGCTTTATACCTCGTAAATTCACTACCGACCAGATATACCGACTATAACAAATCCTGGAGAAGAATCAAGAAATGGAGAAATGCACCTCAGTTTGGTATCCCTGCGAAGCTGATACAACTTTGCGGGATGATACTGACCGACACGAGACCTTCAATGAAGATGGGCAAATATCTGGCAAAGATTATTTTCTACCAAGCAAGTCGTTGGACATCTAGTCTATTATGCGTTCTCTTCAACATCCTAATGAAGATGATCTTGCGAAAAACTGCAGTAAACACGATTGGTACCATCTTTAATAACAGCCACATGTTGCTCACGTATGCCGATGATATAGATATCTTTGACTGAGGACTGTGGGACGTTATTCCGGTCTTTTCAAGCATCGAAAAGCATTCGGCAGAAGTGGGTCTGGTTAGAAATGAGGACAAACTCAAGTTATTTGTTTCAATGAATAAGGTGTCTTCTCGTTTGGGACGCTGCGTAAACGTTGACAACTATAACTTTGAAGTGGTAGATAATGTTGTCTACCATGGCTTAGCCGTAAATCAATCAATCTATTCTGGAAGTCTTCGAGAGAGAAATACTCCGCATAATATTTAGGCCCATCACCGTTAACGGTGTATATCGTCATCTTATGAACCATGAGCTGTATAACAACATCGACGTAGTCAAGCACGTCCTAATAGAATGAATGCGCTGGTTGGGACGTGTTGTACGAATGGATGCAAATACTCCAGCTCAAAAAGTCTCGACAATCAACTCGATAGGTGGAGAAGGGGGGAGGGTGGCGACGAAACCTTCGTTTGATGTATCAGGATAAGGAGCTTTATCAAAACTGGGTGTGACGAACTATCTAAGGAAAACAAACTACCGAAGCGATTGGAATTCTTTTGTACGTGCGGCAATTGATACGTAATTGTCTGTTGCCAAATAAGAAGAACACAAATGTGTTCCGTTCAATCAAAGTTAGTACCATTCTTTAGCGAGTTCCCCAAAGGCGTGTTGACCAATAAATATCAATTTTTATTAACCCATTGCCGTCCAATTCAAAATTATTAAATTTTTTAACTTTTTTCAATAAAACTGCGTAATTTTAAAGCATAATCTTTAATTATACATGCGTTTGCAACGATCATCTTCTAAACAATACTATAAACTTTCATTCAAGTCATAATTTGGTCCATTGACCCTCCAAAGACCGCAGATATTTAAGTTCAAACTTACAAATTATATAATGCTTAAGACTATTATCTCGGTTCAGAAAGCAAACATTGTCCTAGTTGGTCAAAATTATACATGCGACATCTCCTATTGTAGCAGTTCCTTAGTTGTTAGTTATTTTATCTCGTACTGGAACGTATTCCTGCTTTGTCAGTAAAAATATCGATGACAAAACTTTTTATATTGGGAATATGCCACGACCCTAAATTCAATATTTTGGGCAAAAATTTAAAACATACATTTTTCGAATTTCTGTCAATTGTCAATGTTGTGCAACAATGTTTATTCCCCTCTAAATTGGCCATCAACATATCAATGTTGACGACAATATTTTCTCCTTTTTTTTTTTTTTTTTTTGCAATATTTTAGAAATTTAAATAAAGTTGTCAATATGAATAATTTCTTGATACAATTCCATTGGAAATTATTTTTTTCTTTGAAACATGAAAATGTTGCGCGATGAATGTGGCTGATATTTCAAGCGAAACATCTTAGTACTACACTGGCGGAAATTCTTCTGTCGATATTGCGCAGCCATGCTTTTTTTTGGTATGGAATTTGTAAAATTGGTAAGCCTGGTACTAACTTTAAATGTTCCAAGGTACAACTTGTGGGACCCTGCCACGACCCAAAATTCAATATTTTGGGTCAAAATGTACAACATACATTTTTCGAATTTCTGTCAATTTTTCAATGTTGTGCAACATTAATTTGTTTCGCAGCGAAATTGCCCTGCAACATATTAGTGTTAACGTTAATATTTCTCCCTGTCTTTTGTGTTTGCATTATAAATGTTTGTTTTAGAAATTGAATGAGACTTGACAACATTGATAATTTCTTGCTACAATTTCATTGGTTGTTAAATATTTCTTAGCAGCTTTAAAATGTTGCACGATACATGTTGCTGATATTTCGTGCGAAGCAAGTTAGTTCTACTCTGGAGGAAACTTTTTTGTCGCTATTTCGCAGCCGTGCCTTTTTTGTAGGGAGTTTGTAAAATTTGTAAGGCTTGCACTAACTTCAGGATGGTCAGGATGATCTAAGCTATAACTGTTGGGAACATGCTACAACCCTAAATTCAATATTTTGGGCAAAAATTTAAAACAGAAATTTTTCGAATTTCTCTCAATTTTTCGCCGAAATCTAGCCAGTAAGGCTGGTAATAATTTCGTTCGCACATACAATGTTGTGCTACATCAATTTGTTTCGCTGCGATATTGCCCAGCAACATTTCAGTGTTAACGCTAATATTTTTCCTGTCTTTTGTGTTTGCAATATAAATGTCTGTTTTAGAAATTGAATTGAGACTTGACAACATTGATAATTTCTTGCTACAATTTCATTGATTGTTACATTTTTCTAAGCAGCATTAAAATGTTTCGAGATACATGTTGCATATATTTCGTGCGAAGTATGTTAGTTCTATCCTGCCGAAATTTCTTTTGTCGCTATTTCGCAGCCGTGCTTTCATTTATAGGGAGTTTGTAAAATTTGTAAGGCTTGCACTAACTTCAGGATGGTCAGGATGATCTAAGCTATAACTGTTGGGAACATGCAACAACCCAAAATTCAATATTTGGGGCCAAAATGTAAAACATAAATTTTTCGAATTTCTGTCAATTTTTCACCGAAATCTAGCCAGTAAGGCTGGTACTAATTTCGTTCGCACATTCAATGTTGTGCTACATCAATTTGTTTCGCTGCGATATTGCCCAGCAAAATATCAGTGTTAACTTTAATATTTTTCTCAGTTTTTTGTTTTTGCATTATGTCTGTCTGTTTTAGAAATTGAATGAGATTAGACAACATTGATAATTTCTTGCTACAATTTCATTGGTTGTTAAATATTTCTTAGCAGCTTTAAAATGTTGCACGATACATGTTGCTGATATTTCGTGCGAAGCAAGTTAGTTCTACTCTGGAGGAAACTTTTTTGTCGCTATTTCGCAGCCGTGCCTTTTTTTGTAGGGAGTTTGTACAATTTGTAAGGCTTGCACTAACGTCAGGATGGTCAGGATGTTCTAAGCTATAACTGTTGGGAACATGCTACAACCCTAAATTCAATATTTTGGGCAAAAATGTAAAACATAAATTTTTCGAATTTCTGTCAATTTTTCGCCGAAATCTAGCCAGTAAGGCTGGTAATAATTTCGTTCGCACATTCAATGTTGTGCTACATCAATTTGTTTCGCTGCGATATTGCCCAGCAACATATCAGTGTTAATGTTAATATTTTTCTCTGTTTTTGTTTTTGCGATATAAATGTCTGTTTTAGAAATTGAATGAGACTTGAAAACATTGAACATTTCTGGCTACAATTTCATTGGTTGTTAAATTTTTTTTAGCAGCATTAAAATGTTGCGAGATATATGTTGCTGTTATTTCGTTCGAAGCATGTTAGTTCTATTCTGGAGGAAAATCTTTTGTCGCTATTTCGTAGCCCTGCCTTTTTTGTATGTAGTTTGTAAAATTTGTAAGGCTGGTACTAACTTCAGAATGGTCCGGATGTTCTAAGCTGTAACGGTTGGGAACCTGCACGGGCCAATATTTAATATTTTGGGCCAAAATGTAAAGCATAAATTTTTCAAATTTCTATAAATTTTTCGCCGAATTATAAACAGTAAGGCTGGTACTAATTTCATTCGCACATGCAATGTTGTGCTACATCAATTTGTTTCGCTGCGATAAATGTCAGCGTTGGCGACAATATTTGTCCCTGTTTTTTTGTTTTTTTTTTTTTGGAATAAAAATCTATTTTTTAGAAATTTAATGAGACTTGAAACAATACATGGATTATTATGTGCTACAATTTCATTGATTGTTACATTTTTCTTAGCAGCATTAAAATGTTGAACCATACATGTTGCTACAATTTCATTGGTCGCTACATTTTTCTTAGCAGCATTAAAATGTTGAACCATACATGTTGCTAATATTTCGTGCTAAACATGTTCGTATTACACTGGCGGAAATTGTACGTATTGCAGTTATTTTTGTTTTTTTTAATTAAAAAAAAAATTAAAAATTAAAAATTTTGCGCGAAATTTGGAACTTGGGGCGGGCAGGTTTTTATGTAACAAATGTTATAATAGGTGGTTCTTCGAAATGGGCCAATTTTTTATAATTATATTAGTCAATAAATTATGAATCAGTCTACTGAAAGATATCATCTCGCTTTTAAACGAATTTCTATATAATTATGATTAATGTCTCATATCAGTTCTTTCGTGAGTATACGCAGCATTCAAATTTTATATTTTTTGGGAAATTTCATAAATTTGCATGTGCTACTTTTTGAAGAACAATGTTTAATGTTACTACTAAACATTTGTACCCTTCCATATTTGCGCCAATCACTTCCCCCCACTGTGCATACGACGACCATTACATATTTTTGTGTAGCAGTTTAGTTAAAATAATTACCACTTATTTAAATAAAACATTGTATTATAATACAAGATAAAACAATTCACAAAACAAAAAATTAAAACCAAACAATATAAAACGTGCCTATTAAAATATATTTGAGCTTATTTGCAATATTTTAGTTGAAAATGTATAAAAAAAACAACAAACAAAAACACAACAACATTCTATAATTTTGCTGCTTTGTTCTACACACAATTGGAAAATAAAACACACACAAACACACAAAAGTTTAGTTACAATTTTATAATAATTAAATGAATTTGGTTAAAATTGAAATCAAGAAAAACGAACGTAATAGGAAACATGAAAAACTTTAAACAAAAATCCCACTTTAACAAACAAAAATTCTGCAGGCAACGAACAAAAATAATTGAAAAATTTTTCTATATTAATAATAATTGAAAAAAAATTGAATAATAAATAAAAATTAAAATAATAAATAATTTCAACAAAAGAGGAACAAATGTTCGTATAAAAAAATAACATATCTAATGAAGTAAAATAAACAGAAAGGAGGGTATATTTTATTTTTTATTTAATATTGTATACAAATATTGCATTTACTTTTGTTTAACGTTTAAATATTAATTTATATATAAATATATTTAATGTTATGCCAGAAATTTACTCTCATCACTTTATACTCAGTTTTTGGTGATATTATTTATTTAGTATTTATAGTTTTTTAAATTATTTCAAATAATTTATTTAATTTCTTTTCCTGATAATCAAAATTTTTTAATTTTATTTTAAGTTAAACTTAAATGTACAAATTATTCAGTTTTATTTAGTTAAAAAAAAACCATGTTAATCTGAATTTTGCTAAACCGGTTGTAATCCGGTTCCCAACCAAAATCCGTTGAGGTGTTTTTAAATTCAATTTGAATTAAAAGCAAGAGAGCCGATACGAGCACAGAGGCTGCTGCAATAACTGTTTTACTTGCGCCACAAATCCCTGGAATTGAATGAGAAAAATCCTTACTTTTAACATTTGGAATCAACACAAATAATTTTACTCTAAGATTTCATTACATTTTAAATTTTTTTCACTGAATATCTCCTTTTTAATCGATTTAATTGGGATAATTTTCTTCCAGTTGATGTGTGAAAGTCGCAAAACGCAACCCAAATTCTTCCAGACACCTACCACCATTACTCCTTTCAAAGCATCATTTCGATAAGTTTTCCAATTACGTACTTGATCAACTGTCTCATCGATACCCCTTGGATACGAGTATCATATTCATTATCAATTTTTCGATAATGAAGTTTTATTAATGTTTGTATTTTAAATTGTTCATTGAGCCGGCATTACCGATATAAGGCCATCATCTGGATGTTACGACGTTTTAAATGGCGCTTCAAAATCGCATTATAGTTTACAATTGTTAACTCGGGCTACCGATTTTCTGAGTAACTTTTTCATATTTAAATGGTTGTATTAAATTATGCCGTTCAGCAATTCGCGGAAAATTTAACAAATTCTATACAAAACAATATTTCAGCCAGTGTAGTATCAAGTTGTTGCCACGAAATATGAGCAACATGTAACGAGCAACATTATAATGTTCCTAAGAAACATTTAACGACCAATCAAGTAATAGGAAGACATTACCATTGTCCAAGTTGCCATAAACAGAATTCGAGCAACATGTATCAAGCAACATTTTAATGTTTCTACGAAACATTTAACGACCAATCAAGTTGATAGTAGACTTTATCATTGTCAATAGTAGTGGTCTTCATGAAAGCTCGAAAGAACCTTGTAAACTCGAAAACATTGTAAACTTGCACAGCAAACGTCAAAACAAACAAATTTCCCATACAAAGCGACTTGCACAAAAGTGGAAAATTTTCGAGGCAAATTTGCTGAGCAAACCTGGAAAAAGAAACGTGAAAACTTTTGACATTTCAATGTCAATATTTTTGTATTGACAAAAACAGTGGGTTTTTGATTTATGTGGGAAAAATAAAATAATGGAATAGGTAAAGCATATACTTTTAATTTTACTTTGTTTATTTACTTTATCAGCCTTTTTTTGACAATTGCTACATAGATACAGTGAGCAACTTTATTTGGTGCCTCATGAAACGCTTCGGGACAAACTTACGCTGAGCAAAAGTTCTAGGTTTTCTTGTCTGCATGAATACCACTAATGTTTTCAAAAAGAGATTTTGAGTGTAAAAAAATTACAACCGGAGAACAATATAGTCGTCAACACACAATGTTGCTGGCCAATTTTGAAGCGGAAAAATTTATGTTTCTCAATCCTTATCGTACAAACACGAACTTAGTACCAGCCAATAAGGCCTATACTAAATTCAACATTTCGAGCTAAGTTTTACAAAACTCCATATAGAAACATCTGGAGTACTAAGTAGTCAGAACGAAAAAACAGCAACATTTAGAGTGGAACATATTATTGTTTCTAAGAAAAATTTAAATACCAATCAAATTGTATAAAGGAATGAAAAATGCTCTAAATTCAATCAATTTCAGAGAAAATGACAGAAAAAAATCAGACGTCAGCACTAATATGTGTGAATTACGCAATGAATCGAAATAAAGAGATAGATAGAGGAGACAAACGCCGACGACGACAACTGCAATTAGTTACAATGTGAACAAGACGGTCATTGGCCTACAACGCTAAGGTGCCAATGGGAAAAGTCACAAACTTCGAAGCGATGGTTTCAAATCCTGGTGCCAACTGTTTACATTTTTGTAATTGCGAAAAAACCCCCTGACCTCTGTAGCTCATAGGAAATAGAAGAATAATCTTCTAAGAAATAACTTCAGAGCGAATCATATACAATAGACACCAATCGACGTTGCTCAATGGTTTTCGTGCGAACGAAGTTAGTTAGCTTTTAAGACTCGTATTTACTTGCTTATCCGGTCTAGAACAACCCCGGGGGGTCAGGGACCTTACAAAAGGACGATAACATATTTCGCCAACCAGTTCCATCTTTTGCTTTATCTCTCCAGTTGGTAATACCAAATGTGCGCAGGGATTCATCAACCTGATCTCTCCAGCGGAGTTTTGATCTTCCTATTTTTCGTCTTCCTTCGAGTTCGGTTTCGAGAACCCTTCGTGCTTGTTCGTCCTCACCCATTCTACATCTACATGCATTATTTTGATCTGCTTAACTATGTCAATGTCGGGATAAAGCTCATACCGATGCCGACACTTGTCATTATCCATCATGGGGGCATAAATTTTTCGGAGTATTTTTCCCTCGAAGACTCCTAGAGATGTTTCGTATGCTTGCGATAAAACCCTGGATTTCGCGCCATAAAGCAAGACAGTCCATATTTCTTAAGACCCTTACCAAGTTTAATATTTCCCGTGAAATTTTACAACCCTCCATACAATGATATACCTGCGAACTATCGACGAAAATATCGACAGTCAGTGTAGTACAACATTGTTTGCGCAAAATATCTGCAACTATGGCTAACATTTTTATGTCTCTAAGAAAAATTTACCGATCAATCAAATTGTGGGCAGAAATTGGCAATGTCTCATTAACTGTCCGAGACAAATACAAAGAACACTATAGTCGTCAGCACTGACATGTTGCTGGGCAATTTTGTACAGAAACAATCTGATGTTGCTCAATGTTAGTCGAGTAAACGAAGTTAGTGCCAGCCTTAAATGCGAATTTTCCAAGCAACATATCTGCTTTGCGGACTATATTTTCTGTGTTTTTCATTTTTTATTTTACAATAAAACTCTCTTGTTTTGAGAGTGTATGCGAGTTGCCAACATTAATCATTTCTTCCTACGAGTACAATTTAATTGGTTGTCCAATTGATCTTCTTACACGCTGAAAAATAATGGCCCAAGCAACATATAGCAGGAAGCATGTACCTATGTCTACGTGAATTGAAGAGCTACTGTTTGTTTCATTAGTGTCTGCCACGCTTTTGTTTTCAGCAGTTTTCAACAAACAAAACCACATTTGGGTCACAAATACATATATTATAATCTATTAATCATTGTGTTTCATACATGTTATATTGCATAGCAAACACAATGTGTTTGGGCACAAGTATCATATCTGTGCGACAAGTTACAAACACGTTATGTTTGCATCCAAACAACAAAAATTAAAAATTTTTAAGGGTGTAAACATATTGAAAGAGTTGCTCGATACATGTTGCTAATATTTTAAACGGACAACTTATTATTACGCCTGCGAAAATATTTCGTTGGTATTTCGCAGGCACTTTTTTCATATTAACCTCTGTAAAATATTTCGCGAAGTGTTGAACTTAGTACGGGCCTTAATTTAGTACAAAATGAAATTTGTGGTACAGCAGTCCTCATGTATAAAGGCCTCTTGTAGTACACTGGCCAGCATGAGTGTGAGACAAAACCCAGAAACAACAATTCTTTGAAATCCCCTTCTAAGATGCTGCCGTCGGTGGTGCAATGGTCAGTGTGCCCGACTAATGTTCATGATAACGTGGGTTCGACTCCTGCTCAGACCATCTTACATTTCTTTCGACGACGGTCACCTCGGATAGTGATGGCGACACTATCGAGTACTTGGCCATGATAAAGCTTCTCATAAATACCGTTCAGGAATCGGTGTAAAAAAATAGGTCCCAATTAGTGAGTGTAAAAATAAGAAGCGTACAGCTCACGGGTTGTGTGAAACTCACCCCAATCCCATCATGGGATGGTATGGGAAACCATTTTTTGTTTTAAATGAAAAAGCAGTTCGTTTTTAAGGATCGTTCAATTCAGACTGCATGTGGCGTCAACCCAAAACTCTGGGAATCTTAAGATCTTCTAATCATAGGCATTTTGTCAAAAACCTAGTATTTTAAAATGTTGTATTTTTTATTAACTACAAACGTTGTTTGGGTGTCAGTGCCGCCCAAATCAAACTGCTTGATGGAGCACCACAAACTTCAGAAAATCTTACGATTCTTTAAAATAACGCACTTTCTAAATTATTGCATTTTTTAAATTGTATTTTTTTATTATAAATACAAAAGTACTTCGCTTCATAGGTTGGCCAAATTCAAACACTTGAACTAGATCTCTATAAATCTAACATATTTTCAATCTTGGAGCATTAATTACATTAACGTACTTTTAAATATTGTATTTTTCAAAAACACAAAAGTAGTTCGCTTCTTAAGGCGCTTAAATTCAAATAGATTGAGACTTTAACCACATCTTTATAAGTCTTACATATTATAAATTTGCCCAGTCATTACAATATCGTACATTGAAGTTTTGTATTTGGTTTCAAAATACAAAAGTTGTTCGCTTCTCTGTGGTGATGAAATTAAAACAGATTGTGGCGGCAGCGGGATATCTATAAATCCTACACATTTAACACAATCGACATTCATTACACTATCGTTATTTTTAAAAATAATCTCAAAGTTATTAAATTCAAATATAGGGCGTCTCACTAAGGTTGCACTTTTTAAATTTGGTGTCATTTTTTTTCTCTGCAAGTGGCAACTCTAAAATTAGGCAGCTGTCACATATGTTTACTCCGATTATTAAAAAAAGAGCGCTTTACGAAAGAACAACGCGTTATAATTGTGAAAACTTATTACACAAATTTGGATAGTTATGCTAAGAGCGCTAGCAAACTTTGAAGAATTTTCAGTGGAGTAAGTGCACCCAATGTGTCAACCATTCGAAGAAGTCAAAAAATTTTAAGAAACTGGATCGGTTATGAGTAGTAAGAGTACTGGGCGTCAACGTACCGAACGGTCTCTTGCAAACATTGTCGCTGAAAATGCGAATGTTGCCGAAAACCCGAAAACATCAATTCGGCATTATTCTCCACAACTTCAAATTTCACGAAGCACTTCGCAGCGAATTATGACAAAATAAGTCCACCTTCATGCGTACAACATTCAACTTACTCAGGAGCTCAAACCTGCAGACCATGGAAGCGCCGGCAATTCGTTCAATGGGTAATGGAGCAAAGTGATGTCAATGCCAATTTTTCAAAAAGAAGTCATCTTCTCCGATGAAGCGCTTTCTCATCTGAATGGCTTCTGAATGGGGCTCAGAAAATCCTAATGCAATCCATGAGAAACAAATGCATCCACAACAACTCCAACTGTCTGGTGCGGATTTTGGTCAGGCAGCGTGATTGGGCCTTACTTGTTTGAAGATGAGGCCGAAATTGCAATGACTGTGAATGACATTCGTTACAGGAGCATGGTAACGGACGGTGAAGGTATGATCCAGTCTAGTGGCTTCAACTGAACGGCATGGATCTGTATGACATGTGGTTTCAGCAAGACGGCGCCACCTGCCACACCGCTCATGAGACAATCGATTTAATACAGCTACGTTTTCCAGAATAAATTACCTCAAGAAATTGTGATGTCAACTGGCCACCAAGATCATGCGAATTAACGCGATTTGTCAGATTTCTTTCTTTGAGGTTTTATGAAATCTCGGGTTTATGCGAATTAACCAGAAACAATTCCTGAGATCCAAATCCGAGATGCAACGTGTCATTGGTGAGATACAGCCACAGCTCTGTGAAAAAGTCATGGAAAATTTTTATGAAAAGATTAATGGCCTGAAATTAGAGCCGTGGTGGCCAATTGATGGCTATTTTATTCCATTCGTAATCGGAAAATGTCTTCTTTACAATCTAATTAAAACATCACAACTATCTCAAAAATACGTGTTTTGATTTTAAAATGAAAAAGTGCATTCTTACTGAGACACCCTATTTCCAATATTATTCAAAGTCTTGTATTTTATATAGGATTTAATATTTCGGTGGTGCAATGGATAGTGTGCGCGCCTCTTGTACTTGAGACACTGGGTTCGATCCCTGCTCTGACCACCTTAAAATTTCTTTCGACGGCGCACAGTGGGGCCGATGCTCATTTTACGTTGCAAAAATCATTACTTCTGAACTAATGAAGCGATTTGAAAAATTTTAAAAGCACTTAATAGAAAACTTTTCAAGCTATAAAATAAATGTTCGTCACGAGTGCCAAGTATCCGTGGTGCTTCAATATTCAAGGTCAAAGTTGAAAAATAAAATTGTAAAAATGTATAAAGCATTTGAAAGGTATAGCTAGCTATAGGCCTACAGAGATACTATGCACAGTAGTTTTTTGGTTGCAAAAATCATAATTTTTTAAATAACTAAGTTATTTCTAATGATTAAAAATCACTTGAATTATAACTCCTTTAGCTTCAAACTAAGTGCTCCCACATTGTGATAGGCACTGTGCACTTTGACACCTTTTGACCTTTTTTATCGCAAAAATCATATCTTTTGAAGTATAAAATTGTTTTTATTAGTTAGTTCTCCTTAAAATATTCATTAACATTGGGAGCGATATCTAATAGACTTAACATATAGGAGCTATAATTATGTTCTTCCAAATCCTTTCGAGATCTTACATGTCTTAGTGATGAAATTAATGGGTCTGAAGAGGCCACCAACATATTGAAAACATCCTCATTCAGTCTAATCCGTGAAATCTTGCAAGTATTCGTGTATCTAAATTTTTTTTAGTCTTTGTTTTTGCATTCCTGGGCTTCTTCTGACAACTCTCCAACTGGTAAGCATTGATATTCAATTAAATTTCTATCATGAGCCAAAATCTTATGTACCGTAGGAGTAAATTTCTTCTCAGGGTACATTTGAGACAAAAGTTTGGCAGTTTTTCATGCATAATCATCAAACTTTGGGCTATTTACCGTTTCTCTACAGTTTATAACATTAAGGATAACTGCTAACCTTTTTCTAATATTATTGTCGACCCCAGTAATTTGGGATGTTACCTCATCATTTGCAAAAAAAGCTCTGGACATATTTCCATCGTTAGTATTTCCATACCCCTGCTTTGGGTAGTCTACTTTCAGTCCAAGGTTCTTAAGAAATTCATTTTGTATAATTTTTTTTCGAGCAGATAGTTTTTGTTTTGGTGTTGCGTTCTTATCAAAACATTCTCCTTCTCGCGAAATTGTATACGCTAGTTTTAAAATAAACTCCATGCACCTAATTCTGGCATGTAACGGAGAAATTCCATATTCATAGTTTTGTTTATCACTTGAATCATCAAAATTTTGAAAGTCTTAGTGTGACTGTTTGCAAATTGCACACTTCAAAGTTGACGAGGTATCTGTTATTACATTTTAGACTTTGCCATCAATCATTGTAAGAAAAAAATCATAATCAATCAAAACAGATTTTCCATTCTTCATTTGAAGAACAGAAGGCTTTAGTTCAGAAATTTGCATTTTTATATCGTTTACTGTAGATTTGATTATTTCTGAAGAATCCTTTGCATATTGAAAAAATATCGGACGGCAAAAATGAACTGGTGATGGGCGAGGATTTTTCCAATGCTCAGAGATTTCACTTCTCAGTCTTAATGGAACTACAGAAGCCATAAACATATTTGCATCTGTAATAGTTGCGTCATTTGTCGATATTGTTTGTTTGTAAGCACTTTGACCGGATGATCCATCACATCCCCACTTATTTATCAATGTAAGCCTATCTGGAAGTAATACTGCTTCCTCTTCAGGCAAACTTTGAATAAGGCGTTTTTGGCTGTATGATCCCTAAAGTCTTGCAGTTTAACCTCTACCGATAAAGGTCAAGGTTCAAAAGTATCAAAAATATATTTGTAAGGGGTTAATAAATGCGTAAATTTATTTTTCTAATATTTTTTTATAAAATTTATAAAAACTTTAAATTTTTCTGAAAATCCAAAAGTAGATGCATTTTCTTGACTGTTAGTTTTAAAGTTTGAAAAGAAAAATGTGTTTTATATGAGGGTTTTTGAAAATATTTTCAAATTGGAATTGGAAAGGATTGCATTCAGATTAACCAGTTTCTATTTAAAATATATTTTTATATAAACAAGGTTTTTTATGTTTTTCAATTCAAATTTATGTTCCTTGTTTTAAATCCTAATTGTTTATACTATTGGAACTTTAAGTATTTTTATATTTTTCTTACTATAATTTAAAGTTTAAATTTAATTTTTATTTTAATTCATATATTTATGTATATTATATATACATAGTAAATATGTTTATACTTTTATTTTCATTTTGTTTTCTTGTATTTAATTTAGTTTTAATTGAATTTTATTTTAATATTATTTGTTTAGGCAACAAAATATTCCCAACATATTGTGCAAATTTCTGTAAATTACCGATAAATTATTTGAACACTCCCTTGCCAACATTAATTTCTCTACACCCGCCTCCCATCCAACAAACACTCTCTTAACTGCATTTAATGTAAAACAAAACAACTGTCAAAATAATAGAAATTTATCAAATTAAAAAAAAATAAATTTACATACAACAATAATGATAATATTAATAACTATAAATATAAATACAAAAATATATTTATGTAATATAAATGTGTATATGAATTGATAACATGTATTATATATTTACATAGATATTAAACAATACCTACATATATATACACAAATATACAACACAAATAAATGACACAAGTTATTTAAGAAATTAATTAAATATTTAATTTCAAAATACAACAATAAAACACAACAAACATGAAATGATATTTACATTTAACAAACAGAGAAACAAACACAAAAATACAAAAGTTTAAAAGTGTAAATTAACATAATAATAATTAATGTATTTGAGGATAAAAACAAACACAACAACAACAATAAAGAGAAAAAAAATTTATCAAAATAAAAATATTTACAATGTGTCGCTATAATTTCGTTTGCCACTAATCCCAATGATGTTGGAAAATGGTAAGTTTAGGTGAAATGGGGAAAATTATAAAATATTACGCCTCAATTTTGGGGGCGAGTGCAAAGTCGATAGTTTACAGGGACAGGAAAAGTTAATGCCAAGAACGTAGTGCGTGGTGAAGAGGAACATCCTGCTCGAGGTACCCCTTCCTTCTGTTATTGACTATTTTACAACCTCATAAGGTCAGACGCCTTACACATATTAATTAAACAAACATATAAATAAATTAACAAATTTTAACATACTTCTCCAATTAGTTATATCCTACATCATTTCTCGCCAGTTGGTAACACCAAGGATATGAAGGGATTCTTCTACCTGGTCCTGCCACCGGAGTCTTGGTCGACCTCTTTTCCTCCTTCCATCGGGTACGTTATCAAAAACATTTCGCGCTGGCTAATCTTCACCCATTCTGATAACATGGCCTGATTCGCCTAGCTGTGTCTACGTCAGAGTGAAAATGATATAGCTCTTGGTTTCAACGACGTTTGTACGCGCTGTTTTCTTTTACAGGATCATATATTTTACGGAGAATTTTACTCTCGACTACTCCCAGATGCTTTTCATCCACTTGCGATATGACCCAAGTTTCAGAGCCATATGACAGGACTGGTAAAATGAGAGTCCGGTTTAGCTGTGTCTTTATCCGTCGAGAGAGGGCTTTGTTTTTGAACTGCTTGCTGAGCCCAAAATAACATCTATTTGCAAGCACAATTCTCCTATTTATCTCCAGGCTGACGTTGTTGTCCTTATTCACGGCGGATCCATGGTAGATAAATTCATCTACCACTTCAAAATTAAATCGGTTGTCAACGTTCGAGTGTGGACCAAGTCGAGAGGTTTCTCTAGTCACCATCAATGTTGTCCTGCCCTCATTAACAGCAAGACCAACCTTCGCTGATTCCTTTTCGATTCTTGAAAATACTGCAGTAACCTCTCGCTAATTTCGCCCAATGATGTCTATGTTGGCAACATACGCCAGCAGCATATGACTCTTCGTGTTGATGGTCTTGTTCATATTTCTGCAGCTTTTCTCATTATTCTCTCCATTAAGATGTTAAAGAGATTACACGAAAGTGTATAGCCTTGTCTCCGATCAGAATGGTTCGGTGAGGTCTTTCTACATCTTCAATGCTGATTTGGTCTTGGTCAGCATCATTCTATAGATGCGGATAAGTTTTGCCAGAATCCCAAGTCCAGACATAGCCTCGTCCAATTTTACCCGTATTGGGCTATGGAAAGCAGCTTTGTAATCGACAAAAGGATGGTATGTATCGATTTGCTTTTCTGGGGTCTTTTTCAGGGGTAGCGTGAATATTTGGTCAATCGTGGACTTGCCTGGTCAAAACCACACTGACAAGGTTCAATCAAGTTTTCAACAATTGGATTTAGTCGTTCACATAATACGCCCGACAAAACCTAATACGCGATGGATAAAAGACTGATACCGCGTAGTAGGAACGTATAAGTACACACGGATCATCCTTCTTGAATACACGACAGGATAAAAGACTAATGCCACTATGGTTGGAACATACACACGGATCACCCTTTTTGAATACAGAACAGGATAAAAGACTGATGCCACTACAGTTGAAACATACAAACGGATCACCCTTTTTGAATACAGGACATAATACACTGAAATTCCAATCGTCAGGCATAGATTCCCCCCCACATATATCGCATATAAGATGATACATGTGGGCTAGCAGTCCTTCGTGACCGTCCATAAAAAGCTCAGCGGGTAGTCCGTCCACAGCAGTGGCTTTAATATTCTTAAGCCGGGAGATTGCCGTTCTAATCTCGCCTTGGCTGGGCGGGGGTATAATCTACATTCTCTTCCACAATCATTACCTCCTGATCTTCAGTGGAAGAATAAGAGTGGAGTAGTGCTGAAAAGTGGTCTCTCCATAGTTTAAGCACTTACTGCTTATCTTGCACCAGATTCCCATTCTCGTCCTTGCAGGAGGGCAGCCCATTATTCGGCCCGTTATTCAATCTTCTTACCTTCTGGAAAAATTTTCGGGATTCATTGTTCCTCCCGCATATTTGGGTCTTTTCTCTCTCTCTGTCTCTCTCTCTCTCTCTCTTACACCACTGCCACTTTTTCTTCTTAATTAATTGGGTTTCCTCCCTTCTCAGCCTCTTATACCGCTCATTAGCAGCACGAGTTGTAACTCACTGTTTCGTTACCATACGTGCAGTACCTTTCTCATCAGTTACAATGCGTCATTCTTCGTTGTACCATGGCTTATCCTTCTGTGGTTTTTGATATCCAAGTTCAGCCCTTACAGCGGTTTCCAAAGAATAGGAGACGTGCTTCCACTGCACTTCTGGGTCTTCGGGAGGCGGGGTATTCTGCTCTAACAGGAGAGAGAACTTCTGTGGATAGGACATTGATATCTCCGGTATTTGTAGCTTGTCAATATCTACCTTTCCCCTGTTCGGCTTCGTACGTTCTTCGCGCTGCTCAGTCTTCTGTGAACTTTCGCAGCCACCAGGAAATTATCCGAGTCAACATTGTCACCTCGAATCACACGTATATCCATTACACTAGAAAAGTGCCTGCCATATATTACCAAGTGACCAGTCTAGTTCTTCGTTCTCTCATCAGGAGATATCCAGGTCGCCTTATGAATGTCCTTATGCTGGAATCGTGTGCTACTAACTAAAATGTTCTTTGCAGCGACAAAGTCTGTCAGGTTTATTCCATTATCGGAGGTGGTGTCATGTAGACTGTACCGATAGCTGGTCGAAAGACACTTTCCTTTCTCAGTTTGGCATTAAAATCGCCTAGGATAATATTAATGTCGTGGTTAGGGCAGCGTTCGTATACTTCCTCCAGATGCTCATAAAATGATTCTTTGACCTCGTTGTCTTTATCCTCTGTCGGTGCGTGCACACAAACTATCGAGATGTTAAAATATTTCGCCTTGATGTGAATTGGGACTATGCTTTCACTCTCTGGGTTGAACCTTGAAACTAGGTATCGAAATCTCTTGCCAACTATAAATCCGCAACCGAATTCGTGTTTTCGATCATGGTAGCCACAGCCTCTGTAGTTTCCGAGATATAGCCGTTAGAAAAATTGCATGTTCTTCGGGAAAATTAAGTTTTAGCAAAATATATATCAGGCCATAAAATCTGAACATCATCTCAACTAGCAAAACCAAAATAGGTTTTTGGAGTGGCCAGAAATGATTCCTTAATTGGGCAGGCCAAGCAGCTTACAACTTCCACGCAGTATGTCCTGGGCAATGGCTTTATCGGAAAACTCCGTGAGAAGCCGAAACAAATGAGCATACTGATTGGTTGTGAGATCAGTCTCAGGCGTATTAGATGGCCTGGTCACTGAAGCTGATCAAGATATCGGTCATATTATGTTGTCCTTAGAAGGCGGCACAGAAGGCCAATATATGGGCCAACGGCGGATAGAAACCAAACGACGAAAATCCAGGTTCAACATATTCCATCCCGGTCAGCGTGTTATCCATAATGGGCGGCTGCAATCAAATATCCTGGCAGTAGGTAAAATGCAAAAACCCGGTGGACTGGGTTTGCCTTCCGCCACCGTTCCTAATGGCAGTGAAAATACAAAATCGAAACAGAAAACATAAACAACCCCTATTTGTTGACGACCCCCGCAAACGTTAAGGACCACGATTTACGGATATGCACCTGGAATGTAAGAACTCTATATAGATCCGGTGCAAGTATCCAATTGGCAGATGTCCTCGAAAGTTATAAGGCTGACATTACCGCAATCCAGGAAATGCGATGGACTGGACATGGCTGCACACGAAAAAGAAACTGCGACATATACCACAGTTGTCATGAGAAAAAAACATGAATTTGGTTGCGGATTTGTAATTGGCGAAAGATTGCGACATCTAGTCTCCAAGTTCAATCCTGTGAGAGAACGTACAGCCACAATCCGCATAAAAGCGAAATATTTTTATATTTCCCTAATTTTTGTGCACGCCCCGACAGAAGGGAAGATGATGATGCCAAAAACATATATTCTATGAGCGTCTAAAGGAAAGGTATGACCGCTGCCCTGGCCATGACATTAAGATTGTAGTAGGAGATTTGAATGCTAAAGTAGCCAGGGAGAATGTGTTCCATCCAGCTACTGGCAATTTCAGTCTACATGCTGATAGTTCCGACAACGGTATGAGACTGATTGAAAAGACATGGTCGATAGTGGCCCAAGATTCCAACACAAATACATCCACAAGGCTACTTGGGTATCCCCTGATCAAAGAACGAAGAACCACATTGACCGCCTGGTAATTGATGGCAGGCACACTACCAGTGTAATGGTCGTACGAGTGACCAGAGTAGCTAATACTGATCACCACCTGGTAGCAGCAAAGGTTAGCATAAGATTAAGTACAACGGAAATTTTCTCGGCGTCTGGTGAAAGCTGGAAATCGGAAAGCTGCAATTACTACAGGTAGTCACAGCCTAGTCAAGGAAGCTCTCGCAACTTTTGGCACAGAACCTCAAGGGCAGTGGAAATCCATTACCACCTCTATAAAAACTGCCGCAACAACCGTACTTGGTTTTGAAAAACCGCTTCGCAACAAACCATGGTACGATGATGAGTGTCGCATTGCAAATGATGAAAAGAACGCTGCACGCATGGTAATGCTTCAGTCAATTGCAACGCGAGCTGCGACTGAGCGGTATAGGGAGAAAGGAAAAGAGGTTAACCGTCTCTTTAGGCGTAAGAAACGGCAGTGGAGAAAGCGCGAGAGTTGGAAAATTGAGCCATACAGAGGGAAGAACGAAGCCCGAAAATTTTTGCAGAAAGTCAAAAACGGAACTAATGGGCATGGTTCGGGCACCCTTCTGTAAAGACAAGGACATAAATCTCATCGCAGATGTGCAGAGCATGTTGGGAATAGGTAGAGATCATTTCCCGACATATCCAATGACGATGAGTGAATCGATCACAATATGGAAGACGACGTCGATTGCCCCCCCCCCCCCCCCCTCCCACAGAACAGCAACTGCCCCGGCTTAACAACAAAGCAGCAGCAGCCAATGGATTACCCGCAGAGCTGTTTAAGGCTGGCGGCGATGAGCTGATAAGGTGCATGCATCAGCTCATTACCAAAATTTAGTTACATGAATGTATGCCCGGCGATTGGAGTCATAGCATACTGGGATCTCTTTTCAAAAAAGGATATATATATTTACTATCGTGGAATAAGCCTTTTATCCATCGCATCCTCTCGAGCACAATATGGAAAAAACTTGAGCTGTTTTTTGCATACCTGATCAGACCTTATCAGTCTGGCTTTGGGCCGGGAAAGTCAACTATCGACATTACGACAAATCCTGGAGAAACCCCACGAAAAACAAATCGACACACACCGTATCTTTGTAGACTATAAGGCTGTCTTTGAGAGCCCGATACGAGGAAAACTGTACCGATCTATGTCAGGGCTTGGTATTCCTGCTAAGCTGGCACGCCTTTCTACAATGACACACGCTGAAAAATAACGGCACCAGCAACATATTGCAGGGACCATGTACATGTTTCCAAGCATTGCTCTTGTGAATTAAAGATCTGCTGTTTGTTGTTTTTTCATTGTCTGTCACGTTTTTGTTTCTAGCATTTTCAACAAACAAAGCCACATTTGGGTCACAAATATGTTATAACCTATTAGTCATAACATATATACTGAATAGCAAACATTATATATGTTGTATAGCAAACACAATGTGTTTGGACACAAGTATACTATATTTGCGATAAACTTCAAACACTTTATGTGTTTCAAAGTTTTCAGCGTGCACTGACCGACGCGAAATCCTCAGCAAAGATGTCTACAGATCTCACCGAACCATTTAGTTTGAGGCGAAGCCACAGGCTGGGCGACATCCTATCATGCGATCTCTTCAACATATTAGTTTGGATCATTGTGCGAAAAGCACAGGCAACATGAATAAAATTATCAGAAGCAAAAGTTACATGCTGCTTGCTTATGCTGATGATTTAGACATCATTGTCCGAATTCTGCCAGAAGTTACTGCTGTATTTTCGAGAATTGACTAGGAATCAGAAAATGTGGGTTGGGCAGTAAACAAGGACAAGAAAAAATTAATGGCTTCGCCAAGCAGAACATCCACCCGATTGGAGAAAAGGGTGAACATTAATACATAATTCATAACATCATAACATATTCATAACATAAACATAATTTCGAGGTAGATTATGAGTTTTTTTACCTCGTATCTGCCATGAACAGAAGCAATATCGTCAGCCTGGAAATCAAACAGAGAATTGTGCTTGCAAACAGTTGTTCATTCGGGCTAAGCATGCACTTCAGGGATAAGACCCTCTCTCGAGAAACGAAGACCCAACTATATCAGACTCCCAGGCAACCTGTTTTGCTTTATGACGCAGAAATATAATCATATACGAACACCACTACGTGATAAAAGACCAAAAAGAAAGACCCGTGTCTCCCAGTTTTGCCCAAAGTCATGCACTTTTTTTATGGGCCCCCTAAGATTTGGGGCCGCGGTGTCATTTTTGCAAAAAAGTGATCATTTTGTCAGGCTCATATCTTGCAAATCGTTCGGAATTTAGATTTCTCTGAAGGAAAGTTGTAACTCTTATCATAAAGAACATAAAAAATTAAAAAAATGTCATCTTCAAGGTCAAAATTGCAAAAAACTTTAAAAAATTCGCTTTTTTAACCTTTTTTCCCTTGTTCAGGTCCATAGGTAGGAAACCGTTCAAAATTTAAGGAAATAATCGAACACAGAAATATACCTAAGATCTCAGTAAACAACTTTCTAGAACATACGAACTTCCTAGGAATGATTCTTAACACCGTTTAGGTAGCGTTTAGTTAGCTGCAGAAGTGAAAAATTTGCCGAAATTTTTTTAATTTCACTGTGTGTAACTTTTCAACTCATGAAAATATAACCATATACGGACATCACTATGTGATTAAATACCACAAAAAAAAGACCCCTGTCTCCCAGTTTTGCCCAAAGTCATGGACTTTCTGTTTTATGGGCCTCGGTGTCATTCTTGCAAAAAAGTTATAATTTTTTCAGGCTCATATCTTGCAAATCGTTCGGAATTTTGATCTACTCTCTGAGGGAGAGTTGTAGCTATTATCATAAAGAACAAAAACTGTGAACATATAAAATCGAAACAACTTCATCTTCAAGGTCAAAATAGCCAAAAACTTTAAAAAATTCGATTTTGTTTGTTATTTGTAAACAAAACAAAGACATTTGGTAGCAATTTAGAAGAAATTTTGCAGAATGAAAAATACATGGATTGTAAAGATCGTATTCGCAAAAGATTTGGTAAAAGCAATGACAAATAATTTCTAAAAATATTCATTGCCCAAAATTATATTTCAATTGCGTCTTAAGTTTTCTTCTTATTATGTAGCTGTCTAAATTTACTATTGTCGAAAAAGACATCGATTGCCGCAGCAAAAATGGAAATTTTTCTCACCATAACAAATTTTTTTCACCATAGTACTTTGACGCCAATTGGCACAGGCTCACTACTGACGGAGGAAGTAGTAGTTAGTTACTTTTTACCTCAAATATTGTAACGTGACGTCATGATCCGTCCGTACATAATAACAAACACTCACCGCCATTCCCGCCCGCATACGTCCCTGGTCTACCCGTCACCTAAGCATACACAACATCCATCAGTCGCACCAACCACCGCGAACAATCACACTCACTGACAACACACAAGCTCTGTCGACGTTGTGTACATATTAGCAGCAAACTAGTTTTAATGTCCACACGAGAATGCGTGGTTGGATGCAATTCTCATTTGGGTCACTACAGCAATGGTACTTAGTGTTAAGGTTGACTAGACTCAAGTCGTCCCTCCGAGCGAACAGCCAGACAAGATTATAGCATTTTGCCTGGGGCTCTAGTTTTGCAAAGGACAGGAGCACATTTTGGGATCCGTTCTTTAGTAAAGACGGTGTAAATACATTTGCTGCACAGGAGTTTCGGCTCACTGTTCCTACACAGGGGCTTAGGCTCACTGTTCCTACACAGGGGCTTAGGCTCACTTTTCCTCCACAGGAGTTTCGGCTCACTGTTCCTACAAAGGGGCTTCGGCTCACTGTTCCTACACAGGAGTTTCGGCTCACTGTTCCTACACAGGAGTTTAGGCTCACTGTTCCTACACAGGGGCTTCGGCTCACTGTTCCTACACAGGGGTTTCGGCTCACTGTTCCTACACAGGGGCTTCGGCTCACTGTTCCTACACAGGGGCTTCGGCTCACTGTTCCTACACAGGAGTTTCGGGTCACTGTTCCTACGCAAGGGCTTCGGCTCACTGCTCCTATGTAAACCAGCCGATGATAACCGATACCGAACCGAACTAACCGGACATGTAAAGCACATACCGAACCAGCATCCCGCATATCCGATACCGATCTACGCAGCGAATCCGAAAAGTCGAAGGTGCGACGCACAAAGTGCCCGATAATCCCGAATTAACCAGCCTACCCCAGAAGAGTGCTAAGCAAAGATAGGCGCCCCCCAGAAGAGTGTTAAGCCAAGATAAGTGCCCCCGGAAGACTGTTGTCAATCAAGACGAGTGATTTCAAGCTAAGAGGAGTGTTCCCACCGAGTGAAGCAGTTGATGTTATTCCTGTAAATCAAATTACTTTGTAAATTAAATATCAATAAAGAATCTGAATTCGAACCCCCTAAAAAAGGTGAACTATTCTGTTCCTATTTCGAAAGGTTTGGTGGATCCTAACGAAAGACTCTGGACATGGCTGAGCTTACCTCAGTCCTAGACAAAACTACGTTACAATATTTCGATATCGAACAAAGTTAAGTTTCACCTCAAATATTTCGATAACTAAGAAAGTTACCCAAAATTTTCATTTTAATCAATTTAGTTTTTGATTTCCCATAAAGCGAATCACAGACTTGTCATTAATGAGCATGAGCTTGGTCGATACCTCTATATCTAACTGATGAAATTGGAAAAATATTACCAAAATATGTTGTGAATATAATAGTGATGCGAACAACTTCGATTACATTCTTATGTAGTATCAAGAAGGGCGGGTAAACTAACAATAAATATCAACGATAGCTGATGTTCGTGCTCATTGGTGAATACGTTTTGAGTGAAAAATTTGAAAAGCACATTTTTTAAATGCAACGTTCCACATATCAATAACTCTGGGACTTATCGATTGTTTTCATTAATATTGTGATCATCTTTTCAAAAAGTGATGTTTTTGGAACAATTTTTTTATATATTTTTTTTAAATAATCAACATTCGATATCTACATAACTAAGCTAGTTATCGAAAAAAATTTATTTAATTTTACACGTTTATCTTCTGATTTGCTATAAGGAAACATATTTTTTTTGTGGAAAATTGAAAAAATAAATCCGATAACTTTTGAAAATGTCAACGCCCAATATTTCGATAACAACATTCCACATATCAATAACTATGGGACTTATCGATTTTTTGGTTAATATTCTGATCATATATCCGAATTTCAGAGGCCCATAACTCCTAAACTAGGATTTTCCCCAAATATTGGAATTTTACATGTTGTGCTTAAAATGCTTTTACCCCTTCCGACAATTTTTTTTTTCTCACTTGGTTTCAAATATTCAAATTGCGAGAACTTCCGTCAAGTGACTACACCGTTCTACATTCAGATAAATTATCACCACTTCATTACGAACACAGAAATTCTGGTGATTATTCAGGAATATCTCTACTAAGCAGATAAATCAATCATTAGAACCATAGCTAAAGCGAACCACAGACTTATCATTCATGAGCGTGAACATCAGCTATCGATGATGTTTATTATCGTTTTACCGCCCTTCTTGATATCAAATAGGAATGTAATCGAAGTTGTTGGTATAACTATCATGTTCACACTTTTTTTTTTGTTAATATTTTTTCAAATCCATCAGCCAGATAAAAGTTATCGACCAAGCTCATGCTCATGAATGGCAAGTCTGTGGTTCGCTTAACACCACTTCAATCAATAGGGAACCATAAAGCAATAAAAACTTCATTTCCATTTTATATCAATACAATTTTATTTATGTTTAATTCTCATTTCATTTTGTTATTTTTGTTTTCAAATTTTTTATTTCCTTTTTCATCCAATGCAACATTTAAATGTACGTTATTTCAGTTGTTATTTTATTAGGTATTATTTGTTTTTTCTTTTAAATTTCATTTAATTCATGCTACAAATGACATTTCACATTCTTCCGATAAATAGTACTATTATTTATTTATTTATTAATTTGTTTATTTAATTTTTTTCATTTATTTATTTATGTATGTATGCATGTATATATATGTATATGAAATCTCCATTCGATCCAATAATAATTATAATAATAATAAATTTCATATACGATCAGAATTCGTTTAAATACATTTTTCTTTCATAGTTTTAAATTTAATTAAATTATTTTAGTTTTATTATGTATGTATATGTTTCTGTTTCTGTTGTTCTTGTTCTTGTTGTATGACTGCAATGTTTTCAATTCTCTGGATTTATTTTCATTATCCAGATTTCCTTGTTTTAGTTTTTAAATCAGTTTTTGTTTGTTGTAAAATGGGATTACATGACAGAATATCTATTTAACAAAATGACATTTAATTAATAATTTGTTTAAATATAAATGTAAATCTTTGTTTCATCATAATGATTTTTTTTTTATATTTTGTATCTTTCATTTCCCTTAACTTTTCTTCCATTCTTTTCCTTCCATATTTAAAAGATTATGATATATCGATTTATGTTTAAACGTTCAATAGTGAATATATTTCAAAACTTTTCATTATTATCCTTTGTTGTAGGTAGTAGAAGTTGAAAGGAGCGAGAGAGAATAGAAATTAAAATGGACAGAAAAAAAGTATGATTAGTGATAACATTAAAATATTTTGTTAGTTATAGTGTATTTGTTGTTGTTTTACTTTGGAATTTATAGTAAAAAGCTCAGACAGAAATGCATTGAAATTTTCCTTTTTATTTCTATCAGACAGTTAGTATATTGAAATTTCTTTCCATATCTTGTATATGTATAAGTTGTTTTGGTTTTTAATTTATTTTCTTTTTATATATAAAAATAAAAAAAAATAACATTTCGGTAAAAAAGTATACAAAGTATGAAAAGATTTTGTTTAAATATTAAAAATTACAAAACATTTCAAATTATTAAAAAACTTATAGTTGAGTTAAAAACGTAGATTAATACTATAAATAAATGTATCGCCGCCTCATGTCTGTAATATAGCCAGACATATTGGATTAGCTCTTTTGTTTATATATATATATATTTCTTTTAAATATAAATCAAAATATTATATATGTATAATTGTTAATAATAATAATACTTTCATATATAGTATAGTTATTTGTAACAACATTTATTTATTTATACAACAGTGGAGAGAAAAACTATAGCACTATTTCGAAGAAACCAACCCAAAATGAAAAAGGACAAAAACACAAATATTTACTTCAATCGAACTAAGCATGAGTTTCAAATAAAAATTACGAATAAAGTTAAATGTTTTAGCGAAAGAAAAAAAATTATCGAAATTTATCGATAACAAAATTCACAGATATATCGAAGACAAGTAATCGATTACTTTATTAAATTATGAAATTTCGAAATTATTTTAAATAAAACCAGATACATACTTACTTCTAAAACACAAGCTAAATTTGAGAAACAATGAGTTTTTTATATAGAACTAGCTTCGATAACTCATTTGTTTCTATATAATTACCCCCGATAACATGCAGTAACTGACAATAACTAACACCAACACCACATCTGTCATACACCAACACTACCATCGTAAACATCATGCCACAAAATATTGTAGTTCGATAAATTTATTATCGATGGCCCAAAAATCAAAATAGGTTAAAATTTGTATGGTATGGTAATTACAACACATTAAATCTTGCAAATCTTATCTGATCGCAGCCGGAATTATCATAACTACTTGTTATCGATAACTCTGTTTGAAAGCCCCATCGTTTATATTAAAGCCCCCTAATTCAACAGCCAACCAATCTGTACGAATTGTGCATATAAGATTTGTTATCAATATTTTCTCACAGTGTAGTCAGGCTAATTATTGACGCGTCAGAAAACTCACACATAAACAACCAATAGCTTGTCAGGCCAAAAGAATATTCGCAAAAAGTTCTCACATGTAAAATCGTAAAGCGAACAAAGGCGATTACGTCGCTATGTGTTATCGAAAATAAGGGACAAACATACAAAATCAATTGTTATGGAGAAAAGTTTGTCCACAATTATATTAAAATAGAATATTTTTCAATATCAAGAATAAAATATTGTAGAAATGCAGTCGAAAACAAATGTTTACTACCTATTTAATATCGATAATATACTACATATTTAATATCGATAATATATCGAATATACACAATATACAATACAATATCATTGTTACTGAAAATTTAAATAGATTACATGGATAATTCCAATAATAAAATGACATATAGATGTATCCATAACACATGTTTCTAGCAGGGACTACACTGTACATCACCAACATAAATCAAAGCGATATGTAAAAATTCTATCGATATTTTCATTGATTGATGAGCATTTTTTTCTTGTACGTGTGCACGCATACAACTTCATTTTCACTACACCCTATAAATATGCATATCAATCTGACGTATCGTGTATTCCCCCCATAAGTCTGCTATTATATTAATAGCTATAATTTTCGATAACAAAATATAAAAGTTCATTGAATGTATCGGTATCGTTAATATCGATAATATTCTATAACAAGAAAAAGATATAAGAAAGAATATATATTATCTTTTCCATAACTAAAATGCATATTGATACAAACGTTATCGATAACAAATGTTTAAGTCTACATTAATAGCGATAATTCTCGATAACAACATATAAGAGTTCATTGGATACACACTACATTAACAAATCGAGAGCATATGTAAAATTTGTATAAACTTAAAGCGAACCACAGACTTTTCACTCACGAGCATGAGCTTGGTCGATAACTTTCCATCTGACTGATGAATTTGAAAAAATATTACCGAAAAAAATATTGAACATGACAGAGTTGTGAACATCTTCGATTAGATTCTTACTTGGTATCAGGAAGGGCAGTAAACCGACAATAAACATCAACGATAGCTGATGTTCATGTTCATGAATAACAAGTCTGTGGTTCGCTTAAGTGTTAACAGAAAATGTTTATCGATAACAGTTTTACCACAATTATATTAATTATGACAATATATTTCTCAAGGATATTCAATATATTTTGAATAGAAAATATTTTTAACAAGATGTGAAATTTACTTCTTTGTTAAAACTATATACGATTCAATAGTATTTTGATACTATCTTTTTATAAAACCCACTTTGTATTATAAATTATTTTTCATAGAAAATATGACCCTAAACCGGATTATAGTTGAAAAACATCAACATTTTGACAGCGATAAAACAAACAAAAGTATACATCAATTATAATAATATTGAAAATATTAAAGCGAACCACAGACTTGGCATTCATGAACATGTGTACATTCATATCGTGGGTGGGTACTGTTGGTTTACCGCCTTTCATCATACCAACTGAGAATGTAATCGAAGTTGTTCGCATCTCTATCATGTTCACAAAATTTTTGGGTAATATTTTTTCAAATTCATCAGTCAGATAAAAAGTTACCGACCAAGCTCGTGCTCATGAATGGCAAGTATGTGGTTGGCTTAACAGTAAAATAATGTAGTAACAGAATTGCTATCGATAGTAATTTTTACCACTGAGTAAATACCCATATTATTCGATTACTAATGTTTCGAACGAACCACAGACTTGTCATTCACGAGCTTGAGCTTAGTCGATAACTTTTCATCTGACTGATGAATTTGAAAAAAATATTACCAACAAATTTTGTGAACATGATAGTGATGCGTACAACTCCGATTACATTATTACATGGTGTCAAAAAGGGTGGTAAACCGAAAATGAACATCAACGCTAGCTGATGTTCATGCTCTTGAATGACAAGTCTGTGGTTCGTTTTACTTTAATAACATCGATAATTTCCAATAAAAAATTGCATATTGAGAAAGCGCTATCGTTAACACATGTTTAAGGCTTATTTAAGATCAATAATATTCAATAAAATAAAGCTCTAAGAAATAACATGTATTTTATGTTACAAATAAAAGTAACACTGCTAGAAACGCTATCGATAACAAATGGAGAATTCTATATAATTAGCGGTAATGTTGAATAACATATATAAAAGTTTGATGGATGTATCGTGTTTAGTATTAACAAATCCATAGCATAGTATTAACTCTGTATACGATTAAGTTTCTATATGAAATTGTTATCGATAACAGTGTTACCATTATCATAGTAATATGTTTTCAACCATAATCCAGTTCAGGATCATATTAACATCAAATATACATAATATTCTTAACATTATACACAATTTCGAAGTGGGACTAGTTTTTAAGCGAACCACAGACTTGTCATTCATGAGCATAAATATCAGCTATCATTGATGTTTATTATCGGTTTCCCGCCCTTCTTGATACAAAATGAGAATGTAATCGAATTTATTCGCATCACTGACATGTTTACAACATTTGTTGGAAATTATTTTTCAAAATCATCAGCCAGATATAAATATATCGACCAAACTGATGCGCATTAATGAAAAGTCTGTAGTTCGCTTTACACGATGAAGTAAAATTGGATTTCTACAATTAGAAGTCATCCTGTGGGAAATTGTATCGATAACAAATTTTGAAAACATTTATTATAGTTTTAATGTCAATCCCTATGCAAAGCAAGAATGCAATACCTGTTGCTCATATCACTTCAACTTGCTTCCAAACAATTCTGGTAATCTTTATGCAATTTTTTGAGCCAGGGTTAAAGTTATCGACAAAGCTCACGAACATGACGGGCAAGTGTGGGGTGGCTTAAGTCTATATTAATAGCGTTAGGTTTCGATAACACAATATAAAAGTTGATTGATAGTGGAGAACTGATTATTTTTATCGGTAAAATATTGTACTGCCAATAACGCTATCGACAACAGCTGTACAAACTGGGTTAATATTGATACTTGTCGATAACAATAAAAATTAGACAAATCATGTATAATATTTAGCAACGCAATGTCGAATTGGCAAACATACAGTTAATAACAGTACTATAGGTTAAGTTAAAATCGATAATTAGCGATAGAAACCTCGATAGCAAAAAAAATGGCTTCCCGTTACATTCCATGAAGGAGTTAGGGACAGCTTCTCACAAACTAGTGAGCCGTACGCGTTCTAGTTTTACACCCACTGATTGGGACCAACAGTTTCACACCGTTTCCGAACGGAATCGATAGTGTTGCCGTCATTGAGCAAGGTGACCGCCGTCGAAAGAAATGTAAGGTGTTCATAGCAGGGATCGAACCCACGTTCTCACGCACAAGTGCCGCGCACACTATCAATGCACCACCGATGGCCACAATATCGATAATTATCGATAGAAAAATAAAGCGATAAATTCTTCTTCTTAAATAGGAAATATTAATATATGTCTTATATTAACAATTGGTCCCCATTAACAATGGAAAATGAACGTTTTCATTTGATTTGTAGGCTCAAAAATTTAATCGCCGCTGTTAAGACTTATGCTTTCACTAGAGCTTATTTTGGTAATCGATAAATACCGATTTAATAATCCAAAAGAATTATGTAACGCAGTATGGAAGGTGCACCACAGATTTGTCCGTCATGAGCATGAGCTTTGTCGATTTCTTTTTTCGATAACAAAATGCAAATGACGAATTATATCCGGTTCACCACAGATTTGTCCGTCATGAGCATAAGCTTTGTCGATAACTTTTTTCCTGGCTCATGAAATTTGTCAACGATTACCTATATTGTTTGCAAGCAAGTAAGTGATGTGAGCAACAGCGATTGCAATATTGTTTCGCTTGGGGATTGTCGTTAAATCTATAGTAAATATCACCGATAGCCGATGATCATGCTCATGATTGGCAAATATGTGGTCCGCATAAAGAACTCAAAAATTGTTTATCATCAATATTCCCTCATCGCTATTCTTGCAATTGGTGTTTGAAGACAAGTTACTTTGCCAATCGAGAAATATTGGCTAAATGATCAGAAATCAATGTGTAGCTTGTATTCGATAATTGTAGAGCAGAGCTTATGGGAATCACACATTTGTCAATCATGAGCATGAGCTTCAGTTATCGGTGATATATATTGTCTTTTTAACCCCACTTCCGAATGCAATCGATATTGTTCACACCACTAACTTGCTCTGAAACAATTTTGGTAATTTTAGTTGAATTTTGTCAGCCAGAAAACAAGTTATCGACAAAGCTCACGCACAAGATGGACAAGTCGGTGGCCTGCTTTATGATTCATCATACATATATCATGGACATTAACGAACACATTGTCATCGATATGTGATACAAACGTTGAGGCTTTCAAACAGAATACTGAATTATATTGTTCACACTTTAAAAGTGTATAATACTATGAAAGAAAGTGCTATAATTTCAACCACCACTGTTACTTTTTATCTAATTAGCCTGATTAAAATATGATAAATTCATAGCACTATTTCGTATTTTTTTTTTCTATTCCAATCAATTCACACATTTTAAACAATTACTAATGATTTCGTTTCGATTTTGAATTATAGATGTTTTATGTTAATTTTTTTTTTATTTAAATATTTTATTTACCTTCAAATACACATGACATTCACACTGACATAATAATCGTAATACAATGTTTATAAGAATATATAATGATAATTATAATAATAATAATAATAACAATACAATAATAATGATATTAATCATAATGATCATAATGATAATAATTACTATAATGTTTATATGACAATTTTTACTATTAACCACATATTTGTTTAATCATTTGTGTTTTGTTTGTTTTTTGTGTTAAATTTAGCTTAATTTTACAATTTTTTTTAAAATTTTGTTTTTTTTTTAATATATAGATTAGTATTATTTAATAATTTGTAAATATGTATAATATTCATTCATTCGTTTTAATATATTTCATATTATTTTTTTTTTTGTCTTTTATTAAATCATCAGTTTTTGGTTTAGTTCTATCGGTTGTTATTTTTATTTCTTTTTTTATTTGAGTGTGTGAGTGTATAATTAGTTGGTAAACCAAAAAATTTGGTAAATTGTTTTTTTTTTTTTTTTTTTTTTGTTGTCTGCTATTTTGTATTAAACAAAATGTGTTGTGTTTTGTTGTCAAAGAGTTTGAGATAGAGATGGGGGGTAATTTAACAATTGCAGTTAGCATTGGGTGTGCCTTGAGGTTGATCGGTCAGTCTTTGGCCCTTTTGACCACCGCCCACTAACGTTGGATCAGCATCTAAACTTTCAGACATTTTGTCGCATATAATATCCACCAAACGCTCAAAGACAGCCTAGAAATTGTTTAAAGAGAGTATTTATATTAGATAGTTTTCTATTTTTTATATTAATCAAATAACAAATAAATTGTTGTCATAACCCTGCACCTATGATTACGACAAATGTAGACATCAATGCGTATGATTAAGAATACATTATAAATATAACCATATACGGACACCACTACGTGATAAAAGACCAAAAACAAAAGACCCGTGTCTCCCACTTTTGTCCAAAGTCATGGACTTTTTTTTATGGGCCCCCAAAGTTTTGGGGGCTCGGTGTCATTTTTGCAAAAAAGTGATAATTTTTTTCGTATCTTAGAAACCGTTCGAAATTTTGATATACTCTCTGAGGGAAAGTTGTAGCTCTTGTCATAAAGAACAAAAATTGTGAACATATAAAATCAAAAAAAACTTCATCTTCAATGTTCGTTTTTCCCCTGTTCAGGTCCATAGGTAGCAAACCGTTCAAAATTCAAGGAAAACATCAACTACAAAAATATACCTAAGACCATTTGATACCGATTATGAGCCACAACAGGGAAGAGATGGACCACAACTAATAACACAAATGGAAATGGATTTCATTGTGGCCACATTGGGAATATCGCGGCGACTTGCCATATTTTTTACAGAGTTTTGAAAGCAAAGAAAACTCACACAAAGAAAACTCTACGGCGTACCGCAAACGGCAAGCTGAATTTCAGAGCCTCTACACTCTAAATGATGACAATTCGTTCGCTTTTAGCTTTGGTGGCAAAAATGGGAGTGAACTACATCGCTAGTAAGTGGAGATTATTTATTGATGGTTCTGTTTTAAGCTTGAAAGTAGTGTTGCTGCATGTGTCGAACCAAAAATCTTCCATTCTGCTAGCAATGGGTATTAACATGAAAGGAAGCTATGAAACAGAGAAAGATAAAATGAAAAAAATCCAATACTACGAAAATTAATGGGAGATTTCCTGTGATTTGAAGGTCATCAACTGAAGAATGCACCTTTAATTGACAATACCCAAGCCATCTTTCTGCCACCGCTCCACATAAAATTGGGAATTGTTAAAAAATTCATCGAAGTGGTCGTTGTAAATTGTCCAAACGAATTCGACTATTTGGAATGCGTTTTCCCAAAGCGCAGCGATGATAAAATTAAAAAAGGTATTTTAGTAAATTTAACACGATTTTTTTGCGATTTTGACCTTGAAGATGAAGTGTTTTTGATTTTATTGGTTTATAATTTTTGTTCTTTATGACAAGAGCTACAACTCTCCCTCAGAGAGTAAATCAAAATTCCGAACCGTTTGCAAGATATGAGCCTGACAAAATTATCACTTTTTTGCAAAAGTGATACCGAGGCCCCAAATATTTGGGGCCCATAAAAAAAAGTGCATAACTTTGGGCAAAACTGGGAGACACGGGTCTTTTTCTTTTGTCTTTTATCACGTAGTGGTGTCCGTACATGGTTATATTTCTATGACTTAAAAAATTACACACAGTGTAATAAGTATGCGTTTGATGGCTCGTAATATTCATACGTATTTAATATATATTAAATAAAAGAAGAATTATTTTATAATCCACAATTTCTATCTATTTTATAAATATAATTGCTTTAAAAAATATTTTCCAATCGTTTTAATTTTCTCTTTCCACATTCTTACCTTAACATTCACATTTTCCTTGGCCGATGTTTCAAAGAACTCCACTCCCAATTGATCGGCCAACTGGCGGCCACGTTCGAATGAAATCACACGCTGATCTTCCATATCGCATTTGTTACCCACCAAAATTACTTGTGCGTTATCCCAAGAATACGTTTTAATTTGAGTCACCCTGTGAATAAGTAAATCATCAATTAGGCCAATGTACGTGTCAGAAATACAAAGACACTTACCAATCTTGTACGGAATTAAAGCTGTCCTCATTTGTGACATCATACATCAAAATGAAACCCATGGCGCCACGATAATATGCTGTTGTTATTGTTCTATAACGCTCTTGGCCAGCAGTGTCCTGGAAAAGGGAGCAATAAAGAAAATGAAAAATTCATAAACAAACATTTCTATGAATTCAAAGTTGAATAGGATATGTGGGCTAAAAGGTGATATTTTAAATTGTTATTTTCATTATTTGTTATCAAGAACCATAATATGTTATCGACTGGAAAGTCTAGCAATTTGATTTTTTAAAACTCTTATTGTATCGAAAAACCTTTTATTTTAACCAAAATGAAACCAAATATTGACATTAATTTTAATAAATGTCTACCATTTGTACACTGAAGGATATTATACACTCTGGTTCACTTATTTAAAGGGCCATAACAATTCCATATTCCGCAGCCTGTGTCTTTTGCAATTTGCAACCGATTGCAGAATTTTAAAATGGAAATGGAAGCTCGATATCTTGAGATATAAAAAAAATCATGACAATAGTGGTTTCTTAACTAACGAACTTTTTTTTGAGCAATTTATAAAAAAAAAAATTTATATATGTGCTATTTTTTTGGATCACTGGAATAAAGTCACTTTTGTCACATTTTAATGAAAAACAGTTTGTCTTGTTTTTTAATTTATTCTATTTTACTTAAGAACTATTAGTAATGGGTACAACCCCCTTTGTTTTTAATAACTTCAAATATACGGGGTTTCATTGAGAGATATAGAAAATTCACGTAATCCAACGAAATTTGATTACAAGCATCCTTAATGGCCTGAATTAGTGACTGCTTTTCATCAAATTGTCTACCTACTTCATAAACCTTATGAGATAATCAACCCCAGACATTTTCGATAATGTTTAGATCTGGCGAATAGGGTGGCCAATCAGGAATATTAAAATTTTGCCGTGCAATGAACTCCTTTACTACTCTGGCGTTGTGTATAGAGGCATATCCTGTTGTAATATCCAAGATATGGGAAATAGTTGATTAAACTTCGGAAAAGCCGATTCCAGTAACGTTTTATAGCTTCCACCAGTCATTTTTGCACATTGAAATTCAAGATCGATGGTGCCATAGTACGTAATAGCACCCCACACCATAACGCCGCCCTCTCGGCTGTGATGTCGGTTCAAAAAATGTTTTTCTTTGCGCAGATAATAGTTGTAGCCATTAGGCCCATTCAAATTAAACTTCTTCTCATCCGTAAATACAATTGTTCTCCAGTCATTTACATGACCTCTTGGCTGCACATCCCATACCATGTAGTCTCTTGCAAATTGTAGCCGCTTTTCCTTACGAGGAGCATTAAGTGGCGGTTCTTTTTGGTAATTTCAGATATTCAATATACTCATAGCTCTTAATTACTCTGCGTACTGATGACTTGCTCGCTTCCACTCCTACTTGAGCTCTTATTATTGACAAGGATAAGGCAGAATTAGCATCAATTATGATGATTTATCTTTTCTCATTCGTAGATAAAGACAATGAAACCCTTTCTTTAAAATTTTTTCATACCCCTCGGGGTCCTTGATGTAATTGTCGACAACTGTTGGGCTCTATCCAATTTTTTTTTTTGCTATTGCGCGATTATAATGTCCTTCAGAACGGTGAACATCGATTTTAGTTTTTTGCCGATAGATTTAAAATTTTTTGTTTTGCCATTTTGACTCGTAAAATGATTAAGATGTAATAGATTGTGATAAACAAACGCTCCCTACAAAAAATCATCGCTTACTTTAAAAATAATAAAGTGCTTTTATTCAAGTGAACCCAAAAAAATAGCACAGTTTTGGACTTTTGTTTATAAATTGCTCAAAAAAGTTCTTTAGTTAAGAAACCACTATTGTCATGATTTTTTTTTATATCTCAAGATGTCTAGCTTCCATTTCCGTTTTAAAATTCTGCAATCGGTTACAAATTGCAAAAGATACAGGCTGCTGAATATGGAATTTTTAGTGCCTTTAAATAAGTGAACAGGAGTGTACCTTGATAAATCGAATAATTGATACTCTCCTGCATTTCATACTGACAAATAGTTAATATATCGATTATTTTCGTTAACAATAAAAATGGTTATTTCTCACAATCAAATAATGGGTATTATCGACAATAATGTTAATTCCGATAATTTTCAATAAATAATACAAATTATTTGAGCTTGAGGGCAGTTCTGTTTTATATATTCGATATTTAGTGATAACGTTACCCAATGGTTTAGCGAAATATCGAAAATAATAATTAGGATTATCTATTAAAAAAAAAAAGGTTGAACAACAAAATACGATCATCCATAGTTTCCGATCAAAAAAAATTAATTAAAGAGTGGGATTTTTTAACAATAAATATTGTACAAGCAATTAAAAACTTATACGATAAAAACTATACCGATAGTATTTGATGAACTACCAAAAATAAATAAATAAATGGTTTCCATTACATCCCATGAAGGCACAGGGGAGAGCTTCTCACAATCACTGAGCTGTGCGCTTTTCAGTTTTCACTCACTGATTGGGAGCTACAGTTTTACACCGATGTCGCCGTCACTATGCGATGTGACCGCCGCCGAAAGAAATTTTAAGGCGGTCAGAGCAGGGTTCGAACCCAGGAAACTAACCACTGCACCACCGACGACCACGATAAATCGATAAAATGGTAAATTAATACGGTAAATTGATACATTATTAAATTGATACATTGGTAAATTAACAAGTTTGTAAATTGTTACATTTTAAATTAAATTATCGATAAATTGGAAAATTGATTGATTTTTGATTGAAAAATCGATAAATTGCGATAAATTGATAAATCTATATATTAATATGTTTTTAAATTGGCGATTTGATAAATGTATAAATCGAGAAATTAAAACATCGATCATTTAATAAATCGATATATTAATAAATCGATAAATTGCCAAATTGAAAAATCAATAAATTAATAAATTATTACACTGATAAATTGCTAAGTTAAGAAATTAATAAACCCCTGTATTGGAATATTGCTGTATCGATAAATTGAGAAGTTCACAAATAGATAAATTACAAATTGATAAACTGAAATTACAAGTTGTTAATTGGATAAATCGATAAATTAATAAATCCATATATTAAAATATCTATAAATTTGCAAATTGATAAATCTATAGATTGAAAAATCGATAAGTTTCGATAAGTCGCTATATTAATAAGCCGAGGATTTGAAAACTTCATAAATCGATAAACTGACAAATTGATAAATTAGTTAATTGATAAATCGGTAAATTGATAAACCGAGATGTTGATAAATTGTTAAAGTGATAAAACGATAAGTTGGTAAATTGTTAGATTTGCATATTAATATAAGTATATTGATAAATTCATATCTATGATAATAAATCTAAATCTATAGATTCATAAATCGATAAATTGATAAATCGATAAATTTCGATAAATCGATATATTAGATAATCGATAATTAATAAATCTATATATTAAAATATCTATAAATTTGCAAATTGATAAATCTATAGATTGAAAAATCGAAATATTTCGATAAGTCGATATATTCATAAGCCGAGGAATTAAAAAATTCATAAATCGATAAACTGACAAATTGATAAATTAGTTAATTGATACATCGGTAAATTGATAAACCGAGATGTTGATAAATTGGTAAAGTAATAAACCGATAAGTTAATAAATAGTTAAATTGGCATATTAATATAAGTATATTGATAAATTGATAAATTCATATCTATGATAATAAATCTAAATCTATAGATACTCGTTAATCTATGGATTTATAAATCGATAAATTGATAAATCGATAAATTTCGATAAATCGATATATTAGTAAATCCATAAAATGACAAATTGATAAATCTATTAATTGATAAAATAGTAAATTGATAAACCGGTAAATTGATAAATTGATAAGCCGATAAGTTGATAAATTGATAAACCGATAAGTTGATAAGTTGATAAATTGATATACTGACAAAATGGATATATCGATAAATTTCGATAAATCGATATATTAATAAGTCAACAAATTGATAAATCTATAAATCGGTAAACAAATAAATCGACATATTAATACATCCATAAATTGACAAATTGATAAATCCATAAATTGATAAAATAGTAAATTGATAGATAAACCGGTAAATTGATAATCCGATAAGTTTATAAATTAAAACCGGTAAATTGATAAACCGATAAGTTCATCAATTGATATATCGATAAATTGGTAAAACTATCAATTAATAAATCTATAAATTGGTAAATCGATATATTATATATATTAAAAAAATTTAACTTCAGAAATTGATACGCTGATAAATTGAGAAATCGATATCTTAATTAATGGGTAAATCGATAAATCGATAAATTGCTGAAAGGATAACACGATAAATCCGTAAATTCATAAAATATTAAATTGATAAATTTATAAATTGATAAGTAGATAAATTGATAAATTAATAAACCGATAAATTGAAACAATCCAGAAAATAATAAATCGATATATTGATAAACTGAGATGTGATAAATGTAATAATTCGACTTACCCATATCTGCAGTTTCACACGTTTATCGTGACGAAACACTGTTTTCACTTTGAAATCTATGCCGACCGTTGACACGAAGGCAGATGTGAAACTGTCATCGGCATACCGGAATAGGAAACTCGTTTTGCCTACGCTGGAGTTGCCAATTATCAGCAATTTGAACATATAATCGAAATTCTGGTCGGAAGCATCTTTTTGCCATTTTGGATCACCAGCACCGGCCATCTGAAAAATAAGAAGCGAAATATATAATTTTATTAATGTGGAATCGAATGTTGTGGCATAAGCAGAATGATGACAAGAATAATCAATCATCCGAAAGAGGTAGCAGGAGGCGAAGTTGCAACAGACAATCGATGTATGAAAAAGATTAGTCTATTCGTAAGGAAAGTGAGTCCTTAGGAAAACGTGCAAACATATATTTTAATGATGACTACATGATCGTTCATTCATAGCTCATTTTTAAAAAGTGACGTTATTAAGACATGTAGAGGCACATACATACATATATATTTCATCTACTGTTTTATTCAAAAATCATTCCATTTTATCATAAATATGAACATTGATCTAAAATTTGTTTAATCTTAATATATTTTCCTTAAACAAACTCATATTTCAATAAAATAATGAAATCAAAACCTACATTAATATTAAAATCAATGACAGTGTTTAGAATTCCAAGAACTTTGGTTCAATTACGAGCTACATACGTGTTTGTTTTTCATAATTGTTCGAAACTTGGTTATGTATAGGCCAAAGTTCAGACATACAACATGGCCATACATGTATGTAGTAATGAAATTACACACACATGTAACAAAAAACCAAAACATTCAACATTGATGTCACGTAAAGAAGATTAATGACAGCTTGTGTCGACTTTTTAAGAATGAGCTATGAATGAATGAACATGAAGTCATCATTCCAAAGTATGTTTGCACGTTTTCCTAAGGACTCACTTTCCTTGCAACGATTGCCCCAAAACCTACTGCAAATTGCATCATCGCTCATGGGAAATGGAGAAATGGACTTTGTCAAAACATCCCGATGGCACTTTTCGTTCACTTGTAACAGTACACAAAAGCTGGCAACTACTTCCTCTTCCAGCTCACGCGCTTGTACAAACCCACCCACACACACACACACACACAATATAAACACTTGCATGCGTGTCTGTGCATCCTTTGAGTTAAGAAGAATGTTGTGCAAATATAAGTGTGTGCTACTTCGTTCGTTGTTTATCATTGTTTTTTCTTTTTCCTTTTGTAATAACGAAGTGCCACTTAATGTACTATGTGTTGAAACACTTACAAGATTCACTCCCATAAATCCGGCTTTCCTTCCTCTATCTCTTTTACTCTTCGTCCCTCTTCCCCTTTCTCTTCGCATTACAAAGCGCAGTTGTATTTGCACTGACTTTATTTGTATGCTAACTCAGGTTTTCGCATCTACTCAAAAACCCACTAACACATACTGTGACAGATTTCCTTAGAGCACGAATGAGGTGGGCGCGGAAGCGGAAGTAAAAGTAACAATCGATTAAAAGGGTTTCCTCTCTCTCTCTTCTCTTCTCATCAGATTTTTGCGGTTTTAAGTGCAAATGATTTTAAACGTGGAACTAAGTTAAAGAGATGGATTTACAGATGATTCCAGATACTTAAGGAATACGTCAGCCAACATTCAAATACTAAAGGCAATAAAAAATAGATGAGCTCTCTCCAACAGCGAGGCTTAATATCTTTATAGGCTAGTAGGACAAACTTAGTAGCTACATCAAGAGGTATAGTGGAACTGTAGGTGTCATAAAGGGAGGAGGATGAGGTAGCACGACAAACTGTATACGTATCGTGAGTAATCATTTGGGCGTTGGGTACCGAAAACGTAAAATGTTTTTTTGAAGGTTTAAAGCAATAAATGCAGTACATAAGTCAAAAAGTTTATTAGGTAAGTCAAAAAGTTTACGGGGTAAGGATTTTCTTAAGATAGCGGCACAGCGAGTAATACAATTTCATAATTTTTTAAATTGAGTTTTCTTTCCAATTAAAAACGACGACTCACGTGGTACAACGAGTTCTTCCGATGATCATAAAAATAAGCTCAACAGCACCAGTTTTAGATTTGCCCTTGAACTTAAAATATTTGTTAGATGCTAAAGAATTAGCTTCCAATCATGACTTCATTCATTAGTTTTTAATGTGTTAATAAAATTAGTTCATTCATGAACCCAATGAATTGATTCTGTTACTTTTGTTCGAATCGATTAAGAGCGTGAGTTGCAGTTCTCCTTAGGTTACACTCGTATCCTTATGATGTTGTATTTTACTTGCGATTTTACCTACTGCAGTGCCAAGATTTAAAATGCAGCAGCCCATTATGAATCACCCCACTGAAAGAAAATCTTCACATGAAATCGATTATGCATGTTCATCAATTGTTTTTCACTGAGTTGATGAAAGATTGAATATTGTGCGTTTCTTCACCTTTTTCAGTTTCATTGAATTGATGATCTTCTCTACATCATTGAAGTTTAGAAATAACACCCTGCAACAAAATGAAAAAATTTGATCAACCAGAAATGCCAACCCAATTTTTTGACGTAGTTTAGCAGCCTTATTAAAAAAAAACAACAACAACAATTTTTGAATGGTACAGTTTTTTTTTAAAATTTTTTTTTTTTAATTTCTTGTTTTTCAAAATGGTACGTTCATTTTAATTGAATTTTCTACGGATTCCCTTCATCGATTTTCTGGAAATTTATCTTAAAAAGATGTCCATAAAAATACCTTTGAAAATATTTCAAATCAGTATGCTTGGTTGAGAACTTATTGAATTTAACATTTCAAATTTTGCATTTTTTTTTTGCAAAAAATCAAATATTTTTAATTTTTATTTTATCATAAAAAATAAAAAAAAAATAAATTCTTTACATGTGCGTTAAAACATTGAAATGCTTACATTGGAAAACTTCTTGATACTGTATGATATTTTGAGCGAAGAATTACAAAAAATATTTTGGATTAATCTACCTACGGGTCCGCCATCTAACGTTTTTTTGTCAACTAGTGCTTATTTCGTGAATGGTAACACTTAGCTCCTGTCTGATTTGACAGATAATTAGTTTTATCCTTCCGCTGAACGAATATGGTTGTGTGTATGCATGAACAACGCTGGGAAATATGGGAAAAATGGGCCTGAGATCGACTTACAGAAGATGCCGATTTTGCCAAAAAAAATCATATTTTCAGATGAAGCTCATTTTGATCTTGGCGGGTATGTAAACAAGCAAAATTGTCGCATTTGGGGCACAGAAAACCCGCACGCATACATTGAAAAGCCGATGCACCCAAGACGAGTCACTGTTTGGTGCGGATTTTGGTCCAGAGGCATAATTGGGCCATTTTTCTTCGAAAATGAGCAAGGAGTGGCCGTTACAGTCAATGGCGATCGTTATCGGGCCATGTTGAACGAATTTTTGTTCACAAAAATTGAAGAGGAGGATATTGGCAACATTTGGTTTCAACAGGACGGCGCTACGTGACACACAGCCAAAGCTACACTCGATGTTTTGCGCCCTGTTTTTGAAGATCGCATTATCAGCCGCAGAGCTGATGTCGTATGGCCACCTCGGAGCTGCGATTTGACGCCGTTGGACTAACATTTGTGGGCTGCCCTCAAAGATAAGTGTTACGCCGACTAGCTAGAGACAATTGACGCTTTTAAGGACAATATTCGTGCAGCCATTGGTGAAATACAGCTGCACACAATCGATAATGTGCTTAAAAATTGGACCGATCGTGTAGGCTACTGCATGGCCAGCCGAGGCAGCCATTTGAATGAAAATATTTTCCATTATTAACCGGAAGGATTGTACTTTCAAATAAAAAAAGAAATTTGAGAAACTATTCAGTAGTTTTTTTTTATAGCATTTTCAAAAAAAAAAAAAGTTATTTGGCGGACCCCTATAACTCTTGTATTTCTGTATGGATTTCTTTGGTGTGTATCTTAATTTTTGAAGAACAGTCCAGTATATTAAATAGGAAAATAAAAAAAATATATCTATTTTGTTTTTTTTTTTATGATAAAATAAAAATTAAAAATATTTGATTTGTTGCAAAAAAAAATGCAAAATTTTAAATGTTAAATTCAATAAGTTCTCAATCAAGCATACTGATTTGAAATATTTTCACTCATTTCAAAGGTATTTTTATGGACATATTTTTAAAATAAATTTCCAGAAAATCGATGAAGGGAATCCTTAGAAAATTAAACTGAAATGAATGTACCATATTGAAAAACAAGAAATTTGTAAAAAAAAAATTTTTTAAAAAAAAACTGTACCATTCAAGAGTACTAAAAAAGTGTTTTCAAAAACTCTTCTCCAATAACAGCAGATAGGGACTTGTTCTTATTTTTCCCTGGTAGATAAATGTATAAACTGTAAAAACAAATCTAATAAAAAAACCTCATATTTCGTATTATTTTTGTTTATTTCATGGAACTTTTAATTTTTGCGTATCAAATAAAAAATGTATGCTTTTTGAAGCCGCAAAACAGTATGATTTCATATATTTTTTTTTAAAGTAATATATTTTATTTATTATGTATATAAAAAACCAATAAAAACGACAAAACGTTAGTCAATTCATATAAAAATGAATTTTTGGAAACAAGATTTTGTTAAATCACGAAAAAGACTTTAATAAAAATATTTTCCGTTATTTGTTTCATCGATGTGAAACCCATTCTTTTTTCCATCTGTAAGACAGATGTATAGACAGCCGTAACACCCTATCGAATAAACGGATTTTAACTAAAATTTGGCATGCATAAGATTTTCAATGCAGCTGCCTAATTTGAAGGAAATCGGATAACGAATTCTGGTACCTCCCAAAGAAATTGTAAAAATCTCGAAAATTTTTCGTTTTTAGTTGTTTGATTTGTTCTACCATGTGTTTGGAGCTTGCCGCAAATTTTATACTTAATACTTTTGTCCAAACACATTTTGTTTGCTATTCAATATTACATGTTTGAGACACAATGATTAATATGTCATAACATATGCACGCAAAGAAAAAAAACGTTTATTGCTCGGTTGCCACTACAATACTTTGATTGATTTGTATTAATTTATTAATCGCAACCGTTTATGTAGTTCTCCCAAATAAACTCATATATCGCAAATGTGTATCATGTTGTTGCAAACGAGATCTCGTTTGCATTAAACGCGTACAAAATTACATGTGTCGCAAGTTAAAAACGGTTTGCGATAACTGAAATTAGCCATTTTTCTAATGAGAGCACAGATTACGAAGAACGTAAATTTCTCTCATTCTCTCATTCTGTCGACTGTATACATAGTCCACTCGTTTGACATACACACACACACATACACATAAAAGGCTTTTGCCTTGTCAATATATTTTGGATGGACAACTGACGCGTTGTAGTTTGCTGCGCTTTTAGTTGTTATTTGAATGCAAGGCGAGACGGACGTGTTAGTAGACACTGAAAAGATAGACAAAAATTCCAACTTTTTTTAAAACAAACTTTATGGGTAAAACCAAAATCATAAAAGTTGGAAATTTACACAAAAAATATCTTATGGAAACCATAAATGCAAATTCTAATGTACAAGTAATGTTGTACTGAGTAGAGTAACTACAAGTCGGTTGCTGTAACTACAACTCGGTTACTGTAACCGAAAGAACAGTTGGTGGTACCGTTTTTCGTTTATCACAAACGTTTTTTCAACTTTAATTTTTCATAACTCGTTTACTGCAAACGTTTTTCAGTTCTCGCAAACGTTTTTTTAGTTAGGATCAACTACAACTCGGTTGCTGTAACCGAAGGAACAGTTGGCGGAACCGTTTTTCGTTTCTCGCAAACGTTTTTTCAGCTTATATTTTTCATAACTCGTTTGCTGCAAACATTTTTCGGTTCTCCCAAACGAAATGACATGTATGGCTTAACAGAAGTTCGTTTCTCCCAACTACACTCCCCAAACGAACTTCAGTTATCTGAGATTTCGTTTGGGAGGAACGAGTTTTTTCTTTGCGTGTGTGTTTGCGCACCAAATATATCTAATACTAGCTGACCCGGCAAACGTTGTTTTGCCTTCATATTTTATTTCCATTGAAAGTGTGGTCGTTGTGGATCGATATTTCGAAGAAGAATGATAGTTGCGTTGCACCGACAAACCAAATTTTGTTGAAATACCTGCAAAAGGAGCAGAAGTAATGGATTTTTAATTTGTGATAGCTGGACCCGTTGCACTTCGTTGCAACCAACCAAAAAAAGAAATGAAATATTATAGACTTTTTTTATTAAATGAATGCATTGTATTTCAAAATTATTAATGGCAATCCAAAACATTTTGATAGACAATATTTTTCGTTTGCCCATTTGAAGCGAGCACAAACAAACAATTTGGAGTTCCAACTCTTGAGCAGGCCACGTATAGCTGGCCATGTGAAAAGCACGGCTCCTCCAAATTTAATCCGCATATTTGAAGCGTTTGCCCTTGCGCCTTATTAATGGACATGGCAAATGATAGACGCACTGGGAATTGTAAACGCTTAAATTCAAATGGCATGTCTGTTGGAATCAGTGGAATACGTGGTATGAGCACAATTTCACCTTTCGCTGTTCCGGTCAATATTGTGGCTTCAATTAAATTCGACATCAATTTTTTTTACTGCTAATCTTGTGCCATTGCACAGTTTTGGTGATTTAAATTCCGCAGTAAAATAATTGATGAGCCAACCTTTAAATGCAAACAATGCGGTGGCATACCAGGTGGTTCCAATGAATTCAAAAATTCAATTGGATAATTCAGTGCATCAACTGCATTCATTGCGCTATCAACAGATTTATATGATTTCACTGCACCTGGCAATTTTTCTTGAATCTGGTAATTTATTGCATTGACGTGTAAATTTTTTGGTGCCAGTATTGCGCGTTCTCTCAACCAATTCGTGTAATTTTGAACAATATTTGGATACACACTTTCAATCAACGCTTCTGTTGATTGGAGATTGGTACAAAAATTGTGCGGCAATGTAATCAAGCCATTTGCATTATCGACTCGAATTTTGCCATTTCCAATATCTAACAATTGCTTCGAGAACCGATCTGCTGCTTGGTCGTTATGCAATTGAACTCGCATATTTATGTTCAATGTTAATTTTTGCACATGACGCCACAGAAGAGAAGTCTTTAAGCATGCGTTGATCTCATCCACCGGTGTTGATCATGGAACCACAGGCAATATTTGACGAAAATCGCCTGACAATAATATTAATGCACCACCAAAAATTTCTTGGTTCTGGATTTGGATATGGAGATGCATGAAGAGGTGTGTATCGTAATTGTTGTACTTGATTTTGTTGTGAACGTTCCTCTACACTTTGCATTCTCCTTTGGTTAAATCTATAGGTGGAATTACGCGTACGCCGACCTATAGTTGAGCGTCTTGGTGGTGGCATTTTTTTGTAATTCAATGAAATCTATATATATAGTAAGAAGTGTAGGTTTTGACTGTTTTTTGCACTGAACACGTTTAAAAACACTTTGTAAATAATGATAATAAATACTTTTCAATATTTATGAAGCAAAAAAAAAAAACTCTTGCAATAAAATGCCAATTGGAAAGCAGTGAATGTATGATCGCCTGTATCAGAAGAAGAGCACACATGTGTGTTTTGACAGGTGCATCTGACAGGTGCTGTCAGCATGGTTGCCAGGTAGTTCAAGTATAAAAACGCCAAATCATGGTGTACAAAATCGTCAAAATTAAAAATCGCCAAAAAGTCGTCAAGATGAAAAACAATAATTTTTATGTATTTTAATATTTTTATTTAACTAAAAAAAATAATAGTAAAATTCAAACGCTTGCCACTGAGGGGCTTAATGGACATTTTAATGTTTGTCAGATTACAGAAAAAATTTTTTTGTAAAAGTTTCAATAACAAATTGAGACCAATGCTTTCATATTACTTCGAAGTAAAGAATTAAGAAGAAATTGTAAGTGCAATTTTAAGAATATATGTTTAAAGTGAGCATTTGTTACATATCAAATGCAATAGTAATAACAAAAAAATTTGGATTTACTTAAATTGAAGTAATCTGTCGTGTAGAGAATACCTTAAAAAGTGTTATGTAATAGAATAGACTTGTAATAGAAGTTAAATGTTACCAGATTGAAATATGCCATAAATGTTGTTGATTTGATTTGTGGAAAAATCGTAATTTCTTAAGACAAAAGCGGTACAACGCGATTAGCATTTTTTGGCAACTAAAAATGTAAGAATAAGTATAAAAACGTCAAAGCATGTTGTATAAAATCGTCAAAATTGACAAAATTGAAAAACGTCAAAAAATCGCCAAAATGCAATTCTGCCGAATCACGTTTTTCAGGAATTTTCCGAGTTTTCCACTAAGAGCTTTCTATTTTGGAATTCGAAAAGCTACACCGGAACAATTGCACACAAAATTCCATACTAAAAATTAATTTTCGATTTTTCCAATTTCCCGGCTTTTCCGTACGGTTTTCCCAAAATTTTCGTATTAACATTCTCCTGGCAATTACGAACAACTGAAAAAAAATTTGAGCCCAATCGGCCCAGGCGTTCTCGAGTTATGGAGTGACAATAAAATGTACACTTCTTATTATATATATAGATATCTATCATAACATATGTGTTTGCGTACCAAATATATCTATGTTTGTTTGCCGAGTTTGTTGTACTCTTTATGCTCTCTTGAGAGCAAGAGAAATAAAGAGAGAGTCTATCTCGTAAGTGTGTATCAGTACTTTTGCAGTATTCTCTCCGTCAGTGATTCATATATATTACTGAATGTACGTGTACATTGAAGAAGTCAATGATTCTTATTTAGGCTGATTTATTACATTTCACTCGTCAATGATTCATCGGACAGAGGATATCAAAAGCGCCCGATATTTACAAATATTTATTAACTAATCATTAACTAATTTATTAACTAATTAAAGTAAAAATAGTCTCCTACAAAATAATTCATATTTGATTAACAAGTAAAAAAGTAATTTTAAGCACTTTTTAAACAGCTTAACTATAAAAGAAGCGGAACAAAGCGGAGAAGATTTTGCATTTATCTAATAGATTAAAGTTTAAATTAATTTATCATGAAAAAATATTTCACCGAATTTTATGATGTTTTTTTTCTTTTTGCCATCAAAAAATGAGAATTTTTCAAATATTCATCTTGAAAAAGTAAATTTTTAGAAAGCAATTAAAAATTTTTTTAAGATTTATACGAAATATAAAATAACAAAATTTGTACCGCCTCTTACCTATCCAAAAAATGGAACATAATTTAATTTCTTACACAAATGTATTTTTGAACAATATTTTCCTTCAACTACTAACGAACGAAACTAAAAAATCAAATTATTTAGCACACAAATCGCTCACTTGAATTGCTCTTGAGTACAAAAAATCTATTTGCGTAAAACAATTTTTTTCTTACCTACGCTATTACCTTTAAAACAATTCCAAAACAAAATTTAATTCCAACCAAGACAGATTTCTGATTCTTGTCCATGAAACGGAGCAGTGTGCGTAGTATTGAAAACATAAAGAAAAAAAAGAAAAAACTAGTAGAAAATTGAAAATAAGTACATAATTGAAAACAGTGCAATGGGCAGAAAACAATATCCACGCTATGAGCATTTACTATGTGGGCTTGTACCCTGTACTTTTGAATTTTTTACCATAAAAAAAGACTCCAAAGAGTTTGGCTACACATTAACAAAGAATTGACATCAAAATATTAACCAATTTACATCAAATTGATGACAAACGTACACCAAATTGATTACGACCTTACATCTAATTGACGAAAATATACAGCAAATTGATGAACAAATTATATCAAAATGGTGAACAATTTACTTCAACTTGATGACAAACTTACATCAAATTGATGAAAAATGTACATCAACTTGATGTAATGTTGTCATTGAATCAACACATACTATTGATGAAATATGGTTGAAAGATTTATGAAATGTTCTTCATCAATTCAATGAAATGTGTCGTTGGTTGGAAAATGAGGAAATGTTTCATCAAATTGATAAAGGAATTCATAAACTTGAGGAAGCTTTTTCCTTCAGTGCACAGGACCTGGGTACAATCGCTGTTAGTCTCTCGGAACAGCGGTTTGTTGTTTCTTCGTTCCTTTTATCCGCCATTGAGGTCGAAAGAAATGCACTAACAGCCCGCACTTCAGTGACGGTTTTCCTTTGATAACATTGTGGTTGCTAATACAGACTCTACTAATGAAGGATGGAACATACACGTAAAATGTTAGAACCCTATACAAATCCGGTGCAGGTATTCAATTAAGGAATGTCCTCAGAAATGATTATAGTGATATTACTGATATCCCGGAAATGCGATAGGCAGGACATGACTGTAAAAGGAGGAAGAGTTGTGACATCTTCAACAGCTGTCACGATAAAAAACATGAATTTGTAGTTCCAGCTTTGATGTCCAGATATGAACGCGGTTAGTGATTGTAAACTCACTATCAATAAAATCAGCGAAATTCTTTATCATTTTGTTAATTAGTGTACATATACCGATGGAAGATAGCGATGAAAAGATCCAGGACATGTTATATGAGCGCTTAGAAGAAATCGAAGAACCTGGTCAGAAAACAAAAAACCAAATTGATCACTCGATACTTTATGGAAGTGAATCAACATGTAATTTAGTTGTGGCTACAACTAATGTGGTTGTGACCAGATCTACTGCGGTTGTGGCAAACTCTAATTCGGTTGCGACAACTACCAATGCGGTTGTGATAATCTCTAATGCGGTTGTGATCACATCTAATATGGTTGTGGTAACCACTAATAATAACCCTCTAATGCGGTTGTGGCAATCTCTAAGTCGGTTGTGTAAGCCTCCAATGCGGTGGTGATAACTTCTAATGCGGTTGTGACCACATCTAACGCGTTTGTGGTCCCATCTATTTCGGTTGTGAGGAACCCTAACTCGGTTGTGGCAACCACCAATGCGATTGTGATAACCTCTAATTCGTTTGGACCACATGAAATGCGGGTGCGACGGCTTCTAATGTGGTTGTGGTAACCTGTAATTCTGTTGTTACGACCTCTAGTTCAGTTGTTACAACCTCTAATTCAGTTGTGACAACCTCTAATGCAGTTGTGACAACATCCTTTGCGGTGGTGAGAACATCTCATGCGGTTGTTACCACAGCTAATTCGGTTGTGGTAAACTCGAATTCGGTTGTGATAACCACTATGTAGGAAACTCTATTTCACATCTAATGCGGGCATGACAGCCTCTAATTTCGTTGTGATAACCTCTAATGCGGTTGTGACAACTCCTCTTGTGGTTGTTATCTCAGCTAAGTCGGTTGTGGCAAACTCTAATTCGGTTGTGACAATTTCCAATTTGGTTGTTATAACCTCTATTGCGGTAGTGGTAATCTTTAATTCGGTTGTGACAACCTATAATGCGGTTGTAGCAACACCTACTTCGGATGAGTCAATCTCCAATTCCGTTGTGATGTGACAACCTCCAATGTGGTTGTGACCACCTCCAATTCTCTTGTGGCAATCTCCAATGCCGTTGAGATAACCTTTAAATCGTTTGTTATGGCTATTACTGTAGGTGTGACGACCTGTCAATTCAGTTACGGCTAATTCGGTTGTCTCAACCCTAACCCTATTTTTCTGCAGTTGTAGCCCTGGAAAATCCACAACTGACAAGATATTCACATTACTAGGCCTCACACAAAATCACACCTTATCGTGAGATCTCTGCAACATACTAAAAGATATCAGTTTGTGACAACCTCCAATTCGGTTGCGATAATCTCAAATTAAGTTGTGACAACCTCACATACCGTTGTAACAACCTCAAATGCTGTTGTGATAACCTCCAATTCCGTTGTGACAATCTGTAGTTCGGTTGAGACAACCTCCAATTCGGTTGTGGCAATCTCCAATGCTGTTGTGACAACCTTTAAATCGATTGTGATGACCTTTACTGTGGTTGTGGCGACCTATATATTCAGTTACAACTAAATCGGTTGTCTCAACCCCATTTTTTGTAGTTTTAGACCAGGAAAATCCACAACTGAAAAGATACTGACATTATCATGCCTCACACAAGACCTCAGCTTATCGTGCGATCTTTTCAAAATCTTAACAGATATCAGATTGTGACAACCTCCAATTCGGTTCTGAAAATCTGTAATTCGGTTGAGACAAACTCAAATGTGGTTGTGACAACTTCAAATGAGGGTGTGACAACCTCTAATATGGTAGCGACAAACGCCATTTTGGTTGTGAGAACCTCTAATGCTGTTGTGACGACGTCTAAATCGGTTCTGATAGTCTCAACTGTGGTTATGACAACCTTATTTGCCGCAACCGAATTTTTCTATGGTACCCTGGAAAATCCAGAACTAACAAGATATTCACATTACTAGACCTCACACACAGTGACCGTCGGTAGTGCAATGGTTAGTATGCGCGAGAGCGTGGGTTCGATCCCTGCTCTGACCACCATACATTTCCACCGACGACGGCCACCTCGCTTAGTGATGGCGACACTATCGAGTACTTAGCCATGAAAAAGCTTCTCAAAGTACCATTCGGAAACGGTGTGAAACTGCAGGTCCCAATCAGTGAGTGATACATTAGAAAGCGCACAGCTCACTGGTTGTGGGAAGCTCTCCCCAATCTCTTCATGGGATGTAATGGGAAACGGGTTTTTTAGGCCTCACACAAAGCAACGCTCTATCGTGCGATCTCTTCAACGTCTTAATAGAGATCACAATGGGAAAACCTGCAGTTAAGATGAAAAAGGACATCAGCAGCAAAAGCCATATGGTGTTTGTGTGTACTGATGATATAGATGCCCTTCGGCGGTTTGTCCGAGAAGTTACTAAGGTATTGTCGAGAATCGAGAAAGAATCGGGCAAAATAGGTTTGTCCTCAAATGAGGATATGACAAAGTTTATGGTTTCAAAGAACACACCCCGTATCGTTCGGAGTCCAGCGTTATCGTTGATAACCGTTACAAGGGAGTGGATGAATTTATTTACTTTGTGTCCGCTGAAATCAAAAACAATATCGTCGGCCTTTAGATCAAGAGAAGAATTTTGTTTTAACTGCTATTACTTCGTGCTACGTAAGAACTGCAGAGATAACGCTCTCTCTCGAAAAACTAGGATTAATTTATAGCAGACTCTCACACAGCCAGCCTTGTCTTATTACTTCGCGCTACGTATGAACTGCAGAGATGACGCTCTCTCTCTCTCGAGAAACAAGGGTTAATTTATATCAGACTCTCACACAACCAGCCTTGTCTTCTGGTGAAGGATCCTGGTGATATCTCAAGCAGATGAAACAGAACTGTCAGTCTTTGAGAAAAAATGTTTCGGAAAATATTTAAATTTATAACAGACAACGGCGAGTGCCGATGTCGTATGAACCACGAGCTGTATGAACAGTATCTCCGACATCAACATAGTTAAGGGAATCAAAATAACGCTATGGTGTTAGCTAGGTCCTGCCAGTAGGATGGATAAAGATGAACCATCGTGAAAAGTATTCGAAGACGTACTCGAAAGAAGCTCAAAACTAGAACGTGAAACTTTCCGCTGGTAGAATTAGGAAAACGAATTAATGCATAAGCTTGGTGTATTCAACTCTTGGTGTTTTCAATTGGAGAGACGAGATCAAGGATCGAGTCGTTTAGATAAATATCAATTGTTAATCCCCAAACCCTCCTGAGTTCTGGGTTGTTTGTGGCTAATTAAGTAAGTGCATGTTTACGAATTTTACTTAGTAACTTGAACGCCGTCGCACAGTGGTCCAGTATTGATTTTAATCTGCCAAAAGTTTATAACTTTTGATCTAGTAGACATTTTGGAGTTCTGTAAAAGTCTGATTGTAGGTGAGGAGTCTCTAAGAGGAGTCTTGTTTGATATATCAACATTGAAAATTCCACAGTCTGGTACGAGGCGGATCAATAAGGACTTTTTGAATGAAACACAATTTTTTTTGGGAAAAAAAATTATTTTTCAACATAATCTCCTTTTATCTCAATACACTTAGTCCAACGTTTCTCTAATTTTTGTATCCCTTCCAAAAAATAGGAATTTTTGAGGTTCATAAAATAGGCATTTGTTCGATCAACAATTTCATCGTTGGATCTAAATCTCTTTCCACCGAGCCATTTCTTTAGCTTTGGAAATAGTCACTGGGGTCTAAATCCGGAGAATATGGCGGATGAGGTACTAATTCGTAGCCCAATGCATGGAATGTTTTCATTGAGACTACACACGTTAGCACCCGTGCATTATCTTGATGAAAAATAATTTTTTTCTTGGCCATATGGGGTCGTTTTTTAAATCCTTGTTAAATCGGTCCAATAAGTTGGCATGATATTCACCGTTTATTGTTTTTCCCTTTTGAAGGCAATCAATGCGGATTATCCCGCGTGCATCCCAAAAAACTGTTGCCATCACCTTAAAGGCCGACAAACTTCCCTTGGCTTTCTTCGGAGCCGGTTCAACCGGTGAAACCCATTGTTTAGACTGCTGCTTGGTTTCCGGAGTGTTGTAATGGATCCATGCTTCATCCACAGTTACAAAACGCCGCAAAAACTCCTTCGAGTTGCGGTTAAACAACTCCAAAAAGTCGTTTGATTGAGAGCAAACGCAGCACCCATCTAGCAGACAGCTTTCTTAAAATCAACTGATCATTTAAAATCGAAACCACACTGCCATATGAAATGCCTATGGCATCAACAATCTCACGCACTTTTACTCTTCGATCGGCCAACATCATATCGTGGATTTTTTCAATATTTTCTGGTGTATTGACCTTAACTGGCCGTCCAGAACGTTCAGCGTTATTTGTACTTGTGCGACCACAACGAAAGTCAGTAATTTTTACCATTGAAATCGATGGTACAGAGTCCCCATAGTATTTATCAAGCTTTTCCTTGGTTTGATTGACGGTTTTTTCTCGAAAAAAAATTATGTTTAACGAGCAGTCGAAATTCACTTTTTTCCATTTCAAAAAAAATGCACGTGGTTGTATGTTTTGAAGAGCTGTTAAACGCAAAGTATATGACTGAACTTGCTCAAAATTTGACAGTAGTCTATTAACAGATGGTACTTGATGGGAGCAGGTTGCATTTCATGTAACTACAAAGGAAGTTCGAAAAATCACGGACTTATTGATCCGCCCTCGTATATTTTAGAAAAGTACATTTTTTTCTAGATTTCCAAGAAAGCTAAAATTAACTAAAATTAAAAAACTAAAATTTATTTTTTTTAGACGCAATTGTTCATAATGCCAAATTCGATTTTTTTTTCATATTTTGAAAACCGAAAAAGTATGCTTTAATTTTCTAACTTATAGGCTCATAAAAGACTTTTGGACGACAACAATCGATCCTGAACCACTGTGTGTCGGTGGTGATCTGACGATCTAACATTTCTTTCGACTACGGTCACCTCGCTTAGTGACGGACAATAATTAGCTTTGACAGCTTCTCTAAAACGTGTTCGGAACCCGTGGTAAACTCTAGGTTCCGAACAGTGCATATAAAACTAGAAAGCGAACAGCTCACTGCATACGGGAAGCTCTCCCCTATCCCTTTATGGGATGAAATTGGAAAATTGTATTTTATAAAGTTATAACCTGAACGATCGATTCATGGCGTAGGGAAAAAGGAACAACTCTTGAGTTTTACAGAAAGTGGAGTGGCTTAAAGGGGTGGATACTTCTGAAGATGATGGTTCACTCTTGAGTCTAGGCCTAGCGGGCTAGACGCTTCCAAAGATGATGCTTCACAAACATCGAAACGATTTTTCACCGAATTTGAATTGGAATTCCACCCGCGACTGCTTCAAATGTATTTCACTGACCGATAAACATCCATGTGTGCTTAATCAAAATTACAACTTTTTTACGTTTTCCATAAGCGGTTATAATGATGTCTATATTGTACCTCTTGTAAGAAAAATGACAACTTCCTTATGTTTTCCTTAAGCGGTTATGATTACGTCTATTTTTTTTCCTCTTGTCATGAATTTAAGTTAATTTCACAGCTTTTTCTCAAATAGTTCATATTTTCATAAATGAAAAAAATCATTTATTTACCTACGTTTTGCAAAAGTTTTATTGAACGTATAATTACTATTCGTTTAACGTTAATGCGTATGATTAATATTTTCATTACAATTATACGGACTGTGGTTCATAAATAATTTATATTACTTATGCGTACTGCGTTTTGAAAGACTTTTATTAAACGTATGATTATTTTCCTATGTGACACCAATGCGTATGATTAATGGTTTTATAATAATCACACATACTCAGTGTTGATATAAATAATTTATATTACTCATGCGTACTGGGGATAACAAATTATTGAACAAATCCACGATTTCAATTAAACTTTTTCAAAAACGTATCCTAAGCGAATAATATTATTACGAATTTTATTATTTTTATTAAACTAGTCTGTAGTTTTAATGAAAAGTTTGTACTTATAGTTTTAATGAAAAGAAAAGAAGAAGGAAACAAATATTCGCCTAGTGACAATATTTGTATATCGTCGCTTTTCATTGAATATATTTTTCCTTCTTTCAAAATCACAGTACTATTTAATTTCCCCACCTTTAGTTATTCGTTAGACAATAATTCGAGGTATTACAAATGCTAAATCTTATAAGGATAAATATAAACTATACAACAAACCAATTACCGCTGACCTGATTGGAGCATAATAGTGCGGCTTTAGGCTTGGAAAATCGACAATCGACCAGATTTTCACGCTACGCCAAATCCTGGAGAAGACCCACGAAAAAAAAAATCGAATCCTATCATCTATTTCTCGAGTATAAGGCGGCCGTCGATAGTCCGAAACGGGAGAAACTCTATGAAGCAATGTCTGAGCTTGGTATTCGTGCAAAACTCATACACCTTTGCAGCATGACCTTAACAAACACCAAATCCGCAGTGAAAGTTGGTAAGGATCTTACCAAACCTTTCAAAGCTAAGCGAGGCCCCAAGCAAGGCAATACCCTATCGTGCGAACTCTTTAACATCTTAATGGAGACCATTAAGAGAAAAGCTGCAGTCAACATGAATAAACTGAAATAAAGTCACATGCTGCTCGCGTATGCTGATGATGTAGATATCATTGGGCGCACAATTATCGAGTCAGCAAAAGTGGCTCCGACAGTAAATGAGGACAAGACAAAATTAATGGTTTCAACAACAAGGGCCTCCGTGCGATTAGACCAAAACGTGAACGTTGATAATCGTAATTTCGAGGTGGTAGGCGAATTTATATACCTCGGATCTGCCGTAAACAAAAACACCAACGTCAGCCTTGAGATCGGGCGGAGAATTGTGCTTGCGTATAGAAGTTATTTTGGGCTAAGCAAGCACTTTAGACATAAACCCCTCTCTCGAATAACAAAACAAAACTCCAGCTATACCAGACTCTCATTCAACCTATCTTGCTTTATGGCGCAGAATCCTGGGTCCTATCGCAAGCGGACGAAACATCTGTAGGAGTCTTCGAGAGAAAAATACTCCGAAGAATATATGGGCCTTTAGTGCACAACGCGGAGTATCGGCGACGCATGAACCATAAGCTGTATGAGCTTTATCCTGACATTGGCATAATTAGGCGGATCAAAATAACGCGATTGCGCAGGCTAGGCCATGTCAGTAGAATGGATGAAGACGGTCCAGCACGAAGGGTTTTCGAAACCGAACTCGAAGGAAGACGAAAAATAGGAAGACCAAGACTCCGTTGGACGGATCAGGTTGATGAATCCCGGCGTACGCTTGATATTACCAACAGTAGAAATAAAGCAAAAAATCGAACTGGTTTGCGAAATATGTTATCTTCGTTTTGTAAGGACCCCCGGGTTTGACCGTGACCGGATAAGTAAGTAAATATTCTACAAGGTGGGGCAAAAATAATCATCCAATATTCTCTTGCTGTATTTTTTTTTAAGAAAAACTTTGGTTCTGCTTGCGAAATTTTTTTATTTAATCCAATAAAATTTATTACATCAAGATGAGAAAATGATATCCACCAAGTGACCGCCGCCGGAGTTGATAACCATACGGGCTGGTTTTATGACATTTTCCATCACTATTGCCAGAACAACCGGCAACAGGGTCTCACATTCTTGGCGAATATTCTCCTTAAAGGCTTCAAGAGTCTGAGGCTTGTTGACGTAAGCCCACGATTTCAAAAACCACCATAAAAAGAAGTCTGGAACAGTTAAACCGGCTGATCTGGCAGGCCAGTGCAAGTCGCCAAAACGGGAGATTAAGCGACCTGGAAATCCTTCCTTCAGAATATCGATTATGGCTCGAGCAGTGTAAGCCGTTACACCGTCGTGTTGGAAGCACATGTTCTCCAGTCCCAACTCATCCAATTGAAGAAGAACAAATTCGGTAATCATGCCTCTGTAGCGCGCGCCATCCACAGTCGTCGTTTGGCTCGCTGTATTGTCAAAAAAATGGCACGACGACTCCTCCAGCGTAAACAGCACACCACGCAGTATCCTTGAGCGGGTGTAATGGTTCTTCGTGGGTGATACGATGCACGGATTTTCGGTGCCCCAGACACGATTATTTTGTTTATTTACGTAACCGCTAAGATGGAAATGAGCCTCATCGCTCATGATAAATTTCGAAGAAAAATCACCCACTTCTTCGGTGAGATTCAGGGTGGCTTGAGCGTAGGTTACACCCGTTTGGCGGTCAACAGCTAACAGCCAATGCACTGTCTGCACTTTGTAAGGGAACATCTTTAAATCTTTCACCAAAATTCTGCGTAGGGACCGCCCACGCTGAAAAGTCTGTAGACTTTTGTTGTTTGGATGCAAATATAACATGTGTTTGGAGCTTGTCGCAAATATAATATACTTGTGCCCAAACGCATTGTGTTTGCTATTCAATATTATATTTTTGAGACACAATGATTAATATGTTATAACATATGTGTTTGCGACCCAAATATATTTATGTTTGTGATAGAAATACAGCCGTGTTTGTTGTACTGTTTAGGCTCTCTCGAGAGCAAGAGAGTAAAAGAGGGGCAACGAGTGTGTAATTCTTCTAGTGAAAGAAAGAATAATTCGTTTCTAAATATTATCATGTTTGGGAGAAAATACACATATGTTTCCACGTAAGTATATGGAGGTTTGGGGGAAACTGGCGAATGCTTCCATTAAGTATATGGATGTTTGGGATGAAGCACGCATATGTTTCCACGTAAAAGCATACATATTTGTCAGTAAACATGCTAATGTTTGCATTTAAATACATCTGAGTTTGGGACTTGTAAACATATAAATGTTTGAAGTGTGTTCCAAATATATACATGGTTCCTGCAGAATATGTTTGGAAGAATATGTTATACAGGCCGTTTGTTTTCAGCGTGCAATTGCGTGGCACGTCGTCTGGTCTGGTCGTCTGGGCTCCTCTTCGACATCTTGGGCAACAGCAGCGATATACTCAACAGAATGTCTGCCACGGGGCCGACCAGCCTTAGACAGATCTCGTGCTGCCCCAGTCTCTTCAAGGCGAGTGGTGTCGGACGGCCAGGAAATCTGCGACGAAATTCACGCAGCACCAACACAACCGACGAATTGTTGCGCAAAAAATTAGAAACAATTATTCCACGTTCTTGTGGAGTAAACCGCTTCATGGCTTGACCGTGTGTATTCTGCGTTTGTTTACTTCACAAATGTCAAAACCGAATTGTCATTTGGAGCCATTTGCAGAAGTTATACAGTTTTCCAATAGGGTGATTACTTTTACCCCACCTTGTATAATTTCTAAGTGAAAGCTGCATAAAGTTTCAACTCTGCTTAACCTTGAGTCTGTTTCCTTCTTGAATTCTCAATTTTTATTTTTAACAACAAATAATTATTTCTCAACAAAAAGTCCTTGCTGGGTTTCATCTTGTGTACTCTATCACTTTGAGCATGAATCACATACATATAATGGGTCAATAAAAACTTTATTGAATGAAAGGTTTTCACTTAAAATCTATTAAGCCAATAAACCGACAGACAACTGACACTACTACACCCTCGACAATGAGGGTTAACTCATAGATGCAAAAGGATATCATTATGTCTGTATATGAACATGTAACCAACCACCTTTCCATAATATCACGAGTGTGATCAAGTATTGTTTTACATCTATGTATATTAGGGGGGGTTAATTTTTTTTTTTGATGAAGCTTATAGCAAAAACGTAATCTTTAGGTGATTTTGAGAATTTTGCTCAAGAGACCATAGCTCTAAGTCGGATTTGGAGCCCCCCAAAATTTCAAAATAGATATTTTTCCATATATACATAGAATAATTTAATTAAATTCGTCATAAAATCGTATAGAATTATAGTAGATTTCTCAATGTGGGCTTGTTTGAAAGATTTTTTTTCTCACCTTTCTGAATCTCTATTGATACTAATATTTTTTTTATTTTTAGTAGAGATATTAGGAATTTTTTGTCGAAAAGTAGCCAAAAATTAACTTTTAACTAATAAATTCTAATGGATTCTGAAAGGTGATAAAAATACCTTTTGGAGGGCTCCAAATCCGACTTAGAGCTATGGAGCAAAATTTCTCAGAATCACCTACTATACGCTTCATCAAAAAAAATCGTTCCATACAATTTGACCCGCCCTAATGTATATATATATTTCGTATAATTCACAGTTTTAAGTGAGTTTACCCTACGACCTTGAGGGCTTTGAAAACATGATCTAAATATAGAATAACCTCCAGTCATTAACGCATGGCTGACATTTTACCATAACAATAAGAGCAGCTGCTGCAGCAACAGCAAACCGAGTATTGGCTACAAGGGAGCCAATATTTGTTTAACTATCTCCACATCTACGGGCATCCGCATAAGGGTTTTCTGGGTTTCCAATAAAGTGTATACTCTGCAAAGGACATACCGACAAAGCTCACATCCTCTCTATACAGAGTTAGAATGTCAATGTGTGTATGAGAATGTCTGCATGTGTATGGATAGTACTCTATTTTATCTACACACACAGGCATATGAAAACCGCAGCAAACTTGTGTGTGGAAGCTAAAATACATTTGCACGTTTCACATCCTTACATTTGTTGTAGTTTTTGTAGCTTTTATAGGTTAAGTTGCAAGTTAACGTAAATGTTTAAATGTTTTATTTAGCTAATATTCGTATATTAAAATAGTTATACTTGTGTTGGACACAGAATTAATTGTTCATGCAAGAGGTTGCAAGACTTCAATTGCCGAGAGAATTTAATGTTTATCGGTTATCGATAATTGGGTACAAAAAACTACTCCAAAAAGTGTACGTAAAGGTCTTGAGCCTCCTTATCAATTACCACAGTTTGTTTAAAAGCTAATATAGGAAACTGTCTTACGCCCATGTTTACCAAACAAAAATTATAGCTAACTGACAGTTAATAGTTTTACAGTTTCGTTCTGTTAGTTGTTTTTTTACATTCCTTTTGACTCCAACGTAAAATTGATTTCGATGGTTGACAACCTAAAAACATTATCGCTCATCATGTCGTCAATAGAGCGACGAGCACACTATTTTGTTATGCAACTAATCGTAAATGAAAATGCCCACTACAAGGTCGTTAAAGACAGTTCAAGCGACAAGTGTCGTGAGTGATAAAAATGTGACCAACTGGGTAATTCCAAAAATTTCTTCTCTTTACGCAACTGTTGGTCATGTCTTTAAGACATCTTTAGCGACGGTTGACAAATCGGCGACAGTCTATGCAAGTCGTCGACTAAATTTACATACAAGTGGCCGTAAAACCGTACACAATCAAATGAGCGACCCTTCACTTATCACGTCGTTGAGGAACCTGTGGGCGACATAATGGGAATCTTATCAATAACGACAATCCTGGTGACATTATCGATCATATAATCACCAACGACAATGTGGACGACATCATGCCAATCCTATCTTTGACGATGACTAACTGGCCGACGTTTTTGCCAATAAGGTGAACGATGATTAGATTAGCTGGGCTATATCCCACCAGGTCTCAAAAGAAAATACAATTAGCAACAAATACTTCCATAAATGTAAATGGAAGTTTTATTTTGAATAAGTATCATGGAATTCAAAATATCTTTCACGCTACGGCACACAGTGGGATTTCTTCATACAAGCTGCTGCAAAAAATCGAAGGAATCGAGGTAAAAAAAATAACTAAATGGTTTCCCATTACATCCCATGAAGGGACCGGGGAGAACTTCTCACAATCACTGAGCTGTGCGCTTTCCAGTTTTCACTCACTGATTGGGACCTACATTTTTACACCGATTCAGAACGGTATTTTGAGAAGCTTTTTCATGGCTATATACTCGATAGTGTCGCCGTCACTATGCGAGGTGACCGCCGCCGAAAGAAATTTTAGGTGGTCAGATCAGGGTTCAAACCCAGGATCTCATGTACAAGAGCCGCGCACACTAACCATTGCACCACCGACGGCCAGGAATCGAGGTAGGGCTTTGCAATTTGGCACACATCTCTCATATTGCCAAATTATATGAAAAATAAATTTTTGTTAAAATCCGCCCTCAACCACGCCTACCTCCCATATAACGTAAAACTAAAAATCGTTGTATTTTCCTTATTTTCATATCTATATTAAAAAAAATTACTACCAGTGGTTGCATTTGAGTCCTCAATTATATTAAAATTTGAAGTGCCACGCCCAACGCCCATATAACAGTTTTAATTTTTCACGATTTTCGAAAAAACACATTTAAGCCTTTGTAGTTTGTGACCGATGCCAAGCAGCACTTACATCTATATAAATAACTAAAGCCTAATATGTTAGCTGAACATTTCCGAAAAAATTAGGGGGCCACGGCTTACCGTTTTTTTTTAATTAACCAATCATTCCAAATAAAAGTCAAATTTCTACTATAAAATTATCGAAATTTATTAATTTTTCAGCATTTCTCAGTGCATACTTTTAGGGATATGACATATGAAACACAACCAAAACATAATGTAAATAAGTAAACGAGATTCAGTCGGCTAAACACAAACAACAACAACAAACACAACCAAAGCAAAAGTTCATTCTTCAACTATCATTTCTTTAACTACATCATCTAGTTCTAACAGATTTGTATACGGTTGACGTCGTATACTACTTATATATGGATCAGATGATGCAAGCAAACGATGGAAAACATTAGTATTTGTTGCAGTTCTATTGCACTTTCTAGAAAACATTAATCTATAGTTTCTGTAATCTTTATTGCGTGCTTCTTCTGCTTCCTCGGATAGAATACCAATAGGAAGCACTGCTGCATCAATTATGTCCTTTCCATCTAACTATAAGTACTTTATGCACAGTAACAGGCATAAAGTACCACTTATATTTTTGAACAAATATCTCAGCTGTATCCCATGCAAATTTTTGAAACTTCACACTATCAACTTTCTGTCCACATGTTATTGTCTGCAGAATGATTCGGAAGCAATCTATAAGTAACGGGTTTTTCAATAAGAGCGCTACAAAAGTTTTTTTAAATAAAACAAACCCGGTTTTAAATACCAATGAAATTCTTTATTCCTGTGAAAGTACGTTCGATGTCATTATGTATGGAACTCGATTTCTTTTGCATGGCCACCACGGGCACGCTTGCAGAAGTCCAGACGCTGAACCCAATTTTCGAGGGTTTTCAAGCATAAATCGGCCGGTACTGCTGCAATTTCACGTTCGATATTCGTACGAAGTTCATCAATCGTCGCAGGCTTGTTGGCATAGACCATAGACCTGACGTAGCTCCACAGGAAATAATCTAACGGCGTCAATCGACTGGGCCATTTCGTGAGATAACACGTTCACCAGACTTGGTTGCCAATAAATTGATTGTGGCATTCGCTGTGTGGCTTGTGGCGCCGTCCTGTTGGAACCACATGTCCTCCAAGTCCATATTATCCAATTGGGGCCAAAAATATTCGGTTATCATTGAACGGTAGCGATTCGCATTCACAGTAATGTGCCGGTCTTGATCATCACGGAAGAAGTACGGCCCAATGACGCCGCCGGCCCATAAACCGCACCAAACCGTAATTTTTTCGGGATGCAATGATGACTCATGGATTACGTGTGGATTGCTGTCTGACCAATAACTCATATTTTGCTTATTGACGAAGCCATTCAGCCAGAAATGAAATTCAGAATTCAGAAATTGGACGTAGCGCTCTTAAAGTTGAGGCCACTGACTCCAAATATCGGTAGTAAATTTTAATAATTTCGACTCGTTGTTGGCTCGTATATCTTTCCATGATGAAATGGCAAACCTTACTGAAGAGAAATGTCAAAAGAGCGGTAAAAATATGGCGTCGTTTGCTGTCCCTATCGATTTACTTTTGTAGCGTCTCTGTTGAAAAACCCTTTACTTCATTACCACCTGTTATATCAGCTACAAGTGCAGGATTGGAGAAGAATCGCCTTGAGGTATTGCCTTTGTTCGAAGAGCCAGATCCTTGTTGTACAGCATCCACTCGCAAACTCATTCTATCTTTAAATACCGTCTGAATTTGATCCTTGTTCTTTTGTTTCAAAATCTTATTTCTTGCTTCGATCGTAGACCACATTTGAAAAGGCAAGTTATAAGCTATATGGAGTATACATTCCATAAATTTTATTCGGGCGTGTAATGACGAAATGCCCAATTTAGAAGCCTCATTGTCAATACTCTTCACTGAAATTTTGTCCAATCGTTCATTTCAGAGGGCTTTGCTTTACAAATGTAACATACGGCTGATGAAGCTGTACGTGTTACTGTCTGAGCCGTTTTTCCATCTAGCATCGTAAACACTAAATTGTGCGTTACATTGAACTGTTTGCCGAATACTTCAACATTCGTTTTCCCCAAAGCAGCAATATCGGATTTAATGTTTTCAACAACGGTTAACACTTTTTCTTTAGTCTCCTTAGTAAATGCGAAGAAATGTGGTCGAGAATACCTTGTTGGTGATGGACTTTTATTGCGCTATTGTTCTTCTTCAGTGTTTGTTTTTAAACTTAAATGCATCATCGATGCTAATAGCAGACTTCTAGCGCTTACATCAGGTGGCAAACTCTGATTGTACTCTGCATGACCCGAAGAGCCATCGCAACCCCAGTTCGACGTAAGAGTGTAATTTTAATTTGTGATATCATTAACCTTTTCGCGGGAAAAACTTTCAAAGAGACGCTTTGTGGTATGATCCATCAAACTTTGCAGGCTTACAGACGCTTCCTTTTCTGATACTCGGATTTCATTGGGATTTCAGTTTTCTTCTCCTCAGATACCTTTATATAAGGTGGTAAAATATCATATCCCTCTCCTTTCAAAACATTTTTTAATTGTTTCGTATTGGTGTTTTTTTATTAACTTTGCATCCAGCAATAACGCTAGCGCAGTAGACGAAGGAATATATGAGAATGATTTAATTTTTGAGTCGGTTACTACTCCACTTGCCAATGTTGTTGGGTGTACTGGGATGCTAAATCGGCAGTTTTGTACCTTTTACTACGATATTTGCAATCATCGAATTCCTTAACTGGCCTTCCCTTATTCCTTAAACAACAAGGTTGATCATCAGCATGTGATACTTCAAATATATCTTGAAAAAATTTGTTATGGTTTACAAAGTTCACAATAATTGATTTTTGTTTCGCAATTTATGTACTTTTTAGCCAGACATCATTTTTCTTAAAGAAATATGATTTTATTTTGTGCGATTCCGCCCATCGTTTACAAAAATTTCTACGAAATCTCTTGTGAATGTCTTTTGTCACTATTTTGATTTCATTAATCGTGATCACCGTGTTTTTTGCTTTTATAAAATCGGTTAATAAATTAACATTATTACCACAATTAATAAGTTCAATACACAATTCACTATATGACACAGAAAATGAACTCATTTCAATAATTATGTTTCACAATTTTATTACACTTCTGGTCTACCAAATTTTATTTACCAAATCATATGTTTTTGTTTCTTATTTTGTTATGCTTTTCTTTGGAATTGCTGTCAAGTACATTAAAAAAGTGTATGCCTAAAAGTAGGCACACTTTTTTTATTATATTTTATTACAAAAGTGCGATGTAATACTATTGATTTTTTTTATAAAATTTATACGTTTGTAAAATATTGAGAAAAGTTGGTGAATTTTGTTGGATAAATTTAAAGAAGACAGTCATTAATTTTTTTGCATTTTCATTTTTTTGCAACCAGAACACAATGATCGATAACGTTCACCTTTTTTTTTTGTCCAAGAAAAACTAAAAACCCTGACTGTTTGAGTGTCATCAAAAAAAACCTAAATATTTTTTAAAATATTATGGTAATGCAATTACTTTTTTTTAAATTAATGCTGAAATACCATATTTTTCAAATATACTTACATCATATAGATACGACAAAAAGAAATTATGTTTCCAGCCCATTGAAATGGGATGAAAATCTAAGGCAGTTACTGCAGAATTTTGTTTAGGTGACATTACCGCGTTATTTTGTACAAAAAAAAAATTTTTAGAAAAAATTGTATGATGGACTTCTCTTAACTAAACAATTCTCTACAAAGCTGCATCATTACATTTTTGATATTTTACACTCGAAAAAGGGAGTTTTTGCAGCCAAAATCCCACAGTGCGGCATACAAGTAAGTTCAACTGATAATTTTAATTATCTATAGTTTTCTTCTCTTTTTTGATAGAAGTTATTGTGCCCCGTTAGTGTTTTTCATATTTCGTTCCGTTTGTTTGTTTTATATCAGAATTTCTCTTGACGGTAACGACAAATTGTTTCTGATGGGTGACGACAACCTAAAGAGATTATCGCTCACCATGTCGTCAATAGAGTGCCACGGTATTTTGTAAACAACGAACAAATATCAAAAAGTCTAACAGAAGTTGTTGACGACTACTTTTTCCAACTGGGACACTTAAATACCTAGCATACTTTTAGGGGTGATAGTAAAAGTACTACTTACGTGATATACATAAGTATGTAGTAATTCTTTGTAATCCCCCTGACATCAATTATAATAAAATATTCTCATTGAACTTATTATACAACAAATATAATGAGCTTTTATCTAATCACGACGGTTGATACTTTCACATACCTAGAAAAGCATTCAATATTTAAATATTCACTCTTGTTTAGGAAAACTAATTTATTTTATATTGTATTGCATGACTAGTGTTACTAATGTATTTTTATAGTATCCTTACAAAATACTTGGCAGGATAAAAAAAAGCTACTGCAATAATACCGATGCCAGTTACTGGTATGTAAAATATATAAAGAAATAAAGTGTATACTCGTGTATGACAGAGGGGTCGAGTTTTAAACTAAGCTGGATATCGTATTCAGGATGTAAAAATATTGCTACGAATTTACATAAATTAATTTTAGCGCTGTTTTATTTCACGCTGATAAAAAAAATGCATTTTAAATTACATTTTATATTTGTACAGGTAACAACTTAATATTTCCAAAAAAAAAGCCTTCACTCAATAACACCATCAGTCGCTAATGTATACTTTTACGCGTTTGAAATATGATTGATGTGATGATTGATGTAACGACATCTGTTCTCGATTACTCGAGAGAATTCGGCAGCGACTTCATCGTTAGTTGTGAGTTCGCAAAGTAGCGCCATCTGAATTTATCCAAGAAGTTCATAGCAAATTCATCTACCATTCGTAGTGAGATCGTATGTGGTAGCTTTCAACTTATCGGCATTAAACCAGCGGCGGAAATTGCAAGGCCTTCCACAAATAAGGCTGCGGAATGGCCCTTTTGTAATGCCTTCCTAAAATAAAGCCTGCGGAATGCATGAATTTTTTCATCAAATATAACCAAGAAGAGGATTTATAAAATTTTGAGAACTTTCTTTTCCGATTCCTTTTAACCGTAATTTAATTGAAATATTTCATACAAATTTCAAAATTATATTGTTTATTTAATATTTTTCAGGGTATTTTTAAAATATTCAATTTGAAGTTGGGCGTGGTAAAATTTTTTAAGATAGTGGATAATGGTTTTGTGATAATATATGTAAATTATTTTAATTTTATTTATGTTTAATATAAATAAGTTAAAGCAATGGGCAAGGAAGGCCTTGCATCCCAATCTCAAGCAATGTTAAAATGAAAAGAGGAGCTAATGTGTAAGGAAGACCTTCCGTATTTTAAAGAAGGCATGTTTGGTCATGATTTCAGGCCTTCCAGGGCATGACTTCCGCTGCTGGGAAGTTTCACGAATTTTCCAAACCATTAGAATAGTCCACAAATTGTTTGTTGGCATTCCAATGTTGCTTTCAAATACTGTAGATTCAATTCAAGCCAAGATAGAGAATTATCGCCCACTGCAGTAATGTTGCCACAATTCTCTTCCATCAATCACTTAAGGACGCCTGAACAATAATATGTGCAATAATAGGGCAAACTTATTTGTCTGCAGTCGTCAATGGGTTAAAGGAATATCCTTATCTTCGTAAATAAATAAATACTTTCCCACTACAATTTTGAAGGGATATGGGAGGACTTCTCTAAATCGTAAATTAGAATCTTTAAATCGTGTTACAAATTTCCTAACTCGTCCTTTTTTTGATCTGTTTTGTTTTAGATACGTACAACAATTCTATTTCTGCTTATTTTACAATTTACAATACGTCTATATTGCAACCTTTTTACTACTACTTAGCATTGATATCACAATTGCCGATGAATTTATATTCAAACGTTCACTATTGTGTTTAATCACCGACTAACTCATGGATGCGGCGCAGCTACAATTTATACTGCTCAACGCTTTGGGTCAGTGTTATTATCTCTAGCTAATTCGCGATCCTTCCATCCGAAATATGTTATAAGTCTTGTCTCTTTAATGAATACATCTGGTAACAATGCTCCCTATATTGTCGCCCTCTAGAAGCGAGTAGACTAAACTAGCACAGTGCAGAGTTCTTTTAAACAAATTTCAAGGCATACTTTCAGGCATTACATTAGTCGACTTGTTATTACATTCTAACTAGGAATGTCAAACGGAACTGTGTTTTAAAAATCAAATAAGTGTTGAACAAAAAATAGGTATTCATATTTGTTTTAGGCATACAAATTAACAAAAAGTCAATGCTTTTTAATATGTAAGTACATATGTGTAATAGATGCGTATATTAAATTTAAGATTTAAGGAATTATTTTGTTAGTAAAGCCCGCAAAAGAATTTGAGCATCTAAAGTGTCACCTGCTAATCTCGGACTTATTTTTTTTGGCTATATAAGCTGCTGACGAAAAACATATGCCACAATTTACACACGCAATCAGGAATTTAGATGAATCACGGACTGCAAAATAATGCAAAAATTTTTGAATAATCTCTCCTTGTAACTCTTATTTTCTTTTGCTGTCAATAGAGAGTAAATAATGCAACAAACACAGCTATAATTGAGTCACAAACACATATATTATAACATGTTAATCATTGTTGTGTTTGGGCACAACACACGTTATATTTGAATCCAAACAACAAAACAGGACAGCATCTATGGAGTGTGGTTGTGGTTGACGTCCCACCGGTGTAAAGCTCTAGCTTCTTACCAGTGAATCTACACATAAGAAAACCCACTGGTCACTTATTGTGAGAAGAAACCCCTTATGCCTGGAATGCAATGGGAACCAAGTTTTTGTTTGTAATCCATTCTGGCCAGCTCATCTGTTCTTTCTTATCCAAAATACAACGGTTTGCCAGGAATCCACATAATCCACAGGCTTTCAATGGTGGAGAACTTGTCTATCTCCCATTGCACTCTAGAACCTTCTGTGACAAAGGTTTAGCCCACGTAATGCCTGGATATCAGCGGTGAACCAAGAACCACATCGACCAGGGCAATGGGTACAATGCATTCATTAAACCCCATTGAGGTACAAATTAAGTACAATATAGTCATGGCGACGAAACGACTGCAGGTAAGAGAAGAATGGAACCAAGAGGATCATAAAACAGCATATAAAACCTGATGGAATTGTCACCAACGGACAGAGAACCGAGAGCATTCCAGAGAAAAACCCCACGGTAAACTGATATACCACTAGCGGATAGAGAAAGTAATGGATGGGGCGCTTCCTAGTCAATGGCGAGAGAGAAATCCTCTGATATAATTAGAGATCTAAAAAGGATGATATAAGGGCAATAGAACTCTACATCGAAGACTAAAGTATTGAACCCTTCTTTCTCCTTCCCGATCACAACTACATGCTTCAGGTTTAGGGGATCATGGACTGTCTAAGACTGCTAAGCGATAAAGGTTGGCACCCAAATCTGAACACACTGAAAATGTTTTTTGTTGTTTGCGTTTGTAGCTTGTCACAAATGTAGTATAATGTAAACACACTATGTTTGTTATTCAATATTACATGTTGGAGACACAATGGTTAATCGGCTATAATATATGTCTTTGTGACCCAAATGTGGCTTTGATTGTTGAAAACTGTTGAAAAGAAAAACGTGACAGATAATAAAGAATCAAAAACGCAACGTATTTTACATTCATGAAAACAATGCTTGAAACATATACATGGTTCCTGCAATATGTTGCATTGTTGTCAGCTTAAAGATATTCACAGATAGTGAAGCGGCGATCTATGCAAGATTGTCCCAAAGTATTAGATCTCTTACGGTGCTGGAGCGCAAGGAGGAGATACACAAAATCTCCACCACTGGCAGATCGATCCCAGTGCACCGCAGCATTTTGGGAAATATAAGACCAAATGAACTGGTTCGGATGGGCTCCAAACGCCATTTGCGAATATGGAAACCGCAAAACTTTTCCTGGCCATAAAGGACGGAACTTAAACAATGGACAAGAATAACCCACATAAGATTATGGAACACATCGAACGGGACTAGAACGCAAAGATCCTATGAAGTGACCCGGAAGTGAATAATATCAGAGGACTGATAAAGCTAGACAAAAAGACTGAGCTGACTCAGGGATGTTCCATCAGGATACCCCTCTATGCGGCATATCAACAAAAAACTAACTGAGCCGATGCAAGTGAATGTAGGTTGTGTGAGGAGGGCATCGAAACCTTTGAACAGGTTTGCCCCGCTTTTGCGGAATTAAGGCTCGACCATCACAAGTTATATAGTACGTAGCTCGAAGAAGTTAAGAGGAACAAATTGGAGAAATTTGAACGCAGCTCGCCTTTGCTAGAGAAAATTGTAGGTTCTCCTGTGAACATGAAAGGCTCACAACAGGCCTACATTCTGAGGTAAATGTATGCCCAGAAATGAATGATGAATCAAGGCATAAATCCTTCCAAGCCTTTTTCTCCGCCTGACCTAAACTAACCTTTTGTAAATTTTAGATTCTCCCGTGAACATGAAAGGCTCACAACAGGCCTACATGCTGGCCTAAGTGTATGCCCAGAAATAAATCATGAATCAAGCCATAAATGCTTCGAATCCTCTTTCTCCACCTGACCTAACGTAACTTGGTCTTCGTGAGGATATCGCCCCAATCACCGCTTGGCTTCCACTGAAATGCCCTCGTCCCCATAACATCTGCTTGTGTTATGGATAGGAAGGTGGAGATTCTGCTTAAAATATTGTTACCACTTTCCTTATTCGTCCTTTTTGCGTTGTTTTATTCCCAACAATAAAACAAGGTTCGTTTTAAATTACGATATTTACAACGGTTTAACTTCCATTTATTTTACTTATATAGTACAACTGTTTACTTTATTTACACCACTTTACAATAAGTCTTATATTTTACTATCAAATCGCGTTGCATTCTTTCCGGCGGCTAATCACAAACTGAACTCTCCGTTCCAAAACCCTCCGGTTTTTATACGAACTCAAAGTAGTTATCTCTAGCGAATTCATGAACCTTCTAGTCTTTGTCATCTCGAATAGTGAAGAATTATCTTAACTGAGGCGAATTCATGCTACTGGTTTAGCGAACAGGTATGTTGTTACAATGCATACTTTCAGGCGCAGCATTAATCGCCCAGTTATTTACATACTGTTTGTCTGGTCATTAAGGTAAATAAAAGGTTTTACTTAATCGTAACAATATATATACCCTCAATATAAAATCCTATTCTTGTTCTGCCAACTAGTGACTTGGAGTTGAAGTCGTAAAAATGTTAACGACTATTTTACTTAACGACTACCTTACTTATATGGCTTGATCGATCGCTGGTCGCTGGACGAGATCAACGCTGCCTGGCTGGCCAGTGTGGATTGCAAGATTTCAAGCGACATGTGGCCGGCAGTGGTTTCAGGCAGAACTAAGTCGCTTCATCGGCTGGACAAGGCTGACTTGCAACTCCTCATTAGGGTAATCACGGGTCACTGTAATGCTGGAGGCTTCACTGGCAACTGGATTGTGAACGAGGTTGATTACTGCAGTGCTTGTGGTGATGATGTAGAGGTGGAGACCATTGAGCACCTTATATGTCAATGCCCAGCCCTACAGCGTAGGCGTCGCCGTTGCTTGTTTGGTTTCAGGCAGAGGGCCTGGCCTGTTTGCGCCATGTGGACATTGCGGATTTGATGGAATTCTCGCGGGGTCCTCCATGGATCCGGGCAGGCGATACCAACGTCTGATGATTTGCCTATTGGTTCTTAATTGAGTCGTTCTTCTGTTTGTCCTACGTCTATCCATCTATCTATCAAATAAAAATTTCACTATTAGTGGGGATCGCACCCTTCTCTTCCTTCATATATATGGGCAATCATAATGGGTCGACCGACCTACGAGTGTAGTGACGATAAGTTGTATACTGTCTCTTATTGTCACGTGTCCTAAACCTAACCCATCCTAACCTAGCCTTTCCTGTATCTTTAGCCTGTATCGTTTAGCCTTTCCAAATAAACAAGTGTCCTTATAAAACCAATTCCATCAGTCCTTTCTTTGAACAAGTGGGTCAAAGAAGTGGTTCAAAATCTTCTACAAATATATCGATCCAGACATTCAAATAATGTTTTTTAGAGGATAACACTCCATCGGTAGAATCCAATTCCTTTTAATCCTTTGTATACCCTCACCATTAGGGACGGATGTATATATCATTGTATACGAAAAAAAATTTAACGCATAGAAGAAGTCCTATAAAACCCTTAGTATTTTTGGAAGAAATTAGTTTTAGGAGAGAGTTTTTAAATGCTTGAGCCACATCCGTTTGTCTATCTGGCTGGCTGGCCTGCTAGCTGGTCAAGACGATAAACGCCATAAATCTTTACCAATCATAGATAAATTTTGTATGTGACTATTATTTTACCAAATTTAGTTTTGTGAAAATTGGTGTTTGTACCACGCCTCTTCTCGTACCTCCCATACAAAACGACAGATTTTGTTCAAAATCATTTTTCTTCTAAACCTTTTTTCTGGTAGATGTGATTAACTTCAACCCAAATACTAATTATTGATTTGAAATACAGATTACAATCTGTATATGTCTACTTAAATAGAGAACATTTAAGAGATTGCCACGCCCATTCTGGTACGTCCCATACAAAATCTTGGCGGGGGTCCGGGCTGTTAATGAGAAACCTCCGATAATAATGAAATTGGGTACTAAGCTTAATTTCATCAAACGACAGACAACCACTAAAACAAGGGTGATTTTGCCACACCCATTTTGGTACCTCCCATAGAAAAGTTGTTTGGACGGCTGGTTGGATGTTCGGCAAGATAACCCCGAACCTATCTTTAGGGAGTTTCGTATTATACAATATACCGTCAAATACTACTCTCCTATGGAAAATAAGTAGTTTTGCAACTCCCAATCTGGTACCTCCCAGACAAAAGTTGGGCGCTTGTCCGGTTAATCGACACGATATCTCTCGTAAACCTATTTTGTCAAAGCGAATGTGTAATTAGAAATGGTAATTATTCTCAGAGTTTGTCCAATGTCACTCTGCTATTGGATATAAGCGAATTTGCTGTACCCATTCAGATAACTGAAGATTGGTCGGCAGCAAGAAAATATATATATTTTTTAGTTGAACTAGGGCTCGATCTCTATTAGGATGAGGGTATGTTGATGTTAGCTCACCCGATTGCAATGAATGTAGTGGTTTAAATATATTGTTACGATTAAGTAAAAGCTTTACTTACTCTTAGTGACCAGACTAACATTATGTAAATAACAGGGCGAGTAATGCTGGGCCTGAAAGTATGCAATGTAACAATATACCAGCTCGCTAAAAACTAGTATGAATTCGCCTCAGTTAAGAAGGTCCTTGAATTCGCTAGAGATAACTCATAGATAAATAAAAACTATAGATAATTCATTTGGTTAATCACCTTTTTCACCAGAGGGCACATGCTGTTTCTGTAAGGCCATTTTTCACTCGGATGCGACGAAAAAGCACTCAAACATCATTGTTATTTAAATTTGAAAATGGTATATAAATAGTAGAAATGCATACCGCTTTTGATATTTGTTGACAGTACAAAATGCCAGAAACATTATTATATAGATTTTTACAGCCCTATTTTGGCAGGGTTACAAAAGTCACCACGGTTACAATTTGACAGCAATGTGACAATTGTCACAAATCGGTACTCTAACACATTTTTTTGGTGACAAAAGTAACAAATACTGTTACCTGCCAAAGAGGAGGTAACAACGCGTTACAGCTGTTTTATTTGCCGGAAAGTTGATACAAAAACATTTTATAAATTCTGCAAGTAAACAATAAAACTGTATACGGGAAAAATTAATAATATATTTTGTACCAAAACCTCAAGAGGGCATAATTAAATGGAGCAAGGACTTTTGTTACTTTTGTGCTATGGAAATGGAGCATAAATAAATAATAACTTGCTTTTGCGTTAGAAAGATTTAAAAAGCGCGAAATGTATTATAAAATTGTTAACGTAAATATCTCCGGTCTTTGAAGGGTTATTGGCGAGTCATATACCTTTAAAAAAAACTGCTACGGGCTTGTCTATTATCGGAACCTGCCAAAAAATAAGTATAATAGGGCATTTTTTTTTTTTTAAAAATTAATTTTTACCAGAAAAGTGGGGTTAAAAAACGTTTTATTAATTAGCTCCTCAATGGGTTAGTAGAAATAAATATGTCTATACACTGATTTATAGAGCTTAGAAATACCTTTGTAATGATACCCATTTCTATCAGATCCGATCATAAATACCGGAGATACGAACGATTATATACTCAAGATTTAAAGGCCTATATCTCAAGAAGTTGGACCGACCGCGGGGGGGAAAACAACTTTTTGAATTCAGCGCAGAAGCCTTTGTCGGTGGTGAAAGTTTGATGTAGATCAGCGAGTTGGCGCTAAAGTAATTATTTCTTGGCGCGATTGCGCAGGTGTATTCTTTCCGCTTAATATCTCAGTATGTTCCTTAAGGAAGGCAATATAGCAAGACAATAAGACCAATTGGGCTAAGATTTGTGTTTTGGAGTGTTCGGACACATATAGTGAAATTTTATGGCGATAATTTTTGTAGAACATTTTGACCACACCTCCCGTCAATTTCGAGCAGTTTTTTGCGAGTTTTCAAAAAAAATGTAAAAATTTTGGTTATACGTGACAGTTAAAGGGTTAATTTGTTCAGCAAATATGTTTATCTGAATCTTTTCTATAAAACTTCTGAACATGTTTGGTACCTCAGAAGCAAGGAACACATAATTTTGCATGCCGATATGTTGCAGGAAAGTTCCGAGGGGCGGAAACTTTGACCCGCCCTAAACAGAAATTCTGATCAGACCTGGAAAAACGTCGAAACACGTATATTCTTTTTTAGACCTTTCTATCAGAATCCTTTGACAGAAACCCCATCATTTTGAAAAAATCTAATTTTGTCTCACAGTGTAATGTATTAATTTTAATTCAATAAAAGATAAATATATTAAATACTTACTTTTCCTTTTTTACCGAGTTTATTTTGTGCAGAAAACCATATGTTTTTGTTTTGTTGTCCCTGATTTTGACAACCTGTTATTGTGAGGTGAATTATTTGTTACGAGGTGAATTTTTCTTTGTCACCGTTTTGCCAGAATACCAGATACAACACAATGGTGACAACTTTGTGACAATTTTGTGGTTACAATTTAATTGTTACCACATACACAGAATAGGGGTGTTAAAGGCAAGACTAACATAATGTAAATAGCAGGGCGATTAATGCTGCACCTGAAAGTATGCATTGTAACAACATACCAGCTCGCTAAAAAAGTAGCATGAATCCGCCTCAGTTAAGAAGGTTCTTGAATTCGCTAGAGATAACTACATTTGAGTATGGTGAGTTCGTATAAATACCTGAGGTCTTTGGAACGGAGAGTTCAGTTTGTGATTAGCCGCCGGAAAGTCAGCAACGCGATTTGATAGCAAAATATAAGACTTATTGTAAAGTGGTGTAAATAAAATAAACTGTTGTACTACATATATAAGTAAAATAAAAGGAAGTTAAACTGTTGTAATTATCGTAATTTCAAACGAACCTTGTTTTATTATTGGGAATAAAACAGTGCTAAAAAGGACGAATAAGGAAATTCGTTACAATATTTAAAAAAGAATCAAGTCTTCCATTTCTAAAAAAAAAAATTAAATCTCCTTTTTCAATGACTGTATTTTGTTCTTCGACCTCTTGTTACCAATAAATTCTCCAAATTATTTGGATTATTAATTTAAAAAAATTGTAATTTTTAAAAAAAAATGTCCACTGAAATAAATGATTTTGCTATATTCAGCTGACGAAAATAAAGGGCAAAAGCACATGATTTTGTTTAAAGGCCTAAGGTCATAAACACGCCTAGTTACAATTTTTGCGCAACATACTTGTGGAACATTTTAATGTCAAAAATTTACCAGTTTGAGTAATATTATTTTTTAAATCTATCCTTAAAAGGGACTGGAATGGCATATGATAACACAGTGCAACACGAAAAAATACGACCATTTACGGACACCACTACGTGATAAAAGACCAAAACAAAGACTTGGGGGCTCGGTGTCATTTTTGCAAACAGGTGACAATTTTCTCAGGCTCATATCTTGCAAGATAGAAAGATATCGGTCAGTGAGATAGCATAGTATCTCAATGTTGAAGTAAACGATGTTAAGAATCATTCCTAGGAAGTTCATATGCTCTAGAAAGTTGTTTATCTTAGGTACATTCTTGTTGTTAATTGTTTCCTTGAATTTTGAGCGGTTTGCTACCTATAGACCTGAACAGGGGAAAAAGGTAAAAAAATCAATTTTTCTAAAGTTTTTTAAGCTTTTGACCTTGAAGATGAAGTTATTTTGATTTTATATGCTGGCAATTGTTATTCTCTATGACAAGGGCTACAACTTTCCCTCAGAGAGTAAATCAAAATTCGAAACGAATTGCAAGATATGAGCATGACAAAATGATCACTTTTTGCAAAAATGACACCGAGGCCCCAAATCTTTGGGGGCCCATAAAAAAAAAGTCCATGACTTTGGGCAAAACTGGGAGACGCGGGTTTTTTTTTTGGTCTTTTATCACATAGTGTTGTCCGTATATGGTTATATTTCCATGACTTAATAAATAACACACAGTGTAATAAAACATCAAGTAGTCCTGCCTGCGAATTTAAAATGTAGCTCAAATAGATTCAGTGCTTCGTTGATAACCAACTGTGGGCCGACGTTTCTGCAATAATTAGCGTTCACGACTACTATTAATATGGGTTAGAACCATATGGTTTACATCCCCGTTCTGTCTACATTTCATTTTCTTCTCCAACAGTCGGTTTGCTGGACGACAGCCACACTATCGACTAATTAGCCATGAAGAAGCTATTCCATGTACAACCATTCGGGTGCTGTGTAAAACTGTGTAGATTCTGATCAGTGACCATACACATTAGAAAGCGTACAGCTGTCTGACTGTGAGCATTTCTGTACTTATAATTATCCTTTCAAGGGATAAAATGTTTTTCTTCTTTGGATGCTCAAACCGTTTGCACCAAATTTTGCCAATCGATGTTTCCAATACATTTTTTTTATATCAAGCATTCTGTCATTAACAACCAAATCAGATAAATTGAATATAAACGATTTAAGGTATTAACATATTAAATCAATGTTATCGATATCAGGCTGTCACTGACAAAGCTCATAAGAAATACATAGTTAGTAACAAACACCAGAGTTTTACATACGTATTACACTTCTCTTTGTTATCCTACTCTCTTACCTAAAGGCGTTTTCCGCTCCATTAGACATGAACTCAATTTCCGATGTATTTTTCTTCGGTACTCGTACATAATGGAACTGGATTCTAACACATACTTGTAGGCCATGCGTCCATGTCCACCTGTGCATATATTATCATTGTTTTAATGCCAATCACAATATTAACATTTTATCTTACCTCAAGCAAGGCAACCAGGAATTTAATTTCTTACGAAATCTGATGGTGTATGTATGAGCATTGAGGCGTCTACATGCACTCATACTTAGCTGGACTTAGGAGAATACATATGTATATTAGGGTGTACTGAAACCCACCTTCTGTGGAGTTTCACATCAGGAATTTAATTTCGTATGAAAAGGTGTTGCATATGTATACATTTTGAGGCATCCCATTAAAAAATATAGGATCAGTCAAAGATTAATCTTGGATCACTCCTTTGCGAGTAATGGATTTCGGAGTAATAAGCGAGTCATAAACTTTTTTTCTAATTTCGAGTAAAAACGTTTGGATTTGGATTTCGGGGTAATAAGCGAGTCATAAACTTTTTTTCTAATTTCGAGTAAAAACGTTTGGATTGATTATTATTATTACTCCAAATGGATGTACATGTCATTACTTCTTTATTGCTCGATTCCGATATCAATCCATATATTTTTTACTGGGATATACATGCACTCATACGTAGCTATTCATTTGGCAAAATCGTCCAGGACGACGTTGTCATCAACGATTTCTTTTAGACATTTTAATTTTGCTCACTAACGACCCCTGTCGCTTAAACTGTCTTTAATGACCTTGTAATATACATTTTCATTAAAGACCAGCTGCATGATAAAATACTATGCTCGTGTCGCGTATTAAACATTGTTGTTGACAAAATGAGCGACAACTTCCTATACTGTCACCCGTCACCCTCAATTGACGACATGATTAGCGATAATGTCTTTAGGTTGTTACCCATCAGAAACAATTTGACGTTGGAGAATGTAATAACAACAACTATTGGAACGAAATATAAAAAACCAACTTCCGGCACACAACTGAAACCTTAATAAGAGGGGAAAACAATCGATACTTAAAATTATCCGTTGAGTTTGGACGTCACAACGTGCAGGTTATTTTAAATTTTATTGTCAAAATTTCAAAATAAAATTACGTTTTTATTTATGGAACTAATTTGAACTTACTGTACTCTCCTTTGCAATATGGTGGCATGAGGACTCGCCAGTTGGTCGTCAACGATAGGACTGTCATGATATCGTCCACATTGTCGTTGGTGTGTATATGAAGACTAATTTCAACAGAAATTTCGTTGTTGATAAGGTTTCTATTATGTCGCCCATAGAGTCGTCAACGACGCGATAACCGTAGTTTCACTCATTTTATCGTGTATGATTTTCCCAAATTAGAACACGATCCCCTGGCTATGCCATCATATCTGCGTCTAAAGTGAGGAGGTGATTGGTCGAGCAACGAATTAGGTAAAAACGCAACTTCAACACCCAACATAGTTTCTAAAAATCAACTTGTCTGTGGCAGCCCCAACAATAGGATCGAATGCGATGGTCTAATAGAAAACGCATCTTAAAATTCAAATATCTCCCCTCGATAACGACTTTTGTATTTAAGCGTCGGTTTATTATTGGTACCTGGAATGTTAGAACTCTTTCTAAAACATCCAGACTCAAGCAGGTTAAAAGTCATAAGGAATACTAAAATATGGGCATCCTAGGTCCGAGCGAAGCACGTTGGCTTAATAGTAAATCCCAGTTAGCATCTGGTCAATGCGTTATATAATCCGGCAATCCACGCAACGAAGAAACGGAGTCGGCCTTCTTCTTTCACCTAAGACTAGAAATATTCTAATATCATACAAGGCTATAAGTACATCGAATCGCATCATCATTGAGATGATGGCGATGCACCTAGTGAGCCTGATGAGGACAGTGATTAGGAGAATTTCTATAACCAAATACATTTTTATCGTAAAAATATATCTGGGAGATATCAAAGCTAAAGAGGGCAATAACAGCAACAACTTAAAGCAAGCTATTGAAAACCAAGGTCTTGAAACTCTCATAAATAAAAATGGTAACAGGCTCATATATTTCTGTGCAAGCCATCTCCTGCTTACCGGGGAACGAAATTACCCCATAGAAATATGCACAAGTATACATGGGATGGGCGTCGGTGGTGCTATGGCACTTGTTCAATACGGCACTTGTTCAATACGTCGTGGGTTCGATCCCTGCTCTGACCACATTAATAACGTGCGAAAGACTAAAACCTATTAACGCTGGCCTGATTGGACCATACCAGTGTTGGTTTAGGCCTGGAAAAACGACAACTGGCCAGATTTTCACGCTATGCCAATTCCGGGAGAAGAAAACAAAAAAAAATCGACACCTATTACCTATTTGTCGATTATAAGGCGGTCTTCGATAGCCCGATACTGGAGAAACTCTACGCAGCAATGTCTGAGCTAGGCATTCCTGCAAAACTCATACGCCTTTGCAGAATGACCTTTACAAAGACCAAATCCGCAGTGAAAGTTGATAAGGATCGTACCAAACCTTTCGAAACTAAGTGAGGCCTCAGGCAAGGCGACACCCTATCATGCGATCTCTTTAACATCTTAATGGAGATCATTATTAGAAAAGCTGCAGTCAAGATGAATAAAATCAGCAGCAGCAAAAGTCACAACCTGCTCGAATATGCTGATGATATAAATTTCATTGGGTACACAATGAGAGAAGTTACTACGGTGTTTTCAAGAATTGAAAAGCAGTCAGGAAAAGTTGGTCTGCCAGTAAATGAGGACAAGACAAAATTAATAGTTTTAACGAGCAGGGCTTCCACGTGATTGTTAATAATTGTTATAATTTCGAGGTGGTGGACGAATTTGTATACCTTGGATCTGTGGTAAACAAAAACAACAACGTCAGCCTCGAGATCAAACGGAGAATTATGCTTGTGAAAAGATGATTTGGGCTAAGCAAGCACTTTAGAGATAAAGCCCTCCCTCGTGCAACAAAAGCAGCAGCTATACCAGAGTCTCATACAACATGTCTTGCTTTATGGCGTAGTATCCTGGGTCTTATCGCAAGCAGACAAAAAATCTCTAGGGGTCTTCGAGAGAAAAATACTTCGAAAAATGTATGGCCATATAAAGCACAACGCCCAGTATCGGCCATATATGAACCATGAGCTGTGTGAGCTATACCCCGGCATTGACATAGTTGACATGTCAGTAGAATGGATGAAGACGAACCAGCACGAAGGGTTTTCGAAACCGAACTCGAAGGATAACGAATGATGAAAATCCAGCTATACCAGACTCTCATACAATCTGTCTTGATTTATGGCGCAGAATCCTGGGTCTTATCGCAAGCAGATAAAACATCTATGGGAGTGTCGAGAGAATAATACTCCGAAAAATTTATCACTCTACAGTGTACAACGGAGACTCTCAGCGTCGCATGAACCACGAGCTGTATGATCTTTATCCGGACATTGTCATAGTTAAGCAGATCAAAAGTAATGCGATTGCGCTGGCTAGGCCATGTCAGTAGAATGGATGAAGACGAAATAGCAAGACCAAAACTTCGCTGGAGGGATTAGGTTGACGAATCCCTGCGTACACTTGGTCTTACCAACTGGAGAGAGAAAGCAAAAGATCGAACTGGTTGGCGAAATATATTATCTCCGTTTTGTAAGGTCCCTGACCGCCCGGGGTTGTTCGGGACCGGATAAGTAAGTAAGTAAGTATAGTTTTCAAAACAGAAGTGTTGCAGAATTCGTACTCATGACTCCTGAGCTACTTCAGATCTAGCCACAATCTTCATAAGCGGTGTTTTGGAAAGTTGATTTTCGAAAATTCATCAAAGTAAATGCAACAGAAAATTCAATTCATATGAGAGTCCATTATAATGCAAGTGTTCGAATAATATCGGAAGCACAAAAAATGCGTTCACCTTATGTGACACGTAGTTCGACCAACATATTGACCAAAAAAAGATAATTTATATACATAAACTTCAATGAAATGTAGGAGGTCAATAGTGTCAACAGTATCAATACGAATACTTTGAAGGAAGAAAGGAATGGAAGGGAAGAATTTTTCGTACACCCTAATGAATATGGGCAAGAGAATGTAGTATGTTCATTGGCAATATGTGTGTGTTATAACAATATCTGGGATATGTACAGATTTATATTGGATGATAATCTCAGTCTAGTGATTTAATATTACACGTTTGTACAAATATAACTTTTTTTCTTATGACTTCCTTTGATTTTTCTCTTTTCTATTATCTCTTTTCTTTGTCATTTATATGTAGATATGTTTGTTTTAATGAATATGGAAAGGTCTGGCAACCGACCCCTTGTCTCTAACCTGTCAATCAATCTAATGAATGAAGGTTTCGATTTATGTATATAACGGTATCATATACAGGTATCAAGTTAAACCATATGTTATTTTGACACTGACAGATTTTTTTTTTGTTCGAAATATTGGCTATCAGTTAGTATCATAACTCAGTCGACCAAACTAAGTCGCTTTATGCTTGAACAACGTTGGCAAATATTGCAAGCTTATTTCCAAAGTGAGTGTTGTGTTGGACAAACTATGGGTTTGTTGTAAAGAAGTTTTGGCCGAGATGAAACACCCACCGCGCATGCTGTTATCAAGTTTGTGCGCAAAAACTTTGTGAGACTGGCTTGCTAGTGGGCGACATTCATGTTCCCCGTCATCGTACGGTTCGTACGAACGACAATATGGCTGCTGTGTCCAAAAGTATGCAACTGAATCCCAGAACACTGGCACGCCATCGATCTCAACAACTCGGCATTTCACGCACCAGCATGATTACAATATTGCACCAAAATCTCGCATTATTCACTTGCAAGGTCTAATTGACTCAGCAGTTGAAGTCAAACGGCTACGGTTTCTCAGTTTGGACCTTACAGAAGTTGCAATCGAACTACGAATTTGGGCGACACTCATCTTTTCCGACGAGGGGCATTTTCATCTCGGCGGTTATGTCAACAAAAAAATCAATGAGTGTTCACACTCACAGGCGATGTGTTAACACCTTTTTGTTAAACGGTACCAGTTCGATTTCTATGAACACATTGGTAAATGTTACATTGGAAAATAAAAAACAGCGTTCAATCTTATGATGACGTTTCGTTTAAATAATATTAATACTTAAAATTATTTAAAGACAAGTGCAAGCACATGTGCCTTTATTTTCTTGCTTAATACTTTTTGTTTTATTCCCACAAAAACACAAAGAGAATGCAAAGCAACAGACACATGTACATTACACCTGTCCATGTTAAAAAAAATTTTTTACTTCGTTTCCACTTTTATATATCTTTGGAGCTAAAAAATAAGAACTGTAAAAAAATCGAAAATGTTGTTCCAAAACTCAGCGCATCGCGCTTGAAGTTAGAATTGCAGCGTTATGCGAGATTACGAAATGTACAGATACAAAATTACAGATTATTTTTGAACGTATTATTTTTTTTGCCAAGGTTTAAAGGAAGTTATTTAAAGTTACTATTATGTAATCTATTTCTGAAAACAAATTGGAAAAAAACAGACAGATTTTTTTTTACAGCATCCGAAACATGGAATTTCATATTCCGTTTTTATAGCCTCCTAATTTCGAAATATCACCCCATCGCGTACGGTTTTACTACTTTCACGTAAAGTCACATAACCTATGAACAAAATAAGACATAAATCATGAAAATCGATGAACGCGTTTCACTTTTATTCACAATTAAGTGAAGGATCTCATTTGGACAAAAATATTGATTTTTTGTTTCAATGAATTTGGATACCACTGTGCAACACCAATTTTGGGGGGTGGACGATGCTAACGCCAAATGGTCACTCTAGGTGAGTATAGTCAAACCCCAAAAATGTAGACCGCTGTGTAGCTATACATTTTTTTTATGGGCGTAGCAAGTTTTAATTTTTTTTATCCGATACTGTCCGAGATAAATTTTAAAAATCGACTATAAATATTGAATTGAGCGAATTCTTGTGATAACAGGTCTTCAGTGAAATTTAACGGGGATTATTTTCGGCGTAGCGAAATAACTCCCCATGAAATAACTCCCATGAAATAACTCCCAACGAAATAATTCCCACCAAAAATGAAATAACTTCCAATAACGAAAAAATTAAATAAGTCCCACAAAAAATTAAAAAACTCCCAATAGCAAAGTGAAACAAGTCCCAAGACTTCTCCTACAGCACTTGTTATATGGGCCTTGTACAAACGGTAATTTTTTTTTTGGGAGTTATTTCATTGTCATAACATTGGGAGTTATTTCATAATGAAATAAGTCCCAAAAAATTTCCATTATGAAATAACTTTTTCATTATGAAATAACTCCCACCAGGAAAAATGAAATAACTCCCAAAAAAAAACGAAATAAGTCCTATTTCATATGAAATAACTCCCACTTTTGTATGGAAATTTTTTGGGACTTATTTCATTTTTCTGGTGGGAGTTATTGCATGTGGGAGTTATTTCGCTACGCCAAGGTCAAGAAAACTGCACCAAAATAACCGGCAATCACAGTGCTCCCATATGATATTCCTGAAAAAGACCCACCGGAGGACTTTGAGGTATATCCCCGAAAATAGTTTACTGTTATCAGCCCTATATTGCCCTACGGCATTGTGGTTTGGTGGGATGTACTCGAAAAAGTCTGCTGAGAAAAGTTCAGGAGAGTGACAATGGTGTGTACCAATGGTTTCCTTCACACAACCCCTAACGAAGGCTTGGGGGATTGTCATCCATTTGTTATGGATGTGGAGACAAAATTCAGTCCTAACGTCAGTTCGGTTATGGCAACTTCAATTCGGCGGCAATAACGAATATAGGGTTAAACCTCATTCCAACCAATTTATTCTGTGAGTGTGTTAGCCACATGGTCATGGTACGATTTTGGGGTCGACGACAATCCACTCCTACCATTAAGAGAAACTTCTCCACTGATATGCCGGGCAGGCTGGACTATAGCCAGCTGGCAGAAGGTTTTTGGGTTATAGAAGTTATTTAAGCTTCTTCACTGATGGCTCCATTCTAGATGACAAATTGAAGTTTGGAGTTTATTCTAAAGAGGTCAAACTAGACCCTACACAAAAGCTACCAGACCATTGTAGTATCTTGCAGGCAGATGTCATGCCAATCGCAGAAGTTTCCCTTCCCTAACTAAATGACAAATTAAAGTTTGGAGTATATTCTAAATAGGTCAGTCTCGACACTACACAAAGACTACCAGCCCATTGTAGTATCTTGCAGGCAGATGTCATGGCAATCGTAGAAGTCTCCCTTCCCTAGCTAGATGGTAAAGTAAAGTTTGGAGTCTGTTCTAAAGAGGTCAGTCTAGACCCTACACAAAGGCTACCAGACCATTGTAGTATCTTGCAGGCAGATGCCATGGCAATCGCAGAAGTTTCCCTTTGGCTGGGAGGAAATCAGGCAGGCATCGCCTGAGATATCAACATCTACTCTGACAGTCAGCCAACAACAAAATCTCTGCAATCTGTATTCCTGATTTCAAAAACTGTTCACAACTGCCGCAAATCTCTAAATGAGATGGCTAAACAATTCGATATTCACCTTATATGGGTGCTATGGGGCGCTAGAACATTCCAGGGAACACTAAATCGGATAAGCTGGTGAGACTACCTTACCTATTCCACTGGATATGAAGCATTTTGGGTATGCCCCTTTCTGCATGCAAGCTCATACTTAAAACTGAAGCTCTCATACATGCGAACGATAGATAGTCTCGTGGCATAAATTGTAGGATCACCAGACAGGTAAGGCCAAATTATGATCTAAATCGTACTCTGAACCTGATATCCTTTCCTAAACAAGATATCTCTATTTTAATAGCTGCGACCACTGGGCACTGTTTAATAGGCAGTCAGAAGCTGTGTGGGATGAAGAGGAGGAAGAGGGCGTCAGACATCTCATATGCTGCTGCCCGCACGCAAAGAAAACAACTTTTATTGCTCGGTTGCCACAACAATACTTTGATTGATTTGTATTAATTTATTAATCGCAACCGTTCACGTAATTCTTCCAAATAAATTCGTACATCGCAAATGTGTATTATGTTGTTGCAAATGAATTTTCCTTTGCATCGAACGACTACAAAATTACATTTGCAGCAAATTTACAAAACGTTTGCGATAACTGAAATTAACAATTTTTCTAATGAGAGCACAGATTACGAAGACCGTAAATTTCTCTCATTCTGTCGACTGTACTATATAATTGACGCGTTGCAGTTTACTGCGCTTTTAGGTGTTATTTGAATGCATGGCGAGACAGACGTGTAAATAGACAGTGAAAAAATAGACAAAAATTACAACTATTTTTAAAACAATCATTATGGGTAAAACCAAAATCATAAAAGTTGGAAATTTCAACAAAAAAAAAAGCTTATGGAAGCCGTAAATAAAAGTTTTAATTTGAACTCGGTTGCTGTAACCGAAAGAACAGTTGGTGGAAGCGTTTTTCGTCTCTCGCAAACGTTTTTTCAAGTCTAATTTTTCATAACTCGTTTACTGCAAACGTTTTTCAGTTCTCGCAAATGTTTATTAGTTTTGAGCAACTACAACTCGTTTGCTGTGACCGAATAAACAATTGGCGGAACGGTTTTTCGTTTCTCCCAACAGTTTTTTTTTTTTGCTTTAATTTTTCATAACTCGTTTGCTGCAAACATGTTTCGGTTCTCCGAAACGAAATGACATGTATGGCTTAACAGAAGTTAATTTCTCCCAACTACAGTCCCCAAAACAAACTTCAGTTATCTGAGATTTCGTTTGGGAGGAACGAGTTTTTTCTTTGCAAGCGGCCTTTTGTATAAAGTAGGAGGAAATATCTAGGGTCATACTTCATGTTGGATATGACAGGTATTCAGGAAGTTAAACTGAATGATCTTCGGACGTTTCTGCAGAGTACTAATTGGTTCACTAGGGACCAATGTGTGTTTTTTCTTCAGCTACATCCTGGAATATCGTGATGAGGTTTCATATGCCTTGAACGCCACATAACCATAAAATTTTTTTTACAATTACATCCCATTAAGGGATTGAAGAGAGCTTTTTCCAAGCAGTGAGCTGATTGGGACCTACAGTTTTACACCGGTTCAGAATAATATTGTGAGAAGCATTTTCATCCACTCCATCCATCCGTCCACTTCTTGTGTGATCTTTGGTGGATCCAGTTTGCACAAGGTGCTCAGCCAAAAGCTTAATTGTTCGAAACACAGTTATTTTTGCAAAAAAAATTATTTTTCAACATATTCTACTTTTAGCTCAATACACTTAGTCCAAAGTATCTCCAATTTTTTTATCCCTTCCAAAAAATAGGATTTTTCGAGGTCCATTTGTTTGATCAATAATTTCATCTTTGGAGCTAAATCTCTTTCCACCGAGCTAATTCTATTGGTTTGGAAATAGGAAATAGTCACTGGCAGCTAATTCCGGAGTATATGGCGGATGAGGTACCAATTCGTAGCTCAATTCATGGAATTTTGCCATTGAGACTACATATGTGTGCACCCGTGCGATTATGGTCAATTGAGAGCAAACGCGGCACCCATCTTGCAGACAGCTTTCTTAAACCCAACTAATCATTTAAAATCGAAATCACACTGCCATATGAAATGCCTATGGCATCAACAATCTCACGCACTTTTACTCTTCGATCGGCCTACACCATGTCGTGGATTTTTTCGACATTTTTGGCTGTATTGACCTCAATTGGCCGTCCATTACGTTCAGCGTAATTTGTACTTGTGCGACCACAACGAAAGTTAGTAAACTACTTTTTTACCTTTGAAATCGATGGTGCAGAGTCCCTATAGTATTTACCAAGCTCTTCCTTCGTTTGATTGACGGCTTTTTTTCGCAAAAAATCATGTTTAACGAGCACTCGAAATTCACTTTTTCGCATTTTTAAAAAAATGCACAAGGTTGTATGTTTTCAACATCTGTTAAATGCAAAGTAAGTGATGGAACTTGCTGAAATTTTGACAGTGGTCTATTAACAGGTGGTACTTGATGGGAGCGGTGTTGCATTTCAGATCCGCCCTCACTGGACACATTGTACCACCCTAGAAGTTACATATCCATACATACATGCATGCATACAGATGTATAAACAAAAACACATCCTAGTTGTTGGCCGAGTATTTAGGACATCTTAAATGTGTAGTGCATAACCATATTAAATCGCTGACAAAATATCAGAGACTATCGTCGACGAAAATTTCATACAAGTGACCAACAAGTCGCACACAATCGAATGTGCGACTCATCGATTATTTCGTCGTTGACGACCCTGTGGGTGACATATTGGGAATCATATCGACAACGACATTCCTGCTGATACTATCGTTCACATAATCATCAACGAAAATGTGGGCGACATCATGATAATTGTATCTTTGACGACCAACGGGCCGACATTTTTGTCAATAAGATCAACGATGATTAGAATAGTGAGGATATATCATATCGTGTCGCAATAGAGAGTACAATTTGCAAAAATTGCTTCCTTAAATGTAATCGTAATTTGAGGAACATGAATTTGAAAATAACCTTCTCGCTACGACATTCAAGTTCAACTGATAATTTTAATTATCGATTGTTTTCTTCTATTTTTTTTTTTTTTTGTAGAATTTATTGTGTCCCGTTCGTATTTCATGCCGTTTGCTGTTTTTTCACACATTTCTTTTGACCGCAACTCCAAATTATTTCAAAATATTTTGTCATGCAGCTGGTAGCTAACGAAAATTTCCATTACAACTTACAACAGATTAAGCGACAAGAGTCGTGAGCGACCAAAATCAAAATGTCCAGCAGGAATCGTTGATGACTACTTCATCTATTTTTTTTTGTCAACTGTTGTATCACATGTCTCCTCATAGGTACATACATACATATGTATTAGTGCACATCTGTGTTACCGTCATAGTCTGTCTACGTGTTCATATTCTCGTTTCCTTTTTTTTTGGATTATTTCTACTCTAAAAAACCTTGTCATTCCTCCTCTGTCACACAGCCATTCTAGGTATTGAATTCCTGGTACTTAGGTTACCCAACCATCATTGTCATATCGGAAAATTCCTCTTAATCTACAACAGATTTTCATTTCCATTTTTGTCCTCTTTTCCCCTGTCTTTCTTTGTCAGTCTCTTTCAGTCCATCTGTCACAGATAAACACATAACACAAAACGTCATACACAAAACGAAGGAAAAACTTCGAAAATTCGTAAATTCGTAGAAAATTTTTTTTGATGAAAATGTTATCCAAACATATGTACAATGTACATGGTAGGAGTAGTATATGAAAACTTAATTAAGTATTCAGTCAAATGTCTGTGAATGAAATTGAATTCTTGGAAAATGAAACATTAGAACAACAATTGTTGTGAAACCTTTTTAGGGATTTTTTAATGGGACATATTTTTGTTTGGAAAATGTTAGAGAACGTTGTCACCAAGAATATGGAAATGACAAAAGGTAAATGCAGGCTACATATGGCAACCTTTGATAGCTATTTTTAAGGTTATTTGTTATATTGTATTTAAATAACTTGTTTACCTTTCCACTTATACCTCGTAATACCTCGAATTTTATGTATTTAAATATTTTGTTTTATCCCTGCAGATAGCAATAACGATATTTTGCAGAGATTCTGGCAATCTATCCCTTAAACAATGAACAATGTCGTTTTCACCTGGTTTATTGGCGAATATCTTTTGCGCTGTAAATGCCCTGTTAGCAAAATTGTGTTTAAAACTTTGAACTTTTGACAGAGAACTTTAAATTGAAGTAAAACACTGAAAATTGTTTTTAAGATTCTTTGAATTATCTTTATTTAAAAGATAATTTTATGGCATTAATGTTTGAATATGATTTCGGGCATGTGACCGCCGCGGCTGGCGCGTATGTGGCTTAATCTGAAGATCCAATTTTAATACACTCTTCCTAGTACAAGAGTCTGTATTTCGGTAATACCGAGTCGAATGTTGAGTTCCGAGTGCTCAGTTGTTTCTAGTTTATCGACATAGACATGCGACTTTACCTTAGCCCTAGAGAAGATAATCTAGTGGCGTCAAATCACACGACCGAGGTGCCCAGTTATCAGGCCATTTCGTGAAATTAATCGTTCGTCGATGTTTCTTTTCGCTCTCGAGCTACTCCTCAATATAAAGCTCTCACTCCGTGTTTAAAAAAATCAAAATCTCAAGCGAATTTAATTTTTAAAATTTTTGTTTATTTGAATCGCTCCCGAGCGAATTTCAAAAAATTAAATTTCGATTCGGAGATTAATTTTTATTTTACTGGGAGTGAGTGCTTTATAGTGAAGAGGAGCCGAATTTGTCGACTCGTGAGTGGAATTTTTTTTGAATTTGGATATACATATGAGGAAACTGCAACAAAAATCGATTGGAATGTTGTGGAAGGAGCCGAAAATAATAAACGTCTATCAGAAAGGGCAGATTTATAAAAAGACTAAAAAATCGGAAGAAACAATGGGGAATAGTACTCGTATATGTGGTGAAACCACAAATAACTAGGTCATTAATATGGAATTATTGGGTCTATAGGTCGACTAATAATTGGAATATAAATTTAAATAAAGCTACTAAAGGCAGACCAAAATGTGTTTTGGACAATGACTGGAGATACATATATTGTACGTGGTTAGAAAGGGGTAAAAATTAGAATTCAATATGCAATAAAAATCGATTGAAAAGATTGGGAATGTGTTAATAATAGTGTACGTGTATAAAATCGATGATTGAAAAAGGGACAAAAATAGTTAAACCTCAAAAAGATAGAAATTCGGGTTGGAATGGTTTATAACTTGTTAAAAATAGTGTAAATGGGTTAGAAGGGGGCAAAAAAATGGTAAAAGCTCAAAGTGCGGGTAAAATATGTCTTGATTGCATGGGGTTGTGAATGTTTTGGATCTAACACCGAGCATGTTGTTGGTAATTTTGAAAATTTTTAGAAAAACACCTGTGTTTGCTTTTAATGTCAACATTTTGGAACGAAGTTCCTTATCGCACGTTGCGGGATGGGGCTAAATGAAAAAATTGTAAACAACTTTTTTTAACTACTTTATTACAACCCATTATTATCAACTATATTGGGTACTTTTGGTTTGGTTTGGTTTGTTTTAACGGGAAGTTTCCTAGGTGGAGCCTGAAAAGTAAATTTAGAAAAGCCAAAGTGCAAGACTGGCAATTCCATGAAATACAACCCTGAGCATGGAATTACATTTGGCAGCACACTTACCCTTACACTCGTACTTTTGGTTTGGTTTGTGTCTAGACTAACATATGGGGGTATATTTTTTGTTTAATAGGAAATTTTCTAGGTGGAGCCTGTTTATTACATATTGTAATTTTGAACCGAATATAAGTGAATTTAGAAAAACCAAAGTGAAAGAAGTTTAAAAAAATAAAATTTTCTTAAGTAAGTGCCTTTTCTTAAAAAATGTTAATTTTCTCAAAAAAAAAATACCCACTCATATTCTTAAACAGAGTACCTTTACTTAACAAAATACCTTATTTTAAAGAAGTATCTTTGCTTAAAAAAGTAAATTTTCTTACAAAAAGTACCTTTTCTTAAAAACAGTAATTCTTTTAAACAAGTACCTTTTCTTAAAAAAGTACATTATCTTACTTTTCTTCAAAAAAAATAGACCTTCTCTTAAAAAAATACATTTTCTTGCAAAAATTCCTTTTCTTAAATGTACATTTTCTTAAAAATAAAATAATACCTTTGCTTTTCTTTTCTTGTGATAAGTAGCTTTTCTGAAAATAAGTAAATTTTCTTTAAAAATAACCTTTTCCTAAAAAGAGTACCACTTCTTTAAAACGTACCTGTTCTTAAAAAAGGAAATAAAATAAGTTTGTAGAAAAAATTCATAATCTTACGCTTTTTCTTACAGAAAGCACTTCTTATTAAAAATGGTAGCTTTTTTTAAAAAAAAATTAGCTTTTAATAAAACAAGTACCGCTCATTAAAGAAAGGACTTTTTCGGACCTAAAAATATACCTTTTTTTTTAAAAAAACATACATTCAATAAATAAAAAATTTCTTACAAAAAGTTTGTCATTTGACAAAAGTTTATTTTCTTAAAGATCCATTTAAATTACAGTATTTTTCAACGGACGCCTTATACGTGTTGCAACTAACTAATATATAATATATAGCAAAAGGAACTTCGTTCCAACTGGGTGTCCCCTGACACCTCATGTAATTTTTAATATGCAATTATTAGTTTTGTTTTGAAAAAATCAGTTTAACTAATTTTGTGTATGAAATATATGTTTTGTACAACGTAGACAATAACATATCACTCATCATACAATTTTTTCATTCACAATTTTCCAAACGATTTGTTCGCATTTTCAAGTTTAACCCCTTTTTCCCTCTTTCCCACTTTTCATCACATTCACATTTTTTCCACATTTCTAACCTTTTCAAACGATTTTCTAGTTTTACCCTTTTCGCCCCCCTTTTTACCCTTTTTAACCATATCCACAACTTTTGCCACATTGCTAACCTTTCCAAACGATTTTCTCGCATTTTAAAGTTTTACACTTTTCACCCACCATTTTACCCCCCCCCCACCCCCCCATTCAATATTTTTGCATACTTCTAACCTTCCCCAACTATTCTTTTCGCATTTTCAAGTTTTACCCATTTTGACCCTTTTAACCTCTCTTATACACATTCACATTTTTTTCCACATTCCTAACCTTTTGAAACGATTTTCTCGCATTTTCTAGTTTTATCCTTTTCGCCCCTCTTTTTACCCTTTTTTAGACACATCCACAATTTTGCCACATTCCTAACCTATTCAAACGATTTTCTTGCATTTTAAAGTTTTACGCTTTTCGCCTACCATTTTACCCTTTTTACCCCCATTCAATATTTTTGCACATTCCTAATCTTTCCAAACTATTCTTCACGCATTTTGAAGTTTTACCAATTTTGCCCCCTTTTTACCATAGTTATACACATTCACATTTTTGCACATTCCTAACCTTTTCAAACGATTTTTGCACTTTCTAGTTTTACCATTTTCGCCCCCCTTTTTACCCCTTTTTAACCACTTTCACAATTTTTGCAACATTCCTAACGTATCCTTACGATTTTCTCGTATTTTAAAGCATTTTACCCACATTCACAATTTTTGCACATTTCTAAGCTTTCGAAAAGATCTCAAAAGATCTCATTTCAAGTTTTACCCTTTGCGCCCACTTTTTACTGCATTTTAATGATTTGGGTTCATAATCCCTCGATACGACACCTCCCATTTTAAACACCTTCCCATCCTTTCAAAAAATTTTCCCGTATCATAAAATTTTCACAATTTTTTGCCAGCTTTTCTATTTTTTCACCCATATGTACATTTTTTCCTATACATTTAATAATTAAAAAATATGAAATTTGACTCGGGAATCATTCTTTTGAATTAAATCGGAAGGAAGCAAAATTTTAAAATCTTTGAAAATAAAAATTCGGCTCCCGAGCTAAACATAAAACTCGGGAGTTTAAAAGATTTAAATCTTCACAGAATTAAAAATTAAAGTTTAATTTTTCCGATTTAAATTTTTCGAACGAATCGAAAATGAATAGCTCTCCTTACTCTGATTTTTTTCAACAACCTAATTGTATTGCACACTAGTGGTATTCATGAAAACCTCAAAAACTTGCACAGCAAACGTCCATACAAATCAAACATGTTCTCCTACAATACGACTCGCACAATTGTTCGACGTTTCGTTTTCAATGTTTGTTTAACAAATCGACTCGAATCTTTTCTACATTTGTGGAAATTTTTGTTTTGACGTTTGCTGTGCAAGTTTTCAAGGTTTTCGAGTTTTTGAGGCTCTTGCGTGTTTACATGAATACCACTACTGTGAGCCATGTGGCTCCGTCCATGTCTGCAACATTACTGCCTTCCAACTGAAGCCCGGTATTTGGCTTTTATGAAATTTTCGTTGCCATAAGAAATTCGTGTATGAAAACAACGAAAAGTTCATGAACCGTAAATTTCGCTCACTTTCCATTTACTTTGTACTCAGCTTTTTGAGAAAATATCGTAGACAAAATCAATTACAGGGTTGTTATGCCAAAGTTATTTCGTACGAAACCAATTGTTTGATAATTGTTTCGGACACTTTGTTTCGACACTTCGGCTATATTAACCCTTAATAGCCTGATTTTTTGTTTTGAGCCGAAAAAAATTGACCTTATAAATCTTGTTATTCTAAACAACTTTTGTTCTACCATTTTTTCCATAGATGACATTTACCTGAACTAGGTAAAGACTATCTGGTTGGTTCTTGGCGGAACCACTGGGCGCCCGGACATCAAAATTTAAAAAAGGAAGTTTTGTACGACAAAAATTTTTTTTAGCAAAAATCAATAACTTTTATTCGGAAACATTAAAAAACTGAAAGATAAATTCAAAAATATTTGTATAGGAGTTTCTTTAAGGCCATTTAGTTTTGGTGAAACTGAGCGAAACAGTTTTTTTCAGCAGAAAAGCACAAATGTATCCCACATTTTTGGCATCGGACCTTCGAACGAGATGTACATTTCGGAAATTTGCATCGCGGCTTCCCTTCCTTTATATACTCTGGTAAGTGCCCAACGTTATCCAAGCGAATAACGTATCGGACGTATTTTGGATAGTCGATCATAGCTCGAATCGTTTTGCGGTATGGGTCCATACATACGAGCTGCTTCCGAGACACGATCACGTCTGTAACTGCGTGCAGCAGCGGATGATGTCGATGGCTGTTGATCAGATGTCGATGGCTCTTGAACACGATGACGGTGCGGCATTGTCTCGTTGTTATTGAAGTGTAAGAATTGGCGAATCTTTTCGTGACGATTTCGTGTCATGCAATCCATAATTGGCTTGAAACCATACTCACTCCAATATGATCGAACGCTCGGGTACTTAAAAACCGACATGTAGTAATTAATTCCCATGAGTCGTTTGATTTCATCTGGCGTGGTATTCAGTGGTTTATCAATGTTTTCTTGCACTGCGTACAAGTTACTCTGTTCGACGATATTCGAAATAATATCGTCCGACCTGAAAAAAGAAAAAAACTGAAGCGGTGAGTTCAATGCCAATATTTCCGGTGTCAAATCTTCATTTCCTCGAAATTTAACAGAATTCGAATACAATTGAAGACTTGTTTTTCGCCACAATGGTTTTTTAAAAACATTAGACTCTTTATCAATCGATACGCCTTCAAACATTGTCGCATATTCTCGCCATCGGGAACGATCACCAACAATTACTGGATCTTCTGCAACACCTATACCAAATATAAATCAATAGAATCAAACAAAACATTTTGTTATCAATTATCACCTTGATGTGATTCAATGTTTTCTTCCATATTTGAATTGCCCGAATCGGCATTACCCATTTCGACATCGCTTTGATTATCTTCCACCGCTTCGGTTTCAACATGTAAATCACCTATTTGTTGAAAATATTCCAAATTTTCGTTAGCCAAAGCAGCGTCAAAATCGAAATCTGGGTCATCCATATCGTCAGCAGAAAAATCACCATCATCTTCGCTTTCTGACCACGCAATTGAATTTACATACTCGGTAAGTTCTTCTTCTGTCCGAAAATCACGAATTCTACGCGCCATTTCTAAAAGCCAAACTAAAGAAACCATAACAAAACAAATCTGTATAACTTCATATGTGCTTAAATTGGAAGTCCGGGTGCCTGACGGTTCCGCAAAGAACCAACTAAAAATTGGTAAAAATCGAGTAAAATAAACAAAACTAAATCACTTCAAACACTCACAATACCTTTTACACACTATAACCACCACGACAATATTTTTTTAAACTTAGATTTCGACGTATTTAACACAAAAATAATTGTTGCAAATTTAGCGATTTCACAAAAGTGTTCTAACTCGAAGTTGTGTTACACTACTAAATAAACACGTGTCAAATAAAGTTGGCAGCAAGTGGCAGTGTTTGCAAATGGTGGCGCTAGCACCAATTAACACCTTAAAAGTCGCAACGCGAAGTTTAAAACAAATTTGTTAAACAAAATTATCGTTTTTTTTGGTTGGTTCCTTGCGGTACCAGTGGGATATTAAGGGTTAACAACCAAAAGTAAAACCACATGCGTTAAAAATAAAATGATGTACAAAGAGGAAATATTCATAAAATTCTTTTAACGTAAATTAGAGATAGGTGGTAACTCTCTACAACAAATATTTGCGTTTGGAGAAAAATAACAAAATTCCTATGGAAATTTCGCAAGAAATGAATACGAGGCTTGAAGCACGAAAAGATTATTAACCATGCCGCTGTACCGCTCACCGTTGACTGTAACATTCTGACCATAGAGGAATGTCATATAGCGCTACCATTAGTCTCATCTGACATTTCCTTTCAAACTATTCCCGGTGCGTTCGGAGTGATAAAGAGTTATATGACGAAAATTGACTTACACCAGGTGGTATTACAAAAATTTTTGAAAACTTAAACGTATTTTGGACTTTTTTTGATATACTTTATTTTTAGTATACATTTATGGTGTATCCATAATTTTTTTTCAATTGGACGCACCGTTTTCGAGTTATAGACACTTTTTTATTTTAGCGATTTTTTTTTATTTTGGCGATTTTTCGAAAAAAAATTCTTCCATACGAATTGGACCACTTTATGAAAACCCCTTAAGACCCCACAAAAATTGGTTATTTTTCAATTGTTATTTTTCATATTATCGATCAAAAAGGGGGCTGAGTTACCCTGGGTAACCCATTGTCCATCGTCGTGGGTAAGTACCCATTATTTTCCCCATTGCCCTGAGGGTAATGGGTAATCGTGATGGGTAATTCCCCACTTCGTGGGTACCTACCCATTATTTTCCCCATTGCCCTGAGGGTAATGGGTAATCGTGATGGGTAATTCCCCACTTCGTGGGTACCTACCCATTATTTTCCCCATTGCCCTGAGGGTAATGGGTAATCGTGATGGGTAATTCCCCATTTCGTGGGTAGCTACCCATTATTTTCCCCATACCCTGCGGGTAATGGGTAAACGATCGGTACTCATTCCTCACGGCAATAATAATGGGTTACCCTGGGTAACCCAGGGTAACTCATTATCCACGAAATACGAACCCTGACTCAAACAAAACTAAACCCAAAATAAGAGCCCAAACATAATCAAACACTCTACAGATGACGACGTTTTTTTTTACATAGGTTTCTTATGGCAGGGAAAAATCGTGACGGAAATCCGCAGCGGCTGACAACTCGCCGCTGGAATAGAATATTTTCTAATTTCTTGGCGGCGCTCTCACGAAATCTCTCAATTGAGAGAATGGAGTTGCCACATTTTCATTAAAACACATTTCATTTCATCAAAAAAGTTGGAATATGCGTGTACAAAAGAAAATTATAGAAAAGGGTTAAAAACGATTTATTTTTGAACGCAATACAATTAAAGTGAATGAAAAATTGTTTAAAGCAGTAAAAACAATTTAAATCCTGTATATCAGTAATATTACGTTTCCAAACCTTCAAACCAATTCCAGAAAAGAGCCGCAACTATACACGAGGCAGAGGGAAAATCTCAATTGAAGTCGCCAGACGTTCTCTCTCCCATTTCGTTTAGACACTCGAGATTTTTTCGTCGTCGTCTGAAGCGTGTATGGTTCTGTTTGGACTCTAACAGACAAGTGTCAAGTCGTTTGACACAGAAAAGAATTGCCAACTTAAAGTTCTACGCCTCCAAAAAAAACACCCGTTGTTGTCTGAATAAAATGTTTAAACTGGTGCACATTTTGATGCATCACTGTTAATTACTATAAAAAAAATGCAACCAGATCAAAATCATACACCAAATATCAACTGTTTTCCAGACGGAATCCGATCAAAAAGTGTCCCACGTTTCGCCACCACCAAAAAATTGTTGAGGCTCACGCCGTCGCGGATATAATACCGATAGTTAATTCAAGAACTTCCTAAATTAGTACAAAACTGGCAAAACTAATAGCCGCCAATTTAATTGTTCTGTTATGCCGTCGTTTTCGACAATTTTGTCTCGGCGCGGAGTTTGTCTAAGCACGGAGTTGCCACCTCAAATGTCAATGTAATCTCAAATTGGGTGCTGTAAACGGCAAAGATTAGAGAACAAGGTTATCGCTAAACTGACCGCGATAAACCGCGGTGGAAATGCGTCATAGCAAGATAAACCCCATTGTGTGTCTTTCGATCTAGGGTTTCACTGTTAAGTGGCAATACTCTTACTATGGCTTGAATCCATTCTGTGGACCATTCTGTTTCTCCCTTAATTAATTGACAGAAAAAAAGGAAGAACGTATTATAGAGTAACGATTATTACTTCGTCAATATTCATTCCCAGCGACAGATTAAGTTCGCTCGATTTAAGCTGCAACTGACAGTAGCGCCCCGAGTATGCAGCGGTTTTCTATATACAATCCTCATCAGATCCTACTCAGAGGATTTTGATCTAGGCCAATTGATCTAACTCCACAAAACAAAAAAGTGAAGAAAATTGGAAATGTAGTTTGGGACTTCTTTGTTTTCTCATCTAAAACTATTGCGAAGCCCGAAAATATTTCATGAATTCTCCGTCAGTTGAATGATTCTAAAAGAGGTGGTTTTAAATATGGCAAGGTTAAGATGTGTGGCCGTCGGTGGTGCAATGGTTAGTGTGCGCGGCTCTTGTACATGAAAACGTGGTTCGATCCCTGCTCAGACCACCTAACATTGCTTTCGAGTACTTAGCCATGAAAAGGCTTCTCAAAATACCGTTCGGAACCGGTGTATAAGTGTAGGTCCCAATCAGTGAGTGTAAAACTAGAAAGCGCACATCTCACTGATTGTGAGAAGCTCTCCTCAATCCCTTCATGGGATGTTATGGGACCACATTTTTTTTTAAGGTTAAGATGGTTTAGTTTTTGAAGTTAGATTTTCCGGCACCTGAGTAGCGCATTTCGTACTATCTCAGCAAAATTTTCATCCCAGGAAGCAAAAAATCATACAATTATTACAGATTGGAGAAATGGAATAGTTCGTAATCACTCAGGCTGAAAAATAACGGCTTCTCTAATATATTTTCCCAAACATATTCAGCAGGAACCATGTATATGTTTGGAACACACTTCAAACATTCCTATGTTTGCAAGTCCCAAACTTACTTGTATTTAAAGGCAAACAGTATCATGTTTACTAACAAACATGTATGGTTTTACGTGGAAACATATGTGTTCTTTATCCCAAACATCCATATAATTACGTGGAAGCATTCGCGAGTTTCCCCCAAACCTACTTATACTTACGTGGAAACATATGCGAATTTCCTCCGAAATATAATAATATTTAGAAACGAATTATTCTTCGATTTCAACATATATATATTATGTATTATAATTAATTTTAACAATATAAATCCACATTTAATACATTACTTGTTTTTTTTCATGAAATAAGAATCTGCTACTCTTTTGCTTCTCCTTTCTTTGTTGTCTCTCGCGTTTTTGTTTTCAGAAGGTTTCAGCTATGCGTTGGTTATCAGTATGCGTTTGTACACAAACAAGATATTTATATACAAATCAAGTTCATGCAAGCCAAGCGTGGATTCATTACTTGTTTTTTTTTTAAAACTTATTTCACAAATGGTCTGCCGTTCCGATTTTCTCAGTAAAGACTTCTTTCCTCAAAATCGTTTCTCACTTTGGTAGCACACATACATATATACGAAACACATACATAAAAACCAAAGTAACATCACAAACCATTTAACCATTCGAGCCTTCGTTTATTCTTTTTTCACTGATCAAACGCTTTTGATGTCCGAGGAACCATTGACGACTGAATACATGACAATATATATAACGCTATAACGCAATATATCAGGCAGAATAAAAAATACTTCATCTGCTATTTACACGCCCTTACAGGAATATTTATGCCTCACTGACTGAGTAAATAATGCACAAATACAGATATACACTTTCAAGATAGGCTCTCTCGTTTCTCCCTGATTTATTCTCTTGCTCTCGAGAGAGCATAAACAGTGTAACAAACATAGCTGTATTCGTATCACAAACATAAATATATGTGGGTCGCAAACACATATATTATAGCATATTAATCATTGTGTCTCAAACATGTAATATTGAATTGCAAACACAATGTGTTTGGACACAAATATATTATATTTGCAACAAGCTCCAAACACACTTTATATTTGCATCCCAACAACAAAAAAGCCATATTTTTCAGCGTGCTGGTGAAATTAATAAACGTTATAGCAGAAAATAATCCTTTCTGTTGTGGTGCTTTCTCACCATATTTTAATATAGGCGAATGACGCAGTGAAAATCCATATCAGGCGATAGAGTTTTTCATTCACTTACGATTCCCTTCAACTGCACGCTGAAAACTAAAAGGCCCAGCAACATATTGCAGGAAACATGTACATATTTGCAAGCATTGTTTCTATGAATTCGTCTGGTCTGCATCGTTTTTGTTTTTAGCGATTTTCAACAAACAAAGCTATATTTGGGCCTCAAAAACATAAATTATAACCTATTAATCATTGTGCCTCAAACATGTTATATTGAATAGCAAACACAATGTGTTTGGACGCAAGTATACTATATTTGCGACAAGCTACACACACGTTATATTTGCATCCAAACAACAAAAAAAACTGATTTTCAGCGCGTGAACTTATGAAAATGCGATAAAAAAAAGTAGTTTAAATGGCAGACATTTTAAATTCCGACGTTTAGCTATTGGTCTGTTCTGCTAAAAATCTTTAAAGGTTATGACGTCTCAGGATATGGTTTCTAGTTTTATATGATGTTGATTGGACACAGGCCGTGGCACCGCACTTTTTCAGAGTATGTATTTTTTGCTGTCTTAAAAAGCTAACATCCTGAATGTGGAGACCAGTGACTGAACACGCCCAACGTGGCGAACTGAACGAAACACGAACTGAGATAAAGGAGAGCGAATGAGTTTTAGAGTAGTTAAGATCGCAAGGCGAGTGAGAAAGGTTATACCTAAAATACTAGAAAAGACTAAAATATATAAAATAAAATCAAAATCAGAATCTCTAATAAAAGTGCTTTTTATTTGTTATTAGAAGCAGTGGAAACAGGTTAGTACACTGAAGATGTATAAACTGTGGTTCTTTACCGGTTCACTGTAAACTGCTTCTGACAACCGATTTAACAGCTGATAGTTATCATTTCTTTGCTAGTTCATCATTGCTAGACCTACATGAGAGCAACGTTTGCAAATTGTTGGAATTTTCTATCGTCCATTTTATGGCTGTCATTGTTGATCATCAGAGCGGCTAATTCGGATAACTATGGATTGTTTCCGCACCACATTTACTCTTAATGATAATATGCATCCCGTAAAATGCCAAACAGTATGAACCGTACAAGCTATTGCCGCTGTACAGCAAAGCATTGAAGAAGGCCCACATAAATCGATTCGGCGTTGTTCTCAGCAAATGGGGATGTGTCCGTCCATCCACTTTATGGAATATTTTACGAAAGAATCTTGGTTTACGAGCATTTAAGGTTCAACTTTTGCAAGAATTAAAGCCAAAGGACGATCGCATGTGCCGCCATTTCGGCCAATGGGCTGAAGTACAAATTGCGCCAGCCCAAATCATATTTAAACATTAATGAAAATATAATAATATCGTATTGGAAATATTTGTCTTTGCTTTATTTTAATTTAAAGTTCTGTAACGCTAAAAAACGGGATAAATATTTTTTGGACAAAACACCGCGTACTTCATATAGGTGCGTTATATACTCCAAACATATGGAATTTCAGGTCATTGTGATGCTCTTGAGCTTATCGAGAACCATATATTTCAATCGTATTTGATAGTGTTCTAGAAATGCTTCTATGGAAGCGGTTAGTTTGCATATTATTCGTCTTTGGAATTGCTGTAAAAGTGCATTTCCTATTTACCCTTACTTGCTTGTTAGTACCCATCACGGCGGCATGAAAAATCGCCCAAAACGAAGTGACCCAAAAAAAATATGAAAAATGGCCCAAAATAAGAATCGCCCAAAATTTATGAAAAATAGCCCAAAAATTAAAATGAAATATAAACCAAAATGTAATGAAAAATGACCCAAGTGAAATATGAAAAATAGTCCAAAAATAAGAGAAAGTTTACATATGAAAAATTGTCCATTTCTGTAACCACAAAAAACCGATTTCTCGTTTTGAAAATAACAAGAATATTGCTTTCAGAAATCCAAAAAAGGCAAATTGTTAATTATGCAATAATTTTATTTTTAGTAATTTAATTTGTATACACATAAATGCATTTAAGTAAGAAACTGTAAACAGTCATGTACTTCAGCTCTGCAGCAAACATTTTTAATTTCTGTGATATGTATTAAGCGCCGCGGTCAAAAATATTTTAAATGAAACCGCGACATTTTTTTTTTTTAAATTTAACTTCTTTCTTATGCATTAAACGCCGCAGGCAAAAATTTATTAAAAAAATCGCGCGATTTTTTTAAAAAATTTTTAATTTCTTTTTCATGTATTAAGCGCCGCACGCAAAAATATTTTAAATAAAATCGCGCGATTTTTTTTAAATATTTGTAATTTACTTTGTTATGTATTAGGCGCCGCAGGCAAAAATATTTTAAATAAAATCGCGCATTTTTCTTTTTTAAATGTTAAATTCTTTCTTATGTATTAAGCGCCGCAGGCAAAATTGTTTGAAATAAAATCGCGTGTCAGGGACGTGGGCAGCAATAGTTAAAAGCTTGTTGAAAAATACATTTCTAGTTACTATTTGAACCCCAATTGACTAGTTTCTGGTTACGTCTATGGAGACAACTGTAGCAAAATTTCAAGTGTCTATCATCCATCTACCCAGAATAACTGTAATTCTAGCATTTGTTGTTGCGAATTTCAAAATTTTCTTTCATTACGAAATATTGCCCACTATATTTTTGGGCTGGTTTTCAATTGTAATGTATGGACGATTTTTCGTAATGAAAATTCACCCCAAAAAAAAGAAAAATTGCCCAAAAAAGCGAGAAATATGACCCACTTTTCTGGGCGTTTTTTCATATGAAATTAGACCCAATTTTCTATGGAAAATTGTTGGCCCATTTTTAATTTTTTTTTGGGCGCTTTCGTTTTGGGTAATTTTTCGTACCCCCAACCACCACGATCGTGGAAGGGTGGGGATGGTGTTCAGTAGCATCCTTAATATTTTGTGTCTATTTCTGTAATAACCAGCCTTTCAGATTGAAATTCCCTTGCGGAGATTAGATTTTTTTTTTGGATCAGTCTAACCTTACACGGCCACAACCTGGACCTAACCCATACTTTGGTTAATATCCAAGGACACTAGTCCTCTCAATTGTTATAAAGTAGAAAATACAAATAGTGGGATTTTGAAGCTTTGAAATGTATATAATTATAACCAGATATTTAACCCTTTTGCTCTAATCTCTAATGATGTTTTCAAAATATTTCATATTAAGTTTTCAACTTATTTTATCTTCGCTTAACGACAAATTGCGTTGCATAAACTGCCGTTCCTTGATGTAGTTTAAAACAAAAAGTTTCTTTAATTATTATTAATACTCTTCACCAGATTTCATGACAGCATTCATTACACAATTTTCTCCACCACCTTTCCCTTTTGCTCTGTCTCTTCCTCTCTCTCTCTCGCCCCATATGGCCTAAGCATTTTAAATATGTCTTTGCGTAGACAATCTATTGTTCATTTTCATCCCAGTTTTAGTTCTTCGTCTCTATCTTATTTCTATATTCAAAAATGTTAAAGGAAATTACAGAGGCCATAGAAAATACAATATTCTCGCACCAAAACGGCAGCCAAGTACAACAACATTAAGTAGTTGTAGTTGATTGCTGTCATGTTATCAAAACTTATCAATCTTTTGGGTTTTAGTTTGTCTAATGGGGCAACCCTCATTTTCCACTATCGTCGTGTTATTGGAGATGATGATGATGATGGCGATGACGATGGCGATGGCTGTAGCGTTTGCGATGGCAGTGGGGTTGTTCGATGGCTGAGAAGTGGTAAAATTTAGGTTTTCTGTTGGGTATCTCGATTTAATGACAACCTTGTTGTTTTTATTTCTGTGGCTGTTGTCATTATTGGGACAATAAGTCATTTTTCGATATTTGTATGTATTCACTTGTAATTATCAGTTGATAATGGTTTTGCGATAAATCTATCATTCGCCATGTCATCGTTATTATGAACAACAACGAATCACAGTGGGATATTTTCCCTAATGAAATAAGTTGATTTGCTAATAGTATTTTATATCGTACTATGAATACAGGAATTTTCCTGGCCTTTTCCACCATTGAATACTAAGTGGTAATATTCGATTAATTAAGGTTAATAGTACGCATAATGATTTAGTTAGAAGCAGCTGTTACTTTTGTTTATGAGCCCAACATTTTGATCTGAAATTGCTTTCATACAATCAATGTATGAATTGAAAGTGTTTTAGGTATCAGTCGGAGTAATTCTGTTCAATTCTTGAATTGATTTCAAAACACAAAATGCTGCATTAAGTTCACAGTCTCTGGACAAATCATGTTAATCTACTTCCACTTTTCGCCGAATGTTATGCTCCTAGTGAAGGGTGTTTACAGCCGAGACAGGCAAAATCTATTTTCCGGTTTTTAAAAGAACGTATTTTTCGAATAACCGAAACCCCGGACTTTTCACATCGGTTACTGTTAATCATATAAAGGTTTTTATCCCATTTTTCCTTTAACAAAAAATATAAAAGATATTAAATTTCCTGTAAGTACTCTGCTATATAAAAAGTATAATATAAAAGCATAATTTGATATAATATCTAGTTGATAAATCCCATAAGATATAACGGGTTTTTCAACAGAGACGCTACAAAAGTTAATCGATAGGGACAGCAAACGACGCCATATTTTTTCCCGCTCTTTTGACATTTCTCTTCAGTAAGGTTTGCCATTTCATCATGGAAAGATATACGAGCCAACAACGAGTCGAAATTATTAATATTTACTAGCGAAATTTGGAGTCAGTGGCCTCAACTTTAAGAGCGCTACGTAAACAATTGAGCTTCTAGTGGAAAAACTAAAATCCGCAGGCACAGTACAAAATGTTCCCGTGCCCGTGAGACAATGAAGTGTCCGTAGTGTCGAGAATATTGCTGCCGCTGAGGCTTCAGTTCAAGAAAGCCCAAATGTGTCTCTCACACGTCGTTCTCAAGCGTTGGGCATCTCTGTGACGTCGTTGTGGCGAATTTTGCGACAAGATCTTGGCCTACATCCTTACAAGATCAGATTGACGCAAGAACTGAAGCCGCTTGACCACCATAAGCGTCGTATGTTCGTGTATTGGGCTGAGCAACAACTTGAAAATGATTCGGATTTTCATCGGAAAATCATCTTTCTGGCTGAATGGCTTCTTCAATAAGCAAAATATGCGTTATTGGTCAGACAGCAATCCACACGTAATCCATGAGTCATCATTGCATCCCGAAAAAATTACGGTTTGGTGCGGTTAATGGGCCGGCGGCGTCATTGGATATTTTTGGCCCCAACTGGATAATATGGACTTGGAGGACATGTGGTTCCAACAGGATGGCGCCACAAGCCACACAGCGAATGCCACAATCAATTTATTGGAAACCAAGTTTGGTGAACGTGTTATCTCACGAAAGGGCCCAGTCGATTGGCCGCCTCGGTCGTGCCATTTGCCGCCGTTAGATTATTTCCTGTGGGGCTACGTCAAGTCTATGGTCTATGCCAACAAGCCAGCGGCGATTGATGAACTTCGTACGAATATCGAACGTAAAATTGCAGCAGTATCGGCCGATTTATGCTTGAAAACCGTCGAAAATTGGGTTCAGCGTCTGGACTTCTGCAAGCGTGCCCGTGGTGGCCATGCAAAAGAAATCGAGTTCCAGACATAATGGCATCGAACGTACTTTCACAGGAATAAAGAATTTCGTTGGTATCTAAAACCGGTTTTGTTTTATTTAAAAAAAACTTTTGTAGTGCTCTTATTGAAAACCCCTTTATGTATGTATAATGTGTATTATATTAAAGTAACAAATTGGATGAATAAATGAATGAACGAGTGAATGAAAGAATGTGGCCATCGCACAGTGGCGCCATTTGAGTTTTTACGCTGCAAAAATCATATCGTTTTAACCGAGTTAGATAATCGAATAATTAAAACGGCATATGATAGATAATTGTTCAGCGTATGACATGAGTGCTTGGAAAGGATGCTATGCCTTGTAGGTGCTTATTTATGGATTATCATAGTTAAAATTTCTGGAAAAATCAATTTTATGGTAACTAAAAAAAATTATTTTTACCAATTTTAGATTTTATTTTGTTCTTTCTAATGTTTTCATGTTTTGTTTTAAATTTATTTTTTTAATATTCTGTAAAATATTTATCACAATTCGTAAGAGAAGGAATATCTAAAAGACTAATCATTTCTACAGTATAATTATTTTCTAACTCTATTCGTGCCGCAGCGAAGAAATACGTGAATCGGAAGATGCTGCCAACATGCTGAAGAGTCCTCATTTTCCCTCACTCTTGATGCTTTGAACGTGTTCTGCAATCTATACTTTTTATACAATTTGCTAAGAGACTCCCGTGCTTCTTCAGAAAGCTCTCCAATTGGCAAAATTATATCTTTGCCATACACGAATATTTTATGAAATGTCGGGTTCAACTTCTTCTGTGGAAGAAGAATATATATATATATATATTGTTACGAATAAGTAAAAGCTTTTGCTTGCTCTTAATGACTCTACTAACATTATGTAAATAACAGGCGGTTAGTGCTGCGAATGAAAGTATGCATTATAACAACGTACCAGCTCGCTAAACCAGTAGCATGAATTCGCCTCAGTTAAGATAATTCTCCACCATTCGAGATGATTCTACAAAGATAAGTAACAACAACATCGACTAGAAGGTTCTGCAATTCGCTAGATATAACTTCATTTGAGTATGGTGAGTTTGTATGGAGAGTTCAGTTTATGATTAAAAATAATAAATAAATGGTTTCCCATTACATCCCATGAAGGGACCGGGGAGAACTTCTCACAATCACTGAGCTGTGCGCTTTCCAGTTTTCACTCACTGATTGGGACCTACAGTTTTTCACCGATTCCGAACGGTAATTTGAGAAGCTTTTTCATGGCTATATACTCGATAGTGTCGCCGTCACTATGCGAGGTGACCGTCGTCGAAAGAAATTTTAAGGTGGTTGGAGCAGGGATCGAACCCAGGATCTCCTGTACAAGAGGCGCGCACACTACCCATTGCACCACCGACGGCCACATGATTAAACCCCGTAAAGTAAGCAACGCGATTTGATAGTAAAACATAAGACTTATTAAAGTGGTGTAAATAAAGTAAACTGTTGTTCTGTATAATTAAAGTAAAAGGAAGTTATACCGTTGTAATTATCGTAATTGAAAACGAACCTTGTTTTATTATTGGGAATAAATCAACGCAAAAAGGATGAATAAGGAAATTCGTAACAATATGTATATATTGTATGCAGTTTTCGATGCATATTCTATATATTTTGGAGAATTGACGTTTTCTTTGCAGTTTCAAACATTCAAGATTATTTCCTATCTTTTCACGATTTGATTGTCAATTTCAGTTACTATCCAGTCATTATCAGTGAGTGAAAACTGGAAAGCGCACAGCTCAGTGATTGTGAGAACTTCTCCCCTGTCCTTCATGGGATGTAATGGGAAACCATTTATATATTTATTTATTCAGTCATTATCCTTTGTATATTTAGTAGACAGCGCTTCCAATAAATGCTTCGTGATCAAGACATTGGTGTTTCCACTTTCAACTTTCCACTTTCTTGTGAAAATATGACTTGTGTAGAATAAGGAAGAGGAATAATTCACTGAACACCTTCTCTGCACGTGTTCAGCACTAGCCAGCAGGAATATGTCTACTATGAGATCCTACATATTTAGGGACCTGAAAGAATTATTAAGACAGAATCTTGGGCTGCTTGGAGTAAACTAAACGGTTCTCTGGTGGAGATAACCCTTAATCTCGTTAGCCCTTGGTATCACCATGGTCTAATAAGTCTAAGTGAGTCGTTCATTGGCTACCACCACCACCAACACCTAACCTAGTTATCTATGAACGACTCAGTTAAAGCATATTCGTCAATTATGTTACTACGGGCTAATTGGATTAAGGGATAACCCGGTCGAAGAAAGATTTAGTTTGCTCCAAGAAGCCCATGTTCTTGTCTAGGCTAAACCGAGACAATTCTCCCAGGATCCTTTATATGTAGGATATAAAAAAAACAATTCTCCCAACTTCCTCAATACGTAGTATTCCATGCTATATATCATCCTACTGGGTACATGCTGAAAAATATCGTACCCAGTGACATATTGCAGGAAACATGTACATGTTTGCGAGCACTGTTTTCATGAATTGAAGATCTGCTGGCGGTTTGTTTTACATTGTTGTCTATCTCGTGTTTGGTTTTGGCGGTTTTCAACAAACGAAGCCACATTTGGGTCTCAAAACAATATATTATAGCCTGTTAATCATTGTGTCTCAAACATGTTATATTGAGTAGCAACCACAGTGTGTTTGTGCACAAGTATACTATATTTCCGATAAGCTGCAAACACGTTATATTTGCATCCAAACAACAGCAAAATACACATTTTTCAGCGTGTAGTATTAGACAATTCCAGACAATTCTTTTTATCCTCATCATTACAGGTACCACATAATTTATTTGTCCTGACCTCCAGTCTCGCATACATTGAGCCCTTGGGTCCAGATAGCGACAGAAGGTTTGAATATCTCCTCCTACCTAATGTCGGGCAGTTATTTCATATTCGTATACAATTTGAATGTGTTTATAAATTGCTGGGGTCATTGCGTACACTTTCCAGTTCCAGTGAAACCTGTAAGGAAGTGCCTACTCTAGTAGCTGCATTCACGCTGCATTTACCCTGCACATATACAGGGTTTATCAGTCACTTCCATAAACGCCAGAATGTTGTGCCTGATACACGCTAAACATATACAGAAAGTTATAGTCCTAGTTCCCTAAAATATATCCCATTTCCTACCTGGTCAATCATTGTCGAATCGTTCGTGCAGATAAACACACATATCGCCGTACACCAGGAACTTCTTTGTTCCAGGAATTATGGAATCATTCCGTTATGAGAGTGAATTTCCTTTTCATAATGTCAACTGGCAGTAAACATTACATTCAGCGTATCATTTGGAGAGGTACGCAGAGCACCCGTGATTCCAATCGTAACCCAGTAGAGCAACAGTATATGTAGGCTTCTAAGACACTTGCTACCAGATGTTAACGAGATTGAGCATAATCGGTCTCACCACCACTGTATTGATCCAGTGAACGGTCTGCGTGTAAAATCCACATTTACTACTTATAGCCCTCTAACATGTGTAGAAGGGATATCGTTGCCTTTTTTACCCTTTTAACTATGTTGGGTCTTCACTTAATCTTGCTGGTATTTGGCAAACTCTACAAGTTTAATTTGGAATTTAATTAATATTAATCATACGTCTTCGTGATTATAGTTTATGTAAATCATACCAATAGTGGGTTAAAGGAAAATATAATAATTTCAATTAACCACCGTGGAGGGATTGATGCACTAGAGCTTTGTAAAGTCACGCATTTCTACCTCCGATGCTATATGAAACAGGAAAGTTTTTTCGTGGGTTTAACATAGAAAGTATCGGTGTCAAAAAGCGAGGTGGGTTTGTAGTTATATGTGTTATAAAAAATATTGTTTGAAATTTCAATGGAATTTATTTATGTTGTCAAAACTGAGAACTGAATTTGGGGTTAACTAAGAATTAGAATCCTAAAGATTTTAAGAGGCCGGCAACAGCCACAACATCTCTGTTATACAAATAAACCAGCGACAATTTAATGACATTTTGTATAAATCTGATACTGATGTGCAATCAGTGCAGAAGCCAACTGAAGGTTTAACTTTACAAACACGATTTTGTTCACAGAATTTTAAAAAAATATTTTCATATTTCCTGAAACTCCATGTTATACTCGTACCCATCAATATTGCAATTAAATAGATAAATAATAATCATGCACTCTCATTACTATACATAATCATGTTTTGGACATAAGTATGTAGGTTTAATTCTCCCATATACCACCAGTCTTAATGTTCAAGAATCCGTGAAACGACTTCTAAAAGTGTAACTCCCATTCAGTGAGTCTTAAATTAGAAAGAGCACAGCTCATTGTATGTGGAGTGCTCGACACTATGTCTGTGTTGAATGTTATGGGAACAAAGTTTTAAAGGTTTTGGGACCATTACATACCGTGAAGTTAGGTTGCACTTTTTGTTTTGAGACCCACTGATCACGACCTTAAATTTTGTACGACAAACGAGCGCTTCGACAAATTCTTTTAAAGCTTTATGCTCAAAATCATCGTTCGATTTAAGTTTCAATTGATAGCACTTCATAACAGGAACAGGTTTACATTTTGTGAAAGATAATTGCAAAGACAACCCGATGTTAAGTAGGAACTAATTTTATTTCTTCTTTCATGCTAAAAGTAAGTAGGAGGAGGCTGCTCTGATTTAAAGGCACTATCAACAACTCTAGCACTGATTCAAAAACACTAACTGCATGGCAAACTTAACACCACCGTGACAGATCATTATAGCGTTCGTATAATTCAAAAAAAAATTGTTTCATATTTCCCCAGATTGCTAATTCCTACCATCAATATATGTTTATTATTGTATAAGTGTTAATCATACGTAGAGTCGTTCGGAATTAATATTAATCATACCCAAAGGGGGTGCGCAACATTATGTGTTAAACTTTTTTATTTTTCCACTGCCTTTGTATACCACGAATTGTAAAACATTTTCAAGAGCGTGTACTCAAAAGAGTCGTATCCTTTTGCTTCTGATATGAAAAATCTTGACTTGAAAATATTTTGTATGAAGTGATTCAAATATATGTATAAGTAGTAGTAAAAACAATTTTTAATTTACAAAAAAATTAAGTGAAAACTTTTTATTTTGCTATTCAAGCTCAAGACCATTCTATATCTCTATAAATAGAGATATAGTTTTTTACAAAAAAAAAAAAATTTTACGAATGTATCCTCATGATTCCTGGCAAACCGTATAGCTATTTCAGATCTGAAATCAAACAACCGCTGATGAAGATCTGGGGGTAGATCTGATATAACTATACGGTTTGCCAGGAATCTTGAGGATACATTTGCGAAACTTCTTTCGTAAAAAACTATATCTTGTCTTGAGCTTGAATAATAAAATATACAAGTACCAATAAATAGGCCGAATAAATAAAAATCATACTATTAAGTGAAGACAGTGGGTATACACGCACGTTAAGGAGCATTAATCGCGCGACAACTGTGTCGTTCTAAACAAAACTTAAGTTTGCTGATATCTATTTATACTTTATTGTAGGCAGTCATTTCTTGATTATTATGAATGAGGTGATTTATACGAGGGATGCTCTTAATATTTCGGGAACTGGCAATACTAGTGTTCCCAGAATCAAACTGGAACTTCCATTGGAAAGTTTGAAATTTGTTAGCATAAATATACATAGAACGTTGTCACTTACGAGCACTATTTGTTGTAACTATTTACAGTGTGTTGAAAAACTCATCATCTGGAATTAACCCGTGAAAATTTTCGCGCGATAATTTTTTACGCTTTTCGGCGTGAATTATCGAGACAAGAGTGTCTCAATCAACTTGTTTCGACTTGTGGTGATGAAGCACCATCAGAAACCACTGCAAATCACTGATACTAAGAGTTCAGTCTCGGACGCTGTTCGCTCCAGGATGAATTTCGTTAAGGTCGTCCAAAATCGGATGTTCTGCCACAAAACATCGATGCAGTGCGTGAACTGTTAATGTAAGATTGTCATGTGACATATCGTGAGATAGAGGCATCCTTGCACATTAGTTCCACTTCAATACATTCGATTTTGCATGAAAATTTAGCTGTAAAAAAGATTTGTTCGCGTTGGATCCCACATAATTTGACAGTCGCTCAAAAAAAGGCTTTTGTCAATTGGTATAAGGAAATGATTGAAAAGTTCGAACGTGTTATTTCAAACGACATGTATAAAATCGTCATAGGTGGCGAATCATGTATATATGCGTATGAGTTGGTAACAAACCAGCAATCGAGCGTGTGGGTCTTTCAAGACGAGCTAAATCCAACAAAAGTTGTTCGTGGAAGAAACACAGAGAAGCAAATGGTCGCCTGTTTCTTCGGCCGAATGGGTCATGTGACCACTGTTCTACTCGAGCAACAGAGGACGGTCAATTCTGAGTGATACACGACCATTTGTTTGCCGGAAGTTTTCGGAGAAATTCGTAAAACCAACCGCCAAAAACGAATCATTCTCCATCATGATAATGCGAGCTCTCACACGTCTCGTCAAACAGGTGAATTTTTGAGCAGTCAAAATATCGAATTGATGACTCATCCTCCGTACAATCCTGATATTTTTGTTCCCGAATATCAAAGGTAAACTGCGTGGTCAACGATTTACGAGTGCCGAAGAAGCAGTTGAAGCGTTCAAAAACCATGTTTTGGAAGTGGCTCAAGAGGATTGGACAAATTTCTATGACAAATGGTTTGAACAAAATGCAAAATTGTATTAATCATCATGAGGAATATTTTGAAAACAATAAAGCCATTTTCATTTCAAAATGTTCGTTATTATTTCCTATTGCCGAAATATAAATAGCAACCCTCGTAATTGCGTTGAAATGTAAATTTTTTTATTATTATTTATTATTATTTTAATCTTTAATCGATATTTTGCAGTTCAGTATAAATCTGAAACTTAAAATCGGCAAAATTGACACAACTCGACAGATTCACTTACTTCAGAAATCAACTATTAGCTTTCCCAAATCAATATGCGTTTATCACGATTTAAAAATATATTCATTAACTTTGCATTATTTCCTCACTGTGTAACAGTGCTAACATTCTACACACACACAGACACATAACACACACATCTTCATCATTATTGTAATTAGAAAAATATTCTGACGTTGATGCATTGTGTTTGTATTAACGTTAAAAGTTTATATGAGTTTGCTTATGTACATATGTATAGGTTTGTGAGGTTTGACGTTTTGTTTTTTTTTTTGAGAATTTAATAGCGGTCATAAAACATTCCACGTGCCTGTTCTCCCCTTTCATTCACATTATTATATTTGTCAATTTAATGAGTCCGCCCCCTGCTTCATCTGTCTCGGGTGGAGGTAATAAATAAACATTATCTTCGGTTGTATTTTGTGTGAATCTATCGGGTATAAACAATATTGAAATTTTATCCGATACAATTGACTGGATGCCAAAATTAGGGAGTTCCTGAAGTTTTAATTTTAATGGAAATTTGAAGTAGAATGGAATATTAGGGATTACCTATAGCCAGGATTTGTGTCTCTGTCCTAAATTGCGGTATTGCTAAAATTATGAATTTAAGAAAAATTACGTACCAAAGATTATGCTACCAATCTTATTATTTCTGAAAATTGTGGCTATTTTTGGAAATGATCTCTAAGCAACCTTTGAAGGAATGAATAGAATTTCACCATCAAATTTTAGAAATCAATCTTAAGCTATACAGGGTGGTTCAGTCACGACTGGACAAATTTCACCAGCGTATTCCTTGGCTCATTTCATGAAAATATGTCCATTTATGAAATGAAATGAAAGGGGACGCAATGGCAGTCGTTTGAAAATTTTCGGATTGGTGGTCGGAGGGTACTAGGGTAAAATTGCTAACTTCTGAACCAGTGGTCAGATTTTAAGGCTTGTTAGAAAGGTCTTTGGGAGGCCTTTCAGAATCAATAAAAAAATTTTTACAAAAGTGAAACCACCGAGATACAGAGGTTTAAAAAAGATTCTTACCACATAACCTCAATTTGCTCAGCAGGTATGGCAGGTAACTTATGTTTTTGGAATGAAGTTCCTTATCGCACGCTGCGGGATGGGGGCTAAATGGAAACAAATTAAACATCTTTTTTTTACCACTATTATGCTACAACCCTGTATTAGTTACTTTTGCTTTGGTTTATGTCTAGCCTAACATATGATGGGAAATTTCTTGTTTTAATGGTGGTCCGGTCCGTCGGTGGTGCAATGGGTAGTGTGCGCGCCTCTTGTGCAGGAGATCCTGGGTTCGATCCCTGCTCCAACCACCTTAAAATTTCTTTCGACGACGGTCACCTCGCTTAGTGACGGCGACACTATCGAGTATATAGCCGTGAAAAACCTTCTCAAAATACCGTTCGGAATCGGTGTAAAACTGTAGGTCCCAATCAGTGAGTGAAAACTGGAAAGCGCACAGCTCAGTGATTGTGAGAAGTTCTCCCCGGTCCCTTCATGGGATGTAATGGGAAACCATTTATTTTTTTTTTTTTTTTTAGGTGGAGTCTGTATATTTAGTGTATATGCATTCAAAAATGCAATTATTTTGAACACGAATATCTCGAAAACGAAGCCACCTAGGCAATTGGCGTAAGAACAAACAATGTAGCTCTTATTCTCAGCTATCACGTGTTTAAGTTTAGACAAAAGTTTAGGGGACACCCTGTATATAGCGAAATCAACTTCATTCCAACTTCATTCCATGTAATTTTTTTCTCTTAAAAAATAGCCCTACTGCTTACCTTTCCAAAATGCCTTAAACGAAGCCCAGAGGACTTACCGTTCCAAAGTTATGACCATTTGACTGAAATGCAAACTTTTTTATTTTTGTAAATTTAAACAACATCACACGTGAAAATATTTCCAAATCTGAAACATACTTTCACCCTATTCTCCATAAGCCTACGATGAGTAGTTGGGAAAATTTTCGATGGTTTCATATGTAAATTTTAGTGTTGTTTTCAACACCATGTCGACAAGAAGATACCTACGTGAACTGGTAGATGTATTCAAAATGATTGAATATATCTACATATACATATACATACGTACTGCACCAGTATGTTTACTGATTAAGCAAATTTGTTTTTAATATTAATAACACAAACACGAAAAGTAAATATTAATATACCTCTTTATTATAACAATGTTCGTACCTGTCATTGTAGATAATTTATTGACATTTGTAAAATATGTTGCAAAGATTATGTGATACGTGAAAAATAGTATGGAGTGTTTGGTTTTCAGGGTTGCGTAGTTTGAAGTGTTTAGTTCTGAAATAATAAATTTCCAAACGCACTTTATCCTTTAGATTATTTCAATATATAATTTTATAGTATAATCAATTATTGAGCATTTGGGAAGGCAAACGATGCTAGTGACAGCTGGGCTTTGATAAATAAATTCACCACAAAATTTAAAAATTTTTTGTTTCATTGTAAACATATTACGGCAGACAACATGTTTAATTTCTTTTACTATCCTGTCGTATACGTAATTACTAATTCAATAAAAATCATTAATACGCTCAGTAGGTTGTTATAAATATCAAAAATACTCTGATGGACTGCCTAAATTTAAATTCACCTGAAACAGTTTTAAAATTTCTGTGAACTTTTACAAAGCTGTTTTTGTTATAAAAAAGGGTGTATCGGTAAGAATGCACTTTTTCATTTTAAACTAAAAACATCCATTTTTTGAGATAGTTGTTATTTTTTTATTAGTTTCTAAAGAAGACATGTTCCGATTAAGTATGGAATTAAATATCCGTCAAATGGCCCCCACCGCTCTGATGACAGACCATTACTCCTGTGGCTGTATCTCACCAACGACGCGTTGGATCTCGCATATGAGCTCAGGAATTGATTTTGGTTTATTCGCATAAACCCGAGATTTCACAAAACCTGAAAGAAAGAAATCGCACAGCGTTAAATCGCACGATCTTGGTGGCTAGTTGACATCAGAATTTCTTGCAATAATTTCTTCTGGAAATCGTTGATTGTTTCATGCGAGGTGTGGCTGGTGGTGCCGTCTTGCTGAAACCACATGTCGTCCAGATCTATGTCGTCCAGTTAAGGCCACAAGCACTCCGTTATCATGTTTCTGTTGCGAATGCCGTTCACAGTTACTGCAATTTCGGCCTCATCTTCAAAAAATAAGCCCCAATCACGCTAACTGACCAAAATCCGCACCAGACAGTTGTTGGTTGTGGTTGCATTTGTTTCTCATAGATTGCTTGAGGATTTTCTGAGCCCCACATTCGACAAGTTTGTGTATTCTCGAAGCAATTCAGATGGAAATACGATTCATCAGAGATGACTTTTTTTTGAAAAATTTACATTGAATTTACTTTGCTCCATTACCAATTGAACAAATTGGAAGCGTTTAAATGGTCTACTGGTTCGAGCTCCTGAGTAAGCTGAATTTTGTAAGCATGAAGTTGTCTTTTGTCAAACTTCGCTGCGTAGTGTTTCGTGAAATTTTAAGTTGTTGAAAACGATGCCGAATTTATGTTTTCGGGTTTTCGGCGACACTCTAGTTTACAGCAGCAATGTTGTCAAGAGTTCGACAGGTACGTTGACGCATAGGGGTCTTACTGTCCATAACCGAACCAGTTTCTTCAAATTTGTTGACCACTCTTCGAATGGATGACACATAAGGTGCACTGTCTCGACTGAAAATTCTTCGAAGTTTACGAGCAATCTCAGCATAACTTTCCAATTTTTTTTAAGAAATTTTCACAATTATAACGCGTTGTTATTTCGTTAAGCGAACCATTTTTAATAATCCGGAATAAACATATGTGACAGTTGGCAAATTTCAGAGTTGCCACTTGCACTAGAAATGAAACTAAATTTAAAAATTGCAATCTTACTGAGACACCCTTTAGTTGTTACAGATTAACAAATGTAATCAACATCAAGCATACGTTTAGTAGGTACATTCATATTTAAAAAATAAAGAAACCCGGAATTTCGTTGAAAGTGTTATCTATTAAAATGATGCAATTTACATGAGTTGTATTTTAGGTAATTTAATATTTTTAATTTCTTACAGTGTTGTGTGTAGGCAAACTATTTTCCACATTGCGCCAACTATATTTCGCACCTTGCGGCATGTCGCTTCCTCAAGGCCATACTATTGTTATTTTAAAACTAGAAATAAATTAGTTTTGTTTTAATTGAAAACTAAAATGATATTCGAAAAGAACCTTTGCCTTAAAAAAAATTCCGAAACAGAAAAAGTTTTAATAATTGATCAATTAATAAATATCCTTCATACGCCCAGTTGGTTAGCATTAAAATCGACAATTCATTAGTGAACCGTATAATTTCGGAAGCTCTTGAAAGGCTAAAACAATGTTTAGCAGTTGTTAAAAGTTTGTTAACTTTTTTTTAAATGTTTCGATTTATTTTGTATTCAGTTTTACTAAAATAATTGAAATTAATAACATTCATACGTATAGTAGGCCAAGTATTGATATTGAAGTAGGCGGAACAATAATGTTCTCTAACTAAAAGTAAATCCAAAAGAAACTGCTATTTAAATGTAAATAGTTTTTTGTTAGATGTTTTACAATTGTATGTGTATAACTGAGAGTTTTTTGCGTTCCGGATTTTCGCGTACGGGAAGCGCAGAGAAATTTCGGTAATTATCGTTCCCATTTATCCGGGAAATTCAGTTAGGGATTTTCTGAAATTTTTGCTGCTCCCAGTAAAATGTTAAGATGGTATTTAACAAGTATAATTTCGCAGGTGTTGGTCATAGATTTTAGTGGAAAAAACCAAAATTCGCCGATTATGATTTTCTCAAATTGCTTACAAATGGGCACAGAAAGTATTACTCGATTTTAACACAATTATTAATGTACTAGTCGAAAAGCCCGTCAAACGACGGTCAAAACTTAATAATGTATATATGTACATGTGCCTGTTGCTGTTGTTGAGCGGAGATATAAATTGTTCGCCTAAAAGTATACAATGATTTAAAACATTTTAAACCGTTTTTATGTAGTTGGCAACGTATTAACCTTCACCGCAGTGAGGCTAGCAAATTATTATTATTAAATGATATCAAATCTTTCACAGGTAACTTGTAGTTACTGTAATAAGGCCTAGCACGCCACTGCAGAATTGATCTATGATATGTTGACAAATCTTCTTTAAGGGATGATTTGAAGATATTTAAAACGTTTGAGTAGGTTGAGCCGAAACGGGAGCAAGAACTCGTCTGAATGTTCAAGCACAACAGCTACTCTAACAGGTGGCAGCCGCAACGCGTCTCATTTCGACTTTTTAGTTCACCGAAGGATCAACTCTCCCAGGTAGCTAAGTAAGTAGGATACGAAACTCTACATCATACTGCAGCAGACGCGCTGACAATATGTCCACTAAATTTTTTCTCTTCCTCGTCGTTTCAGCTTCTACAGAAGTCCGTTTGCTTGACCTTTGGTCTGGCCCTTAACAACAAACATCTGCACAAGACGTCTTAAATTACCATTCAAGACGTTTATTTTTTTTCAAGACGAAGTTGCGGCAACCAAATAGTGCAGTGTTCTAAAAAAAAGCAAAAGAAGAACACAATACTACTACTTCTACTTCGCTTCACATCGAGTTGTTGTTGTGCATACATACATAGACTCTTGTATGTATGTATGTCATGACTTGACAAAAAACAAGTGTCTTGAATGGTCATTCAAGACGTCTTGTGCAGATGTCTATTCACCAGTTAGACAGTGTTCCGTTAAAATTGAAACAAGCATTGATACATTGGTACTGGCTCGAGACAGACGTTTTTTTAAATCACCTCCCATACACTATTAGCCAGATTTTCTAGTATAGCTATTTATATATATAAAGAAATAGATTTTTAAAAATCAAAGGTAATTCGCATTTTTTCTCTTCTCGGATCCCTCTTCCCAAAGTAACATATATTCGTATAAAATAAATAGTCTAATTGTAACCGGCTGAAATAATAATTGTTCCAAAATATTTACTGACTGTAAGGAGCTCCCTCCGAACTCGACTTGAAGAGATATAATGGAACATTTTTTGTTCAATTTTTTTAAAGAAACCAGATCAACTTTTTTTCAAAAAAATGACCGAATAAATAAAAATCATTCCTGAAACTATTTTTAATTCATACACTTAGTGGGAAATCGTTGATACTTCAAAACTAAACAATTTATATTTTATACCTTACAAAAAATTTTTATGGTTTTCTAGTTATTCCACTTCTTTAGTGATCTTATTTGAAAAATTAATTACTTCCAGAAACATCTTATATAAAACCATTTTACTAATACGAAAATTCTTTTGTATGGAAGAATATAATCAATGCCATTGTAGCGTATGAGCAATATTGTATATAATTTAGTTAATAAATAATAATCATACGATTAGTAGTATTGAACTCCATATGTGTATGGTTATAACTCTTCCACATTACGCACTGTCGTTAGACGAAATCAATACTCGTACTACATCCCTATCTGGATATAGATTTTATCATACCTTCCCATCGCTTTATCAAGTGAGAGAATGCTTCTAATCAAATCGCTATACCAACATCCAAGTACAAATTTTTCAAATCCTTTGAAAGGATTCATCTTAGAATAATACTTTATAAGAAACATCTCACACATCTTTTGCCCGTCATGTCTTTCAAGTATACCAATTCCCATTTCGAACAAATAACATTAACCGTTTCAATGACTTCGTAAACATTGGTATTCTGTACACATGTGATTTTAGAAGTAAAAATGACATTTTGAATTTACCGAAGGGTTTTCCAACTACACATTCAAAGGAACAACATTTCTTGATTAAAAATGCAAAGCTTAGCAGAATTTCCATCCCAAATACTGGCATGTTCTATACAGCATCACATGGATTATTTCCATTGAACTATTTTGTATAATATCATTTATCATCTGAGTTTAAAGTCGTTTGCCAACGGAATATTTTGGTGATAAAGAATGTAGGATAGGAAATGAATATTAGGGTGTCTTTTTAAATGTAAGTGTTTCTTTTAGTTTATATTTATGCTTATATTCCGTACCAGGAAACAGAAAGTTTCGTGTATTGAGCCATTGTCTCTATGTCGTAGATAGCACAAGGTATTTTAGGGTCATTCTTGAATGGAAACTTACTTTGTAGTCTTGCACTTGGAATGTGATCATTAAGTCCGCAATGGTACTTTACTTCTATAATCATGTCACTGAAAAACTGCTCTACCGCACCGATATTTATTGAATAGTACTGGAAAACTCCAATAAAAAGACCCAGTCTATAACAAAGCTCCAGAGAATGGCAATGTTATGTATCAAGTGTGCCCAGGGCACTGCGCCTACCCACGGTCCGGAATTTATCTGTCACCCGTAATCATTCGACTTGGTGCTAAACAACGTGCACATCAAGGGCAGACTATCAGTGGTTGTATGTACAAATTCAAAGCTGTCTCGCCAGGAAATGTAATATTAAACGCCGGGATATTATACAAATTTTCAACAATTTAAGCGTTGACATCACAAAGACGCATGAGTGCCAAAATGAATTATAAAGAAAATAGATATTAATCATATGCTCTATTGTACGTTCAACAAATGTCATAAATATTAGATTTGGTGCTAAGCAAAACGCAAATTAAGGACAGGCTATTATTAATGGTTGTATGTATAAATTCAAAGCTGTCTCGCCAGGAAATTTAATATTAAACGACGTTGTATTATTTAAGCTTTCAATAATTTAAACTCTGGCATCACTAGGACATATATGTGCCAAACTAAATTATCAGCAAAATAAGCGTCAATGCAGGTGGCAATAAAATTCATAAATTTCATAAAATTCTCGCCAGGAAATGTAATATTAAACGACGTTGTATTATTTAAGCTTTCAATAATTTAAACTCTAACATCACCAGAACGTATTAGTGCCAAACTAAATTATTAAGCAAATAAATATTGATCATACGCTTGATTGTAGTTTGAAATAAAATTCATAAATATATATTTTTCAATTTCATCTTAAACGAACTAGTAATGAATTATGCACAAATTCATTAAGTATATTGTAAAGAAAAATTGGACTTCATCAGTCTGATGCATAAGAATTTGAAATTAATTTTAAAATCGCACATTTCACACTTTGTTTCTGAAATCAGCTGATTTCTCTATGGAAATCCATATGTTGCTTGTGTTGAGTTTTTAAGACTTTGACTGCAATTTTAATGTGACTCATGCGTTTTCAAGAACAATAATTAAAATTGTGAAATTTAGCAATCCAGGTTTGGTCTATTTTAAAACCACTACATTTCTACATTGAAACCATTTGTTTAATGTGAGAACATTTTAAGATTTTATCTGCAATGTTGCATTTTATTTTAGCTGTTTAACTATTACGCAAAGGTATGGTTATTGAAAATAAATATTAATCATACGCATATCTTCCAAATTGTAACATAGAATTAATATAAATGAAATGGAAAGTAATTGGACGTTTTTGCAACATGCATTCTGGTCACGCTGACCATTAATATCCAAAAGTTTCAATATTAGTAGCTGTGATCACTGATCACTGTTTGGGCGTTTGGAGAAGAAATTTGGGTTAAAGACTACTACAACATCAGCGGGAATGAAGAGAGGACACATTTATGATTCTACCTACATATTTAAATGGGCAGGCAAACTGTTTTAGGTTCATATGTCTTTTTGAATCTAACAGACATTTATGGTATTACTCTGTTTGATCTTAAAAACTTATTACCAAGCCCAAATTCGTACCGATAGGACTAATGGACCTTTACATGATGCGAAAAGTCTTGCAATATCATGCCGCAACAGTATTCAATGGACTCAGTGAATCAATAGCGACATCCACTTTTACCTACACTACATGTCAGAGTGGCTTAAACTCTTACGCCCAATTTGCAAGGAATTATTTTGGGTCCTTCGAAAGTCTCTTAAAGATGTTACGATATTTAAGAAAAACTTTAGTTGCATCTTGTTGTATCTTACAACATTTGTTATTTAGTTCAATAAACTATTTTCATTGTTAAAGTTGTTTGTCTTATTCTGAAAAAAAAAATATCCTTACAATGACAATAGTCTTGGCACTGTCTTAAGGCTCACTTAAGTCATTCAACTTGGAACATTTCCAAATAAAAATATAAAAATAATATCCTTGGAAAAACATTTACGCAGTTCAAAAAAAAAGTATTAAAAAAAATACTTGTGGATAACAATCATAGACACAGGGTGTAGGTAGTAGGTACTATATCCAACAAGTGTTGTATGTAATTGTTGTACAACTTGGTTGGAAATATCTGTATCACAAACCGTGCGAGCTCATTACCATGACTTCAGCTTCTGTTACCCATTTAACCTTCTCTGTTCGCTGCTATGGGTAATTACAATATTTCAATTATCTCTTCAAGGATTTGCATCAGTTACCTTTTGTACGTATGTACAGGATCAACAAAGTTATTTACTAACAGGATTCTTGGTTGACCTAGAACAATATAGTGCCATTCATTACAATATCTAGCCATAAGAGAAATAAAAACCAGAAAATTGAAAATGAAACTAGAAAAGATAACCTCAGCCACCCCCGTGATTACCACCAATAAATCATTGACGTATTTAAAATCATTTTTCAAAACTCTACCCATTGGACAAAGCTCTTGGACAGCCGTAAGCATTATTCCATGGTTCACAATAAAATTGAATGGCAGACTCACTGGCGTACTAACTGGCTGGCTTACTGACTGACTCACTAAAAATGTGGTTTGGCTTGCACAGAATCAAGAATGCCCTTTTGCCACAAACAGAATCAGAAAATCAATAAATTCCATCCCACACTCGTTGTACTACATGGCATCATCACTACCAGCGACACCATCCATATATACATATATATATAAGTATATGCTTGTATGTATCCTCTATTATTTGCCCCTCATTTCCTCCTTTCCACTCACTCTTCATCATATTGTTTTCCGTTTTGTTATGATGTTACAATTGAAATAATTATACATTTTGTTTGCGTTCTTCGTTATGAGAAAAAGGATATTGTTTGAATATTATATTTCAAGTTATTATACATTCTAGAGTAAAGGAAAGACGCTATGTCATGCTATGAGTGTTCCCAAATGGTGGGGCAAGAAGCTCACGGCAAGGACACACTTTCCATGGTGATATATACGACAATATTTTCAAAGAAGACTCGCCAGGAAATGTAATACTATAGATTACATGCGATGTTATTATGCAAATTTTTCAAGAGTTTAAACTCTGAAACAAACCCCTAGGACGAATGAGTGCTATTATAAATTATGAATAAAATAAATATCAATCATACGCTATATTGTCGGGTGAAATTAAATTTGATATATTGTTATAGTTTGAATTTAATTTTAAAAATATATTAATTATTCGAATGGCTTACTGAGTACAACTGCAAGAGCATGCCCTTTAAACTACCATGTGTATAAGTATTAAGAAAATCTTATAATGTAATAAATATGCATCATTCGCTATAGTTTCTGGTGACGCGAATTGTATTTCCTTACGTCTATACCATTAAACTAACCAAAATTTTAATTTTCTTGATATAGTCTCTCACTCAGTTAAAACAGGACAGGAAGCAGCATATGGGAAATAATATAAAAAATTTTCAGTTTTTTGATATAGACACCACAAAAATGCAAAGATGCTTACAAATGTAGAATTCACCATTTGATTTCTTCATTAACTAAGGGCGAGTTTCAAAGCTCAATTTAAAAGATCACAGAAATCAGCTCACTTAAATGGACAACGGCCAACTGTGGAACTGAGACTAAGTATTCAAAACAATAAAGTTTGAAGAAGGGGATACACAGCAAATTACTCATTACAAGCTAAGAGCAAAATGTTAAACATTCAACAGCGAACACTTCACCACACCTACAGCATAAAATCAATTCATAGGTCCAGGTTGGCAAATTCAGCAAAATAAATCCAATTGGATTAATTTATTACATAAATACACGAACCCCATTTACACAAACTAACTAAATTTATAATATTGTAGCACAATAATTGTTATGGTCCGGGTTTGACTCGCTGGTTCGTAAGAAATTTCATACTCATACTCTTCATTTTCAACATTTTCAATTTTCTTATTATAGACAACTAATTTTTGCAGCCGATTTGTGGCTTTGTTTGGCTCTAGTAAAAAAAAATCATAAGTACTAATCTTAAGCTTCATCTTCGAATCTTGAAATTTTCTTCAAAGAATTTTTTTTTTCAATATTGTGTATGCAATGTTCACCACCGAGGTGTATAAGTGTTAGAATTTTATTTTGTTTATAATAAATATTAAGCATACGGATAATTTTTGAAACAGTTAAACATTTTTGAATCAGGATTTCGAGTGATTCTGACTCCGGCAAAATATATTACTATAGATCTAAGTTTAAAAAAAGATCCGGGTACAGAGTACAGTAATAGTTTCCATCAAGAAAATTCGTATTAATTGTCATTTACATATCAATGTCGCCGCCCAGTTTAATGTGATTATTCTAAAAACCAAAAATATGGGAATAATAATTAGTAATCATACTCATTATTTTATTATGTTAATTTCGCAGATGCAGATTTCAACTACGCAAGTTTTTAATCGAAACATGTTTTATGCTAAAGGTTTTAAAATTTTGAAGAATTTGTATGCAATGTTAAATTTTACTGTGGCCCACCGGGGTGTATACGTGTTAGAATTTTTTTAATTCTAATAAATAATCATACGTATTTTGTAGAATATTTTTGAATCAGGATTTCGAGTTGTTCGGCTTGGGGCAATATATATTAATATAAGTTTGAAAAAGATCCGGGTACTGAAAAACCGTATTAATTGTTTAATGTGTATACTTATATAGTAATCATACTCAATATTTTATTATTTTAATTTCGCCGATGCAGATTTGTTTAGTTAAACTACGCAATTTTTGAACAAAAACATGTTTCATGCTAAAGATTTTGAAATGTTGAAGATTTTATATGCAATGATAAATTAAAGTATTCTCTGGCCTACCGGGGTGTATAAGTGTTCTAATTTGTTTTCATTAAAATAAATATTAATCATAGGCATGATTTTCAAAATAATTCAATATTTTCGAATCAGGATTTCGAGTCAATCTGAATCTTGAAAACTGTGTTACGCCAGAGCTAAGTTTAAAAAAGTAGATCCGGCTACTGACTACCGTAATGTTTTTCATCAAACAACAGTATTAATCCAATCCAACTTTAATGAGATTTACGCTTCTGGCGAACTGAGAATCCACATATCATTCACAAACATCCATTACAACCACTCAAAGTCACTGCATAATGTGACATTTACGCCGGAGTTGTTATCGGGCCATGTTTTGTCGAGGACGCCACGGGTGTCATGGTTACTGTGACTGGTGAGCGATACAAAACCATGATCCACTAGTTTGTTTGCCGCAAATTGATGAATTGGGACTGGAGGATATGTGGTTCCAACAGGAGGGTGTAACTGCGCACACATATCGCGCGAGAATGGGTATTTTGAAGGCAGTGTTTCCGATTCACCTAATGTCTCATTATAGCGATATATAATGACCGCCAAGTTCGCCCGAGTTGGCCAACCCAGGTTTGTTTCTTTGAGACTTTGTTTAAACTCACAGATTTATGTGAACAAGCCACAGACTCGGGAAGGTCTCAAAGAGAATACTCGACAAGAGAATATCGACTGCGCCCACTTGACCGTTATCAATTTCAAAAAAGTAATGAAAGAAACACTTAAAGGTGCAAAAACAATTTTAAATTATATCGTTTAATTTTAAATAAAGAGTGTCTCAGTAAGATTGCACTTTTCAAATTAAATGTAATTTTTTTGTGCAAGTGGAAACTCAGAAATTTGGCAGCTGTCACATATGTTTATTCCGGATTATTAAAAATGGAGCGCTTCACGGAAGAACAACGCGTTATAATTGCGGAAACTTATTACACAAATTTGGAAAATTATGCTGAGACCGCTCGAAAACTTCGAAGAATTTGCAGTCGAGAAAGTGCACCTAATGTGTAACCATTCGAAGAGTGTCGCCGAAAACCCGAAAACATCAATTCGGCATCGTTCTCAACAACTTCAACTTTCACGAAGTACTACGCAGCGAATTTTGACAAACGACCTCCACCAACAGGCGAACAAATGTAAGCTTACTCAGGAGCTCAAACCAGCAGCCCATGGAAAGCGTCGACAATTCTATCAATGGGTAATGGAGGAATGTGAGTCGATGGCAATTTTTCAAAAAAAAGTCATCTTCTCCGATGAAGCGTATTTCCATCTGAATGGCTTCGTGAATACACAAAATTGTCGCATTTGGGGTTCAGAATATCCTCACCCAATCCATGAGAAACAAATGAACAACGAGCAACTATCTGGTGCGGATTTGGGTCAGGTGGCGTGATTGAGCGTTACTTTTTTGAAGATGAGGCCGAAATTGCAGTTACTGTGAACGGCATTCGTTACAGGAACATGATAACGGATTTCTTGTGACCTCAACTGGATGGTATGGATCTGGACGACATGTGGTTTCTGTAAGACGGCGCCACCTGCCACACCACGCATGAAACAATCGATTTATTGCAGCAACGATTTTCAGAACAAATTATCTTTAGAAATTCTGACAACTGGCCACCAAGATCATGCGACTTAATGCAGTGCGATTTATTTATCCGAATACACCAGAAACAATTCCTGAGCTAAAATCCGAGATCCAACGCGTCATTGGTAAGATACAGCCAGATCTCTGTGAAAAAGACAAGGAAAATTTCATAAAAAGAGAAAAGGCCTGTCATCAGAGCTGTGCTGGTCACTTGACGGATATTTTATTCCATAATTAAAGGGAACATGCCTTCTTTAGAATCCAATAAAAAAATCACAACTACCTCAAAAAATACGTGTTTTTATTTTAAAATTAAAGAGTAAATTCTTACAGAGACACCCTTTATATAACAAAACAATATCGGGTGTGTGTTTTTGGGCCGCCTATTGGAATAAAATATTTCTCTCTCTTATCGGCAGGTTTTTGCAAATATAACGTGTTTGTAGCTGGTGGAAAACGTAGTATACTTGTGTCCAAACACATTGTGTTTGCTATTCAATATTACACGTTGAGACACAATGATTAATATGTAATAATATATGTTTTGTGACCCAAAAGTGGCTTTGTTTGTTGAAAACTGCTGGAAAAAAAGTGAGTATATGAAAGAAACAAAAAGTAGCATGAAAACAATAATTGCAAACATATACATAGTTCCTGCAGTATGTTCCTGGAGTTGGTTTCCGGTCACACTGCAATGAAAATCATATACTTATTAACAGATATAACAGCAGAAAGTTATATGGAATGCCAGCTGTTTAATATATAGAATTCTGGAAACGCGAGGTTTCGACTGCAGTTTCAACTAAGGGTATGTTGGATATAAGAACTTAGAATTTCCTATATATTATCAAGTACAAATTTGTTAAGGGATTTCTTTTTTAACCAAACATCTGTTTTTAGACACAAAAGTCATAAGTTTATTTACTAGAAATATCGAAAAGCGAGACTTTGGCCGCAATGTAAGCAGACACGTTGAAAAATCTCTCTTCTTTGTTATTTGGATGCAAATACAACGTGTTTGTAGCCTGTTGCAAACATAATATACTTGTGTTCAATATTAATGCTATTCAATATTCAATATTAGATGTTTGAGACACAATGATTAATATGTTATGTTGTTGGGACCCAAATGTGGCATTGTTGGTCAAAATTCCTGAAAACCAAAACGTGGCAGACAACAAACAAACAAAAAAGCAGCAGATCTTCAATTCATGAAAACAATGCTTGCAAACATATACATGGTTCCTGCAATATCTTGCTGGAGCTTTTTTTCCCGCGTGTACTTAATTTTTATGTCGGATACAAATTAACAGAGATTAATTTAAAATCTTTTAAATTTAACATAATACTGCGTTCACACTACAATGAAAATCATATACTATTAACAGATATAAAAGCAATAAACAGCTGAAAGTCGTATTGAATGCCAGCTGTTAAATAATTACAAATGTGGAAACGCGAGATTTCGACTGCAGTTTCAACTAAGGTTCTGTTGGATATAACAATTTAGAATCTCCTATATAGTTCAAGTACAAATTCATTGAGGGTTGTATGTTTTGATAACATCTGTTTTCCGGTACAAAAATCGATAGCTTAATTATCAGAAATATCGAAAAGCGAGATTTTGGCTTCAATGGAAACTAGAGATAGGAGCGAGGTAAGTGAGTGTTGTGTATCACGTGAATCACGCATTAATGTGAGTGGTACGTGACGTGCGTGAACGTGAATATCAAAAAAATGTTCGTGACTGATCGTGCGTGAGTCCAATGTTTACGTGAGGGAGTGTGCGTGAGCACTATTTTCGCGTGAGTCACGCATATTTCCGAATGTTTGTTTTCATTTAATTTCGATTTTCTTAGGACTTTGTTAAATAAAGCATTTTTGAAAGACTTCTAATAAAGGGTTTTTCAATAAGAGCACTACAAAAGTTTTTTTTAAATAAAACAAAACCGGTTTTAGATACCAATGGAATTCTTTATTCCTGTGAAAGTACGTTCGATGCCATTATGTCTGGAACTCGATTTCTTTTGCATGGCCACCACGGGCACGCTTGCAGAAGTTCAGACGCTGAACCCAATTTTCGACGGTTTCCAAGCATAAATCGGTCGATACTGCTGCAATTTCACGTTCGATATTCGTACCAAGTTCATCAATCGTCGCTGGCTTGTTGGTATAGACCATAGACTTGACGTAGCCCCACAGGAAATAATCTTACGGCGTCAAATCGCACGACCGAGGCGGCCAATCGACTGGGCCATTTCGTGAGATAACACGTTCACCAAACTTGATTTCCAATAAATTTATTGTGGCATTCGCTGTGTGGCTTGTGGCGCCGTCCTGTTGGAACCACATGTCCTCCAAGTCCATATTATCCAATTGGGGCCAAAAATATTCGGTTATCATTGAACGGTAGCGATTCGCATTCACAGTAATGTGCCGGTCTAAATCATCACGGAAGAAGTACGGCCCAATGACGCCGCCGGCCCATAAATCGCACCAAACCGTAATTTTTTCGGGATGCAATGATGACTCATGGATTACGTGTGGATTGCTGTCTGACCAATAATGCATATTTTGCTTATTGACGAAGCCATTCAGCCAGAAATGAAATTCAGAATTCAGAAATTGGACGTAGCGCTCTTAAAGTTGAGGCCACTGACTCCAAATTTCGGTAGTAAATTTTAATAATTTCGACTCTTTGTTGGCTCGTGTCAAAAGAGCGGGAAAAAATATGGCGTCGTTTGCTGTCCCTATCGATTTACTTTTGTAGCGTCTCTGTTGAAAAACCCTTTATCATTCCCCTCTTATAAAGCTTCTCTTATCATTTTCTCTATTCCAAGGAGGTCAGCTTTAATCAGAGAGTGTTTTTTTCTACGTCTGGAAGAATATTAGTCTAAATAATAAGCTAACTTTTTTGAGATAAAGTTGGTAAAATATTGTTTTTAATATTGGTTTAAAGTTAAAGCAAAGGCTTCATGCAAAAACTCCGTTTTATTTTTGTGAATAATTTTTGCGCGATTGATTCACACGTGAATTTGAGTAGGATCAAATTCTGCTCATGAGAATGTGCATGAACGTGAGTATAGAAAAAATTTTCGTCCGTGAGTGGCCGTCTTTCTTTCGTGAGCCTCAGTGAGCGTGTGCTAAAACTTACTCACGTGCCTATCTCCAATGTAAACATGGTTCGTACTGGAATCGCAATCTATTTCATATAAAATATATTGTTTCTGTTAGACTAATGACCCGAATTCAGTTCTTGCAAAATTATTGAAATAAATATTGTATTTATGTCTAAATTTTGTTGCAGGAGTTACCACCTATTTCTGTTTACCATGCAAACATTTCAAAAATATGTCCTCTTTTCACTTAATTTTATATTTAATGCATGTGGAGTTACTTTTGTTTGTCAAAATTATCGAAATGTCAAAACTGCAGTCCCAAACAATTATTAAACAATTGAAGCCCCTGTTTGAGAAAAGTGTTAACTCAGTTCTTTTCAAAAACAATATTTTCTTCCTTTTAATGTTTCCATGGTATCTGATTTTGTTTTAGATAAGTAAAAAGTCAACATTAGTCATAGTTAAATTATTAAAATTACATTTTAAAATGTTTTTTTTTTAATTTTTTTAAAATCAGATACCATGGAAACATTAAAGGTAGGAAATATTATTTTTTGAAAAAAAAAATGAGTTAACACCTTCTTCCATCAGGGGCTTCAATTGTATTCGTACTAGAGGTTTGAATGGTGTCCCATAACACCCCATGAAGGAATTGAGGAGAGCTTCTCACAATCAGTGAGATGAGCGCTTACAAGTTTTTACACTCACTGGCCGTTTGTGGTCGGTGGTGCAATGGTAAGTGTGCGCGGCTCCTATACATGAGAACGTGGGTTAAATCCCTGCTGAGACCACCTTGCATTTCTTTCGACGACAGTCACATCGCTTAGTGATGGCGACACTATCGAATACTTAGCCATGAAAAAGCTCTCAAAATACCGTTCGGAGCCGATGTAAAACTGTAGGTCCCAATCAGTGAGTTTACTAGAGGTTTACCCAGATTATTTCTGTTTCGGCGGTGGCCTAGGGACCTGGGAAACCTGGCGGCGGCTAAAGGAGGCGGCGGCTAACGGAGGCGGCAGCTATTCCTAAATATTTGGAAATTGACCCGGCTGCTGCTGTGCAGAGTTCAATTCTTAGGACATTTGACCTGCTGTTATTATAGTTATAATGTGTTACGGGAAATGAGACCGGTACAGAAACAGTCACGTGATAGGTTCATTAGTGATAGTGACCGGTTTATGTATCGTCCCTTTGGCATGAAAAGAACCGGTAACTTTAACATGGCTTTGTCATTGGAGATGGCAATTGACACTCTCTAGATACCTTCTGATATATCAACGTACTGATCTAAAACAACCCATCACAGAATAAGTCCCAATTGAAACCAACACAGAATAAGTCCCAATTGAATCCGTCACAGAATAAGCCCAAATTCAACCAGTCCTAGAGAAAGCCCCAATTAACCGCTTAAACAAACCTCAAAATTGGTATTCACCTTGACAACGATAGAATTTCCAAATTGTGTAACAAAACCGCTAGTATTAATTAATTATGTATTTAAAATAAATCGATAACTCGCTAAGTTATCGCAAGATTAAATATAAAAAAATCGATCGCTTTTAAATTTTGTACAAAATCCCAATATAATTCATAAAGATACTGACTTTAATTTGAGTGCCAACACTGCCTTGTTTCTAGGAGGACCCGTTTATTTTCGATCCAGTAGGTCCCGTGGGTCCGATCCATTTAGTCAATCTCCAATTTCCTTTTCTTAGTCTTGCCCTACCAACGACAGTTCAGCACAATTGACTCTTGTTTAACACTTTAGAACTAGTTTGGAGACATATCCCCTTTTCACCTATCTCAGGACAAGTACTTTTAGACAATTGACACCACATTTCCCGTAGGGCTGTTAGGGAATGGGACTTTTGGTGTTTAGCGTGTGGAATTTCGCCTGGCTGTTGTTATACAAAACTTCGAATTATCGTTTAACTCCGTAAGTTAATTCTTGGGAAATTAAGCTGAATTATTCTGATTGTTGTTGTGCAGCTTATAGTTTGTTGATTGTAGTGGTTGCAACGTGTGTTGTAAATCAGGTCAATGCCGTTAATTGATCGCCGCTGCCAGTTTCTACGTAATCAGGCGGCAGCGCTGCAAACACTCAAAACACGGAGGTCTAGTTCGTACGAAATAACTTTGGCATAACCCTGTACTTAATTTTGTTCACAGAATTTTGGCACTGAGCTGAGTACCAATCAAGTGAAAAGTGTGCGATATTACGTTTCACGAAATTTTCGCAATTTTCGATATACGATACATACATACATATGTATTTCTTATGGGAGTCAAAATTTGGAAATAATTGAATACATTGTTTTCTGGAATATGTTTTAGTTTTTCGTAATGTAATCTATTTTCCCAAAAGAGAAAACAACTTTTTATACATAAATTTTTTTATTTATCCCGACTCAAACTAATATGACGTTTACATAAATCGATATTATGGCAACATCGATATTACAGGTTACAATTTCGTATGGCAATTTCGAATACTCTCGCTTTAATCTTCGCCTTATAGATTTCTCTCATAAAGCTCGGTATTCAGTTTTTATGAAATTTGCGTTGCCATAAGAAGTACGTGTATAAAAAATAAAGAAAATTTCATGAACCGAAGATTTTGCTCACTTTTCATTTGCTTGGTCCTCAGCTCTTTGTGAAAATTTCGTAGGCAAAATCAATTACAGGGTTGTTACCCCAGAGTTATTTCGTACAAAAACTATTATTTGATAATTGTTTGGGACCGGAATTTTGACATTTTGATAGATTTGATAGAGCGTTAAAAATATAATGGAAAGCTTAGAGGAATTATAAATGAAATATTTGCATGGTAAATCAAACATAGATGGGAACGTTCTCCAACAAAATATTCCGTTTAGAGATAAATGAGAAAATTTCTTACGAAAATTTCGCAAGAACTGAATACGGCAATTACAATATTGCGACATGTTCAATTTCAAGAAAATGCAACAAAATGTTATCTTAAGGTACAATTAGTCTTGACTGTTAACGGTAAGCGATCAGCTGTTTGAGTTGGGGTTGCATTTTTCATGTGTTAGAGAGAGACAACTAAAATTGACGGTTTACGACGGTAAACATCTGCAGGTTGCAGAATCAACCGTCAGCCGTCAAGATCGATCAGCTGTTATTGTTATTGCTTTTACTTCGACATTTTGTGCGCGACAATACCCAATTACACGGCAACCACAATTTTCTTTTAATTTTTTATTTGACACAATTACTTTTTAATACAAAACTCATGCATGCAAATTATATTTTGTACAAATCATAGAATAATACAAATGTAGATAAACTTATTCTCTCATCTGACGTTTCATTTCACACTCTTCATCGTAGGTTTGTGGAAATGAGAGCAATTAAATTTAAAATTATCTTACACCAGGTGGAGTTACAAAATATGTTCACTTAACTTTTTCCTGTCGTTTTGGTGTAGAACTGAAAAATTTAAATATATTTGCACTTTTTTTGTTGACTTTTGTCGTTGGTATACATTTGTATTGTATTTAACAAAATAAGTTTGTCACAAAAACACGAAATTCGGTTGTTGTTCTTTTGTGGATCGCTGTATACTATTGCCACCATCTGGTATTATTGAACGCATATTTTCCACCAACCAATGTTTACTTTCCATCGTACCTATGACGTTTAATTTATTGAGCGAATAAAAACTTCTATGGTATGTATTATTCTATGGTACAAATGCTCTTCGATCAGTTTTTTTTTTGTTTTGTTTTGTCTTTCTACCGTCTAACCGTTATAACTAACCGTGCAATATTAAGTAGAACGCCAACCATCAACCGTCTACCGTCAACCGTCAAGACTAATTGGACCTTTAGATAAATGTTGTTATTATTTCTTTCGAATGAAAATGCTATCATGGAGAGCTGAAATTTGCAAAATGTCTAAAAACATGTTTATACTGCACTCATGTTTATACTGCCTAAACATCTGATTTTCCATACACAAATCAGCTGTTCCTGTGAATGAAATCTAGACAATCGAGATTTCGGTTGCAGCATAAACGCGGTATTACACATTTTAAGTTCATTAAAATTATTTTATTTAATTGAAGACTACGTATACTTTTATATCTCTAAATTTAAAGGATAGATTTTTATTTCCGGATGAAAACAAAATTGTAACTAAATCGTTCACAAAAAAACGAGCAGTAAAAGTTATACAACTTGATCATGGTAGAATTATCTATCAGGTATAGTCGTTTAAACAGGTGATGCAATTTTTTTCATGTAATTTTTCATTTCACTTGTCAAAATCATATGTATTTTGTTTTTATACTTGTTTGTATTCTTGTATATTTGTGTAGAGTTTGACAACTGAAACAAATGAACGAAAATAAAATGTCTGTTGTTGCTGCTTACAACTACAACAACATGTGATGCAACCATGTATTTGTTGGCACTGGCTACAAACGTGCCATTACACCAAATGTTGCCACACTGCCTATTATTAAGTGTGGATCGTTTTATTTGGAAAGTAGTAAGTGGCGATAGCTTAATGGAAAAAAAACAGCCTTATTGATATATTGACTGAATCTACAAAACAAGGTTTGCATACAATTCTTGCCAAAACAGATATGGATTAGACAGACATGATTTCATATCACAAACCATGTTTACATAAAACACTATTAAACTGCAGTTACACATACCAAGATTATCGCTTTTTCGGGATTATGAATGTCAAACTCCATAAGAAAAAACCGTTGATAATCCCAAATGTTCGATAATCTTGGTCAGTGTAAATGCCGTATTATCCAATATCAAGATTAACGTTTTCAAATTCGTTTGGGAAATGGAATTTGTAATGATTGCTTTTACGTAAACATCTTCATTGTACACGTGGCATTACCATCTCCGAAAAAGTTTACCTCGATATTGAGATAATCGCTTAGTGTTAATAATTAATAATTTGTCTATAATAACTTATATAGACATATGTATCTTAATTAATATAAACTTACCTTGTTGTTTGTTTGTTCGTTCGCTGTTGCTGATTAGACTTTTGACGTTTTGTTTTGGAATACTCTCAAATTTGGCAACGTAGCAATTAATCCACGACCCCTCCTTGATACAATTTATTCGACCTCTTCACACAATTATTATACCACCGAATGCAAAAAAAATATATATCAAACTGGAGCAGCAATTAAGATGAACCAGAAACCTAAAACACCTGATTGGGGCTATCAGTCGTCTAGAGCGTTTTTCGATTTCGAAACTAGGCACACACAAATACTCTCAGAGAATAGGTGACGACAAATTTAACAAAATTTGTATTCAAAAATAATACACTTCAAATAATCCTTTCTGTAACTTTTGCTTGTTTTGTGGTTTTTGTTTTCAGAACTCAAGTTGTAAGGACAATTTCCTGTTACAACCACTGTGGTAAGAGATGATGATGGGATGAGTAAATCTGCTGCTGCTGCGGCTGCTGTTCTTATTGCTGCTGTTCGAGAAGAGAAAGAAGCAGAAGGAGAAGATGTTCGTTTGTTCGTTTGAGTTCAGGGTATGAACGTAGTAAAGTCGTATGTACTTACATACGTGTAAATGTGAATGTTTGAGCTACTGGCACTGCTGCTGATTCTGAGGATGATGGCGGTTTGGCTACGATAGTCGAGGGAGGTTATGGTGGTATTTGGGGGGTTTTACAGCGTATACCTTTAGCGTCTGCTGTGTTATGGTACGGTTACTGTAACTGTTAATATTCCTTCTGATGGAATTCACACATTCAGATACATAAATCGATAATTTCGTATCGCTTTATTTTTTCCTGCGTTGCGTGAGACGTTGCTTTTATAAAATTAATTCATTCGACAGTTGTAACTTTTGTTATCGAAGAAAATATGTTGTTCTACCTTTTTTAATCAATTTGACAAAAAGTATTGGAATTTCTTAGATTTTGCAATTATTATAAATATTTGAAAGCTGTGCGTTAGTTTTAATGTCTGTCTTAACCGATTTTAGAAGAAGAAAATGATTGATTGACCGTGTTTTTATTTTGTGTTGCGTTTTAAAGCATATGTAGTAAGAATTTTATGGGGAAAAGCCTTTTTCTCTTTTTTTGTTAGGTTTTTTTTAAAACTTTTATTTTCTCTTTATTTTTTCACTAGTTGGTTTATGGTTTAGTTTATGAAATTGTATTAACTTCGTTATACTTAATTTTCCACTTAGATCTTTAGGATACTCAACAAAAAATGAGCTGAATGTATACGTTTCGTTATCCTCTTGTGTTCTTTCCTTTGTCGCAGTCGCAGTTGTCGTCGTCGCAGTCGTTTTGGTCCTCCACCTACGGCGAAAAATTTCCAATTGTCAACGTTTCCTTTTTTCGACTTTTTCTTATGTGATTACTTGTCGTTTCCAACTCTTTGTACTTCAAAATGTATACTATCGTTTATATTGTTTGTTACGTCGTGTTCCACTTTTTTATGCTGTTCTCTTTTGTGTCGTTTTCTTCTTTCGGATTTGCTGGGTTTTAGTGAAATTTCATTCTTAAATTTATGTGTAACAATTTTCCCCGTTTTTGGGACTTCCAGATGTTCTTAGAGTTTTATGTGTGTGTGTGTGTAAAAAGTTGAAAATCAATAGAGTATCATTGTATGTTTCAAATGCGCATGCTCTATTACTATGTAACTGTCACTTCTGTGATAACGGTAAAGTGTAACATCTCTGTTGTTCTGTTTGTTAATTGAAATACAACTTTGTGTATGTATATAAAACATCTCTTAGCTCTTGTTCGCACCATACATTAATTTGTACATACGTAGATTTGTCAACTCGTTCATCGGTTTAATGGTTGAAGGGAAGCGAAATTGAACTTCAAGGGAATAATTATATAGCTGAAGTTTGATAAACACAGCTGAAATTGTTACTGTGAATGTTCAAAATATGTAAATATGTATATGCACGTCGTGAATGCACAAACTAAAACGGAGGATTTTGTTCGATGTTCGCACAAATTTTTGTAATTACATGGCAAAAAGCTGGCAGAAGTTCGTTTCCTCATTGAAGAAGCGCAAAGAGAAACGTCAGATGAGACGGATAACAAATATATAACTATATATGTATTAACCTATGCCCTGCAATCGAAATCTCGCGTTTTCTCGAGTTTTCAAATGAAAGCACATACGAATTTTGTTTATAGAAAACGGCTGTTTGTTTGTAAAAAAATCAATGAGTGTTGGAACTCACGGGTGATGTAATAACACCTTTTTATTACACGGTACCTGTTCGATTTTTTTTGCCCTTTTGCTATTGCACATTTTTTTCTTACATCTGCTTTAACATTAGATGTAATATTGTTAAAATAAATAAAGCAATATTGAGCTCACTGAAATAATTGTTTTTGTTTTGTCATAAACAGGGCGACGACAAAAAGTATTGAATAGTATAGAGAACTTATTGCACCCTTTTTCCGCTCTCATGTAGAGAGTCTGAGTAAAAGATCATAAACGAGTCTTATTCTCTTTATAGAATAATTCAATGTACATAAATACACCATTTTGACAATGTTATTTCATAAAGCAATGTAAAAACCATAAATATTTCAAATGGCATCAATGTTTCACATCAAAATTATGAATGGACCAAGTTATGACAAAAATAGAGTAATACGTTTTGAATCATTCGCCAGATGTCGCCAGTGCTTTTGAGTCATACAATTCGTTCCATGAGTTCTCTATACTATTCAATACTCTTTGGCGACGACGACCTGCTTGTTTGTTCGCTGCCGCTACATCAATACCATCATACTTATTTGCAGGCAGAGACTATTATTGTACAAGAACCACGTATGTGATGCTAACGCCGTGTGTTGTTGCATGTGCCCTACCCGTGCCTATAGATTTTAACTCATCAAAAAAAATCGAAACAAGTTATTCCTATTATAGTACGAACAAGGACTTATTGTAAAGTACTTTATGTAACAAAAAAAATTATGCATTAGCAGGCAGCACAAACTAGCCAACCCCCCTATAAGTACGCCCCAAGCCAAAGCGTCTGTCGTGTCGATGCCGCATCTTTAATTACGGCAAACATGAGTCCTCATATTAATGTCGTACATTGCATACATATGTTCGCTTCTACACTATTTTCAATTAAAATTTACAAAATATTAATTAAAATTTGGAAATTATATTTGAAATTTAAAATACATCAATTGAAATTTGAAACACATTCCATTGAAATTTGAAACACATCAATTGAAATTTAAAAAATATCAATTGAAATTTAAAAAATATCAATTGAAATTTAAAAAACATCATTTGAAATTTAAAATACTTCAATTGAAATTTGAAACACATGCATTGAAATTTGAAACTCATCAATTGAAATTTAAAAAACATCAATGGAAATTTAAAATACATCAATTGAAATTTGAAACACATCAATTGCAATTTAAAGGACATCAATTGAAATTTAAAAGACATTAATTGAAATTTAAAAGACATCAATTGAAATTTAAAATTCGACAGTTGAATTTAAAAATTATCAACAGATTTAAGAATTAGATTTTTAAATTTTAATCGATGTATTTTAAATTTAAATGTAAGTCATTTAAATTTCAATTGGTGTTTTTAAATTTCAATTGTATACAATTCCAAATATGACATTAAATTTCAATGGATGTATTTTAAATTTCAAATAGAATTTTTAAATTGTAATTGATTTTTGTAAATTTCAATTGAAAATGGTGTAAGTTTGTTCAAATGTTAAAATTTAAAAATATGGAAGAATAATACGGAAACAGATGAAGAAACAGTGGGGTTTCCCTCGCATCAACGTAAAAGTATTAGGGCGGTCCAAATAAATAACAGCACCACATAGTATAAACTTCAGATTCATTAAATCACAGTGGATAAATCAGTAGACTTACCGACGCCTCCGCCGTTCGTACCCTATGACTGACATAGGCAACACCATCTAATACAAAGGGGAAGTTATGCTGTAGAGAAAACGTACCCCGCCAGGAAATAGAACTAGCCCCTAAGTAAACACACCTAATTCCCATTCAGTATATTTTCCATGTATTTCATTGGCGAATTTAACATAGGCCTGTCAATGGAAGTATTCAATTAGCCCCATTCTTCATTACCTGCCACCAGCCACTGCTCTGGTTCATACACTTACATGTCGTAGATAGTGCCAATAGGCAAATAACATATCTGGAGCGTTCAGACTAATTACACCCAGAGAACTAATTGTTTGAAAAGAGGTCGTAGCAACTGTAAAGTCGGCTGATACCACCAAATTGAGGTTGCCACAACCGAATTGAGGTTAGCACAACCAGATTGAGGTTGTTACGACCGAATTTAGTCCCCACAACCGACATTCAGTTAAAGTCACCTCATTTCATAATTGATTCGGTTGTGACAACTGAATCTTCAATTATATTCGTTCAGTCAACTAAATTTTTTAAAATTTCGGTTGGAGCAACCGAATGTGAAATTAATTCGGATGCAACAACCGAAATTGGTACCTAATTTGGTTGGAATAACCGAATCTGGCTTCAGTTCGGTTGTAGTAATAGAATTTAACATCAATTCGGTTGTAACAATCGAATTTGGTATCAATTCGGTCACAATAACCGAATCTAGCCTTAATTCGGTAGCAACGACCGAATTTGATGTCAATTCGGTTGCTGTAACCGGATTTCTCATGAATTCTGTAGGTGCAACCGAATTCATTTTCAATTCGGTTACCACAACATAATTTTATGTATTTAAAATCTGGCATTTAAAATTCTATAATCAAATATTATTTTAAAAGGAATTAAAAATATGAAGAGTTTCTTGTGGTTACTAAGAAAGGTAAGTAAAATATGTTTTGTATTAAAACTTCTTATTTTGCAGAAGTTATTTAAGCAGATATTAACAGCAGATATATATGCAGTAGTCTGTATAGAAAACGGCTTAGGACCTAGATCAACCGATACAACACGTCAGAATTAGTGCGGTGTCCCATGATGGCCGGGACTTCAATAAAGGTTACATAGATTACCCCATATATATGACCTTAGTTTCTCGCTTTTTAATTCATTTAGAGAAATACAAGAAAATAAATCATCACTTAATAATAAAAAAAAAAAACTTTAATAATTCATTTGTGACAGTATCTAAATTCGATTGTAACAACCTCAATTCGGCTGTGGCAACCTCTAATTCGGCTGTGACAACCTCTAATGAGGTTATGTCAACCTCTAATGAGGTTGTGTCACCCTCCAATGAGGTTGTGTCAACCTCCAATGAGGTTGTGTCAAGCTCTAATGAAGTTGTGTCAACCACTGATGAGGTTGTGCTAACCTCTAATTCGGTTGAGACAACCTCTTAATTCGGTTACGGCTAATTCGGCTGTCTCAACCGAATTTTTCGGTGAGTGTACCTCAGTAGTAAGGGTTTTTCAACAGAGACGCTACAAAAGTAAATCGATAGGGACAGCAAACGACGCCATATTTTTCCCCGCTCTTTTGACATTTCTCTTCAGTAAGGTTTGCCATTTCATCATGGAAAGATATACGAGCCAACAACGAGTCGAAATTATTAAAATTTACTACCGAAATTTGGAGTCAGTGGCCTCAACTTTAAGAGCGCTACGTCCAATTTATGATCGTCAGCAATGAGGCTCATTTCTGCTTGAACGGCTTCGTCAATAAGCAAAATATGCGTTATTGGTCAGACAGCAATCCACACGTAATCCATGAGTCATCATTGCATCCCGAAAAAATTACGGTTTGGTGCGGTTTATGGGCCGGCGGCTTCATTGGGCCGTACTTCTTCCGCGATGATCAAGACCGGCACATTACTGTGAATGCGAATCGCTACCATTCAATGATAACCGAATATTTTTGGCCCCAATTGGATAATATGGACTTGGAGGACATGTGGTTCCAACAGGACGGCGCCCCAAGCCACACAGCGAATGCCACAATCAATTTATTGGAAACCAAGTTTGGTGAACGTGTTATCTCACGAAATGGCCCAGTCGATTGGCCGCCTCGGTCGTGCGATTTGACGCCGCTATATTATTTCCTGTGGGGCTACGTCAAGTCTATGGTCTATGCCAACAAGCCGGCGACGATTGACGAACTTCGTACGAATATCGAACGTGAAATTGCAGCAGTATCGGCCGATTTATGCTTGAGAACCGTCTAAAATTGGGTTCAGCGTCTGGACTTCTGCAAGCGTGCTCGTGGTGGCCATGCAAAAGAAATCGAGTTCCATACATAATGGCATCGAACGTACTTTCACAGGAATAAAGAATTTCATTGGTATCTAAAACCGGTTTTGTTTTATTTAAAAAAAACTTTTGTAGCGCTCTTATTGAAAACCCATAATTTACGTACCAACTACATACTTATAGCATAGGAACTATAAACTTCGCTAGTTCCAGCAGACTAGTTTCAGCGGCACTATTGAAAACGTTTTATTATAGTTGTAGTTTTTTTATTGTTAAACTGCAAAAAAAATCAAATAACTAAAAATTCGTATTTATTTATAGATGTTGTTTTTCGACCTTATTTTCGTTTTTATTGTATTTCTAAATTTTCCGGCTCAAGGTCCACATAAATAAAAAAAAAAAATGTTTTTCAATTTATATTCTTTATCATATTTTAGTTTATCTCAAGATTTCGACCGTCATCGACGATCATCGTCAGGATATTAAACACACAAACTTCTAAACACTGTTCCATTTGCGTCTCAGTTGAGTTGGGAATTTTAGAAATACAATAATTCTTATTTATAAAAAAGTAAAAATTGTTTATGTTTTAGTTAATAACTCATACTTTTGAAGTAAGGTGTTTTCTGAAGCTGGCTGGCTTTGCGAAGTTTAACTTCAACTCCTTCTGTATCGCCAGTTTCAATCGACTTTGAAAAATATACTTTTTGTTGACGTATATATTTAAAAAAATGTTGATTCCCCCTGGAATAACAGGACAATTTTTGTAACAACTAAGAACCTTTTCAAAATTTCGCCACAGACCACTGAGATAAATGAAATTACAAGAGGGGCAAAAAGTATGATTTTAAATAAAATAAAACATTAATTGGATAAGTAAATGTGAATAAATTAGTATTATGAAACTTTAAATTGTTGACCACAGAGTAAATTAGAATAGAGAAGCCGTTTCTCTCATCTGACACTTATTTTCACACTCTTCATCATGGGTTTGTGCAAATGAGAGACGTTCGACGAAATTTGACTTACACCAGGTGGAGTTATAAGATCCGTTGACTTAACTTTTTCTTATTTATTGGTATTGAACTTTAAAATTTGAATGTGTTTTGCATTTTTTTGTTGACTTTTATTGTTGGTTTGCATTTGTTTATTTAACACAACTATTTTACCACATACAAGCGGAATGACATTTGTTGTTGCCCTATTCGATGTTTTGTGCTAATGCCTCTATCTAGTATTATTGATTTTATATTTACATGCAACCATACCTACGTAGTTAAAATTATTAAGAGAATAAACTTCTCTACTGTGTTTTACCACAGAGTAATACTTAAGAGCCTCTATTACTCTCTTCACTGTCTCTTCATGACGACGAGGTACCCACAGAGAAGAGATTCGTTGTCACAACTATATTTACAGCCAACTAAAATTTGGCGGTTCATTGGACTATCACATTATTCTGTTGTGATTACCAATAATTGTGTTCAGTATCACCAAATGTTGTGCATATCAATTGATTTGTAATTCAGTTTTGGTTGCAAGAACTGAAATATTTATTTGAAGCTACAGCAACAATAAATAAATGTTATCTGTCAACGGAGTTTTAGTTCTAGCAATCAAATTATCCTGTAGTGGTGAATATTCAATTAGTTGGATGAACAAAACATGTAAAAACTAATTCGGTTGTACCAAACAATATATTAAAGTAATTACTTGAATTTGATGGCTGTCACAACCATTTGGTTATGAATTTATAGAAAACCCTTATGAATTTTATAGAAAAAAAGTAAAAAAATAACTTTTTATAAAAATTGTGTATTTTATATTTAAATATAAACAAAATTATTATTATTTGTAATCAGGGTTCGTATTTCGTGCCCATTTTTTTTATCGAAAATATGAAACAATTTCTATATCTCGAAAACGGAGTGTGCAATCGAAAAACAAATACAGACAATTTTTCATATTTTCGATCAAAAATGGGGATTGTAACAGAAACTAAATTATGATTACAGTAACTAATATTTGAACACGAATTCTAATATTGTACTTTTTATTAGTTGTATCTTCCATTTCAGATGAATGAGGTTTTAGAAATACTCAAATTGGTTAATACAACTAGTAGCAACTTGTATTTAGTAAGACCTATTTTTAATCTATCAATAACATCGACAAATAATTCTGATGTTTGACAATTATGAATTCTAATCAAAAAATAGACTTTATCATGGAATTTCCAATGCCTGAATTGATTTCCAACTAATCTTTTCTCTGTGTGTAGTAGGCCATTTCATCGACTTCGATTTGCTGCTGTATTTTACCAATTTTACGCTTTGATTGGACATAAAACAGACAGAAATCAAAGGGAATGCGTATTTTTCGTTCAGTGCAAACAACATAACACATAATTTAGCTGTCATTAGTATCAATAAACTACATATATTTAAACTTACTCCCCATTTAGATTATGGTTGTCAGGCTGCACTTATCACGCTATTCTCTTTTAAAAAGCCTACGTAAATCACGAATACATTACATTCTGCGTTTTGGCTTGCAAAAAACCCTTCAGTTTTCGACGTTTAATCTGCTGATCTCTCTCATTCTTACATTCGTAAAAATATGTAAAAGTGGTATATTCTAATTAAATTTATCAAAAACGGAAATTCTCTGTGTGGAATTCATTTTCTTACATTCGTAAAAGTTGTAAAAGTGGTGTATTCTTTATTATAAATTAAATATTTGTACCGATCGATTACACCTTTTTACTTCGACATGAGAATTAATATGAAACAAAATGGCGGAAATACGAAAGTAAAGAGAGACAAACGTCAAAACTCTCCACAAATTTTCGTATCGTCTATACTAAATTCGTCTATACTAAATTCGTCTATGCATACGAGCTCCTACACCATAAACGAATTAATTCTCTCATCTGACGTTTCATTTCCTCTACCTGGTATTATTGAACCCATAGACTAATACATACATAGACTCTCAATAAATTAAACGTCATGGGTATGTTGGCAAGTGAACATTGGATGGTGAAAGCATGGGTTCAATCATAGACTAATCCATACATAGATACATTTATTCTCTCATCTGACGTTTCATTTCACACTCTTCGTCGTTGGTTTGTGGAAATGAGAGAAATTTAATTTAAAATTAACTTACACCAGGTGGAGTTACAAAATATGTTCACTTAACTTTTTCATGTCGGTTTGGTGTAGAACTGAAAAATTTAAATGTTTTTTGCACTTTTTTGTTGACTTTCATCGTTGGTATACATTTGTATTGTATTTAACACAACTAGTTTGGCACAAAAACACGAAATTCGGTTGTTGTTCCTTTGTTGAACGTTGTTTACTCTTTCCTCTATCTGGTATTTTTGAACCCATGTTTTCCACCATCCAATGTTTACTTTCCACAGTACCTATGACCTTTAATTTATTGAGAGAATTAGGGTGGTAATTCTCTGAGTCGTGAAACAGTCACTTCGATTTGCTTTTGAAGTTTTGGTAGTTTATAAAACGTTACAGCTGTTCGGTAACTACCTGCGTTCAGTTACGTTATTTAATGGGTAGTTTATAAAACGCAGCGCAATGTTTTTGATCACCTTAGCTGTCAAATTGATCCTCGTTAGTTCCTCGCGTTAGTTGAAGAAAATACAAATTTAAAGAAAAATGTCGATCGAAGATGGAAGTGTGTTTCATTTCATTGCTTATTAGTAGTTTGCCAATTTTGGCAGAAATGCAATCCGCGGATAGAGCTCAAACTTTTGTTTAAAAAATAATTCAAAATTATATTGTTTACTCACTGAAATTCTTATTTACAATAATAATATTTAAATAAAAAATGCATTGCAAAACAATTATAATCATATCGTATGTAAAAACTTATAGATATCAGTTGATGTTGACATTCATCAATAAAAGAACCAATACAATTTAAATACCGCCAAATGGCACGTGTTTTTGGAAAGACAACTAATTTAATATAGATTGGATAATTTATTCGAGATGGCAACCCAAAATAACATAGGTTTTTTACATATTTTATGTGAATATTGTTGGTAGTTGCAGTATTATAAGTAATAGCAATCTTAAAATCTGTTGATCTATTGAAATAGAGTTAAATTTGTTAATCTTTTTCATTCTGTGCATTTCACTCAAGATAACTTTTTCTATCTATATTTGTTTATTTTATTTGGGCAACTCTATAAACCACAAATGTCACTGACAGTTTTCGTAAGCGAACGCAAGCGCAAAGTGATGTATAAACTATAATTTTTTGGCGTTCGAGTTAGCTTCTGCGTTTACGTTCACTTTCGGGACTTTTAGAACACTACCCACAGACGACAAGAAGATGTGCGCAATTGACGACCCTGGTAAAAGAGAACCAAAAAGTGCTAGAAATTCACTCAAAGGCATTTCTCTCACGCGTCATATCTTGATTATTTCATACTTTTTGCATATTTTATGTAATTTTATTCAAAGACGATTTACAACTAGACCACCAGAAGATGTGCGCAACTTGGCAACCCTGGTAAAAGAGAACCAAAAAGTACTAGGTGTTCACTCAAACGCATTTCTCTCTCGCGTCATATCTTGCTTATTTCATACTTTTTGCATAGTTTATGTAATTTTACTTCAACATGGTTGGAATTTGTATATTTATTTACAATAACACTATCAAAAAGCTGCACATGTATTGAAATATTCAATGAAGAGAGTAAGAGAGAGAGTGGAGAAGTACTAGGGTTTCACTCGTTTTGTTTGTTGGCATTTGAGTGAAGAGAAATTTTGACTGTCTACTTGTACATCGTTTTTGTTTTATTTCAACATGGTTGGAATTTGTACAGTTATATACAATAACACTATCAAAAAGCTGCTCGTTTATTGAAATATTCAATGAAGAGAGTAAGAGAGAGAGAATGACTAGGGTTTCAGTCGTTGTGTTTGTTGGCATTAAGTGAAGAGAAATTTTGACTATCTACTTGTACATTGTTTTTGCACTACCCTTAATAGCGGCATTCATGCAAACGGGAAAGCCGAGAACTTTTGCTCAGCGCAAGTTTCCCTCGCACCGTTGCATGAGGCACCAAGTAAAGTTGCTCAGCGCAATTGTGCTCAACACCACATCAGCTGACCAAGATGGACACTTAAGGTGGTAGCAGTAGCAATTGCATGTATTATGTATGTGTACTTTTTCTACTGTTCCAGTGCTATCACCTTATTTATCTATCCTAGTCAGATGACAACGAAATGTCAAAAGTTTACACGTTTCTCCATCCCACGTTTGCGCAGCAAATTTGCCTCGAAAACTTTACACTTTTGAGCAAGTGGCTTTGTATGGGAAATTTGTTTGTTTTGACGATTGCTGTGCAAGTTTACGATGTTTTCGAGTTTAAGAGGTTCTTTCGAGCTTTCATGTGTCTATGCTCGTATGTCTCGTGCAAAATTTCCCTATCTATACTATTTTTCCTTTGTTGGGAATATATTTCAAACAATATGGCAACTGCCAGGGATATAAACAATTGTTTACATGTTTCTATTCCATGGCGTTCTCTTTGCCAATTGTAACCAAAAAGTCACGTTCGCTAAACGTTTGTTTACAAATAAAAGCAATTACGCTTTCTTCCTGCACACAAATAGAATGGCTTCTGCACTGGAACAATACATCAACCACACCGTATCCATAATAACAGCTGATGGCCGGAATTTCATTGGGACCCTCAAAGGATTTGATCAAACCATCAATGTGATATTAGACGAGTCCCATGAGCGGGTCTTTTCCACGACAGCCGGCATTGAACAAATTGTTTTGGGGCTCCACATTATCAGAGGAGACAACATTGCTGTGATTGGGCAAATTGATGATACTATAGATTCACGTTTGGATTTCGCAAATATTCGCGGAGAACCATTGGGCCCAGTGGTACATTGATGTGAGAGTTGAGGTTTCAATTTGTTCAAAAACTAAATAAATAAAAACAATTGTATTTTAAATTACTGATGCGTTTATTTATTCTTCTTTACAATCAAATGACACCTCATGACATTCCAGAGTATCTAGATTAACAACAGCTACACTTTGTGTTTTACCAAAATTTGGAACGCATACCAGACGAGTCCTTTGATTTTGTGATCCTTTGTGTTCAAGGGTGGAGAACTCACCACAATTCCCCGCGAAGTAAACATGAGGACATTCCTTAATGATAAATGGATCGGCTTCTAGATAAGGATAACAGGCCAATGTATCGGGAGCAGTAGGGGCAAAATGGCCCCATTGAAGTGTACAACGTAGAGCATCTAAAGGTTTCTCTAATCCAGTGCATCTTAATAAATCACGAATATTTTGTCCTGAGGTACCCATTACCACCACCTCATCTATCGAACAGGCATAGGGATTGGAAACGCTTTGAAAATTCTCATTTTTCGCTGCTCGAGGGAACATACAAGTATGAAATGGCTGCTGAGGCATCATAAAATTAGCCGGATCATAGGGACCTGGCATAACATCTATAGATATAGAGCTAGACCATGAGGCAAACCATTCATCCAAGACTTGCATAGCATCCACAGTAAATTTTGCCTCATTAGGACGAGTCTGTAGGGAAGGCAGGCGCTTTTCTTGGCTGCTTTTAACGGAATTCCCAGCGACAACGACACGTAATTTTTTCGAATCATCACCTTTTATGAGATTTCCCCTCAACCAGTATTGGAAAAGATTCAAAGAGTCGACGTAATTATAGGATTGAACTTGATCTAAACCCGACACCAATATCAGCAAACGATTCTCTGCCTTGTTTGGCAAGGGACGTTGAATACCACCCTCGTAGAATATCATATCCTGCACATCAAATCTGCCGTCTTCCTCGATCAAACCCATGATGGCGCATACTATTCCCGTCGCCAATTGCTCACCCCGTACTTTGCCGTACAAACGAACTCTTTGCAGTTCATCTTCCAGAATTATTTTATCTTCTGGATCCGAATAATTCTCTCTAGACGGCTGAGGAGCCAATTGATTTTCCTCAGAGATTTCCTTCAGTATGCTCGGTTTGTGGACTTGATGCTTGTATATTGTCCCGATGATTATGCACTCTTCTTCGTTTTCTTCTCTCAGGTCACACAAATTTTTAATGGGCATTGTAGAACCCCAATGTTCCTTGGCCCTTTTTGTCATTAAGACGGTCATTTCCCTCAGGCGATGTGTGTACAAGTGTGAGAATTGTTTTTGGTAATCGAATGTTTTTAACAAAAATTTTTGGGAATGATTTTCATAGGTATGTGCAGACATTATATTAGTTTAAATATATTTAGAAAGCGAAATTCCAAGCAATTTACTTTGTTTACGTTTTTGACCGCCAAATTCTTTAGGAAACTGTTGCAAAAAGAGACAACCGGAATGAAATCCATGAAATAGTTATTGCACACTATGACGATAAGATGTGCTGTATTGCAAGAATGTACAATTTTTACCGCGTAGATGTCGCTGAAGCCTAATCGAAAGATAACCCTACAAGAGCAGTGACAGTCATTTGACCGGTCAATTGACTGTCATTGACGATGGGTATATCCATCAAAGTTTCTATCACTTTCTTAAAGCCGAAATGAAAAAGTTGATGGAAACTTTTGTGCACGTGTGATTTTGTATCTCCCTCGAACTTATGAATTCGGTCGCCTATAAAACATATATCTGAGCTGCTCACTCTAGTGCTGTTCACGAATCAAAGATTATATGAGTATTAGTCACAGTTGATACATATATCCATCACAGTTGACTAATCATACTTGATGGATATACCCATCACAGTTGACTAATCAAATTTGATGGATATATCAGTCAAAGGTGATGGGTATACCTTTTATAATAAAAGACGATGTTATTAATGATTTTATGGCATATTTTTATTATTTTTTTATATTTTTAATATTAATTGTATAATAAATGAATGAAGTACAAACAATGAATGACTAAGAATGAGAATGAATGAATAAGAATAATCGATTCAAAATGAATAAAGTAGTAACTGGCAAAATAAAATACTTATTTACAATTTGTTTTTAATAAATCTTCCGCTTCATTCTATGGTGGCTTCGTTCAATTGTCTTTTCCCACATCTAAAATTTCAAAAGGAGATATATGTATAAATATATTAATAATAATAAGTATATATGAATGTATATAAATTAATAATTATTTAATCATTTATAGACAAAAATATGTACATACCACGCAGTCTTGTTGAACCACATTAGCTTCCCTAACGCATGCTTTTCCCACCTCTCATCCCAAATGTATGTATCAAGCAGGTTATCCGTGAACATGGGGGGGCAGACACTGCTGACATCCTCTGACGCCTCTTTCAGTATATTTTCTGTGAAGAAGTATGTACATATAAATATCAAAATATCGAAGCATAAATTTTAGTTTGTTGATATTGCTTGAGCTAAATCTGGGGTTCCCAATTTCTGCACTACCTCTTGCACCGCTGTAATGGTCAGGAAAAGGAGCATGCTGCCGACTTCATCAACGATTTTGTACTGAGTTTGGCCAGGCATGCCAGACAGAATCTCCCACTACGTTTTGATGGCTTTTAAATGCCTTATTTTTCATAATCATTATCTTTGTTTTTTGGCTCACATAAGTTTATTCTTTTCCACTGTTTATTTTTATTCCACGATATTTAGCGATAATGAACTTGTAACGAAACTTTTGTCATTGCACTTTGTCGAGGATTCACAAATTTTACTTTTTAAACGTCAACAAATTCAAGTTTCCATCAACACTGACGGTCGAATGACCGAAACTATTCTTGTAGGGTTGTTTCACTCTTGCAAATGGAACTCAGTATAAAATAGTTGAAAGTGTATCAGTGCAAAAATATTGTGTGCGTTAGTTTCCATCATTCATTTCTTGTAGGGTAAATTATAACAGTCCAAACAGAACCAGACACAATTCCGATGACGACAAAACAATCTAAGCGCCTAAACGAAATGAGGGAGTCAGCTTCTGGCTATTTCAGTTGATTTTTTCTCGCTTCGTCGTTTATACTTATTTGCGACTCTTCTAGTATTAGTTTGAAAGTTTAGAAAAATAATACATAGATGTATAAACAATTTATTCGACCTTATTGTATTTTATTTAGGTTGAAAATATTTGAGCGTTAGGTCAATATTTTAAATTTCTTTTATTTTTCAATATTTTCATTTTAAATATTATAGATGAATAAGATTTAAATTGTTTTTACTGCTTTAACAATTTGATTGTTTAACAATAAATCAATAAGCTTGTTTTTTTAATTCCTGCTAAACTAATTTTTCAACGACTTTGTATGAGCAGCCGCTTAAAATCGCTTAGCTACCCATACAAAGTGGTCGAAAATTAGTTTAGCAGGGAGTAAAGAAACAGGCTTAATATTGTGTTTAATAACAATATCTGGACTAGAGGTGGGCACGGGCCGTGCTTTTTGCTGTGCCACGCGTGTACACGATGTGTTCATGCAGGAAATTTGAATTTCGAGCGCCGTTCGTGTTTGTGCAGAGTAAAAAATATCGTGCGTGCAAGTTGAGAGTACTGTGGCACAAAATCGCACGAACAAATATCTTAAAAATTAAGCACAGTTAAATATTGGGAAATGATTCGTTATCGCTCTTTCACGCACAACTTACAATCTTTACATTCGTGATTGGCTATGTTAACATCATCAGAAAACTGTTCGTGTATTGACATAATCAACGAAAAGAGAAAGAGAGAGAGCAAAGACGATTTACAATTAGACGACCAGAAGATGTGCGCAACTTGGCAACCCTGGTAAAAGAGAACCAAAAAGTACTAGGAGTTCACTCAAACGCATTTCTCTCGCGTCATATCTTGCTTATTTCATACTTGGTTGGAATTTGTATAGTTATATACATTAACACTATCAAAAAGCTGCTCGTGCATTGAACTATTCAATGAAGAGAGTAAGAGAGAGAGAGTAGAGAAGTACTAGGGTTTCACTCGTTTTGTTTGTTGGCATTTGAGTGAAGAGAAATTTTGATTGTCTACTTGTACATCGTTTTTGGAGAGAGTAGAGAAATGAGGCGCTTCACACGTTACATGATACAAATACAAGGTAGTAGCGTTAGCATTGTTGTAATTTCCGTACCCAATTATTGTCAAAATCACCTGATAAAAATGTACACATACATGTACAATTGTGAACATAGCCAGATGAAATCAAAAGAGAATGCACTCACACAAACAACTTTGACATTTACTGGGTACTAGGAAATGTAAACAAAGGAAATCATATGGGCTGACGCTACTACCTTGTATTTGTATCATGACTCGTTATTTATCCTTTTCTACGAGGGTTGCCACATTGCAATGATTTTTCTTCTCTACTTGTACATCCTTTTTGCTGCAGCCAAAGAGAATGTGCAACTAGAAGAGAACAAAAAACGTGTGAAACGAAATCGAGCCGTTTTCTAATGATGTTACAGTATCTAACAATAGAAATTCCAACCATGTTTATATAAAATTACATAAAGTATGTAAAAAGTATGAAATAATCAGGTTATGACGCGAGAGAAAGCTGCGTTTGTGTGAATTACGTCTCACTTTTTGATTCTCTTTCCCGAGGGTTGCCACATTGTAAAGTATTTTTTATTGGCTATTTTACAACCTTTTCTCGCCAGTTGGTAACACCAAGGATACGGAGAGATTCTTAGGTCTGGTCTTTCCACCGGAGTCTTGGTCGTGCTATTTTCCTGCTTCCATCGGGTACGTTATCAAAAAACTTTCGCACTGGCTCATCTTCTGATAATATGGCCTAGCCAACGCAATTAGATTAATTTGATTCGCCTAGCTACATATGTCCACGTCGGAATACAAATTATATAGCTCTTGGTTCTAACGATGGCGATACTCGCCGTTTTCTTTAACATGACCATCCGCTTGCGATATGATCCAAGTCTCGGAGCCATATGCCCGGACAAGTAAAATGAGTCTGGTTTGTCTGTCGAGAGAAAGATTGCGGAGTCCAAAATAGCATATATTTGCAGGCACAATTCTCCCATTTATTTCCAGGCTGACATTGTTGTCTTTGTCCACGGCGGATTCAAGGTAGATAAATTCATCTACCACTTCAAAATTGTCTAGTCGTTGAGGGCGACCGGTCATATCGCCCAACGTTCATAACGCCCAATTTGGTTTTAGGCCTTATGACCGCTTTGCGGGACACAAAGCCCAAAATTTTTGGGCGTTATGACCGCGCTATTTTGACTTATGAGCAAATTTGAATGTTTTTGTAAAAAAGTGTTGTTACTGTGCGAGAAGAAACTGTACAATAGTTTCTTAAAACTGAAATGTAGAATTGTTTGATAATAGATGTAATTGTAACATTCATTCAGTTGTTTCTGAACCAGTGAGAAGAGTGGGTGACAACGTTGAATTTCAATTTGTTGGAGGTGCTCGAAGAAATTGTGAATTGGTGTATACTCCAAACAACAAACAACTTTATAAAGTGAAATCCAAATATATAAATAAAGAAAAAGATTGTATACAGAGATATATTTGTTACCAAGAAAATTGTAAGGCATCTATACAAATTATTAACAAACTGCAGATCATTAGAGTGTGTGAAATTCTAAGAAGAATCACAAGCTCCATTTTGCGATTCCTTTCATCATTTCACTTATTGTTGTACTACTTAATACTAACGTTTAAAAACTGAATGGGGAATACAATTTGGAAATGGAAGAAATTATGGAGCTGGTGATCATTAGAATTTCCAAAGTGAATGGGGAATGCAATTTGGAAAAGGGAGAAATTATGGAGCTAGTGATGAGGAGAGTTTGAAAAAAAATCGCGCGATTTGTATGAACTTACAGTTTTCTAAATTTTTTCAAGCTCAAGACCTTTCTAATATAAAGCTTATTTATTAGCTTTATATTATTTTCAAAAAAGTCGAACACAAAAAGTGTTCCAATGATACCAAAGCTGTCTGTATAGCTGTTTCGGATCCTGTGCTCGCCCTTTTTAAAAATAATATTAAGCTAATAAATAGGCTTTATATTAAAAAGGCCTTAAGCTTGAATAAATTTAGAAAATTGTAAGTTTAGAAAACAGACCGACTAAAAAACTCCCGAAAGGAAAATTATGATATTTGTATGAACATTTACTTTGAGCAAAATTTAAAAAAATTTAGTAGAGATCCAAGAAATTGTTGGAGGTTTTTAAACAGTGTAATGGGTCGTTCTAAGTAAAAGAGTATAGAAATTGTCGTATATCGTTACCTTAATTTAGAAAGGACGTAACTAACAATTTTTTTGAAATGACATTTTTTCCATATTCGTATAGACACTTAATAAGTTTTTTCCTCCTGCTGTACAATTTTTAAAATGTAAGTTACGTCCTTTCTAAATAAAGGTATCGATATGTAGATAATAATAACGAGAATTCAAAAATTGTCAATGAATATTTTGTAAACTCCGTCAACGTTTAGTGTAATGTTTTTCAAACGCTAAAAAGAAAAATTGTCGATTTAATTTCAAGATGGTTACCTGTAGTGAAGCGACCCCCAGACTTTTCATTCATGAATTTGATATTACCAATAAATAAAATATTACCAAATAATTTTGTAAACATGATAGTGATGCGAACAACTTCGATTGTATTCGTATTAATTATCAGGAAGGGCGGTAAACTGACAATAAACATCAACGATACTGATGTTCATGCTCATAAATGACATGTCTGTGGTTCGCTTGAAGTGAATGAGGTAATTCTTGATGTGAAAAAATGTAAAAGTAGGGGAAAAGATAATATACCGGTGAAGACTAAGCAGGGTGAAAAACGCACGAAGCTGAACACGGGAAAAGCTAGATATCGACAAGCAGCAAATGCCGGAGATATCAAAGGCCTAGCAACAAAAGCTCACTCTCCTGCTGGAACAGAATATTCCCCCTTCCGAGGACCCAGAAGCTTTGTGGAAATGCATCTCCCATTCTTTGGAAACCGCTGCAAGTACTGAACTTCTGGTGACAGATAACAGTATGTGCTTAAAATGTGGGCAGACCACTTTTCATCACTACTCCACTCAGATTCTTTCACTGAAGATCAGGAGGTAATGATTGTGGAAGACAGTGTAGATTGCACCCACCCCTGCCAAGGCGAGATTAGAACGACAATCTCCCGGTTTAAGAATAATGAAGCCGCTGGTGTGGATCCGCTGAGCTTTTTAAAGCTAGTGGCGAAGGACTGCTAGCCCACATGCATCAACTTATATGCGGAAAATGGTTGGGGGAATATATGCCTGACGATTCGAGTCTCAGTGTATTATGTCCTGTATTCAAAAAAAGGTGATCAGTGTGTTTGTTCCAACTAAAGGTGGGTACTATGTTGACTTTCCACGGTGAAAATCCATATAAAAAAACAGTGAAATTCTAGCGAAATTTTTCCACCAGACGGTACTATGTTCTTTTCACGAGGAAAACTTTTTGTTTTTTACAACACTGGTTTGCAAGCAGATTTCTTAGAAAAAAATGACAGCGGAAAAAAGTAAGTATGTAATATTTAACATTTTTAAGTTTTATACTTCACAGATATTGGATTCTACAAAAACTCTATTTGTTTCAGGAAAGTTGACTGGCGAAGGTTTGGATAAGATGATGGATGAGGGTATCGATGCGGATAAATATAAATATCCCAGTGGTTCGGGAAGTGTCACCTTTTATGTCAACCGCTCTTACATGAAGGCACCCAAAATTTCCGAAAAAAGGCAAATCGATCCATACCGCGAAGATTCACTATGTTCAAAATGTGGAGTATAGAACACGGGCCATATTGTATGGAATTATTTTGGTTTACTTTACGTACTTGGTAAACTTGTTGACAATGGCAACATTCAACAGATGCCGATAAATATCACAAGCCATTGACAAGGAATGTCTCATAGACCACATCATTATAGTCGTCATCTCAGTCATATTTAAACTATGGTCAATCAGCATAGCTGTGGCAACAACAATTTGTTGCTGGCTTTACCTCAATCAATCAGCATAGCTGTGGCAACAATAATTTGTTGCTGGCTTTACCTCAATCCCAGGAAGCGACAACTACAATTCAGCCACAACATCAGCAGCAACAGCAGATGCCACCACCGCTGCCTTCCATGCATCACCACCATCGTCATCAATAACTTGCTGCTTTAAAACCACAACCACCGCCATCACATCAGCAGTAAATACAGGCACTTCAAACTACATTACATTAATAATTAGAATAATGGTGAATAACTTCTGCCAAAGTATGTGCTAAGTTGTATCATTCATAGTATATAGTAACTTCCGATATTGTGGAATATGCTGGTAAAGTTTGACAAGTTATTTGACAACTCGGTCTTTGTCTACACAGCTTACTAGAAAATATTAACACAAGCTGCTCAGATATTAATAGACTCCAGTGGGCATGAAAGTGAAATCACAAGTACTCGACGTATTTTCTGTGTGCATTCGAAGAATATATAAAGTATATAATTAAACATATTTTGGTTGTTTATAACATTTTCAATGAAATGAAATTGTCATCATAGATACTGTGGTATACAATTTCACATTACCCGCCCGAGGCGTTCCACATTACTCTCCAATTTTCAAAATGATCAACTTACTCTTCCTCAATAATCTTGATTTTGAATTTTATTTATTTATTTGCTCAAAATTTTGTTTGCGTGATGGTTTAGTGAATCCTTCCTCTAGTAAGATAGAAATAGGTATTACATTCATTAAAGATAATTTTCAAAATTATGGGTTTTTAAGTACAGTTACAGTATTAGTGGAACCTCATTTTATATTTTGTCGCTCTACGAGAAAATACTAACAAAAATTGCATCTGATTGAATCTAATATGTTTGTTGATCGTTTGGTTAAGGGAATTTATTACAGAAGTATATTTGGTTAATATTAAAAAACATTGGAGGACAATATCGAACGCCCTAGGCAGGGAATGTAAATTTCTATGCCACAATATCTTTGATGACAATTCAATACTATTTTAACTGATTTTGCGCAGTACTTTTCAATATTGGCATTTTTCAATACTTTAAATATTTATTTTTCTATCTTTGTCTCTTTAAGCCACCATTTTATATACATACATAGAAAAATGTACACTATTTTCACATAAAACATAATTAATGTAAACTGCATGCACGTTGGTGTTTAAAAGTTTACATAGTTTACAGTATTAATATAAAATCAAATACCTGTTATGTATAAATGTAGCTTTATATTCTGCAGTTCGTTTAAAATTGCAAATAAAACATTTAAATTTTTTAAAAATATAAATTTTTGTTCCACCTAGATCTGAACTAAAGGCACAATAACTACTTCAACCTCCTCAAGTGCGTGAACTAGTTTGAGTAATGTGGAACCCCGCATTATTATATTTGCAAATAATCCACAACAAATCTTATAAAAATTATAAGACATACATATTAAATCAACGTATTTACTGAATGAAATTGACACCTAGTTCACTCTATGCAATATCTTAATGGAAATTGTAGAAAAATCCAAAATATGTTGAGCAATATAACACTTCGAATACACACAAAAAAATACGAATACATGTGTTTTTACTTTCAGGCTAACTGAAATCTAACACCTTATGTTAATATTTTCTAGCAGGCTACACAAAGACGGAGTTGTAAAATAACATGTATTTAGTTTCCGAAATAAAGGGGATTCCACATTTCCCCCATATTATAGAATTCCCGAAGTTACTCTACCTCATATTTTTTGAATATATCCAAACCTATTTATTGTTTACCAATTGTTTGTTATACATTCACTTTACCAATTGATCAACAAACATTAATATTTTTTCGTAGAGCGACAGAATAGAAAATATAGCTTTATTATATAACTTTCCAATTGAAATTTGAAAAATATCAATTTGATTTTGAAAAATATCAATTAGAAAATTCTATTTGGAAAATTTTGGAAAATTGGAAAATTCTATCAATTGGAATTTAAAAAACATCAACTGAAATTTAAAAGGCATCAATTGAATTTTGAAACATATCAATTGAAATTTAAAACACATCAATTGAAATTTAAAACTCATCAATTAAAATTTAAAACAAATCAATTGAAATTTGAAACACATCAATTGGAATTTAAAAGATATCAATTGAAATTTCGTCACGTGAAATTTAAAAATTATTAACCTATTTTATGTATTAGATTTTTAAATTTCAATTGGTTTCTTTTAAATTTAAGTTGATGTTTTTTAAATTTCATTTGAGTGTTTTAAATTTCAATTGATGTATTTTAAATTTCAATTGATGTGTTTCAAATTTCAATTGATGTTTTTTAATTTCAATTATTTCAAATAGTATTTTTTAATTTCAATTTATGTATTTCAAGTTTAAAATAGAATTTTTAAAAATCGATTAATTTTTTTTTCAAATTTCAATTGGAAATGGTGTAGTTGAAAACCAAAATAAATAGTACCTATGTTTTTACAACATTGATGAAAAGTATTTTATTATTTTGAACGCGAGCGAACCACAGACTTGCCATTCATGAGCATCAGTTATTGTTTATGTTTGTCGGTAAACCATCCTTCTTGATGCCAAATACGAATGTAATCGAAGTTCGTAACACTATCATGTTTAAATTTTTTTTTGGTAATATTTTTCAAATTCATCAGCCACATAAATAGTATCGACTAAGCTCATGCTCATAAATGATAGGTCTGTGGTTTGCTATAGATATTCAAAAGAAAATTGTTGAGAAAGTTATTTAACTTTTGACTTTAAAAAAATTTAGGCAAAAATTCATGAGTCCGGTCCCGGCTAAAAACCCGAAAATCGAGTAAAATATGACAATTTCAGAAACCAACAAATTTTTTAACGATCGGACCCATGGGGCCCTCTGAGTCAAAAAAAGGGAATCGTAAAAGGGGCAAAATCGTGCGATTAAAAAATTCCCCTTTGTGAAGACCCGTAATCGGACAAATTTTGCGAACAAATTTACATTATTTTTTTTTCTTATTTGGAGTTTTTATTTTTGTAATTTCACAAGACCCGCAATAATATCTTAAAATAGGGTTATCTCGGTCCACAGAAACCGCACAGCCGAAACATATATATGACTGAATTCGCCAGGAGACTACCTTTAATTTGTGTTCCCACACTTGCTTTGTTCTGAGATGTACCTAGGAGCACCCGTTTTTTGGAGCCTATGGGCCTAATGGGCCCGCTCGTTAAAAAGTTTTTGGTTTCTGAAATTGCCATATTTTACACGATGTTCGGTTTTTTGAGCTGGGCCCGGGCTCATGCATTTCAGCCAAAAAACATTTTCCCTCCTAGGGACGTCTTCCTCCGAGCTGTTTAATCGGGGCTCGTTATGTAGTTCAGCAGCTGCCGTTCCTTCGTTTCTGTCTGTTGATTAAATGCCGGTATATTGGACATCTGCAGCATTGATGGATATTCCAACCAGATCGTGAATCTGTATAGAAGTACAATGGGGTTTAGCGAGAGTACAGTAGTCTGTTAATGAGTGTGCTTACCTGGAATGTTGGCCAAACCAACACAGTTGGCATGATAATGAGCACCACAGGTGGAACACAAATGTAGAATCCAAGATTTATTAATTTAATTGAAAAATCTTGGTAGAATCCTTTGTGGAGCACGTAAACAAACAAATGTCTAAGAAAAAATATTGTGTCGATTTATGTGTTGAAAAGCGGCAAAAAACACGTCGTTTCTGTGTTGAAAACAGTCAAAAACACCTAGTCAACTTTGTTTTCAGCTTCACAACACTAGTAGTGTTTCCACGAGGAAAAAATGATTGGGCGTATTTTTTCCTCGTGAAAAACATAGTACCCACCTTAAGACGGTATCAGTCTTTTATCCATCGCGTATAAGGTCTTGTCGGGCGTATTATGTGAAAGACTAAATCCAATTGTTGAAAACCTGATTTGACTTTATCAGTGTGGTTTTAGACCAGGGAAGTTCACGACTGACCAAATATTCACGCTACGCCAAATTCTGGAAAAGACCCAAGAAAAGAAAATCGATACATACCATAGTTTTTTGCGATTACAAAGCTGCGGGGGATTTTTGATGTCTCAACTTGGGATTCCAGCAAAACTGATCCGCCTCTGTAGAATGACGCTGACCAACACCAAATCAGCATTGAAGGTGGGGAAAACCTCACCGAACCATTCTGCACCAGGCGAGGAATGAAAAAAGCTGTAGTAAATATGAACAAGACCATCAACATGAATGGTAAGCTGACGACAGACAACATTGGGCGAAATTTGAGGGAGTTTACTGCAGTATTTTCAAAAATCGAAAAAGAATCAGCGAGGTGGGTCTAGCTGTTAATGAGGACAATACAAATTTGATAGTGTCAACGAAGGCGACCGGTCATAACGCCCAACGGTCATAACGCCCAAATTTTTTTTGGGCCTTATGACCGCCCTCAGAAAATGTCGCGCTATGTTTTTTCAAATTCCCCTCATCACCAGCTCCATAATTTCTTCCTTTTCCAAATTGCATTCCCCATTCACTTTGGAAATTCTAATCATCCCCAGCTCCATAATTTCTTCCATTTCCAAATTGCATTCCCCATTCACTTTGGAATAGTAATGACAATTTTTGTGTATTTACGGTTTCCCTTTCGCATTTGCCTTGTGCAGTTTATTAATGTCAACATTTTTCAACTTAAGCCTAACACTTTTACTAGCCTTCGAAAAAGCTCTTCGAAATGGTATTTTAAAAGTTTTTCCAAAAGTGCACCTGTAGGGATGCTGGTTTCATTACTGCCAGGCACTGACACGGAAATTGGCAAATATGAGTGAACTAGCGAGAGCTGTAAAATCAACCGCGGATGCAAGGCGAATATTTAAAATGATATTAGTTTTACTAATCCTTCCGTCGGACAAAATAATTAACGGGATTGACATATGTAAGCAGGATGCTTATAGGCCTTGTACCATATTTTCAAAATATCAATAATAAATATTGAATTGCTAACCATTGCTTATATTGAATTACTACTCGTTATAATTTAAAAAGAAACAAAAAACTGTCGCGTTGTGACCGGTCGCCGTCGTTGACACTATCAAGTTTGTATTGTCCTCACACACCAGCGGCTTCATTATTCATAAACCGGGAGATTGCCGTTCTAATCTCGCCTTGGCAGGGGTGGGTGCAATCTACACTGTCTTCCACAATCATTACCTCCTGATCTTCAGTGAAAGAATCTGAGTGGAGTAGTGATGAACAGTGGTCTGTCCACATTTTAAGCATATACTGTTATCTGTCACCAGAATCCCATTCTCGTCCTTGCAGGAGGATATCCCTGGAAAAATTTTCGGGATTAATTATTCAGTACTTATGAATGAAAAGTCGGTTGTTCGCTTCACTAGAGGTAACCATCTTGAAATTAAATCGACAATTTTTCCTTTTTAGCGTTTGAAAAACATTACACTAAAAAAAATATTAATTGAAAATTGTTGAATTCTCGTTATTACCGTTATCGAACCGTTATATCGAATTCTCGATATGTAGATATATCGTTACCTTTATTTAGAAAGGACGTAACTTACATTTTAAAAATTGTACAGCAGGAGGAAAAAACTTATTAAATGTCTATACGAATATAAAAAACATGCTATTTCAAAAAAATGGTCAATAACGTCTTTTCTAAATTAAAGTAACGATATACGATAATTTGTTTACTCTTTTACTTAGAACGACCCATTACACTGTTTAAAAACCTCCAACAATTTCTTGGATCTCTACTAAATTTTTTTAAATTTGCTCAAAGTAAATGTTCATACAAATATCATAATTTTCCTTTCGGGAGTTTTTTAGTCGGTCTGTTTTCTAAACTTACAATTTTCTTAATTTATTCAAGCTTAAGGCCTTTTTAAAATAAAGCATATTTATTAGCTTTATATTATTTTCAAAAAAGGAGAGCACATGATCCGAAACAGCTACACAGACAACCCTGGTATCATTGGCACACTTTTTGTGTTCGACTTTTTTGAAAATAATACAAAGCTAATAAATAAGCTTTATATTAAAAAGGTCTTGAGCTTGAATAAATTTAGAAAATTGTAAGTTCATACAAATATGTATTGACTTTTTCACTATCTTACTGATTCGTTTTAATGTGTCGTTAATCACCTCATTCTAACGATGTTTTCTCCTCTTCTTTAAAAGATTTCTTCTTTTCCTTAAAAGATTAATTAAAGCCCAAAGGTTAATATTAATCCAAGACTTGATATTTGTCGAATGTGATGTACTACTTTTTATTGCACTGTTAATTACTTGAATTTATTTTAATGCCATATCTGACGGATCAAAATTTAAATTAGGAAGATTTCCGCTTAAATGTTTCTCCACACTTTCATAATTGCAAGTTATTCTCGATTTATCACAACAATACAGCCCATCAACGTCATACGATTTCTTTTTGAAAACAAAAATTTATGATTAATTAAATCACAATGTACTGAGTCTATTGCCACATTTAAGTGTAGTAGTGTCTAATATAGAAGTGCGCGTCGGTACGGGGGTTCTCGGAATCGGGATAGCCTTGAAAAACCTCGGAATTGGTGGGGTCGGGATCAGCGGAAGTCGGGATCTCGATATTTGGGATTAAACCTCGATCTCGCTCATCCCCGAAGAATCCCAAAATTACCGATATTCAAAAAATTGAGTTTATAGGACCTATAGTATGTTGCAGCCAAAGAATGGGAGCCTTCTGTTCTCAATCAAGTGCCTATGACCCTTTCCACCACGTGGTGGTTCCCGGGCAACGGTAGATTATTCAACGCTTTCCGTCTCAGGTTTAGTATGTGACTGATGTCACTGAAGCTCATCAAGTCAAACATATGGGCAAACGGCGGATAGAAACCAAAAGAAGAAAATCCAGGTTCGACATATAGCATCCTGGTCAGCGTCTGATCCATAATTGGTGGCTGCAATCAAATATCCTGGCAGTAGGTAAAATGCAAAAACACGTTGGACTGGGTTTGCCTCCCGGCACCGTTCATAATGGCAGTGAATATACAAAAACGAAAATAAAACATAAACAATCCTTATTTGTTGACGACTCCCGCAAACGTTATACAGATCCGGTGCAAGTAAATCAATTGGCAGATGTTCTCGAAAGCTTTAAGGCTGACATTACCGCTATCCAGGAAATGTGATGGACAGTACATGGCTGCACAAGGAAAAAACTGCGACATATACTACAGTTGCCATAGAAAAACCATGAATTTGGTTGCGGATTTGTAGTTGGCAAAAGACTGCGACATCTAGTCTGTAGGTTCAATCCTACCACTTTTTGACTTTGTCGTTCGCGTTTGCGTTTACGTTCACTTTCGGGACTTTTAGAATACTACTCTAAATTCTGAACATTGCCAACCATGGTAAAATAAGTAAGGTATACTCGTTAGAACAGCTGATTTGAACCATAGATAAAGGAAATAATAGATATAGCGCGACCATTGTCAACTTTGTTCACTAGGTGCTGTGCTGTACTACTGTCACTTCCACTGAAGTTTCCCATAATTCTCATTGACGTTTATTGAAAATTGTGGGGAATTTTCATGAAAGTAATTTAAACAATGTAAAATGTGACAAAATGTATGTGATTTTACATAACAGCATTTGTTTCTTATATAAAAAACTATTTCAAAGCCATGAGGCCGGTGTTGGGATATCAATAGGAGAAAACCCGTAAGACCGATCATAAATGAACATCCCGGAAAGCCTTTTTAATCTAAAAACTTCCCGGTCAAAAACTGTAGCAACTTCTGTGGTCGCAGATGCCAAAACCGTTAGTGTCTGAGGACTCTCAACAAGGAATGGTAGCTGAACCGGAGGAAGAACAAATTTATTAGGACATATACGGTGGTGACATGGCTTTGCAATTCGATGACCATCAGATATTCTACTTTAAGTATCGTGTTGTATTCTTATATTCTTTATATTTTTGTTGAAAATTATTTTTTCTTTTAATATGAAATTTTAGATTTTTATTGTCATATTTTTTGATTTTTTTGTTTGGGAACAAAAAAATCCCATTTATTGCTTTCAACGACATCTACAAAATTACCCATTACACTACAATTTTCCCAACACTTGTACTTCATCTATTGGTTTACTTTATCTATGATTTGAACATTGTTCTTGCTTAGGTGTTTCTCTTATGTCCAATGTAAAAAAAAATGTATTTTGTTTTTGTACCTTTTTGTTTACTTTTACAGTAGATACACGCATGTAGGAAATTTGACAGATTATGGACACCAAACAAAAACAAAATGCCTGTTTTTGTTGCAACAATTCCTACTGCGTTTACCTTACTTATTTTACCATGTTGCCAACGTGAAATTGCGTACGTTTATTGGTAATATTACCCAATTAAATAGCTGACCATATCTTGCCCAGTGCTGATATCAAATCATAAACCATGAATTTGTGTAATTTTACACATTTTTTCTGTGTAAAGTGGCATTCAGGTATGTATATCGAGATTTCGCAGTTTTTGAGATTTCGTACAAAACTACACCAAAATTCATGAGATTCTTCATACATTTTGACGGTGTTGGTTGTTTTATATCCGTTATTTTATATTTTCATGTTTACTGCATTTCAGCTGAAATGATTCCTAGAATCGCCTCCGAAATCTTAAGTGTTTAGGAATACATACATATTTTGACATACAAGTAGATTTCGCTACATTTTGCCAACTTGTTGACAAGCATTTATTTTGTTTACTCTTTGGAATTCTTATTTACAATATTAGAATTAGAAATTGAAAATTCAAATAAAAAATAAGTTGCAAAATTAGTATTATTATTTTTTAAAAGTGATAAACAACAGTTGATGCTTAAAGCATGAAACACATAGACGACGACAGACGACTTGATTAAAATAGTTTCCCATTA